>CM074180.1:20252454-21615787 GCA_037179385.1 Holothuria scabra
GTAGTTTTAGTACTGTTTGAGGAAAAGTTTACTTAAAATGTGGAAGTTGTGTGTCTATCTCACCTTCGCCAGATTTTGAATTTAAAGGGATATTTTTACTTATTTTTTCTTGATCCATAGGCCAAACGGATCGCTTGTGGTAATTGCATGGGTTATTATTTCATCTTTAACCATCGATTCGTATTTTTTCCAATCAGACCCTCCGAAGTGCGTCACGAAGTAACACGAAAAAGCAGGACAGATTTTGGTCTATGTCTTTGCGAGCTGGGCGGGGGTGATACAGTATGTCTTGCTATGTCTGCGTGAAACAGTACGATGTGATTTTGAATCGGCCGTCAGATAGCTTGCTTGCGAGTATGTTTATAAGCGATATACGTGATGTGTGAGAAGTAACCCATTACGTGACGATAGCGCGATCGGGCCGCACGCTGATAAAAATTTCAACTTCAGAAACAGAGTACAGACAACTATCAAACTTACATATAATTTCTAGGGGCTCTCTTCATTCTCAGTCTCGGAGAATGTTTACCAAATTGGCAAACTATTTTAGTCCATTACTGTGGGCAATGGCGTAAATGGGATGATCCTTTTTGTATGCATTTTTTTTTTAAGATTCGGGTAGTAGATTTGGAACCGGGTAATACGCTGGGGGGCGGGTACCCGGGTTACCCGTGCAAACACTATGTGTGGCCTAAACTAATTTGTTTTGTTTCATTTTGTTTAGCAGAATATCGTAAGCCCTGCAAAGGCTAATAGAGTTCTTGGATTAATCAAGAGGAATTGCATCAATTTTAGTAAGGATATTGTACTTAATTTGTATTGCAGTTGGTAAGACCCTATCTTGACTATGCAGCTCAGGCTTGGAGCCCCTTTGATGGAAAGGCCAAGTTTCTTTTAAAGCAAGTTCAGAGGAGAGATACGCACCTTATACCCGAGGTGAGAAATTTACCTTATCATGCTAGGCTTAAACATCTTGGGCTGACCACTTTGGAACTGAGAAGGATGAGGGGGACATGCTCCAGGTTTACAAGTTTCTTTCTGAAAGGAATCCCCTTTTGACTTGTAGTTATTTAAGGGTTCAAAGTAATTCTCGGGTTCATGGGCATTGTAAAAAGATGGAAAAGCCTTTTGCAAGGCTTGACATTAGGAAGTTTAGTTTCTCCCATAGAGTTGTCAACGAGTGGAATTGTCTGCCAGATTGGGTAGTATAGTTAACTCCCCGTCAGTTCACTGCTTTGAAGGGACAATCCTCTCACCCCAAACTACACTTCTAGTATAGTGGTTGGTTCTAAGTTCGAACAGGTTCTTAATTCAAACACCTCATTTAAATGGGATATATTCACTGATTGATGCAAAATAATTGTCAGTTTTACCATACCATATGGAGCCATAATTATTTCTTAATGGTGTTTTAAGTAATTGAAGAAAATACTGTCTTATGACTGATATTAATGAATGATTTTAATTAGGTGTTCGAATTTAGAACCTGTTCGAACTTTGAACCAACCATTAAATAGGGTAACAGAAACTCTCAATTGGTTCAGCTTTTTGATTGACTGCTAATTCAAACAATGCAGAGTATCAAAACTTATATTACACAGCACAAACTGTTCTGATAGTGTTTTGATTATACACACTGAGCTTCCTATATTCACCCTGAAGCAAAAAAATGAAATTGTTTATTGATGAGGGTGAATTTCAGACAATTGTGGGAAGGGCTTAATTAAGAAGGTTAAGAGAATTGGTACTGTTTGGGATGAGAAAATTAGGCTTTAAAGGTTAAGACTGACAAGTTTTTCCATGACTGTGGTAGAATCTGATTGTTTGGGCCTGTTGTCAAGCTTTGCTGGTTTGACTTTTGATTAGGGTTTGGACTTAAGGGCATCTTATGGGGCCTTGGCCCTCCTTTGCCCTTCAACCTGTTATGTTATGCTATGTTTTTGGTCCTCACATTGTGGGGCTGCCTCCTGGCACCTTCGAAGATGGTAGGCTGGCCACTTGTACCCTCACCCTTGGCAAAAAGAACATAACATTTTGCCTATCAGATGTCTAACATACATTTTCATTGGTTTTTCCACCTGATTTGTCTGCAAAATGCTATTTGTAGTTTTCCTGAGACCCTGAGGCACGTTTGCACTTGGAACATCATGCAGGGCATGTTGGCCTGTGGAGTAGATGGACCCTCCCTGTGTCAGTTAACCTGAAGTTGAACATGAGGTCGTTTAATTGCATGCACACATGATCCTCTCATTGAAACTAATTTCTGGCCTAGCCTATAGCCTAATGTTAGGCTAAGGCTAGGCCTGGGCCTACCCAAGGTTGTTAATAAGCTTACAAAACTAACATTGTCAGGGGACTTTTTTTGTGATGCCAAGTCCCTTTGATCCAAGACATCTTTCAAACCACTGTTATTGCACTGGTTGGAGTCGTTGAGCTTTGAGCCAGGCCTGCTGAAGTTGTGCTGATGTTTCTGCCATTGGTCAGGGCTGGATCTGACTTTGGTTGTAGCTCTTTCACCATTCGTATCAGATGTAGCTCTGTTGTTTCGGTTGCCCTTCTTTTCTGCCTTCTTAGCGTAAGCAGCATGCTGTCGTTTCTTATGTTTATCTGGCCTCATTGCAACATTGTTTTTGAAAACACATTAGGCTTTAGCCCTTACAAAAAGAAGAGGCTAACTGACCATGTTGTGCACTCTGTACCAATGACGACGGTCTAGGCTATGTCTCGTCTCTTGCGTGAATACTCTGTAATCAGTCAAGCAGGTACCTCCGTTTGTACTGTAAATTTGATCTATGTTGCTACAATTTATGTTCTTTGCATGTCTGTGAACTGAAGAAAAGAAATTCCGGAACACTATAAATGGAAATTAACGTGGAAAAGTATAAAGGACGCGAAAATTGGGGCAGAGTTTTGAAGTTGCCCTATCTCGTCCGTAGGAAAACACAGGAAATTGACAGGAAAATAACACAAAAATTACGAAGCAGGCCAAGTCGTCCCCAAACCAACTCGTCCCCAACCAACAGTCCCCAAACAACTCGTCCCCAAGCCTAGTCGTCCCCAAGCCCAGTCGTCCCCACGCCAACTCGTCCCCAAGCCAACTCGTCCCCAAGCCAACTCGTCCCCCATATGAAAAATGATGTGATTTTTCTGGCGCGAGAAAGGGGGAATATATTACCAACCAAACATTATCAAAACTGAAATATTTATGTGACAAAACACGAAATTTAGTAGTATCAAACATTAGGCCTATATTTGTAAAACCAATTTGCAATAAAAATACAATTGTAGAAAGAGGTTGTTCTTAACAAGATATATATTTGCAATCATATTCCCAACAAAAATATATGTTTGCTCTAAAATATATATATAGAAGAATATTCTTTCCAACAATTGAAATTTATTCGTAAAGAAAAATTATGTTTACACCAAAATATATTTGCAAGAAAATATAGCTTTCTTGAAAAAGTTACCAAGTTCGCCACAAAATTACATTTACAACAAAAATATTCTTTCAACCGACAAGAAATATATTTTCAAGAAAAAGAAATAAGTTTGGAATATAAATGTATATCTGCAAGAAACATTATTTTTGTCAAAACATTTATTTGCAAGACTAATTATACTTGCCAAACTAAAAATATGTCCCCATCAGTTGTGTTTTAAATATATGTTATCAAACTCCAAAAATGGATATGTTATTGGTTATGATGGGTAGACAAATTGCGACAATAAAGTTATCCCAGCCAGCAACTCCAAGTGGGCCCCAATTGGGAACTGAATGGGCTGCCAAATGGGGCCCAATCGGGCTGCCCAACTGGGGCCCATCCAGATTTGTCATTCCCACCTGGGCAGGCCCCAACTGGACCAAACTGGATTGGGCCCAGTCTGGCCCCTCACTGGGCCCGCATGGGCCACAATAGAAAAACCCATGCAGGCCCCTAACTGGGCCCACATGGGCCACAATGGAAAAATTCATGCAGGCTCCAATTGGGCCAACTGGTCAGTGCCCACATGGGCTCAAACTGACCAGCTAAATGGGTACACAAATGGATCTGATGAGTTCCTAAGTGGTCCAGAAAATTGAATAGATAAGTACTTATTTCATTCTCCACCAGCTGAGGGCAACCGTCCCCTGAAAGTTTTGACCCATTCCTATTTGGGTAAATATATACCTCAATATTGCCACAAGATGGCTGATCACTCAAACTGGATGACTGCAGTTAAAGGGCTCTTTTGTCAAAAAGAAAACTCAGGAAAATGGCACTTGAATTAAAAACACAAAACAACATGCATTTAAAATTATACCTTTTTTTTTATTAATCCTCAAACAATAAACTGCTGAAATTAAAAACACTTATTTTGAGATTCATAGGTAAACATATTTGAATAATGATGATAGTAAGAAATGGAAATGAATGAAAAATACCATTATAAACTTTGTAAAGTACTGTACTATTGAAAGTGATGCCTTTATTACATGTTTCCCATGCAAATGAATTAATCCTTGACAAAAATTATAGTACACCTGAGAAATCTGGTAAAAAAATGTTATCAAGGTTTCTGCACCTCAAGGAAAATACAATTTTATAACTTTTCCAAGACTATTAAATCACCTAAACATGACTATTTCATGACCAAATTATATCATAGATTTGATAAACCTTTAATGGGTTGACAAATAAATGGGTCAATTTATGAACAAGTAAAAATTGAAAGACTGAAGTGGGCTAAATTTCATAATTTGGTCATTTTCACAATATTCCATGCCAATTAGAGTTGTTTAATATAAATAAAAAAATCATAATTTAAATCAGTGATCTAAATCAATAAAAGCAATTTAAATCAGATTTTATTGATTTAAACTATGATATTTAAAGAAAACATGGTCTTGTTCAATGTGGCTTAAATCAGGCCAGTTTATGAATGTCAGTCAAGGTACTGGACAATAACTAAGATACTTCCCCACATTTCCAAATGCAAAAGATATAAATTACTGGTAAATGTGCTATACTTTAAGCGTGTGATTACGACTGAAAAAATAAAACAAGAACTTAGGCCTTGATGGAAGCTTAAAAGAAAGACATTTCATACATAACATATGCCTCTGTTTCTCACCCGTAAAAAATAAACAGAATCATGAGCAAATGGCAACCAACGAACGAAAATTTACAATCTAAAATTAGCAGCATTCTAAAACAAGTAAAGACAAATGATTACACATGTTATAAAAGATACTTACACATGTCACTTAAAATTTTGGACGGATGTTATATGTGGGTAAATGTGCAATCGAAAAATATTACCACACATCAAGTCAAGGTACTTTCAATAACTTAAATATCAATGTAAAAATGCATTGCACCTCCCCTGAACACCACCAATGTAATGGTCTGAGCCAAAATGAAAACACTGAAAAGTACATTGCAAAACAAATCTCACGTGTGTTAAAAAGACAAGTCGGTTAATTAATTCCATCATTGCGGTGTTGAAATATACGGGCACAGGATGTAAAAACTAAACTCAGCACATAAGATTAGCCCCTAATAAGGGCATCAAGACCATTCCTAAATAACAACATAAAAAAGCAACAATAAACAATAGTTACCAAAACAGAAGGCTGTATTATAGGCCTGTCTCATACACTGTACACCCCAAGGCGAACCTAGACATCCAAAATTTCCAGCTAAACAACAATGGAACATTAAAGTAAACCTGATGTCATTGTAGTACTACTCAAATAACCAACTTTGTATTTCTTTAATTTTCTGAAAGTTACTGCACGTTAAATGGCACTCTCATGGGGTGATATAATTAGTTCAGCCCTCCCTTTGCAACATGCTTTGCAAGCAAACAGGAGTGTTGAAGGTCGTATAAAAGATTTATAATTTTAAAGGGAAACAAAGCAAGTTATTTGAGTTGTATAACAAAATTATTTACTTGTTTTGAATGAATAAATTTTGAAATTTCATATTTTGGCTCAAGAATGTCCCATGAAAATGTGAGTTGGCCTATAACGTACACTTAAATTATTTCAGTTTTAAATACAATATACGGATTTTGAAGTGATCTGCTGGTATGACATAAAACTTTGTGTCATATTTTGTTTAATGAGTTTATATTGGATAAAATCTATAATTCCATGAAAATTTCGAAAGGCAGCATTACAGTTACCGTGATAGCTGAAGACCTGGTGTCACAAATGCACATTTCTGATTTTATTTAACAATTATAACTTAGGCCCCCTATATGAAAATAAAAAATACTCCCTATTCTATTACTTGGTGCAATCACTGTTGATCATTAGGTGGATCAGCTTGTCTTTGCCTGCGGATGTTTCTGTTGCCATCTCTATCTCTAGCCCCACTCAACCATTTGGAAACGGCCCTCTCAGCATCCTGTCTGTTGCAGCCAGATGTGGCGGTATTTTTCTTCAAAGCCCCTGAGAAGATAAAACAAATTAAAGGTGGATGAAAAAGAGCAAAGTTTTAGACACTTTATATGCACTTAATAAGCTATGAGCTCCTTCAGGATAAACATGCTCCACAAGAACATTGTCATATATGGTCAAAAGTAGTATAACATATGCTCTACCCACGCTTTGTGGGTTGAGGTAATAAATGTTTAGTACAAATCTACAAACCATTAATGGCAAAACCTGTTTTTGACAGTTTTTAATCCATTTGTACACTCTTGTGATCCCTGGATTTTGTTAAATGGAACATTGTGCATATTTGAACCTTGTAGTCTTCAAAGTTTCGGAATGATTTGATTTTACCTTGCAAGATAACAACTATTATTATTCCTGCATTACATTTCCTATCAACAACATACATAAATTATGTTTTTTGTAATAAGGTAATAGCGATTTTTTGCTAAACAATTGCAAACTTTTGGGTCAAATGTTTAATTATTTTGCTAAACCTTCACATCCCTTCGGACAATCCATGTCACTTACAATTCCTGATCATACAAGTGAATACTTTCTACAAGTGTAAAGGTTTGGCAGTGAAAAAAAGTTTGCACAGAGATCCCCAAAGCCTATTGACATTTTTGGATTGACAAATTTTATTCCAATATGAGAAATGAAACTTACTATTGACCACTTCAAACAATTTTGTTTTCCCAAATGCAACTTTGTTATTGCGTCCAATAAAATTTATCTGAAGGGCAACAGAATTCTCCATTAGGTACTGCATCATTCTTTTAGTAGCTTCTTGTACTGTTCTTCCTCCCAAATCTGACAGGCAGCTCTCCTGAAATAAATTAACATGAGAAATATGATCATTTTCTTTATATTGCCTTCACATGTTCATTGACATTAACACCACCCACTTGTAACAATTAACAAAAAACAACCATCTTCAACAGGTGAAGGTAAGCTTTGTGTTAATTTCATTTTTCAGCAGATGTACAGTTGAATGATAGTTCATACTCCATTCATACTACCAGACCAAGGGCAGTCTCGACCCATTTCTTAATGGTAGTGTGACATGTCAGCAAAATGACCTGGCTTCACATGGCAGTTATGGAGTGCACTTTTCTAAGGAATAAATCTGCTGGAATTTTTTCAATACCTTTTACGGTTTTTACAGATATACCTTTTCAAAGTTTGAATGTTTCTGAAGCAATTTGTTGCATATGCAAAAGTAATTTATTATTTTTTATTATACTTTATATTAATTATCTCTTAATTACTCATCAGAAAGTTTATGGTTTGGTAATTGATACTGATGATTTTCAAGAACACAATTTAGACCTCTAAAATAAAACTGTCAAGAGAAACTAATGTAACAACTGTTCTTGAAATGAAAGATGTAAAACCTCACCAAACTAACCTTCATGTCACATGACCTTTAAGGGTATTAAATCACATACATTTCTGGTCAACCACACTAGTTTATACATAAAATTAAGACCTGTAGTCTTCAGACAAGCTCAAACAGAGAAATCAATTGTTCCACACAATAGGGCAAGTACTAGGTTTTAGCCATGATATGTAAGAAAATTGAAAACCTAGAATCCGTTAACTGATAAATCGTGGCAGCATCAACATAAAATTTGACTAGTTCACCACTGATATCAACTTCTACCAGCCCTGATATAGAAATTCACTTACCAACCCAATCTGGAATGTTGAGTCGGCCAGTTTTTCCTCAACACCATCTAGCTCTGCCAAGCTCTTCAGAGGAAGCGTCACCCCTTCTGGAAGACTATAGCTTTCATGCTCCACTCTTCCTTTCTGTAGTAGAGACTTCAGGATTCCACTATGTATCCGCTGGGTCTCTCTGACATCTTCCAGCAAGGCAAGCACCTTCTGCATAAAAACCCTATCATTCTGGTGCCTTGATGCAGATGGGGTGGGGCTAATACTGGCTGGTCCACGGGAAGTACAGACTGTGCTGGTAATGCTTTGTGTCGGTGAACTGGTGCTATTTGAAAGGGGCGAGCTGATTGTAGCTGGTCTGGACACTGTACTGGTGTTGCTGACTGATAAAGTACTGGTGGTGGTTGCTGGGATAGGTGAGGGTGGTGAAGGAGGTAACAAGAGACTGGTTGGAGTTGGAGATCTGGAGCTAGAACTGGTACTGGCTAAAGTAGCACCTGGACTTTTACTGACTCGAGGAGATTCATCATCACTGTTGTCGCTACTGTCAGAGATGAACCTTGCAGTTTTTCTGAAAAGATAGTAATTGAAAATTGTCAAAAAACATAAACATATAAACCCAACAAGACTCTACATCCCAGATATGTTGCCCAGCCACTACTTGAAAAGCCATGCCCATGTTGTTCATGACTTGCAGTATGACCACACTCGCCTGAACACTTTAACAAGGAATTACATCAAAGGTTCTTCTCTCTGTTAACTAGGGGAGTGCAGGGAGCTGAACCATTATGGTTAGAAACAGTTTTGCAGCAAACTTGTCTACACTGATCCCAAATTACTTTTGACCTCCACCAAAAACAAAAGCAATAATCTATGCAAAATGGTCAACTCACACACCAAATACAAGGTAAGTCACACCTTTCTTGAGATATTGTGTTTACAAACAAAATTGTTACATACACACACAAACAAATCTTTTTGAACATTTTTAAAAAACTGGTAAACACCTGCAAAAATTACAATGCAATGCACACAACAATGTCCACAAACAGCAAAAATAGTATAATTTCTATGCAAATATACCTTCGCTTCCGTTGTTCTTCCTCCACATCTGTCTGCAGGTCTGATGTGTCTTCAGCCCTAATCAATTTTTCTCTGGCTCGCTCATATGTACCTAAGAAAAATTTGAATAAAAAACAAGAAGTGGAGATAAAAAACTCCTGGCTAACTAGACTTGCTGCAGTGACAACCGCCACTACCCTCAGTTTGCAACAATCTTTTACAGTAATTATTCATCAATTCATGCCAATTATTTTACAGGTGATGGATGAGAAAAAATTGCATTTGAAGTGCTTCTCATCTTTAAACATCTTTACAGTAATTTTAGAAGAAAACAAAAACATAACTTCAAGTAGTTCAAACTGTACTTGAAAATTATTGAGCAACATGACTGACTGTTTAGTTTTTAAACGAGTCTGTACGAAGTCGGCCATGGCCGCAGCATGAAAAGCAATTAATCGCATGTGACCTTTTACTAAACGTTTAGTTGGCTGACGATTAATCGCTCACAGCCCTAGCATCTTCCATGCATTTTACATCTTTAACATACTGTACCTGCTTTGCCAAGGATCCGTATTCTGTAGCGCCGCCAAGACTCTCCAGGAGTATCTTTTGCCTTAACCATCCTGTTGATAGGAGCTTTCTGAGATGAGGGCCAAAAACATTCATCTTCTTCTTCTGAACATAGCCAATTTGTTGGTATTATGTCGACAGATCCTCCAGAAATAAATTCAACAACAGCATAACTTGCCATCTTTGCCAGTAGCAGATCTGTTCAACAGCAAAAAAGAGAACTTGAACTGAGATGCATATAAGAGAAATTTTTGACAGGTTACCTCCATCATTTGGTAAAACCTTACCATTGCTGATACCATTAAAACTACCTGGGCTAAGACTGTGTACGGTTGTGAAAGCTGAGCTCTGGACATTTAATTGCACACAATGGCTAGTTTTAGTGACTAATCACATCAATATGCAATATACATCAATATGGAACCACTGTATGAAATTAACACTGAGCAAGGCATTAAAGACAGTGTGCTGTTTAGACAAATTAAGAACTTAATGTTACAAAGTTCTGCATTGCACATCTTTAATCTTCTTCGAATGTAGTTAAATGGGGTTTAATGGCACACCAGCATGAATGTGTTATATGGTGTTACCTAGAATAGGAAATGGTACAACTTTGGAGAAAATTATTCAAAAAAACTCAAGGCTTTGTTTTCTACCAACCGAATATTTTTCCATGCACCCGTTGTCCTACGAATGAAGTTGCTGGATGGCCACAAAGCTATCTTTGAATGGAAGAAGCACAAATTTCTTTGTCAACTCAGATACATGCACTACCGACAAGTGTCCTTCGAGCTGTCTCACGAGATAAGTGTGAAGTTGTGAAGAATCAAGAGGTTGGGTATAAAAGGTCTTGCTCCCATGAAACTTCTGAATAACAACAAATATCTCATCCTGATCTGAATACAAAATGTTTCTAATGAGGAAAATATTTTGGCCATGACCAAAGCAATTATCCCCTCTATTACAAGAGATGAAAAAATTCTCTCCAACAAAATGAGTATATTGTCTGCACGATTGAAAACCAGCTGGAAGGGGACCTCTGTGATGCTTTTTCTTCAGTGGAAAAGCTTTATCTTTACTCTGTACTTTGTCCTGTAGAATAATCTGCTCTTTCTCACTTATTCGACGATATATTTGGGACAGTGGATCCTGTGGTCTCCTCACCATCTTTTTCAACTGTCCCAAGTAACTCTCATAACAGAAAGCTGAAACAGAGTCAAGAGGACCATATTTTCGAGCATCATCAACAAGGTGTATTATGCTATGAGCATTATAGCCAACAAACATGTCACCGTACAAGGAGGAAAAGTTTTTAACAAAGACAGTAAGAAGTTTCTCAACATAATCCAGATGACTTGAACTGTGTAAAGAAGGGTTTAAGAGGAAACTCATAGAAACTGATAGAGCCAAAAAGTTCTGATAAAGATTTTTCTCCAAGAATCCACTCAATACAACAGGACCTGTATAAATGAGGAACTGGCGAAACTCTGTAGCTTTCCATTGTTTCACTTCCAATAAAGATCTTGGCCTTCTGGAAAATTCCCTGGGCAAATAGCCCCGTAAATTAGTAAGGCACTGAGAAATAGAATTTATAACGTTTCCAGACAATCGGACATTCAAAGGCCCTTCTTTCCATAACAATATAATTCTCCTCACAACTCCAAGGCATACAAGGTGCATATAGTCAAGAGGAAAGCTGGATACCATATTTAACTTGAGATCACAAAGGGGAGATTGTCGAAGATGATGGTCATCATCCATCATTTCCCTAAAAGAAGAATCTGTTCTTTTCTCAGCTGAGCACTCAGGATATGTCATTCTATTATGCTTATAGACCCCACTTTGTTTACACCTTTCACAAGCATTATATCCAGTATGACCTTTGATGCATTTGACAAAAGCACGAGCTGGTGCATCACAAATGACAGCATCCAAGGAAACAGTGTAGTGTTTAGAATTAAATATGAATCCTTCCACCTCAACTTTTTTCATTTCATCAACAAAATCTTTCATAAACTCATCAAGAGAGCTAGGTTTTGCCAATCCAGAATATAAGCCTATAACAAAAGGGACACAATTAGCGATTTCTCCAATCCTTCCTAATATTGGCCACAAAGCAACGTTAGAGCTTCTAAACAGAGGAATTCCATCAATGTTTATATGTAAAGTCAACTTGTCTGAAGACAACCTCTCTGCACACTTGTCAAATCTTGATTTTATTGACGAGACAATGCCAAAATGGAAGTACGAACCACCAGCAATATTTTTCACCTCCACACCTTTAGGAGTGGTGAGAAGCGACCGGGGATCACCAGGGAGATCCAAATTGGAAAGAATTAAAATTTTCAACAAGGCTGACAAAGCTGCATGGGAAATATTAAAATTGCATGCCCAAGCAGCTAATTTTTCTCTCAGGTCGAAACTGTCTGATTCACTATCTGAACCAGATTCATCAGAATCAGTGAAGTCTGGTTCTTCATGAAGAAAATCTAAAGTTTCAAGGTCTAAATTATCTTCAGCAAATTCCACTGTATCTGCCAAAGAAGTAGAAGGTGACTGAGTTTCATCAGCTGGAACAGATGAACCATCACTTGGTGAAGCTGACAACAGCGGTACAATGCCCTCATGACCCTCATGATGATGATTAATTGCAGGCTCAGTGGTACCAGTCAACTGTCCAATAAGATGAAAATTAATTATTTGTTTGACAAAGTGGTTCTACGATTTTTTAAAAGGGAGAGGAGAGGTAGGATTTTACAAATATTACATGTGAATATTTTGGGTGTACATTCGAGTAATTGCAAATTATCATGTGCCTGGCAAATGAACGCATTGAAAATTATTTTCAATGCTCAAAAACGTTCGACAAAAAAATGACAGACAACGTAGTAATCCTTATAGTTACTGTTACAGTGTTAGGCTAGTACAGCCTAGCCTAGGGTACACTGTACGCGGTAGGCCTTGCTAATGAAAAGATCGCGGAATTAAGTGTAAATTTAGTGCTAATAAAAGTGAAAAGTGACAATATTTTCGCCACGCTTTACGGAGAAGTGAACGAATACTTACCACTCTTTTTTGTGAGAAAATAATGAAGTGAAATTCTTCAAAATAGGCCTAGATGAAAATCTTCCTTGTTGGCTGGACTTGCTTGCTTGTTATGGCGTGGGTTCCTTTGTTGATACTGTGATTGTAAGCATTGCGCCGGCTAGGCTGGCCGCAGAACTTCCACGTATACATCCCTTATTTGAAGGAATTTGTTGTTTTTACTTCTTTTTCATTTATTTTCATTACCAAATTCCATTTATTCAAGTGACATATTAACTTTTATCCATTTATCATTTACGAAAATGAAAATTTCCTTATATTATTAACAAAAAAAGCTACACAATTATTCACATTCCAGGAAATTGTTTTAAAAGTAGAAGTGGAGAAGTGTTTTGCACATGCACGTCAGGCATGCATGCTGTTATCAACGTAAACCGCAAGGTGACGCGCAAACAACATGTACATGCATGATGAAGGCGTATCTGTGCCGTTCAGACTTGGGCAAGCCCGACCAAAAACTGTCTCGAACCCAGGTGGGCCACCGAGATCTTTGAAAGCAATATCTGTATAAAATATAAAGGGTGGCTGCTTAAGTGAGTATTGCATAGATATCAACATACTTTCAACCTTCATGTGAAGTGATTTTACGGAGGAAACGAAATTGGGCTGAACTGCTTAGAACCTGATTGGGCCCCAAGCAGGCTAGCCCTGGCCCGCTTGGGCCCGCTTCAACCGCATGAAACCCAATTGGGCCCCAGCCGGGCCTGCTGGCTGGGATAATGCTATATTTTAAACCACTTGTCATTCTCTATATATGCATAAATCACGGCTAAATTAAAAAATTTATGTGTCACGAAATCTCCCTTTTAACTAGCCTAGCAAAAGGGAGGAAAAAAATAAAGAACAAACCAAAAACAAATGCAAAGTCGGTGTTAGCTGGTCTCTTGAAATGAGATAATTTTATTTCCCACTAATTTCTCATATTGGGGCCGACTTGGCTTGGGGACGAGTTGGTTTGGGGACGAGTTGGCTTGGGGACGACTTGGCCCGAAAGCAAAAATTATCCCTATAACATAACATAACATAATATAACAGGTTAAAGGGCAAAGGAGGGCTGTAAAGGCCCCATAAGATGCCCTGTAATCCAAAAACCCCCCAAAACAAAGCAAACCACCAACACCTAAAGAGCCCAGAAAGATTAGATTCTACCACAGTCATGGAAAAACTTGTCAATATTAACCTTAAAACGGTGCACTGATGTGGAGTTAACAACCCACTCAGGCAGGCTATTCCACTCACTAACAACCCTATGGGAGAAACTGAACTTCCTAATGTCAAGTCTAGCAAAAGACTTTTCAAGCTTTTTGCAATGGCCTCTAACCCGAGGATTACTCTGGACCTTTAAATAACTGCAAGCTAACAAAGGATTCCATTCAGATAGAAATTTGTACACCTGGAGCATGTCCCCCCTAATCCTTCTCAGCTCCAAAGTGGTAAGCCCAAGCAGCTTAAGCCTTTGGGAATAAGGTAGATTTTTAACCTCAGGTATGAGGTAGCTCTCTTCTGAACTTGCTCCAAAAGCAATTTGTCCTTTTCAAAGAAGGGATTCCAGGCCTGTGCAGCATAGTCGAGATGGGGTCGAACCAGCTGCTTATACAAATTTAGCACAATTTCTTTACTAAAACTCTAAAAATTCCTCCTGATCAACCCAAGCACCCTATTTGCCCTTGCAGCAGTAGCTGCACACTGCCTAGATGACTTTAAATCTCCTGTAATAACTACACCAAGGTCTTTCTTAGAAGTCACTTTGTACATAAATGAAACACTTTATAAAAAAAAGGCGGTGCTCAAAAACTAAATGTAATGCCCCCCCCCCCCCCACAAAAAAAAGTAAAAACAACTTGCCCTTTTTATTTGCACCAAATTTTACAAAAACTAACTAATGCTGTTAAAGTTAGTCATGGCTAAGGCTTAGGGAGTCCTTTGCACATAAGGTTACCTAAACTTGTAGTTGCTATTCATCAGCCAGTTCTAAAGAGCTACCTGATTTGGGAGATTTGAACTCATAAATTTCAAAGTGTGCTTCAACGAGGTATGGTTGTTGAAAAACGATATCTTGACTACAGGGAGGATCTGTGGCCTCCTTAAATGAGCAGAACTCCTCCGGGAGTAATCGTTTGGTTTTCGCCCCTTGGCTCTTCGCCAGAGAGTCGTGGGGACTTTTAGGAAAAAGGATCTGTGGCTTCTGCATCCAGGTTGTGGCTTCTGTTCTATTCAGCCAGTCTAGAGCAGGACCACTCAGTGTCTGCCCTTTGGAGGGCGTACTTGTCCATTTGGGACGTAAAGCTCCTTAAGGGAGCAGAACTCCTCCGGGAGTAATCGTTTGGTTTTCGCCCCTTGGCTCTTCGCCAGAGAGTCGTGAGGACTTTTAGAAAAAAGGCTTCGGTTCCTTACTCTTCGCCAGAGAGTCGTGGGGACTTAAAGAAAAAAATCTGTGGCTTCTGTTCTATTCAGCCAGTCTAGAGCAGGACCACTCAGTGTTTGCCCTTGGGAGGGCGCACTTGTCCATTCGGGACGTTAAGCTCCTTAAGGGAGCAGAACTCCTCCGGGAGTAATCGTTTGGTTTCGCCCCTTGGCTCTTCGCCAGAGAGTCGTGGGGACTTTTAGAAAAAAGATCAGCCACAGTATTCACAGGAATAACGAATTCTTGACGTTTTCCAGTTCTGCTCTTACAGAACTGCGGTATTTCTCACAGCGGATTGTGAAGCTACGAGGTACACCCGACGTCGCACAAGCTTGGTAGGCAGTTTTATGATGAATGTGCTAGTCTTGATTAACGAGGTTCTAGCGCAGCACCTATAGCTACCTAAAGTAAAGCATAAAGAAGTGGGAAAACACGTCGTGTCATTCCATGTTTTCCATGGCTGTGGTAGAATCTGATTGTTTGGGGCTGTTGTTAAGCTTTGGTGGTTTGACTTTTGATTAGAGCTTGGACTTCAGGGCATCATATGGGGCCTTGGCCCTCCTTTGTCCTTCAACCTGTTATGTTATGTTATGTTATGTTATTGGACATTCCCGTGTTTTCCTCTCCACTGCTGCTCTACAGGAACCGCGGGGGTGGGGGGCTTATCACAAGAGTCCCAACATGTTCAACCACTTAAGGCTGCCCAAAAGGGGTATAACAACAGAAGTGAGGGGCTAAATCCCCCCCTTCTCCGCCGTCCATGTACTATCCGCCTGCGCTGCGGATAGCCAATATATCAGCTCTTACGCGGCACAGGTTTGTCTTTCCAGTCCGGTACATATACCTGGCCCTCGATCCCCTTTTGGTGGTGTAGAATTGGTTTATTAGTTGCGGCGCCTGCCTTGCAGGCAGCACCGCAACTAATGCAGTTACTCTCGCGATGTCAATTTCTGACTTTTCCGGCACTTTATTTCTATCTTCTTGTAGATGCTTTGTGGTATCGAAATACGGTTTAGTGCAATTTGTAGGGATGGTACTTCTCTTTCGTGTTTTTAAGTTTTGGTGGAAATATGACTTTCGTGAGAGTGTAAAATTGGGTTTTTTTCATGTAAAATTTGGAAACGTGTTCTATTTTTAGTAACAATCTTGCGGAACAAGACGAAAGTCTAGACGAGTTGCGGTGCCGACAAACCAAGTCGTCTTATACTTTTAAGTGATTTGACGACTGTTAGCTACTAATAGCTTTTGGACTTTGGGCATGGACTCTACTACTGTAACAAAGAAGTATATTTGCCTTTTTAAACAGGATATTCAAGGAGGTTTCCCTTCATGGGCTACTTCATTTTCTGTACAATTCGCGCCAACCTATGGCGACGCTCTGTTTAGAATAATCATCCTTCTTTCAGAGAGTTTGAATCCAACTCAATACCACAGAGTGCACACACTCTAAAAACACTATGGTCAACTATGCACCGACTCAATGGTATGGTCAAAAAGTGACCAATTAATGGTTAGATCTGACCGTAAATTAGTACATTTTGACCAAAGTTGGAGGTCAATGGTTTGACCATTGTTTAGGTCGGTGCATAGTTAATTAAATCAATGGTCAATTCGAGGCAAAGAGATGAAATGAACGAACGATTTGGCTAAAAATTTAGGAAAATCGGCCCATGTTTGTACAGGGTTTAGACTGTTGGCCCAATCAGCCTGGGGTCCAGGGGCCGCTTTAAGGGCCCCTGGTAGGGTTCAGGGGACAAAGCCCTGGTAGGGGTCCATGGAGGGCTGGATACCTTTGTAGGGGGTGGCTGGAGTTTACTATCTAAGCGTAGCGCCACCATCAGTTGGCGCGGAGGGTACAAAGAAAATTTTGGATTTTAAAACCTCCCAGATGGCTAGAAATGGCATTTGCCAGGTTTATTTGTCTCTAATTCTGGTGAGAAATTTTTTTTATTTTTCTAAGATTAAAACACCCTTTTGAGATACTGATAAGCTCAGTTCATTACTCCACTGAACTATATCCTAGGATCGCAAATCCGGAATCCTGCTGAATGTGGCAAGCAGCTGTTCCAGTGCACGCCTAAGTGAAGTATTTCCAGGGGCGTAGGGGAGCATTTCACTTTTGGGCCACATGATTTTTGCCCGAGATGTGTAATTCTGCCTGTAGGACAGTCAAAGCGGAGCGCCACCACTAGTTGGCGCGGAGCGTCCAAAAAATTTGAAAATTCGTACCCCTCAGAAAGTCAAAAATGACATTTCCCAGCCTTGAAAAGGGGATCCAAGGAGTCGCGTTTTTAAGTTTCAATTGCAGATGAACGTACGTTCGTTCCAAACTAAAATTCAGCCAGAAAGACTAAGCGGAGCGCCACCATTAGTTGGCGCGAAGCGTACAAAACATTTTCAAATATCCGACCGCTCAGACAGTTGAAAATGGCATTTCCCGGGCTTATATGGGGATCTAAGCATTCGCTATTTTGAGTTTCCTTTTGTAAGAAATGATCACTTGAAACTTAAATTCTGCTATGAAGCGGTGTATGTGGAGCACCACCATAAGTTGGGACGAATTCAGCGTGCAGGAAATTTTGAAAACCTGACCACTTCAGATAGTCAAAACCTTTGCTTGTAGGGGGTCTTAGAAGTCACTAATTCGAGGGTCTGTTTGCACAAAAATTGTTCACTTGAAACTAAAATGCTGCTAGGAAGACTATCTGCGCGGAACTTCACCGCTGGTTGGCGCGAAGCGAACAGAAAATTTTGAAAAATCGGACCCCTGAGACAGTCGAAAATAACATTTCCCAGACTTATAGGGGATCTAAGCAGTCGCTATTTGATCAGAAAATTACCAGATAAAATGTATCACTGGCAATTGATGAATCCCGCATCATTTCGGGGAAATTACAAACCGGAATTGAAAACATGCTAATGAATATTACTCTATTGCGACTCTTGGCTAAATTCAATATATATTGAAAAAATTGTGTGCCCCAACTTCCTACTATATATGGTTTTACTTTTGAAAAAATTAAGGCCTATGGGGATCTTATAGCAGTCGCTACTTTGATCAGAAGAATCAGATAAAATGTACCACTACCATTGGATGAAATGAAGTAGATGATTTTTCTTCTATTAGTAACACTTATTGACAGAATTGTCACCTTACACGGTGTGTTGAAATGAATTTTCAAGCAGACTTACGGGAAGACATTCTCATCCTACATCATTAAATTATCGAAAATCAGATTACCCGATTCTCATAACCATTGCCCGTATTTGGCAATAGTTGAACAAATCACTTTAGAGAGAAAAATGGACTTTATGATGAATAAGTTAAACGTTTTCCTGATAACACCACAACTCCCTGACGTAATTATAACAAACTAGAGAATAATTAGGTCATAGATATCTTGCGAACTTTCCATTTCCGAAAAGGACAAAGAGATGAAACGAACGAGCTGCACTTAGCTAGAAATTTACAGTTACGAAATGTCTTGGAATGTTCAAATCTTCGTCCGTAAACCAACAATTTGACCTCCTGTGCACGGTCTAAATTTAGTGTCTACGTCACATAAAATAAGCTGATAAGGGTCAACTTATAGTAAGCAGAAAGTAGCAACTTCCCGTATTAAAGGGCCAAACTTTTCACCCCAAACTACAATTGTATTGCAGACGGGTTGTTGGAATGATGAAATTCGTCTTCTACGGAATCTTATACTCGACAGTTTATTCGTATTCGTGGAACTGTCTTACTTATTGCTTTCATTAGGTAATCGTTTCATCAATTGCGAGCCATGGCCATACATAAACTTACTACAATGACAATATTTTGTTCCGTAGTAAAAGGACATCGTCAAAGAAGCGACAAAAAGGTCCTTGCTATAGAATGTAATAAGAAACGTGTCTGGTTAATAATGTGATGACAGACGAATCGCAGCTAATAGCTATAAATTATAAACATCGACATTTTGGTGTTCACGTTTCATTATAGGACGTAAAAATGATGCAATGTATCTTTATGATGGATTACTGGATGGTTCGACACTCTGATTTGTGTAAGACAACATCGTTCAAGTTTGATTAAATGCTGAACTTAGAAATAATTGGGGAAGGGATACTAGTGACGTACATGAACGGGACTAATACCAGGGAGCTGCTACTAAAGGCAGCTCCCTGCTGTGACCTTTTTTGAATATAGTTCTTCTGTCAATGCAACCATGGGACGACCCCCATGGTTTTTCACGGACACGGATGAGTGATATGTATGACTTTGCAGTGAAGACAGAAGGTAGCACACCACCAATTCAAGGGGAATCCCACCGAAGGAGGTTACCCTACGAATTTTACACCCTAGAAAAACTTTTTTTTTGGGGGGGGGGGGGGGGAGATTAGACCATGTTAGTGAAGAGATGTGTTCAATTTGTGATCTCTATGTGGTAGGAAAGTAGTTGAAGTAATCATTCAAAGAAAATTGAAGGTATTTCAGGCATTTTTTGCAATATATCCTTCCGCGATGCAAAACGGCATTTTGAATGAGTCAAAAAACAGGAACCTGACTACTCTATTATACAGGCCCTCCTAGCGCGAACTCAACATCGTGTAGGCAAGTAATGGTGGTGTTAGTAAAAGAGGGGCAGCAGACCCACTTACCAGAAGTTGTTCATCCTTTTCAAAACGTGTCTTCCTTTCCTAAGTCATTGTTGTGTATCTTGATATCCTCATTTCTTATCAGCCAGCGAGCAGCAAGAACAACACTTCTAGGCCTAACATTTTCAGAAAAAACAGCCGTTTTATAACTTAATTTCCTCTTAAATTTGACAGGAATTACTTGGCTTTCTTTAAGTCTTATAGGTAAAGTTTTAATTGTTGCCACCACATCAGACGGGACATTAACAACATTTCCCTTAATACTAAATTGCCCTCCTCGAGGAAGCTCACGTAACTGAATAAAAGGTGTTCGCAAAGCGACCAACCTTTCTTCAAGACGATGTAATTTCAATTCTTCTGGTATCTCATACATTTTCATATTATTATCTCGACTTAATAACGGAACTCTGCCTTCTTTTATATATTTTAAACAGGTTTTACAGACCCATCCTGTATCTATACCTTCTTCCTGCTTACAAATACAAGTAGTTCCACTAAATCTAACTAAATTCACCCACAGTGCATATTCTTTATACCATAACAGCTCACAATAAAAGCAAACATATGTAGGCCCCTCCATAATTTTATTCCAAAAGCGATGTTGCAATTCTCTAATTGGACTCTCCTCTTCTTTTCTAAATTGACGCTTACGTATTTGTTCTCTAAGCATCATTTTAGTACTATCACTTGCAATACCCACACTTCATTTTGTCACAAAACCTTTATTTTCCCAACATTTATACCTATCTTCAATCACTCCCATAGACCCTTGCACTAATATATGATTACTCCCCTCATTTAAACAAACATCTGCTCTCTTCACATAACTTTGCATTGACATTTGATTACGCTCCTCTTCAAATAAAATGTCTCCTCTTTTCAATATGTTACATTTAACACCGAAAAATTCTTCACTATGTTCATTAACACAACCCCTTTTCTACCAATTCTCTATAACGCTGCTCTCATGTACAGGCTCATTATCTTCTATTTCCAGCACTACGTCATAATGTACTCCACCTGTATTGACTAAATAAATGGCACGTTTTTCCCGATTAACTACACAATGAACTTACAATGACTTGTCTTAAATAAAAATGGTTATCTTCTACCCCTGTAACCAGTAATGCCAAACACCGAAAAAACAATTACCATCCCCACGTACTTTCCTCACACGAATCGGCCTACTCTCAACTGAAACACATTTTCCTATTTCAATAGACGGCAAGTCAAACCCCCCAGTTTTCACAAAACCATGTTTGAATCTATCAACACAAGCTTCCTAAAATTTTTTTCTCTGCAACAGCTATCAACAACGAAAAAATAAAATGTACATGTAGGTCTTTCGGAACGTATAAATAACACCTCACGATCGTTATGTTCCCTACTTTCCCCATCATCACACCTCTGACTTTTTTCACATTCACTAGAACTTTTTTTTTTGGTTTGTTCCCAACTCTGATATCATCATTTTTCTCCTCTTCATAACTTTTATCTTGAAATTCACCCCCATACTTTCTTTTTCTTTGTTACCAACCTTTCCTTTCTAAATTAAAAATCTTTGAACGGCCCTTCGTAGGCATTGTAATATTTTCCACATAATTTTAAACTTTAAAATAACAAATTTACCATAACCAGACACCTTGATATAACACAAATATTAATACTCGCCAATTCATACAAATAATATTTACCTACCAATAACAATGTTTTCCTTATACAGAAACTTACTTTGTGAATATTGTCGTTAGTGTGAGAAATTCACACAGCCCTTTAAAGTCTCAAAAAAGTGAACAAAACTCCTCTAAACTATCAAACTTTTTACTTCACCGCAACCCCGACCATGCCACTTGAGAAGAATAAATTCCTACAAAGAAATCCTCATATAAATACTCAAAATTCACTAAACACCAATCTGTTATGAATTAAGAAAAAAACAACCAAAATGATGGCGCTGTGTTAAATTAACAAACAACCGTTTCCCCAGAGTACATACGGACCTGGTTTTTCCGCAAGATTGTTACTAAAAATAGAACACGTTTCCAAATTTTACATGAAAAAACCCCAATTTTACACTCTCACGAAAGTCATATTTCCACCAAAACTTGAAAACACGAAAGAGAAGTACCATCCCTACAAATTGCACTAAACCGTATTTCGATACCACAAAGCATCTAAAAGAAGATAGAAATAAAGTGCCGGAAAAGTCAGAAATTGACATCGCGAGAGTAACTGTATTAGTTGCGGTGCTGCCTGCAAGGCAGGCACCGCAACTAAAAACCAGATCCGTATGTACTCTGGGGAAAAGGTTGTTTCTTAATTTTACACAGCGCCATCATTTTGGTTGTTTTTTTTTTTTAATTCATTACAGATTGGTGTTAAGTGAATTTTGAGTATTTATATGAGGATTTCTTTGTAGGGATTTATTCTTTTCAAGTGGTCGTGGTTGCGGTGAAGTAAAAAGTTTGATAGTTCAGAGGAGTTTTGTTCACTGTTTTTGTGACTTTAAAGGGCTGTGTGAATTCCTCACACTAACGACAATATTCACAAAGTAAGTTTCTGTTGGAGTGAAACATTGTTACTGGTAGGTAAATATTATTTGTATGAGTTGGAGAGTGTTAATATTTGTGTTATATCAAGGTGTCTGGTTATGGTAAATTTGTTATTTTAAAGTTTAAAATTATGTGGAGAATATTACAATGCCTAAGAAGGGCCGTTCAGAGATTTTTAATTTAGAAAGGAAAGGTTGGCAACAAAGAAAAAGAAAGTATGGGGGTGAATTTCAAGATAAAAGTTATGAAGGGGAGAAAAATGATGATATCAGAGTTGGGAACAAACCACCCAAAAAGTTCTAGTGAATATGAAAAAAGTCAGAGGTGTGATGATGGGGGAAAGTAGGGAACATGACGATCGTGAGGTATTATTTATACGTTCCGAAAGATCTACATGTACATTTAATTTTTCGTTGTTGATAGCTGTTGGAGAGAAAAAACGTTTAGGAAGCTTGTGCTGATAGATTCAAACATGGTTTTGCGAAAACTGGGGAGTTTGATTTGCCGTCTATTGAAATAGGAAAATGTGTTTCAGTTCAGAGTAGGCCGATTCGTGTGAGAAAAGTACGTGGGGATGGTAATTGTTTTTTCGGTGTTTCGCATTACTGGATACAGGGGTAGAAGATAATCATTTTTATTTAAGACAAGTCATTGTAAGTTCATTGTGTAGGAGTGATTTGCCGGTACCAATAATGACTAAGGAAGAATATGTTACTTCTACTGGAATGGACAGGGATGGTGTATGGTCTACAGAGGTTGAAATATTTGCAGCTGCAAGACTTTTGGAAACTGATATATATACTTATATAGAATATAATGGTACATGAAAATGGGTACGTTATCCTCAAAGTGGTATTTTAAGTAGCGTAGTTAATCGGGAAAAACGTGCCATTTATTTAGTCAATACAGGTGGAGTACATTATGACGTAGTGTTGGAAATAGAAGATAATGAGTCTGTACATGAGAGCAACGTTACAGAGAATTGGTTGAAGGGTTGTGTTAATGAACATAGTGAAGAATTTTTCGGTGTTAAATGTAAAATATTGAAAAGAGGAGTCATTTTATTTGAAGAGGAGCGTTATCAAATGTCAGTGCAAAGTTATGTGAAGAGAGCAGATGTTTGTTTAAATGAGGGGAGTAATCATATATTGAAAGGGCCTATGGGAGTGACTGCCCAGCCAACATGCCCAGCTGGGCTCCAACTGGGTTTCAGCTGGGCTACTTGCTGGGCCCTAGCTGGGACACATTCGTGTTTATCAGG
The DNA here is from genome assembly GCA_037179385.1 of Holothuria scabra. NCBI lineage: Eukaryota > Metazoa > Echinodermata > Holothuroidea > Aspidochirotida > Holothuriidae > Holothuria > Holothuria scabra. The sequence continues at coordinate 20,276,151 of CM074180.1, forward strand.
TGTTCCCATGTGGGGCCCAACTGGGCTAGCCTTTCCGAGCTGATGCCCAGATGAAGCCCAGCTGGGCCTCGTTTCAATAACTAAAGCCTAGCTGGGCTTCAGCTGGGAAAGTATAGCCCAGTTGGGCCCCACGTAGGAACACCTGACAAACACGAATGGGTCCCAGGTGGGGCCCAGCAAGTAGCCCAGCTGAAACCCAGTTGGGGCCCAGCTGGGCATGTTGGCTGGGTGAAGATAGGTATAAATGTTGGGAAAATAAAGGTTTTGTGATAAAACGTAGTGTGGGTATTGCAAGTGATAGTGCTAAAATGATGCTTAGAGAACAAATACGTAAGCGTCAATTAAGAAAAGAAGAGGAGAGTCCAATTAGAGAATCGCAACATCGCTTTTGGAATAAAATTATGGAGGGGCCTACATATGTTTGCTTTTATTGTGAGCAGTTATGGTATAAAGAATGTGCACTGTGGGTGAATTTAGTTAGATTTAGTGGAAATACTAGTATTTGTAAGCAGGAAGAAGGTATAGATAAAGGATGGGTCTGTAAAACCTGTTTAAAATATATAAAATAAGGCAGAGTTCCGTTATTAAGTCGAGATAATAATATGAAAATGTATGAGATACCAGAAGAATTGAAATTACATCGTCTTGAAGAAAGGTTGGTCGCTTTGCGAACACCTTTTATGCAGTTGCGTGAGCTTCCTCGAGGAGGGCAATTTAGTATTAAGGGAAATGTTGTTAATGTCCCGTCTGATGTGGTGGCAACAGTGAAAACTTTACCTATAAGACTTGAAGAGAGCCAAGTAATTCCTGTCAAATTTAAGAGGGAATTAAGTTATAAAACGGCTGTTTTTTCTGAAAATGTTAGGCCTAGAAGTGTTGTTCTTGCTGCTCGCTGGCTGATAGAAAATGAGAATATCAAGATACACAACAATGACTTAGGAAAGGAAGACCCGTTTTGAAAAGGATGAACAACTTCTGGTAAGTGGGTCTGCTGCCCCTCTTTTACTAACACCACCATTACTTGCTTACACGATGTTGAGTTCGCGCTAGAAGGGCCTGTATAATAGAGTAGTCAGGTTCCTGTTTTTTGACTCATTCAAAATGCCGTTTTGCATCGCGGAAGGATATATTGCAAAAATGCGTGAAATACCTTCAATTTTCTTTGAATGATTACTTCAACTACTTTCCTACGACATAGAGATCACAAATTGAACACATCTCTTCACTAAGATGGTCTAATCTCCCCCTCCCCCCAAAAAAAAGTTTTTCTAGGGGGTTAAATTCGTAGGGTAACCTGCTTCGCCGGGATTCCCCTTGAATTAGTGGTGTGCTACCTTTTGTCTTCACTGCAATGTCATACATATCACTCATCCGTGTCCGTGAAAAACCATGGGGGTCGTCCCATGGTTGCATTGACAGAAGAACTATATTCAAAAAAAGGTCACGGCAGGGAGCTGCCTTTAGAAGCAGCTCCCTGGTATTAGTCCCGTTCATATACGTCACTAGTATCCCTTCCCCAATTATTTCTAAGTTCAGCATTTAATGAAACTTGAACGATATTGTCTTACACAAATCAGAGTGTCGAACCATCCAGTAATCAATCATAAAGAGATATTGCATCATTTTTACGTCCTATAATGAAACGTGAATACCAAAATGTCGATGTTTATAATTTATAGCTATTGGCTGCGATTCGTCTGTTGTCACATTATTAATCAGACACGTTTCTTATTACATTCTATAGCAAGGACTTTTTGTCGCTTCTTTGACGATGTCCTTTTACCACGGAAGAAAATATTGTCATTGATGTAAGTTTATGTATGGCCATGACTCGCAATTGATGAAACGATTACCTAAAATATATAAAAGCAATAAGTAAGACAGTTCTATGAATACGAATAAACTGTCGAGTAAAAGGTTCCGTATATAGAAGACGAATTTCATCATTCCAACAACCCGTCTGCAATACAATTGTAGTTTGGGGTGAAAAGTTTGGCCCTTTACTACGGGAAGTTGCAACTTTCTGCTTACTATAAGTTGACCCTTATCAGCTTATGTTATGTGACGTAGACACTAAAATTAGACCGTGCACAGAGGGTCAAATTGTTGGTTTACGGACGAAGATTTGAACATTTCAAGACATTTCGTAACTGTAAATTTCTAGCTAAGTGGCTCGTTCGTTTCATCTCTTTGCCCTTTTCGGAAATGGAAAGTTCGCAAGATATTTATGAGCTAATTATTCTTTAGTTTGTTATAATTATGTCAGGGAGTTGTGGTGTTATCAGGAAAACGTTTAACTTATCCATCATAAAGTCCATTTTTCTCTTTAAAGTGATTTGTTCAACTATTGCAACTATTGCCAAATACGGGCAATGGTTATGAGAATCGGGTAATCTGATTTTCGATAATTTAATGATGTAGGGTGAGAATGTCTTCCCGTAAGTCTGCTTGAAAATTCATTTCAACACACCGTGTAACGTGACAAATCTGTCAATAAGTGTTACTAATAGAAGAAAAATCATCTACTTCATTTTATCCAATGGTAGTGGTACATTTTACCTGATTCTTCTGATCAAAATAGCGAAATGATGCGGGATTCATCGATTTGCAGTGATACATTTTATCTGGTAATTTTCTGATCAAATAGCGACTGCTTAGAGGCTATAAGCCTGGGAGATGTCATTTTCGACTGTCTCAGGGGTCCGATTTTTCAAAATTTTCTGTTCGCTTCGCGCCAACCAGGGGGGACGTTCCGCGCAGATAGTCTTCCTAGCAGCATTTTAGTTTCAAGTGAACAATTTTTGTGCAAACAGACCCTCGAATTAGTGACTTCTAAGACCCCCTATAAGCAAAGGTTTTGACTGTCTGAAGTGGTCAGGTTTTTCAAAATTTCCTGCACGCTTCGTCCCAACTTATGGTGGTGCTCCACTTACACCGCTTCATAGCAGAATTTAAGTTTCAAGTGATCATTTTTTACAAAAAGAAACTCAAAATAGCGAATGCTTAGATCCCCATATAAGCCCGGGAAATGCCATTTTCAATTGTCTCAGCAGTCGGATATTTGAAAATGTGTTGTACGCTTCGCGCCAACTAATGGTGGCGCTCCGCTTAGTCTTTCTGGCTGAATTTTAGTTTGGAACGAACGTACGTTTATCTGCAATTGAAACTTAAAAAGGCGACTGCTAGGATCCCCTTTTCAAGCCTGGGAAATGTCATTTTTGACTGTCTGAGGGGTACGAATTTTCAAATTTTCTGGACGCTCCGCGCCAACTAATGGTGGCGCTCCGCTTTGACTGTCCTACAGGCAGAATTACATTTCTAGGGCAAAAATCTTGTGCCCCAAAAGTGAAATGCTCCCCTATACGCCCCTGGAAATACTTCACTCAGGCGTGCGCTGGAACAGCTGCTTGCAACATTCAGCAGGATTCCGGATTTGCGATCCTAGGATACATAGTTCAGTGGAGTAATGAACTGAGCTAATCAGTATCTCAAAAGGGTGTTTTAATCTAAGAAAAATAAAAAACTTTCTCACCAGAATTAGAGACAAATTAACCTGGCAAATGCCATTTCTAGCCATCTGGGAGGTTTAAAAATGCAAAATTTTCTTTGTACGCTCCGCGCCAACTGGTGGTGGAGCTACGCTTAGATAGTAAACTCCAGCCACCCCCTACAAAAGTACCCAGCCCCCCATGGACCCCTACCAGGGCTTTGTCCCCTGAACCCCACCAGGGGCCCTTAAAGCGGCCCCCTGGACCCCAGGCTGATTGGGCCAACAGTCTAAACCCTGTACAAACATGGGCCGATTTTCCTAAATTTTTAGCCAAATCGTTCGTTCATTTCATCTCTTTGCCTCGAATTAACCATTGATTTAATTAACTATGCATTAACTATGCACCGACCTAAACAATGGTCAAACCATTGACCTCCAACTTTGGTCAAAATTTACCTATCTATGGTCAAATCTAACCATTAATTGGTCACTTTTTGACCATACGTTTGAGTCGGTGCATAGTTCACCATAGTGTTTTTAGAGTGGTGCACTCTGTGGTATTGAGTTGGATTCAACCTCTCTGAAAGAAGGATGATTATTCTAAACAGAGCGCCACGATAGGTTGGCGCGAATTGTACAGAAAATGAAGTAGCCCATGAAGGGAAACCTCCTTGAATATCCTGTTTAAAAAGGCAAATATACATCTTTGTTACAATAGTAGAGTCCATGCCCAAAGTCCAAAAGCTATTAATAGCTAACAGTCGTCAAATTTCCTTAAAAGTATCAGACGACTTGGTTTGTCGGCACCGCAACACGTCTAGACGTTCGTCTTGTTGTTGGAAGGTGGACAAACTGCCTATTATATAAGGATAACATACGCGTTTCATACAAAGGCAGTTGCATCACCTTGAAACATATCCTGCTCTATGCCTTGAAATGATCGCATTCACAAATTTTGTCCCCGGCCGTCACTTGATTCAACGTTTTCGTGACGTCATACACAAAATCTGCATTATTCAAAGACCTATCTATGCATGTCGGCACGGCGACGAACAGCGTATTATTCTCATTGCATCCTATATGGTATACAGCCAGCTACTTAGCTGTAACGTTAAACTGTATATTCCTACAGCTGTAAAAACACATAGGGTGTGGGGCCGGGCCGGGGCGGACGTACAGAATTAGAAACAAACAATCGTTACAAAGGTACACACTTGTTTCTACGCTCGACTAACATTTGGGAATTGGGTTAACCACTTTCTGTTTTAATTATTGGCCTTGTGAAAGGAAAGGTGAGACAAACCATATCTATCCCACATAAGCATGAACTTGCACCAGAAACTGTTCATGCAGGGGCAACATTTCCTACAAACATTAGCCCAAGTTAAGTGCGTAGGATACGTCATCAGTTAAATGTCTGAGTGCATATCAATTAGCCAAGGGCAAGATAAAACGTAGGCCTTAGGCCTACCTTGTCACAGTACAGTTTACATCTAGCCTATACTATAGGCAAGGCTATTTAACGTTAGACCGGCAAACCAATTGATAAACCTCAAACAGCCCTGTTCAACCTCAAGGACCAGCCGAGAAACCAAGCAGTAGCAATGTATTACATTACATGTAAGCTTTAAAGTTTAAGGCTGTGCTGTATAAAAATGTTAGCTGGCCCATGGTTTTTTTACCCAGGGAGTTGTTGATGCAACTCCACTCCTGGATGCTCATGGGACTGTTATATAATTTTCATAAATATATGTAGCTGTATGACAAATTGTCATTGAATAAATAATGCTGTATATTCAGGAGCTTTGCAATTACGCCTATCCTGACAAAGTGTATATTGGCTTCATACATTTTTTTCATGAATGTTAGCCAAAACTCCGGCTAGAGGCTATAACCGCCCGCAGCTTATTGCCTTCTCTAACGTAAGCCAACAAGGAGCAGCAAGCTCACTTTCCTAAACCTTTCCATACAGAAAAGCCTAGTTGTACTAGTACAGTGTACAAAGAGTTGGCTCGGACTGGACTTGGGCACAAAGAAGATGTGCTAGTCTTAGCGTCAAACAACACAATGATAGTCAGTCAACAGGCTCTCATGTACTTCCCAAATGCAATTAAAGGGCCAAACCTCTTACCCTAAACTACAATTTTGGTATGGGGGTACCAAATTAAAGGGACAATCCTCTCTCCCCAAATTACACTTCTAGTATAGGCTAACAGAAACTCCCAATTGGCTGAGCTTTTTGATTGACTGCTAATTCAAGCAATGCAGAGTACCAAAACTTATAGGGGGTCCGTTAGTTTCCGCCCTCGATAGTTTCGGCCTGTTAATTTCCGCCCCTAAAAATCTTGGGGCGGAAAGTAATGTTTGGACTATCATGTGATAAAAATAACTGTCAACTTCAAATTTCAAATCCAAGTACAAGTCAACAAAGAAATTTATGGCTAGGCCTAAAACTTTTTCAGTATCCCCATCAAAAATCATCGCAAATAATGAGTTTTACCACCTTTTTTCTAAACGTCAAGTCTAGTCACGGACTTGTATTTTTTACGTATAAGAAGTCCGCTTGTCTATAGGTAAACTTATGCTGGATGTGTGAACAGTTGTTCACAGCACTGAATACCATATACCTGTACGTAAGTACGTATAAGTATACTAAAGTCTACAGTGAGAATGTTGCTAGGAAAGACGTCAACATGGCAGTAATGGGTGTCGCATTGAATAGTAAAAGACATCGATGAAGTTTGAAACTTTAAGAAAAAATTGATGGAATTTTCATATGACGAAAGTACCACTGATATCACATTCCATTCCATTACTTTCCGCCTCCCAAAAAGATGTTTTCTGCTAAAAATAAAAGGGGCGGAAAACACTGTTTTTGAGGGGCGGAAAGTAGCGAGGGCGGAAGCTAACTGTAACCAACTTATAGTACACAGCACAAACTGTTCTGATAGTGTTTTGTTTATACACATTGAGCTTTCTATATTCACCCTGAAGCAATAAAATGAGATTGTGTCTGGATGAGGGTGAATTTCAGACGATTGTGGGAGGGGCTTAATTAAGAAGGTTGGGAGAATTGATACTGTTTGGGATGAGAGAATCGGGCCTTTAAATTCTCATTTGGCTCAGCTCTTTGATTGAAAGCTAATTCAAACAATGCAGAGTACCAAAGCTTACGGTATATTACACAGCATGAATGTTACTGAGAGTGTTTCGGTTGTATAAATTGAGTTTTCTAAGCAATGAACTGAGATTGTATCTGGATGAGTAATTTCAGACAATTGTGGGTGGGGCTTAAGTAAGAAGGTTAAGAGAATTGATACTTTTTGGGGTGAGAGAACTAGACCAAAGGCATGTGAAGAGATGGAATCCTAATCAAAAGTGTTTCTTTTTTCTCTATAGCTACATCACTTCATAATGGTCTCTTCCAGCAAGGATCTTTCACATCAAAACATATGTGAAACATTTTTTGACAGGCCAGATATTAGCATTTATTGCTCTCTAGATCCAGATGAGGTTTTAAACTTGGAAAGGAAAGAGAGAATTCAACAGACTAAGACAAATTATAACCATCATGCCATCCTATACAGGAACCCAGCAGACTTCTTTGATATCCTGCCACCAGAAGTTGTTTTGAAGATATTAAAAAATTTGGATGTACAAAGTTTGTTTAATTGCTCACAAACTTGTACCAAGTGGCATAATGTTATTCAAAATACAGGATGGTTATGGAAGTGGCTGTGTGAAAATTATTGCCATTTTCATGAAGATATTCAAAGTGATGTCCAAGGTGGATACTCATGGCAGGTAAGATTTTACTGTAGTCACATATTGTGCAGGCCTGTAAATTCTTCATTTCTAGCAAATAGTATTTATAGTGAAAGGGCAGAAGCAGCCACCACAGTTTGAAGTAATGTATTAGACTGTCCTGTTTCATGAGAATCGTGTGACAACATTTTTTTCTCCTCAAATGTGAAATTTACTAGAAGTGATTGCTTGGTTTATTTAGACAGCAAATCTGTAGGCCTATTGGCCTTCAACAACTTTCAGAGCACTTGGCAAGAATTAAGTCAGTAGGAGAACACTGCATGACATGTTAAGATTTTATTGGTAATACAGTAGATCTCTAACTCTGTGTGGTCCACCTTCATGGCTATGAACCAGTCTGCTCGATAGGACATGAGGGCATAGCATTGTGAGTGATGAAAATTTTGTTTGGTACAGTGGAAGGGTGGGGGAAAAAGTATTTTGTGCAATATCAAATTCCATGTCATAGTATTTATCACAAACTGGCCATATAGAAGTCATGCATTGATGTCACTGCGTTGCGTATCTTTCCATTTTGCCATCAAGGTGTCCATTGTACAATAATTTTACTAAGGTGCTGTTGTGCACACGTTTTGGTAACACATGAAGTGCTCATTATCAGTTCCATCCAGTATGTGAAATTGAAACATGCTGATGTCCTTCCCATGACCTGGCTGATTGAGTGATATGCTGCTTTAGCAATTTTGCTATTGCTAACCAAAAAATTCTGGGTGGGAATGTTTACCTACATCTTTATCCATTGAGGGTAAAATAGAGCATTTTGTAGTGGAATGTACTGTCAATCACAACATGCTCTGCATCAAGCCGTGAGGATCTGCTCTTAATGAAATGGTCAAATTTTTCAATCTGTTTTCTTTTCCATACCTCATTTCTAGCAAAACAGATGACAGACAACATTTGTTTGAGATCAAATCTCAACCAGCTGTGACAAACCATATTTCTTTGATGGATGTAATTTTAAAACACAAATGTCATATCTTGCTCAAATCACTCAGTAAATAAAAACTTCTCCACCGTTATTCCTGTTTGCTCACAGATGTATTTTTGACCATCTGGTAGGGTAAGATCAGAAGAGGAAAGAATAAAAATATTGTATGAACAAATTGTTTTAGAGCTGTACATAAAGTATGACTCTGGATTGTTCAATTGCTAATTGAAGGAAGTCTTTGATACAAATGCAAAAAATAGAGAAAGAGGTGGCACCATAGATTGCAAGTGTACATTTTATACTGGAATACATGTAATAAAATTAGGTTGCGATCATAACCTGATAGGTACTACTTAATCAGTTTCGATCCTTTCCTCAAACAGGTCATATTTAAAAGGTACACCAGTCATCACAAAGTTCGACGAAAATGGCTAGATGGCCATTTTAGCAATGTTGAGTCATGGAAGTCTCTTCCAAAAAGAAGTATGACAAACTTGGACAGAGAAGAATGGGGCCACATTCTTGATGCTGAGTTACTCCGAGGTTATGAGATGTAATACAAGTTGGTGGAAAATTAATTCAGTACATCCAGGACTGAGGACGTGGAAGTGTAGACCAGAGTATCTTTCAGCATCGGCAAAAATGAGCAGTTGTGTCATCTTGCCTGGTCACACTTCATGGAGTAGCATTTTTCAATAGGTCGCATCCCTTTTGTTGCAGAAATGGTTTTGCTTGCAAGCTTTTCGTAATGACTACTTGGTCAAGGTGCTAACCCAGTCCACAATTTTGCTCTTGGTCTCGTACAGTTTGGCAAAGCTGAATGATAATGAGCCTGTGTCTTTGAAGAGTTGTTAGAAGTGCAAAGTTTGACCAGAAGTCTGGCTGGCAAGTTACAGTATGCATCAGACTGGGTTTGATCAACCATCTTGTGTTGTAGGATGTTTTTCCATAGGTTGGTTTCCTATTTTTCCACTGGAATTGACATGTACCTACATGTTAAATGTGTAGTAGTTAGTAATCTTTTGCACTTGTCAGGCACTTGAATGTTGACAAGGAAACTGTTGTGTCATATTTTAATGTCAATACAAAACATATTTTGAGATGTTGTGACACTCAACAGTACATATATATATTGTATATTGTACATTTCCACATTTTGTACATTTTTATGTTACAGTAGTTACATTTATTCTGTGGGGGAGGTCTGAAAAAAAGCTCAAAGCTTGTACAAGCAAACCCCTTTGTTAAGGTACTTTAAGGGTTTAAAAGAAAATAGACAGACAGAAAGAGTTGCCTACAAAGAATAAAAAGAAGAGGAAGATGAAGGTTAAAAATAGTAGAATATTTAGTACAACACTGCAGAGCATATGACACTGTTATCTTAATTTAATCAAAAACTGTGTTAAGCAGATAGTACTTGAAGCACTTCAAAAATTTATGGGTTTATGAAGAAAGCTTTAACGTGCATGGGAGACCATTCACAAGAGCAGCATCGGCGAATAAAAGAGACTTACTGTAACTAGGGCGATTGCTTTAGCAACATGAATAAAATGGTATGGCTTCTCGTGGGGTAGGGGTGTAAATTAGAATTAAAATAAAAGTAGGTGCAAAAAATATCCGGGAGCAACTGGTTTGAATACTTGTACATGAAACTACCAAGCTGAGGTGTGGGCCAAGAAATTGGTAATAATACAAACTGGTCACTAGCTGTACATAGCTAAATATTCTGTTAAGCATTGCCACTTTAGGGAGGTTTCACATTTTTATCATGAGGTATTGTTGCTCTGTACAACACTGTAATATGTACCATTCAGAATTTGAGCTTGATATGTTTTTGAACAGACATTTGGATGAAAATGGTGAATCACATCAAAATGCATTCAGCTGCCTGCTACTATGTGCAAGGCACACTTGCTACATTGACTGTTGCAACACACAGAAGCCTGGAAGCAGCTATCAAATATATCATAATGTGAGCAGTCCAGTGATGGCTGTGTGATACAACTTGCAAAACCAAAAGCAAATGCCTGTTTTGTGGGTTACAAACAGGGCTTTTCTCAGAAATTTCCCACGAACAAACAAAATGTTTGAGCCACCTAAATCGCAACTGCTTTGTCAGTCTGTCTCATACATAAGCCTAATCACCTTTGCATTATCAGGGCCACATAAACATTTCATAATTTTACACATATTTGAGAAAGAAAGGAAATTCCTGTTACGGAAAATGTGTAAGCTGTTTTGGTGTGAATTAAATTGGTAGCAGAATTTTGTTCACAACCAGCATGCTGTGTGAATCCTGACCTGTGCTGCATCAGAAATTAAGTAACAAACAACCAATAATCATTATCATTTGGAGAGATTTAAAGTTTTTGAGTGGCAGTGCAGATATGTGTAGTGGCAACTTAAAGAAATTGTATTTGCTGATTTGCCAAAAAGTTCCACCATTTTCTGTGTAGACACCTCAAAATTGTTCTGTAAAATTTTCCCTTATTCCCATCCCCCAGGCTGACAATCCACCAATGGACACATCAGAAGTTGTTCAACTTCCAGCTTCTTGGGACTTGGGAGCTATGATTGCAGTCCATTGCTTGTATACTGCTTTTTCCCCGTAATGTATAGTTAAGCCTAAGGCAACTGTTACATGACCTCTGTGTATGTGACTAAGATGTTTGCCTTGCCATTATGTTGAGATGGAAAAGTTCATTTATTGTTCAGATTCTAAACAGGATATTAGCTCTCAACCTTCTGAAGTTGTGTTCTTTACCAACATATTTGAGCAAGACCATTAGAGATAACATTAAAGAGGGTGGTGTTGAACAAAGAGAGTGAAAGGCAGCAGTATTGGACACAGCTTTTGCTTATAACACTGATGTAGCTGGATAATTATTTCTGCTTTTTTAAGTAGTTGAAATATTTATCACGAAGTGTAACACTATCATTCTAGTATTTGTTGCTGTAAGTATTGATAACCATTTTACTATGTGAGTATAATATAGTATTAGAATACCAGGCAAAAAATCTCTGCTGTAAATATTTGAATGACCACATTTCAATAGTTAACCTACCTATACAGAAGAAAGATGGTATGTCATGATATGGGAAGCTAGTTTCATATTTCATTTTAATGCATAATACTCTACCTGATTAATTTAAAAACAATAGTTTCTCTTTTCTGTGGTATCATTAAAAACTCAAATGCATAGTTTAACTGCTTCAAGAATTACCATTGATCATTAATTTGCTAAAGAATTGAGGTTCTGCAACAAAGTTGCTCTAGATCAGTTTATTCCTCATAGATTGTTTCTTTGAGGAATGAAGATTTCATTTTCTAGTGAGAAGTGGTAAATTTTCAATCATGTGCAGGCAGGAATATCTCCTTTTAGTCTCTTAGTTGTTAGTTGACATTGTAAGGTAAACTAAAATAATCTATTTAAGGCATGAAGTACAGTACTCTGAATTTTCAGAGGTAGCATTGAATATGAACTATCATTCTAACATTTTGAATGATGTCATAACTTGAAACAAAGTGAGGTTCAATATGTTTCCTTCGTGTTAAGTATTTGATTACTGCCAAACCCATCATTTTAATAAATTTTATAAAATTGACAGTTTGATTTGAAATTGTAAATACTAAATAGTAAAAAGTGCCACCAGTGGCAGGTGAAAAGTTTTTTTTTTATGAAAAAAATGTTGTTAACAGTTGTCATTATTTAATTTTAACTATTTAAACTCACAAGGGTATGAGTGCCCTAAAAATTATATTTTTACATTTAGTGCAAGTACTGTAAAGAGCTGTGTATAATATATTGTAATGAATAAATATATATCATATTTAAAAAAATGAAAGAATCTAAAAATAATTGCCTTCTGTGATCTGTAAATAAATAATATGGTGTAAGGTAATCATATTCAGATCTCATCTTGTTTTATTAATGTTTCATTTTGTCAAAGATTTTTCCAAAGTACAAACATTTCCAGACTAACTTTAGAATGGAGAGAAGTCCTGAGTTACATAGTAAATGGCTTAAATGCAAGTCCATGCAAACATCTTACAATGAGACCATTGCTATGGAAATGGCATTCAGGGTGACTATATTTGGAAGCACTATTCTGACAGCTGAGGACTTATCTGTTACTCGTTATATAAAAATTGCAAAAGGTTATTTCAAGACTGACATCACCTCAAAAAACATCCCTCATTAGGGAAACTAAATTTTTCCATTAGTGACCTCTGATTACTAGTAACAGTCAATAATTCAAAGATGTCGTGATGCTTTCATTACTTGTACATGTAGAGAGGTTTTGATTACAATATAGGGCTTTCCATTTAGCTTGTGAAGTGGTGATCTTGTTCCATATGGAGTGTTCCATTGCAACTCATAACCATGCGCGGTGAACTGGAATTGTTTTTGACACTGGATGCAAAACGGCAGAGGTAGCAAAGGATGAACACTCTTATTTGACATTCAAAAACCAAACCAAGCCAGAGTAAGTTTAAATTTGAAAATGCAAATCTAATTCCTGTAATAAATATTGTTGAATGTCACTGATAGAAGCACTTTTGTCATTATTTTGATGATCAATTTTCCTTCAGGTCCATGAGTCTCATTCTATGTACACATGTAGGCTACATGTCAATGTTACTGTTCAATACTAGACAGCAACTTCACACCACTTCAGATCAATGGATTGCTTCCTGTGAATTGGTGAATTTCACCACTTTGCAAACTCAATGGAACAAGATGTCTTGTACACTCACCAGAATATGACCTAAACAGAGAACAAGGCCTGTGTTTGCATTGTAAGGTTAGGTTAGATAGGATTTTACCAGAGGCCGCGGAGCCAATTTTGGAGTGCGGGGGATAATCATCGAAGCGGCCAAATATGTCCAATAAAATAAATGCAGTTTAAGGCAGCCCAAAATGCAGTTTAAGGCGGCCCAAAATGCCCACAGCAAAAAAAGTGCGGGGGCTAAAGCCCCCCTAGCTCCCCTGTCTCCGTGGTCCCTGTTTACATCTCTCAACTCATAAAACTTCTGGTTTCTTCTCGCGGCATCCTTTTCATTTTTTCTTTTTTGGACACTGAACGGTTATTCCTACATGAGGAATTTCTTACCCTATTAGACATTTCACCCAAGTTCCCCCCCCCCCCCAAGCAGGGTTTGATGGGGTAATCAAATTTTACCCGTTTTCCTGCTTAACTCATTCAAGCATGCTCCAAGAAACCACAAGTTTGATAAGAGAGAGCTAGCGGCAGACGTAAACAGAGTGGAATAATACAGTCCAGATGTGCCACTGTTTGCGAGATGTGACAGGCAAGCAGTAGGGCAGCTTCTTATCTGATTTATGATGACCTTCATTCACTGAGGCAAAAAGGTGTGGCCAGAGTTTTTACAGGCAGGGAAATTCAACATTTATTCCATTGCAATTTGCAGAGCACCACCCACAGCTGCAGTAGGCTCATTTTTAAAACTTGTGGTAAGATGCAGTCTGGCAATTGAACCCTGAACCTTTGGAATGAGAGCTGGATGCTCTACCAGCTAGACCACACACTAGACTCTGCAGACTACTTTCCACTGGGCAGGGAAAACAGATTACTCTCAAAAGGAGTTATGATCTCAGGGAGATACGACCACTGAAAAAGTACTCTTATAATGTTCCTCTGCATGTCATTCGAAGAGGTTCACTAAATGTATACTCCATATCCTTTAATTGTTGTAATCAACAATAGATACATGCAAGTGACATTCCGAGGCCAGCGCTTGATGAAAAGTTAGAATTTTCCACATTTGGTGTTGATCAGATGGAAATCAACTATTAAGTCAGATATGCTGGCAATTGAATCCCAAAGGTATAAAATTACAACTTGCATTGCAAGCTTATCTTGGGTATCTATAAATATACAAAGCAAGTAAAAAAAAAACAACAATTTGATTACATTTACATTAGTAATGCTTTTTATTGCCTTCAAAAATTTCATGCAAAATGAATCAATTTCTTCAAAACATACATAACATAATTTTTCATGCTTTACCAACTTTGAAGTCATCATTTATTCAAGTTTGCAGAGATGTAATATATATCATATATCAAAGAGAGAGTGTCCCATTTCAAATATTGTTTTGGGACCAACAATGTCATCACAGAAGCTGAGCTGTCCACTGCTTCTGTAATAATATTTGAAACCAGACACGCTTTTGAGTTTATCCCCACTTATGAACACTTTACAAGTGAACCTTAATGGTGCCGAGCAATACATTTTAAGAAAAAAATCAAATAGCAAGATTCAACTCTACCTAGCCTTGGTCTAGTATCTCCTACCTATTATGACTTGACAACATTGTACCACTAGGACAAATCCACCATCAGTGACAGTTAAACAGTTTGAACTACAGGCCATGACCAGGTTCAAGAAACCAGGAGAGAGCCAGAAGTTTAAGTTGTTTTGAGCATTTTTTTGCAAAAGGATTGAAATGGTTATGTTTAAACTGTGTACAAGCTTCTCTGATAGGCTATGAACATACTAAAGTGTATTCTAAAGACAGAACAATTGTTTACAATTACAACTGACACACCACTTCAGTTTGCTTTGTCAGTTCTCACATGCCTTGTGACTGTGCATGTATACATTATGGTAAATGTGAAGCCAGTGGCATATGCAAGAGGGAGGGGGCCCATGCCCCCTAACATTGCCCAGCCTCCAAAAAGTAAATAAGAAAAGACCCTCCCGCCAGCTGGCATAGGCATACAAGATGGGGGCAGGGAGGGCAGATTGCCCCCAAAACTTCCAGATGATCTAAATTTGGAGAAGAAAATTGGAAAAAAATTAGGTAGCCACTTGTGCTTTTATAATTCCTCATCATTTCTCTGCCTGCTTTTTAATCTTGTGCAGCAAAAGGCCCAAAATGGCCAATTATTTGACTACTTTCAAAACATTGCCTGGAAAACAGAACACAATTCTCTATTCAAAATAAAATTTTCATGGAAAATAAAAATGATAACAAAGATCTGCCATGCATTCTAGCAGATTGTGACTAAAGTTTTTCCTCAGCCCCACTTCATACTGTAGACTTGCCCAAAATGGTAAAATATTTGGGCAAAGGTTGAAGAAAGTGCTGGGATGTTTTCAATTGCTAAATTAATTACACAGACAGATGGGAGGGTGTTCAGGTGCAGTGCCCAATAGTTTGCTATTTATCATGCAAAAGATGCTAAATGTAAAATCATTCATACAGGCAGTTGGGAGTTTTGGCAGTCACATAGACAATTTCATTAATGCAATGGATCTTGCATTTAGCCAAGAGTCACAATAGAGAAAAATTAGCGTATTTTCAATTCCATTGCAGAGTTTCCCTTGAAAAGGTTTAAGACCATTCCATCTAATGGTAGAGGTACATTTTATCTGGTAATTTTATGATTATTTTGAAAGTTGTTCATTTTTTATTACTGCAAACAAAAGTTGAAGATAATGACTGTTGAGACTCTACTTACCCTGAAAATGCAGTTCCCAGCCATCTCTGGGGTCACAATTTCTCAAAATTTTCTGCACGGTTCATGCCAACCAAAGGTGCGACTTTGCTCAAATAGTCTTTTGGACAGTAACGCATTTTTGGGGCAAAAGTATTTTAATGTTTTTGCAAAAACTTTGGATTTCGCTAAGGTACTTTGAAGTCAATGTTTCATAAACAAAAACTCAAAGTAGGAACTACTTCAGTTTTACTTATAACCATGGGAAATGCTAATTCTGGCCATCTGAGGGGTCTGATTTTTCAAACTTTTCTGTGCTCTGTGCCAGCCAATTGTGGCGCTCTGTTAGTTTGTCTTTTGAGCAGTATTTTTCGGGCAAAATCTTCTGCCACCCAAACTGAAATGCTCACACAGGTGCCAGCCAGTGATCACTGATGCCTTTTAATTTTGATACATAAGAAAACACAAATTTAAAAACAAATTCCACTCCAAAAGGCAGCATACATGGCACCATCTAAAGGCACCAAATTTGTTTAAAAAAATTCAGTATTATCCCCATTAACATCCACAATACAACTTTCAAGACTATTCCTGTCAAAGTCAAAAATCTTGCACTATTTTGCAACTACGTAGGCTCCTTGAAAAGGCCAAAAAATTTCAAAGGGTATTGGGACACCCCCTCCCCCATTAGACCACTCTGTTAGGCAGGTGATCACTCAATATACAGCACATAACATGCCCCCCCCCCCTTCGGAGAAAACCTGCATACACACTGTGTAGCTCCGATGTACTTTCCCTACAACAAGGGAAAGTTGAGCTGTGTATGTGTGTGTGTGTGCAAGTGATGCTTCTCTTACTATATTGCATAAGTAGGCTACTCATTTTGTAGTATTAAGATTGTTTCTGTCCAAAATTACCAAACTTCTAAGTTTTCCACTAATTTCCTATGTTTTATCACTGCAAAAATGTAGATCTTCAAATTTTGAGGTCTGATAGGTGGTCAGGTGTGTAGGCATATAAAGAGCAACTAGATGGATATTATGACAACAATTGAGAAAAGGAACATACCAATGTATGATCTGAACAGTGGGTAATGTACATATTTCTGTAATAACTTTTATGAGCTGATCCTTCCCCACTCACACTTCTTTCATCAAAATTGTTTGCAATGTCAGAAAATTAACCTATACTCGACTAAAATAAGGACTTTTGCAACTGCAAATGTTAAAAGCAAGCAAAACATACACCATATCTGCCAACAAAATTATAAATTTGTGACATTTGAATACAGAGGAATTGTTGTAAGATTCTCTTCATCCCCTGCTTCCCCAAACACCACAGTTGTAAGAAGTTGCTAAATTTTCAGTCAAGAAGAGTCACTTGCCACTTGTAATGTGACTCAAGTCAAGTGTCAGAAACCCAAGTCACTTTGCTATTTCTACCAGGAAAACAATGATACAATCCCTCCAGTTATTTCCCTTTTGAAAATCAGTGACAATAGTCATGACTCATTCCAACTCTGCCCAAAAAATCTCCCCCTACTCCTAACCCCAATTACTTACCCTCCCAAATTAAAAACAAGATTAAATTGTAATGAATACATCAAAGTTTACATCTTATCACTCTTCTATGGGAAATAAACACTTTCATTTGTGCAACAGAAATGAACAAAAAGAAACATATGGGTAGAATGAAACAAAGGAAAACAAAGGTATAACTACTTCAGAACCATGGCATTATGACAACCAGGAAATGGTCTCCATGTTCAAACTTGTCTCAGAAAATAGCCTTGTATTTATTAAATGAAGTCATTTACTAATAATTACATTACTTCAGAACCATGGCATTATGACAACCAGGAAATGGTCTCCATGTTCAAACTTTTCTCAGAAAACAGCCTTGTATTTATTAAATGAAGTCATTTACTAATAATTACATTACTTCAGAACCATGGCATTATGACAACCAGGAAATGGTCTCCATGTTCAAACTTTTCTCAGAAAACAGCCTTGTATTTATTAAATGAAGTCATTTACTAATAATTACATTACTTCAGAACCATGGCATTATGACAACCAGGAAATGGTCTCCATGTTCAAACTTTTCTCAGAAAACAGCCTTGTATTTATTAAATGAAGTCATTTACTAATAATTACATTACTTCAGAACCATGGCATTATGACAACCAGGAAATGGTCTCCATGTTCAAACTTTTCTCAGAAAACAGCCTTGTATTTATTAAATGAAGTCATTTACTAATAATTACATTACTTCAGAACCATGGCATTATGACAACCAGGAAATGGTCTCCATGTTCAAACTTTTCTCAGAAAACAGCTTTGTATTTATTAAATGAAGTCATTTACTAATAATTACATTACTTCAGAACCATGGCATTATGACAACCAGGAAATGGTCTCCATGTTCAAACTTTTCTCAGAAAACAGCCTTGTATTTATTAAATGAAGTCATTTACTAATAATTACATTACTTCAGAACCATGGCATTATGACATCCAGGAAATGGTCTCCATGTTCAAACTTTTCTCAGAAAACAGCTTTGTATTTATTAAATGAAGTCATTTACTAATAATTACATTACTTCAGAACCATGGCATTATGACAACCAGGAAATGGTCTCCATGTTCAAACTTTTCTCAGAAAACAGCCTTGTATTTATTAAATGAAGTCATTTACTAATAATTACATTACTTCAGAGCCAGGGCATTATGACAACCAGGAAATGGTCTCCATGTTCATACTTTTCTCAGAAAACAGCCTTGTATTTATTAAATGAAGTCATTTACTAATAATTACATTACTTCAGAGCCAGGGCATTATGACAACCAGGAAATGGTCTCCATGTTCATACTTTTCTCAGAAAACTGTCTTGTATATATTGAATGAGGTCATTCACTGATAGCTACATTACTTCAGAACCATATGGCATTGTGACTACAAGGAAATGGTCTCCATGTTCAAACTTTTCTCAGAAAACAGCCTTGTATATATTATATGAGGTCATACACTAATGGTCACATTAGTTGCTGCTCACACACACTGACCAAACGTAACTTCACCAGTTATCATCATCAGGACAAGAAGTGGCACAGTAATATGAAAAGGTCCATTCCCTGTCAACTGGATAAGAGGCGAGACAACTGGAGTATCAGTTCCTCCATGGCTCTTGTTACTTTATTCTGAGATGACTGGCTAGCTGATGCTTCATTGCTCTATTAAACAGAAACAAAGTAACAATAGAGTTATTCTACTCATTAAAGGATGTGAAATACAAATATGCAAAAGCAACATTAAAAGAAGGGTTTAAGGTCATATGAAGTCTTGATATGTTAGGGGTTACTTATTCTAAGCATTTTGGTGAAATTTGTATTGAAATCTGACCGATATGTGGTTCTCAAGATATGAGCAAGTAAAGTTGTCACATTTTCAACAAAACATCAACTTGAAGCAAGCACATCTGACATCATACCCTCACATTGATGGACAGTCTTTTGTTTTTCTTTAAACTTTACAGCCTATTTTCTCCCCAACAATCCCATATTATCACAATGTGACTGCATAAGTAGCATGGGAACTTAACAAACTTTGCATTCCCCACAGGGAGGTCAGTTGGATTAACTTCAAGGTCAACACAACAGACAGAATAAAAAAGAGCATTTCTTGTCAATGTGAGGAAGTGGTAGAACCTCTGCTGCCCTCAAGCTCACTTTAGAACACAACTCTAGTAACTCCATTTACTGATATCTCAAGAAATATATGTCCAATTGGAATGGAAATTTCACCACACTATGTAGATTTGGTTCCTCTTTCATGTATAAAAATTAATTTTTTGCTTGAACTTCCCCTTTAAGAACAAAGGGTTAGTTAAAAGGATTTTTACGACTCACTTTCAAACCAATTGGTTTACGCCACAGCCCTTTTTTCCAGTGGTGGCTCACTGGCTTGTTTCTCCTACCCCATTACTTTTGTATAGCACCAAGCACAATGGCAGTGGGTTCCATTTTTAAAGTCTTTGGGCATGACCTGATCAGGAGTTGAAATCCAGACCTTCCACCTACAAGTTGGATGCTGTAATCACATGACAGAAATGACAGGAATGAAACACAAAGGAAAGATAAAGCAGCACACAAAGAAACTTGCTCATCTGTGCACCACTACTGTATTGTTCTAGTGATACATAGTGATGGCATGGCATGCACATTACCTGTACAGGTAGTATGCCATGCTAACGCCACAGCTAAAGAGCCCAGGTCATGGGTGTAGGCAGATGAGTATGTGTGAAGACCACAGTAGCCTGAGTATTTTTATAGCAAAAAAAAAAAGAATTTTTAAAAATGTCTGTGTTTGGTTCTGAAGAGGACCAAATGACCATTGGTTCATCTATTTTTATATCTCATAAACTTGGAAGCAAATAAAGCCTTTAAGCATATTTTCTTATTATAATAAAAGCTCATAAATCTTAGAAAGCAACTAAACAAACCTTCAACTCTTCCACATGCTGCTTGAGTTCTTCAACTGACATGTCCTCTACAGCAGGACACCTAATCCTGACTTGCTGCAAGTCATTATTCTCCAGGAATATGCTAAATCCTTGGGGTAAAAAGCCTGAGAATCCACATAGGAGTTCCTTTTCACCATGCAATATGTCAACAGCTGATAATATCAACTCTGGAATATGATGAATGCTGCATAAATCAATTGCAAAAAAAAATGCACTAACATAAAACAGATTATCACTATATATAGCAAAACGTGGTAATAAAAGACTTCAAAACACTTTACTTTCACAATTTAGTCTCATTCAAGACATAAAAATTGATCCAAAGCAAAGCAACATCACCTACCAGTTGCCCTTTCATAACAGTATTTATTGATTACACAGTGCCACATTCAGTATTGATGAATGGCCCAATGTGAGGCTAAAACATGACTTCTAAGGTTCTCCTCTAACATTTCAAATAATAGACACAAATACCTGTGACCTGGTGGATCACATCAGTTGTGATCAACAACAATATTTCTTATGATACTGGACTAATTTTCTTTTTGTTTTTCTGTTAAAATATATTAATATTTTAACTCAAAATGCTTCAGTTTAATATGTAAGTACCTTTGAAAAGAAAGATATTTTTCTTTAGAACAGAGCAAATGTGATTAAAAGTCATGGTTTTCTTTTTGACATTATCTTCCAAAGTGTCACATGTACAGATCAGTATTTCAAGACACCAGAGGAACAGCTTTAGTGCTACCTACCTTCCTTCTGAGTAATCTTGTAAAACCTTTAAAAATTGATTCTGTTTGGAGACATCATCATTAAAAGCAGATGTGAAGATTGCAATATACCCCGAGGCCTTTTCTATAGTTCTGTCCTGTGGTTGACCCCTTACAACAGCAACAGGGGTTTTGCTGCCCGAAGCCTGTCAAGACAAAAATCACATCAGTAAATAAGACTTTGGAACACTAATTAAGGGAAAAATATCTTTCCATTATACACAGGAAGAAGAAACCATGGAACTCTTTTTTGTGACTACAATCATTCTACCAACTCAAGTAATCCCAATATTTTAATATGGAAATTTACCCAGAATTTTTCTTAAATAAGGCAATTGTGTTTGCTGTGACTAAAGTCATGACTTGCTTAGAACTTTGAATACAAGGTAGAAACACAGCATCACATGGCAATACTTCAAAAATTCCTCAGTGGCATTAAATTCCTAGTCTCTTGGTGAAGCCTTTTGTGTAAGCATGTGTAATTAAAAAAGGTATCACACTGTGATATTGCTTTGTGAAGAATGGATTTCATGCAATGGGTGGAATGCACTTATCAATAGTGAGATGCACCCTCTGACTTTCTGACTTGGATGGGCAGTGGTAAGTCACAAGTGTGTCATGTTTGTCCCAGTTGTGATGCAGGCGTATGTCAAAATTCTCCAAATGTTGTGTCAAAACAAACATTGACCCACCATTCTTGGATGGTTGGAGGAAAACTTAGTACTACAAACTTACATCTATATACTGTCAAGTATTTCCTGAAAGTACCTACTTATTTCAAATGGTTCATATTTCAAACTCTTGAGGTATAGTTTGTTTTCAGTCCCTCTAACGATCTCAACATTTGCCTTTACACCTTCAGCGCCATGAGGATATTTTATTGCCATGGCACAGTCAGGAGTAGTGATTGGAAGGCTGCAACCCCTCCCTCCACTCTTGGCCATGTTGCTGTAATGTATTGCTTCATTAGACAAGAACAATTTCCATTTGCACTGAAGTGGAATGAAGTATTATGGAACCTCTACATGAAGAGTCTGAAATTTTAGCTTCTGCATCATGGGTTGAATGTACATTTTTCAAGTTCAAGGGATCATCCCCAGAGATTTCTGTATAAGAAGTGATATCTTGCCAACTGCAGGGAAGTTAAAACACTTCCATGTACAAAAAGTAAATTAAAGGAATGGGAGACAATTTTACTCCCTCCCTTGAAAAGTTCTGACACTGTCTAGCTTCCTGCTGGGTGGATTTGTAGAATATGCAACCATATTGCTGGTCTGTCATAGAAGATGACTAAAGGGGACGACCTGACCTACATTCTATGGGTATTGGATACCAAAGTTCAGCCCTTTTTAACATCATATCCGAACTTTACTTTAGCTCACACTATACAACACATCCAAGGTGGTGTGTTGTAAAATCCCACCAAACTAATTAACTGATACTGCCTAGACCTCAAGTACACTAACATTAACCTCACCAACCCTAATCCCACATTAATAATTACTACTATCCTGGCCTCAACTGTAGGTAGCATTGTGGAATAGTGTTGGGTATTAATCAGACATCCAGCATTACCAAGACATATCCTCTTTTTACTGCTTTGTGCTGGTGTCTGTCGGATTTGCAAAACAGACCGCAACGTCAGGGCTCCAGGATTTCATGTTTTCCTTGTATCATATGACTGTTTCCTTTAAGACAGTAAGGATTTGACTTTCAAAAGCAACAAATATTGCAACATTTTGCATCTAGAAACCTTGAAGAAAAAAAAAACTTTAGCAAAGGAGAAGGGCACCCACTGCTCTCACATTCATTTCAAAGAATAGCGATCAATGTCCTCCTTGCTAATAAATAAGTGCAGTAACTCTAGTCTATTGGACCTTCCATTCAGCATACTTTTGGACTGGCAGGACTTCCCATGGAATTAATACACATACTCTCTCCCAAGTAATCTAGTTTATACCTTTTTGTAATCTGGATGCAAACCTTCACATTGTCTAAAACTACAATCATTATTGCCCCCCCCCCCATTTGTAAAAAATTAAATTTTAACTTCGTGTGAGAGTAGGATTAGCTATCATCAATTTCAGAAACATAACTGTATTTTAAAGTGATGGCAGTCTATATTTAAGTTCATAACAAATTATTAGTTAAAAATATTATGCAAACTTTTTTACTCACAGCTCTAGGACCAACTCTATTCTCTGGAATCTGGAAATGAATGTCAGGAATGGATTCAAGTTGTATTGTGACGGGTCCATCATTCTGTATGTGAACTTGCATGTATGCAGCAAATTTTCCATCTACAAAAAAAAAACAATATAATTAAACAAGTAAATGCTATTTGTTTGACTAAAATCAAAGGAAGATAAACAGATAGTCAGGTTACATAGATTTACAAGATATATTTCCTATTCCCAAAAGTTCAGATTTTTTGAAGACATTTACATCTGTATTCTTTCAAATTGAAAAAAAGAATGATATGGTGCAATTTTTCAATTCCAAATATATTCCTGTGGATGGAAATAACCATTGCCCCTTTCTTCCACCATTTGTTTCTCCTTGCTAAAAGCTATGAAGGATATTTCTTGGAAAGTACAACTACTAAAAAGTGATCAAGGTTACATTTTATCATGTTAGACTTCAGGCTTGACAGATTCTCTGGCAATGAAATAAGTCATTTTTGTACATACCTTTAACCTTTTCTGGGTTGTAACCTTTCTTCAATAAATTCAAGAACTCCTCATAGTACTGTTTAGATGATTCACCAGGCATAGCATTATGAAAGTCAGGTTTGTTACCCTTCATTACAGCATATAATGTAAACTGAAAAGAAGATGTTGATGGTCATCAAATTTGCTACTGCATGTACAGTAGTAACTGTAAATGTGGAAGACCTTTTCCAGTCATTATTGTGATGTTATATGCTGATAACATGATAACACAAAGGACAAATAAAATCTTTCACCTAAAGACTGTATCAAAACTGTGGTGAACTTCAAGTCAAATCGTACCAGGAGCATCGAAATTCATGGTATCAGGTAAACACTCTTCACAACTGTATTATGTAGAGAATTCAGCAACTCCTGTCCTAAATCAAGTATTTACCTGTAAATTAGGGCAGAGTCATTTACCTACTATGGCAAGTAACTTATGTAGTTCTTGTGCCCAACTACCTGTACTGGCTGGTTACATAAATAACTCTCCCTTTACTTAACTGTATCCAGCCATTTGTAAAATCTCTGGTTTGATCTAAAGGTCAAGTTACAGTATGAGAATCGCAACAAGTTGCACTAAATACCAAGGTATGCTCATTTTGTTCTTGTAGCAGGCACATTTCAAAAATCTGACACTGGTACAGGGACACACTTTTATCACACCCTTCCCTAAGGACAGCAGTTCAAACCAAACTACATGACCCACCAATCAAAACAGCATCCTTCTCCTAAGGAACCTCTAACATCATGTGCTTTGATCTAGCCTTCTCATCTTTTATCTCGAGCCAAATTATAACCACAAATACAGAAAAAGAAAACACATGCTGTGACGTCACCTCTTGAAAAAGCAATATAGACACCCCAGTACATCAAAGGCGGTATGGGGTGTAACCAATATCTGAGATTGTTACATGATCTGTGACCTCAAATGAGCTATGCTTTCATTGTGCTCACATTGCGTAAAAAGCAATTAACACGATGAATGACCTGTTAGCTAACCCCAAACGTTACATAACTTTTTGTGTATTGAAACACATCTTTTACTGTCAATTAATAAATCAGATACGAAACTTGACTTAATCCAGTCTGCATGTGGTGGGCTTCCTTTCTTCCCTAAAGGGATAAGAGTTAATCAGACAGAGAGAAAGAATGTAACAAATAGTAAGAGGGAACGTTTCATCATGACGGTTCATAGCCAGTTGTAAGGAGTCACCAAATTATGCAAAAGTTTGAGCTGAGTCATTTGCTACTTTTAATGTGACTGGAGTTGAGTCAGTGAGTAAAGTCACTGCACTTCTTCTATAGTAAGATAAAGGGTCCTGAGTATGACATAAAACTGCATCCAGGTGGGCTGAGGAGATCGTGTGTGGCGAGAAGTTTGTCTCCAACTATCACATATAAAATGTGCATATAAGACTGCCATTCCTCATCCCATGACTGGCGGGTTGTCGGTGCCACAAAACCGAGCAAGTCCCTCAATGGTTGTCCCCCTGTGGGGTGGGGGTTGTACAATATGCCCACAGTATTTCCTGCCTGTAGTAAGAGGTGACTAAATGGGAGTACTTGAACAGTATGACACTTTATAACACATTCGTGTTCGTGTGTCGTTAAATCTTATCTAAGTAGATAAATAAATCTATAGTAATATGAAATCATGATACAGCTCCTCAAGTCATTTTCCTTAAAAAGTTTGGTGACCGGAGATATGACTTGATTGGTACAACTCTGTGCACTGGCTACTAGGGCTGTGAACGTTTAGCAAAATAACTTCAAATATTTGCTATCGTTTAGTGATTAATCACGATTAAGTTATCACAAAAAAAAAAAAAAACAAGAGCCCAAGGGCACTATGGTTCCTTGCATTAAAGATGATATTGTATTAAGGTAGTCCCAAGGTAAGGCATAATTTGCACCTTTAACCCCAATGACTTTTGGCCATCACCCAAAAACATAGGGGCACATTAAATTTCAAAATCATACAAGCACTTGCCGTTTGAGAGAAATGGAACACTAAACTTTTCAAATTATCACACTGCACACTGCCCACTTCCATGCGACAAATACATTCATCACCTTTCACTAAAATGTCATTTACTTGAGTTTGGGGTAGTATAGGAGGTTAGTTAATTGCCTTTTTGGTCAATCTCAACAATTCAAATCCAGACCTTAAAAAGAAGTCACAAAGGTCAAATACAGCCAAAGTAGATCAAAACTGATTTTAAATAAACACAGTCTCTTCTGCACCAAAGAAATTTAACAGTCATCTGGTCATTCCTGACCACCAAAATTTATGATGGATGACTAGAAATTATGTCATGGTTGTCCTTTAGACTACCCAATGTGTTTGCCTGAAAAGCAAAAATAAGGAAAAGCCCACAATTCTGCTACTAAAGGCAGCCCGATAGTGATTTATTACCACCAATTACTTCTTCACAATTTGGCTAGAAGACCAAGAAACAAACATAGCTCTGTAGAATCTAATAAATGACTTTCAACTTGACCTTTTAACCTAAAGAGGGTGTTAGAAACAGCATTGTAGTCCCTAGGGTAAAAGCAGAGGTAAAGAAGAGAAACTGCTTTCATATTTTACTATTGAAATTGGAATCTTAGCTTGCACTGTGAATAACTTTATTCAATACTGTATGTGAGGAAAAGGTTGTTTTTAATAATAATTGCATTTCTGTCCTGATTGTTAACTAAACTGCTTTCAGACTGAGAGGGGGTTATAATTCTTCTTTTCTTTTATACATTGCATTTGTCTAAAGGCATTAAACTTCAGCTGGACTTTTAAACCAATTGAACAAAGACCCAAAGAGTCTTCACGTGCACTTTACTTAGACGAACACAACTTTCTATTATTTCCACTATGTTACTTGGTTATTGAGTAATTGCACCGCATACCTGGCATTGCAATAGGCCTACATATGACCTACATGTACACACTAGCCTGTCATTTAAATGTCAGTAACTCAAGTAACGAACATTGTAGGAGGGTAGTGTAATAGCCTTCTTGGTTCGTCTGATCAAGACAAATCTTGACGTCACAAAAAAGTCACAAAGGTCAAAAGGTCAAATGAGATCAAGTGAGGTCAAGGGGGGTCATCACCTGCATTTCACTTAGACGAACACAAATCTCCATTACACCACCCCTCTAAAATGTTTCAGTGGAAAGATATCAATAAAACATTACTTTTTGACCTTTTGACCCTTTCCAATTATTTTGGTTAATGTACCAACATTTTCACCTCCTACCAATCTAACTTATCCTAAATTGATGCCACTGCTTGAACAATGGATACTGAGTTACAGCTACTAACAGAAATTCAGTTTTTGGCCTCTGGTGTTCACCAGTGACCTTTGACCTCCACCAAAAACGATAGGGCACATCTACTCCACAACTTCTACATACATACCAAGTTTGAAAAAAATTGATCACTCGGTTATTGAGTTATCGCACCACATACCTTGCATTCCAATCCGTCACATACACACACACATACACACACACACACACACATACATACGCCAAGGTGACTGCATAGGTTCCTTTGTTACACAAGGAACCAAAAAAAAATCAGTATGTAGTGATTGATACTGAATGTAATGTAGTAGTAATAATAGTTGCTATCTTGCATGGTAAAATCAAATTATTCTGAAACTTTGAAGCCTACAAGGTTCAAATATGCCCAGCATGTCCCATTTAACAAAAAACTGGGATCATCAAAGTATACAAATGGATAAAAAAATGTCAAAAACAGCTTTTGCGATTAATTGCTTGTAGCTTTGTACTAAACGTTTATTCCACATGCGATCATTTAGCCATTAATCGCTACACGTTCACAGCCTGGCTACTTCCTCTATCAAAAATAATAAATAAAAAAAAACAGCAAAAGCTTCTTACAAACTGCTCAATACAAACAAGAGCCCAATGGGCACTGTGGTTCCTTGCTGGATATTATAAGAACTGTACAGCCAGTCTGTGAAATAGAGCTAAGCAAAAGTTCATACTCAATGTTTGTAACATCTTCACAAGGGGTATTTTAGTACTAATATTACATGAAATCAAAGATTAAATTTCTGTGGCCTTACTGACATTCAACTTTTGTAATGCTTGGTGATCCTTCAAAAACACTACCTCATTTCCATATGTATTTATGCTTGTAATCAAACTTGATATTATCACCAATAAATGATACACAATGTGGCCAGAGAGAGAAAAACACCCCTTGTACTTCTCTCACAAGTTATTTTTACCTGCTCTCAAATAAAACTTGCTATTACTTTAAGACAATCTACCATTTGTCCTGTTTGCTACCTCTACACAGAAAACAGGGTTTATTCAACAGTAAAGCAGAAAGCAAGTGATTAATGAAGTGTGATAATAGAAAGAGGATTGAGTTACCCCACAGAGCACAGCAGTATCTGTATAATCCATGCATTGCTTCCACTGGCAGAGAGACCAGTTTAATGCAGAGTGACCTGTGCTCAGTGAAATCTACAGATTTCAGTTATTGACCTCTTAAAACTTTGAATGATCCAAAATATGTGTACAACCCGAAGGAATCATTACTGAACGAACATAAAGGACAAATTTCTAAGGTGTTTGGGTGTGTAAGCATGCAAAACCAGGTGAGATGAACCAGAAAGCCAAAAGGCTTAGTGATTCCTTGCTGCTGAAATGTAAGGCCTTTTTTCACATTGACATTGCTTTGCAATGTTTTTCAATTAACAGGGCTCCATAATGTGCCCACAAAGTACACATGCAAGGCATCGAATCTTCCTACATTGAGATCCCCGTTGCCCGTCGTGAACCCAAATGACATTTGACCTCCACCAAAAACTTCTGGGACCATGTATTCACTATGTGCCATCTACATGACAAGTTACAGGACCCTACAAGTGAGCTTTCTTGAAAGACTGTGAAGGAAAGCTTGTCAGGCTTTGAACAAGCTGACTCCAAATGAACTTTGACCTTTGGGAAAATCAATAGGGATCATCTGCTAAATATGACCAATCCACACAATAAATGTGAGATTAGTCACAATTACCCTTCTTGAGATACTGTGTTTACAAGCAATTTCTAATGAATTTACCTCTTGACCTCTCGTGACCCCAAATGACCTTTGACCTCCACGAAAATCGATACCGATCATCTACTCAATATGACCAACCCACACACCAAATATGAGCATAGTCACATGTACCGTTCTCGAGTTATCGTGTTTACGAAGTTTTCACCTTTTGACCTCTCATGACCCCAAATGACCTTTGACCTCCACGAAAATCGATACAGATCATCTACTCAATATGACCAACCCACACACCAAATATGAGCATAGTCACATGTACCGTTCTTGAGTTATCGTGTTTACGATGTTTTCACCATTTGACCTCTGGTGACCCCAAATGACCTTTCATCTCCGCCAAAAACAATAGGGATCATCTACTCAATATGGCCAATGCACACACCAAATATGAGATTAGTCACACTTACCCTTCTTCAGATACCGTGTTTACAAGCAATTTCTAAGGAATTTACCTATTGACCTCTGGTGACCCCAAATGACCTTTGACCTCCACAAAATCCATAGGGATCATCTACTCAATATGACCAACCCACACACCAAATATGAGCATAGTCACATGTACCGTTCTCGAGTTATCGTGTTTACGAAGTTTTCACCTTTTGACCTCTGGTGACCCCAAATGACCTTTGATCTCCACCAAAAACAATAGGGATCATCTACTCAATATGGCAAATGCACACACCAAATATGAGATTAGTCACACTTACCCTTCTTCAGATACCGTGTTTACAAGCAATTTCTAAGGAATTTACCTATTGACCTCTGGTGACCCCAAATGACCTTTGACCTCCACAAAATCCATAGGGATCATCTACTCAATATGACCAACCCACACACCAAATATGAGCATAGTCACATGTACCGTTCTCGAGTTATCGTGTTTATGAAGTTTTCACCTTTTGACCTCTGGTGACCCCAAATGACCTTTGATCTCAACCAAAAACAATAGGGATCATCTACTCAATATGGCAAATGACCACACCAAATATGAGATTAGTCACACTTACCCTTCTTCAGATACCGTGTTTACAAGCAATTTCTAAGGAATTTACCTATTGACCTCTTGTGATCCCAAATGACCTTTGACCTCCACGAAAATCAATAGGGATCATCTACTCAATATGACCAACCCACACACCAAATATGAGCATAGTCACATGTACCGTTCTCGAGTTATCGTGTTTACAAAGTTTTCACCTTTTGACCTCTGGTGACCCCAAATGACCTTTGATCTCCACCAAAAACAATAGGGATCATCTACCTAATATGGCCAATGCACACACCAAATATGAGATTAGTCACACTTACCCTTCTTCAGATACCGTGTTTACAAGCAATTTCTAAGAAATTTACCTATTGACCTCTGGTGACCCCAAATGACCTTTGACCTCCACGAAAATCGATAGGGATCATCTACTCAATATGACCAATGCACACACCATATATGAGCATAGTCACATGTACCGTTCTCGAGATATCGTGTTTACAAAGTTTTGACCTTTTGACCTCTCGTGACCCCAAATGACCTTTGATCTCCACCAAAAACAATAGGGATCATCTACTCAATATGACCAACCTACACACCAAATACAAGGTTAGTCACACTTACCCTTCTTGAGATATCGTGTTTACAAGCCAAAGCGTCACATACACACACACACATACATACACACACACACACACACATACACACGACATCACCATCGCATAGATTCCTTGCCTGCCTTCGGCAAGGAATCAAAAATCTATTGAAACTATCTTTATCTAGCTTAAAAGATTTTCTAAATAACATTTCCAGCAGTTGACCTCCAGTGACCTTGATGACCTTTGACCTTAACCAAACACAGATTGATTTGAAATCTGTCCTTTCTACCTTAAAATACTGTGTTAAAAGGTTTTTCAGTGTTTGACCCCTGGTGACCTCAGATGACCCCTTGACCTTCACCGAACATATCCAATTTCATCCTTACACCATAGCACATCCACACACCAAGTATGACATCTATCCAAGCTTCCTAACTAGAAATATCGTGTTGAGGTTTTTAGTTTTTGACCTCTGGTGACCCCCAAATGACCTTTGACCTTCACCAAAAACGATAGGGCACACCTTCTCCCTATGACGAATCTATGTACCAAATCCAAGTTCCATCCAACCTTCCCTTGTTGAGTTAGAGCGTACCGAAGCAAGTGTCACACACACACACACACACATACACACACACACACGCCAACCTGACTACATAGGTTCCTTTGCTACCGCAAGGAACAAAAAAAAAAACACATCTGTTTTTTTGCTAAGCAGTGTATATGAAAATAAAACAAACATACTAAAACACTTGGAAGGTAAAGTAAATGAAGTAACTGACACTTGGATATTTTCAAAAAATTTTCAAAAAGTTTCCCCACTGTTTAGTCTTACCTGGCTGACACACAATATTTCAAAATTTTTGTCCTTTACACTCTTGCACCACCGTTTACCACTTTCATCATCGAATACTCGTAAATTTTGAACTTTTCTAGCTCTGAAAGATAGGTAAAAAAAGAAAAGAAATTCAAAAAG
Organism: Holothuria scabra; assembly: GCA_037179385.1. Lineage (NCBI taxonomy): Eukaryota > Metazoa > Echinodermata > Holothuroidea > Aspidochirotida > Holothuriidae > Holothuria > Holothuria scabra. The sequence continues at coordinate 20,307,512 of CM074180.1, forward strand.
GAACCAATTACCTAGATTTGTGATATACCTAGGGCATTTCTGGTAAAACCTGTCTTTACTTCTAAAGAAACAAAAAGCTTTCCGGAAGAGGGGGGAGAAATTAACACAGGAACTTTTTACTAAGCAGTGATATATCAGGTGGAACCTTCAAAATTGATGGATAAAAGTGTACCTCAAGTCACAACATTCAAAAATATATATTTAACAGCATGAAAAAAGGGAATTCTAACAGTCCAACTCCCATCTGCATAGGACATTCTTGAGAGGAGATATAAAATGTTGAAGTTTACTCACTGAAATTAGAATGGCATATTGCACAATAATTTGTGATGTCATTGTTACCCACATCTGTGGGATGAGCTCAAATATTGCATCAGTGAGGAAGGCTCTCTTGCTCTGTCTTCCCACCCATGTAGTTCAGAATTTCATAAGGTTCATGATCAATTGTGAAACAAATGTGGTTAACTGTCAAGCTTATGAAAAGCATTACTGTAATGACATGCATACTTACAAATATTCTCGTTCCTTCTGTGTATCATCTTTGCATATACCCACAAGAACACAGAGCCCTCTCCCAATTGAGCTTATAAGTTCATCACCCACTGGAAAGTAACAAAGAAGCACAAAATAAATTATTAAAAATTTTAAAATATGGTAATAAAAGAATAAAATTTTGTGTATGGTTTTTGAAAAAAAAAATGATCCAAATTGTTTTAACTGGTTGCCAAGGATCCTATGTAAAGTTGAAATTCATAAGTGAATGGCTTCTTCCACATTGGTGGTCCTTTAGCATCATAAAACAACTTAATAATTATTATTATTATTTTATGTCACTTTACTGTACTCCTCTTTGACTGACAAACTGGAGCAGTGATGCTGCAAAAATCTCAACTCAATGGTAATCTTGAAGCAATGGTGTTATGCACCTGAGGTTTTCATGATAAAATAGAATGCAGGTCATTTTAATGACCTGGTAGCATGCATAAACCAGAATGCAACAAAAGCACCATCGGTGTTGATGAAGCCCAAACCTGTTGAAGTATTGCACAGTGATGACTTCCAATGTCAAGAAAATGACTCCCCATGCAATGGATATTTTAATCACTACAGGGACTGTACTTGTCATGCATGGCTATAATTTCTTGAACAGAAGTATCCACAATTCAGAATGTTTTAATTTCTCTCAGGTAAAATGATAACCCCTACTGCCTTGCTTGCTATTTATATTGAAAAGCAATAAGTTTAGATAGTACTCAGCAAGACAGAAAGCAAGTTAAATGGTCTGTAGTAACACAATAGTAAGTAAAAGCTTCCTCCCTGAACACAACAAAAGAAATTTGACCCTCTTCATCCCTTCCACAAGCAAGGCTAGTTTAGAAGTTCAAGTTCAAGTTCAATTTATTCTCTATTACACCCCAATATGGGGTACAAGAGACTGAGAAACATAATAAACAAACAAGGTAAACACAATTATTACTTAGAAAGAAAAAGAAGGAATAAAGAAGTGAAAATAGAAAAAAAGGGGAAAAAAGAAAGCATCGCTCATACTGACACAGTACAGACAGTAAATCAAGACACTCAAGGGAAAATAATAAAGATGATAATAATAATAATGATAATAATAACAATAGCAATAGTAAAAAACTAAAAAAAAAAAAAGAAAGGATAAAATATAAAAAAAAAAAAATAAAAATAAAAAAAAGAAGAAGAAGAAAAAAAAAAAATAATAGTGTTGGTAACAGCAATAGTAACAATTCGGGGTCGGGGATTAAGTCTAACTAATTGAATCGTTGAAGGATGTCTCCACAGAATAAACTAATCTTTAGCAAAGTCTTCCTATTACTTGTCTGAAATAAATCTTCCATTTTCAGGGTGTTTGGGTTTTTATGAAAATAAGGGGGTATATACTTTTTCCTTTCTTGGGATAATGCATTACATTTGAAGAAATAATGGAATTTGTCTCCTAACTTGTCCTGATTACATAGGGTGCATATTCTGTCATGAAAAACAATATTCCTATATCTGCCGGTCACAGTTGGTATTTTGCTATTGCTACAGCGAAGTCTACAGAAGCTAAGTCTGTTCCGAAACGGGAGATTAACTAAATACTTTTCAAATGTAAGATTCTTTTTAAAAATACGGTAAGTTTTACACTGAGTATTGCTATCAACTTCCACACACCATTCTTGCTTACAGATATCATCAAGTTTACGATCAATAGTTTTTTTAAGCCAAGGCAAATTTAAATAAGGGCAGTGATGTATATCATTACGATTATTACTAAAGAGAAGTGTGTCCCAGATGAAGGGTGTTCCAGTTTTTTCAAAAATGCTTTTAATTTTAAGGAGTCAGGGGGAGGTGTAAATACCCTTGTCATGGAGAACTCTAAGATACTTATACATCATGCAAGACAACTTGTTACCGTCACCATTCACAATTCTGCCCCAAAAAGTAACCATCCTACTCTCAACTACTTTAACAAGTTTGTGTCTACCCAGCTCACCATATACCATGCAGTTTGGAGTACTCTTTTTTAACTTTAAAATTTGCTTACAAAAATTCAGATGGAAAGCCTCAATTTGTTTTACGTCTTCCAAGCCCCAAACTTCACACCCGTAGAGAAGGATTGGTGAGACTAACTGATCAAAGAGTTCCAGTAATAGATCTAAAGGTAACTGAAGGTTGTAAGACTTGTTCAAAAGACTAAACATGGCTTTCTTTTTATTACTAATCTGCTTGCATTTCGTTTTAATGAACTTATTATTATAATTAAATGTAACTCCCAGGTATGTGTAGTTATCAACTACATCTATTTTAACATTGCCAAAGTAAAATTCCAGTAATCGTCGTATCTTACCCCTAGAGAAAATAACCACCTGTGTTTTACTTGTGTTTACAGTAATATTCCACAAATTACAACAGTCCTTAACACCATTCAATGCAAATTGTAGGTCAGTGTGAGTTTCGGCTAATACAATAGTGTCATCGGCGTATAACAATGTAAATAATTTAAGGTAAATATCAACTTCGTCATTGCTTAAGTGATCCCTAAAAGAGTGAGATAAATTATCAAGACCATTATAGTATTGACTAATGATACGACCGAAGTCATTTAAAAATATTGAAAATAGTATTGGTGATAGATTTTCACCCTGACGCACACCAACGTTGCAATCGAACATACCAGATTTTGCACCATTATTAACAACACACGACTTAGCATTACTATAAATAGCATCGATAACTTGTAAAACTCTACCATTAATGTCATGGGCAACCAACTTACTCCAAAGATGTTGTCTATCAATTAGGTCAAATGCCTTTTTGTAATCAATAAAAAGGCAAAAAACACGTTTCTTGTCCTTAAGATACAAATCAATAATAGAATGCAAAACAAATATATGGTCTAAGGTTGAATGCCCTTTTCTAAAACCTGCTTGCTCATCTCCTAGAAAACCTGTTACATGCATGTAGTTCATAATGAGATCATTTAAAATTGACGTGAAAAGTTTACCATAATACTGAGTAAAGTTATACCACGATAGTTATCTACATCCTTGGGGGACCCCTTACCCTTATAGATTGGTTGTATAAGACCAATGGTCCAGTCGGTAGGTACCTTGCCGGAGGAAAGTATCAAATTAAAGAATTTAGCCAAATTTTCTAGGACAAGGGTAGGACTATTCTTTAGAAATTCATTAACGAGGCTGTCTATCCCAGGGGCTTTACTATTCCTTAACTTCCTTACTTGCTCAGTAACTTCTTCTATACAAATATCTTTATTTAAGAAATCATTTGATGACAACAAATAGCTATCAGGTAATGTCTGGGCAATTTTATCACACCTACAAAGATTTTCAAAGTAATTCTTAAAATCCTCTATGCTTATTCCTTGCACTATTTTCTTTTTCGGGCTAGCCCTGTCAATCACCTTCCAAAAGTGCCTAGGGTCAGAAATTTTAATACTACGAATTTCCTTGTGCACTTTGTTAAAATAATCACGCTTAGCAATTTTCACTACCCTTTTGTAATCCCTTGACAATTTTTTGAGATTGTTTTCAGATAAGGCATTATTATTAATTTTGTGAAGATGTTTTGCCTTAACATACCTCGATTTCATTTCCTTACACTTTAACGTAAACCAAGGCTTATTAATTCTTGTTTCAAGATTGGACGGCTTTTTAAGTTTGGTCATTTCAGCTTTCTCTGCAGCATCAAAGAATAGGTTATGAAACATATCCGAGATCATGTCAATTCTACCATGAGATGCATCAATTGAGTCAATGGCAAGGGATATCCTTTCCATGTCGTTTACATTCAAGGCTGCTAGAAAATCCCTGCTCTTGGTCTCATTCCAATCTAAAATTTTGTTCCCTCCTCGCTCATCATTAGCAGTCGCCATAGTATCACCCTTATTAATAATAAGGCCATCGATCTCGGGTCTGACAGCTCCCTGAATATCAAGAATAATAGGAGCATGCTTATCAGAAAGGAAACGATCAAAAGGATCCACAACAAAATTGGTCAAGTGAGGAAAAAGATCTGCAGAGGCTATGGCATAATCAATATAACACTCTTTGCATCACAAGTACGAGCTCCAATCCCTTTGTCTTCCCCAATCCTACCATTGACAATATGTAAGTCTAGATTTCTGCACAGTTCAATGAGTTTACGGCCATTATTATTAATACATTCATCTTGGTTATAGCGAAGCGTACAAATGTCCAGTAAGTCAAGTTCATCCCTAGAGTTTACTTCATTGCACAGAGGGACAAAATCAAATCCATCGAAAGAAGTTTCTTCAGAGACAAGAAAATCACTAATTGTTCCTGTTCTTGCATTGAAATCTCCTACTAGACAGATAAAGGCGTCATTGTACATGGATTTGTGAGAAACGCAATCGTTAGCGATGTCATCAAACATGTCAGGATCGTAGTACTTGGAATTCTCATGTGGCATGTAAGTACCGCCCGCAATCAATTGGTAACCAAGCACGCCACGGTCTATGGATACCCACAATGTTGTATCAGACGACGTATTAGAGAGAACCTGACAGCTCCCAGACAAAGAGGATTTAATAAGCAACGCAATCCCATGAATACCGCCGTGTTGAAATTTCTTGGTGGGTTTAGAAACATGAACAATGAAAAAGTCCGGGAAGAAGGTGGAGTCAATTTCATCAGTTTTGGTTTCGAGAAGGCAAATTATGTCAAAGTTCGTTACATAATCAGGCAATATGTTATAATCTATTTTACTTCTCACCCCACAAACGTTCAGGCTAAGAATCCGAATGTGCCTCGAAGGCGTTCGCCTACAATACGTATGGTCACTACATGTACAGTATAGTTTTATCAGTAGAAAACTTACTAACAGTTACTGGAGAATCCAAGGTTGTAACCCCAAAATCCTATAAGGAGTTGTAGAGTTGTAGCTCCTCTACCTTTTCAATGCTCCAGTGCAGTTTTGAAATATCCTCTGCCGAATCTAATGACAGTTTAGATTCTTTCCCTCCAACATCAGCAACACAAAATATTTTGCCGTCGATGGTCCATACTTTTGAAACATCCTTGTCATTTCTCAATTCTCTCACGATTTTCCTTCTCAAATTCGTTAAGTCATCATTAATGTACACATTTTGATATTCAGGTTTGCTCTTAAGATTCTTTTTACCTCTCATGATGTTTGCCTTGGTTTTTCGTCGAACAAACTTCACTATAACAGGGCGGGGACCGCGGCCATTCCCCGGAAGGCGATGACAAACACTTATGTCCTCTGAAGAAATTTGCACTCCCGCTGCTTTAGAAATAGAAATAATTTCTTCTTCAAGCCTTTCATTTGCAGCTTCAACTAGGCCATAGATTTTAATTTTCTCCTTACGTGAATACTGCTCCATTTTTTCTGATACAGACTTTTGCTCGGCAATCTTGGACTTAAGTGCGTCCACGTCACTTTTAATAGATTTGATCTCTGCCAGTTGTTGCTTAAAATTTTCCACTACTGACTGTGTGGTTGAAGAGCTGTAGCAACTACTTTCATGATAATCGGCTCTATCTCTTTCAGAACGGCTGTAATCAGTTGCGTCACTTGAGCAGGCCTAGCCTCACTTGCACTGTGTTCTGGGTTATGGAGGCCTAAGCTTTGAGTGTATTGAGAGAAGGCTAGCGATACTGCATCTTCAATCAAGTCCTTCATGCTTTCCGTTTGCTTTTCTTCTGTTTCTACCTCTGACACTTCATGAAATCTAGAGGTCAGACTGCTTCCTCCCTCACTCAATCTGTGTTTTTTCTCTGTCGACTTGACAGGAGTTGAAGAAATTTCAGATCTTTTAAGAGACATGTTACCAAGACTCGTGCTTGTTGAGTTTTCAAAATCTATGAGAAGGAGTGTCATAGGACTTGGTGCTTGCAAACTGACAGTTTTGAAGGGAGTGCAGTTCAATGGGAAACATATAGTAAGCTGAATTTCAAAATGTTACATTCTATGGCCTTTGAATGACCTATGACCCATTTTTTCCAACCAGCTAGAAGTCCTTCAACAGTGGATTGTACAATGTCATGTTTGGTACCTACAGTACTGTATCAGACTCAAAGGTGCATTTACTGTAAGCAATAGCACAACATTAAAAATAGTCCCACCTTTTGACCTTGTATGACCTCTAATGAGCTTGGATAGAAAATCTCCATACACAAACCAAAAATCACTACATAAGGAATATTATGACCAACTTTCAAGGACAACATGCACTATTTGTGGGAGGAGATCTATACACTTTAAAAATACTCATGAAACAGCCATCAATGACCCCTAAGTGACAGTTGAATTCAACATTTTTGAACACAACATGTAACCCCATCTTCAAACCAATAAGGACCTTCCACCCAGCAAACACACCCCCAACCCCACCCCCCCCCCTTCCCCAATTATTCATCTTGTCCCAGGTATTGTAGGTTTCCATTTAAAAGGTTGTTCTAGGCTAGGCTAGGCCAACTATTTAATATTAGGAAATAATTTTTTTTAATTTTTGTAAGGACACAAACAGAGTAGGCTACTAGGCTATGTAGCTCTCAAAATAATGTTGCAATCTTCTTGAAATCATTTTGAACCATAATTCTAAATGGGTTTTTTGGGGAACAACAAAACATTTACCATTGAAACATTATAGTAACTAAACCCTTACAAAAATTCCCAGTACATTTCCTGTAGGAATCCTGTAGGAAAAACACATTTCCTATAGGAAGTAAGCCATTTCCAGTAGGAATTTTAAGATTCCTACAGGAATTTCAATTTTCCTATGTAGGAATTTGCTATTTCCTACGTAGGAAAGACCATTTCCTGTAGGAATTGTCGAATTCTTACAGGAATTTCAACTTTCCTACGTAGGAATTGGAGAGTCTATTCCTAATACACTGACCATTGCATTCATTGGCACATGAAAGGAAGTCCATTGTCATTGGTCAGTAAAGCCTACTGAGTCACAACAAAGAGCTTTTCAAATCTGTCCTTTGTATGTGTTTTGGGCTGTGTAAAGCTATGGACCATATGTTGTAGTATAGCAGCACAGTGTACTGCTTCAGTGCAGTAACAGGCTTCAGGGCTTCAAGCAGCAAATAATGTTAAGTGGTTCTAGCAATGTTCAGAATATTACTGTTGCTTACATGGTGGACACTCGTGGATAATCTGAGAAATATATTTGCTTAGGACTGTGCAGTACAGATATATCCATGCACTAGTTCAGGTCATGGCATATTCTGATTCTTGATATTGAACATTTCTTTTGGATTAGAAGCTGGGATAACTGCAGTCAGTATCTGGACATATCAACAAGTGAATAACCTGGTTGTAGCTTATTTTTAACTGCATTGCTCTGTCTGAAAAGGCCATAACAAACACAGGGAACATGTTCTTTTTTCCTTCTATTTCAAAGTTTTGGAGATACTTTAGCTATGTTCCTTTTAATCGGAGCAAAGGCACTGAGCGCAGCAATTAATCATAAAGCCTATACCACATATTTCTGTGGAGGATTGGTGACCTGTTTCAGTATTTGGAAAATGCATGCAACTACGGCCATTGCACTATCGCCTATGCACAAGTCCCCAGCAATCAGCACCATGATGCTCATAGCCTCAAATGTTTATTTATGAACAAAGATGCAAAAGACACCCCACAATATAAATGGAATGACCCATGTGGGAAGTGATTTCCTATGTAGGAAAGCAATTTCCTACGTGGGAAGCATTTCTTACAGGAAATTTGATTTCCTACAGGAAGATGCCCAAAATCCTATACATTTCCTACATACCAATTTCCTGTAGGAAATCATGTGGGGAATTTTTGTAAGGGAAAAAATATCCCTTATTAGTGTACCATAATAGTTGATGCCAGTTTGTGCAAACTGGCAAGATCTAGGACAAGGTCCTAAGTCTACAACACTCAACAGTTAGGTCTCACATAAGGTTGGCAAATTTCAATTGTTGTTAAATTTCAAATTACCCATCACACTCGCTTTTGTAACTCGTTGAACAACAACCCTCATTCTCAGAAATGCTGTCCAGCTCTTCAGTCTTCTTGGCAATCTCTGAACTTCTCATGCGTCTGACAACCAATATTTCAGCCCCACTTCTGCCACACTCACAGAAGTCACCACTAGGCTAAGTTAGACCAAGATGTGATGTGGTTAACACTTGCTACACAAGTTAGAACTTTGGTTATGTATGTCCTATGCACTGGTAGTGGTACTGTGCTGATTTGATAGTTAGCCCTATGCTAGGCTTTACATTTACGTTATCAGTAACGTTAGACCCTTGGGCTAGGCCTTAGGCGCCTACTGCTATTACTACTAGTCTAACTTGAATTTTGAATGTAAAAACAAAAATATATCAAGCATATTTAAATGGTCATAACATGCTGATTTCCAAAATTTCGGCTCATATCCCAAAAGAAGACCAATATATCTAGATTGAGATGTCAAACAAATGGCACCATTCTGGACATATCGACAGTTTTGACGTGAGATCGCACATCCGGTTCTCACACATTCAGTATGACAACCCGATATTCTGAGTTAAGTCAGGGTAATCCTCGCTGATGATTGGTTTCTTTTGGTCTTTGAATGGCGGTATTACGTAATGCCTACATATGTATTACACTGGTTTCTCTGCTCTGTTGTTGCAACCATTGAGCATGGAAGTACTACGTCCGAGGTAGTACTTTCACACTCTATGGGTTGAACTCAATACATGTGGTAGGCCTAGGAGGTTTCGACCGAAAATTATCTTTGGCCCCTCCTCATAGCGGTAGCCTCGGTCGTTTCGCCCTCTTGACAGTAACCATAGCCTAAAAGGATGAAAACATGTCTAGATTTCCAGCCTTGAAATTTTCCCATTTCAAAAAATTCCCATGACAGAAAAAATGACATAAAAAATCAGAGTACATCGTAGAATTAAAAGTCAGTAGTTTCCCTCAGCCATAATTTTACCGACGTAGCTACCTCTGCATGCGAGAGGTGCGATTTGTTTCAGATACGGGCATATGGAATACCGTTTCAACATTATTCATGATTTCAGATATCTAAAATTATGAACAATTTAGATATCTGAAATTGAATTTGAGATGTCTGAAATAGAATTAGAGACATCTGAAATTGAATTAGAGATATATACTTCGTTATTTCGAGATATCTAAAATTATTTGAAGATCTCTGCAATTATTTAGACCTAGAGATATCTGCAAATAATTTGAAGATATCTGCAATTATTTGGAAATATCTGGAATTGAATTAGACGGTCGCCCGTATGGAATACCGTTTTAACATTCAGGAATTTCAGATATCTGCAATTAATTACAGATATCTCCAAATAGCCGAATTGCAGATATCTTCAAATTACTTGCAGATATCTCTTAATAATTGCAGATATCTGAAAATAATTTTAGGTATCTCGAACAGTGGCGGATGCAGGAATTTGCAGTGGGGGTCTGCATGTGGATGGGACATCAAATGTACACTGAGCGAAGCGCCAACATATATATGGTTGTTGTTTAGTCTCTGATGCCTATTAGAATTCAGGAAATGGGAAATGTGGGTGGTAGGCAGGCATTCAAATTTTACCTTATTTGTAAGTGTGATTAGCACTTTACTAGGGGGGTAATTTGCAGCGCGCAGAGCGCGCTGAAATTTTCACTCTTTTCAAATATGAAGCTTGCATTGCAGAAAAGTTTGGATGCTGGGTTTCCTGCAAAGAAATTTTAACAGTTGAGGAATTACTGAAGAATTTACATTTTCTATTGGCAAATCTGAGGTTGGGCGGCTACCAACAAATCGTTGTTGCTACATAATGTTATCCAACGCCTACGTAATGAGACTCTCCGACGAAAATTTTTGAGCTTACATTGGAGAAACTATGGAATTTTATGGAAGAAAATTTATGAAAATAGCACTGTATACAGTTAACGGTGTCACTTGGTGATCTGGTGAAACAAGTGTAGCTAATTTTCGACTTTGTCACTACCAGAGTTCGGAAAAGTTTACCCAATAAGTGAAGGTGTGAGCGAACAATTCTGCTAAGGAATTGAAATTTGTGGCGCGCAAAGCGCGAGGAAAATTTTGCTTTCTTGTGCCAAATAATGACGAATATGGAGCTTTTATTAGAGAATCTTGATAGGGAATTTCGTAATTCCATGAGTTGTCAAAACCACATAGTAGACTGGTCTAACACTTGGCAAATTTCCAAATTCCTCTGCCCCTCCTGGGTGTCTAAGAAAAGGGGCCGAGATGCAACATGGTGCTAAATGTTTCAATATTTTTAGCCACTAGGCTACTCCCACGCTTTCAAAACATGGCCTTGAAAGTGTGGGTAGTCATTACTTCAGGGACTATACGGTCAATGTGAATTTAAATCCGGGTGTACTCTACTACCGTTACACGGTTTTAGGCTATGTCATGTGTAAATTGTAAGTAGTGTCATGTAGTATGTGCACGCTCCATGACCTTTAACAGGAACGCCATCTTTTTGTTTAGGGCCAACCCTCCCTTCCTTTTGTCCTAGATTCCTAGGACCCTTCCTGTTTCAGGTCACTTGTTACCGGTGAACGTGACAAACTACCTCGCCCTAGTTCCACGTGTATGCTGTATCCCGTATTTTTAAGGTGTGCCCAATTTCACCCTCTAAAGCCTCCTCATTGGTCATTTTTTAGATCAGCACATTCCTTAATATTTATTTAATTTGGTGCGTCACAACTTTTAACCAATCAGGGGCTTGCATGTGTTCCGATCTCCCCGAGACATGAAAGCTCCGAGCTTACACTGGTGTAACAGACCTAAGACGACGAGCACCTGAGGCAATCTGTATAAAGTTTAATTTAAATTTTTTTTGCCGGCTGTTAATCGAACGGAATAACCGTCAGTCATCTTTAATCAGAACTAAATCTTCTCATCTTTTTATTTATATCTCAACTCATATCGCCCACACACTCTGCAACATCTCCGTACAAGTCTCCTTATCAACGATTGGCCCATTAGTCCGACGGTAGTCGTAGCCCCACGTAATGACATAGACACACATGCGATGTCACAAACAGCGTTACCAACGGCCGTTGGCAGAAAACGCTGGATTTAGCATTCGTCATTGCTCAATGTCTAAACAAAACGGGAATTTACCAAATGATACGGAAGATAGATACATTATAATCTGCATTTTTCCTTTTTTCTAATTGAAGAATATGATACAAAAATACGGTAATCAAATAATGTAACAACTATATCACTGTATTTTTAAAATGCAATTAGGCCTAGGCTACAATTAGCCTGGCTATCTATTCAATTTTTACCATCCCGGTGGGTGGGGGTTGGGGGTATGCATACCCTCCATCCCCCATCTGGATCCGCCACTGGCCAACTAGTAAAAAGAGAACTTGTCGAAAATATCGTTCTACACTTGCACTTGTCATGGGACGGAGTGAGGAACGACATAGGCCTACTTGTTATAGATGGAAGAGAAGAATTATTCGAAGGCAGTACCTTAACATTAAGGCATATTTTGTGTATGATAAAGTATCGGAATGGTCGTGTAAGAATGATCTCCAGTGTATGATTGCCTTGTTTCAGTAAGTGTAACAAAGTCACATTCGAGTTTGTCGTCGAGACGTTCGTTTCATCTTCGAAGTGAAATGCAATAAATGACAGTGCAGATTATATACGGTATCTAATTTAGTGAAAGTAGGCATTTTGAAATAATTACTTGATTTCATACCTACGTGCACACAAAATGTGTTTTACACACATTCATGCATGTTTTCTTAATTGTTACACATTTTATTTCTTTACTGCTTTAGAAGGAAGTACTTCAAAGTTCATTTTCGTTCAAACATTTTATTTTTTCTTAATTTCTTTATCAAGAGGCAAAAAATCTTGGGGGGTGCCTGAAGAAAATCTTCACAACGTTTTGATTTACTTGAATTATTTACTTCACTTGATTTATTTACCGTACTTAAATGGCGATGAGCTATAACAACAGTTGATTACATTTTCATCTTTCGTGTTTTTGCTTCTGCGAATGTATCGATTACATCATCAAAATCTAATGTATTGGTTTCCTCAGACTCGATGCTGAGGAGTGCCAATGCAGTTAGTTTTGGCTGTCCCATGGTGGCTCTGAGATAAGGGAGAATAAGTTTTAACTTGCTGAAAGACCGTTTACAACTAGCTATGGAAATAGCCACAGTGACCATAAACTGAACAGCAACTATGGTTGTTATTCTGAATAACAATGGTTAGCCAGCGAGAATACTGGCAAAACTTGATGGATTGTTGCCAATTTATGCGTTCATTTGCCCATTCTCTAGTTTAAATTGACATTAAATTGTGTCAATATTACTTAATTATTTTATTAAAAGATGAAATTGCTATATCGATGCAAATGGTAGGTCCAACATTTTTAAAGTGATCTCGATTTGGCGCCCTACTAGAGGTGGCACCCGGGGCAACTTGCCTCCCCTTGCCCCCCCCCCCCCTAGCTACGCCACTGCTCTCAGTACCATTCATGCTTTGGTACTCTGCATTGTTTAAATTAGCTGCCAATCAAAGAGCTGAGCCAATTGAGAATTTTGGTACCCCCGTACTAAAATGGAAGTTTGGGGTGAGAGGTTTGGTCCTTTAAGTCCAATGCGTAGATTGTCCCAATTGTACATGTGAGCATGATGGCTATGGTTTTGTGTGTGAAAATTTGGACTTGCTCAAGTAGTCAGAACCGACAGATTTTGCGATAAATTTCAGTTCATTTTTTCGAAACTAAGTTAAGGTCAAAATCACTACATGGATTGAAGGAGTATGACATTTTTCCCACTCAAGTCTATAAATTTGTATGGAATTCTACAGACTCTCGTCAAATCAAACAAATTGAAGTTTCAAGACGACCATCTTAAAACGCCTTTTTCCTTTCTGTCGGAGACACCGATCTCTATAAATAACCCGTTTAGGTCACGTGACCCTCTGTTGTGCGATGATTGCAATTTCTTACAAAACTAAAGTCGGTCACAGTGTCATCATGATCTGGTCATTACTTGAATCACTGCAGACTTCCTATATGAAAATTAAAATTGTGCACATTTAGAACCTAGAATGTTCTTCCATTCTTACAATGCAAACAGTTTCAATTTTTCTACATGCAGCAAAACCACATTTTTAGGCGCGCCGGTGTCGACACTCAAAGTTCGGCACCCTTAGTCAGAAAGCCGTTGCCTCTGAAGAGGATCCGGTTGAATAAATCCAGTGATACAGGGCCGAGCTTGCATGGTCACGGTCTCGTCTGGTTTGTCCATTTACGACCCTTTGACTGAGTGTGCCCATAGTTATTATACCCTTCCTTGGTTGGGAAACTCCACAACTGACTGCTTGTGTTGAGATTCCGGTTTTCGTCAGTCACGTGACGTTGATAGTGCACAAGAGCCTTTTTGTTGGACTCTCTATACGTACTGTATATATGCAGACAGGGTAAACTGATTTCTTCGAGAGTCTCTTGCGAACAATTATCAAAATGTGATGACTTCAGGAGGGCGTATATTATTGCGAAAGGTTTGATTAAGATTTCTGTCTTAAATTAGAACGGCCGTAAAGCGAGAATAACTGTACCCAAACTAAAATAGCGGGACAATCGAAGGCTGGGCTAGCAACAGTAACTTGGTAAGCACACTCAACAATTCCGCGAAATTGCGAAGCACGTAGCAATCGCACTGTATAACGTTAGACTAGTTTGATTAAACCATTTTAACAAACGAGTGTAACGGTTCATCAGACGAGTGTCTAATGTGTATTATACAATATTTATCAGTAACTATGGTCGTACAATATTTTAGGAAGCCCGGCCACCTAGCGTAATGAAGTAGGTCTACTTCACCCTTACCGCACACTGACTGCGGTATTATAAGCCTGTAGGACCTACTTAATGTCCTCGGCGAATGTCTCCAAACGCCAGGCCTCGGAACCAGTATTTTACGCTTAAAAAAAAATGAAACCCTAGAATATAGGATTTTTCATTTATTCAAAAATCTTAATAACTTACTGATTAGGAGCCCTTTTGCAGTACCCTTTTAGCCCTTGGATCAACTTTAATTTCACTTCCCAACAGAAACAGTACATCACTCAATGGAGCCATATCGCTACCGATCGATCGAGTGCATCTTCAAAGGCACGTGATGAACTTTTTTGAAGAGCTCAACATGCTTTTACGGACAGTTACAGACGCACCTTACAAAAACTATGCACGTACATAGAGCTTATACGTCTTTGCATACACAGTGTACGTAAGGTGTACCCCAACTTCCCCAACCATGGAAAGGTATAAGAACTATGGTGTGCCAGATGATTTACCAGCGGCAAAATAAACAGGCTTGAAATATCGTCCTGAATATCAGTGCGCAGTTCTCACAATCGAAGTTAACAAAGTTAGCATCACCTGGTAACAGCCAAAGTCGGGGAAAGGTTCAATTGAGTTTCCAAGTGTACCCGCAGAGAATGTCATGAAAGCTAACTTTACTTGTAAGGCTTACTACAAATTTATTTCAAAATTTACCTTTTTTCTTCTTTAAATAATCGTTCAAAGTAAAAGCACTAGCATTACTCAATTGAAGACTCTCGGACTCTGAGGAGCTTAATGAGCAGCGGCGGCGCCAGAATGTCGAAACTGAGGGCAAAGGAAAATGCTGGGCCGGGGGAAATTTTTTCGAGCGAGGTCTTGCGGGTAGGGCCCCTGGTAGGGTTCAAGGGCAAAGCCTCGGTGGGGCCCAGGGGGGAGGTTTTAGCATATCTCTGGGTGAAAAATAAGTCCCAGGATAGGTATGTTATTTGATTTTTCGGTTGATCTAACTCCAAGGTTAACAACTTTTTTCTTTGGGATTATTTTTCACATTTTTGCGGCGCCACCGAGTACCACTATACTTTTCAGTGGCTTTACCAGACTAGTTCCATGTACTTTCTGCTGCTAATACAAAGGTACTATTAACATTTTCATCATGATTCAGCCAACAACATTCCTATATTAACCCAAATAACCACGTATACCCACCCTTCCCAAATGCTGGACGATAAACATCTCAGAGAAATATTGGCTTGATCAGGCTGATCTATACCATTGAAGTGGTTATACGAGTATGATATGTTTTTAACTGACAGCCTGGCTAACATAATTTAAACATTCTTCAATCATTGTTCCCCAGAGGCTGTTCTTACTTAGCCATAAGCCTATACATAATTATGTTTAAATTAATTTTGGATGCGTACCAAAGATCTGATTGCGGAGGGTGAGAGCAAATCTGCAAATGCCCCCTCATACCTCCCTGTAGCGCCGCCACTATTAATGAGCCTGCTCTCTTTTCATTTTAAGTCCTGTTGAAAAATACGAGTGTTCCTAATCTTTTTTTCTTCTTCTTCTTCTTTTTTTACGCCTTGTCGGTTTTGCAAAAGGAGAGGAAAAATCTCACAAGAAGAGAGAATTTCACACGTGCACCAATCGCGATCTCATGGACACATCATGAACTAGTCCTTTAATTAACAGGACCATGTCCTACGCTAAACGGTAAGCCCTAGTGTGGAGAAAAACGGAGAGGACGTAGAAAAAGTCCTGTTCAAGGACTAATCATCAACCGACAACCTAAAAGGTTAAAGGGCAAACGGGATGGCTTTAAAGGCTCCATAAAATGTCTGTAATCCCCCCCCCCCCCCCCAGAAAACAAAAAGCAATCCACCAACACCTAAAGAGATCAGAAAGTGATCAGTCATGGAAAAGCTTGTCACACTGATGTGCAGTACTGATGTGGAGTTAACAACCCACTCAGCCTCAGGCAGGTTGTTCAAACGGAGAGAAACTGAACTTCTAATGTCAAGTCTAGCAAAAGACTAATCAGGCTTTTTACAATAGCCATTTAACCCGAGGATAACGTGGAACCTATATGATATATACACCTTTCGGATCCCATGTGATTCCCACAAACAAGTTATCACAAGTTTCACTATACTGAATACAAGCATTAAGGCCAGGTTACACTACAGCGATGTCGGATCCGATTCCGCCCCGATTTTAGTGATTTTTAAATCTCTTCCATCTTTGGTCTTAAGGAAACAAAAATTTGCCAACCTGTGTAGATAAATTAATTGTATCGCAGGACCCCGAAATTCTAAGTTATACCAATTATTTCCTGACGTCACATCCGCATACAGCTAATATCTCTAGTCGCGTAGTCCGATAAAAGCTATTTGTCAATGTGACGTCATGTAATAATTAGTTTATATATCATTTCCGTGGTCCTCTCATACCGATCATATATTTACACAGGATGGCACATTTTTATGGGCGGCCAAAAGGGCAAAAAAGACAAATGGCAAAATATTCATTTTAATTTCAAAAATAAATTTTAAAAGAAAAAAATATTCCAAGTAAAAAAAAATTAAAAATATAACGAGCAATGATTACATTTGAAAAGCGAGCAATACGTATTACGTCCCCAAAACAAATTAAAAAAAAACACTAAGAGTAGTTAAAATTAATCTTAAAATTAACGCATTACCGGTTTATCTAAATGAAATATCAAAGTCCCCCAATAAATAAAAAATGGAAAACAAACAAAAAGAAATAAAATAAAAACGCAAATAGAAACGCAATTTCGTGTTTTTGTATTATCTTGTGTTTTAATTTTACTCCCTGCTATCTGTTTTTTTTTTCTTTTAATTTATTTGCCGGGTTCCTTAAAAGTTATTTAAAATCGTCTTTTTTGCCCTTTTGACGCGCTATAGGTGGCCAAAAGGGCAAAAAAGACAATTTGCGAAAAAGACAAACTGCGGAAAAGACGATTCGTGAAAAATAATGAGGGCGTCCTGAGATTGATGGATTCTGAGCACCTATCTCTATATATATGCTTGGACAGCGCATTAGATACCCAAACCCGCACGACCAGTTAAAGCCAGCGCGAAGATTTGCTTGCAGCCATACACTCCCGTTGTTGAGGAGCATTTAGCAAGGCATTACGCACATCAGTGGGCAGTCTGAGTCGATCAGGGTGTTATTTAGCTAACAACACCTCCATGGTGTGATAACGTTTTCTCTCAGCAAACATCAGTTAAGAGGTTGGGGAAGGGATTCATATGAAAGTGTGGGGGACCTTTTCACCATTTGTGGTGGAAGGGGAAACGGCGTCGTCCTGGGCAATAATTGCTGTGTGTTCCATCATTTTTGGAAAAGTGAGGGTGCTTTTTGAAGATGTGCTCCTTCCAAAAAAGTGAGGCGCGTCCCACGCCCCTCCCGCCAAGGATCCACGCCCAAGAATTAGCCCGCTTTGGATGGGTAGTTTGTCATGCATAAACTGGCGGGCTGAGAATTAAGGTTCATGTGAAGTCTCGTGGTGCTCAAGTTCACTGAGTAGTTTTGTTTGATCCTTCCATATGGAACTAGTGAGCGAACCATTCGGTCCGTCGGAAAAATCTGTATGGAGCTCATGATTTCTGCAGGTAGCAAACCTTTATGGGATTCACAAGGGGCCCAAATGGACCAGCCCATATATGTCCGTATGACCCATATGGGATAGTTCAGGTTCCTACGTGGCAACTACCCCATTAGGGGCCAGATCTAGCCCATATGGACCTTATGGGCATATGGGCTGGCCCCGACAAAATGAGCCCCTTACAAATTTTGGTTGCAAATCCATATCATGGCCCCATACGATGGCGCATGTTAGGTCCCTAGGGATCCCTCATGGGAATGTCTCATCCCCGTCCCCTTAGACCCCTCCCTCATGCCAACGATCACAAAACTTACCCCCCCCCCCCCGTGACGAAAATTCTGACGACGCCGTTTCCCCTTCCACCGCAAATGGTGAAAAGGGCCCCCACACTTTCATATGATTCCCTTCCCCAACCTCTTAACTGATTGCTTTGCGGGCCGAGAGAAAACGCTATGACTCCATGGAGGTGTTGTTAGCTAGTAACACCTCCTTGATCGACTCAGACTGCCCACTGATGTGCGTACTGCCTTGCTACATTCTCCGCAACAAAGGGAGTGTATGGCTCCAAGCAAGTCTTCGCGCTGGCTTTAACTGGTTGTGCGGGTTTGGATATCTAATGCACTGTCCAAGCATATTTATAGAGATAGGTGCTCTGAATCCATCAATCTCAGGACGCCCTCATTGTTTTTCACTAATCGTCTTTTCCGCAGTTTGTCTTTTTCCCAAATTGTCTTTTTTGCCCTTTTGGCCACCTATAGCGCGCCAAAAGGGCAAAAAAGACGATTTTAAATAGCTATTAAGGAACCCAACTAAATTAAAAAAAGATAACAGCGAATAAAATGCAAACACATGATCAAACAAAAACACAAAATTGCGTTTCTATTTGCGTTTTTATTTTATTTCTTTTTATTTGTTTTCCATTTTTTATTTTTAGGGGGCTTTGTTATTTCGTTTGGATTAACCGGTATTATGTTAATTTTAAGATTAATTATAACTACTTTTAGCGTTTTTTTTTAATTTGTTTTGGGGACGTAATACGTATTGCTTGCTTTCTTAAATGTAATCATTGCTCATTTTATTTTTAAATATTTTTACTTAGAATATTTTTTACTTTTAAAATTTATTTTTGAAATTAAAATGAATATTTTGCCATTTGTCTTTTTTGCCCTTTTGGCCGCCCATAAATTTTTGGTTCTTTCCGACAATGGATGGAGGCCATTTTAACAAAAGCTCACAAAAATCGGGCAGTTCAGAGTTATCCGATCCGATATAGTCGCTGTAGTGCCACGTGACCTGGGCTTTAACCTTCTTCCGTTGTAGACCCCGTGTTTGGCTATGTCGACAGGCCTGTAACTTGTCTGAAATTAATTGCAGATATCTGAAATTCCTGAATAAGTGTTGAAACGGTATTCCATACGGGCGACCGTACAAATCAGTTCCAGATATCTCTAGTCTCTAGTTATTTCGAGATCAGTGGCGGATCCAGAGGGGGGATGGGGGTATGCATACCCCCAACCCTCACCCACCGGGATGGTAAAAATTGTATAGATAGCCAGGCTAATTGTAGCCTAGGCCTAATTACATTTTAAAAATACAGTGATATAGTTGTTACATTATTTGATTACCGTATTTTTCTACCATATTCTTCGCAAAAAGGGAAAAATGCAGATTATAATGTATCTATCTTCCGTATCATTTGGTAAATTCCCGTTTTGTTTAGACATTGCGCAATGACGAATGATAAATCTAGCGTTTTCTGCCAACGGCCGTTGGTAACGCTGTTTGTGACATCGCATGTGTGTCTATGTCATTACGTGGGGCTACGACTACCGTCGGATAATGGGCCAATCGTTGATAAGAAGGCTTGTACGGGGATGTTGCAGAGTGTGTGGGCGATATGAGTTGAGATATGAATAAAAAGATGAGAAGATTAAGGTCTGATTAAAGATGATTGACGGTTTTATTCCGTTCGATTAACAGCCGGCAAAAAAATATTTAAATTAAACTTTATACAGATTGCCTCAGGTGCTCGTCGTCTGAGGTCTGTTGCACCAGTGTAAGCTCGGAGCTTTCATGTCTGGGGAGAACGGAACACATGCAAGCCCCTGATTGGTTAAAAGTTGTGACGCACCAAATTAAATAAATATTAAGGAATGTGCTGATCTAAAAAATGACCAATAAGGAGGCTTTAGAGGGTGAAATTGGCCACACCTTAAAAATACGGGATACAGCATACACGTGGAACTGGGGCGAGGTAGTTTGTCACGTTCACCGGTAACAAGTGACCTGAAACAGGAAGGGTCCTAGGAATCTAGGACAAAAGGAAGGGAGGGCTGCCCCTAAACAAAAAGATGGCGTTCCTGTTAAAAGTCATGGAGCGTGCACATACTACATGACACTACTTACAATTTACACATGACATAGCCTAAAACCGTGTAACGGTAGTAGAGTACACCCGGATTTAAATTTACATTGACCGTGTAGTCCGTTGAAGTAATGACTACCCACACTTTCAAGACCGTGTTTTGAAAGCGTGGGAGTTTCATAGTGGCTAAAAATATTGAAACATTTAGCACCATGTTGCATCTCGTCCCCCTTTTTTTAGACACCCAGGAGGGGCAGGGGGCTCTGAAAATGAAGAATTTGGAAATTTGCCAAGTATTAGACCAGTCTACTGTGTAGTTTTGACAACTCATGAAATTACTAAATTGCCAATCAATTTTCTCTAATAAAAGCTCCATATTCGTCATTATTTGGCACAAGAAAGCAAAATTTTTCCGCGCGCTTTGCGCGCCACAAATTTCAATTCCTTAGCAGAAGTGCTCGCTCACACCGTCACTTGGGTAAACTTTTCCGAACTCTGGTAGTGACAAAGTCGAAAATTAGCTACACTTGTGACACCAGACCACCAAGTGACACCGTTAACTGTAAACAGTGCTATTTTCATAAATTTTCTTTCATAAAATTCCATACTTTCTCCAATATAAGCTCAAAAAATTTCTTCGGAGAGTCTCATTTCGTAGGCGTTGGATAACATTATGTAGCAACAACGATTTGTTGGTAGCCGCCCAACCTCAGATTTGGAAATAGAAAATGTAAATTCTTCAGTTATCCCCCAACTGTTAAAATTTCCTTGCAGGAAACCCAGCATCCAAACTTTTCTGCAATGCAAGCTTCATATTTGGAAAGAGTGAAAATTTCAGCGCGCTCTGCGCGCTGCAAATTACCTCCCTAGCAGAGTGCTAATCACACTTAAAAGTAGGGTAAAATTTGGATGCCTGCCTACCACCCCAATTTCCCATTTCCTGAATTCTTATAGGCATCAGAGACTAAACAAAAGCCATATATATAGATATAGATATATAGATTCATATTTCAAGGCTGGGTACATCCAACTTAAAACACGTGGGAAGTGCCGTTTCCAGCCATCTGGAGGGTTTTTTAAACCCAAAATTTTCTTGTGCGCTCCGCGCTAAACAAGGGTGGCGCTCCGCTTAGATTGTCTTGCTGCGCCCGGTCCTAGGAGGTACCAGCCCCCCACTTGTTACCTAGGCCCCCTAAAAATTCCATCCTGGCTACGCCACTGCTGTAACATTTGTTCTATTTTAGATCTTGAGTGGTGTAATTATTCATAAAATACCCCCCCCCCCCGAAGATGGGGGTAGGGGCGCCAATTTCGTTTCTTGCCTCGGGCGCCTCAAACCCTAGCTACGCCTCTGACTGAGAGTGTTTTGATTATATAAATTGAGTTTTCTATACTCACCTTGAAGCAATAAACTGAGGTTGTATCTGGATGAGGATGAATCTCAGACAATTGTAGGAGGGACTTAAGTAAGAAGGTTAGGAGAATTGGTACTGGTTGGGGTGAGAGAACTGGGCGTTTAAGTGCACTATGCTCTGTCCATGTAGATAGGAAATCCGTGAAACGATATCTACAGTGGAAAGATGTTTCATTAGAGTCATCATGAATCCATGTTTCATCATGAATCCTATTACAACTGATGATGAGAGAAGCCTAGCTTGAATGACACTCTCACATTTCAATATTTCAAATGATTTCAGTGAGTGGAGTTGAAGGGAAAGCAAACTGGGAATAAAAAAAAAACAAAAAAGACAAACCCTTCCAAAACTGGGTAGAGCCCTTCCCTCAGTAGGCGCAAACCCTTTTCGTCGTTCATTACTTTATTTTGAATGGCATAAACATGACATTTTAAGCAATTATGGTCTCTCATCATAGAGGGAGAAACTTTAATTATGTGTTAAGCACAGCTGAATAAAAAATTTTGAATACTTGCCAGGTAACAAAATTACAACCTACGCAACCTCCACTACATTGTAACTAATCCCGAAGTGTGACAGTGATGGCGGATCATTTCTGTTAGTTTTAAGCCAACGTACATTTGTGTTTCAAATATAAGTAGTAAGAAAATTGTAAAAACAAACCCCGATTGCCGCTTTAAGCTAAAATATAAATTTCATATGTGAAAGAGGAAACAATTATGCATTTTAATTCAAATCAAAGTTGTATTTCTCGAGATGTCATTAAATGAAGTTACTAGTTTCTTATTCGAAAGTTGGCTTATTTGAGGGCAGCAAAGGTCCTGTAGAGAATGCAACGTTTGTAAATTTCTCATGTCACTTATGCAATCAAATTTATTGTCCGGTTATGCATGGGATTGTTGAGGAGAAAATTGGTTGTAAGTGTTTAAAGAATAACTAAAGACTACCCATTAAGGTGAGGATATTATGTCATATGTGCTTGCTTCAAGTTTAATTTTTGTTGAAAAAAGTGACAACTTTACCAGTCTGCCTGTTCATATTTTGAGAACAACACATCAGATTTTAATACAAATTTCACTGATATGCTTAGGATAAGTATCTCTCTAACAAATCAAAACTTGATATGACTTTAAACCACCCTTCCAAACTTCAGTGAACTATAAGTTGAAGTCTTGTATAGTTAGACATCGGGGTTTTCCTGTTGCAATCTGTTATATTGCGTATAGTTCATAACGTGATGAGTTTATGGTTTGACAATAAAATGCTCACCGCAAATATCCTTTTCATACATAATTTCGTTCGAATTAGAGAAACGATAACGACAAGCTGAAATGTAAATTGAACTGTGATGAGTTGGTTGTGCCCTGCCATTCGAATTCCTGCTGAAAGCTCCATAGTTGTGTTTCCATCTTGTTTATTCCCGCACCAAGTCTGCCACATGACAGTCACTGATCCCTAGGCTTTTTTTTTCTGTTTGCAAAACACAAAGGTCTTTTGCACAAAATTTAGAGCTTATGATTATGAAGTATCGAATTGATCATATCACAGTTCATGGCTCCAACGGTCATAGGCGTAAATGGAAGAATTTCAATTGGGGGTGGGGGTGAGGGTATTTTGCCCGAAAAATGTAGTTCTGTCCGAAACACTGCCTAAGAGGAGCGTCAACATTATTCTAGTTGATGTGGACAGTCAGACAGCCAGAAATAACATTTCCCTGGTTTGAAACTAGAAAAGAAGCAGTTGTCATTTTGAGATCTTTTTGCAATAACAGAGAAAATCAGCAACTTGCATAGTGATCAAAAAATTACCACATAAATGTACGGTACCACTATGATCACTGGATGAAATTTTCTGGTATCTATTCGGGGAAACTTTCAATGTTAATCCGTGCTTATGTTTTTACTCGATCCATAGCAACTTTTGGCTACATTCAAGATCTACCGGATTGATGAAACTGTCTTTGCCCGAATTCCTGGCTATAAATAATTTTACTTCTTACACCTTTTGAGAAAACTTCACGTTACAAATTGGGTTACAATGAGTTTTCAGGCAGACTTACAGGAGGACGTTCTCACACTATATCATTATGTAACTGAAAACAACCTATCCAAATTTTATTACTATTGCCAGAATATCGGCTGTATATATAGGGTAGGTGACAACTAAATTATTAGACAATTCAACTAATACACCCTTCTGTCTGCCAAATTTTGGTGTCATTAATTTGGCAATTGAAAGCATCCCAGAATTTTTTCAACCTTCGCCCGAATATTGTACCATTTCGGGCAAACTTTTTCAAGCCTTCAGTATGAAATGGTCGAGGAAAACGTTTATCGTAGTCTGCCCGAATATGCCGCTAATGTTTATCATTTTTATTTTCCGTGTAAATTTAGGCTTAGTACGTCGAAAAGAATTCAGATAAATGGCCATTGAGGGCATTAGTGTTTCGTAAGATTTAAAAACAAGGTGAGGAACGGCATTGTTTCTTTTAGGTGCTATGCTTCCCAAATTTATCGCGTTTTTATCTTTGTAATTTTTCGTGTATATTACCCTGACTATATGATACTTTTCTATTTTTCGGGCAACTGTTTGAAAAAAAATTGGGTATTTGACATTTCGGGCATTTTGTTGCCGAAGGCTGTGAAGTAAAGCTCTCGAATAATAGCATTTTTGCACTGCCCGAATGTGTGACGAATTTTTTAAATGTTTTGATTTTTTCATCAAAATTTTACCACCACTATAAAGTTTTGAAACTTTTTCGGGCATATTTCCGACACCCTTAGCAATTTTCTATTTTTTTAAAATTCAAGTGGCTGTCTGAATTCCCCCCCCCCCCCCCAAAAAAAAAAAACGTTTTCCTCAACCATTTCTGAAATATGAAATCTATCCAAGCTTCCTATTTTGAGATATCTGGTAAATGAGATTTTAAAATTTCAGGCAAGATAGGATTGATACTGTCGGCGGTAGGGGTGGAGGGGTTTTATTGTTTGTCAAGGATAGTTTAAATTGTGTTGAAGTCACAACCAAGTTTTCCTGTGGGTTCTCTAACTGCTTGTGGTGTGAACTTAGCTGTAGCAATGATTATGGCACCCCCTTGCTTGTCGGTATTGTTTACCGTTCACCAAATTCTTGCGTTGAGAATAATCAGAATTTGTTCCAAATTTTTAGGAAAATTTCTTCCAAAAAGACTGTTGTGTTTGGGGATTTTAACTTTCCAGATATTGATTGGCATTCCTGTACTAGTGGGTTACATGGGAGGGATTTTCTTGAGGTTGTGACTGATGGTTTCTTTACCCAGCATGTTCTGTTTCCCACTCGTGAGGATAATTAATTGCCTTGATTTGGTGTTAAGTACAGATGAGAACATGGTTAGAAATGTAGCCAATGGTGGTAAGATTGGGTCCAGTGACCATGACCTTATTTGTTTTGAGTTACATTGTTTCAGCAATCACGCTAGAAGTGACAAAAGAATTCTAGATTTCAGCAAGGCTAACTTTACTCTTGCTAAGGAGCTTTTAACCATAGATTGGGCGGCCCGTTTGTCTCACTTAGGCCCTGCTGAGGCATGGAGTGTTTTCCGGGATGTTGTTTCTGACACAACAAAGTTGTGTATCCCACTTAAGAAAGCTGCGGTTAAAAATAGGCCAATTTGGATTTCTAGAGAAGTTCTTAGAGCAACTAGGAAGAAACGTAAGTGTTGGCGTCGCTATAGGGCCAGTAAGAGTCCAGAAAACTTAGCAGCTTACAAGAAGCAGGAATTCTTAGTTAAAAATTTGGTAAATGGAACTAAAACTAGGTTTGAAAAGGTTTGAAAAGCAGTTGGCCAAGGAGGTTAAGATAGACCCCAAAACTTTTCATGCCTATGTGAGGTCTAAGCAGAAGCTTAAGGAGGGTGTGGGGCCTCTCAAAGGTGATGATAATACTTTGGTTAGTGACCATCAGGATATGGCTAATTTGTTAAATGACTATTTTGTATCTGTTTTTACTGAGGAATCATCTTTGTTGGGGACTTGTACAGGTTCTGATGTCTCTTCTTCAATCAGTTATGTCATTTTCTCAGAGGAACAAGTTTGTAAAAAGTTAAAGTGTTTGAAAGCTAGTAAGGCCCCTGGGCCAGATGGGGTCCACCCAGCCATTTTACGTGAATGCTCTGAGATTTTGTCAGTTCCTCTTTCCATCATTTTTCAGAAGTGTCTGGATTCGAGTTTTGTTCCTACTGACTGGCGGGTAGCAAATGTTACTCCAATTTTTAAGAAGGGGGATCGAAGTAATCCTTGCAATTACAGGCCTGTCAGTTTAACCAGTGTTGTGTGCAAAGTTATGGAATCTTTGATTAAGGATAGTTTACTTAAGTATCTTTTAGATAATGAGTTACTTAATCTGTCACAACATGGTTTCGTGCCAAGCAGATCTTGTGTTACTAACTTACTGAGCTTTCTTGAAGATGTCTCTTCATCTCTTGATTCTGGGTATGGCGTTGATGTCATTTACCTTGACTTTTCAAAGGCTTTTGATAAAGTTCCATTAGGTAGGCTAATGGTTAAACTGCATAGGTTAGGGGTTCGGGGCAGTTGTGCTGATTGGATGAATTCGTGGCTTCATGGCAGATCTCAGAGAGTTGCTGTCAATGGTAACTTCTCCTCTTGGAAAGAAGTCACAAGTGGAGTACCGCAGGGTTCTGTCCTTGGCCCACTTCTTTTCTTAATTTTCATCAATGATATTGATAGTTCTCTTACATCTCGTATAAGTAAGTTTGCAGATGATACTAAGCTTTTTAGGAAGATTAGCATTTTGGATGATGCCTTACTGCTGCAGAAAGATCTGGATAGGTTATGTTCTTGGTCTCAGACCTGGCAAATGTCTTTTAATGCAGATAAGTGTAAGGTCCTTCATTTTGGTCCCAAAAGTTTTAGCTATGATTATAATATGAATGGTTGTGTTTTAAGTAATGTCACCTCTGAGAAAGATCTGGGTGTTGTAATTACTGGGGATTTAAAGTCATCAAGGCAGTGTGCAGCCACTGCTGCAAAGGCTAATAGAGTGCTTGGATTGATCAAGAGGAATTTCATCAATTTTAGTAAGGATATTGTGCTTAATTTGTATAAGCAGTTGGTAAGACCCCATCTTGACTATGCAGCTCAGGCTTGGAGTCCCTTCTATGAAAGGGACAAGTTTCTTTTAGAGCAGGTTCAGAGGAGAGCAACTCGCCTCATTCCTGAGGTGAGAAATTTGCCTTATCATTCTAGGCTTAAACATTTTGGGCTTACCACCTTGGAGCTGAGAAGGATTAGGGGAGACATGCTCCAGGTTTTCAAGTTCCTTTGTGAAAGGAATCCCCTTCTGACTTGTGGTTATTTAAGGGTTCAGGGTAATACTCGGGTGCGTGGGCATTGTAAAAAGCTTGAAAAGCCTTTTTCAAGGCTTGACATTAGGAAGTTTAGTTTCTCCCATAGAGTTGTCAACGAGTAGAATTGTCTACCAGATTGGGTAGTTAACTCCCCCTCAGTTCACTGCTTTAAGGTTAACATTGACAGTTTTTCCATGGCTGTGGTAGAATCTGATTGTTTGGGGCTGTTGTCAAGCTTTGGTGGTTTGACTTTTGATTAGGGCTTGGACTTCAGGGCATCTTATGGGGCCTTGGCCCTCCTTTGCCCTTCAACCTGTTATGTTATGTTATGTTATTTTCAGACGTTGGCCCATGGTGACCCCAGATGACGTTTGACCTCTGCCAAAAACGATAGGGACCATCTTTTGATCATAACGCATACACATACCACATATGAAATCTATCCAAGTTTCCTACCTTGAGATCGCGTGTTAACAAGATTTTCAGACTTTGACCCCCGGTGACCCCAGATGGCTTTTGACCTCTATCAAAGCAATAGGGACCATCTTTTGACCATAACGCATTCACATACCAAATATGAAATTTATCCAACTTTCCTACCCTGAGATATTGCATAACCAAAGTACCCCGAATTTGACCCTCGTGACCCAATATGACCTTTGACCTCCACCAGAAACAATAGGGATCTCCCTCTCAATGTGGCCCATTTATTTACCAAGTTTGAAAACTGTCAAACATTTTTTTTTAGATATCATCTTAACAAGCAGCATCACAAATCCCCCCCCCCCCCCACACACACACATACACACCATCAGGGATAAGAATGCATTGCTTTCTCTTCTCATGGAAACCAAAAATCGCATAGGCCTACACCCACTGGAAGAGCACATCCCATTGCCTTTCAAAGAGCCTCGGATCATTAAATGGGTAAAATTGAGGGACAATTTCTCCTCGTCCCTATGGTCCCTTCTTTTTTTTTCATTCAAATTGTCTTATAATGCGAGAGCTTGACCAGTAGGATCCGCCCTGGACTTCTCAAGGAGCCCTAAGGCGGGCCATTGGACCTCATGTGCTAAAAACTCGCTCTTCGCGCTCGTGATCATACACTCTCTATGAAAATTCATCTCCCCTATTTAGCAAACTGCTGGATTTGCCCTTACTGACAACGGTTCGCGATATGACCAATGTCAAGTTCGGATCCGGATAATTAGCGTGATGCAAATAAGCCAACACCCCCAGTTACACCCCTCTCTGCACTGATCATGCGGTAGTAATCTCTGGTCGTTCCATATAAACTGAGGAGGCTGTTTGGTAAACTGATAAATTTTGATAATCTGAACTCCCTCTTAAATCCAAAAATATCATATTTAAAATATTAAAATAGTGTAAAATTATGCTTGCATTGCAATATTCAACTGATTTTATATGAAAATTTAAACAAGCATGAATTAAACACATAATTTTCCCCCATTTGAAAAATTCGATTCTGTAAATGATTCCACTTGTAAGGATTTAAATACATAGCAATAGATAGGACCTCCAAAAACTTAGTTCAATTCAACACTTTTTGTACAAGGTCATTTAGTAAAACTGTTATAGTTTAGAAGTTTTCAATAATAATTAGGTACTGCAGTATGACATTTTGATGAAAACCACATTATTCTTCTCGAGAATGATTTTGCACAAACAAAAAAATCCTCAAAACTAGAAAGACTAGCCTATAACTTAGGATCAAAGTGGAAGTGCTATGTCATCTGTTGATCACGCGTTCCCCACGTACCACAAGACATTCGTGTGGCATACCCTAGAAGGGTACTATAGAGGCTTTGCAATTGCGTCACGGAACCGCCATGCTGGAGGACATTCATGCCAAATACACGTGGCTTTGTGCCGAACGCACTGCACAGTGTGCACTGTGATATGCACGGTGTGTACAAATTCAACAAGCAAGCGCGTCCCGTACGGTTTACTACGTAGTTACATGTACTCCAACATGGCCGCCGGAGAGTATTATGACGTCATGTGAAAAGCCTCTATTAATACTATGTACTGTGTAGCTGGCTGGTTCCGAATCGACGTTGGACAAATTCACCGTACCGGTACCGTACAGTTAGTAGGCCTCGAAGCGAACGAGCGTCTTGTCCACTGCTCTCACCTGAGCACAAGTAAGAGCCAAAACAGCCAAATTCGCAAGTCCCAAGCAAAGTCTTGAATAATTATCTGCGCAAGAAGCTAAAAATATGGTAAGAATTTTGCATAATTTGGTTGCTTAAGTTATAGCTAAGTTAAGGCACAACCGAAATCGGTCACTACATAGAAAGCCATAGGCTAGGTCTACGTTAGGCTAGGCCTAACGTTAGGCCCTAGGCTAAAGTAACAGTAACTGTTACAGTGTTAGTGTTACTATGGACTGTGTTGTTAGACTGTAACGAAAATGCAGTGAATAGGCTAGGCTAGGCCTAATTAATTTACAAATTTCCTTTCAGTCCAAACGGTGGACCCAATTCTTTTCACGCTTGTTTTCTGCCCACAGTTTATTTTGTGTCCCTGCTCTGCCAGCCTTGACTTGAGTCATAGCTCTTGGACACAGAGGCATCGATCCTGGGGTAGGCCTAGGCTAGGCTAGAGAGGCAGGGGTGATTGCCCCACTAATGAAAATATTACTAGAAAAGGGAGAGGGAGGGGCATTAAACAGGGTTTTACCACCCCAATAGTTCAGGCAGATTGAATAAAAAACAACAGTCAGATATAGCAAAATGTAACATTTGGTAGGCAGGTCCTATTGAACCTATTTCAATGAACTTGTACTGCATATAGGCCTAGGCTAGGCCTATAATGCAAAATCTATGATTTGTGTATAGGCCTAGCCTAGGCCATTGTAGGGTTGGGCAGTACGGTGGAAATATTGGTACCACAACTGTAAAGCTCACAGAACCAGTATTGAGGCAGAATCAGTTCTCAAATCCCAGGCAGGAAAGCCAAATCTCAGACAGGAAATCCCGGTGACTGCAGTGAGTTACAGAAGGACATCATAAACTTGGGCCAATGGGCCAAAACTTGGGGTATGAGATTCCACCCGGCTAAGTGTAATGTTATGCCTGTTACTAGGAAGCATAGCCCAATAATCTATAATTATACTCTTAACGGGGCTAATCTGACGAGGGTTGATTCAATTAAGTATCTGGGGGTGACTATCACTAAGAATCTCAGCTGGGGCAAACATATCCAACTTGTTTGTAATAAGGGAAATAAGATCGTAAGCCTATTACGCAGGAACCTCACATTTTGTCCCAAAGATGTCAAATTGGGGGCCTGTAAAGGTTTACTAAGGCCCTTGTTGGAGTATGCTTGTTCCGTCTGGGATCCACATCAGATTTCACTCCAAGATAGATTGGAGGGAGTACAAAAAAGATCTGCCAGGTTTATAGCCAGCGAGTACTCCCGAGAAGTTGGCTCTATGACCGCACTCCTCAAAGATCTAGGTCTAGATACTTTGTCTGACCGCTGGAGACGTTGTAGACTTTTTGCCAAAGGTATTTATGGTCAAGCTAACATCCCTCTGTGTAATCTTTGTAAACCTACGCATTGTTCTCGTAACATGCATACTTTGCACTTTTGCCCCCCCCTCTGCTAGGACTAATTGTTTTAAGTACAGTTTTGTCCCTAATACTATTCGGGATTGGAATAACCTCCCAGAGAGTCTTATTGCGGGGGCCATAAGTCACCCAAAGCCAGTGGATTTCATTACGAACTCTTTGAGGGCCTGACTGATCACACGGCACGTACGCGGTGTATAAATATCCTTTTGGATGTCTCACTGTCTTGAAGAAGAAGAAGAAGAAGGAACCTAAACTGTGCACAGCGGTTACAGTTAGTTTCCACCCTCGCTACTTTTTGCCCCTCAAAACCGGTGTTTTCTGCTCCTTTTACCTTAAGCAGAAAACATCTTTTTGGGAGGCAGAAAGTAATGGAATGTGATATCAGTGGTACTTTTGTCAAATGAAGATTCCATCAACTTCATCATTCCATCAAGTTTCAAACTTCATCGATGTCTTTTACTATTCAATGTGACACCCATTACTGCCATGTTGACTTCTTTCCAGGCAACATTGTCACTGTAGACTTAAGTATACTAATTTGTACAAGTTACATACAGGTATAAGGTATTTAGTGCTGTGAACAATTGTTCACACATTCAGCCTAAGCCTACCTATAGACACACAGACTACTTTTATAAAAAAAAATACAAGTCCGTGACTATACTTGACGTTTACAAAAACCGTCACACGATTCATTCTTTTCGATGAGGGTTTTGAAAAATTTTTAGGCCTATCCATAAATTTCATTTTTGTCTTGTACTTGGATTTGACATTTGAAGTTAACAGTTATTTTTAACACATATAAGTTCAAACATTACTTTCTGCCCCAAGATTTTTAGGGACAGAAAGTAACAGGCTGAAACTACTGAGGGCAGAAACTAACGGACCCCGTGCATGGCGCCCCTGTTATCCTGTACTTTGATGCAGCTGGGCATATGATTGCATTATTACCATTCAGAAACCTCTGCTTTGACTTTGTTTACCACATGTCTTTACGGTGTAACACAACCGTAATTAATACTCCTGTTTCCTATCTCGACCTTTCCAGGATTAATTTTTTCTAGGACCAGTATTCTTTCAAGAAGTGGTATTAGAAACACACCAAATATCTTCGGTATTTTTATAACCTGTACCTCTGTTACGGGTATTCACATCACTTCCGGTATACTGGCCAACCCTAGGCCTATGTGTGTGTCAAAATGAATGTGTACATGTGTTATTTTATGTGTGTGCCCACATAAGGTGTGAGTTTGCATTATTTTGCAACACAAAATAAGAATTAGGTTAGTGTGCGCCCCTACAAAATGTTGTTTTCTGCCCTTGATTTTTGAGTGTCGAAAACACCACTTTTAGAGGTGGAAAGTAACGACAAGAAGTGAGGATAACTGTGCAAAATGGAGACCAAATGAACACAAGTAACAGTAGGTTGAATAAAAATGGCGTAAATGTCATTTTGAGAATGACTCACAGTTCAGTGGAACTTGAAGATTTTACACCTGAAGGCTAAATCATGTATATATTGACATGATGAGTGCTATTTCTGAAAAATGAAGCATTTCAACCGTAGTGAACCCTCCTCGATTTCATCTTTTATTTTTTATGAACCTTTACACCTTACTTTCCGCCCTTGAATTTTAGGGGTGGAAAGTAACAGGCAGAAACTACTGAGGGTGAAAACTAGCGGACCCCCAAAATAAAGACGTTAATTTGTGTGAATGTTTTTAAAGAATTACTAAGATCCCTTAGCTAAGCGGACAGCGCCTCCCTTATGGATTTGAGGCACAGTTTCTGTTCATGCCATTTAATTTTTACCTTTGTTGTGTTCACTGCAACTGCACCTCCAAAAGTGAGGGGGGCGGGGTATGTTATTGGTTGGATATTCTATAGCATATTTGTTTCCAGACTTACATTGCAGCAACAGCTAAAACTCACTTTCTTTTCATTTCTGTTCGGTTCCGCCATTTTTCACCATGGTATTAAACCCATGGGAACCCACTTTCGGGTTCTGTTACAAAAAGAATGGGTGGTAACCAGTTTTGGGGTTCCATGATTTAATCATCACAGAACCAGAATCGTTCCCGTGAAATCTGACGGCCTGCTAACGTTAGAATAGGATTGGACAAGTGCGCAGTTGCATCGCAATTGTTGCATTGTTTCGATAAAACTGTGTTCGTTTTTTTTTTATTACCAAAAACTTCAATTTTTTCACCTCATTCCCCCAAAAAACAAAGTACTTTGAGCACAAAGCATGGAAAATCCAACCAAACTACAACTTTGAGTGTCTTTAAGAAATCTATACAGAAGTAAAACTTGCCTGTAGGTTGCTTGCACCATTCATCACACATACACATATGGCATCATATGCCCATTTCATCCATTCTTGTCAGCAACTGCCTTAGTCTCAGCTATGCCTTATCATTATCAGTTTACATATACTGATGCAGTAGTGCAGCTAGCACAAGTTGAAGAGAGCTGCCAAGGAACAGCAACAGCCAAAATCGCAGTGTGTATTACAACCGACGAAATGGATCTAGTTTTTGATTCCTTGCCGAAGGCAGGCAAGGAATCTATGCGATGGTGATGTCGTGTGTGTGTATGTGTGTGTGTGTGTGTATGTGTGTGTGTGACGCCTGCTTGTAAACACGATATCTCAAGAACGGTAACCCCCAGGGATCTCAAACTTGGCATGTTGACTGTCCACATTGAGTAGATGGTCCCTATTTTTTTTGGTAGAGGTCAAATGTCATTTGGGGTCACCAGAGGTCAAAATGTAAATACCTTGGAAATTGCTTGTAAACACAATATCTCCAGAAGGAAAAATGTGAGCAATCTCATACTTACCTTGCTGATTGTCCATATTGAGTAGATGGTCCCTATTGTTTTTGATGGAGGTCAAAGGTCATTTGGGGTCACCAGAGGGAAAAAGGTCAAAACCTTGAAAATTCTGTATCTCAAGAAGGGTAAATGTGAGGGATCTCATACATAGCAGGTGGATTGCCCATATTAAGTAGATGATCACAATTATTTTTGATGGAGGTCAAAGGTCATTTGGGGTCATCAGAGATGAAAAGCTCAAAAACTTGTAAACACCATATGTCAAGAAAGGTAACTGCCAGGAATCTCATATTTACTAAGTGGATTGTCCATGTTGAGTAGATGACCCCTATTGTTTTTATTGGATGTCAAAGGTCATTTGGGGTCATCAGAGTTCAAAACATCTAAACCTTGCAAACACTATATCTCAAAAGAGTATATAACTGTTGAAGTTAATATCCATGAGCGGTTAGGGTGAAAGGGTAAGAATAATTTGGCATGTGTAATGTAATAGGCGTAGGGTATATAATTTTTTTGGAACAGTTTATTAACTTCACTATGTAAATTCTTTAGTGAGGTAATTTTGAAAATGCATTTGTAAAGTACTGAAGCAAACTCATAGGAAGAAGGTCTAAGGTGCACAAAAAGGCACATCACATGGTAGTTACTGTACAGTATGTTGATTCTGGCATGAAATTGTGCCCTGTTATTACATTAAGTTCCAAGTATTAATACATGAAAAAGTGGGCAGAGCAAAATATAAAATATTAAAAGGCAAAATCTGTTCATCAGGCTGGCATACATGCTTCAATGCTCATGGGTATGCTGATTTTGCAGCCACAAGTAAATAGATTTTCATGAAACTGATGTGGAACATGTGAGCTTAAACAGTCTGTATAAGGGTCATTTACGGACATAGTCTGAAAATATTAGAAGATGCTTCTGTGCACACTAAGTAGATGACTGATATGGAACTTCATAAGTATAAACTTTGAACAGAGAGTACTCTGTGTGATGCACAAGAATCTCTTTTATAACATACCTACATTGCTTTTTCAATAACCTTAAAGAAAACCTGAAGAAAACATTAAATTTAGTGGCAAAAAGTGCTAATATTTGACAAACCTTGTGCCTACTGTCCTCATGAGGACATGTGCATGCAAGCATGCATTAATTGGAAGTGGGAATTGATTAATTAGATATACCACAGTTAGTTAGTTTTACAAAAAAGAACCTAATTTACACTGATCATTTGGTATCAAATACCCTTCAGCGCACATGAACTGTCATTGCCTAATAGAGTGAATCAAATTGTGACTGACCCATTCTTTGCCATTTGGTCACAGTTATCTCGCCCAATTTTTCACAGTTGACTGCCAGTTATCCCCACAGTGTCCTGAAGGATTACCTCATACAAACATACAGCTCAGTTGACTTAAGCTTTTTACTGTATAAGTGGTGTTAATTGACTCTTATAAACCCTCTGAAGAAAGCTTATTTTTATCTCAGTACATAACCATGACAGCCCATTGTTTGTATATACTCCTATTTCCTGCCATTCCCAGCAGGCATTCAGTACTCTTTTTGTGGTCAAAATGTCAGACCTCCATGAAAGTCACACCTCTGCTAAATCCAGCATAAAATAACTGTCCACATTATCTTGTCTCATCTGACCACAAATAAAAGTTGTTTGCCTAGCCATTGTCTGGAGATGGAGAAGTTCATGTACACTGATCAAGTTTCTAAACTGAAAGTCATCTTAGAAATACTGTAGATTGACACCCTTCAGAAATTAGTGTCCTTTACATAGAAGCTGGTGGAATTGAACAAATAGTGTGTTTGTATAAGGAATTTTGTTGAACAAAACTTTAAACATTGGTGTCTATCTAGATTGGTGTTTCTGCTTTACAGTTTCAATATGCTCTACAGTGATTATTTGTCACTTAGTTTCATTCTAGAATTTGTTTTAAATTTTTGATAGCATAAAATGTATCAGCTTACTACTTGCCTCATCTCTGCTTATATCTGGATAACCGCACCAAAAAAGTAACACCTGTGTGAAGGATTATATAGCTATGTCAAATATCATCATCGAGTGGGAATTCTTGTCTCACATTTCATTTTTATCCATGTCACTATCCCCCCCCCCCCCCCAAAAAAAAAAAGTGTACCATAAAGCTTAATGCATAGAACCATTGCTTCAAGATTACCCTTTATGACACTTTTCAAAAGTATTAAGATTTTATTTTGCATTGCTGCTGTCATTTAAAAGTAGTTCAGGTAATAAGAGCAAGCATAATGTTGTATACTGTGTATCAAACAAGGAAAACTTGTACTGTATGTTATGCTGTACCTACAGTATAAGTAGACAAAAGGCGAATTAAAAGTCTTGTTAAGTTATGGATTAATAGGGATATCTGCTTTTGTTAATTTGCAAAGGATACCATAGACAATGGGTGGGGCATTTCCCCCATAAAGCAAAAATTGTCGTCAGTAATAGCCAAGGTTACGCATCTCTGTTCAGATGTCTCTTTAGGCTTGGTCTCACATACCCCGCAACACCCAGTGTTAACTCGTGTTTACAATCAGACAAAACCACAGGCTAACCCCGTGTTTTCCAGTCTGTGTTCTCACGTACCCAGTGTTTCGTTGATTGGATAGTGTTACCATAGTAACAGGACCAAATATTTCACACACCGATTACAGCAAAATGTAAGAAAATACCTGTCATCAGTGCGATAAATACCTGTGACCTTGCTTGATTAAAACAAACACAATGTTTAAAACTGCTTAACCCTGCGATTTGAGGTGGATCGAAATTTAAACACCGACCCCGCGTTAACCCGCGTTCCCACGTTGCTTGAGCGTGAGGTAATACAGTGTTAACCTGGAGCGCGGGGTATGTGAGAACACAGTATTTGATCCAATGCTTGTAGGAGAGTGTGTCGATGAGGGCTTGTTTAAACACTAACCTCAATGCAGACTTTTCGAAACATAGAGGCATCGGAACATAGAGACTTCAGAATGGAGAGCTGTCCCCATTGACCAAACTTTTGATAAAAATGGTTTCAAAATACCGCTTTATCAAGTAATGAGACAGTTTTCTGGAATATTAAAGCTGTGTGAGAAATTCCTCTTGTGTGTGGAGATCAAAGGTTTGAGGTGACAGTTAGATCAAACTTTGTAGACATAATATTTTTAGGGGGATAACTGTGAGGGATCTCATACCATGGTGGTAGTACTTCCATACTCATTCTGTACTAAGCTTAATTTTGAATTACTCATGTTGATGGACGTGTTGGTAAGGTGATCACTATTGTTTTTAAGGGGTCGAAAGGTCATTTTGGGTCACATGAGGTCAAAAAGTTTTGACCCTACTAGTATTATATCTCAATTAAGTAGGATAATTGTATGGGATCTCATGCATGTCATGTTTGTTTCCATGTTTGCTATGATATATCATACGGCAAGGAATCACTAAGCCTGTTGGCTTTCTAGTTTGTTAAACTCATTTGTCTGTTACCTAAGTATTTGCTTTGTAAATTTGATTGATGATGAAAATGATTTTCATAAGGTTAAGTAAAATGATTTTCATAAGGTTAAGTAATGAAAATTTTACCAAAGGGCCATTGTGACATTGTTATAGTTGAATTTTTACGTTGTTAAGTCAATGGGACCTCTCCATTGAGTTGACTGTACAGGGAATTCCCAGAATTATGTCGTTCCACCGATTTACACGTACATACAAGTTAACATGTATGCCAGCATGCAGTGCATACTGCTAACCTGGATTAATGTGAGACTGCAAGTTAGCTGCACTGCACTGATCATGCCTCTGTACATACATTCACATGTGAATACAGGAAGCTGCTGGTGAATATATACAAACAGACAGTATGCTACAGAGATGCTGCATTATTATAAAGGGAGGGAGGGCTTTTTGATCCGCAAAATCGCGCATTTGTCCAACCCCTGTGTTAGATGAGGCTAGTCTGCAGGTTTTTGTAGCTGTATACACCATGAATAGTCTAAGTAATTGAAAAGGTGGGGCCTATTCTTCCTACTATGAAATTTCTATGACAAAAATATAAAGAAATCCTGTGCCTAGTGCCTACCATCTCACAACAGCTTTCCAATGATCTCAGCACAGTGACTGATCTGTGTGTATGGCTCTGTATGTAAGCCTTTGTATAAATTGTGACTGCAAGTAGGCTCATTTTTGTGTAGATAGCCACAATGATATAAAGAAAACATAGCTTTTGAGGTTTAAAGGATGAACTTTAACTCAATTTTCTGAAGAATTCTGAATAGCAACTGCTGTATAGTAAATACTGCATTTTAAAAGAAGCTATACTCCAATCAATTGGGATGCTCTGGCACAGTAATCTTGAAATTGATTAACATAGTGAAGGATGAGGTAAATACTTTGTACAGAATGTACAGAATTATGTGATACCTTTTGTTTGCATTCATTCATTTCATTTTGAACAATAAATTTGGTGAAATTAAAGGTATGTGAGGTATTTTCTCATCAGATTTTGTCTTCAGGAAATGAGAGACTCATTTTGCAACTTACTGTTGTTTTCTTAAGTGCTTTAATTTCCCTTAAAAGATGCTAAATATTCTTCTGTGATTTTATTTTCACAGGCTGATGTTATTCGAGTTGTCGTGAGTGGTGCTGCAGGCCAGATTGCCTATGCGCTCCTGTACTCTATTGCTAAAGGAGATGTCTTTGGAAAGGATCAGGTATAGCACTACAATATATAGATCTGTCTGTAGTCTTTTGTGCCTAACTACACTTTGTTAAGAATAAAAATTTGCATTCAGTTGATGTGTATTCAGTGAAGTTGAGACCATTGTTCATGTATCCCAGTTCATATAACCTCTGAAGGTATTGCATAAGTGCTTCTTCTTCTGATGCACACAGTGGATGTCACAAGGATTGTTTTTACCGGCCAGGGGGAGAGAGTGGGGGGGGGGACTCAGCAAGACTCATAATTACGGGAAGGCCCAGCTAATTGTATCAATATCGTGCATCACAAAGACATTTTTGCATCTACGATTAAATGTATCAGAGCAAACAATGTACAGCTCAAAAGTACTTTCAGCTTTCAAGTTTTCGACTCCAGAATTGAATTCACGTCAGGATTTAAAGAATCTTTTGGAGGCAGAGTGTCACTTAAAATGCTAATGACTGCCTTCTCCTTTTCTTTTTCTTTCAATGTTTTTTCATGGTTTGCCTCCCTATCCTTTTTTCCTTTTTTTGCACATTTATTTTATGACCCTGGTCCATACAGGGAGGGATAGCAATCCCTTCCTGCTACCTGTTCCTGCTACCTGTTCCTGCTACCCCTTCCCCATTGATCCACCACTGGATACATACAGTTGTGGCAGGATTAAAATGAACTATCTTGCTTTGGATGAGGTGTCATCAATTCATTTTCTTTTTTAAAATCTCTTCACACTTTGCAGCACTTGTTGAGTCAGGTTGTTTACTTTCAAAATTTGAAAGAAAAATCAGATAAGCTTCTCTGTTATCATTTGCATTTATTTTACTCTTTTGCATTACAGCGCTTGGATCTGGTGCTCCTGGATATTCCAGTTATGCTGCCTATCTTAGATGGTGTGATCATGGAACTGCAGGATTGTTCTCTACCTCTAGTGAATGGTAAAGTTCTCCATTGTAACCTGTGAAACAGTCATTCACATCCCCTGTAGATAAACATGATACAAACGTACGCACCCCTGTAGATAAACAAAAAAGGTTGTGTGTCTGTTGTATAAATTTGCATATAATGAAAGACAGATAGGCTTTATCAGTAAGCCTGTAGTTATACACATATGATATGGACCA
Source organism: Holothuria scabra (assembly GCA_037179385.1). Lineage (NCBI taxonomy): Eukaryota > Metazoa > Echinodermata > Holothuroidea > Aspidochirotida > Holothuriidae > Holothuria > Holothuria scabra. The sequence continues at coordinate 20,346,888 of CM074180.1, forward strand.
CCAAATGTTTCATAAGTAGGTATTGGCAAGGTACAAATCTAGTGCACATTTTCATTTTTGGTAAAGATTGTTAATTTTGACAGAAACAAGAACTGTATGATTTGTCATGATCAGGAGCATTTTTGGCATAGAAATGATGCCCTGTGGGATTAATGTGGTTAACAGTTATTATTAGTAAGTACTCGAGACTCACCCACAAGAGCCGCCACACCTCCTCCCGGCGCTGACTTAGGTCCTGGTTGTCCTTCGTTAACGATAAGGTGGAAAGCTGCTGCCACTGTAGCCTACCGTTTAATTAATTTCTATTTCTACAAACACTAGGCCCTATATACACTATACTAACAGTAATACAAAAAGGATTGCTGTGCCTATCTGGCGCATGCACGTGCAAATATATACAACTACGCAAAATATAAACTGTATGACCTACTTACGTAAATAAAATGTCTATGCTGCTTAGCGCTGGCTTGGCCTGAGTGGCTGTGATACTACTGCCGCCCAAAACCAATAACCTACTTGCAGTTCGTCTATATGCAACAATCTATTCAATAATATAGTGTAACAAACTTCTCTCAAGACGAGCAGTCCGATCTTGTCCTTCTGCTTGCTGAACGGCTAGTGGTCGTTATCACTAAACGCACATGCAAAGCACAGTACACAAAAGCCATATGCAGGTGCACATGCTAAGATTTTGCATAACAATACTACTTACGTTTCACCACTAGCAGTGAAGTATTTACAGGTGATATCTACAGCAGGTAAACTTACGGAAACTTTACCAAAATGAAATAGCGCCACTACAGCCCCTAAGACCCAGAACTAAGCTGGTTAATACAGATAACAACCTGTACATGAAAACATTACTTCCATCCATTACATCCATTGGCATAGCTATTCAGTATTCTACTTGTCTGCGCCTACTTGTCCACTTTTTTGCCTTTAACTTCTTTTGTGGAGGAAACTGCTTGACTTGCCTGGCAGGCTGCAATATTGAGCATTGCACTAGTCTTGCCTGAGTAAATTCTTACTTGTCCAGGACTGTTTGGTGCTGGATTTGTTGAAACCTGTGACCAGAATAGCTGTAAACTTGACCTTCTAGGGAAACACAAAATCCGCTGATCACCTGCTTAGTTAGCCAATAGACCTTATGCATATATGATGTCACACAGCAAAAAGTATGCTGTCCTTTGGGGCAAAAAAAACCCCAACTCTGACAAACATAGACACCTGATTTGTCAACCAGCCAAATATGTGCATAGTCTGCTTACAGTTGCAGTTGCAGTTGCAGTTGGTGTGTCATTAAACCCTATCTTACTAACTAACTAAGGTTGCAGGGTGACTTTTTATGCACGCACCTACGTGTTCCATTATTTTGCCCCCAAGTATGATGTCAGTGTGTCATCAATGCATTAAGTCTATACTTCACATTATTTTTAGGTATTTATGGACATAATTTAGTAGGGAACACATTCACTTTATGTCAAGGTGTGCCCAAAGAATATTTACCGAGAAACTTACTTTGGCCGTGTCATGTCCACTTTAATATGTCTTTTATTTCCATTTTTGCCAGCTCTCATACCCAGTGCTGATGCTAATGAGGCATTCAAGAATGCCGATGCAGCTATCCTTGTTGGGGCTATGCCTCGTAAGCCTGGTATGGAACGCGCAGATCTGTTGAAAGCCAATGCTAAAATATTTGAAATTCAGGGCAAAGCCATGGATCAGCATGCAAAGAAGACTATTAGGGTAAGATTATGATTTTCAGTGTACAACTTCCTATCCTTTATTTCAATAACTTAAGAAGGAAGAAAATACTGAAATAATTCCAATGGTTGTGTCTTTGGGACATCTTATTCTATTTCTAATTTTACAGTCAAATATACTGGGGCCATATGGAGCTCAACAAGTTGAGCTATTGTAGTGGCAATGTATCTATCTGTTAGTCTGTCAACATTGAAACAAGGCTGCTGTCCACAGGGTGTCTGATTGATCTTTGTCAAAGTTGGAAAGGCAACTAAAAGATACCAAGGGCTTTTAAAATTATGGCAACAGCAAGTAGGTCAAAGGTCACATGGGTCCTAAGAGGATGAAGTGAAAACAAATGCAAAAGCTTCCAACTCTGTGTGTGCATCTCCAAATCTGTTTCAATGTGGCAGAAGTTTGACATAAATAATGGTTCATCAAAGTTGTACTTTTGAAGAAGGTCAAAGGTCATTTAAGGTCAAATAAGGGCAATCAAATGGATGTCAAACAGTGAAATAACACAAAATCCTGCAACTCTGTGGGTATTAAGTTTGAATTTTCTCAGCTTTAGCTCGTGCATTTAGTAGGGGATGATGGATCATCAGTGTTGGACCTTTTGAAATAGGTCAAAGGTCATTTGGCATTATGTAGAAATGAAATTATGAAGAGGCTTTCAACCTCTAGGGGTTTTGTGCTAAATTTATGAAATATGGTCAGAAAAGTCAGTGTGGATGATGGAATTTTCAAGTTGGTAAGTATGTTCAATAGATGATGGGTCATCAAAGTTGTAATTTTGAAGTAAGTCAAAGGTCATTCAGGGTCTGGCAGAGGTTAGCTAGTGGAATCATGCAAAGCCCCCTCCACTACTCCCAGAGATTATATACTTATTGACAAGTAGGGTCTTTGTTAAGGACCTGAGGTGATGATGAATCATGGAAGTTGTTCTTCGAAAGGTCACAAATATGGTTATAAGTACACCTCATCAAATTTAGAGAGTCAAAATTAATTTGCTCCATGGAATTGTGCATTTCTGTTAGCTTGTAGCAAATTTGTGTGAATCTTATCAAGTTGGCAGGAGTACCAAGTCTGTTGTTGTGTCCTCAAAGTGAGCTTTTGAAATAGTTAAAGGTCATTTGAGAAATCAGCACTCTAATCAAGCAAAAGCATTTACCTTACAGGGGTTGTGTTAATTACCAAGTTTGACCAGAGTATTCAGGGGATGATGAATCAATGGGGCTACCCTGCATCTCATCTCTCCAAAAGAGAGCCCTGTCATATGGATCATACAAAGATATAATAAGCCATAGGTTCCAACACAAAATAGTGCTATGACTCTTACTTAAGGGTAAAATTGATGGGTGAAAATGGTGGTCACTGTTTAGTTGTTTTGAAAACAGGCAGCATAGTCAATGAAGGGTCCAAAAAATTTTTCTTTCAAACATTTTAATCAAAGAAGTGTCTTTCTTCAAGGAATTTCACACATAATCCACATAACTATAGGGGTATAATAAAAAATTTCTTATGTGCTATGTCCTAGGCCTGTATGTTGATGTGCACACAGTAATAAGGACGTGTTACAGAAAATGACAGTGTTAAAAGAATCAACATAAGAGTACTTAAACAATGTGTTCTATGAGGTCTTAATACATTTCTCTGTCTGTTATCCATAAAAAGTGACGCACCCTACTGCGCCTATCTAAAATAAGCGCTCTGGTTGTTTGTCCGTTCTTAGCATGTAAGAATTTAAATGCGTGTGGTAAGGTGCACTGGTGAAGACACTTTACAAATTTGGGCAATCAGTAGGTCCATGCATAAGCCATTCACTGCATTCAAAAATATTTGAGTATAAAAAGCCTCTAGAAAAACAAAGTGTTCCAAGTAAGTAAAACTGAGTAATAATGCTTAGTTTAACTTTCTACGATAGCAAAGTGATCTTTGATTCGGGCACAGCAAGTTAGCTACAAGGACTCCTTACATTTTTTTCAGGAATTAAGTCTTTTTTTAAGCTTCTTCTAGATACTTTAACACTCTCTTACTTTGCATAAAAAATCAGAGAGTTCTTTAATTATTCAGCTTTAGCAACAGCTTTAGTGTACGTATGCCTAGAAAACAATGATAAGCTATTTCGCAGCATCCCTTCTTTGGGGCAACAAGTACGACCCTTATGAAAGAGTTCTCTGTTGATTTTCACTGGGCTGGGCAGCTCCATTGTACATAGTGTTGATGTGTAATGTCATTTGAGATCACAAAAAGTAAAATGGTGACAACACACATGACTTTGCTTTTTCCAAAGGAATTTGTTTTTTTTTTTTAATATTTCCATAGGAATAATTTATTGTTGGGCCGGACAAAATGGGTTATAAGTAGCACTACTTATTTGTCAGTGGAATTAGTTGCAATGTTTTGCTCACACATGTTAAAAAATTTGTCTCAAGCTAGGCAACTCTGATTTGCCCCTGCTGTAACAATTTACATCTACAACATTTAAGGTGTTATGTGGACTTTCCACAACTTATTTCTTCTGATTTCATAATACCTATAAATTTTGTTCTTTCTCAGGTATTGGTGGTTGGTAATCCAGCCAATACAAATTGTCTGTTAGCGCAGAGGAGTGCTCCCTCAATCCCTAAAGAAAATTTCACTTGCCTTACAAGACTGGATCAGAATCGTGCTCAGGCTCAGGTAGGTATTATCACAAGATTCATTATACTTTGTTTTCAAGGTCTGTGTTTCAAATTAATTTATGAATTTCTACATCTTGCACAAAGTTTGCCTGAAAGTGGTATTGGTCTTTATTAGAAAATGTCCTTGTAACATAGGAAAAGTGTCCTCATTAACCCAACAGGTTATCTGTGTAGCAAGGTGTACAGCAGTTTTTCTATCCCTAACGCCTACCAAGTAAATACCAAAGAAATTTTGAATAACTATATGGCCTCGAGACTGGTTGAATATTAGTGAATATTCACAAGAAGACCCACTAAAATGTGCAGTAGCCAATGCCACCCACAGAGTTGGTATGTCATTGTAGTACCCTACCCATGCACGGGTGGTAATGCAACACTATTACGATCGAACTTATCAGGTTTCACTCTAGACTTCCAGTTTACGGCTACAGGAGTACAAACACTTGCTCAAAAGTAATAGCATGATTCATGAGAGAGTACATGAATAAGTCATAATATGGTAATGAGGTTTGCATCTAAAATTGGATGCAGTTCTATTCTCTTTGGTGGATGGTGGTTTTGAAAGCAGAGGAACTGAGAAAACAGGGTCTGCTCCGCAGGGTACCAAACAGGTATCTTTGACCACTTTATGATGCTTCTAGGGGTCGATCATGTTGTTATTTTTTCATCAGAGAAACTGGGTTAAGAGAAGGGGGGGGGCTATGGTGTGAAAGAACTTTTTGCACAATAAAGTAATTTCAAGATCTAATCCTACATTAATCAAGTTATCAATTTATTGTCATCAACAGTAAGTAAATTAAATAATCACTGCTGCATAAGCTATGGAAAACTGTAAGATAAATACTGGTACACTGGTCCCCCCTACCCCACCCCCTTTTTGCATGAAAATAGCATTTAAGTGCTACTTAACAGCATGTTAAAATACAAACTTTTACACCAAAAACAGTTCATATGCAATCCAAGACACAGTACCATATGTATAGTACCCTCGTTATGTTTGGGATGGTTTAAGAGCAGGATGATTTGACAAAGTTCTCAATTATACTCAAAATTTGGAGGATGTGGACATGTGCAGAGAAATTATTGAACATGCATAACAAGGTTCACCCATGTAAGTCATCGGTCAAGTCATAATAGATTTAAAGTGAGATCTTATTGAGCACTAGACTTGTAGCAAGGATTGCCAAAAGTGCAAGACTAAACTTAGGCAGGGAAGCAAATTGTAAAAAGTCCCTTGTAAAATTGTAAGCAATTCCTGTCATATTTTCACTGACAGAAAGGTTCAGTTATCCTCCAATTTTCAACACTTCAAGTAACTTATTTCAATATCCCAGGGAGAAGCTTTTCAGCTTCCCCTTTTCTATTCTAATGAATGTGTGTTTGACAGAGTGCAATGTTAAGCATACTCTAAACCAGAGAGGATAAATGAATTGTAATGCCCCATGATATTTTACTTTTACTTATTTGAAGCTGAAAGTATACAATATTTTCATTCATTCTTTAATGGCATATTCATCACCAAATAGGGATGGGGGATGGCACTGGTAATGAACAGAGGTGGGAAAGTCCAATTTTCTCATTTGCAATTGATTTACTGTGCTTTCTTCAAATTTCTTTTGTTTAAGATTGCTAGCAGACTAGGGGTGCCAACAAATAAGGTCAGCAATGTGACCATCTGGGGAAACCACTCTACCACTCAGTACCCCGATGCTGTTCATGCAAGCGTGGAGATTGATGGTAAAAAAGTGCCGGTGTTTGATGCTGTTAAAGATGATGCTTGGCTCACTGGAGAATTCATTACAGTAAGTTGGATGCACTGTTTAATATATCTGATCACAAGTGAAGTACCACAAAGGAATAATTGGTTAAAGATCATGTTAAGGTAGCTCTTGGATTATTTAATAAATCGATTTCAGCAACTTTGCCCTGTGCCTAGACAACCAATAAATCCCATCTAAATGATTTTCCCATTAGCAGTTAACACCTAGGACAATCTCTTTCAAACTCTTCCCACCAGAAAATTTGTAGCTGTCTAGAGGATATTTTTGCAGTTAATTTATCTGGGGGGAAACTCTAAGGTGGGAATTTCTGGAGCCATGGGGAAATATGAAGGGAGTGCAAGACCTCTGTCTTTGTTATCCCTCCCCTGCACTCTTCAGGTGTTAACAAACTTTAAGGATCACAATGTCAATGGTAGCATTATTTTCTTTTACGAGTGTTCTGCCATCTGAGCTACATCATTGTTTAGTGTGCAAGTACTTTGTCAAGGAGCCCCTCTTAGAACCAATCCCATGTTTAACATGAACTGCAAGCATCATTGGGGCTCTTAACTGGTGCATGGATTACATGAAATAAATCCCAATTGATTGCTTCAAACTTGTACATCTCTAAGACACAGGTCACACCATAACTGCTAGTTTCAATCTGAACAACTTGTACCAACATTGCAAACAGATGCTCCGATGAGGGCTCAGTGAAGGAGATGTTAGTTTACTGTTCAATATTTGAACTCTGTGTTGAAACATGGACTCATCCAAAATAGTGTCCTGTTTATAACAGTTGAAGTTCCTCCCTCCGTAGACCTTTTGTATATCTTTTTGCTGCAGCATGCATGTTTACAGTAGGTGCATCCCAATTCAATGGAATAATCACTAAGTTCACTAATCAACATTTTGGATGTCGGCAGGACAATCAAGCAAGCGCATTTTGGAAAAATTCATTAGTCCAACGGAAATGTTAGTTAATTAATTAAATAACAAATGGCCGCTAATTTAGCTCCCTGCTAATGAAAGATATTTAGAGGCACAATGTGCCAGATGTAGTGTTTGGAGTCATCCATTGTAATTTACTAGTGCAGGCATAAACAAAAAGTATTTTTACTGTAATTTCATGTTTTGTCTAATTGCTTTTTGTTTTTTCAACAGACTGTTCAGAAGCGTGGTGCAGCTGTTCTAGCTGCTCGAAAACTTTCTAGTGCTATGTCAGCTGCTAAGGCCATTTGTGATCACATGAGAGATTGGTGGATGGGAACTGGGGTAAATATTTTTTATGTCTTTATTGTGTATGTGTATTGGCAGTTTATATGATGTGATTTTTCAGCTCAGTTTCTAGCCAATTGGTTAAAGTTAGGCTGGCCACAGCCTTCTTCGAGTTGTGGCTCACTGGCTTGTTTTACTGCTTCATTACTTATGCTGAGCAATATTACGTTCTATTTTAAAAGTCTTTGGTATGCCTGTCAGGAGTCGAATTCCAGACCTCCTGGATGCAAGTTTGAAGATCTAGCCACTTGACAATGAGGTCATTTTCAGGTCTTTTACCAGTCCCTTAATTTCTCTCTAAATTACTGGAGGGTTTGTGCCACTTCAGTGAAGGACTTTGTCACTCATGCTTATATGTTATGAGGATTCTAGATACATTTTGGATATTCTTGTCATGTATCAAACCAGAACCAGAGTGCCATTTTGGGGCAAACTAAGGTAATATGTAATGGCCTGTTTCAAAAACCTTTCGGTGAATATGTACAATGTCATTACAGTGATATCTCTATACTTTACATGTAGCGGCAAAGTGTTGATTTGCATAAAATTGACACATTTGAAATATTTGAGGATTATACTGGAGGTGGCATACTATACTAAATATAAGACCATATAAATGCAATGCTCAGTTTACGTAGTGTGCCGAATGTTACGGGCACTTTCTTTTGAAAGCTGGGTGGGGGTGATATATCTGCTAGTGTCTGCGTACAACAGTACGGTGTGATCTTGAATCACTCTCAGATAGCTTGCCTGCAAGATTATTCATAAGTGATATATATGTGGTTTGTGAGAAGTAACTCACTATGTGAGGATAGTGCGATCGGGCCGCAGGCCAATGGGAATTTCAACTTCTCATAACGAAGTACAAACAACTTTCAAACCTAAACATAATTTCTAGGGGCTCTCTTCATTCTCAGTCTTGGAGAATGCTTATCAACTTATTCTTATAGTCCATTACCGTGGATGATGGCATAGATGGGGTGATTCTTTTTGCATGCGGTATTTTTGGTTCCTTGTGTAACAAAGGAACCTATGCAGTCACCTTGGCGTATGTATGTGTGTGTGTGTGTGTGTATGTGACGGATTGGAATGCGAGGTATGTGGTGCGATAACTCAATAACCGAGTGATCAATTTTATTCAAACTTGGTATGTATGTTGATGTTGTGGAGTAGATGTGCCCTATTGTTTTTGGTGGAGGTCAAAGGTCACTGGTGATCACCAGAGGCCAAAAACTGAATTTCTGTTAGAAGCTGTAACTCAGTATCCGTTGTTCAAGCAGTGGCACAATTTTAGGATAAGTTAGATTGGTAGGAAGTGAAAATGTTGGTACATTAACCAAAATAATTGGAAAGGGTCAAAAGGTCAAAAAGTAATGTTTTATTGATATCTTGCCACTGAAACATTTTAGAGGGGTGGTGTAATGGAGATTTGTGTTCGTCTAAGTAAAATGCACGTGATGACCCCCCTTGACCTCACCTGACCTCATTTGACCTTTTGACCTTTGTGACTTTTTGTGACTTTTTTAGTGACGTCAAGATTTGTCTTGATCAGACGAACCAAAGAGGCTAATACACTACCCTCCTACGATGTTCTTTACTTGAGTTACTGACATTTAAGTGACAGGTTAGTGTGTACATGTAGGTCATATGTAGGCCTATTGCAATGCCAGGTATGCGGTGCAATTGCTCAATAAGCAAGTAACATAGTTGAAATAATGGAAAGTTGTTTTCGTCTAAGTAAAGTGCATGTGAAGACTCTTTGGGTCTTTGTTCAATTGGTTTAAAAGTCCATCTGAATTTTTATGCCTTTAGAAAAATGCAATGTATAAAAGAAAGGAAGAATTATAACCCCCTCTCGGTCTAAAAGCAGTTTAGTTAACAATCAGGACAGAAATTCAATTATTATTAAAAAAAACCTTTTCCTCACATACAGTATTGAATAAAGTTATTCGCAATGCAAGCTTAGATTCCAATTTCAATAGTAAAATATGACAGCAGTTTCTCTTCTTTACCTCTGCTTTTACCCTAGGGACTACAATGCTGTTTCTAACACCCTCTTTAGGTTAAAAGGTCAAGTTGAAAGTCATTTATTAGATTCTACAGAGCTATCTTTGTTTCTTGGTTTTCTAGCCAAATTGTGAAGAAGAAATTGGTGGTAATAAACCACTCTGGGGCTGCCTTTAGTAGCAGAATTGTGGACTTTTCCTTGTCTTTGCTTTAATGGCAAATACATTGGGTAGTCTAAAGGACAGCCATGACATAATTTCTAGTCATCCATCATAAACTTTGGTGGTCATGAATTACCAGATGACTGTTAAATTTCTTTGGTGCAGAAGAGACTGTTTATTTAAATTCAGTTTTGATCTACTTTGACTGTATTTGACCTTTGTGACTTCTTTTTTTAAGGTCTGGATTTGAATTGTTGAGATTGACCAAAAAGGCAATTAACTAACCTCCTATATTACCCCACACTCAAGTAAATGACATTTTAGTGAAAGGTGATGAATGTATTTGGGCGTATACAGTGTGATAATTTGAAAAGTTCTGTGTTTGTTTGATTTTGAAATTTAATGTGTCCCTTTGTTTTGGGGTGATGGCCATAAGTCATTGGGGTTAAAGGTGCAAATTATGCCTTCTTTGTGACTACCTTAATACAATATCATCTTAAATACAAGGAACCATAGTGCCCTTGGGATCTTGTTTGAGATACTGGTTGTAGATTTGAAACTGGGTAATGCAATGGCGGGCTGGTACCCAAGTAACCTTGCAAACACTATCCGTGATGAGTGAAAATTGCATCGGACAACCACTGTCTTTATTTGAGGTTGTCCGATGAACAAGTAGATTTAATTTACAACTGTCTAGTTCACTCATTATATAAGCAAGAAATCATGCAATAAAAATTCTCTTTCGATGTAGTCTTTATATAGTGATATGGACTACTATTCATCATTGAAAAATTGATAAAAATTAAAAGATAAAGTGTAAAAAATATTTTCACATTGTCCCGCTGTTATGTTCACTTATCTGGACAACCTCAATTACTTTGGACAATCTGAATTTGGTCCCAACTTGTCAAACCGACAATCTGAAAATTTCCTTAAAAATGTCTGTAATTAAAAATAAGTTAGGTAAACACAAGTTCCCATGGCAGGAATGAAAAATATAGTTGTTTACACTAAGGTGCAGGATTGGGCGATTCCCAATATCAGTTCTCAAGTCCTGCAAAGAAATATTTGTCTGCATGAAATTACTACTCTGTTTCCTATGTTCCCTCTGAAATCCACCCCAAAACTTGGACACAGGATGAATTTCTGGTTTATTTTTTCAAGCCTGGTGTAAACACTGATGCACTATGTCAAGATGAATCAATCTGCCTTTTTTGTGGAGGTTAAATGTCATTTGTGATTACCAGAGGTTGTACTCTGAAAAGCTTGTTAAAACTCACTGGAGATGAGAAGTATGGATAATATTTTTCAAGCTCAAAGTTAGGAGCATTATCTCTCATATTTGCTGTAGGTCAAAGGTCATGAGAGGGCTTAACAGGTTAAATTCTGAAAATTTGGTAACACAGTTTGTAAGCTTAGCAAGGGTGGGTGCTTTCTATCCCTGACTGAACAGTCAGGAGGTTGGGGTTTGAGTCCTGGCCGGGTGGTACCGAAGACTTTAAAATGGAACTTGCTGCCATTGTGTTTGGTGCTCAACATAAGTAATAGAGTAGGGAGAACGAGCCACTGAGCCACAACAGGCCAGCTCAACTTTAACAGATTGATTAGAAACTGAACCGGCAAACTCTTAACCTATTTAAGATTGATGTATTTTTGGAATTGAAGCAGCCCTGTTATGAATGGTTTGGTCAGAGTTGGTTGTAGCTCATTTAAGGTCTAACTTCCAAAATGGTGAGCAGAAAGCCACAGGTCATTTAAATGAGGTCATCAGAGCTCAAATCTGACAATAGCTCAAAAACACACCGTCTCAAAGGGGAGACAATTCTTCCAAAATGATGAAGTAAGCAGGTGTATAATAATAAACAATGGGATTCTGACATATTGAGTTACAAGAGTCCTCCTCTTGTTACAGGTTATACAAAAATTCAAATCAACAGAGATTTCTCAAGATAGACAGTTGAAGGTACTCTCATCTCATAGATGAGTTGTGGGTGCAACATATTTTCCACTCCTGGTGAAAGCATAATTCTAGAAGATGTGTTACTGCAACTTCAATTCATTTTTTGCATTGTGGCTACTGTTGTTACTAGGGTTTTAACATCTTCTGAGTGATATTGATTTTATTGCAGTGCATTTTATTGGATGATGGCTTTCATGGGTAGAGGGGTAAAGTAACTAATGACTAATCAAAACTTATTTTGACAGCTAAATGTTTAGCTTTGGCTTACATTTCAGGAAAGCTGGGTATCAATGGGTGTTTGCTCTGATGGCAACAGCTATGGCATCCCAGAAGGCCTTATCTACAGCTTCCCAGTCAGAATTGCTGATAAGACATGGACTGTGGTGAATGGCCTGGAAATCAACGATTTCTCCCGAAGCAAAATGGACATCTCTGCCAAGGAGCTATCAGATGAGAAAGAGACTGCCCTTTCGTTCTTATCATCACAATGACTTGTTGCAGGTGAAGGGACAGAGGTGTCAAAACTTTAAGTGGTGATTTGGACTCTCCGACTCCCCCAAGATGGTTCAATTTGGCAAAATAAATTTGAAATACTTAAAACCTAGGTCAGCTATGCCTTTGTTTGTAGTGCAATTTTCAGGTGAAGATGCTTCTATTTCAGTATACAAACCAAAGTTCAAATCCTTTATTGCGTGTGGTATATTTTTGCTGTATACTTGATTTGTTCAAACTATTGCTTCAAAAACTGTCACAAAACTTTTCCACCCATAATACCATGTAGCCATTTTGTTCCCTTTACCCCTTCACCTTCCTAACATTGGTGTTTCTTAGTTAACTGCATTGTTACATTGCAATGATTTATTCTCAAATGGCCAACATATATAAGAGGAGAAAATTCAAATTATTGATCAAGAGTAGGATAATTTTTGGATTGTCATTGTTTGTAACATTTGAAAATGAGGCTTTGCATCATGTTTTATACAGGTGTTTCAAGTTAGAGCTCTGACATAGCAATAATCAGGATTTCTGTATGATGAAGCATGCTGTTTGTAAATTGATGCGACTCTAGTATTAAATACAGGGTTATTGTAATGTGTGAATGTTTGGCATTTATTGTAAATTTTTGTCATTTAGTCTAAATGTGACCCTAAAGAAAGAAAAGATTAGCTATCAAATCTTTATTCAAGGAAGTTGTGATGGAAAAAAATTTCTGTCAAAGGAATTAAATTTTCAGCCATTTCACTACAAAACTACTTTTTGTTCTTCATTTTTGCTTTTTTGTACTGGGTTGTTCATTTATTCTGGTGTCTTTTCACTTGGGTCTCTTCAAAAGAAATACAAAAATATTTCATACCATTTCCTTGAAACCTTGCAGCAATATCCTTCTCTTAACTTGAGATATCTCACCTTATAGAGTTGGTTATTTTTGTTCATCCACTTATCCTTAAAGCCACAGATATTATGTCATGTGGGCACATTACCTTAGATTCTGTGTGCTTTCCTTTATAATTAAAGGGCAAGAGCAGTCATCCCAAATTGAAGTGGTGTAGTAGACTGTCATGTTTCGTGATTGGCTGTTGGGAGTCACGTGACAACACTTTCTTTTCAAACGTGTAATTTACTTGAAAGAACTGCTTGGTTCATCTTGAATATGCATAGTAAGGTCATAAAATGTAATGAAAGATACTTTGAAGAGAAATGAGACTAAAATTGTGTTATTTAGCTTTTCCTTCAAAATAAGTTTTTTGGGACTACTCTTTACCTTTAAATATCCTGTTCATCCTTGAAATTTGAGTGTTTGAATATCTTTTCTTGTAGATCTACCATGTCAATACACCATATGCAAAGCAAAGCAAACAAATCAGCTTGGGGCAGAGGGGGCAAAATGATATTCGTTCTACCAATATTTTCAGAAGGGTGCAATTTCCCCCTCTCCCCCCCCCATCCCAAATTGAAACCACTGACTGCTAGATTAGTTAGTTTGTTAGACAGACTTTTACCCCCCAGTTTCTAACCAATTGTTCAAAGTTAGGCTGCCCACTGACTTTTTCCAGTGGTTCACTGGCTTGCATGAGAATCTCAATATTTGGGGGTGGGCTAAGGAAGGTTGAGGTCAAAGGTTGGAATGTAAATGTGCTATCTCAAGAATGAAAACCATCATGAATGCTTACAACACATACACGTGCAACATACTACAACTTAGTTTTTCAAGCTTTCCATGATATGAAGCATCCGTTCTTTTGCTGAACCAGATCTCTATTGACTATAAAAGAACTTGAAAAAAATCAGTGTCTTGGTTGGTAGGTAAACAAGTAACAATGTGCAAAGTGGTCCTTCTAATGAATAGTGATAAAATTTGACAAATATGCCAGGGGGCTTATATCTTTGTAAATTAATTATGAAAAAAAAATGAAAATGCATAATCCATCTTTGGCATATTTATTGATATCTATGGTGTCATTTCCAGATATGCCCCTTTGTGTAACACTGTCTTTAAGTAAGCTGAAATACCCAACACTCACTATGTCATTTGGCAACCTGATTTAATCACATAATTTAAGAGAAAAGGAAAATTGTTAGACATACAAGCCTCTTTATCGCCATTTATTTTAAAAGATACTGCCCCACTTTTCTTAAGTTTATGAAAGTAAATTATACACATATTCTCGTGTAGATTAAATGCTGGTTGAGTTCATGCCACTGGAGATCTACAAGCTGCTATAATATTTACATATCAAACAATTTAATTGATGAAATAAATTTATCAAATGAACAGACATATTACCATTTCTCACAAAAATTTTCAAAATGTTCTTGGTAAAAGTTAAAAAAATATTCAAGAGTAAGTAAAAGTGTTTATAACATTCAAATTATTCATCATTATTCTCTACACTTACTGTCAAAAATATATCTTTTTTATCAATATCCTCTTTGGATATGCAAATATGTACTACACACACATTTATATAAAAAGCTTGCAATATTCTTCTAACTCTCCGAAGTGAAGCAATTATTCAACTTTTCTAGTGGAGGACTAATCACAGCATCCTCAGAAGAAAATCCACTGTCCTCAGAACTTTGAGAAGCTATTCCATGAGAGGGTGAACTCTTTGTGTCTGTCAAAGAGCATTCACTTGAAGGGACACTGTGATTTGGTTGTACTTTAAAGTTGGGTGCTAAGGTAACACATCTAAGAAATCTTCTTCTTGAATGTTGTCTAGTTATGTCTGGACTGTCAATGCCAGAGTCATTTCCCTGCCCTCTTATGTACTGATGGACTGTTTCACCATCCTCTGCAGCACTGGGCCCTCTAATAGGGGTTGAATTATGGCAGGGTAGACTAAAGGAGCCTCTTTCACTTAGTTCCTCAGGCAGTAATGGTTGCCCCATCTGGTATTGTTGACCACCTCCATGGTCTGACTCACACTTCTGATTTGATTCACAATGGCTGGAGGATGTTACATCTGGACCCTGTACAGCAGACAATGGTTGCACTAAACTATCAAGGTCAACTGTCCCTGTCACTGATGGTTGCCCTGTTGTTTGAATTATGAATTCCTCTGTTTGAATTCTGAATTCACCAGAGCATTGCTGAGCTAACTCAGGTTTTGATGCATTTTGAGGGCCTTCAATTGCCATCAGACCTGGTCCTGAATTGTTTCCTTGCAAGTATTTTTCAAGAATTCTCACAGCATCCCTTCTTTGCAATTCATTTAGTATTTTAAGCAGTTGGTCAAAAGTACACAATCTCCTCTTTTTACATGCATCTGATAACATGTCCACAGTTGGATTTTTGCACCTCTCAAAAACAGAAATCTCTAGAGCGGTGTAATCAAGATGGGAAGCTATTTTTTTCCAGTCATTGCCCAAGGGGTCTTCTCCATTTAAACACATGGACAAATCTAATGATAGTGAATAAGGTACTTGAAAGGTGGGAGGTGACTGAGGGCTAATGATATCCGAAACTTCACGAGAGGCCAGATGTATATGCAAATGATTTTCATGTGGTCCTGCAGGACCAATGTACATTTCATCCTCATTCTTTTTCACCATTAATAGGGATGGAGTAGCCCTCTCAGTTTGCAGTGGCTGAGATTGTTCTGAGAAAACACTAACCTCAGATATACATGACGGTTGGGTTTGAAGGAAAGGCTTTGCCTTTTGCAAATGCTCCTTTAATAGGTTTCTTACCTGCAAGGTAATTAAAAAGTCAAAAGCGATAGAAAATCTGATCATCACCCAAGACAGCTCCAATTCTCCCAACCTACTTACTTCTAGCCCCTCCCACCAGTGTCTAAAATTCATCCTTATCCTGATACCATCCCAGTTTATTACTTTAGGGGATACTCTGGCCAGTAATGCAAGACCCTAATGTGTAATCAGACCCCTTTTGAGTGCATGCTGAGTGATATGAGTTATTCTGCATCTTTTGATATCAATGTCAATCAAAGAGCCACCAATTAAGAGTTTTTCTACTGGGGAAATTGAAGTCTGGGTGATGTATGACTTCCTTTAAACTTCTTGTAATTGCATTGTATCATAAACCAAGGCCAAATTTGCAATTGTGACATGTATATCTAAACAGGTACCCCTGTATGAGTGTACCACTTCAGAGTAGGATTCGGATTCAATCTTTTTTTATCTCAATACATAAAATGTTTTGAGATATTTTCACACTAGCTAGCTAGTGGATGAAAATTTTTTAGAGCAAGGGAATGTGACTAGATCAGTGGTCAATGTCTTTTGAGAGTTTGAGAGAGTGCTCTTTCTGTTGGGGGCAGAAGACATTAATTTTTTTCGTATTAAAAAAAGTGATGGTTAGCTCAAACCAGCTCAAAGAGCTGTTTGAGCTATTGTGGTCTTCCACCGTCACTCTGTCTATCCTTCTATCTATCATGTATGTTCACAATTGTCTTTAATGCTCTCAGGGGCACATTTGTTGATGAACTGAAATAAAACTTGGACACATCGGTCATTGGACATAGGGCTACATGTTGTGTTCAAAAAGTTGAGGTCAAAGGTCATCTAGGGGTCATTAGAGGCTGTTTTGTAAGTATTTTTGACATGTCACTTCTCCTGCAAATAGTGCTCAATGTCCTTGAAAGTTGGCCATAATATTCCTCAGGTAGTGGTTGTTGAATCTTGTACTTTACTTGTTTATCCGAGGTCATTGAGGTCATAGGTGTAAATATTTAGCAATGCTATTTTCTCCTAGATGCATTGCAAACTTTTCCTCAAAATTGTTCTGATGGGTGGCTGGCATGTGTCCTCCTTACTCCCTTTTCATATTCCCCAAAAGTCTGCACTAAGGTTCTGCAGCTGCATCAACAGTCAGCACACTAATAAGCAGCAGGAGAAGAAAACCTATTGTTGTTCAAATACAGGAAGATTTGCATGGAAATGGCCAACACCTCTGACCAGCTGCTCATAGTCGGTACGATCAGGATAAGAAGAGTCAATATGACCTAGAATATGCTTAAACACAAACACAGAGTAGGAATAACTACAGTACTTGATAGTAGCTTCCTGGTCCAGCCCTGTTGCTAACTTCCTCTGATACACCAAGAATGTAGACTACTGATGGTACTTTTTGGTAAGATATGCAGGGAATAGTAACTTACACCTTATTAAGCTCAAAGAATAGGCAGTGAGTTTAAATGGATTGAATCTTCTATAGTTTTCCCATTGTCTATTTTTGTCTCTAATCTCCATACCAAAACCCCAACTATTAAACTTGAAAACCACTATTATGCAGTCCAAAGAAACTACACAACAATTTCTGCTTCAGGTGGTCTTTTTTAAATCATTTTTAACCCCAGATAAGTGTGACTTAAGCACACCTTTACCAAAATACCAATGATAGCATATTTATGAATATTTCTTTTTTATGAATATTTCTGATTTACTAGGCCTATAGACAAATCCGGAGAGCAAGTAATGGCCTGATTTCAGTTGGCCATAGCTGGGGTCCATTACCTTTTAATCTTTTGATTTCCTTGCTTACCTGTATCATGGATGGTTTTACACTAAATTTTATCTTGATTCCTTCAATTTCACTGAATATGACGGTTTGAAACCCATGTAGACCATCTATAAAGTCGATTAAGGCTGATGGACCCCACTAATGGCTGCCTACAGTCACTAAAACTGAGCGCTGATCGGATTCACCTAAACATAAGGCCAACAACTCACATAGATTCTGAAAGCCAACCTCTTCCTGCCAATTAATAAACTTAATCCATTTCATAGGTAAACTTGGCCATGGCTGGTAGGTAATAATTACCTCAGTGCAGGGTTTCATGGGGCACAAGCCCTGTTCATGTATCCATACAGGGCAACAAAACTTGAACTGATCACCCAACCACATTAAAGGCCCTGTTCTTTCACCCCAAACAGTACCAATTCTCCTAACCTTCTTACTGAAGCCCCTCCCACAATTGTCTGAAATTCATCCTCATCCAGACACAATTTCAGTTTATTGCTTCAGAGTGAGTATAGAAAAACTCAATTTATATAATCAAAACACTCTCAGGAGAGTACATGCTGTGTAATATAAGCTTTGGCACTCGCATTGTTTGAAGTAGCTGTCAGTCAAAGAGCTGAGCCAATTGAGAATTTCGGTACCCGGGTACCAAAACTGTAGTTTGGGGTGAGAAGTTTGGCTCTTTAAGTGAAATAGCCCTTACTAAAACTGTCTTCCACTAAATGGTTTAAAACCTGACTTTTGGGTGATAAATCAGGTATTTACTTGATTTTAACATCCTCAGTTTAGAGCCTCTTAGATGTTTAAAGGGTTTTATCATATTTTTTATTGATTTTAGGGTTGGAGTGGCTATAAACTGTAGGTGTGAACATCAAGTAAAAACCAGACTTAGATGCCCAAAAGTCAGGTCTTAGACTGCTTAGTGATGGGCAGTTTTGGTAAGGGCTTTTTCATAATGCAAGCACAAAAAAAAAAGTAATGTGCTGAAAAGGAGAAACAGATGAACTAAGATATTGCTTCCTTGGATTTCATAGGACTTGATCCAGAAAGGACTGTCTAAATTTCTAATACAATTGTATGCAGTATGGGAAAACCTTTACCAAGCAGACAGAATATAGAGTCTCAACTAAATTGACTCATGATGGAAACTTTGCTTGGTTAGGGAAGATGCTATAACTATGGTAAACATACCTGATGCTGAAGTTCAAACTTGGTGCTTTCACAATGATCTTTCTGTTTTATTGTCAAGGTGCCATTCAATTTACCACCACCAGTGGAGCTGTTGCACTTCATTCTAAAGGTTGCTTTGGCTTGACTTCCATGCCATAATTGGCAATAACCAATATTCTGCAAAAATGAAATAGTCTTAGTACAACCTTAATTGGAAGGTTTATCTAGTTTAAATCACAAGTCAATGAAAACCAGATTGTGTAGATCGTAAAGATTTAACTACAATATTTTCTGAACATGTTTTGTCAAAGCAATTACACAGTTAAGAGGGCTCCAAATAAGATAACCCACTTTGCCCAGAGATTTTAATAAATGATTATAGCCTGGAACAACTATTCAGTTATTACTTATCTACATGGTTGTCCCAGTCATTTCTTGTCTACACACTTCATCTGTCTACTTCTCATTAAAAGTTCTTATTTGGAAGCAAAATTTCCATCCACAGAGTTCTATGAAAATATGCATGCAACACACTCACTTACTCTAAATAATTGACGAATTAAAACATCCTGGAACGTTTTTGCCACTTTTGCCAAAACTGAACATTGTACCATTTTGTGTAAGACTGCAGCAAGGGTAAAGAAAAATTATTTGTTATATGCTGCTCAAGACCAGGACTTTTTGCAGAACTAGATTACAGGAACTGATATGTGTATCAAAAAAGCTGCATTTATAAAGCTTTGATGTTGGGAACTTGTACTTGAAAAGTTCCCTTTTTCAAAAGAACAATTACCACATTACATAGGCGCTCTCTTTCAAGCTCTGCTTACAATTTTGAAACCATTTGTACATGTTTTCTAAAACTGTACCTTATCCAACTGAACTTAGTTTTTGGACTTCTTGTAGTAACCACACACAATAGATTTTTAATTGAGCTTTGGAAGTTCATCTGTTGTACTGTAACTAACATGAAAAAAATCCTTACTGCCAAGGGATTTAAGAGTAATTCTCGAAGGGATAGGGGTTTGTTACATCAAAGAAATGTTTCTGATAAGTAGGACTTCATTAAACTTGACCTGCTCTTTGTGAGGTCTGGTCATAGTGTTCTTATTTTTAAGCAGGAGAGTTCCTAACTATGATAAATTTGGCAGAACCTGCTGAGAGATGATGAAGCCTATTACCCCTAATTGCGAGATGACACTTCTGCGCAATCATTTCGGAAAAAATACCCTTAGCACAATCTCGTCAGGGACTGTTCTCAGTACTAATTATATACCCATTTAAGTATTTGAAAATGTTTATATACCCATTTAAGTATTTGAAAATGACCATGAAGGTTGACATTTGATAGCACTTTATCTCAGAATAAACAGAAAGGGGATATAGCCCTTCATTGCACTTTAAGTAATTTGATTCCCTTTTTGCCAGGACCTATTTCAGGACTTGTTGTAAGTTGTTATTTGAACCCCAATATTGTTGGGCTGCTATTTCACCAGAATGGTAATTAAATCTGCTGCTCATTGAAGCAGCTAATTAGGGTAATGAACCAGTGGTTGGGTACTATAACTGGGAACCGCAGTTTTTCCCTAAGAACTGCGGTAGCCATGATGGATCTTCTTAAAGGCTAATTTTCTGTAATGATTACACATAATTGTTCCCTCAAGTTTAACTGTAGTCAACTCCAATTATTTATGCTCCTTCAGCTCCATAGCTGGATCCTGAGACAGAGTATTACAGAAAGACAATGGAACCCCAAGTATAACCTGTACTTTTGCCTAAATACAAATATACTAGCAGTTTCATAAATCATATTAAAAATAAGTAGATTTCTGTTGATGTTTGCATAAGTATTTCCTGCTTTACTATATAGGAAGTCCATTTTTTTGTGTGTTTTTTTACAGTGATTGCTGCAGTGGAATTTGGCAGTATTGAACCTAAAACACAAACCTCTTGATGGTTTTCCAGGGTCCATAGATCAGTACTCAGATTTCTGTATTTCACATTAACAGCCTGTTCAGATGGCTCAAGAATGTAACTGGTGTACTGGTCAAGGAGGACGTTTGTTACCAATTCTTGCTTCTCTTTGACAATAACCTGTTTGCATAAGAACAAAATATAACATAAAAGATAACAAAACCTGTTTTAAATCATGGTTAATTTTATCAAATTAAGTGCCACTACAGGCCTATAGACAGACACTATCAATTTTTCATGATTGTGTAAGGCCTTCTTTCGGTTGCGTAGCGTGCGGCGGCCTCACACAAAGTTTATAAAAGTCCGAGCGGTAAATATATCGATAATAATAATCCTGATTAACGGGAAGACAAGTTCTTTAATGGTTCACAACAATTTATTAGTCCTCTTGGTAAACAATCACAAATAGAATACAGTTGAATTGGGTTGGGAATCAATAAAACGAGTGAGCCCTAACAGTACTTGTTGATGAGTTGATGGGCCGGATCAAACTCCTCTCAAATAATGCTTTGAGATCAGAACAACAAGTATCACAGAAGACGGCGCAGACGGTGCATTAAGCTAATAGTAAAGTCATAAGCATCCTGTGATAGGGGTATATACTTCATGTAAGCCAGCCTCAAACTGGCCTGAATAGACACCCACTAATCCTTTTCAATCTAGGCTATTCAGTCTATTCATCTCTCTTCAGTGGTCTATTCACCTCAGTTTGAGGTAGTCTTACATGAAGTATCTCCGGTGATAGGCTACATCAAATATGAGTTCACGCACTACTACGCATACCTGAAGTGTGCGTACTGCTATGTGTTCCATCTCAATAACAATAACAACCCCACTATGATGTCATACTTTGCCTAGCAACGTAACTAGAAGATCATGACCCTGACCTGACCTTCACATCAGAATGCAACATAGCATAGTAACACAATGTAAGTATAAGAAACGATTATAGAATAATGACATTGAAGCCTGAAATAATAGAAACACCTGAATATACGTCTCACAATTGCTCTGTGAGGTACGAATGTGGGAGCCATTTGAAAACTGGCAGTTGCTGCAACAGAATCTATACTGATGCCTAAACAGGACTGGAAATATTCAAACAACATGATTACTTATAATGCCACATATCTTAACTTTATTGTGTTAATAAATACAGAATGCAAATTAAAAAACAAGATGCAATGGTTGAATCTTAAGTTTCAAACAGAATGCTAGAAAAAGCAGTAATATGTTTACAACAGTTATTGAACTTAAAAGACAGAAAAAAGGATAACAGAACTTAACGCAAAATACATAAAAGGTATAAAATCGTAAGTTCACAATGTGTTTCATGAGTTCTAATTATGATTATGAAACACATTATAAATCAAATTAAAAATTCTTTCAACCAATAATTGTAGGCATGATGCTAGAAGCGAATAGCAAATTCTAGCCATCTCAAGCTGGCAATTAGTAATAATCCAGAATCTATCAGAGAACTTCCTGTTTAAATATCTTGAGATCACTAAAGTTAAAGGCCTTTGCCCCCTTCAAAGACTACTTGCTCAATAGAGCAACAAGGTTGGTTTTAAACAGGGTTAACTGCCGCAATTACAGAGACAAGCTTCACCAGAGAAAACACCTTTTTCTCAGGTAATATTGGCTCAAATGTCCTATTCAATTCTAACTGCATGATAATAGATGCTAATCAGGCATCATGATTGAGCATCTGCAAGGTATAACCATGATGTGTGCTACAGGAGCTAGATGTGCTGTGCACGATGTCAAAGTTCTGGGATATGTCTATAAGTTACTCCAATGATGCACCATACAAGAGTTGAATTACACAGCCTTGAAGTGTGCAGCCAATTTTAAATCCCATGTTACTGATAAACAGATCAGCAATAAAAGTATTCTTAATCAAATGAACACAGTTTAACATTCCTTTATTTAAACTCTCAAAATGTACGGTATTCATGCCTTCAGAAATTAGACAAAACAAGCTAGAATAGGGCGGACAAAGAAATCAAAAGAACGGTAATTCACAAAGAGGGACATGATTCTATGGACTGGCAAAGAGGATCAAATTCCAAGTTAAGCATTGCAGAGCCAGATCCGTTTTCAGTTTGATTTGCAATAAATGCTATCAAGTGTCAACTTTCAGGGCTATTTTAAAATGCTTGAAACTCTAGTTGCACTTGTAACAATTTTTGACAATGTAATATACCTAGGATGAGTTTAAGATGTGCCTTTCATTGTTTTTTGACTTACATCGTACTCCTGATCATAGTCATTACACATCCATAGAGAGAGCAGGATATCATCTGCAGGCTGCTCCAAGCAATTTGCCATCGGGAATGTTCTCATCTTTTTACCAATGATACTACCTCTATCATTCTTGATGAACACATCATAATCACTAAAGTGTTGTATGGGGATGCTGCAAGTATTTAACTTCAAAACTGCATTTTTTGATGAATACTCATCTCTCTTCCACTCTCCTCCTATCAAAGAAAACAAAAAAATGTAATCAATCAGTTCTATGCTTAATTTTTCTCGTTTTTTATGTTTCAGTGTAATTTGATTGAAATTTTCCTCCAAGAATTAAGAAACTCTTACTTTTCTCATGGTCTTTAAAGGAAAATTTTGCATTTGTTATATAGAGAACTCCAACTTTTTTAACTGACAAGCTGTATATGGACAGAGGGTAAGAGATTATTCAAAATAAGGCAGTTCTGTATAGCCTCCCTTCTAAGAAGTATATGTTTTTCACAGACAGAAAAGAAAGTCAGTCATTACTTGTTCAAGAATAATTTGTTCTCCCAAAAACTTTCATAAATGATGCAAGCTCTGCAAGTCTTCTAATGCATAATCATGTTTTAAGGAGTAGCTGTATTGCTAGCCATCTTCTTTGCATGTCATGTTGGTGTAAAACTATTAATCACAATACTTAACAAACCCATGCATGCTCTGGTCTTCTTTCCAAAAATAACAAAAAACTCACAAGGAAAACGCAAAGTTTCTGTTACACAAATGATATCATAATTATTTGGGATTGCTATGCATCACCCATTATAGTCTTTCCAACCATAGGTGTACAGGAGTAAATTTTGGTGAGGGAACTAGAGCAATTTTTGCCCCAACAATGGCACCATTTATCATGTTTTCCCCGAATGAACCAACTGTCTTAGCCCGAATTGGGAGGGCAAAAATGAGCCCCCCCCTCTCCCCCACACCCTAGCCTTGTACACCTATATTTCCAATGGCTACATCATTTCTTAATGAGAGAAAGGTTTTCTCTGAATGAAGATGTTTTATCACATTAGATTCATGAGGAAAATTACTAACCCTAACCTTTGAAACATCTCAATCTTATATATGCACAGTAGGTATGTGGGGTCTGTCAGTAATGATTTTTTAGAAAAACCAGAAAGCCAAAAGTCTTTGTGATTCCTTGCCGCTGAAATGTAAGGCCTTTTTTCACACTGACATTGCTTTGCAATGTTTTTCAATTAACAGGGCTCCATAATGTGTCCACAAAGTACACATGCAAGGCATCCAATCTTCCTACATTGAGATCCCCCTTGCCCGTTGTGAACCCAAATGACATTTGACCTCCACCAAAAACTTCTGGGACCATGTATTCACTATGTGCCATCTACAGGACAAGTTACAGGACCCTACAAGTGACCTTTCTTGAAAGACTGTGCAGGAAAGCTTGTCAGGCTTTGAACATGCTGACTCCAAATGAACTTTGACCTTTCACAAAATCAATAGGGATCATCTACTCAATATGACCAATCCACACACTAAATATGAGCACAGTCACATGTACCGTTCTTGAGATATCGTGTTTATAAAGTTTTGACCTTTTGACCTCTCGTGAACCCAAATGACCTTTGATCTCCACCAAAAACAGTAGGGATCATCTACTCAATATGGCCAATGCACACACCGAATATATTAGTCACACTTACTCTTCTTGAGATACCGTGTTTACAAGCAATTTCTAAGGAATTTACCTATTGACCTCTCGTGACCCCAAATGACCTTTGACCTCCACAAAAATCAATAGGGATTATCTACTCAATTTGACCAACCCACACATTAAATATGAGCATAGTCACATGTACCATTCTTGAGATATCATGTTTACGAAGTTTTGACCCTTTGACCTCTCCTGACCCCAAATGACCTTTGACCTCCACCAAAAACAATAGGGGTCATCTACTCGATATGACCAACCCACACACCAAATAGTCACATGTACCGTTCTCAAGATATCGTGTTTACGAAGTTTTGACCTTTCGACCTCTCGTGACCCCAAATGACCTTTGATCTCCACCAAAAACAATAGGGATCATCAACTCAATATGGCCAATGCACACACCAAATATGAGATAAGTCACACTTACCCTTCTTGAGATACCGTGTTTACAAGCAATTTCTAAGGAATTTACCTATTGACCTCTCGTGACCCCAAATGACCTTTGACCTCCAAGAAAAACAATAGGGATCATTTACTCAATATGACCAATCTACACATTAAATATGAGCATAGTCACATGTACCGTTCTTGAGATATCATGTTACAAAGTTTTGACCTTTTGACCTCTCGTGACCCCAAATGACCTTTGACCTCCACCAAAAACGTTAGGGGTCATCTACTCGATATGACCAACCCACACACCAAATATTAGCATAGTCACATGTACTGTTTTCGAGATATCGTGTTTACAATGTTTTGACCTTTTGACCTCTTGTGACCCCAAATGATCTTTGACCTCCACCAAAAACAATAGGGATCATCTACTCAATATGGCCAATGCACACACTAAATATGAGATAAGTCACACTTACCCTTCTTGAGATACCGTGTTTACAAGCAATTTCTAAGGAATTTACCTATTGACCTCTCGTGACCCCAAATGACCTTTGACCTCCAAGAAAATCGATAGGGATCATCTACTCAATATGACCAATCTACACATTAAATATGAGCATAGTCACATGTACCGTTCTCGAAATATCGTGTTTATGAAGTTTTGACCTTTTGACCTCTCGTGACCCCAAATGACCTTTGATCTCCACCAAAAATAATAGGGATCATCTACTCAATATGGCCAATGCACACACCAAATATGAGATAAGTCACACTTACCCTTCTTGAGATACCGTGTTTACAAGCAATTTCTAAGGAATTTACCTATTGACCTCTCGTGACCCCAAATGACCTTTGACCTCCAAGAAAAACAATAGGGATCATTTACTCAATATGACCAATCTACACATTAAATATGAGCATAGTCACATGTACCGTTCTTGAGATATCATGTTACAAAGTTTTGACCTTTTGACCTCTCGTGACCCCAAATGACCTTTGACCTCCACCAAAAACGTTAGGGGTCATCTACTCGATATGACCAACCCACACACCAAATATTAGCATAGTCACATGTACTGTTTTCGAGATATCGTGTTTACAATGTTTTGACCTTTTGACCTCTTGTGACCCCAAATGATCTTTGACCTCCACCAAAAACAATAGGGATCATCTACTCAATATGGCCAATGCACACACTAAATATGAGATAAGTCACACTTACCCTTCTTGAGATACCGTGTTTACAAGCAATTTCTAAGGAATTTACCTATTGACCTCTCGTGACCCCAAATGACCTTTGACCTCCAAGAAAATCGATAGGGATCATCTACTCAATATGACCAATCTACACATTAAATATGAGCATAGTCACATGTACCGTTCTCGAAATATCGTGTTTATGAAGTTTTGACCTTTTGACCTCTCGTGACCCCAAATGACCTTTGATCTCCACCAAAAATAATAGGGATCATCTACTCAATATGGCCAATGCACACACCAAATATGAGATTAGTCACACTTACCCTTCTTGAGATACCGTGTTTACAAGCAATTTCTAAGGAATTTACGTATTGACCTCTCGTGACCCCAAATGACCTTTGACCTCCAAGAAAATCGATAGGGATCATCTACTCAATATGAACAACCCACACACCAAATATGAACATAGTCACATGTACCGTTCTCCAGATATCGTGTTTACAAGGTTTTGACCTTTTGACCTCTCGTGACCCCGAGAGACCTTTCACGTCCACCAAAGACAGTAGGGATCATCTACTCAATATGGGCAATCCACATGCGAAGTATGAGATCCCTTGGAGTTACCCTTCTTGAGATATCGTGTTTACAAGCCAAAACGTCACATACGCACACACACACACACACACGACATCACCATCGCATAGATTCCTTGCCTGCCTACGGCAAGGAATCAAAAAAGGAGTTAGTGTGCATCGATTAAACATGTCAGTCACATGATTTAAAGACTTAATAAGGGTAAACAAGATTTAGGCTACATACTAGCTCCTTCAAGAAACATGAGATAAAAATTAGGAGGTCTGTATTCAGAATACCTTCTAGCACATCTCCTACATACATTTCTTTTTTTTTTTGGCTTAAATGGTTATTTCCTTTACATGTTCTCTGAATTATTTGACATGTTGCCTATAAAAACTCTGACCACACCTTTTTGCTTTAGTGAGGGAGTTCAAAAAAAAAGATAAGAAGTTGCCCTACTGCTTGCCTTCAAAACCTTGCAAACAGTGGCACATTTGACTCTTAATATTTCCCCTCTGTCCCCTATTGAGCTTGTGGTTTCTTGGAATGTGCATCAGTGAAAAACAGGAAGTTGGGTGAAATTTGATTTCACCAAATCCCACCAAACCTCGCTTTTCTTGGGGACTCGGATGTAATATCTAACAGAATAAGAAATTCGTCATGATTATCAATTTAGTATACCTTTAGCTCCATTGCGAACATACACTTCAATGGACTCCCTTGGATTTGAAATTATACCACAATGGGGAACTGTAAGCTCTGCTGCCTTGAGGAACTTGAGCCCATCAGGTTCACAGCTGACTAGTGGTGTAAGTCTTGGATGACTGGCTGACTGAGGGCACCCTTTCACTGCAGGATCTGTAATCACCTTCAACTGAATCATCTCGGGCATTTTCAAGGCACCCTCTGGAACTAGAAGAGATATACTTGTGTTGGGAATGTACAACACACCTCCGCTTTCACTGATAAGACCACTGGTGTAGAAAACATCAGGACTCTGAGTCAAAGATTTGGATGATGATATACTGGTAATTTTTCCTCCAACATCATCACTTGCTGTGAGAGGATTGTGTTCTGTTGATCCATAACCTGAATCAACTCGACTCCCAACTGACCTGCATAGAGCTTCAGTGTAAGGTGAATGAATAGGTGAAATGGAGTCACTTGGAGAGCTTTTTGACCAAGAGCTGGGACTGAGAGAATGGTACTCCATTGTCTTTACTTCTTTATACTGTGGTAAAAGAACCTCTATAGAATCTGACCGAACATCGCCATGAGGAATGGCTAAATTGTTCCTGTTGCATCTTGCAGGATATCTTTGTATCATTGTATTATCTGTATCTCCTACTCTTCCAATTGATACATCATCTGTAAATTCATCTTGTTGATCACCAAGTGTGAAAACAGGTCTTTCTGAATTCTCATCAGTACTATCAGTTTCACTGTCCACAAACACTGCTCCAGTTGAGGTTTGAGAAGAAATTTTTGCAGCAGTTCCTCCCCTTGGATTCTTTGATTGATATTTATCAATCACATCTACAGCTTTTGTTATCTGTAGTATTTCCATAGCAACCTTAAGGCCTTCCAAATCTTTCAAATATTTCTCTCCCTCAGTTAAAAGACTTATTGCTGGGTTAATTGCAGATTTGTACAACTTTACAAAATGTTCTTGGGTCATTCCAATCAAAAGAGCTAGCTCATTCAGAGTATTGTGACCGAGTGGATTAAGTATTTCTGCAAGTTCATAAAGCAAATCAAATGGTATGGTTGCTGCTTCATAAAGTGAAATGTTTTGACCACCTTTTCTTTGAGGTAGAGAGCCCTCACTGAGACTCTCATGCAACAACTCCTTAGTGGAGATGGTTGGCGCAGACCCATAATGACATGGGGTTTGCAGACTTAATGCCCTAGGTCCTCTAGAAATGAGTGCCCTCCCATCAAATTGTATTCCATGCGACGAGTATCTGCAGATTTCATCCTGTAACTTCTGCTCTCTGGACCGAAGGCTAGACAATGCTCCAAAAGAATGAGACTTTGAATCATATCTTTGCAACATCTTGGGAGATGAACTGGCAAGTGGCCGATTTTTGTCACATCTTTGATCCATATATGTTGCAAGGTTAGTTAGTTAGGTGGAGTTTTACTGCCCTGTTTGAAGTTTCGGACCAATTGGTTCAAGTCAAGCTGGCCACGGCCTTTTCTTCAGTTGTGGCCCACTACAGCAACTGTAGCGACAAAATACAAAGAGAAAAAAATCAGTCTGTGAACATTTTATTCATGCAGGCATCTTTTATCTGTTACAATTCTGCACCAGCACCAATTTTTCCAACGAAGGAAGTTTCTTCTCTGCAATTAATGTGTCTCTACCAGAATAGGCTCATTCATGTTTACAAGCACATGATGTCACTGTTGCTTAACAAAAGAGTTGAGGAGGTGTGCTGTATACATTTTTGTCACAATGAAATGTAGATCCTAATTGGTACTATATATATTCTGTGAGGAATCATAAATCACTGCACACGCAAAACTTAACATGCACATATATGTTCCTCCAACCAGTGACATAAGCATGAATGAGTCTAGACTGAAACCATTGCACTTGAACTAACTATATCAACTTTCTCTAAATAGAATCTCTGTTCACCATAACATCTGGAAAGGCCTATATTATACATGATCAATTTGCTCTAAGGAATTGAATCAAGGGGGTACGTAATTCCCCCTTTTTCTATATTTTGTAGGATTCAATATAAAGGGGGCATTTCCTAATTTCAATTTGAGTGCACAATGGGCATGAAATGTACATCTATTGCCATTGCATCATGTTTTCTTTACAATGTGGTAGCCTTTTCCATCTTAGTTAATTCTGGCAGGAGCAAAAATTTCTGATGAATTTTTCACTTTGTCTATTTTTGAGACCCAATGGAGACTGTCACTTTAAAGAGTCTGATTTATACAACTAATGTAGTCAGAGATCATTAGTTTGCACTAAGTTTGTGTGGAGCCAAGAGAAGTAAATGGCCTAATGTGTGTTTGGATTTTTTTAAAGAAAAAGGGGAATTCCCCCTGGCATTTTACATTTTGGGGATTTTGAGAACAGCTTTGGAAATCCTGCAATCCTGCACATTATTAAATGTGCACAGAGCACTTTACATAAGCCACAACAGTAACATTAAAATAACAAAGCTTAAGTCTGTACAGCTACATTCCCCAATGCAAACAATGTGAAGTACTGAAAAATGTATCACTACACTTCCTTTTTGTAATTCAAATGCCTAAGCAATATTTTTATTACTTCTAACAAAAGCAGGTCACTGTACCATTTGAAAACAATAAATAATCAATCAGATTACCATTAACGCTCAACGCTCAGCATGTGATGTTATACATGAATTGCTATGAAGGGTTCTAGCTAGGTACCGTATACATTTTCAATAGTTTAGGTGAACATTAAAAATAGGGGAATCCATTAAAGTAGAAATGGATGTCCCTGAAATGAAAGGGAATTTTAAAAGCGATTTGCTGCCCCCAAGAAACACAAAATCTGCCGTCTGGATATAATTTGGTTGCTGTAAAGGTCAAGATGAGAAACCAGAGCTTAAGCCAGTTCAGAGTTGTGACTGCGCATGCCAGGTCAAAGGTCACAGGGGTATAGCAAAGAAAACATGTTGTATGCAGCAATGATTCAGCATTGGGCACTGCCATATGACAAAGTAAATTGGCTTCACCTCAGCAAAAATATAGCCAAGGCGTTAAAAATATGGGTCAAAAGGCTTACTGGGATTGAAAATTATAGTTAACCTTTTAAATTCTTACAGAAAATCTTGAAAGTACAAAACTCTGCACATCTTAGCTGGAGCCAAACAGTGAGTCCTACTGGCTAGCCGTACGCGAGGGAAGTTGGTTGCAAAATTGACTACACAATACCTGCCCTTCAATCCCCTAGTTCCTCAAATAACTGACATTGTAACATCTTAATCACCTAAATCAACCAATCATTTGTTATTTTTCTTTGTGACACAGAACCAATTTTTTTTTAAATTAGTTACAGGGTCGTAAAAAATACCAAGAGTCCAAGACAAAAGCAGTACCTGTGATTATCATACAAACTCAACAGGAACTTAATGCGAGTATACATTGTATACCGTACGTATTAACCATTATGACTGGCTATAGTCATGCACACGTTCCGCACCGCAGTACATGTTTCAGTAAGTCAGTCACTTAAAGACAGCCATTGCATGCTACAATATGTAGGATTTTTCTGTATACCACTTTGTCCATGTACCTTACATAGCCCCATGACACAACAAAAAGTTTGAATACTGAAATATAAAGTATGGGTACTGGTCGAGTTGTTAAAAAGCTAAAGCGATCACAGTGCCTTGTGTCTGCAGTGCATGGCTGCATGGCAGCTAGTCTATGTGCAGAAAGGCCTGGCACACCTTCAATCGGGATCATGGGAAATTTTGGGGGTTTGCAATTATTGCAAATATTGCAAGATAGATTGTATTTCTGCCAAAGTAAATACCTACTACTTCAGCAATTATTTTCACCATAGCCAATTTCTTATTTGTATGGGCTGCCAGCAGACTGGAGCTAGTGTACACCGTAGTAATGTGTACTGGCAGTTTCACAGTGCAGTGCAGTTGTAGCATTTGCATTAGGAGTACACTTATGACCTTTGACCTGTTAGACTTCGATGTAACTCTCAACTGGCTTATTAATTAAGAATGTGAATGATTGTAAAGAAATGTGATGATTAAAGTCAAAGCAGGGGTTTCTGCAGGGCCAAATTAACCTTTATATGTGGTCCAGCTGCATTAATGTACATGATTACACAAGTGCCTTGAGTGTTTTATGCTCCTTCCCTCCCAACTTTCCTATCCATGCACTGAGAACCGGCACTGGTACCAATATACCACCGTACCGTCCACCTGTAGAGCTCACATGCACTGTCATAGGAGTTTCTAAGTGCAACTTGCACAGGCATGTTTTAGACCCTGGTGGTGCAGTGCTAGGCAAATATATGGTACAACTGAAAAATAGGCAGTTTCACAGGTATAGACTTACCTGTACCACTTCTTTGTTAATTCTGGTTGTGCCCTAGTTACAATCCATGACACAACCAGGACACATAAATTGTCCATCATTGCTAAAAGTATTATTCTTTCATTCAGTTGAAAGAAAACTAAAATAATCATTTTGGAATTTGGAAATACTGTAAGCCACATCAGATCAAAGAAAAGGGCACTTTACCCCCATACCCAAATGCCTAAACAACTGGTTAAAGATAAGTTTATTATCTGTCAGCCTGGGGTTAAATACCTCATCATCTTAAAAATGTATAAATGAAAGTGCACCTCAAGTCAAAAAATTCAAAAAATATATATAAAACAACATGAAAAACGAAATCTAACAATCCAGCAACACGTACTGTATGCATGCTGTTTCGATAGGCTTAAAAAAGTTGATTTAAGTAATCAAAACCCCCTCTACATGCTCTGCATACTGTGGCTAGGGTTTCTTGACTTGGATTTAATGTCTTTGCATGGAGTATAACTGTCTGTTAATCATCAAATTGTGTAATTGGGCAAGGAAGGAAATCAAGTGTATATTTTTACTGTGGCCAATTCGTCATCATGTGCACAGATTGGCTGGTCTGACTTAATTCCAATATCCCTTCCCCCAAATCAGCCTTGCTCTCAACAAAAATAGGCTACTCCAAATTTTAAATATTTCAACATATTGAAATTGGCTCTAATTTAGTTTCCCTACCCGGAACTTGCGTCATAGTTGTAGGGTTAGGGGTTATGTATGCATAGTAATAGGGTTAGGGTTACATATGCATAGTAATAAGGTTAGGGTTACGTACGCGTAGTAACAGGGTTAGGGTTACGTACGCATAGTAACAGGGTGAGCGTTACGTATGCATAGTAACAGGGTTAGCGTTACGTATGCATAGTAACAGGGTTACGTACGCATAGTAATACGGTTACGGTTACGTACGCATGGTATTAAGGTTACGTGCGCATAGGTATAGGGTTAGGGTGGGCCATATGCAGGTGTTCACATGCATAGGAACTGTATACGTAGGGGTATATAAACCTATAGGTATACGTATCCAATACTGTACATATATGTACACTCTCAAGTACAAACATACTTAGCTTTAGGTATACGTATATACGTATACCTATAGCTATATGTAATAGATAGTATTAGACAGTACTTATATTATTTTTAACCCATCCACCGGCAACAGCGCTCTTAGCGCAGTAGGCAAGCAGGCTGGCCTTAATGCTAGAATCGCTATACCGCTAAGGTCGAGGGTTCAGGTCCCAGTACTAACAGTGCTTTTCTTTCTTCCACAGCACTAACCATTCACTTCTGTCCACAGCACACACTCATAGTGCTGTTTCCCCGAGTGAGGAAAAAAAGAAAAGGGTTTTTTACTTAAAAAAGGAAAAAAAAAAAACTTTCAGCGCCCTATTTTGTTTTGGTAGTTGTGAAGTGAGTAAAATTATGTCTACTTCCGGGTAGGGAAACCAAATTAGTACCTTGAACTTTTCTTCAGGATTGTATGCCTAGCCTATACTTGGGAGATTCATCACTGACTTTGTTAGTACTTGTATGTAGGCCTGGGACAAGCCTATTGCTATTATTACTTAGGCCTAGGTCTAGGCTAGATCATTACACTGGGGAAGTATAGTCCCTAGCTAGGGAAATTGCCAGAAATGGCAATCTCGGCTAACTTACTTTAGACCACACTTTCATATTGGTACGTGCTACACTATAGTGGCAACTCAGTTTCGTGTTCTGGGGCTGTCTAAATGTTATTGTAATGGGAGGGTTGAATCAAAGTTTGGCTTCAGCCTAACGTTAAGGTTATTACACTGTGATAAGCAGCCTAAGCCCAAACGGGTAACGTTAGCCTAGCCTACGTAAATAGATCAAGAATTTTTGCTGAGGTCTTGCAAGAAAATAATCACAAAGTCACACATTCAAAGCCCAAATTTAATCACTCAATATACAAGTAAACCTACCATACTA
The DNA here is from genome assembly GCA_037179385.1 of Holothuria scabra. NCBI lineage: Eukaryota > Metazoa > Echinodermata > Holothuroidea > Aspidochirotida > Holothuriidae > Holothuria > Holothuria scabra. The sequence continues at coordinate 20,380,803 of CM074180.1, forward strand.
CGGATAAACTGTTCTACCGCGGTATCCTTCAAGACATTCACTCTTCCAAATGGCGTCTTCTCACCAGCCTTTGCCAGTCAGCAAGTCGCATGGTGTATACAATTCATGGTTCCCTGTAAGTTGACTTCCGATCCGATTTAGTCGAAGGGACTTTCCCGAACAGTGCCGGGCTGTCATTGGTCGACAGTGACTCAACCGGTTTGTCGTCATAATTATTCATTATTGTTCATAAGTATTATTATGTAGCAAACAGGCTCCCGGAATTTAGCATGTAGGAATGGTATCTCCGTGCTCCGAGCGGACGGTTGTCACTAGGCTGCTCCGAGGAAGCAGTAATTCACGATTTTAACGGGGACGTTAATTAAGGTGTATCTCCCAAACGCTATATGCTATTGAGTTGCAGTTTCTCCTCCTAAAAAAGAACATTTTTCTGCATATCTTGAAGTCAATGAATTTCTTCTCCGGAAAATGCCTTTAATTATCCTTCGGTAAACGTTTCGCAATTCAGCTTTGATTGATTTCTCGAAACATCGATGAATCAATCGGGGGCGTCGATTTGATTTTCAAAGTGAGAGGGGGGCATCTGGCCTAAATTTTTTTCTCCTTTCCTGGTAAGGGGGTCCACAGCGGTGTACTGGCTGCACATTTTTTCTAGGGACGGAGGGGGGGGGGGGGTGGGTAACCCAGCATCCAAATTTTACTATTTTTTAAGTAGGAACACCACTGTAATTTGCGTCGCGCAAGCGCTGAAACTTTTGTCCTTTTTGGAATTTGAAAATATGGAGCTTGTATTGCAGAAAAGTTTGGATTTTGAGTTTCCTGTAAGGAAATTTGAAAAGTTGGGGGATTACTGAAGAATTTGTATTTCCTGTTGGCAAATCTGAGATTGAGCGGCGGCCAAAATCGTTGTTGCTACATAATGTTAGCCAATGCCTACGAATTGAGGCTCTCCGTCGATTTTTTGAGTCAAGAGCTTAAATTAGAGAAAATTTAGAATTTTATAAAAGAAAATTTATAAAAATAGCACTGTAGTTACCGTTGTCACTTGAAGATCTAATGTCAAATGTAGCAAATTTCTGATTTTCAAAACTTTAAAAAAATTAAAACGGCCATTCATTCCAGAGTTTTATGCTATTCTGAACAAATCGAAAAAAGAGGGCTCTGATTTCTGCAAGAAAATCATTAATTATAACCATTTTGCCATAAAATCTCAGAAAAAATGGTCCGCTGAACTTGGGAGCAACCATTTAAGTTGGAATTTAATTTATAAGTTTCCCCTTCAGCTTACATTTGCAGAGTAAATTTTCTTGGTTCCAGTACAGAATTAATACTAGAATTCTGGCAACAAATACTTAAAAAGAATTAATATTTTAGATCATGATTTTTGTACTTTCTGTTCAAAAGAAAGAGAAACAATTAGCCATATTATGTTTAACTGTTAAAAAGTACAACCTTTGTGGAGACAGTTTCAGAATTTTGTTAATGCTAATACTAATAATTCCTTATACCTTAGCCCACAGAATATGATTTTTGGCATCCTGAATGATCAAGCTGAAAACAGAGCTGTAAATGTACTGATATGGTTCAAATTTTATATTTACAAGTGCAAAATGCAAAACACTATCTTGGATTTTGTTCACTTTCAAAATTATGCAAGGAGTTTCATACAATCACTGCATTACAATGCGTGTACTTCTTCTGATATAAATACGTTCATGAGACAATGGCAGCCATGGTTTAATAGCCTTCATCTTGATTTTAATATTATGTAACACATCCCCCCCCCCCTGTACTTCGTTTTATGTTTAATATTACGTAACACATTTATTTCCCCCTATACTTCGTTTTATGTTTAACATTGTTTATAACTGCAATGACTCGTTTCGTTGATTTGTACATATAACTGATTGAGAAGAACAAAAAAAAAAAATTCTGATTTTGTTACCTCCAGAGCTCGCAAAAGTTTACCAAATTGATGGTGTGAGCGAGCGCCTCTGCTCAGGAATTGCAATTTGCGGTGCGCGAAGCGTGCGGAAAATTTTGCTTTTTTTTAACAACCAGTGACGAATATGGAGCTCTTATTGGGAGAGAATTTGGAATTCCAGAATTTCATGACTTGTCAATACCACATCGTAGACTGGTTTCACAATGGCAAATTTCCCAATTCATTTCTTTAGAGCTACCTGCCCCCTTTAGCTACGCCACTGGGTGTATGAGAAAAGGGAGCCCAGGTGCAAAATGGTGCTAATTAAGCTGTTTGAATATGAAGTCCAAAGTTTTCAAGCATGGTCTTGAAAGTGTGGGTAATTACTTCAACGGACTATACGGCCAATGTGAATTTAAATACCGGGTATACTCTATAGGTAAATCACAACGAAAATTGTGATAGCTTGGGAAGGACTTGTACAAAAGTTCTAATAGTAAGGAACCATTTTTAATGAAAGAAGGTAAAATCCATAAACTGATCAAAGCATCCTTGAATCTACTGCGGGAACATCTTAGATCGAGGGGGATGGTACTCTACTACCCACCGGTGTTACCATAGTTAATATATACCAGTACTTCCCGTTGCATAGACCTACCTGTGTAAGATTGTTGATACAAAAAACATTAAAATATGTCCTTTCGAAGTTTAGAACGACACCTCATCATACACTATCTCTCGATAGAGGATGGAGGTGTACCTCTAATTTCAGATTGAAGTCCCTAGTCGAAATTTTGCATTTGAAATCATTTATTTTTTAAAAAAAAAAGTTTCATGCAGACGGTGCACCGAGACATTTTCCTTAAATTTGTTAAGCCTGCCAGGCTGGTCATTAACTAAAGATTAAAAATTTCATTAATAAGAGATAGTAGAGGACGATTCCTCTTCTTCAAATTCCTAAATGTTGTGCTCCTTCATAACCACACCTGCTGCCCTATGAACTCGAAGAATCGACAGAATCATAGAGACAGATAAATAATGTATGCAAGTGTAAAAAAAGATCTGAGGATCTGCAAAGTATAAACGTGTAATTATTGATACAGAAATCGATGGTAATCGGTAAAGCACATCTTTCATAACTTACATGTATAGTATTTTTTGGTAGTAACTAACTTTTAAGGTTCAGATCACAAAAAGTGGAGGGTACTTTTACGTAAATGTCCCCTCCACTCAAAAAAGTGGGGGACATTCCCCTTCCCCCCCCCACTGATAATCGATGCCAGGCGGGTAGCAAGGATTTATAGGGGGAGGAAGCGGGGGACAGGGGGCCTGGCCCCTCCAATAAGTTTTTATGAGATTTTGGGGGGCATGCCCCCCCCCCAAATAACCGACTGTCGCAAAATAAATTTTTCAAAAGTAATTAAACAAATTTAAGTTGTTTTCATTACATTTCGGCTATTCTTTGGCTCAAATATTCTTTTCAGAGTGCAAAAGTTGAAAACTTCCGGGGCTTCGCGTCCTGGACCCCCACATTAACGATAACCTGTAGGAGAGTTTATTTTGCTCTTCAAACAGTTGCAGGGGTATTCTGCAATGGTGTCCTACTCTGAATTTCGGAACAAATTCGGGTAGACTGTGACAAGCTTCATTATCTTCGGAATCTCTTGACTTTTTACTCGTCGGGTTTCTGGATGGATAATTATCTAACAGATTGGTAGTGGCTAAAATTGGCTACCTTGGTGTGGATTAAAGTGTGCTCCTAGCATCTGAAATGTTTCTACCTCCTGTAGGGTTTTTTCAATAACTGGGGATGCACAAAATCGTTCCAAAATCATACTTGGTGTGGTGGGTATATTTGGGTCTATAATGGTTGGAAGAAATTTGCACGGTCATTGCTGCCAGTCATTGGCCAGTGCAACCACCAAACCCATGTTGGGTCAATGCAGTCTCAAGGGTTGCAAACCTTACTGCCTTACCAATATTACCTCACAGGACCTCCCTTAGCTCTTGGATGAAGTGGACACACCCAGTGGCGTGCGAGACGGGGCATGGGGAAGACTGCCCGCAAAATCTAAATCCGGGCAGGAATTTGGGGAAAATTCGGGCAGGAACTTGGAAGTAATTCGGACAGCCCTTTAATTTTGAAAAAAATGGGATGGTTTTTCAGAAAATTCCTAAATATGGCCGAATTCTCAAAAATATATACAGGGAAAAAGGAAAGAAACGTCATATAGTCGCAATAAATTTTTCATGAAAAACCATGTCAAGATTCCAAAAAGTCGCTTCCCCTCCGGGCAACTCAAAAAGCTATTATTCGTGACCGTTACTTCACAGATAATCACAACACAATGCCCGAAATTGTCGAATATACAAATTCTTTCAAGCGTTTGCCCGAAAATCGAAAAGTATCATAGTAACTAGGGTAACATAGTTACGAAAAATTAAAGAGATACAATCGCGACACATTTGGGAAGCCTGTGGCTTAAAAGAAACAATTATTCTTGAGTCTTTTTAAATCTTGTGTAACACAATGTCCGAACAGGCCGATTATTTTAATAGCTTCAAATCTTTGCCGAAAAACAGAAGACGCTATATTTAAAGGGACAATCCTCTCACCCCAAACTACACTTCTAGTATAGGGTAACAGAAACTCTCAATTGGTTCAGCTTTTTGATTCGGACTGCTAATTCAAACAATGCAGAGTATCAAAACTTATATTACACAGCATGCACTGTTCTGATAGTGTTTTGATTATACATTGAGCTTTCTATACTCACCCTGAAGCAATAAAATGAGATTTAGTCTGGATGAGGGTGAATTTCAGACAATTGTGGGAGGGGCTTAACTAAGAAGGTTAGGAGAATTGGTACTGTTTGGGATGAGAAAATTGGGCCTTTAAAGTACAATTTTCATGGAAAAAAGATCTGCGAACCATTAGGGTAGAATGTGATAAAAAGGTTTTCATCATCCCAACTTCACTTTGTAGTCTTGAAATATATTTGCCCGAAATGGTCAAGTATTCGGGCAAAGGTTAAAAAATGCAGGGACGTTTTCAATTGCCAAATTAATTCAACGGATAGACAGTAGGGCGTTCAGGTGCCCAAAAGTTTGCAATCCAGCCTGCTCTAGAGCCAAATACGGGCAATGGTTATGAAAAGGGTAATTTGCTTTTCGATACTTTAATGATGCAGGGTGAGAATGTCTTCCCGTAGGTCTGCTTGAAAATTCATTTCAACACACCTTGTAAATTTACAAATCTGTCAATAAGTGTTACTAATAGAAGAAAAATCATCTACTTCATTTCATCCAATGGTAGTGGTACATTTTATCTGATTCTTCTGATCAAAATAGCGACTGCTAAGATCCCCATAGGCCTACTATTTCAAAAGTAAAATCATATAGTCGGAAGTTCGGGCACACAATGTTTTTAAATATAAATTGAATTTAGCCAAGAGTCCCAGTAAAGTAAAATTCATTAGCATGTTTTCAATTCCGTTTTGTAGTTTCCCCGAAAGATGTGGGACCATTCATCGATTGGTAGTGATACATTTTATCTGGTAAATTTCCTTATCAAAAAGCGACTGCTTAGAGGCTATAAGCCTGGGAGATGTCATTTTCGACTGTCTCAGGGGTATGGTTTTTCAAATTTTCTGCTCGCCTGGCGCCAACCAGTGGTGAAGCTCCGCGCAGATAACCTTCCTAGCAGAATTTTAGTTTCAAGTGATCATTTTTTGTGCAAACAGAACCTCGAATAAGCGACTTCTAAGACTCCCTATAAGCATAGGAAACAACATTGTTGACTGTCTGAAGGTTCAGATTTTTCAAAATTTCCTGTACGTTTCGCCCCAACTTATGGTGGTGCTCCGCTTAAACCGCTTCAAAGCAAAATTTAAGTTTCAAGTAAACATTTTTGACAAAAGGAAACTCAAAATAGCGACTGCTTAGATCCCCACATGCCATTTTCAACTGTCTGAGGGGTCGGATATTTAAAAATGTTTTGTATTCTTCGCGCCAACCAATGGTGGCACTCCGCTTAGCCTTTCTGGCTGAATTTTAATTTGGAACGAACGTACGTTTATCTGCAGTTGAAACTCAAAAAACGACTGCCTAGATCCCCTTTACAAGCCTGGGAAATGCCATTTTCGACTATCTGAGAGGTACGAATTTTCAAATCTTCTGGACGCTCCGCGCCAACCAGTGGTGGCGCTCCCCTTTGACTGTCTCAAGGGCGTATTGCATTTTTGGGGCAGAAATCTTCTGCTCCCAAACTGAAATGCTCCCCTACGCCTGTGGAAATACCTTAATCAGACGTGCACTGGAACAGCTGCTTGCCACATTCAGCAGGATTCCGGATTTGTAATCCTGGGATACATAGTCCAGTGGAGTAATGAACTGAGCTAATCAGTATCTCAAAAGTGTGTTTAATCTTAGAAAAATGACAAATTTTTCTCACCAGAATTAAAGACAATTAAACCTGGCAAATGCCATTTCCAGTCATCTGGGAAGTTTTAAAATCCAAAATTTTCTTGTTACGCTCCGCGCCAACTAATGGTGGCGCTACGCTTAGATTGTAAACTCCAGCCACCCCCTACAAAAGTATTCAGTCCCCATAAGCCCCACCACAAAAAATCCTAGCTACGCCACTGCTCTGGACCCCCTACCAGGGCTTTGCCCCTGAAACCCCACCAGGGGCACTTAAACGGGCCCCTGGACCCCACGCCGATGGGTTTTTGTGTTTCGCACAAAACCGGACGCCTTACGGCGTCACCATTATGTCGGCTGCCGAAAACTTGTGGCCTCCAATAAAAAACATCTTCCGCCGCCTATGAGATTGTGTCATGGGGGGAAGGGGGGTTGGCAGACATGCCAGCCTCCAAAGGTAGCAAACCTTGAGATTTTCGTAACAAAACCTGGAGAATGGTACCTTAAACCTGGAGATCCGAAATTTGTCCTGTACTATATCGTGAACATTTTTTTCAACACTGGGAACTTGAAATAACAGATGATGAGGTGGGATCCTGGTCAGGGGAAATACCGACTCCACACTCTCTTAACAATTGGCTTCACCTGACCACCAAACTCATGGAAAACAGAGTTACGGTCTTTCTTGCGGAGGGACTGTCGTGGCTTCATTCTCCCTATTATGCATATAACCACAGTTCCAGAGAACGTTAAATACTAACATTGAAATTAAGCTGGACAAATACTTCTCTAGTAAATGTTAAATACAAAACGGAGTTTCATATTCTTTCATAAATTAAAGACGACATCAAACATTAACTTAAGTTAAATTTATATTGATGAAAATACAGTATCAAAGTTTGCCTTTCTTTGAATTATTTTATACTTGTCAAGAGCCGCGGCGTTTTGCGGGCACAATGCATTAGTGATCGCCGTCCTGGGGGAGGGGGTCTAAGTAGAGGGGTCTCTCCCTTCCCTTTGGAAAACTTTTGCCTATCTGAGAGGGCTAAGATGCAAAATGGTAGACTTTCTGACAATTCACTGTTCCAGATGACACAGTGGCATGATAAGATATGTGCGGTACCAGTAGGATGCTTAAGTTGTTTGTAGGCCTGTGACGCGTTCCATTCTTCCATAGCAATAACATTTCAGCCATAATTTGAAATGGGGGGGGGGGGATGAATGATGACTTACTACTTCAACTGTTCTATTTTTCGACGAGACAGGGCACCCCGCCGGTTAACGGCCTTTAATTTGTTCGCACGCAGTGCAGACCTATCAGGGAAGGGATGCGGTGTTTGCATTTCCATCATGAATTAGTCTGTGCCACTCGTTGGAATTGCAAGCATGGTGATTACGCGCTTAACTTTTTTATTGCAGAGAAAAAAATCGCGATCCGCATCGCTAAATGGACCGCGGTGTTTGTTAATCTATGCAACGTTGTATATGCACGACCGAAAAAGTTGCATGTTGGATGCGCAGGCTAGGGTACGTATGCTAACTTAGCAGGCATATGTGTAGTAGCCGGCCTACGCGCCTATATCGCTGTGCGATGGGATCGAATTCCGTTAGCGGAACAAGTAAAGCTGTTATTTCCTGTGTGTTTTAGCATTTGTATTTCTTTGAGTAATGTTATTTTGCCGTGAGATTTAAAAATTTGACCGTGAGATGATGCCCCAAACCGTGAGACTCACTTTGAAACGGTGAGAGTTGACAAGTGTGCGGTTGGTGTCATGGAAGGGGGGGGGGGGGGTCGGGGCACGAAATGAGGGAATAGTCTAAGTATAGAGAGAAAAACAGCTATTTTAAGTGGGTTTTTTTTTGCATTGCAAGGTTGGGTCATGGGGTTTTGACCCCCTTCCCCGTGCCGTGGCTACTGCCGTGGCACTGATCGACGCCCATGGAATCAAAGCAAATCATCAGAAACCTTCCGTCTCCCTGTTTTATGCTCTTCCCGTTTCCCTACATTTGCGCATCCCAAGATCGTAACCCTGGAATTTTTATCTCATAGGCGCTGCGACGTATGAATTTTATCCAAGAACATTACCACAAGTCGTTCCCCGCACGTGTATGGCAAGCTAAATGTGTAATAATTCGATAAACTGAGTTTTTCGCCGATAAACTCGGTTTTTCGATCGAAAAACTGAGTTTATCGCGAAAAACTCTGTTTATCGACCGAAAAACACAGTTTTTCGATAAACTTTGTTTATCAGGCGAAAACACAGTTTTTCGATAAACAAGGTTTTTCGATAAACTCAGTTTATCGAGCGAAAAACTCTGTTTTTCGAAAAACTCTGTTTATCGACCGAAAAACAGAGTTTTTCGATAAACAGTGTTTATCGAGCGAAAAACAGTTTTTCGATAAACACGGTTTTTCGATAAACTCCGTTTATCGACCGAAAAACTCTGTTTATCGACCGAAAAACACAGTTTTTCGAAAAACTCTGTTTATCGACCGAAAAACACAGTTTTTCGATAAACACGGTCTTACGATAAACTCAGTTTATCAATCACGTGTTTGATAAACTACGTTTATCAATTACGTGCTTCCCGTCAGTGTATGGAACGCAAAAAGGGCAAATATTGTCGACAGCGGTTACGGGGTGATTTGTATCTATGCCTTCTTAAGTAGTAACGGCAGCTTTTGGTAGTGAAGATGGGGTTTGAAGTAGTAACCCTCTGGCAGCGGATTATTATTACCATCTGCCAAGTTTGTCTGCGTCCATGGACACTCTGTTTCATGTTTTACCGTCAGCTAAAAGTGTCTGCACGATAACAGTTCCATGCGTCATACATACTATGGCAAGCAGTGCCATACCCAGGATTTCTCTGAAGTGGGAGGGCCATGCAGCATGTTGCGTGATAGCCGGTCCGGGGAGGGGTCAAAGGAGAGGGGCTGTCCCCCTCCCCTTGAAAAGTTTGGAAAAATTAGGTGTCCTTGTATGCAATCTGGTGCTACATATGGTACAGTTTGAAGTAAATATTGTATTAAAATATTTACGTATTGTTAGGAACTACAGAAAAAATTGGCATCCGTGAGGGGGAACATGGCCCACTCCCCTGTGTACGCCACTGTAGCTCTCGTTAAAGATCCAGCAACCCTAGGCTGACCAGAACCGACGCTTTGCTTGTCGAAAGAATGCCGAACGCAAAAGGTTGGTCCCGAAGTTTCGGAGGGGTCTAGGGGGCCATGCAGTACATTGTGCGATCACCGACCCGGGGTGGGGTATAAGGGGAGGGGCTTTGAAAATTTCTGAAAAATAAGGTGTCCTATCTGGTGCTATTTATTATACATTTTGAAGTATAATTTGTGTTAAAATATTTACGTATTTTTAGGAACTAAAGAATAAAATTGGCATCAGTGAGAGGGGTCTAAGGGAGGGGGATCCATCGTGCTTCACCATGTGACTGATTAAGACACCACATTGATATAGTGACATACAGAACCCCGCTTTAAAGGACACCCAAGGGGCCTGATAAAGTGTTCTGCCAATTAAGCGGGGTTGTCCTGATAAGTGAATCAACTTAACATTACGTTTTTGTTTGGGGACTTTACAAGGTGGCCTCCTAGATGAGTGTCCTTGAAAGCGGGGTTGCACTGTGCATACATATACAGTGATGACGAAACCTGAGGTTTGGGGGCTCAGAACCCCAATGAGAAAAGTGAGTAGGCTAAATCTATCTTCAGACAACCCCCCCCCCCCCCCCCAAATTTGCCAAGTGCAGAAAAGAGATCCATATTTCAAGGCTGGGTACATGCAGCCATCTGGAGGGCTTGTAATGACAAAAGTTTTCTTGGCGGAGCTCCGCTTAGCTTCCTGGCACTCAGACCCCCACCCCCCAATATCTATTCCGTTCCGTGAGCCTGTACAAATATTTCATAATTATTTTCGTGCCTACAACTTTTGAAATCCTGGCTACGCCCCTGGAAAACCTACTTATGTTAGCAATGGAATAAGCTATGAAGATGAGAGTTGTGTGAATGGGATTTATTTTCAAGTCTCTAAAATATATACTGTTTTAATTTTTGAATAAGGTACACTTTAACCATACCCGCAAACACATTGCCGAGGTGGGTAGCCTATATTCAAAATGTTATCTACTGTTTATTAGTCACAAAAAGGGCGAGCACATTGGGCCGTCGCCTGATTTGCAAAGCCTTCTTTAGTGGCCAATTCATTAAAAGATGAGTTGCTTTTGGGTTGACGACAGCTGTACACTGCCACCTTACTTAACACTCACCTTACTAAACTGCGACGACCCTAAATCCCCCCCCCCCCCCGACTTCACTCCAAATATTAAAGAATTTGGTATGTACAAAGAAGTCGAAGTTGAACAGGAGTGCTACTTCCATGCCGAAGTCAACCTTACTGTTGTAGCAGACAAAGGAAAACGGTTACTCTGAGGTAAACTTGACCGGAGTGCCACGCGTTAAAATGCGTTTCCAGATGAGTTTCTTTTTTCGTTTTATGCTTCATTTGCCCACCTGTTATTTTTAAAACTTTCATGGTGTACTTTGTTTTTGCTAAAGATTACCTTCAAACGAGGGTTATGAGCATTAGCGCATTTGGGGGCCACCAGGCCATGTCCCCCCTCGCTGATGTCTAATTTTCTTTTAGTAATTAAAATACGTAAAATTTCGATCGCAAATTTTACTTCAAAAGGTAGCATATGTAGCCCCAGATTGCTTACAAGGATACCTAATTTGTCAAAAAATTTTCAAAGGGGGTGTCCCTTTCCCTTACACCCCTCCTCTGGCCAGTGATCACACAACGTACTGTATGCCACCGTCCCGGGAGAGAAGTCCTGGCTACGCCGCTGCTTATGAGCTGATCTTTCTTGACAAAGGCATTCGTGTCATTCCTGTCTAGAGTTCAGCCCTATAAGTCGGGAAAAATCTCCAGCACCCCCACTCCCCGATCCTTGGGACGCCCCTGGGCAGGCGGTAATACGGTAATAAACGGATACTTTCCGCTGCCACAGTGTTACTACTTTAAAACCCATCGTCACAACTAAAAAGGCTGCCGGTACTACTTTAGCAATCATAGATACAAATCACGAAACCGATGTTTTCGACAATATTTGCCCTTTTTGCGTTCCAAATATTGGCGGAAAACACGTGATTGATAAACTGAGTTTTTCAAACACGTGGTTGATAAACAGAGTTTATCGAAAAACTGTGTTTTTCGGTCGATAAACAGAGTTTATCGAAAAACCGTGTTTATCGAAAAACTCAGTTTTTCGGTCGATAAACAGAGTTTTTCGAAAAACAGTGTTTTTCGGTCGATAAACAGAGTTTTTCGGTCGATAAACAGAGTTTATCGAAAAACCGTGTTCATCGAAAAACTGTGTTTTTCGCTCGATAAACAGAGTTTTTCGAAAAACTGTGTTTTCCGGTCGATAAACAGAGTTTTTCGAAAAACAGTTTTTCGGTCGATAAACAGAGTTTATCGAAAAACTGTGTTTTTCGCTCGATAAACAGAGTTTATCGAAAAACTGTGTTTTTCGGTCGATAAACAGAGTTTTTCGCGATAAACTCGGTTTTTCGATCGAGAAACCGAGTTTATCGGCGAAAAACTCAGTTTTTCGAATTATTGAACATTTAGCTTGCCATACACGTGGGCTACGGTAAACACATGCAGCGTGACAGGTCGACTTCCACAGCGTATGCATAGCAGTAGTATGCCTGCCGTATTTCCACCCTCAAGAAATTCATTCGAGATTCGAACTATTCAGAAGGTTTTGAAAGTTGGAAAAATGAAATATATACAGTAACGTTATTAAAAAGCACGAAATATAACAAGCATCTTAAGATAGTAACTGTCAAAATTTCATGAAAAACCAAACGATTGTGGAATGTGCATGATTAGCTATAACTTTGTATTCAGTGGTAGGCCTGCTGTACCTCTCATTTGGTAATTTTCTGATCCTACTGCAGTTTGCTCATTTCTGTGTAGTTGAGGTTTATTGCAAACGACAGCTGAAAAGAGTCATTCTGATTAGCAGTGGCGTAGCTACAAGGGGACAGGGGTGATCGCTCTCCTGCTTTGAAAAATGAAAAATTTAAGAAATTTGCCATTTGTAACACCAGTCATTTATTGTGTGATTTTTCCCAATTCTTCTTTCATGAAATGCCACTCTCCAATACAAGCTCTATATACATGGGGTCCGCAGGTATGGGCAAGGGGGGCACTTGCCCCCCCCCCCCGCCCCACCCTGGAAAATCAAAAATTTGGAAAAAACGTATAAAAATCAAAGCAAAAACCCGAACAAAACGTGTTTTCCAAGTTTCTATGCGAAAAATTGGCTTTAGAAATGCCATTTCCGGCGATCTGGGAGGCATTTTGGGCTGAAATTTTCGCATGCTTTGTGTCAATTCATGGTGACTTGGAGGTTTTGCCCCTCCCTAGAAATTTTGCCCCCTGACTTTTTTCTGCGGACGCCCATGTCTATATATTGTAATTAGCTGTTTCTAAAAAGGAAAAAATTCCGCGCGTTTCACGTACTGCAAAGTGCCATTTATAATGCAGTAGTGCTGGCTCACAAATCAGGTTGGTAAACTTTTCCGAGCTCTGAAAATGACAAAATCGGGTGTTTGCCATACGTGACACCCGATCATCTAGAACCACCGTCAGCTACAGTGCTTTTGTTTTATAAATTGTCTTTCATGAAATTCAAAATTTCCTCCACAGTTCTTCAAATGTACTTTAAAGCTCTTAATTTTGTAATATTTTGTCTAAAAGGAAAAACTTGGGAAAACTTTGAAATTTCATCGGGAAGAAGGCTCAGTTGGTAGGCCTTAGACAACATTATGTAGCAACAACGATGCTCAGTCACCGTACATTTATTCTTAGATTCGCCGATATATATGAAGTGCAAAATCTTCACTAATCTCCCAACTTTTCAAATTTCCTCACAAGTAAACCCAGCATCAAACACCAGCTCCATATCTTGCTTAAAAATGGCAAGAATTTGGCGCGCATGGCGCACCGCAAATTTCATCCCTAATTTCAGTGTTCACACTTAAAAAAAATGGAAAATTTGGGTGCTGGCTCCTTTCCCTTGAAAGTTTATTTTACCCCTCCCCTCCTGCTTAGCTACTACTTTCAAGCCTGAGAAATGCCATGTCCGGCTGTCTGAGAAATCGCGATTTTTCAAAATTTTGTATACGCTCAGCGCCAAATGAAGAAGGCAACGCTCACCTTAGACTTAGAAAGTCTTTCGCGAAAAAATGCCGGTATTTCAGGCACTCCAGGGAATCATACATGCCTACCGTACTCAAATGCTCTTATATAAACCTATCATCAAATACCTTTCAACACTGTCAGTTGAGTAATCTGCATTGAAGTGTCAACAAGTTATCAATGTTCCTCAGTTTGCAGAGGGCATTGATACACTAGAATTGCTGTCCAGTGTAGTTGCAGAGGGCATAGATACACTGGAATTGTTGTCTAGTGTGGCATGTCTGACAAAAAACGAATATTTCCACCTTTTTCAGAGCGCAGTGTCATTTGAAACTAGAAATAAATTTTCCGACCAAGACCCAAATTGATCGATTTTGTCTATTATTTTAGGTTATTTTTCAACATGACAATGAACAGATAAAGTTTACAAGGCATGTGAAGGGTCATTTCTTGGAGGAATGTACGTGTATTGCTGCAAAAAGCTTAGGTAAAATATGTAAAAATAAGAAAAATTTGCAGCACGTTTTGGAAGCGTTGGCCTATGAACAAAAAATTTCTTCATCCTCACTTGCGCAATTCTTTGCCCGAGATGAAAGAATCCTTCGGGCGAAAATTGCAAAAAGTACCTGGACACTTTCAATTGCAAAAATTGCAAGGGCGAACGGGATTGGGGTTGATGTAATACAGGCGCATACAGTGTCAAACCTTTGACTGGATAATGGTATAGTGGTATATTAATTTAAAGGGCAAGAACAGTCATCCCAAATTGAGGTAGTGTAGTAGACTGTCCAGTTTCATGATTGGCTGTTGGGAGTCCTGTGACGACATTTTTTCTCTTCAAATGTGAAATTTACTTGAAGTAACTTCTTGGGTTACCTTGAATAGCAATAGTAAAGTCATAAAATGTAATGAAAGATACTTTGAAGAGAATTAAGACGAAAATCTTGTTTTTGAGATTTTTCTTCAAAATAAGTTTGGGGGACTGCCTTTAATTCTGTGATTACTTTGCAATTTGTTTAACTTTTGTTATAATGGTTTTATTGCAAACGAATTTCAAAATGAAGACTACCCAACGTTCTATTAACTGACATGGGTAAAGCCATTTCCGGCTGCCTGAGGGACAGCGATTTTTAATTTTTTTTGTGCACTCCATGCCAACAAGTGGTGGCGCTCTCCCAAAAAATCGGACCGGTTTGTGCTAAGTCTCTCTTCACACATATTTCACTGATTGCGGGCTGAGCCCTACAATGCTATAAGAACTTACCGGTATGTGAGCAAAATGAAGTTCCCAGCGCTATTATATTTTTCCGCCAGTTCGCTAGGGTTTAGGTAGCATTCTGTTACAATAACCACTCTACCCTTTTTAATATGTTTTAATTTAAGAAAATAAATATTAACTCAGATCTGAAAGGCTCTCAATCTGGTTGTATAAGTCAATGTTTTGTAAGCGTGTGCTAGTACTCCAAGACCCTAAATCATGGAATGATCTGCCCTTTTCAATTTAGTCAGCATGCTCCCTAGAAAATTTCCAGTCGTTATTGAAAAATCACCTATTTTAACTGTGTCTTTGATGGTATCTGATAGATCAACTTCGTCATCTCTGTTTTTCCACTTCCTTTTGTAATTGCGTAAGGCGCATTAGAATAAATATTTTTAATAATGCGTAATGTAAATTTCATGAACTTGAACATGAACTTAATAACAATTCAGCAGGTGAGAAAAATGCCTGTCGAAAACTGAATTGCTCGTATGTAGATATTCTTAATTTCATGTTCCAAAAATGAAGAGCAAAGGTAGTTATTTCGAAAAAGTAATTCAATATACTTCACTAATTGAGTTATTGGACGTAATGATCATCATCCCAATAGCGCATCTTTGGCATCTTCAGAGCGAGTATATCATGAAAATGATAGCCTTGATATGCAATTTCCCCAGGTCGGGAAATACTGGAAGTCACGAAACTTACCATTTAATTTTTACCAAAGGCCTTTTCTGAATTTCGTTTTATTATGACAAAGTCCATTACAAAAACGGCAAATTTTGGAGAGGATCAAGATATAGAGGGAAGCATCTCGCTAACAACGAAACAAGGGGAAATTGAGGGAGCACACCACCATTATTTGTTCCATTGACTTACACACTATTTCCCCTTTATACCATGCCCCCTCACAGCTTGTCAAAGTTCACACACCACTAAAGCTACACCTCACATGAAGCCAGTGAGTTGGCCAATCGTGGCATCACAAATTCACCATAGCATGACCGTTTAGATTTTGAGATACAAGGGGATGAAGTTTAGGGTCTGTACACCTTACCATATTAATCCGCAAAGTGACGGAAATAACCTCTTTTTCACACCAAATTTTTAAACAGTCTAAATCACCTTCAATTCTTCCCAATTTGACAACACTCACACATTAACATGTCCTCTTTCATATTCAAAACAAAACAACCACATCTGATTAGCTTAACTTGATCAATTCACACTTAAAGAGGATCTAAAACTACTTTTTCTCAGCAAGGCCGTTCTGCTAATGGTGGTGTGCTCCCTTGAGTACAGTGCTGATAAGAAATGGATACGCCATGTTGTAAGGCATTCAGTACTTCTCACGTGACTTGAGTAGGAGCGAAATACATTGACATAAAGATGAGGTTTTACGGCTTTGTTTCTAAACACTTGGTTTAAATTCCGGTAGGATGAAGTTTGTTTTTCATCCACTTGTGATTCTTTTGGAACTATTGTGCTTAATTCTCAGCATGAGCGACAAACTACAAAACAAGCTAGTGCGCCAAAACTGGAAAAGGTCGTGACAAGCCCGACTTCAATCAATGGGCTGGGAACTGAGCAGAACTTCCATCTCTCTTTGAGCCATGTATGATTTTCAAACTACCAGGGTTTTAGCAAATCATTCGCTAACCATCAACATGTCCAGCGTGATTTCCGTTCCACCATTTGTACCGTATATCTGACACTTACATTTAGATCGGCCGAAATCCGTTGATATTAAATCTGTATCTACATTTCTGAAACTACAAAACTTACTACAAAACCACAGCTTCGATGTTTTTTAAAGAACACTCAAATATTGAAACATTTCGCACCATCTTAAATACAGCTTCGTTGGTTAAAGAATCCTGAAACGTCAAAACAGTTGGCACCGTTTTGTATCCGATTACCCTCCTCTGAGGCCCTATAACAGCTTTCACCTGGATAGGAGAAAAGTTGGAGGCCAGATACCACCCCACTTTCAAAATCAAATCGACACACCTGGTGGGCGGAATGTGGAGGATCTTGAGCACGAGGGCAATTACTTTCAATTAAATGAAGAAGATAACAGCTTTAAGGTCATCACATGCAAAGGCACGAGAAACAGTTTGTGATAGGCTATCTCGGATCTGATGGACCCTGCCTGTCAACTGATGGTGAAGGTGTACACATAGATGGTGCCACAAAATTTAAAATTTGTTTCCTCCTGTGAGTTACTGAGTTAGTATTTTATTACATAAATATTGTTCAATCTCTGTATTAGAATACTATCTAGGTCTAAATATTTCAGGCCCAAATCCAGATCCCTAAAAATTGTGACTCTGATCATATGACTTTAGGGCAGGGATGTATGGGACCTTGATGGGTAAGCAGTCTACACCAAGGTAATTAGTTGGGTTAGATAGATATCACAGGAGAATGACTCCAGCAGAATAGCTGACATCATGTGCTGTTCATATAGATTTATTCTTTTCCTTTTCAGTTCTTTGTAATGCCCCGTTCACACTATGCGACTCGATGCGACGCAACTCATTGCAACGAGATTGTTCAGACGCGTTGAAAAGTGTGGAATGATTTGCAACTAGTTGCAAGCAGATGCGCAACCCAGTTTCATGCGACCCAACATGTTCTGTCGCATGAGACTGAAACGTGCAACTGACAACGAAGACGGTGACTTGTGGAATGAAGTCCGCGAAGATCAGTTAATTAAAATGGACAGAATAAAACACATTTCCTTCTCTTCAACGTAACAAATAAGAGTATGTTTAACGTTAGAATTTTGCGTGAATTGCTTCATGGACCTGCGACTTGCAGCATAATGTGGACACTTACTCTTAAAACAAGTTAGTCGTCAGTCGCTCAAAGCAAGACAGTCTTGTTGCAATAAGTCGCGTCGCATAGTGTGGACGGGGCTTTACATCTGAAAAACTGAAGTTATTCTCTTTGTTAATTTTCAGGCAATGCTGGCCTGTAATAGATGGGGTTTTACAGCTCGGTTTCTAACCATTTGGTGAAAGTGGGGCCTGCGGAGGTTTTTTTTCCAATTGTGGCTCAATAACTTTTCCCTATATACTCCATTGCTAATGCTGAGCACCAAGTACAATGTCAGGAGGTACAGTTTTTTGAGTCTTTGGTATGACCAGGTCAGGGGACGAACTCCAGACATAGTTGAATGCTCTAACCACCTGACCATACAAGTATGTGAAAACATGACGCAAGGAGCTCCTTTAATGAAGTGAACAGGATGGATTCAAGGTTTTCCAGTAATGTAATCACATGTGCTCTTCAAAGGACTCTCAAGCCATTTTTATTTATTTTTTTTGCCTGAAATGGAGTAAAGTTTAGCCTTTCTGCCAAACTAATCAAATTCTCCCACTTACTCCCAACTCCCTGGTGGCAGTACAATGTCATAACACAACAAAATGTTTGCAAGCCTTGCATCAATTACCAAAACTACAAAGACAAAAAACAAGACAAAAAGTCATTATTATTCTTTTCCCACCTTTCTTCTTATACTGTGATCAATTATAGTTAAACATGTTTTAACATTTTAAAATAAGCATAAGCATTTAATGTACATGCAGGAAAATATGAAATAAAAGTGTGATGTGGGAATGGGGTTTAAATTTTGCCTTTGTGGAGTGAAACTGGAAACTAAACGAAAGTTTTCCTGAACAATTTCCCAATCTACTCTGAATGAGCGAAAGCTGACCAGTTCAAAAGATATTCATTTGTTCATGAGATTTTTCATATCAGTTATGTTTCATAAGAGAACATTCCCAAGCACATATATAAATTAGTATCAAAAAAGTCAAACTATCTCTACACAATATGGTAGTGCCTTCGATAATTTTAGCCAGTGTCAACATTGCATATTACCTGTAAGAATTTACTCAAGTCTAAAATTTCAAGAAGATTATGATGAGGAAAGTATTTTAAATTTGCCTCATAAAGTAATAGATTGTTTCATACTAGGCTAGATCTTTGCTGAAGATGACAGCAAGATATGAACTTTTATTTTTAGGGGGATACAGGTGGCAAGGAAACAAGCCAAAACTTGAAACTGACCATAATGCATTTCAGTATTTGATATAGAATAGTTATGATAAAGTTGATTAATATTTGAAACCACACTGATCTGCAAATATCAAAGAAGCAACGAGAACAGCTTGGTGAGGACAAACAGAATAAACTCAGGTTTGGATAGAGAGAAATAGAAACTTTACATGTAAATGTTTCCTTTAAAATGAAAGTATGAAGCTTATAAGGGATAGGTGGGGAGTGAGGAACTTAAAAGAGTTGGCCACGAGAAAAAAAATTTGTACCTTTCTAATATGCCAATGTTTGCATTTTTGCATGCCTTCACTGATAGAGTGTCAATATAAGATAGGAAATATGTGAGTAATAACAGAGTTAGCTATAAAGCTAGTCTCTAATAAGCCCTTTCATGATTACTACCGCGCATGACAGAACAAAGGTCATCCGGTATCACTCGCTCATTCGTATCACTGTGTGTACGTACATTTTGCAATAGTAGGCTACACAAGATTACACTTGACTTGTAGGATTTGGGTTAAAAGATTAAAATTTAGATTAGAGGGCCTACTATTACTCCGTAAGATTTAGGAATGAATTTTGCTTTGGGTCTATGGTTATAGAAAAACCTAGAGTTACCTTGGCCTATGATTTTCATCTATTTCAATCGATCTTATGCGCGCTATCTCCATTGAACACCCATGTGCTAACACGGTATAACGGTTAGTGCAACATTACTATAGCACTTGAACGTTACATGAAGTTCCACTCCAAATCACAGTCTTGGGCTGAGGTAAGTTACAACTGAGCCTGGGCGAAGCAAGTGCTGGATAGATATACTGTGAGACTTTTTATGAAGGTAAAAAGCCGAAACTTACCTTTTTAGGTCTAGGCTATAGCAGTAGCAGTAATTAAGGCGACCTAGTACATACAACGTACGCGTCGTCTACGAACTTATAGAACGAAGCCTACTTTAGGCCTTTGTATCATATGTAGCATGGTAATAAAACTTCAAGCGTAGAAATAACCCCCTGATACTCATCCTAGCTCTTGTAGCTTAGGTATTTTTTTCACGAAATTTGGTATACCAGCCTACAGCTGGTTCATTCCTTGACTAGGCCTAGCCTACGGTTTTTAGCCTAGCAGAGAGCTTGAGAACTCTCAGTTCGTACTTCCACGGGAACGGACAATTTTTTTGAGATTTTGCACATTCAAAACTTTTAAACTCAGCCAGTATCTAAGGAAAATTTATGAGTGATACTTTAAAACATCTTTCAGGGGATACTAAACGCTTTGTCCATTTAGAGATGTGATTTTTCGAAGCTACTTTTGGTTCATGTCAGTGTTGTTTATTGTAGGCATGCATACGTAACGTAACGATGGTATGCACAGGCGACGGCCTGCGACTAGCGTTGTTATGTGTTGCTATCCCGAATGACCTTTGACCCGGGAGGCCGATTTGTAATCATGAAAGGGCTTATTTACTTATTTTTTTAAAAAAATGTATAACTTGAATGACCAAGACTAAATACACTGATGACTGTACGTACACAAATGTGACCCTTTCCATACTGGCACATTCATAAACGAAATGAAAATTAACGAATAAGGGTTCATGGTATATTAGAAGTCTGCTAATCAAACAATAGTCTGCCTAAGTAAACAACTTATCTAGTTACTAAACATGATATTCATTAATGAAGGTATACACAAACATGCAAACCAGTGCTGAACTCAGAAGTTTAGAAAACAATACAAGAAAATATATCACTTGGCCTAAATTTCTCTGCTTCTGTTCCAAGTCATTATGGCATCAGCACATTCTAGCAGTGTCATGCAAAAAAACTTACAAGGCGTCAATTTTAAAATTGCAACTATCTGGAAAATGATGCCAGTATCACAAGCAAGACATTTGAAATAAATGACTAAAGCATGATGAATTCCGAAATAAAGATACACGATGAAGTTGCCTTTAATTTATCACTAGATTCAAGAGACAACCTTCTCAACTATTTCCTTCTAAGTTACTATCAATGTAGTATGTTTGCCTCAAGTATTGGTGGACTGGTTGGTAATAGCAAAAGATTCTGCATCCTAACTAAGATATCAGAGACCTTTGTGTGGATACATGAGATAAATTTTACCACTAGGAGTTAAAATAATGACTTCATTTAGAAGGTATGTGCATTTATATGTTCTGCTGTATGGTGGATACAATAATTTACAAAGAGGAGTAAAAAATTAAAAATTGTTGGATATCTTATTGTTAATAAAGAGTTACACAAAAAATAATTAAGTGACAGGAATAAGTAAGGGTGTCACTCCTCTCTAAATCATCAAGTCCTTTTTAGGCTTTGTCATGACTGTGTGTACCTACAGGCACACAACATCCTTAAAAAGCAGGATCAGAACTAAAAAGATGTCATTATTTTCCAAAGTGCAGCTGTTGATGTCCAGCATGCAGGAAAATATTTCAAGCTAAATGATACCCTAACCCATTTATGCCAATATCGTTTTCATGAAGTGCCCAGGAAAAGACCTACATCAAATTTAGGCTTATACCACTTGCACATCTAAATCCTACTGAAGAGCTTGCAAATATGTTGGATACCTTTTGATGGACTTTGGTGTCTCGATGCTGAAAATAATCCTTCTGCCATTTGCTGTATTCCTCCTTCCCTACCCTTTTATCTTAAGCCATTTTATTTTAAGATAACTATAGATCTGACCAACAATTGACCTTTCTTCCTGACCAATCTCTTATGTTCAGAATAAAGTTCCCACAGCTGTGCAAGGCATGCATGCAAAAATTATCAATAGAAAACAGCCATGGAGTATGTAAAATCATCAGTTTGAACTTGAAATGTAATAAGTTAGTTTTAAAATTACTGTTGCGCTCGGAAGACTAGCAGAAACATGGCATTTGACTGAAAGCTTGACATTCTTCATGCAAGTAACAGGTTGCCACTACGGTTGTTTTACTCTTGATTAAATCTAAGCTATAACTTTTATATACAAAAAAATTTTTACTAAAGTAATGTTACAGCTTTACCTTCCTCAGGTATATAACATTATGTACTTAACAGTAGTCATTAGTAGCAAATGTTTTAAAAGAAAATGAAAAAAAAAATATTCATGGGTCAACCTAAGAAATCATTTACAAATCATTTACCATTGCATGTAAGACCAAACAAATGACCAAGTATCAAATGAAAAATTCTGATAAAGGAGTCAGTAAGAGTACTTCTTTCCTTTAATAACAGAATGAGTTGTATGCAACTTGGAAAGAAATGTAGACAAAGAACAATCATTTGGGGCATTTGTAGGGATGAGAGGAAAGGTTGAAACATGTACAGACTTATAACACACTTACAAGAGAGTGCAATACAGAAGCCAATGCCTTCCTCATTGAATTATGGTTCCAGGTTTTAAGTTGCCATAATGTTATGATCAAGTTATAGACTTCACTATTCTGACATCAGTGTTGTGTAACTTAAATGTTTGTTTAATTATCTTCATCTTGAAGGGTGGGGGGTGCAAAGAACACAGCTGACGGGGTTTAGGGTATAACCTCATATAATGCAGAAACCACATGCTTGATTTCTTGTAAACACCTTCCAACTTCTCTCCCTTTATATGCACTTCAGACTTCTTTGTGAATTGCAAGTTCCTTGCTCCGCCACCTTCTGTACCTGACCAGTTCCCTTGCTGATGTCAGTACACTCTTTGATTACACTTCCCCATGAAGAAAAGGGTAGAGTTGAGGCTCCTGTTCTGCTAATTCATATGCCCCTTTCAAACCCAACCCCCAGTGAGCTTCATAAACAGTTCTTCATTCAAAGTCTGATTCTGATCGGGGGATCGCATGGAAAGGAAGATGTAGCCTCCAATAAATTCATGGACTATTTTACAGTCAGCACTGTGACATGAAAATTGAATTTTCTCCTCTTCCATCTCAACCATGACCTCTTTGACCTCCCAATTTACATGCCAGGCTGTCATCGTACTGTACCTCCATGTTTTCTGAGAGTCTCCTGAATTGATGTCAAACTTGATCAGCCTGTTGTAGGCAACTCCGAATAGATCCTGAAATTGAACAAAATAAATGTTTTTTTTTTCTTTTTAAGGTTTCTTGCATTCAAAGATTTTAATGGAATCAGAATGATTTTACACACGGTGTTGGTTTCTTGTTTTCCTGTGTCTTAATAACTGATGTCAAGCCTAATCAGTCTGTTGTAGGTAACTCAAAATGAATCCTAAAATTTCATTAAAATACAAATTTTTTTCTTATGGCAATTTCTTTCACACAAATGTTTTAAGTTGTGAAAACCAAAGTCATTCTTGTTGATGGGCCACTAGCTTAATAATTTCTTTTAGCTGATGCATAATTGTTAGCCATCAACTTAAATTTAACTCAGTGAGGGTATAGCTGGTTGGCTGAACGATGTTTCACAGCCCAGTTTTGGACACCCACAGCCTTTTTTCCAGTTGTGGCTCAATGGCTTGTTTTCCCTACTCTGTTGCTTATGCTGAGCATCAAGCCCAATGGCAGTCAGTTCCATTTTCAAATTCTTTGGTATGACACGCCAAGGGTCAAACTTTACACCTCCCAGATGCCAATTGGATGCTCTAACCATTTGACCATGCAGAGAATTGCTCACTGTATTTGATGTCTTCACATTTCCCAATCTCAACAAAGTGGGTAAAAATGGGAAGTTAAATCTGTTACCGAAACTTTTCATTGCAAGACTACTTGACAGAATTTTCTGATACAGGATCTGACTTCAAATGAAAATGTGATAAGATGCTAAAATTGATGTTTATTATTAAACAAGAACAAGTCTTTGGTATGATCTCAGATGGTATGGTCAACATAGTTCTTTATGAGTTTGGTAATACAGAACTCGACATTAGTCTTACAATGCCCCAAAAATAATTGAACCTGATAGAGCTATTTTGAGATTAACTTTGTTCCTTTCTGCCATATATGCCATTTTCTATTCTTCATCAGTAGCTTGTTCAATAAAACCTACCTCCTTTTTACTGTTCCTAAATTTCACCACAAAGTATGTGATGCCATACTCTGGTAGTGCTTGCCATGCCCTGATGAAGCTCATTTTAGCCTGGGCAGCTGTCTGACTCCTCACACTTCCATGGGCTTCCAAAATCTTGGTTGCAATCTAAACAAAGACAAAATAGAACGATGAACATCACTGCAAGGTTCATACATCTTCAAAGTACCAAGATTCCATAAGATTTCCACCACTTTCCAGGACCTCGACTAAAATTTCCATCACCTTTAACCACAATCAGATTGTGTATTTCTCTTTTTCAACAACATAATGTTTCTGGACATGAAGAAAAGTGGAAAAATAAGTCCAATACCTAATATTACCTGACTTTCCCAGTAATTTTTGAAAAATTGCTCACTTTACCTGACTTTCTAAACCTGGAAATTCAAATTTTATTTTGCCCTCACTTTGCAGGATTGTCAGGAAATTTACTTGCCCTGAAGAGGGCACGACAAGGCCCTAACCTGTTGTCATGGTACCCAAGCAAATTTTTCATCACACATGAATTCAAAGAACATTAAGCAGATTTGATCTGAAAAATGTTCATGCCAGCAAGCAGATTAAGAAAAAAGCTAGCCTAACAGACTTACAATGCAAAAGGATATGTTCAACTATTACTGAAATGCCAAATACCCATTAAAATGCTCTTATAGCTGTTGGCAAAATGCACCCACTTTCCAAGTCTCATAGAACATTACAAAGAGAGAGGTAAGACATTTCTTGCAGGAGGCTCTTACAACCATTTGTGATTAAGTGGAAGATAGTGTACACAGCAATGAACAGGCATGTAAGAGAAACAGAGAATGAGACAAGTGAACTACTTTAGAGAAATAGCTGGCAGCCAACAATTTAAAACAAATATTCAAATGCAAAGTGCAATACTTAAAGACACATGGTTTATGTGAAGAGTATTGTCATTCTTGAACTTAAAGCATGTGACTGACTTTTTAATGCAAGCCTCACAGGCCTTTTTCACCAAGATGATTGTCTGCAAATGTGAGAAATGCCATAAAAGACTTAGTAACTGTACAATTTGTCTGCTAAAATTTCATTTGGGACTTACTGTCATTTCTGATGAGAAAACTGCAGATTCTCCCTACACAATGCAGCAAAAAGCTGAGGCATTCTCATCACTTTAAATGCCACTCCCTATATCTATTGGTCTGCAGAATTCGTTGACTTAACAGTTTTATACGGTTGATTCATGATATGGTTGATTCACCAAGCAAGATAAATTCTCTCTCTAAGCACAAACCATCATCCATTAACATTTGTAATACAAAACATCTAGTTCTATTCCACCATGCATATATAAATATATCATAAACTTAATGTGTGTTCCAGACACCAATCGAAAGCAGTAAAAAAAAGTACACAAGTCCCATTATATTCCTGTTCAAAATCGAGACTTGCTCATGAATCCCTTGGAGATTGCATCTTGTGTAAAAAGAAGATCAACTTTCTTTCTGCCAGAATGATTTCCTTGAAAAATTTATGACCTCACAACATTTAGATCAAAGTGAATGTTTTGCAACATAGAAACTGTGCATATGTGATGTTGCCATGAAAAATATTTCTATACATGAAATATGCACACCTATGGGACAGATTAGTCACTATATTTTCTTTGAAACCTGACTTTTTTGAATTGCACAAACAAGTTCAAATTTCATTTTACTATGGCATTATTTTGTTGGATGAGATAAGCATTTTTGAAGACATTTGTGAAACTGGTAAATTCCTCCTCACATCTCTGAAGGGTGATGCCCTACAGTGACCAATAGGCAAAGACTTCCATTCGTACAGTTTTAGATTTGTCGAAATGTTCACACTGAATATTGTTTGCACATACCAGCAAAAATGTTCATTTATATAGAATCCAATGCATTTTTCTAATAACCAATTTTACCACTCAAATATAAACTGTCCTTGTTGCATTATGTTAAAAGAAGTACCACAACTTACAAGCGTCCCTGTGGTCATAAGGATGGAATTTATTACCATTTTGATATTTGCAAAGGTAATTCCTTGTATACACTGCACTTTCTTTGGTGCATTTGCTGACCAAGAGTGACTTGAACACAAACCAAACCTAGCATATGGAGTTTACCAACCTCCACTTTTTCCAAATCCAGCTTTTAAATCTTAAAGTCATGGGAACTCAATTCTAACATTTAAAGTGTACCTCAAGTCAAAAAATTAAAAAATATAGATCAAAGAGCATGAAAAATGAACTCTTACAGTCCAACTCTCATCTTCATAGCACATTCCTGAGCTGAGATCTAAAATGTTGAAGTTTATTCACTTAAAACAAGTTGGTCCATTGTGCAATAATTTGTGACTTTCTTGTTGTACAACTCAAATTACCTGCTTTGTTTTCCTTTGAAATTAGAATTTTTTATGACTTTGAACACTTCCTGTTTGCTTGCACAGCATTTTGCAGAGGGAGGGCTTAATTGACTGCATCATCCCATAAGAGTAAGAGTGTTATCATACCTTGGTATAAGGTGCAGTAACTTCCAGAAAAACAAAGAAATACAAAGATTGTAATTTGAGTAGTACAACAGTGACATCACAAATTATTGCACAACATATCATTTAAATATGAGTGAATAAACTTTAACACTTCATATCTCAGCTCAGGAATTTCCTATGAAGATGGAAGTTGGACTGTTTGATGTCATTTTTCATGCTGCTTAATATATATTTTTGAATTTTTTACTTGAGGTACACTTAAAGGATTAGGGCTTTAACATTTGGACATCTTTAAGGTGTTCAGGTTGTAAGTTCCAAATGAAAATTTCAATGCTTACCCTTTTCATGTGGAACAGATCACAATGTTTGAATATTTGGCACACACACGGGAAATTTCAAGGGAAATATTGTGTTTAAAATGCTCCAACATAGCATTAAAAGTAAAAAGTTCTAGTCATTTTTAAATCATTCCATCTCAACAATAAACCCCAGCAGTAGCTTCATCTCCTCAAAATATTATGCACAAGAAGAGTTATGAAAGTTGTATCTTTTGAAATGTTGAAAGTTTGGGTGAACAAATTATTCTTGAGCAACAAACAACTGAATTTCTATCCAAGGGAAACTTATTTCTTAAGGAGAAGGCTACCATACTGCCTTATTTGAAATTATTTATCACTCTTTGCCAATAAATATTGGTTTTAAAAGGATGAAATTTCCTTGTAAAACAAAGCGCAACACTTCCCTTTGAGGTTTTGGGCAAGGGGTGTAAAGGAAAGTATATCTGAATGGGGACAGGACAGGGGTGTGACTAAAGCACTACAGAAAATACTGCTTGCTGGTAGTGTAGGTAGTGTAGGCATTTTCATTTATTTTACCTGACTGCGTTTGTATTTCTTTAGGAAGCGCTGTGATACGAAATTCTCTGGTTGAAAGTCAGGAACATCACTTGGCAATGTAGGTGTGACGGAGTCCTGGGTGCCTTGTTGCATGGCTAAGAATGCCTGGATACTCTGCAACTCTGTGTTGTATGTGCTGTCAGCCATGGTCTTACCCTTAGATGCAAGGCGACATGCTGCCATCCACTTGGCATACTGATCAGCCTAAAAAAAAAAAAAAAAACCTCACACTTGGCATACTGATCAGCCTAAAAAAAAAAACCTCAAATATGCTGATAATCTACAAAATGGTAGACTTAAGCAAAATAGACACTGAATTACTAAGGATATAAACAAAATCAGTAAAATGCAGGAAGTAAGCCTCAAACGACTCATAGAAACACCTGCAGAGAGAGATGTGCTTCCTCTATTTAAACTGATTATCTTCTAAACTATAAAATGAGGATTTCCTCTTTCATTTTCACCTCAACTGATGCATCTTATTTAGTACAGTAAAGAAGGGTCACTTAATACAGCTTTCAAAACTGAACTCCATCATACCATCATACATCACATGACATAAACCAGAAACAACTATGTGCTTACACAAAAATGTGGTTCACAGCCATTCCATAAATAACCATGAGAGAGCAATTAAATGGCAACTTATTATGCAGCGATGGCTTAAAAGATGCTAAGCAAGTGCTTTGGAAATGATTTTTAATTTCCTGAATAAACATCTTTCATTTTAAGCACCTTGGACAATGTAAACCAGATTTTGATAAGCCAAGAAAGTCATCCAAGTTTCAGATTCAACCAGCACATGACACTGGTTATTTCTGCACAACTTAAAAAGCATACCCAGTGTAATAAATCTCACCCATTACAAATAAATCTGGAAGCTGCCAAGAAACTAACTCATAGCTGTTATGATTCATTAAACCTATAAACTATCTCAAATCTGAAAGGATACAAGCATGCTAGACAGTTGATAATTCTGAGTACATGGTAAGGTATCAAATAACAAAGTTTTATATTATGATATGATTCATTACAGATGCTTTACACACCTTTATCACTATCTGGATAAAAGGTCAGGACACTGTGACAAACTGGATGTTAACAAGTCTGGCCTAATGGTAAGAGCATCCCCCTCTCACACAGGATTCCCAGGTTCTATTCCGAGGTTGCGTTATACCAAAGACTCTAAAAATGGAACCTACTGCTGCTAAGTGTGATGCTCCGCATAAGTAATGGAGTACGGAAAACAAGCCAGTGAGCTTCAACTGATAAAAAGCCTGTGGCCAGCTCGACTTGAACCAATAGGTTGGAAACTGGGCCGTAAAACTCTAACTAACTAACAAGCAATAAACAAGTTGGAAAGTTTGGTACTTCTGGCTACACTCCCCAACAAAAGTAAATGAAACAAACCACCTTCCCCGATTTCCGCTTTCAATGTTGGCTACAACCTTTAACTATCAGCTAGGACACAACATTGAAAGGGGGAAGGGGGATCGTTTCAAGAGAGATTGTGAGTGCATTTTCTTACCGTACTAGCGATTTTGTTTCATTTGTTTTGTAGGGGATTGTAGGTCACAAGGTCAAATGTACCTACACCTTGTTTAAACATGCATACAGATATATCTGTCTACCCAGTGAACATTCATCCCCCTGACCTTCACTGTCTTCAGTATAAGTCCACTAAATTCACAAATGCTATGAAGACTGAGGGTACACTTCACATTTCTCAATGGATCTATTATGGCATGTTAAAGTTGTACTACTTTGATTAAAGCATTCTTACATTATCACAGCGTAACCACAACTCTGTCTGTCCTTCAGCTAACAGCTTGATACCAAACTTTCCTTGAGAGATGTTCACATCTGGAGAAACTTCGCACCCTGTATTTGAGGAGAAATGTTGTAATAAATCAATTTAACTACTACAAGAGCAGAAATTCTGCTGTAGCTCACAAACAAGTTTGAAGTGGGCCCTTGTTACATTTTTCCCCTATGGTAAATGTGTTGCTTCATGTTCATGTCAAAATATTATAAGATTGTCTCTTCTCTTCAGAAGTGAACTGTGGAAGCCGTTCCAATATGTTTATACAGTCAGTTTCTATATTGCGAAGATGGTGTGTGTAATTGTTCTACAATCCCTGACCAGTATTTCATTCCCTGTACCTCCTGTAATTTTGATACAATTTATTTCACATCGCCCCCTTTTGCCAGGATTGTAGAAAATCCCCACAGTATTTCCCATGTGGTAGGAAGCGACCAAAAGGTAATTCAAATTTGAACTTGAACCATAATGAAAAAACATTTTATCTTTGATGTTTTATTGAGTTGAGTTGACAGGCACAGTGTATAACACATTTGTGTTGGTGTGTCATTAAATATTATCCAACTAAATTAATATTGTGAGACCTAACTTTCTTAATACCCTGCCAAATGCACATCGATTGCTATTGCAATTACAACAACAACACAGCGACAAATCACTGTGTGAGCTGTACAGTACAACAGCACTGAACACTGTGAGAAATCACTGTGTTAGCCACTGCTTGGGAACTTTTGATGTCACTAAAATGGCAAAAGATATTTTAAGAAAATTACTTGTAATTCCACATCTGTTTGATATAGCTAAGTTTCAAATAGCAAGTAAAATATCCATTTTGGATGCCAAAGTAAGGGAAAATACCTGAGCAAAATACTGGAAAAATGATAAATCTGAAAACTTTTTGCAAAAGTTGACAACATCTGCCTGACTCTTTAAGCTCACACAGTAATGTGTGTGAGCTGAAAATTTACTTGCACATTTATAACTCATCAGTGCCTTAATGAGAAGACAATCCAAATTGCGTAGTTGCCATGATGTCTCATCAAAGTTTTGGCACCAGTCAGAGCTAAAATGCAGATCTAGTCAGGTGTTTTACTCCCCCAGCTAGCCACATTGCTGTCGCAGGCTGCACAACAAAAGAGAACTTGACAGTCTGCATGGACCTATATTTATATAATACCTCATATACGCTGAATGCATGCAAAGTCTATTGTCATTTCATATGTGTACAAGCACAATGCAGTGAGTGTACATTGTACTCTACTAGTACTATAGCTAGTGTAAGATACATTTTTGTAGGGAGGTAGAAACTAATAAACAGCCATTGTTGATGCACTGTACTCACGTAGATCATGATTCATGTCAGAAGCGAATGTGAAACTGTCTTCACATGTTCAATTTCTTCACTGGCAAAAAGGCATGTTAATCAAGACTTGGACTGACATTCAGTGTCATAGATTTACCCTCTCCATTCTCTAATACTTTATGAGTAACCTGCAGTATTATGTATACTTTTCCCTCCTTCCATTTTAATTAGGACGACATAACAATTTCCCATAAAATGTTTTCATGATGTATTCTGCAACTGCTTAATGAGAAGTACAACAGTTTATTAGTGTAGCATATGTTTTTCTTGAAGATCATGTGCTCCTATCTCAAAATCCCTGCAACAAAGTCTTTCATTGGAGTCCATAGCTAGACTTAAAATATCATCCTTTGATTTCCCAAGATACCTCATGCCTGCTGTATATCGTCATACACATACATCTGGTTTGCTGTTTGTGAATGTAATACCCTATCTCCTTGTTAAAAAAAATACTATTAACAACGAGGGAGAGGACTCGATTCCAAGATAAATTCTACTCTGCCAAGATGCCCACCTTTCAAGTTCAGCTTTTGTACGGCTGTGCCTGAAGTGTCATCAGCGCTCTTATACTGGGTCAGATGTGTGTCCCGGAAAATGAAATATCCACGCTTAATGCTCTTAAGGGTAAACTTCTTTGGCCTGAATAGAAACAAATTAAAGAGAAAATGCATAAAACTTGAGGAATAACAGTACAGACAAGCAATTTTGTAAATTAGCAAAGAAATCAATGTACCATTAGGGCCAGTTTTAGTTGCTGGTGAGGGGGGGAGAGAAAGGCAAGCATGACTTCTCATCACTTAGAAGTTTCAAAGGATTTTGCATCAATTTTCCTACACATCTTTGCCACATTTCAGGCTGCCCATTTTTTTGGAGGGGGGGGGGAACTGTCCCTTCCCCTGGCCTCAAATATATGATGCTTCAAAGTTTCAAGGTGGCAAAATTTGATATACCAAAATGGAGGTGTATGTAATAAGCCAAGCCATTCTTTCATGAGCCAGCCGATAGAAATGAATTGATGCTTCTTCTTACAATTTGTTAATATATTAAACATGCACAAGAAGTACATCTCAAACCATAGAGCACTTTTCAGGGTACTAAAGCATTCTGCAGGAAACTCCAAGAAAAGGCAATAGAGTACAAGGTGCTGAACACCAATGATCAGAGGAAATGATTCAACCCTTCACATTTGATAAAAAGGAAAAGCCCTTCCCCAATTTACAGCCAATATTTAGCATTTGGATTAAAGAGTTTAGTACATGCAAGGAGAAAACATGCTTTACCACCTATAACTACTTAGGGTATAGTAGATAGCAAGATGTCACAACAATTTCACTGCCAGTACTCACACAAATCTTGACCTTGCCAGATATCTGGACTTTTCACTTTTAATTGAACATGTACCAAAGCAAGACAAAAATATTAGAATTAATCTTGAAAAAAAAAGAAATTTTCTCTCTGCTTGGTCTACAATGGAAGTTACTTTTGCAAGATGGACTTTCAGGCAATGTAGGGAATTAATACATTCAGGATATGATAAGGAGTGAGAAAGGCAGGAAGTTTCCAGGTCAAAGATTTGCAAACATTAAGGAATAATGTGAAGTTCTAGAATATTCCTAAAATGTAAGATAAAATTGAACGAATCATAATTAACATTTTCATATGGACATTCCTGTTGATGTATCTATCTTAAAGGGCAAAGGCTGTTGCAACAGACTTATTTCAAAATAACACTCAAATCTCACAAATTTCCTCTTATTCCTCTTTCAGGTATCTTTATTAATATTTCAAGATGTTAACTTGTATTACACATTCAAAGTAACTCAACAAGTGACTGACTTCTATATTTCACAATTGAGTGAAAATATATTGTTTAATTATTCTCAAGAGGTATTATTGAAAAAGAATGATCTACTATCATAATTCAAATTGAGGTGACTGGCATTTTCCCTTTAAGTTCTTACAACCTGAACTATTTTCTATGATATCTAGATAGCCCAGTATTTCTGCTGGAAAACAATAAAGAAAGTCTTGTTTTACAGCCATTCATTATTAAACTATCTCAGTATAAAGACAGACAGAAATTCTGTACTGTGATGCTGGTATGCTAGAAAGCACACTGAAATACCTTATTAACATCCTTGAATGTGTACACAATTTCAAAACCTCTCCCTAGTGAATTCCTAGTACACCTATCAAGCCTTAATTAAATTGATGTCAGTAATGAATTACTCAGTATCTGGGCAATATTTGGCAGACAATTCACCAAGCAACTTTAAAAAGAAATACAACACTGAAGAGGCTGTATACATTTTATTAGATAAAATTTGAACTCACTTGAAAAATTTCAGGCTGTCCTGAAGCTCTGGAACAGATGTGATATCACTCTGAAAATAAATATTTTTTATCAGGAATAATTTCTCTTTTTCAAACTTATATTCACTTGCAACAAAGAAAAACATTTTGATCAAAAGAAAATACATCAGGAAAACTTCCACACATTTAAAACTATATGAAAAATGAAATAGATAATACTGTAAAATATAAAACCTTTCTCAGCAAGGTGGAGCTATTCCATGCATAACTGAAGCAGAATCTAAGCAAATAAAATAAAAAAAATTGATAGTACAAATCACCATACAACAAACTACATGTGCCACAAGATATAAATTTTCCACAAACAACAATGATTTATGGATAAGGTATTTCTGCTTTTCACTGTCTCCATCATTCAAATACCCAAAGAGAAAAATTGGGTTTGAAAGGTTCGAATTTTTACACTACTATGAGTCCATTTTTCACAAAATACAGCTTTTTTTTTATAGGTATCACATAGTGGACCTTTATACTACCAAGGGCAACTAGGCACCAAAACAGTAGCAGTTTGGATTTGAAAAATATAAAGTTACAAAGCTTTTGTTACAAAGTAGCAAAGATTTTGTTTCATTTAATAAATTATCATCTGAAATTGTTCATACTCTACATACATGGGGTGTAAGGTTCCATGACTGAATACTTACAATTTTGAGGTGCTATATCCAGAGCAACAGATCTTGTGGGTGGGACACTTCAATGAAAGTGTTTTGCCCACCTAGGAGGGGGTATTAGAGGATGGGTGTACTTCTCCCTATGTAAAACTTTTATCATTCCAAGGAAAATGAAGTCAGATTTTAAATATTGAGAGGTTAGTGTTGTTCATTAAGGTACATTCTTTATCCTTCCATTGAAGAACAATTTATCACCCCCCTCCCTCCCCCCCCCACCATCGTGATGTGTCTCATCTCATCTTCCAAATAAAAGGAATGCAATAGTGTACACTGTGGAAGACTTCACATGACAGTTGAGTAGGAAAGCTATATAAGCTGTATTCTTATTCATTACCTTTACCTTTATTTTTTTTTTTAATTTTCTGTCCTTTTTTCTTTTTGCTTTTTTGTGTTTGCTACACAACTACTTAAGGTATCTTTCCTTTGTTGTTTTGGGGAGAAGAACTCTCGACAAGCCCCTCAGGGTTTTTTAGTTTTACTTCCATCTACTTCAGTGTTATGTATGTGCTGTATTCATTACGTTTGTGTATCCATACATTTTGATGATGTAGAGAAACAAATATATGAAACGAAACGAAACGAAGCTATGTAGCTAGTGAAAACAAAGCTATTTTTTTTTCTTCACTTTTCCTTGGTTTATTCATGGTTCACAGTAACAAATAATACAAATGATAAGTTTTTATAAAAGTTTTTAAAGCAGCATCTACCAAACAGAGGCCACAATTTTTAATAAATATTTTCATTAAAGATTTTATAGGACTTATATAGGTTCACTTCAATGATTGCTGTTTCCAACTCATTCTAGGCAGAAAGGTTTAACTACAGTATCAAATGCATTTTCTGTTTCAGAGACTGTAGGATGTACTCATTATTATTGAAAGCAGCCTAGTGTGAACAAATCATAGATGAATACCAGAACCTACACATATACCGAAGAAAGGAGAGTTTTGACAAGCCAAGCCATGTATGGATCCACAAATTTTCTCATTTCCCCGGGAACTGACAGTTAAGCCATGACAGGTCTCACAACATAAACAGGTAATAAACTTTCTAACACACAAGATCCAACCTTTCTAATTGGAAATGACACAGCTGATACACCTGCAACATAGTCACTGTGATGGAAAGTATGTGAGCCAATGCATAAACAATATCATTCTCAGCAGAGTCATGGAGGACTTAATGCATTGATGTCATGTTAACAGAGAAGCATGAACTTCACCACATGCATTCTTGACAAACATCCCTATCTGATTTGTTGACACAAAGCAGTTGCCAGCATTTGTTATTAACTTGCAATGATATTTGCTTTTTCCTCCAAACGAAGGAGCCCTGTTTGCTCTGTGATATCACATGCATATTGGTTTTTAGGTATTTTTCACAGCTTGAAATAGGTTGTTGTTCAAAAACATCTGGATGAACTGCTGCACTCAATTTAATCACTTAACAAATGTGGTACCAAAGTTGGACATGTCATTCTTCCCCAACTGGTCTAAATTACCCTAGAACTCCCTGGTTTGGGAATATATAAGCCCTGAAACTTACCTCCTATTTACCCATGTAAACCTACCTATCTGAAAAAGACCCTAGAAAATATTAGCAAACACTGAAATAGAGCCCCATCCTTAAAGGGGTCACCTTCAACGTTCTCTTCTTTCTTAGGAACCAAAGAGAACAAACACAAGTTTGGTTTTGGTTTTTTGAGGATTTTTCCCTTAAATTTCTAACCAGAAGCTGTTTTTCTGAAGTTTCTAATAGCAACTCCATTTTGACACCATATCCAGTTGCAGGTGGGTGGGATTACATCTGTATATAGGGGTAAGAGTGGGGCAATGTAGATGTCCAAGTACAAAATTCCCCAAGGTGTATTAGAAGAAACATTCTTCACTGGTGAATCTCATTACTGTACACATACCTGACCAGGGTTCAGGGTTGTCCCCTCTAATGTGACCTGGAGGCTATTGAGTGCTTTATCAATGTCATCTTGTCCTTCAGGCCCATCATTTTCTGTTGGTGAATCTGCCTTAAGGCTAGACTGAAGCTATCAAAAGATGAGAAAAAACATTTTGTGCAAGTTACATGATAAATTATAAAATGAATGATTCAAGCTTTACATCATGTTTTCTATAGTGTTCGACCGATTATGCTATAATCGGTAAAACCCGATTACCGATTATTTAATTTAACAATCGGCCCGATGCCGATTACCGATCACCGATTATTAGAATTATTAAAGAGGGAATTCACATGTTTGTCACTTTATACGTGCCCCTTGCTTCGTGCGTTTCGTATTACCATAACCAGTTCAGGATGGAAATATTGAGAATAGTTCTGTTCGTTTCATGAACGGGATATCATTTTTGTAGGCGAAACATTTTCACTTCAAAAGTGGAGATACAAATCAACCCTTAATACTGTACAATTGTTTGCAGTCGATTTCACATGCCCTTTGATAATTTAGTTCTAAGGCCAACATCATGCTCTGTCTAGTTTTCATCCCCAATCATGTCGGAACATTGCATTCTTTTACTATTCTCGGTTGTAGTTGCGTTATCGTACTGTAGCTACTCTCCCGCTTTTAATAACGAACCCCATGTAAAGCAATCATGATAATCTTAGCAGTTCTGGGCACCGGTATAACTTAACTTACGGTTCCTTTCCGATATAAATATCCCCGTATATTTTAAGCAGTTCTCGTCCAAAACTTCCGTCTTGTTTAAAAAGAATATGCGACTGAAATGCACGTAAGTCGGATCCCCGAAAAATCCACCTACGCTGAGATTTGTGATGCCGTTTCTATGTGAATTTAGCACGGGGCTCGCCCGGCTTCGCTAGCCGGCATTACAAGCGCGATCGTCGTAACACAAACTCAACGTGAAAATTTGTCTCGAGACTGAGTATTTTCACACACTAAATCACAAAGGCGAAGGCGCGAGTTGTGATTGGCTGCCTAGAATCAACGCAATTGAACCAATCACGAAGCAGGGGCCAATTTAAATTTTGCAATGGATCTTTTGCATATGATGTCACCGAGCAAAATATTATGCCTTGTTTGACAGTAAAAACAGACACTCACGTAAGTCTAGTGCAAGCGTGGGCCAAGAAGTTTGCTGCAAGAGATCACGTGCATTACTGTTTTCGTTTGCAATGACGTCGTATGACAACATTGCTTAAGTCCTACCGTAAATAACGTTACGGAAGGAATGCTGGGAATGCCTTAATTTATGCAAGGTAATAACCACCGAACTTCACAAGATTCTAGGTGCTAAGTGTACAAAACGTGCACATAAATGTATGTAAAGGTTGGGGATTTGAAAAAACGGCGAAACACTGCAGCTAGATAGTCTGTACTATGTGTTTTGTGCAGAACAGTTTGTACAGCAACTTACGCGGCGCTTTCTGCGAGACAGCAAGGAATACACCTTGAATGCACTTCTAAATCGAATTCCAAGTAGGCTAATACTACCGGGTTATAGCGGAAAACATCAAACGATCATTCTCATGGCAGGGGTAAAATTTATACATTTGTGATTATCAATGCATCCCGTTTTGGCGGGAAGTTAAAGTATTGAGTATTTACGGGAATTTTAACGAAATTAAGAGCAAGTTTCAAGTATATTTAGCCCCTTTTTTCCAATTTCAAATAACCGGTGGTAGTAATCGGTTGCATGGCAGAATTTTACCGATGCCGATTATTTACCGATAACGCAATAATTGGCCCGATGCTGATTACTTAACAGATGATCGGTCGAACACTAGTTTTCTACATAACTGTCATGTGAAATAAAAAATTTAGGGATGTTGTTCAATTATAAATTTATCATCAGAACACAATACAAAATGTACCAATAAAATTTAGATGAACTGTACATGACACAGAGAGGGGAAGCAATTTAATATCCTAGAAAAATAATACACAACTTTTTACAGAACATAATAGAACTTGCCTCCTTTACCCTATCTTAAACACTGTTTTTCTTTACTTTCATTGACAACAAATTCCCAGCATAAAGTCATGAACTCCAACCCTTTCTATAAATACTTCATACATACTCCACTTATATTTTTGTTACAGGACAGTACAATTTGCATTCCATTGTCCCTTACACATAGTACTTAAGGGGTGCATCAGTTTCAGTGTGGAAACCATTAAAATTCAATAAGTGAACTCCTCTATGACCTTATGACCTCTCCAATTCAAGTATGTATTGTCCACTGCCTCAGGAGGACTAATTGTACATATATCATGGAGTTCAAAGGGACACTTTTCCTGTCAAAAGATTTATTTACTGGTCGAGCCTCACCGGCAGAGAGAGAGGTGGTATCTCACCCTCTATTATAAAGTAGAGATAGGCTTAACGGCCTGGATGATGTCAATGCTTTCAACTGTATCTGTTGGTATAAAAACACGCCATCCATGCTGGTTAACACTCAAGTCTGCTTCAAAGTTGCAATTCCTAGTCAATTAGAAATAACACCTATCCTCATTCTGTCAGGTTTTGGAAAACTAACTCTTGTTTTTGACGCCTTTTTTGCAACTTTTTTGCAACAACACACTGACAGACACATTGGAGCAAGTCTGCCACTACAATCTTGGACAAACCTGTTTGAGCACCGTCTTCATCCCCACTCCCCTGCACAATGTTGGGGATAATAGGGTTAAATTCAGATGCTCCATTTTTGTTGAATTAGTTAGTTAGATGTAGTTTTACACCCCAGTTTCCAACCAATTGGTTCAAGTTGAGCTGGCCTTTTTCCAATTGTGGCTTACTGGCTACATTTTTGTTGGGACCCAACACCAGTATAGGGGGAGTGGGGGAAAGAGACTGTACTTACAAACATAAGCGGTTCCTAAATCACGTTTTGACAACATTTGACATCATAACAGAAGGTATTCCAACAGCTTTATCCAAAAATTATAGATGGTATGGTTAAACACATGGATACAAAGGTAAGTGTATCCACCAAGTGATAAATATATGTTTATGGAGCCTACATTCAATGTCAAACTACTCTGCCAAAATTTAATTCATGAAGAAATGACAGACATAACAGTTAACAGCTTGAAATGTTTTTCCAAATGAAGTAATATTTAGAACATTCCATTTCCACCAGTATATGAGAAACAAAAAATTCCTCAAAATGCTTTGTGTTTTTAAGCAATCTGTTTAATTGTTACACTTTCTATGCTTTGTCCCTCTTGCACTGAAACATAAGGTTCATGACAAGTGGAGAGGGCATGATCCTGAATTTCTCTAGAAGTGGGAGCCTGGGAGGGTGCTATTGTGGTGCTGAAAGGACTTAGATGCCAGATGTACAAGTTTGCAGACAAGTAGAAAAACAACATTTGTCAATAGGAATTGGTAAGGAATGAGCACAAGTGTTAGAAGGGTAAGAACTTCAGGCAAACTAGTCTCTCATAGTCCTATAGACAAGTTGTTGGTCTACCTTTTGAAATTTGGTATATATCCATAAATATCAAAACAAGGCTTACAGCTTTGATGCATCTAATGAGGAATATATACCTGTAATGCAGCAAACATGATCATCTCTTCCTCTGTGCAATCTATTTCATCATTGAGCAGTGACCACTTTGCTTGTTCGTAAATCTGGTTTATTCTGATGGCATCTTGCACTGGATCCAGATCGTAGAAAGCATAGTATTTGAACCGTAATAACAGCACATCTCTTTCGTTGATGCCTTGCTCCATAAGAGACTTGGAGGAATCCAGCCATCTATAATAAGAGAAATATAATAAGACATTAAAATATCATCTCATTACATTTCCTAGATCAAACTCATTGAACATTAAAGACTGCCGCTGTTTTCCTTTAGAGAGCGACACTTGCACTCTTCCACCCTCTAAATTCCATTCAGGTATGAAATCCTCTAATATTTTAAACCTGTGTTTACTCAAAGTATTTCCCATCAGCTGAAAGGGAATCAAGAAAGAGTTGATCAAGTAACTCTGAATTCTGCACCTTAACATGCGGAAGTGTGTCACTTCAAATTTCTGTATGTTGTCTTGAGGTTGATAAAGATCCATACATGGTGTCATCATATTGTTTACTAGTGATACTGTAACATAACAGTCACCTACTATGGCAATGAGCTGCTTCAAAGATCTATGACCATGTTAAAAGTCACCATGATAAAGGTTAAACAGCACCATTCAAAATTCTATGTGGCACCTCTTACACAGTCATAGAAACCCAATAGAACAAAATCCAAATCACCAGCTTTTAAAACATGATAATTGGTAAAATAATGAATAAATAAATAACTTTTATTTTTAGCAATATTGCATAAATTTACTTATCATTCATTACTATTAAATTGTAATTAATTGTCAGTACAAGTACATCAGCTTGCAGAGTCAGAGAACATCAAAAGACATACACCATGTAAGTCTATGTTGGCAAAGCAAATTTTGTTGGAAGGATTTTACCAATGGGATCCATAAAAGAAGGATCAATAATAATAGCTTGCACCGTATATAACTTCAGTATAGCAGATAATGGAAGATTGATATGCTGTCAGGATACACAGCAGGATAGGAACTGGTGTAGTAAGATCAGCTGACATGGAGGTTCAAGTTTCCTTGAGCAGGCCAGTGGAAGCTAACTTTTTTTCTTTCATACAAGAAACCTACAGGAACTATATTACACAATATTACAAGATGCATGTATCTGTGGGGAAGGAGTTTTGTTAAATGACACCGGAATGTGAGGAATGGTTAACCAGATATGTTTGGAATGTGACTGGTAGAGGGAGCTATCCTAACTGGTGACCTATACTAAATAGTAGTGCAAGTCACTTCCAGGTTTGCAATACATTTGTAATCTATACTACAGGAGGCCTTTGACTCTTGACTAATGATTCAATGTATTGTCCCCACACAGCTGTCAAGCATAAATGACAAAGTGAAAGGTAGCTCAATTATAAGCAGATACAAAGACTTTGTAAATCTTCTTTCTTCAGATACTTGCTAAAATGCTTGTACAGCAGCTCCCCCTATATTGCCACAACTAACTGTACATCATCTTTTTTTATATGGTGATAAACTGCTTCCAGACAGAGAAGATACTGTTAGACTCAAGCAGACAATGGTACTACAGTGATGCATGGTTCAACCAAGGCTTTCTGTACACAGGTGGACTAGATAATACATGTACATCTACATACACATCCTAGTGAAGCTTGTTATAAAGCTTTACTATGACATAATCTTTGTCTCTTAACCCTTGGATCGCTATTGAAATCCACTCACTGAAGGAAGATATTACCAAAGAACTTTGTACTTTTTAAGTTAACCTAAACTTTA
This sequence comes from Holothuria scabra, assembly GCA_037179385.1. Lineage (NCBI taxonomy): Eukaryota > Metazoa > Echinodermata > Holothuroidea > Aspidochirotida > Holothuriidae > Holothuria > Holothuria scabra. The sequence goes on from CM074180.1 coordinate 20,421,671, forward strand.
CTTGTTTGTTAAAGGGGGTGCAATCCCTCAACTTGTCTGTTAAGCTGCACCCACACTGAAGCAAGGAATGTGAGATTTGTGGTGCAAAATTATTTTGAAAATATTCATACTCTTAAAAAAATATTAGTGGACTGATAGCAATTGTCACAGATAGACTACTCAAAGCAGAAACCACTGTGCACTGTAACTCTAAAAATGTCTCCTGTTTCCTGGTTTCAAAGGTGAATCCATGAGACTTCCACTTACAACCAAGTATGTGTTGTGGGACACTAGAAGCTAATTAATAGAAACAAGTGGATCTGTAATAATGATTCAATTTAATGGCTCTTAAAGGAGCCATCTTGTACATTGCTGGAGCGAAACAGCTACTGTATTATCTCTTGGTTGATGTCATTCTGACTCAGTAACTGAAAGTGAAGCCACACCCAATTATGAAGCAGCTTTCTGGAATAATAAACCCTACACTCAGGAATACACAACTCAGTCACAAATTAATCACTACTCTTGACTTCAAAATGTGCAGAAAATTTTTCTCCTATCATGAGGTAAAAACTGCATCTCAACAGCTTTTATACAGGTAGTGTTCAGAAGATACTAATTTTCAAAGAACTGAAACGTGCATTGTTGGAAATCTGTGATGTCATCATGGCAAATTACTTTGAAATTGCATTTCATTTGTTTATGATACTGATTTTGCTGCAAGCTAGATTTAGCAATATTTTTCAACATACACTACATATGAAAAAAATGTACCTTAAGTCTAGAATCTTTAAAACATAATGTTAGAGATTGCAAAATAATCTTCCTATTCATTCAACTTCCACTGTAATGGCTCCCCCCCCCCCCCCACCTTACTTGATGGGTGTATTCACGAGCAACTATTATTATCCCTTGCTACATCTTATTTCCATTTGCCCTGCATGCAGAACTTGCACGAGGCATGACCCCTGAGAGTTGTGCATGAGCTTCTCGCTGTACCAGTGGCAGGAGATCGACTCCAGCCTTCAGGCTCACTGAGATAAGCTTCAGTCTCAGGGTTTGGGATCCCGTCCAGCCGAGACTGAATCTTATCTTGATGGGCCTGAAGCCAAGAGTTTGGGTAAGTATATGTAAGCAAAGTGAATTGTTTTATGTCCTAGATGTAACACTTTTGTAAAATAATTTCTGACTTTGTTATACAATGCACATTACCAGTTTGTTCCCCTTTTAAGTTAAAACATGACTGAATCGACCTTGAACACTTCCTGTTTTATTGCTAAGCATGCTGCACAGAGAGAGCTGGCTCAGTCAACCCCCCTCCCATCCCCCCCCCCCCCCACCTCATCTTGATAGTACATTAAGATCACAGTTTCGCACAAGCTGTGCAGTTTTCCAAAAAGAAAAAAAAAAAAAAATACAAAGACTGTAATTTGAGTAAACTATTGGACAATGTAACATTTTAAGTTGAGTGTGTCAACTTGAACATTTTATATCTCAGCTTTGGAGTGTCCTATGAATATGGGAGTTGGACTAATTGATTTCTCATGCTCTGTAATTGAAAATTTGCAACTTAAGATACTCTGTAAAATGAAAATTTTTCTTCCCCAAAGTTCCCAAACTGTCTAAGATTCATCCTCATCAAGACACGTCCCAATTTACTACATAAGATTGAGTATCCAAGACCCAGAACACACTCAAAGTACAGAACATGCTATGAACTTCAATACGTATGTGCTACAGTATCATGCTTTTTTTTTAACTTGCTGTCAATCAAAAAAAAAACTGTGTCCATGGAGAACTTTTGTAGAATACTATGAAAATAAAAGTTTGGGGTAAAATCTGACTACCTTTAACATTTTCCAAAGCTAAATAGATTACAAATTATTCCCTCTCTCTCCATTTCAAGAGCATATCAAAGAATGTTGTCATTTATGCAAACCAAAGTGATGTAAACATCCTGACTACCCAGAATAATGAGTAAAATTTAAAATGGTTTCCAGACCAGTCAGAAAGTCAACAAAGTTGGAAACAAATCAATGTCTGCTTTATCTCATTAAATGTACACCCCCTCTTCTGAAAAGAGATAAATTATCGTCACATCAGTATGGAATGTTCTGTGGCAATCTGGTATCTATACAACATTAAGGTCAAAGAGCAAATTCTGTTCCCCTCTCTTGACAGATTTCTCACTGTACTTTACCGTATTACCATTACACATCACTTCACGTCTGGGTACTGTTGCCTTGGTAGTCCTGTGCATGTCATGTTTTTTTAATTTTTTTTTTCTGGGGCAAAAAAGGGCAAAGGGGAATAACTACAAGAAAATTTAACCTGCAGCATGTCTGCCTTCCCTTTTACAAATATGAGTATGACTATTTAGAATAGAGACAACAGCATGCACCAGTGTCCTTTGCACTTCTGACAAGAATTTCACAAGCAAAGTCTGCTATTTAACTGCTTCCACCAGAAGGGCCCTAAAGTCTGTACACAAGCAACTTTATTGGCTGGGCAACCAATTTAAGAGTAGAATTTAAGCTCGATGCACTTTCAAAATGACTTTTGAACTATGGCATAGATCATTGATCAAATAAATACTTAATTAACTGTATCTGAACATCTGACTAATCTTTTCACAAGGGTTTGAACAGCATGCAATTAAAAAGCTGTGAGTTGAATCTTCCAATAAAAATTCATAAGTTCACAGGTCCATCATTACTGTAGGGGACTGGTAACTGTGAGAATAGTGTAGGGGAAAATGCTGGTTGGGAGTAAAGGTGCAGTGATCATGTATATGTACATATATATATTACTTTTCAAGGATTATCTTACTTTTTAAGAATTAAGGTGAAAAATTATCTGAAAAAATGACCCACAGGGAGAATTTACCTAAAGGGCAAAAAAACAATTTCTATTTTCCCCTTAACATTCTGACACATATTTTCAATAGGATTATGTAACTCTATGGTAAATTCCTTCACACCATACATAGCACATGTAATTACTTCGAAATATACCAACTTACCTACATGCATCTGTTAATACAAATGTATGAGGTGCCATTGAAATAACATTCATGGATATCCCAAAGGCGAAATATATACTAATGTATTTTATTTTTATTTCGCCTAAGTTACATTCTGACTGTATACCGATTTCCCTATATGGGACGATCTAGAGTATATTACGCTGGATTGACCCATGGGGAAAATTGGTCTGTATGCAATTACTTTAATGTTGACCAATTTACAAACATGGATCTGTTAATGGGCACAGTTTGTCAACGATTAAATTTGAGTACATGTATATTTTAACTTAAACTGGCTCATGAAATTAAACATTTTTTTCCAAACATGTAAAGTTTTCTCTACCTAGCAATGACAAATGGTCAAACAGACAATCCCGATATCCTACATATAAATAACTGTTTTATGAGTGAGTACTTAATGATTTCATTCAGTTTTCAAAAAAGTAGACACTTTTTCAAATTATGTACAAAACCGTTACAAGTCAGGATACCACAAGATTCAAATTTTTAACTTTTCCTGTAACTCTTGGATATGAAACTTGATGTATTATGCCAACTATAAGCATTGCCATACATGTGTTAGTGACCTTTTAACACTCTCATTAAGTTATCAACAGTAACTCAATGAGCCTCTCTCTTTAAAGGCAAATTATACACTTATGTCTTTCATTGTTGTTCATTTCCCTGAAACATATCCCGTATCAAATTCCTCCCTGTTGTTCATTCTAATGGTATATATACATGTGTATATATGCATACATAACCCATAGGGGGGAAATCGGTATACAGTCAGAATGTGAAGGTGAAAATATAACAATAAAACACATGCTTTGCCTTTGCATTTTGTCATATACATGCACTTAATTTCAATGGCACTTCATTTAAGTGTCATAGGTGTTACCAGATACATGTACATAAGTTGGTATACATCGAAGTAATTATATGTGCTATGCATGTTATACAGGACTTGTATTACACCCATGAATGAAACATAATCTCATACATGAATAGCATGTTAACATGGGATGTGGGTGTGTCCATTAAGGTTACACTTGAATAAACACTGAGGTTAATGATACCTAATTTCGATCCTATCTAGAGGTAACAGAACACATCTTTCCTTCCCGCTTTTCCTGGATTCTGTTTTATTAACTACGATATTCCTTTGAATCATGTTGTCCTGAGCAACAGGCATTATACAATTGTACTAAACAGCTCTGTCACATTTCCCCAAAGCTCCCTGCAGTAGGAAGTTACAGGGTGTACAGGCCCCTATGCTGGCACGGTTACCACAGTGTTATTAGTTTGCCAGACGGTTAAGTATACTAGTAGGCCTATAGGTATGAATGGTATACACAGGGTGATAGTAGGTGTAACTGACTAGCAGTTGAATAATCAAAAGTCGGACGAATTTACTGGCTGGTTCTCTTTATTTTCTCTCTTGGTACCTTTCTTCATTTTACCATGCCGTAAATTACTGAAATAGAAAACGAAAATGGCTTAAAATAACCAGATCATAACGAAGACTTGATATCCAAACTTGATAGTAACATTTACGTCTTTCAACGAAACGTTCCGGAATAGCGCCCTCATTCAAACAAACAAGCATCCCGGACCACCCTAGCAACTGTTGCTATGATCGTACAAATGATAACCTCATGCCTCCAAAGCCTCGTTAAGCTAGCACATTCTCATGGTGCAATAACATCTCCCTGGCTCGAAAATTGCATTCTTCATAACAACTAGACTATATGCCACAATGAAATATATTTAAGGAAAAAGAATTACTTCGTTAATTCGCCTTTATGGCTAATGCTTAGAGTGAACCCTAAGCTTACCTCAAGGTAAAATTAGTTAGGCCTAGGTTCCCATAACGTTAGGCTAACCCAAACACGCTGCTCCTGACATAACAACAAAGATCATTAATTACTACGGAAACATCGCATAGGCTCCTCCTCTCAGTGACATCACCTTAAACTTCAAGCTTATACAACAAAACTTACCATTCCTCCTTCATTAACCCTTTGATTCATCGGAGATATCTATTAGCGAAGGTTCACATGTTTTCGATAAACACTGGTATCTAGCTTCGTCATAAGGAGTCACGAATTGGTGGCGCTATTAAGCTTAACTTACTGAATCAATTCAGTACATGGCTCCCTTAAATTTCTAAAGAAAATTTACAATCTATGCAAACACAACCTATTCCACTACAGTCTGAAATTCCACTGCTCCTTTCAAACATTGTAAGCACAGTTCAAAAAAGGAAAGGTGCAAATAAATTTTCAAACTACTTAACTTGTACCAACAATGCACACAATGCAAATCAACTGAATACTATGGCTCCTTGGCGGGGATGACCCCGTATAAACTAAAAAGTCCCAAACAGGATACAGGTTACTTAAGAAATAGTTATCAACCCTTAAATGAATCAATGCCTCAAAACACATATTCATAAATCAAATAAAGTGGCTATCATTGGAGTAGACTATCCTCAGCCACTGAGCATTATTCTGGCTCACCAAAGTAACATCTTCAAAACACATTGCTGTCTGCAGATTTAAATTTAATACTTCGTAAAGGATCTATCAACCTTGTAACTAGTCCTCTTCAGGAATCAGAACAACAATTTTGCTGATCGGCCTGTCTAAACTTATCATTCTCCTACCGACAAAAAGTGTAACAGATCTAACCAGTCCATCATCACTTGACTTCACATTGGTTACTCTAGCTAGCTCCCACTGATTCCTTGGTAATTTTTCGTCACAGAGTAGGACTATGTCCCCGACAGCCACATTCCTTTTAACCTTGCACCATTTCTGCCTTTGCTGTAGGCTAGCAACATACTCCTTCCTCCATCTGCACCAGAACATTTCACTCACATGTTGTACCCGTCTCCAGAGTTTCTGACTGAACTTTCCATCTCGTTGGAAGTTACCGGGAGGAGGATAAACGGTACTCATTTTCAGAGTCAAAAGATGGGATGGAGTGAGAGGCTCTAATGAAACATCTGAAGTTGCACACAAAGGCCTACTGTTTATAGTAGCCTCTACTTCTGCCATAAATGTAGTCAACATCTCATCAGTAAGTTGAGCCTTGTGCTGAAACAGCATACTGTCAAGTGTACTTCTTGCTGTTCGTATCATGCGCTCCCAGACGCCACCATGATGACTGGCAGATGGAGGATTGAATATCCAGCTGCAATTGTAGTCTGTTGCCCTAGAAGTTATTTCTTCTGTTCGCATCTCCTTCATTGCCTCCTTGAGCTCTCTTGAAGCCCCAATGAAGTTACTGCCCTGGTCTGATCTTATCTGACGTATTGGACCCCTTCTGCAAAGAAATCTTCGGAATGCATTCATGAAAGAATCCGTTGACAGCGAGTGAGCAATTTCTATATGTACACCTCTTGACACCAAGCAAGTGAACAGCACCCCATATCGTTTTTCTTGCTTCCTACCACTTTTTATGATAATGGGACCAAATACATCAGCACCACAGTATGAAAATGGTGGGGCAGGTTCAACCCTATCTGCAGGTAAGTCTGCCATTTTCTGAATTTCGGGACACCTTCTAAGTCTTCTACATATTATGCAATTGTAAATATATCTAGCCACTGCCTTCATGCCTCCCAATATCCAAAAGCCGGCACATCGGATTGCATTAAGAGTAATTCCACGGCCTTGATGATGGGATAGCTGATGAAAGTGTCTTACGATCAATCTTGTTAATTCCCCTTTATTGGGCAATATCACAGGGTGTTTAACTTCTCTCGGCAACATTGACTTCTTTAGGCGTCCACCAACACGGATCAAATCGTCTTCATCTTTAACGGGATCTAACCTTTCCAGCCTAGTGAGATCCTTGAACTCACTCTCCTGAAAATTCTTTATGATTACATTCTCAGCCTTCATTAAATCTTCTATGGTTAAAACATTTGCCCTCTTTACTCCCTTCAATTTTTGAACAAAGATCATGCATGTGGCTATCACCCGTTTTACCTTTGTCCAACTTGAGAACCGTTTTAAGATATCTGGGATGAGCTGCATCTTAGTCTGATTCAGAAAAACTTTAGACTTTCTTAGTTCAACGTCATCATCAGCTATATCTGTGGGAGTGGTTGGTTCAATTTCATAGCAGCTTTGGTTAAGGAACTCTGGTCCGTGCCACCAGAGACGACAGTCCTTCAGTTTGTTCACCTCTAGACCTCTAGAAGCAATATCAGCAGGATTTTGCTCGGTTGGTATGTAATGCCACTGCTCAGGTTTGCTCTGGTCTCTGATCAGCTGAACTCGATTAGCCACGAAGGTGTGGAAGCGTCTGGCATGGTTATTAATGTAACCTATCACGACTTGACTGTCAGTCCAAAAGTGTTCTGCCATATTCTCAAACTCCAACTCTTCTCTCAACAGTGTAGCTACCTTCACTGATACCGTCGCAGCAACCAACTCAAGTCTAGGGACAGTAACAGCCTTTAGGGGTGCAACTCTACACTTACTCATTACAAGTGATACCTTCACTTGCCCCTGGTCATCCACAACTCTCAGGTAGGAACATTGGCCGTACCCTTTCTCACTGCCATCACAAAAATGATGAAGTTCCACAGCAACTATTTTGCCTTGTGCTGTAGTCATCTGATAACATCTCTCAATGCCAATGTCTTTCAGTAAAAGTAGCTGTTCTCTCCATGCCCTCCACTGGGCCAGAATCACATCATCTACCGGCTCATCCCAATCACCACCTTTCATGCATACTTTCTGCAGGATCTGTTTTCCCAACAACACGAAAGGACCAACCAGTCCCAAAGGATCGAATATAGCACTCACTGTGGACAATATGCCTCTTCTTGTTTCCGGTCTAGTCTTCTGTGCGGAGTCAAATGTGAATTTGTCTTCCGAGGCATTCCATAGTATCCCCAGAGTTCTTTCTGTAGGAAGATCACTTAAGTCCAGCTGGTTGAAATCAGAACTAACTGATTCTCCTGGCAACGCCTTGAGTACTTCTGGTGAATTTGAAAGGAACTTGTGAAGACAGAAACCACCAGTCTTCAACATGCTAGATGTCCTCTGTATAAGACTGATTGCATTATCAATGGTCGGCACCGATTTCAGCCCGTCATCAACGTAAAAACCTCTTTGAACAAACTCGGCTGCATCTGAACCAAACTCTTTTGCATTTAATTCAGCTACCTTTTTAAGAGCATAATTAGCACACCCAGGTGAAGATGTTGCCCCAAACACGTGCACCCGCATTCGAAACTCTTCCACTTTCTCCAAGTTCTCGTTTTTCCACCATAGGAATCTCAGTAGATCTCGATGCTGTGGCTCCACTAGTACTTGGAAAAACATCTTTTCTATATCTCCTACGAAGGCGATTCTTTCTTGGCGAAACCTAAGCAATACGCCAAGTAGGCTATTGGTTAGATTTGGACCCTGTAGCAAGCAGTCATTGAGGGAGACTCCTTGGAATTTGGCAGCACAATCCATTACGACCCTCAATTTATCTGGTTTACGCGGGTGATGTACTCCATGATGTGGAATGAACCAACATGGATTGTTTCTTTCGTCAACTGGAACCACTTCTGCTTGTTCCTTTTTAATTACTTCAGCCATGAATTCCTTGTATTTCTCTGAAAATGCCGGTTTCTTTACCATTTTATGCTTCAAGTTCACCAGTCTTTTCATCGCAGCACTTCTATTGTTTGGTAACTGGGGTTGTTCTTTAAATGGCAAAGGTAACTGCACATGTCCATTTACTATTTGGACACCCTGATCCATCCTTTTCATAAACAGTGCATCATCAACTGACATCATCTTGTCGGAGCCTGGCAAATCTATAAAGTCCCTTTCAAGTACCTGTATTACTTCTTTAGTGGTTGACTTGAAGACAAATCTCCTTTTTGTGGAGGTTTCATTTCCTTGCCTGGTAACACCAATAACACCCCATCCAAGTGCTGTTCTTACTGCGTATGGATCGGTTGCCTTTGTCCCTGGTATCACTTCAAGTGGCGTGAGAGCCTTAGGGCAAGTTGCACCAATCAGTAACCCAACTTCCACCTTCAACAGTGGGCTCAGTTGATCCTTTACCTTCTGGAGATGAGGCCACTCCTTTACGGTTTCAGGTGTCGGGATCTGTGAAACTGTCACTGGAATGCATTGTCGAGTATAGGTTGCTGGCAAAGAAATGCCTTCATCCTGATTCAATCCTCAAATGGTTACTCCCTTTACTTTCTCAGAGCTAACTGTTCCTCGATCCAGAATGGTTGCAATTTCTAATTTTATGTTAGTTCCACTAGCTCCAAGTTTTGCTTTCAAGGCATCTGTCATAAAACAGGCATCAGATTGCTCATCAAGTAGAGCGTAAGTCAGGATTTCATCACATTGGTCATGCTTGACCAACACAGGTAGTATAGATGATACACAGTCTCCTTCATCTACGGAGTCTGTATTACTACAGTGGCTGTGTGTAACTGTTGTCTGTACTTCCTTCTTTGGAATCGCTTCAGTATAACTTTCCTCAATTGGTGGTTCTTCATTTTTAAATTTGTGCAGGATGGTAGGATGTTGCCCCCCACATACTTCACATGTTTGCCGTCGAACGCAGTTCCTCCATATGTGGCCACGTTTGAGGCATCCCTTGCAAAGGCCCTTGTTTTTAATAATTTTTTCCCTCTCGGCCAATGTCATTTCCTTAAACTTGTCACACTCTTCAATTGAATGGTTTTTGCTGCAGCAAACACATTCGGCTGAAAATGTGCCTTTCTGCTTACTGAAACTGGAAGAGCTGAATGATCTGGCTTGGTGGCTCTTCACTTGACCTGTTCCTGACCCTTTCATTCGAGTTTGGGGCAACATAAATGACGGATCATTGCTCATCTTGGCTTGTTTGTTTATAAACTCTACAAACACACGAAACGGGGGATAACTGACCTTCTTTTCTTCCTTGTAAGTACTTCCAATTGTTGTCCACCTTTCCTGTAATCTGAATGGAAGCTTCTCGACGGCCAAGTTTACTCCTCTGGATGTGTCAAAGAAGGCTAATCCAGATAGGCTTTTATCTTCCTTGGCTGCCTTAATCTCACAAAGAAGGTCGGCAAATTCCCTCAATTTCTGTGGCTGATCTCTTCCAATTTTGGGAAAGGACTGTATTTTGGAAATTAAGAGCCCTTCAATAAGATCCGACGCCCCATACTCTTCATCTAATCTATCCCATAGCGCCTTCAGACCTGATGCAGGGTCACTGGAATACACAGCTCTGATTCTCATCATGGCTTTAGCGGATTTGGTACCTAACCATTTGATTAATAGATCTGCCTCTTCTTTAGGGGATAACTCAAGCTCTTCAATCACACCCTTGAATGTGGCCTTCCACTGTCTGTAATTGGTTGGTTCATCATCAAACTTAATTAGGCCGTTGGCCACCAAATCTTTCTTCAGCATAAATTTTGCCACTGCACAGGCTTCATGTTCTTTACTGTTAGCTTGAGTTGTTTCTTCCTTCCCCTTGTCAGATTGATCCTTTTCTTTGCATTCTGCCAGGTATTTCGTTCCTATCTGCAAGCCTTGAGTAAACTCTCTTTGACATATTTCCATATATTCCTCTGCTTCTTTGAATTCCTGGTCATCAATAATTAACTCTACAAGAGCATCATGTATTTCTTCAATCTGCTTGAATGCGGTCTTAACCTTTTCAAGGGAACTAGAAATTACCTCCCTCTCATTGTTGTCAGCTGCAGCAGTTTTCAGGACATTCAATGATCTCGTTAGGGCCGATTTTTTGTTTCTTCTGGCCTTCAGTGTTTCCTTCTTATGTTCTTCAGCCATTTTTATTCGGTCGTGGTGTTTAACATTCACTTCAATGTAAACCAACGCTCGTCTGTATTTCACTCCAAGTATTAACTTCTTGGGCTTTCAGAATGTAATTTACTGTAACTGACTAGCAGTTGAATAATCAAAAGTCGGACGAATTTACTGGCTGGTTCTCTTTATTTTCTCTCTTGGTATCTTTCTTCATTTTACCATGCCGTAAATTACTGAAATAGAAAACGAAAATGGCTTAAAATAACCAGATCATAACGAAGACTTGATATCCAAACTTGATAGTAACATTTACGTCTTTCAACGAAACGTTCCGGAATAGCGCCCTCATTCAAACAAACAAGCATCCCGGACCACCCTAGCAACTGTTGCTATGATTGTACAAATGAAAACTTCATGCCTCCAAAGCCTCGTTAAGCTAGCACATTCTAATGGTGCAATAACATCTCCCTGGCTCGAAAATTGCATTCTTCATAACAACTAGACTATATGCTACAATGAAATATATTTAAGGAAAAAGAATTACTTCGTTAATTCGCCTTTATGGCTAATGCTTAGAGTGAACCCTAAGCTTACCTCAAGGTAAAATTAGTTAGGCCTAGGTTCCCATAACGTTAGGCTAACCCAAACACGCTGCTCCTGACATAACAACAAAGATCATTAATTACTACGGAAACATCGCATAGGCTCCTCCTCTCAGTGACATCACCTTAAACTTCAAGCTTATACAACAAAACTTACCATTCCTCCTTCATTAACCCTTTGATTCATCGGAGATATCTATTTGCGAAGGTTCACACGTTTTCGATAAACACTGGTATCTAGCTTCGTCATAAGGAGTCACGAATTGGTGGCGCTATTAAGCTTAACTTACTGAATCAATTCAGTACAGTAGGTAGGTGAGAACTGAACACGACTCCTCATTTGCATTAAAAAGATAGATACAAAGCAGCATGTCCATTGTCCAAACTGCATTTCTTATCTAATACAGTGCATGTGTACATCATTACACATCAATGCTTTTGCTACCATAGGTATGTTCTACTTTCATAGAGTGAGCAGTAGACCCAAACTTACTTTGACACAAGGGCTAAATACACACCTCCTCTTTTTATTCAAAGGATCTTCCGTAAAAATCCATTACATAAGTGGGGTGTTCTGAAGGGAAGGTATAGATTATTTCATACTAATTAACATTAATAGTCATGAGCACCAAGTATGCAGTACAAATGACTAGTTTAGATTTGAAGTTTTAAAGTTAAGGGGAGAGAATTCTAAGTCTTGGGACAGGTCTATGAATAAATTCCTCCTAAACAATCACACTGGGGTATCAAAGCAGGATGGGTAGGGTGACATGTTGATGACTTTGGGAAAGCAGTTAAATTTAGGAAGGACTACAGAGTTGCTACCTTTTAAAGAGTGATTACCAAAGATAAATAGGACTTCCTTCATAGGTTTAATTTACAATTTATTACATGGTTGAAATCCACAAAACTCCCTGGTTAAGGAATCTAAGAGTCCTGATACTTACCTCCTATTTACATGCCTAACCCTCACTTACTCGCAGTAGCTATTCCTATTCCCAACAAATGAAAGAGAGCATACTGAAAGAGGACTCTAAAGAGGACAGACTTAACCAAAACCACTTCATATGAGAAACACCTTCAGGCTATCTCTGTTAAAAACTATGAACTCTATACTGTTAAAGAGTGGAAAAACTTAAATGACAGGAAAACTTTGTGTGACTTTTGATACGTCAAGTGGAAGAATGAGTAGTCCCTCTCCTTGAGGGCTCACTTCTGGTAGGCTACCTTTCATCTGCCAGGAATAACTGTAGGTAAGTGAGGGTTCAAGGGTTGTATATATAAAGAGGAGATTAGAAAGGGTGCTGTTGATTCATGGGTCCCAAAACTACAGTCAAAATTGCAGATTAACAACATCCTATCTATCTAGCAGGTAAGTAAGAAGACGATGACAGAGACTCATGAAGCCCTCTGCAGGGGCACTCGAGAACATAGTGTAACAGGTCTTAGTGCCAGTGAAAGAGGGATTAATTGTACATAAAATAATTGGCAATGTGTTAATGAGTGGCATATCAATAATGGGAATGATGCAAAGACATCATTGAAATTCTTGCAAAAGAATGTCACACAGTGAAAATATCCTTTTATTAGCCAACATCATCCAAACAGGAAAGTTTAACCCTGACTCCAAACACATCTAAAGGCATGCAAACACATATTACACACCCCATCAAGTAAGATTAAAGGTTAGGTAAACACAACAGAGAATGTCATATACACAGAGGCTTTCCAATTTTCACCCCACCAGTTAAAGGTGGTAGCCATTGCTATATTTAAACAGGATATAGACAATACAACAGGTCCCTAGCACTTCAAACACCACATTTTGGTGCTAGTGCTGTTGAAAAACAGCTTTCAACCAGGGAGTTGCTGTGAAAAACTACTCCCTGCTTCAAGAGAAAAAAAAAAGACTTCACTTTGAACAAAATTAATTTAACACACACTGCTAGGTCTAGGCCATGCACTAGCAACCTAGGCTTGAACCATTTCACAAAATTACTTCAAAATCCCTTGAACAAAGGAATTCAATTGAGGCAGGACGGGCTTCATGAGAACAAGATTCCAAGGAAGATATAAAGAAGATGTTTTAGCTAGTTGAGTATGCCAGCTTCCAGGCAACAAAGGCACACAATAAGGGCATACATACAAAATTTTTACCAGATACATGTTTGCTTGAGTGAAGGGCAGTTAATTGATAATTATGCCAAATATTAACTTAAATTGACATTCCTTCACAGGTAGTTATTATGAAAACCCTGTTCTACCAAATGAATGGCTGGATATTTCACTTGTTAGTCATATGCAATATAGACAAAAATTAAGCCGAACTTAAATCAAGTTTACTACAGAAAAGGTTAAGCTGAAAGAAATATGGACAAGTATCTCAATCTACGATGAATGTCATAAAAACCATATTGGTTAAATCAAGCCACACCTTTTAGAATGCCTACTATGCTACATTTCATGAAAGGGCAGGAGCAGTCATCCCAAATTGAAGAAGTGGAGTAGACTGTTCAGTTTCATGATTGGCTGTTGGGAGTCATGTGACAATATTTTTTCTCTTCAAATGTGATATTTACCAGAAATAACTAATTGGTTTACCTTGAATATGCAATAGTAAAGTCATGAAATGTAATTAAAGATATTTTGAAGAGAAATAAGATGAAAATTGAGTTTTTTAGCTTTCTCTTTGAAATAAGTTTGGGGGGACTGCTCCTTACCTTTAAGTCAATCAACATCATCATCTCCGTAGCTTTATGACATGTAAATCTGAAAATGCACAGTAATTTTATGACTGACAAACCAATCACAATTTACTTCATTTTGTGCAAAAGAAATGACAATGGAGGATTCTCAGCCTGTCTTGCACTTTTGTTCATGGCATTTGCTGAGATGAAAAATGATCCACACCAACTTTGCATCCCATAAACTTTTATTAACATTTCTGGGGAAGGGGTTTTATCAGAGTGATTTTCCTGTTCAAATCTTGTTGTTAAATGAATTCAACAACAGTCACAAATGAGTGTTTGACTGTTTCATGTTTAACAGTATACCACGAAAGAGTTTAAAGGGCAGGAGCAGTCATCCCAAATTGAAGTAGTGTAGTAGACTGTCCAGTTTCATGATTGGCTGTTGGGAGTCATGTGACAATGTTTTTTCACTTCAAATGTGAAATTTACCAGAAATAACTGCTTGGTTTACCTTATGCAACAGTTAAGTCATAAAATGTAATGAAAGATACTATGAAGAGAAATAAGAAGAGTATTGTGTTTTTTAGCTTTTTCTTCAAAATAAGTCTGGGGGGACTGCTCTTTACCTTTAATTTCACTCATGTATCAAATTTACATGTGTGTTAAAAAATGATCATCTCTTTTACTGAGACACTGCAATAAAGGGAAAATTGTTCAACAACCAAGCAGACCTGAAGGCAGACTGTTAAAATGACAGCAGTAACAACACACTGACAAACTGCCCCAAAATTAATTCAAAAGATTCCTCAACAGGTAATGTTTCTTTTTTGTTTGTGATAAAACTGCAGGAAACAGCTCAAAAAGGTTCCCTTCTTTTAATGCAACCTAAAACCTACGCACTAAAATTTTTTTCATCAACACAATAAGTTAATAAACTGTCACGTAAACATCACAAACACCTAAACCTAAACAATATTCTATCTTTAGCAGTACATGTCATAGTACTAAAACTCAACCAGCAGATTTTGTGTGTCTACAGGGGCACACAAGTCTGCTTTTGGTGCAGCTGAAGTATTGGGAGGCAGCTGCAATACAAGCACATGCAAAATAACTTGGATGAACAAAACAACTGTCAGAAAGACTCCTGATTCTTTCCTTGCACATGTACGATTCATATCATACAGCAGCTATATACAGAGGGGAGTGGAATACTGCTCAATAAGAGATACTGCCAATACGATTGCCAGTATTACCCAATTCTTCAAATAAAAAAATCGCATCCTCCTTCCCTATCATTTATAGTTTGACTTGTTTATCTCAAAAAATTCCTATCCCTGACAGTAAAGTTTCTCAGGTACAAGATTTCTACTACCTTGTGCTCCAAACAGAAAAAAATCTGCCTATTGTACATGTCTCCTAGACAATCTAGTCCATACAAAATCTCTTTGCTCTGGACAATACTTTATCGAGTACTGTGCCAACTTTGTACAACCTTATAGCTACTTTTCAACAGGGTTTCTCATGGATTTTAGGGGTGATAAGGAGGTACTTATGTTAAACCATGGGAAAAATGCGGCTTTGGTACCAGAAAGGAGGGAGGACTATTAAAGGGGGGAATAGTTTTTCTTTTCCTATACAGTGCAGAGAAAGTGACGTTTAGGACAATTTTCTGTGGGAGGTGGTAGCCAAATTTGTAAAGTAGCCACCTCACCAAAAAATTGTGAATGGAAATCCTATGTGGTATAAATCTAGCCAGACATACCAGTGACCTTAATTACAATGCATTTAACCAATCAGAGTGGTCTATACTCCAAAAAATTAATATACATCAAAAACTAGGCAGCATTTGTGAATATAGATACCTGGGGGTAGATGCAAAAGCCACTTTTAATAAATAGTGAATGTATTCTACTGTAATCAACTTTACTCCAGAAATTGATACATCAAACTCATACCAGTATTAATGTAGTTATAAAAATTTTTGCAAGGATCATGTTTGCATCAATGAGCAGTATGTACTCAGTGTAATGTATTTCTATTTCCCTTGCACAAACACATTTTAATTTTCAAAAGTGACTTTCACCTAGGATGTAGTACATATCTGATTACTGCTTCCACAGATATTGCCAAGAAGACAGTATTAAAAACATTCCAGATACCAGGTCATATGATCTGACCTCGGCTTGTTATTCATGGTGAGAGCATAAACTTCCCACATCATATCAATCTACTAAAGGCACTCGGCAAATAACCCTTGAAAGCTCTCACATAATAGTAAAGAAGAATTCTATTTGATCTTCCAATGAAGAGTAAAATATGATTTTGTGGAGTAGGCTGTGTCTGCTCAAATTCCTGCTTCAGAAATTCATATCAAATCTAGGTGAGATGTGTTAAATGGATTTTATGAATCTAGGGGCCAAAAACTGTGACAGTCATGTCTACAAGCCACATGAAGACACCTCCCAAGAAACAGATCAATCGTGGGATTTTACACATACAACTCTTTCTCATTTCCGGAGGTTCGTTGCAGTTAAAGCAGCATTCAAACCTTCTATTTGGCATCTTTTGTCATTACTGATACTCTGGTTAGTTTCATCTTCCCTTGCTTTCTTTAAGTTTCCCTTTTCATATGATTTCTTATTCATCTCACTCATTTATTAATACAAAATTTCCACCCCATGTTTGCAACTTTGGTGGGTGAATTTTAAAAGCCAATTATCAGATGCTTGAATATTACATTCTTTTAGATTGAATACAGTTAAGCGAAAATATAAATCTAAATAATACATCACTTCACATTATAAAAAATGATCTCTGCTTCTATAGGGTACATGTACTAAGCCTATACATCTTTTCTCAATGGAAAAGAACAAACTTTTCACATCTCCTTAAAATATTATGACCTCCTGATGTAATGCCTTAAATAGAATTCTGTCCTGTAAATATAGGAAAATTGCTGGTTGTCTAGCATTTGTACAGAAATAGATGGCTACCTGTTCTTTCAATGAAATAAGATACTAAGGCAGTCTAGGCAAGGGAATATTGTACTGACGATATGATTCCAAACAGAATTTCAATTCAATTTATACTAAAAGACTGTCAATTCAATTGTCTCACAAATGTCATTGATTAGATGAGCGATGACAAAATGCTAGATATAAGGGTTGTATTTTACTGATGTCACTGGTTCTTTTGATAGCATCACAGCATGATAAATTAATATTGGAGTAGTATGCCTGGGATGAAATATCACAGTAGTGACACTGCTTTTGTTTTTACTTTGAGTACAATGTCAGATCATACAGCGAATACACACACCCTATCTTACAGGAAACAGTGCGTGCAACAATAGAAGCTGATCAGAAAGGAATGAATTTGATCAAGAAATGGTCAAATTTAGTGATTGACATTACTTGAGTACAGTCAGCAAATTGTTAGCATACAGGCTCACAAGTGGAAATTGGCATGAATTAATAAACTAAACCTATGTCAGACAGACAGTATGTTATGAAGTTTTTGCATCTGATATATATGCATCAAGACAGCTACGAAACTCAAGGAATGTGGCTGGAAGAACAACTCCCACCCTTTTAGGCTGCAATGAGCACTCACAGTGTTCTGAACTCTGAAAATATGAATACTTATGTACCTTTTAACCTTTATTGGAATGAGATTAAGGGAGACCTAAAACATGAAATGATTATCATGTCATAAAAGAGAGTTATTTATCCCTTTAATGTACTGAAAGGGAAACTAATCATCTTTCCCTCTTCCCCTCCCCTATAAAGAAGCTTGTTGGATTCACATTGTCGTGACAAAAATACATCCCTTTTGATTTTCAGTAACAGTGCTCTGAATGTATCCATTTTCTCCAGAATCCATACATCACTACACTACCAGTGACTACACACTGATAGCCAGCCTTTGAGTCATCACTAATATCACCATGGTCAAGTGAGCTTTGGCCATGGGCAGTTTAGCCATGCAATGAGTACTGAAATGGATATCTTGCTGAGTTGACCACTGACATCCCCCTACATTTTGTTTCCAATCAAAACACATTCACAATAACCAAAGTAAATTTGATCCCCACTTTAACTGTACTCAAATTCACACAAGGATGGCATTATTGGTGTGCTAGTACATAAACAAAATAGTAATCCAATGATTACTGCCCCAAATAATACTGTTATAAGCAGACACAGTATCCACTAGCCTGTCACTGCAACGCTTCAATGGGTAGGAATACCTTGGAGTATTCGGAATGGCAGTGGATCAATACTTGTGCATGACTGTAATTACCTTAAAAGCCACACATATTTAATCAGTTGACTGAGCTGCATTAGACCTGACCAAGGCAACAACTTAGATGAGCAGTAAGCAATATAATAGAACAGGCCGCATAAAGGTATGACAAGTTGACAACTGGTAAAGGGTGTTTCCTCTTAAATCAGTCATGGTGCATAAACTGAAAAATATGCTTTCTTTTGCCAGGGGTGAAGTTTATATCCCATGAGCTGGCAGCTATTAGGTTTCTAAGATTCATTTGTACGCTTTACATTTACAAGGTAAAGAAATAAAAAAAAATGTGTACAGAATGCAGAATGGTTGCTGGAAAAGCACAGAACTCTCTCCAAAAGGCCAGACAAAAAGAACAAATTGCCCTTGTTGCAGGTCAGAATTAAAAAGAAATAGGTAGAGCATGCTCTTATAGTAAAGTTAAATCTCATTTGATAGACAATTACTCTGGTTAAATTTTATGCTGAGTAGCACCCCCTTCCTTTTGCCAGTTCCTTCTGGCTTTAATATAAGATTTCTGTTTTCTTATTCATCTTTCTTTTTTTTTACTTTGAAGGTCACTAGCTGCTATGATGAACATATTACTATTTTCTAGTGTCCTGTTTAAAACTCTACATTTCATCATGCATCTTGTTTTTATATGCATCTTTATAAAATGTTTTTATAAACAAAATACACTGAACTGAACTAACTAATAACAGGAGGGTGCAATCCTAGTGCTGCTCATGAATGTTGCCACATGGGTCATACAACTGCTAAAATATCATGGAATTACATTTGCAAATTATGAGAAGGTTAAGAAGCAGAATGAAAAGGTTCTATAATCCATATTCAGACCACTGGGTCTGATTTTTCCATGTTACTAGCGTTTTCTTCAACCTCTTGAGGATACATTTAACACAGTGACATAGCTCAGAAACACAAATCTGAAACCAAAACCACCCACAATCCGGAAGAGAAACCCTGCTGTATCTGTAAATCGAACACCTTTACTGACTCAAGGGGGAGTTTCCAGTGTCTGGCTCAAGTGACTTCTCATTCTGTTACCATGGATTCTCTAACTTTGTTAAAATCTGCACGAACAAAGCTCCAGGGAGCATTGCTTACTCAAATTGTTAATATCCTTCAATTTCCTTATTTAATTAATCTTCCAGGCCAACTCATCATTAATTCTGATCTCATCATAATATCTGATCATATCCAATCCACTGCCATCTATCAACTGAATAATTATCACGCTAGCTACAGAAGGATATACTGGCTGTTGTAATTTATGGAATCATTATGATTAAATGTATTTTTTTTAATGTTTCATGTTTTCAGTGCATTCATGGCATGTTAGCAGGTCAGCTTCCACACTCAACATGGAGATCTAAATATAACATCACAATAACTGACTGATTATTCTGCAGGAAACTGTACATTCTGACATCATGATTACACTAGACACTGATGTCAACTGTGATAATGTACAGGCAGTCCATGTTATATCTTATTTGTCAGATACATCCGTACCAGATGCTTTCAGATCATACTCCTCTTTACTTTAGTACCCATACTTAAACTAGATAGGAAAACCCAATGAGGACATGTCCAAATTGAGAGGAAAAACTAAGGTTCCCCATAACACCCTAGGAAAAGAATTCTGTTAGTGTCTAAAAGGACCCTGCTATCAACTGAGATATAAAAAAAATATGCTTTTCTCCAAACATCATACAAGGGAGGAGACAGAAAAAACAAAGCCTAGAAGCTGTGTCAAAGCCTGTTGGTTTGGTAAGAAGATGAGTTCCCACAGAGGTCACCTGCATACCTTAGGTCCAGGGTACGGGGAGGGGGGGAGTCCTCCCACTGTTTATTTGCTATTAGTTTACCAGATTTAGTGGGTATGTGGCAATAACAATGGAAAAAAGGGGATCGATGAGGGTGAAGCTGATCTGCCAACTTCTAGGGATATACTGTAAGAAATGTTTAACACCACTAGAGCCATGAGTATTTTTTTTTCCAACTTAAAAGGGGAAATGCAGTCAACCCAACTTGAATTGGCTTGAAAAGTGTCAGTATACTATTTCATGAATTGCTATTGAGAATCATGTGACAATAGTTTCCCTTTACAAATTGTGAAATGTTATAGAAGAAACTGTTGGTTTACCTTGAATATACCATAACATGCAATATTCCTCAAGACTTGAAACATAATGATACTTGGAAATGACAAAATAAGAGCCTTAACCAAGATAGATGCCTTCAATACTGTCTAGTAGGAATGAAGAAACCACATTTTTTCAAAGCAATGTCTTCCATTATGCATCACACTTCATTGAGAGTTTCTACAGTCCACTGTTTTGTGACTGTAATTTAACATGTACTTACACAATTTCACTATGTAAAAAATTGTCAAACAAAAATCCTTTGTTTGTAGTAATATTATTAAAGAGTGCTAGGTGACTACACTAACTACAATATGCCAAACATAAACACACATACCACCATGTCAGCACAGGTACCATTATTATAAAACTGCACACAAATAATCTTAATTATTAAAAACTGCCAGTGACAACTGATCAATGAATCCTGGTAGTTTTTCATGGTCAAGTTTTAAGGAAAAGCTTTGTTGTTGTTTGCTGGGCACAGATAAGTCTAGTGTGGAGAATAGAAACTGATGAATTTTTCCCCAGTAAAGTATTTTTTGATGGTTCAATCCTGTACTGTAAATGTTCCCTTAATGGGGAAAGTACTGTCACCTTAACTCAAATTAGTGTAGTAGACTATCCTGTTTTATGATTGGATCTTGAGAACCATTTGACAATATCTTTCCTCCTCCACTGTGAAATTTACAAGGAGAAACTGCTTGGTATGGATTAATGTAATAATTCATACCGTTCATTGAGTTGATATTGATAACTTAATTATTGAAAGTGTTTCCCAAAAAGTGCCTGGTTTGGTAATCTGCAAGGCCCCAAACTCCTATTTACACCTGTAATCACACTTACCTACAACTAGACCCCGGTAAGCTAATAGCACAGTGTAGATGGAGACAGCTCTCACGCCTGCCTCAAGGAGGAGTGATGTAGATAGCTCTCACCCCCATGGATGCCTCCCATTGTCCTCTTTCTGCTTACCTAAAACTCTACAGGTGTAAATAGGAGGTAAGGAGGGGCAATGTAGATTAAGGGGAACACCTCATGAAAATGTTTATAATAAGAATGGTTAGTGAAGTTTCATATCCCCTTAAGTATCCTACTCAATCATAACACAGTTATTTGTAATGCTGGATATAGGGATTGTCCAAGTTTGGCCATTTGTCATTGGTATGTGAAGAAAACACAAAAACTTTGGAAAAATTTGTTGAATTCCACATGAACCAACTCAATGAGCTGCTTTGAACATCATGAAAAGTGCTTGGGAGAGAAGAGACAAGAAGAACTGTATGGGAATCTGGCTGCTGTTTCAAAACAATGTTGAGGAGACTGCTTTGGCCCTTTACACCTTAAAAACAAGCAAACAATTTATTTCCATGGAGGAGTTAAATATACATTATGTCGGATAGATAGGCAATTTAGATGTAAGGAGGGGTACTGTAAGTATATGTCTGCGATGTGAATTTGAAAGTCCCAATCTCACGTTTTATTACAAAACTTAAACAGGCTGATACATCACTAATAAAGACATACTTTGAAAATTAAACCATTCAATAACTCAATAGCACTTCTGTTACAAAGCAAAGCATTCAGTACTCAAGAGGAGTGAATATGGATAACAAACACAGTCAATAAATGTAACAACTTTTGCTTTCAGTTACTCTTTTAATCTTTATATAATTCAAGATAGAGATTTCACAATTTCAATAACAAATTAATGCCTCTTTTGTCTTTTAAAACTCTGATGATTTCTCATTCATTTTCTAAGAACTACCAACCTTCACGTCATCCAACATGAATACAGCAATATGAAGTACTCATCACAAGACATCTTTGACACACATCCTTCAAAGATCTATTCACAGAGGACACCTAACAGCATGAAATCGAAAGGTCCTGTTGTCTTTCCCGGTTTGAATGTCAACTTTTTCTGCCTCACAGTGTAGGATTGCAGACTTCAGTTTCAACATGAATTGCCACACTCATTATAACATAAATGTATTGGCAAATAAGGTGGTGTGGAGTGGAGGGAGAGTGATTTGGAGTTTGCCGAAATATGCAAAATGAATAAGCTGACAACTGAACATGAAGGGAAAATAAGATTCACCATCCAACCTGTAAAGGCTTTCACTAAATATTAAACTAAACCAAATTTATACATTAAATTTACCTTTTGTAAAGCAAGTTTTGGAAGAGTTGAGTCATCCCTACTCCAAAATCATCTTTCATACCACTGATTTCATTGATAAACCCCCCCAACCTTCCGCTGCATTATTACATTACTACTTACCCTCCATTTATTGTAGCTTTTTCTCGATAGGATGAAGGCCTTAGCACTCCTTCGAGTGCTTCCCTTGATGGCTGCTGGGGACTGTTGACCAAAGATGTATTCAGCATTTCAAAGCTATCTAAGGATCCAGCACTGTGCATGGATGGGCTTCCATTATAACCAGTTCTCTGTACAGCAGGAGACAGCCTTCTTGTTGGGGTTTGGGGGGCTGCAATACCATCTACACTTCCCATTGAAGCAGCATCATTGCTGTTACTCGATGCCATTGAATCTCTGTCCCTGCTCTTCTTGCGATCATTTGCTTTTCTGCCATTTGCAGCACTCTGCTTGCGGCGTTTCAAGGATGTTACATCCGGTTTTCTTAAGAATGACATTTCTTCTGGATGACGGATACCTAGGGGTGAAATCAAAGATGGTGCAGATGTTGACTGAAAGAATATGCCCTTAAACATTTGGCTTTCTTCTTATTTAGGCTAGACCTTTTATCTGAACTGAATTATCAAGACATGTCTTCATTCCAGACTTGATTGACTGACATAAAAAGGGGGTGTGGCATACAGTAGAAGAACTGCTCTGAGTAGCACCCACCATTATGCTTCATGCAAATCAGAGGAAGAGCCAAGTGCATCCATGGAATGAATTGTTATTAATTAAAATGTGTAAATGAGAGGTAAAGAGGCACAATGTAGATCTACTTTTTGAGTATCTGACACCTTTTAGCAAGTGCACTGCTCTATACTGCTAGCCTTGGTGGTAAAATATAGGAAGCTGGGAGGCTCCTTTCAAGGAAATCTGTGCATCTGAGGGAATTTTCAAAATAGGAAGGGTATTTCCCTTATTTGTTCTAACCATTGTGTAGTTATTTTTCCCCCTTCCTGAGATAATTTTGGCACATTTCTGTAAAATAAAGACATTTCCAGCCATGACTGATAAAAAGTAATAGTTTCCACAACAGGTAACTATTTGTTATCATCTTGTTTAGTTCCCCATGTTTTTTGAGTGAATGCCCCCTGCCTTTTTTTCTTTCTTTTCTTAGCTTGCCAGCTAGTTTTTGGAACGCAAACCATGTACAGGATACTTTTTATTGTAGGACTGACTGTTACTGAAATGTGTCTCCTAACAATTACCACAATGCTCACTTACCAATATCTCTAGCCAGTTCTTGAACAGCATTGAACACTAATCCTGAGAAATCAACTTTCATTTCAAGTATCTGCATATCCGGCATCTGTACCCGAAGCATTTTGTGCATCGGAGTAAACTCCAAGTGGGCATCTGCTTGGACATGACATTGGTCAAGGGTTGAACGAGTTCTCATCAGCCACTGGTTTTTCTCTGGCCACCAAAAGGCATGATCTGACCAGTCTGTTTGATCTGAAAGAAAAAAGGGGTTTCAATGAGCATTAAATATGAATGAGAGACAAGATAAGGTAAGAGAAACATGTGCTTTGAACATTATTTTTAAATTCATTGCATACACTGTAACAAAGTCTCTAAAATACCATCGAAATTGTGGACTTTTGGTAAGTTCTTTCCTTTGCAATGTACACAATTTGAAACAATGATTTGGGAGTCGAAATAAGATGTGCCCTCTTTTGAACTACACTTATGTGCTGGGGGGGGGGGAGCAACTGGGATACAGAGTTAATTTGCTGGCCCTCCAGACCTTCTAGCATATAAATATCACAGTAACCATGTTCAAAGTTCCAGGCTCAATCTGGGTCACCAAAGTCACTCATTAGTACAGTAACTGACAACATTTCTGTTGGCAAAATTACACATAATAACAGGACTTCCAGGGCTCGATTTTCGTGGTTGTTGATTGTCAGGGACAACTAAAATTCCATATGGACAGCCAAAAGTTGGTTGTCCGATGGACAACCATTTTTCTGTCACAATGAAATATATTCAAGTAGCTTGGTTTTATCTGATGGAAGAAGTATACTGTTGACTGATCAACTCTTTCAACTTTTTTCATCATACAAGTGTTTTTGTCTTGCAAAAATCATTTTTTTTTTTTTTTATTCTTCGAGAACAATTATACATAAACACAATTACTGTTTTGTACTGTCATATTTTGGGCAAAATGTTTTGGACAACCAAATTTTCATTAGGACAACTAAAAATACTGAATTGGTTGCCCGAAGGACAACCATAAATTTTTCTGAAAATCAAGGCCTGACTTCCTTCAAGATCATCCTCCTAAATGTAGGTTAGAATATCTCAAGTTGCATGATCTAATGCACTGCTATATTAACAGAAACATTTCATATGTTGATCTAGAACAGCAAAGCTGTTGTGAAGCTTACACAATTTCTGTTGTATGTTAAAACAAGGAACTCAAAGAAGCAAGTTTCATCTGCCTCCAAAACCTTACATTACAAAATTAAATGCAAAGAAATAAAGAAGAATGAAGACAATACATTTGTGATTTTTCATGTAAATCTACTTCTGAAATAGTTTTATAGCAGACCTAAATATAACACTGCATATTTTCTCAAATAATAAAATCCTGGACTGTGTGCTGTTATAGGCTGTATGATAAAATTAATAACTGAAGTAAGGTACACCTGTAAACTATTCAAGCATTGCAAACTTCATTTAGTTGCACCTAGAAATCTGCAAGTAAACACTATAACACCGACTCAAATTCCTGCAGTACTGTACTTGAACAGTGTGTACTATAGATGCTTTGTAAAACCAGAATGCAAGGCATTCCTACTCGCGAATGGAGGTGGTCTTTACCTGTTCTAGTGATATTAACAAAAAGCTGCTAAACTTAGCAACTTCCAGACGGCAGTAGGTTCCATCTTTAGATTCTTTGGTATGATACGACCTGGTAATCGAACCCATGCCTTCCGCGTGTTAGGGTGGATGCTCTACCGTTAGACCAAACACGTGATTTTTTTTTTTTATAATGAGGAGGTTTGCACATTTCAGAAAATATATCAGTGTTGAAAATTTATACAGGTGAAACACTAAGTTAGTGATGGGAGGTGAGGGAAAAAGAAATGTTTATGATACAAGCCCGAGTTTTAGAAAGTGTATATGAGTGAAACGTATACATAATGTTGAAACTGACTGAATAAAACAAGTAGTGGATGATATTATCTACTAGATATAGAAAATAGACGTGTTTAGATTGCAGAAGGATTATTTTATTAATAATATCCGGCCGTAGCCAAAACTGTCAGAATGTCACGCATATTGTTGGAAGTTCAAAACATCAAAATTTCCTCACGAATGACAATTTCAATATTTTTTAACTTCCTTAGTGTTCTCAGTATTATTCGATGGCAGTGCTTATTACGGTTCGACAGTTCACCCGGATCACTTGTGAATGCATTGCAATATCACCAGCAAAGCAAGCATATGCTTCCAGATCAGAAGAGATGTAACTTAGCTATGGTCTTGGCTAATGAGGTTTAAGGGTAGAGAGAGATAACTACGCAGTCTTTTGTTTTGCTACCTCATCAGAGATCTCTTGTCCCATTCCTACTATAATTGTCAACAACAAAAACAGTATAGAATTTCTCACCGGCCTCCTCTTCCTTTGGTTGGATAAGAGCGCAGCTTGTGGTCTTTTCCCTTACAGTACAGTTGCTCAAAGGAACCGTTTTAAATTTGTCTTATAAGATTGCTAAATCTAATGATACCGTACCGTCAAGTACAGCCACCAATGAAAAAAAAATCTAATGTGAGAATATTTACAAAATGCAGAACAAAAAACTTGGTTTGATGTTGACTAAGTTATTTAGATGAGGTTAAGCATACAGGTATATAGGTCCCGCGCATGGCACATTTGAATTTGAACTGAAGCACATCAAAATCTCGAAATGGCTTTTCAAGCCACGGTTTCAATAGATATCATCAAGTGTATCATATGTCGTTCGGCTGATCATGTGGTCACCAGCAAAGCAAGCGCCTATTCGTAAAGGCGATTCATGTTTCAGTTGAAAAGTCTACGTCAGAAGACTACGCAGTTAATATTGCGCAATTTTCGCATCCGGGAGTCTACGTTTTCTTATCCCTTCTCTATTCCTAACCCTCTGTGACGGTCTTCAGTTCTGAACACAATAAAATATTACTTTAGTTTGTCGCTCTTGTTACAGTTATAAGTTGCCTCATTATGAGAAGAAATCCCCCGTTCAATGTTTTTCTTGAAACAACGCCTAAACTTTTAAGTCAACAGGTTGCTCGGATGTTTCAAACTGTAAGAAAAGATGGGTAACGACCATGTCATAAAGAACTGCAGTTGACAAAAACTATAGAAAGGGCTTCTGAGAACCCTATACAGTCGTTCCAAGAACCATGTGATTGAAATATCCCTCAAGTAATATGCCTCAACGTGTAATGAAACCAGAGACATTCTTAAATAAATTCTGTTTTGATGGTTAACTCCTTTTAATTTACAAAGACTTACAAAGTAACAAAACCAACAAGATACAGATTGAAAACACTGTAAGAAGTCCATAAAGCGACTGCTATACTTCGCATTCGCTCGTAACCAGCTGTATCATCAAGAACAAGGTTATACAGTCTGCATAACCAGGTGCAAGATAAGAACTGAACACACAACCAAGCAAACTGCTATTAGTGCAATTAATAAACAGCTTAAATGCTCAGCAGGCACAAAGAACTCAGCTCCTACAAAAGAAGCTTAAAAATACAACTTTTAATTCCATGTAAGAATGCAAGCAGGCAGGTAATAATTTGCTCACCTCCCAAGCAACCATACACCAAAATTTCAGCTCGAATTCTTCACACATGATGGAATTTTTTTGGAAAAGTTAACACCATCTGCCCCATTTGATAACCTCACATATGTACCATGTACATGTGTGAGCTAAAAATCTGAAGTGTTTCTCAATGTCGGGCTCTGTCCTGGGAACTTCTTAACTGTCAAAATGCCAGCGGAAATGTCACTTTACACCCCAACTGTCAACTTTTAATCCTCTGTCAAAAATTGAAATACTGTTCATGGTGGACATGCCATCATTTCAAACTTCCGGAGCTAACAAAAATAATCCAAAAATTCCAATGACAATAATTATTGCATCCAATGAATATCCATAATGCTCACTCATACATAAACTTCCACCGTACACAGCTGCCTTGACATACACCTAGAGGCTAGTTTTGACACTTTCTCCAAATTCAAATCCATAGGAAGGGACTTGAAAGTTGTTTGTTGCAAAAATTTCATTCTTCTAGTATACACTATGCCCAACTAAAATTTAGTACTTTAAGGTCAAAAGATAAGAGGGATGAAAGAAATTCCTCCTAACTGATTTCAAAAGGTATATCACTCTCTTCCTGGGTTATAATATAATGGATGGTTGATCTGTTCTTTTACTAATCCTGCAATTAGTCTTTTCAGGCACAAAAGAAGGTAAGAGCCCTAAGAAATTAAACTGATGCTACCAATAACAATTTGCACAAATTTTCACTGCCTGCTTCAAAAGTCTCTGCTGCTTCAGGGGATGGAATAAGGTCTCACCTAGGATGGAGTCCTCTTAAATTATTTGAGAAAAGTGGAATGATAATCAAAACCATCAAATATTGTACATTCTGTTTTCTGTCCTCATCAAACAAACCACTGTTTATCATTAATGATTCATTAAAACATATTCAGGCCCCACAGACTTTTATTGCTATTAACAAAACAAGGAAAAGAGACAGAGAGAGAGAACAGCTTAGAAACTGCACATACTATGCAAGTAAACAGCAAGGCTAGTTTACATTACATAGTTGTTGTAGGTCTACACTTCAGCATACACTGCCAATGTCAATTATGTCGTCAGACACTCCCTGCCCACTACAAATTTGTAAAATTTATTCAGACAATACTTTAGAGCAATGGTATGTTGAAAGTTTAAAGTCTTCACTGTTCATTACTTTGACAAGGGCAACATGACTGTGAGCAGGGAACCTGTACGGAAAACAAGCTCCAAATGACAGTTCTTTTTATGACCCACTTAATTTCAAATTTCATAAGTGAAGTGGAAAAACACCCTGATATTCACTTGATAATTTATAATCACTCCTCAGACAATGACATGTCATTTATTATTCACATTTGAGCATTTCCTGTAGAGTTGGAGACGCAGCAACTATGAGTACTACCTTGAAGGTTTCCCCTTTTTGCTCATGATAAACTAACAACTTGAACAACCAGAATACAAAAATGCATTGAGGTTTCGATGATACATACATGCTCTTTTCAATAAAATGCTACATTTGTTGTAACAACTGGTGACCCAAAGTGACCTTTGACTCAACCTGTAAGTAACTGGTTTTTCTTTTAACCAAAACACTTCTATAATCAAAAAGCCAAATTTCTACTGTGCCTTAAGATATTCTGCCAACAAGGTTTACAGAGTTTGATGCCAGGTGATACCAGATGGCCACTGACCTCCACGAAAAACAACAGGTACAGTACTTTCAACTCACCATAACTCATACATACACTAATTGTGAAAAACATCCGCGTTTCGTACCTTGAGCTGTCCCATACAGGTTTTTGGAGTTTGACCCCCTTTGACCCCAAATGACCTTTGACCTCTACCAAAATCAATAGGGTTCTTCCTTACATCATAATGCATCAACATATCAAGTTTGAAATGAATCCGAGTTTCCTACGATGATGTATCATGTAAACAAAGATTTCAGGGTTTGACCCCATGTGACCCCAAATGACCTTTGACCTCCAACAAAATTAATTGGGTTCTTCCTTTAATCAAAACCCATTAACCTATCAAGTTTGAAAGGAATCCAAGTTTTTTACCTTGAGATATAGTATAATTAAGGATTTTGGGGTTTTACCCCCTGTGACCCCATGTGACCTTCGACCTCCACCAAAATCAATAGAGTTCTTTCTTACATCATAACGCATCAACATATCAAGTTTGAAATGAATCCAAGTTTCCTACCTTGAGATATCATGTAAACAAGGATTTCGGGGTTTGACCCCCTGTGACCCCAAATGACATTTGACCTCAACCAAAATCAATAGGGTTCTTTCTTACATCATAACGCATCAACATATCACGTTTGAAATTAATCCAATTTTCCTACCATGAGATATCGTGTAAACAAGGATTTCGGGGTTTGACCCCCTGTGACCCTAAATGACCTTTGACCTCCAACAAAATCAATAGGGTTCTACCTTACATCATAACGCATCAACATATCAAGTTTGAAATTAATCTAATTTTCCTACCATGAGATATCGTGTAAACAAGGATTTCGGGGTTTGACCCCCTGTGACCCCAAATGACCTTTGACCTCCACCAAAATCAACAGGGTTCTACCTTGCATCATAACGCATCAACATATCAAGTTTGAAATTAATCCAATTTTCCTACCATGAGATATCGTGTAAACAAGGATTTCCGGTTTTGACCCCCTGTGACCCCAGATGACCTCTGACCT
The DNA here is from genome assembly GCA_037179385.1 of Holothuria scabra. Lineage (NCBI taxonomy): Eukaryota > Metazoa > Echinodermata > Holothuroidea > Aspidochirotida > Holothuriidae > Holothuria > Holothuria scabra. Next base: position 20,451,927 of record CM074180.1, read on the forward strand.
CCACCAAAATAAATAGGGTCCTTCCTCTCAGTATGGGGTATCTGTGTACCAAGTTTGAGAATTGTCAGATCTTCCCTTCTTAAGATATCGTGTAAACAAGCAAAGTGTCACAAACACACACACATACACACACACACACATACTTACACACGCACATACACACATACATACACACACACGCCATCATGAATGTATAGGTTTCTCTTTTCATCGAAACCAAAAACGATGTTCTTGTTCTTTGGATCAGGACTTGGAGAGCTAACCTCGAGTGTCTCTTCAGGAGGATCATGCAGATCAATTCAAAGTGACCTGAGGTCAAAAGCAAAGGCATGGAAATGAGGGAAAACTTGACTTTCATTCTATGGTGCAACTTTGTTTTACAAGTGAAAACCTGAGGGGTTGGTTAAATCTCATACAGGGGTTTTGTAAACCCTTGCAGAAGAATAAAGCATAAAGAATCTGTCTGGCCAACTTATACCAATTGATTAAAACCTGAACTGAACATCTTTTCTAACTTCCCAACTGCCATGTATTAGGGATCAAATGAATCCAGAGACAAGACTGTCATCTATAACTATGCATAATTAAACCTTTAAGTTTTATTGTGATCTGTCCATGTTGAAGTGAATTTCCTGGAGACATCTTTTGGATTGAAAGAGACTTGTGTGTAAGTCTTCTAATAGTAGAGAGTACAACTTCTTATTCAATTGACATTAATTTCACAATAAGATACAAAATTCCAGTATGTGGCAAGCTAAAAGAAACTTCAGTGAGCTATATGAGTACAAGACTTAAGAAGTTACCAGCATAAAACTTGTAGGCCAAACTGTGTAAGCTTCAAGCACCAGCCTCACTGATATCGATTTTGCAAAAATTGTTGCTTATCTAGTAACTGTTTTCATGTGCTATTATATCAATACGGAGTCAATACTTTAAACAGCTATCACATTAAATGGTGGTTCGAGACAACAGACGTTTCTCAAGGTTTGGGTTCCAGTTGGCTAGCTCAACAGCAATCACCTTGGAAGAAATAAAGAATGCATGAACACTAAATCAATGAATATATGAAAACAACAGCCATGCACAAAAATTACTAATTTCAATAATGAATATCCCTCAGCAATGAAGTGCTCTTCTCCATGCAACGAAATCATGCAAATCTAGAAATGAATTAGTTACTTAACCAGTACTGGCCTGCACAAAATTTACAGAGAGCCATTATGTTTTTCTGTCTTTGACTTTTGCTAATACACTGCACAACAGAGACATTTCAAGGCTCATTTTTATTTTGTTTTACACTGTAAACCTTGCACTGAAAAAATATGCCAAGTTTACTGTACCAGGAATGTCATCATAAAGTCAAGTAAACTTCTTCCCACATGAAAGTTGGAAACTTACAAGGGCATTTTACTTTGTTCTCCACTTGAAACTCACCCTAGTCTAAAATTTGCACTAGTCTAAAATTTGCTCATTTCAAAACTCCCTGGGAAAGTACTGTAGATTCCCAAGTGCCCAATGTTCAACAAGATCTAAATGCAGGCCTTGAATTTTGAGGGGTGCGAGTGCCATCACACACCATCACTCACCTAAAATCACTGAGAAGAGTGTGATTTTTTGTACATCTAGATTAGGAATGTAAGCTCCTATAAATTTAATAAAACAACATCCCTACCACAGTCCTCAATTTTCTGAGGACTGTAATTTGTAGCACATCTGGAAAATCTAAAACTCAAAACCAGTGGATGTAGACCCAACTATACAACAACACATTGCCTACATGTCAACCATGAAGCAAGCTTCACATATCAATTTAGTAAGACTAAGTTCCCCCTCAACATTTTGTCAAACGTTCATTCATTTTCCAGGCAACAAGTTACAGTAATAAAATGGCCAACAGTTATCTTCCTTTTTTATAGAACAAAATTCCCCTCCTTTGACTGTCAAAATTCTCTAAAACATCCCAATTTCGGTGGAATGAGCCGCCCAGCTTTCCAAAGTTTTTCAATCATGCATTCATTATACACATAAAACCTAAGTACTGCATGGCACAAACATCAGATTTACAACTTACAGTAAAATGTGGCAGAATAATGGTTTTACTGTTGTGTTGGCACACTCCTACAATCAAAGGGTGGGAAGAGGAGGAAATATTGTTCCTGTTCATAGAAACAATTTTATGTCATGAGATGAGCCCACCTTTAACCATGACAAGTTCAAGCATGCATGTGGGCAGCTGTAATGCATGTTTAGGTATAAAACCAATAGATATCCTCTACTACTGAATGCATGTTGCAATAGGGTTTCACGGTACCACTGATAATTGGTACCGTCGGTACCGCCACAAATGGTACCGGTATTACCGTAGTACCAGTACCAGAAGAGTAAAAAAGTAGGATTTTTATCACATGCAAAATAACCGTAAAAATACCATGCATTGACATAAGTGAAGTCTTCTGATAATCCCTGCCTCCCGTTTCAGTATTTTTTATAACATTTAGTGACCCCACACTAAACAAATCGGTAAACAAAAAAAGAAATAACCTCTCTGCAAATTTAGCGTCCGATAATTTCGGGACACACAATAAATCAGTGCCGCACGTCCGCACTGGAGCTAGACCTCACAAGATGACAAGAGCACTCAGGATTGTAAAGAAGATTGCAAAAATAATTTCTGCAAATAATAAGAACCCCCTCCTAAAGTATAACCAAAAGTTATTGAGTAGAACTTTACAAAAATATTTCCATAAAAGACTGATTCATCAAGCTTTCTTCCCGCCGAGTTATTGCTATCAAAACTAAATCAAAGTGCTTCAAGATTGAATTTACGAATGCATCGCGCAGCAATCTGTTGTACAATAACACTATACTGTTCTTCAGTACGTAGAGCAATACAACAAAGCAAGTGAGTTGATCAGTTGAACTGAACACGCGAGCCAATGATTTAAGCGGGATTTACTGTGTGTTCCGTCCCATTGCTTCACTGTGTTACAGTAATTTCTGAAAGAACGTTCGTTGCGTTCGTACGAAAGTTTTTCTCCCACAGACATAAACAGTGGACGTTATAGAACGGTCCCACTGAATCACTGTGTTAAAATCAGAAATCGTCGATGCAACGTTCATGTCAGAGCTTGCAATGCTATGATTCTTTGTCTGCTTACAACGAGTTTCGCACTCGTATAATGTTGTGTGCTATCGTAATCAAAGTTAATTTTATCAATGATGGAGCATGGTATCTATTAGCAATACACCATGTGAAAGCATTTGCTGATGAGCAGCGATCGTTCGGGGGTTGCGCAGAATGTCAAAAGAAAGCAAGGGCCCTGTTAGTGTGGAAGGTACTAGTTCTGCGAAAGTAACGTTAAACAGCACTTTCTGAAATTCGTAGGGGGATTTGTGACTGAAATAGCGCAAAACGATTATCAAGTGAATGTTCCCTGTTTGTATTGCAATCCTTAGAGACAGGGCACATTTTTCAAATGGGTTTTTGTTTCATTCAAGTATCATTCAAATTCAATGCTTTATTTTTGAGAAAAGATTTTCACTGCAAAGTTGATAATCGTGTCCGTCTAAATACTAGGCGCGGGCGAAGCTAGTGCTGGCAGGGATCGTTCTGAGATTGCGCAGAATGTCGATAGAAAGCAAGTTCCTTTTTAGTGTGGATGGTGCTAGTTCTGCGAAAGTAACGTTAAACGGCAATTTCCAAAATTCTTAGGGGGGATTTGTGACTGAAATGGTGCGAAATGATTATCAAGTGACTATTCCCTGTTTATATTATAATGTTTAGAGACACGGGGCATTTATCAAATGGACGTTTGTTACATTTTAGTATCATTCTAATTTAAATGCTTTAATTTTGAGAAAAGATTTTCAACTTACAGTTGAGTGCCGAGTCTCCACGATACTTCGGTACCTTTAGGTTGGTGGTACCATACCGTACCGGTAGCGGTACGTACCGGTACTTACAGAAATACCGGTATACCGTGAAACCTTATGTTGCAACAGTTGCATTCACTCTACAGTACTTTACCTGTGACTAATCCTTGAGCTTAATATCACCATGGTTTGGAGCAATGTGTGCATGCTGTTTCCACAGCTTGACAATTGTATTCACAACTACAGAATCCCTCAAGGTTATTATCAACAGAAGAAACAATATCCATGTGCTGTATGCATGACTCATGACTCATGTACTAAGCACACAAAATAATATGGGAAGAGTTCAAAAGTACACAACTCTGGCCTTGTCTTCTCCAAAAGCTTACTAAAACTCCAACTCCATTCATTTAGAAGCTAGCTACTAAAATATCTTCATCCTGATATGATTCATCTGCTACAAGTTTCATTTTCCTTTAAAAAGCACCTGTGAAACACCTGTAGGCAAATAGGAGCCTACACCACAGTAATTAATACAAAACTCCCAAGTTGAGCTACTCCCAGTAGCTTGAAGCAAGTAATGAATGCAATGAATAAACCTAGTACAATTAGGTGAGATTGATGGTTACAGTTCCACAGGGGTTGTTTCTACCAACAGTCAGCAGCTACATTTGTATGAAGAATAATTAGAAAAAAATACTTTTAATTGCAAGTTTCATAAAGAAGCTAAGAAGTATCAATTTCAAAGCTACAATTCCTTGCATATTTACTAAAACAACAAGGCAAATACTTGTAGGTCATCTGCCTCTTGTGTTGAAAGAATGAAGTTTCACATCAAGTCCCTAAATCTTGTTATCATCATGGCAGAAAAAGCAATCAGGTACAACTTCAAACTAAATATGAAATTTTTTTGAAAAATTTTGGTAGCTATCCAACCTTTTCTTTTAGTTTCCTTGATCACAAATTAACAGGTCAAGAGACAAACATCTTCACACAAGTTGTTTGAACATAGTAAGTGGCAGTACTCCCGTAGCATCGTAAGTTAACCAATAAGGCTACAGGTAAGGAACTTAGAACAAAAATTTATTTCTTTGCTTGCCTACAGCCATAGGACTATAGCTTCATCAAGAGATCCATCATGATTAAAGAAAATCCAATGATCTCACTCACACACAGGTCAAGAAAGCTATACTATGAGCGCAAAAGAAACACAATCAAATTGCTTGGCAAAAATATCGTTAACAACTGAATTGCTTCAAGGTACAGTATACTGCCTCCCCTTTCCTCCATCTATATATACAGTAAAATCTTTAACCACAACTTCATTCAATTTACACCACATAAAACCCTTCTCAACATTTGGTTGATAATATCCTTGATCCATCTTCCTGAAGGCATAATGGTGAGTCAACTACAAACAGGTTATTTTGATTTCGTACTGCTCAGATGGAGGAAAGGACACACTTTTCACTTTCATTTTTAGCAAGAGGGCATTCCCCTCAAGTGCATGAGTCATAACCACATATTCTTACCTAGTAGACTACATTTAATAAAGAGCACATTCACCCAAAACCTAATGGTTCTTCCAGAAGATCTGCAGCATAGGATGGGAGGCAAACTAAGCACACACTACCATATAGTTATGAATGATGAAGACATCAGGGCAAGACAAGATTAAGTTTGACCTTCAAAGATGTCAGGAAGAAACTCCCTTAGCTGTGAAAAGTCTTTCACTGTTTTTTTTTCTTTTTCCCTTAACCCCCATTTAATCAACCCAGAATCAGTGAGTTCAGTAATTTTGTTGGCTTATGTGCATGCAAATCTACCAAAACATCCAGATGAATTACCAGGCCTATTGTACCACTTCCAAAATTGCCAATTTGGTGGCCAAACCAAACCAATATATGCAACAAAAAGTTCCAATTTTTCACACTCAAGCTCAGCAATTTTTCTTCCCACAGCATAATTCCTCCCTCAGTGACATTTCTAAATTTTGAAGTCAAAACTCTGAAGAACCTGAAAACTATCCAAACATCTCATTCCTTGGGAAATTCTCAAGATTTTTCAGAGTCATTTTATCTCCTTCTGTCTTACTACTCCCCAGAACAAAATGACTTTTTTTTTAATAGAACCTTATATCTTATCACCAAAGCAAACCCAGGTATGCAATACTGTTGCCTAAAAACTGCACCCTGGTATAGTCCAGGCTGAGGGACATAATTTTCAAAAAATAAAAGCTTGATGGTCAAAATGCCCATCATTTATAAATAGCAGGTATGTAATACTAGTGAAAAACATCAGACGTAAATCAAATAAGGTTCAAAGCACTTTTTTACTCTGACCATACTGAAAGGCAAAAGGCATAAATTACCCCCCACCTTCATTTAATAGGTATGTACAGTACAGCTTCAATAAAAGCTGGTAGCCTGGTAAGACCCATACATAATACTGTACCACACTGATCTATGTAAGGCTTACTTGCTGAAAGGAGTCAACACAAAACAAGCACACAATGTACAACCTGAAGACAAACAGCTGAAACAAAAAGTTGCCATTCTCCTGATTGCTTCCTACTTGTTTCTATTTCTGAAGAAATTAGCAACAAAAGGAATATTTTTCACTTTTTTTTTATGGACAGGCAAAACTTGAAGCTAACACATGTTATCAAATTTAGCAACATCATCATTCTGATTAACAGAGGACACAAAGTTTCATTCTCATGGGATGTGGACACTATAGAAACCATCCTACCCTTTCCTTTTTAATTCAAACACATTTTTCCTACTGCTTCAGGCTCTTTAGTTTCACGTTACTTGAAATTTTTAATCACAAAGTTAAGGAAAAGGCATTCAATCAACTGAACGCTGCAAAACTTCTGATCCCCCCAACCAGGGCATTCCATAAATGCTTTAAATATTGACTTCAACCAATTTAATACACACATATTACTGTGAATGGGCTATATTTCTATGCTGCGGACATTAACAAATTTTGTGTGTAACTTACAGGGTGAGAAACACTATTTTTTCATAGCATAGGTCCAAAAATATTCACATTACATGACAAACATCAATTGGCATTCTGACAGTATGACTCCAAGAAATAAGCGACAGTATTTGCAGCTTAACCTTTTTGAGCACTTTAAGGCTCATTCTCTTACCCCAAACAGTGCCAATTCTCCTAACATTCTTACTAAAGCCCCTCCCACAATTGTCTGAAATTCATCCTCATCCAGATTTTTTCTAAGTTTATTGCTTCAAGGTGAGTATAGAAAAACTCAATTTAGGCTATATAATCAAAACACTCTCAGTACTGTTCATGCTGATAAAAGCTATGGTACTCTGCACTGTTTGAATTAGCTGCCAGTCAAAGAGCTGAGTCAATTGAGAACTTCGGTACCCCCATACCAAAATTGTAGTTTGGGGTGAGAGGTTTGGCCCTTAAAGGTAGATCTTTCTAATGCTTTGCATGATTTACATTGTGGTTATTCATGCAAACAATTTTTTGAATAAGCACACCTGTAGTTACAATTCGTACACAGAAAACTTTAGCCAACTGAAAGTTTGGTGGCACTAGCACTTGAATGCTTACATAGCCATCATAAATTTGGCTCTATTGCAGAAACTGTGAACAGCTCTGTGTTTGAAGCATGTATGGATATATGCGGTATAATATTGGTTCATGAGCGCCGGTGTCTAGGACTGTACATGTAGGATTCTGCCAATGATATGTGCAATAAGCATATCCTCAGAGCTTTTTTCTTTTCTTTCTTTCTTTAAAGGCCCAGTTCTCTCACCCCAAAGTGTACCAATTCTCCTAACCTTCTTACTTAAGTCAGTCCCACAATTGTATGAAATACATCCTCATCCAGACATAGTCTCAGTTTATTGCTTCTAGGTGAGTATAGAAAAACTCAATTTATATAATCAAAACACTCTCAGTACCATTCATGCTGTGTAACATAAGCTATGGTAATCTGCATTGTTTGAATTAGCTGTCAATCAAAGAGCAATCAATTGAGCATTTCGGTGCCCCTGTACCAAAATTGTAGTTTGGGGTGAGAGGTTTGGCCCTTAGAAGACCTAATGCTCTCACACTAAACAATTCCACTTCTCCTCATATATTGAATACAGTAAGTGCCTTCCACAAATGGGTAAAATTTGTCCTCATCCTGACACAATCTCAGTTTATTGCTTCTAGGTGAGTGTACAAGACCACAATGTGGAATCAAAACGCTATTAGTATAGTGCATGCTGTGTAGTATAAGCTATAGTACTCTGCATTTTCTGAAGTTGCTATCAATGAAAGAGCTGTGCCAATTGAGAAATTCTGCTGACTACCTATCACTACTACAAATATTGTGGTTTCAGGCAAGAGTTGATTGCCTTCAATTACCTCACTGTGTGAGTAGGGGTATTGAATAAGAAAATTGACTTCAAGAAACTTCATTTACAACATAAGAAATAAACATAAATCCATGTTTCTATAAAACATTTTAATTGTAAATCTGGTCAGCTGAACCCTTCCCACTGAGTGACATTCGGTAACAACCCAGCAGTCCTGCCTTCACAATAAGCAATTTAGTGTTCACTTGTGCAGTCGTTGGGATATAATAAAGTAGGATGCATAGATCTGTGGCCTGTTGCACAAGCAACCTGGTAAATACTCACTCACCTGCCCAGTGACAGGAATACTTAAACAGCTGCCGATTCATGAAAGAACTACCTCGAGGTAGTACTTCCTTGGTTGAATACTCTTAAGTCTGCTATTAGGCAAAAAGAAGGGGCGACAGAATTTGAAAGTAAACATCGGTACTGTACTTCCTAATGTAGTGCAGGTCTTGTAAAGATGCATCAACGATGGCAATCTGATATCATTCTTCCTGTAGTCTGTAGTACTTTTACATGTAAATACACTTGCAAAATGGAAGGAAATAGTTGTGCTTTCAATTCAGACAGCAATATTTAAGGCTTCTTAAAGCTAATGGTCTCATAATACATAGAATTTGAAAACAATTGAAGCAATTCTTAATGATAAATTATAAATTTATGGCTTTGCAACAGCAGATAATATAGTTAAGCAGCTAAATGATGAACAATTGAACATGTTAATCAAATCATGACAGATAGAAAGAAACTTAATTGATGCTATTTAATAATTTTGGCTCAATGTGATAGTGATCCGCTGCATTCACATAGTATCTTTGTACTATGCACAATACTGTACAAATCTTAACAGTCCACAGTTCACATTCATCAATCTTCAATCAGATAAGAACGATATGAAAGGCATTTAAATGATTGCATGCTAGTAATGCATGACTAGTAATGAGAACAAAATGACTAGGTACATTATTTTTGCCACAAAAATATGCAAGACTACCGTCCTCTCACTAGGCATGCTTTGCATTTTTGTTTGCTTTGCACAATATATGTACATGCACACTGTTCAACATTATATCTACAGTAACCAACTGCAGACCTGTTGGTATTGGCTACTACATGATTCAAATTAGGACCAGGTGCCGCTGTGTATGGAATATTCCGGGGCTGGATCAGAAAAGTGGTGTTGAGGACATGCCCCACCCCTTCCTCTAATTCACATTGTGGTGAGCACCAGATTTCATTTTCTTCATTTCACTCCCTTTCACAGAATAGCATACCCTAGCTACCAGATCTTGCCCTGTATGATAGTATAATTAACAAACCTCAGGGTGTCAGGCACTTGTATCCCCAAAATGTTTTTGGTTTTCATTTGAAGAGAAATTACAACTTAGGGATGTACATATGACTGCTAATGCACATGGCAATATAAAATACCAAGCAGTTTGTACACTTGTTCCAAAAACTATGCAAATACAACAAAGTCTTCTTTCATCAGCTTTCATAGCATAACATGAACACGAAAATATAAATTGGGCAAAAATGTGCAAGGAATATGTACATGCTATCTGTTCCTAAGTGTCTAGCTACATGGAAAAAAAATTGAGCTTTTGAGTAACCATCAAGGTCACAATGAGAGTTTGGAACTTGAAAAATCATGTCCTATTCTTTTCATAATGGTAGGGAGTCATTATTGCCAATTACAGTACTATACAGTATGTGATAGATGCATTCACCAATTGTTCTGATGGACAGTGATGACTGCAACTTTACATCTTAGGGATGTACATGAGTGACTGCTACCAAGGCAACATACAATACTGAGCATTCTGTACACTTGATCTACACACTCCAGTAATTGGCAATATATAACTCCTCCCTACCAGCATTAACCATGAAGTACGAAAATTTATCAGCTAACACAATTTCTTTAAGCTCCATAACTCCCACCCTCACTGTGACCTTGATGGGTTACTCAGAGATTAGATTTTCACAGATATATCTTTTCTATGATTTCCATGTAGCTAGACATTAAAAACAGATAATAATGAATGAAACCTGAAATTGCTTCCACAGCAATAATATGCACGAGACTAGAAAGAAATGTTACTAATTGGGTTTCCATACCTGGAAGTGGCATACCTATGCATAGGTATGCATATATGCATCCGTATCTCTTACACTAACCCTAACCCTGTACTACTGTATGTACGTAACCCTTACCCTAATTACTATGCGTACATAACCCTAACCTCAATACCATACTTACAAACCCTAACCTAAACTAGGTACGGAAACTCAATTAGAGCCAAAGAAACACTTGGGGCACTCACTAAATTTGCCATACATTGTTTGGAATGGTGGAATGTCATTGAATTTGCTTGTTAAAGTAGGGACTCCATGATAACCCTATATTTTTAACAGAATACTGTGGCCTATCCCACCAGCCTATTCAATAGCACTCATAGTTCAAGTATGCCATTGAACAAGCCAACAGTTCTTCCTGTGTGAATCACAATGCCAAAATGGTGATATACATGCAGACAGTATCATACTCTGAGACTTCACAATTTACTGTCTGCAAATGGCTCACTTATACAAGGAACAACAAACAGAGAAGCTTCTGACACACTAATCTTACTGTTATATGCATTCAGTCAAATCTTTTGTATTTACTACTCAAAGGCATCTGTGAACAAATGATGAATGGCACATTCCAATGGGGTTAGCTCTACAGTTTGGAATGCTTATAACACTTTCCCTTTTATGAATGCTTTCCTTTCATTAATAATAAGCTAATGAAAGATAGTATGTCTGGTCACTTAAATACCAGTTTAACTTTGACACTGACATCAACTGGATGGTGCATGAAAAGTCTATCTGAAACTTGACAGGATGTGAAACAACTGTCACTTGACAAGCCATTAAGGTTTCCAGGTTGGATAAGCCAAATTGTTTTTGAATTTCTGTCAAAATAGTGATTCTCTTAAGACTTCCCTAAAACAAACTGTCACACTGGGATCAATCTATTACACTTTATCACTGTATGGAAAACTATGAATCCCTTATGTATGGTCAAAGGCCTAAATTCATTACTTGGATCACAGCCACAACATTCTACCCAGAAAAAAAAACCCACTTCCAACAACAATGCTTGTGGAAGATATCATTAAAGGGCACGAGCAGTTATCCCAAATTGAAGAAGTGTAGTAGACTGTCCAGTTTCATGATTGGCTGTTGGGAGTCATGTGACAATGTTTTTTCCCTTCAAATGTGAAATTTACCAGAAATAACTGCTCGGTTTGCCTTGAATATGCAATAGTAAAGTCATAAAATGTAATGAAAGATACTTTGAAGAGAAATAAGATGAAAATTGTGTTATTTAGCTTTTTCTTCAAAATAAGTTGGGGGGCTGCTCTTTACCTTTAATCCATTCATTTGAAAATGATGACTGAAAATGTTGTTTATGAAAGTATACAATTAATATCTTAGTCCTTTCCTTCCAGACTTTTCCATCACAGTGTCAAACACCACACCACAATGGCATCCACTTGCTGACCTGATGGACATACATTTAAAACTGCTGTACTTAAATGGGCAGCAACCTAAGAACTCGAATCACACTCCTCAGGGAATTGAGTGTAGTAGGTGTGTTATTTTTAAGTTCCCATCTTCATATAGGTTTGCTAAAACTCTCACTCCTCAGAGTGACTTCAGAAGAGTGATGCACGCCTCAGAATTTAAGGTTTGTGTAGTCAGATGAGATTCCATGACATACCACCAAATTAAAAGAGTTAAATGAAGCTAAATGCCACCCAGTTTCTGACCAAGTTAGGTTGAGCCAGCTAAGGCTCTTTTTCCAGTTTTGGCTCACTGGCTTGTTTTTTTCTGCTCCACTGTTTATACTGAGCATCAAGCACAATGGCAGTATGTTTCAAAAGAAAAAGAGGTGCTCATTTTTATGTGTGCTAGGTCACCACACACTCACTCTACTAAGACTCCTCTTGCAATTAAGACCAAGAAGAGACATCTCTAGACTCTTCAGTGGAACCAGGGACAACTCTCTGGTGGAACAAATTGGTAGGTCTGTCTTACCCTTTGAAACAAAATAGCTCCCCAGAGCTTTTGCCAAGAAAGATTTGTATTTTATAGCTGACATGCTGACTAGCAATGAAGAACAAACCTAGCAGCCAAGAAAAATATTGTTTCAGAAAGAAAATCATAGTTTGTAAATCACACTTTGAAAATGTCAATGAACTGATGCAAGCTAAGAAAACAAGGAAAAACTTCACCACAGTCATGACATCCAAATCTGCAAGGTTTCCTGTGTTATGTACATAAATTATATAGTTGGTAGAAAACTATCAAGAACACATGTTCTCCTCCCTGCAGTAACTATATGATAAAACTTAATGTATCTAACCATTTGGGCCATGAAGAGCAAGTCCTGTACAATACAAAACAACACTTTGGTACTTGTTATACACTCTGTCACTGAAAAGTTTGTCTTTTCCAAAAACCTTCAAAATTGTATAGCCTCATGGGATTTTAAATTACAGCAGGATGTGTATGGATGTAATCTGAACATCTGACAGTGTTTGCATTCCATTGTACATTAGATTCAGGTGAATATAACAATGAGAGTCCTGCATAAACTCAAACAAAGTCAATTTACACAACCAGTAATGCCACAGGTTTCACAAATTATTTGTCAAATTGTGTACAACGCAATCAATGCAAGCTCATGGGAGGTATGTACAGTAAGAACCAGGGCTCGTAGATTCCCAAACCTGACCTAGTTTTAGGGAATGCATGTAAAATGAAACTTTCAGAAAGGAACATAACTATTCAGTTACTTCCCTTTTCATGTCATGGCCACTTTAAAAAGACACATGAATTACAAGTTATGAAGGTTGCTGCACACAAGTTTCAGTATCACAGCACAATCAAGCATTACAAACTGTGAACAATGTTCAACCCTTAGCCATATCCCTGTTTCATATGGAGTGCAAGGGATAACCATGGCTCAAAGCATGTGGGAAGTTGGGAAATAAAGTATAAACTTGACTTTATTACTCAAATAGTTGACCTACATCCAAGAAAACTTGTGCTTCACCTACTGCAGGCATCAATCCTTAACTCCCAAATAATATGAAATTTCTAAATAAATTTATCTCCTCTACTCTCTAAAGTGACAACTTTATTAAAGGAAATTTAGGAAACCTTCATACTGTCAACAATAGCTAGTGTACCTGGATGTCTGTCACGAAAAAGATTCTAGTCTAAGACATTGATCAGTTACTTACAAGTCAATACCTGACCCTTTCCATCAAAATCAGGGACATGTTGCAAAATATTTATGAGGAAAGTGTGTTGAAATGAAAAAAGTTTTGAAAACTTTGAAATTGTGTTTCTTGCATATTATTATTCTATGATGTCTACCTTTCAATATTTTTGTACTGGAAAAATTAGAGAATTGTCCAAAAGTTTGGAAAAATACATTTCTTTTATTATCATTCTATATTTCATGCACAAAGTGGCAAATTAAAAAAAAAAGCTTACTTCCTAAGGATTGTACACTGTGGAATGTCAAAATTCTGAAAAGTGCCATCAATGAGGAAACTTAGTTATTTATATACCCTACACAGATAGCTCAGGTATCCTTTTGAAGCTCATCAAATGATCTTTACAAATTTGGAAATGTATCCAATTATCATTTTGGCATTGACAAGTTCCTGATTTTGATAGAATTGGTCACATAGGAAACATTTTTGGGGGTTATACAAACATCAACTGCAAGCAACTGAATGTTTGATGTCATCAAATTAAATGCAGAACTGACAAGAGAGATGCACAGATATTCTGTCCATCCTGAAACTTATTGTAGCAAAGCAGTTGTATTCTTACCAAGTTCTTCCACAAGTTTTAACATAACGCCACCTATGTGTTGATCCCCAGTGACACGAAGCGTCTTCCGTATATCCAAATCAGTCACATATATATTCAATTCCCATGAACCATCTGCATATTTGCCATCAGGCAATTTAAACATATGAGGATCTCTCTCCATGATGTAGAGTATTCCAATTATTCCTTTTAGGATAGAGTATGTATTTGTAGTCCTTTTGATTGGTTTGTACAAGTATCAGTTGGCTTGATAGCTCTCAACTAAATTGGTCTTGCTGCATGGTTGTCATAGATATAAACATTTGAAGTGCTATGGCTTCCTCTCCATAACCCCACAAAAATTTCTGTATAAAAAGCAAGTATGGACTTCCACAACAACCTACTACTACCTGTGCAGGAAGGAAGTCAATGAGCAGCCGGAAGCAACTCCTGCCAACTGAAAAAGAAACAAAAAATACTGTATAATATTGCTGAGGTCAAGTTACCATACATAACTTTGTACTAAAGATTTAAGGGAGGCAGAAACATACCAGGCTTCAATAGCAATTTGGTAAAATTTTATAAAAAGAGAAATGGTACAGAAATAGGATGTAGGTCTCAACTCAATCAAATGTTGTTCTTTTACTTGAAACTTTTTAACTGTAGTACTAGTTTAAAAGCTTAACATGTTACCAGTGTCCTATATTTAAGGCCTATTCTTGTGCAAGTTTACAAATGAGAGTATCAGCTTCATCAACAAAACTTAAAAATTACAAATCCATACAAGTAAATTGTGGCCATGAATAAATAAATTTCATAGCAACAAGATGCTCTTTTAAAAGCTCTTTTTCTTCACATGTGGTACAATGCAGTTTCATTTCTATGACAGCAGCTTGTAACTGAGTCTCATACTGTTTGAAATAAATCAAAAAATTTTAATTCATTGAAAATGATCAACTCCATCAAAACCCATCTAACATTCCAAAAGTAGGTACATTGATGTAAAATGTGGGAACCACCTTCCTTGCGCATTGCCAAGTATATGGATCCATTGTTTTAGCAAATAATTTCATTGGCAAACTTGTTCTACCACCGGATTACCAGCACATAGGGAAGTGGTTTGCCATCCCCTGTAGGAAGCCATTCTCAAATTGCAAGACCACTACTGCCATCAAAATGAGGGAAATTGGTCTGTGAAAAGGATATGGTAATGTACTAAGTAAACATATCTGTTACCTTTAATTGCATCCTGTTTTTACATTGACAATTCTAAATAATAGTCAAACTGTGTGAACATAAAGATGTGGCATTGAGATTTTACTTGAATAAGCCTTGCTTTGTAATCCATATGAGTAGTGTATGGAGCACCACTGTGCTGTATAAAACTCCTTACATGGGATGCCACAATATGTGGATAATAATAATCAGGCCTTGAAGGGCAGTTGTTTTACGACGCTAAGCGACCACAAATGTGGGAGAAGCTGTTGCCTTATGAATTATAACTTCATGTCGGGTGGCAACCAATTCAACAATTTGGATCAAATTTGGTATTTTATAATTTATAATCCAAAGATGTTACCTAATGTGAACAATTTTGTTGAAGGTATATGTCTGCAAGCTTTGTGAACTTGTAAACCTCAACTGGCCTTAAGAAGGCACTTTCTACAAAAATCCTCATATATGTATACTAATGCAAGGCAATTTCACCATTTAGTCAAATTCCAACCTGGAATGTAGTTAAGTGCTGACCGCAGTTTGGGAATCCTGAAAACAGTTACCCTCAAAGTATTTGCAAACAGGTAATGAATATAATTTACCACTTAACATTTCGCTGAACTAATTATAGCTAACCAGCCCATGACAAAATGCAAACATCTAAATTTTTTATCTACTCTGATTGAAATGTTTTCAAATAGTAATCTTCATTCCAAAAACTTCTCTTACAGTGATCATTTGCTTAGCGTAAGAGACAGGTAAGACTGGCATACTCTCAACTTTTGCTGGCAAGATAAAACATGCAACTTAAAATTTAATCTGCCTCAACCTTCATTTGCAAAACTATCTACAAGACCAGACTTCCCAAGTTACTTTCTTTAACAAGTATTACACGATAATCTGTAGTTGCCAAATAAGTCTTATTGTGGCTGTGATCTTCTGGTCATATCCAGGGCTGGAATAAAATATTACTTCCCAGAAACAAAACACTATTTTCCAGGAAGGGATAAAAATTTCCAAAAATTCTCTTCATGTTTTCATATACAGAAAAGGAAAATTTCCTTCCAATTGTGAAATTTCCCTCCAGATGCCAAAATTGCCACAGAAGGAGCAGTCCAGCTCCCTAACTTTTTTCACCCATGGGGATATCAGTGAGTGCATATCACACAAATTTAAGCCAAAAATTTTGCATTAATTTAGTGGTAACTAATAAAAATTACCATGTACGAATTGATCAAACAGCATCAGTAGCAACCACATGCACATATTGGATAGTAATGTAGTGTCATAGGCAAAAAAAAAAAATGTATCTGACCTTCCAAACCATACTGAAATGCTGTGGTACATGCTACATGTTTATTAAATTTAAAACAACTAATGAAATGGGCTTCAAAAGGGAATTTGTTTGAATTAAACAAACAACAAGGAGATGAATGGTATTTTGAAGGATGTAACTTGAGCAAGAAACAGGACTGGCAGGGTCTGTGGACTTTGGAAAAAGAGTGATTTGAGGCAATTAATCCCAAGTAGCTTTATGGAAACCAGTAGTTCCTCATGTGATCATTTAGCATATCATCAAAAAATTTTTTAAAAATTGAAATAAAACCCCAAAAATTCTGCAGCATTTGAAACATCTGTTGACATTTAGACCACCGCATGCCTAACAATGTGACCGCACAGACTTTTGCTCTTTGCTGCTTGCGTACGTCCCTGTTGCAAGTTTACTTTAAAAAATTGTCTACACTGACATAACAGTTACAATTATTAGCATACTGTAGTGAACTAAGTTCCATAGTCACAAGATGATCATCAGAGGTGAAAAAGAAGTTGATTTCAGCCAAAGTTTTTACCCTTCCCAGATGAATTTCAGTGTTCAAAAAGGAGTTGAAAGTACTGTAAGATTCAGGGTTGTCATCAACCCAATTTGAGTGCCGGCTAAACATCTGACTCGATTTTTGTACCTCACCCTACCCCCATGGAACCCACCTCATTTTTGACCCATTGAATTTTTCAGCTATAGGCTAATGTCAATTTCATTATTTTTCAGCATAAAAGATCATTTTTGTGCCGGTCGGAAGCCTTGCATTTTAGGTGTTGTACCGGTCGGCAATGTCCAGTGCCGGTTAGTCCCGACTGGTGCCGACCGGCGTGGTGACACCCTGGTAAGATCTGAGGAACATTGGGTCATGGTGTTATCCTTAATCGGTACTTCATGTCCAAAATTTGCTGTAAGAGGAAAATCCATCCCATTCAACAATCTCAAGGCATTACTTGTAACAGTCTGAGTATGGACTGTGCATAGTTTTTTCTAAGCAATCAACCACAGTCCTTTACTGAGGACAAGGCATGGTAAGGCCTTTTCTGTTTACATTTAACATCCCCCCCCCCCATCCTGGAAGCATGGAGAGAAGCAGAAAGAAACAGGTGGTCTTTTTCCTGTAAATTAGCAGGCATACTTACAAAAGTGGCAAGCTGCCTAAAACTGGACTGTCTGTGCAACCACACTTCAAAAATAAATTAAAATTTTGTTTAGGCCTCTAGGCCTAGTATACATAGACTGTCGGCTCGATAAGCTCACTATACACAGTCCTTACTCCAATTGTTCCAATCAGCGGAATGATTGGTAGTCACTTTCTGTCAAAATTAACTTTCAGCTAACAGCTAATTCTTTTACCTACAAAAAATTTATGCCATAACTACTTTTTTTCCAATCTTACAGAAGCATCCTAACACTTTCAACGACCGAAATCTTCTCAGATGGGTCAGAAATCTTTTCCATGCAGTAGAATTTACTGTGACTGTGGAACCGTTGTCAGTGTAGGCAACTTGTACAGCATAGAGGTTGGTTTTAAGTTAGAACCAGTTCTAAATTCGAACACTTCATTTAAATGCTTATGCATTCACTTATCAATGCAAAATAATTGTCAGTTTTAACATATGAAGCCACAATTATTTCTTAATGGTTATTTTAATTAAATGAAGAAAATACTGTCTGATGACTGATAAATGAATGATTTTAATAAGGTGTTGAATTTAGAACCTGTTCGAACTTTACCAACCATTATATAAACTTACCACAGGGATTTATTCCAATTGCAAAGATCAAATGTCCTTTGTGACGTCACACTATTCCTAATAATAGTTCTAATATTATTTTGATCGCTTACGTAAATTTTTGCATGTTGCAAAGTATATGGTGTATTTCAAATTTTCAGACATTTTCGGAAGTACTGAGTCAACAAAAATAGTTGCAAACTTGCATTCTGTTGTGAAAGATTTGGGAAAAATATGTTATGATAGTAAATATTTAGATTTTAAGTCCTAGGCCTACTATTGCTTTACAAAGAAAATCAATTTTGTCTGGCACTGTGAATGTTGAAGACCCACAACCATGAAATCACAGGAGTGAGGACTCTGTGTAGGGAGCAACTACAACCATCAATATATGAGCCTGGCTATTTGCTGATGTTTAATGCTATTTTGCTTTTTAAGCCCTGTCTGGGCCAGTACATGTGAAAAGGGCTGCAATAACAGGAATGATGTAGCTAGCCTAGGTCTAGCTTAGCATACACTTAAGTAATAGGCCTAGCATTATCATAGACCTACAACTTACAAGATTTAACGTTACAAAGTACATATGATTAGGCCCTAGCCTGGATGCTGTATCAACAAGTATCATGTAGCTATGTTATGCTGAATAACACACACACACTCTCCCAGTGTACTGTTGAAGCTCTTTACTCCAATAGCCTACTGTTCAGTGTTGTTATAGGCTTAGCCTAGGCAACATGCAATGTTTCTTATAATGCAGAACACACTCCACAACAGTCCTATGCAGTCGATGGTCACCCTACCAAAGTTACATTGTGCTATCTAGGCTTTGGTTATTACACTGGTTGGTCATTCATACTATTTACAATAAATACCGTTGTGTTTCCATGAGTTGGGCAATTACCATGTGTTGTACATCGTTTATGTGCCATACATACAGTGGCATAACAAGACTTTTTCATTGAGGGGAGGCAAAGGTTGATATGGGGGGCTAGCACAAATAACACTATCTAAGCGGAGCGCCACCATCGGTTGGCGCATAGCGTACACAGAAAATTCTGGCCAAAAATGCCTCTCTGACTGTCGGAAATGACACTTTCCAGTGTCTTTGGCCCTGTGAATTTCAGCTAGGCCTAAATATTCCTATTTTTTTAAAACACATGTTTGGAAATTTATACTTTCGCTATGAATGTTTGCTTTATGCCAACGAGGGACCTGCTAGAGTCTTAATAGGTTGGCCGAAAAGGTTCTCCACTGCATCAAAGCATTTTTTGTTCCTCCGTTTATTGCAATAGTTGACCATTTTACTGTTTTGTACCTGTGGAAATAGTCATACCATGCCTTAATTTAAATTGTAAAAATCTGAAACTGCACATGAACTCTATTTAATTAATCATACACATTCCAAGAGAGGCACACGCAAAATTTCTCAATTAAATGTCTCATGTGCTTTATTTGTATCAGAGTTTGCACCGGGTAGGAAATTCGTACCCAGGTACCCGAACCGTATTGCTCGTCGGGTACCCGGGTACCTGATCGTAAACCTTGCAATATCCTTCGTCCGCCTAGCGGGCTAGGCTAGGCTATGCACAGTATAGTACGTAGGCCTATGCTGTTTCATTAAATGGTATAGGAGCGCATGTTAGAAACACACATCGCGGGAATTGTTTCTGGAAAAGTGCAATTTAACAAAAGCACATTACGCAAACAAAAAAGTTAAGCAACTTTATTCCAAATAATTATGAATGAGATGTGGGTTAATACATTTGTTACTTTCAATAACCATGTTATTTTGTGAAGATCAAAAAGAAATCATAGAAAAAGGTTACTCGTGTAGTAATTTTCTACCCAGGTAGCAAGAACTAAGTCGGATACCCGGTGCAAACACTGATTTGCATAATGTTTGAGTTATGCCAGAATCATGATTTGCCACCCTTCCTATTGAAAATGCTATTGTATGGAGACCTTGGCAGTTTGCTTGCTTTTAAAATCAATTGTTTGCTTTCACTCTCTTATTTTTGGTCTTGACTTTTTTTCAGTATAAATTAAGCCAGGGCTATTTCTTTCTGTTTTAAGAAAAAATATATTAGTAAGAATGAAAACAAATTCTGTACCTGCTGTACAATATCTTCACTTATTTATAAAACTTTTTTAACTCCCACACTACCCCACCTGATACGTAGTATTGGGCAATGCCACTTCCTACCCATTTTCATTCAATTTTTACAAATTCCAAGAATTTCATTTGGGGGGCAAGCAGGGGGACAAGGCATTTCACTGGGCGTTTTGTAAACTGTAGTGACTGACTCAAGTAACTGACTCAAGGTAATTCACTTTACAATAGCCTAACTTACTAACACTAACAGTAACACTGATGTAGGCTAGAACCCTTAAGTTCGGCCAATATCATTTACAAATTGCATAGCTTAGGCCTTGGACATTATCAATTAAAAGATGGGCCTAGGCTAGGCCTAGGCTAAATGGTTTCTGGTTCTGCTTCGTACTGTGCAAACACCGCCGATTGTTTTAGTGTAGGCTAGGCCTAAGTTGTCAAGATCCGTTTTCTTTTACTACAGACCAATGAGTCTATGACTGGCCTACTAACATAGGATTGATCTTAACGTTAGGCCTGACTTACAATAAATTAACAGACTAGAAATTGCCGTTTCCCCGAATTAACCAGTAGCCTAACGTATTTCAATACGACCTGCTACAACACAGCATCATTGCACGATCAATTAACCAGTAACGTTATCCATGTTATTCGCCGACACACAAGTGCTACAGCGAAATACCTGCATTAACGTTAGACAACCAGTCCGAATGTAACTCTACCTGCCAATCGAAGCAGAAAAATCACAACAAATAAATATATCGGAAGTACTCCAAAGTAAATTTGGTAGTCAACAAAAGTTAACACTTACGTTAAGTCAAACTTAAAGAGAAAAATAACTATCGTGCGGGATGAAGACCACTTCGGAAGTTTCCTTTACCCCATTCAGTTTGAGGCGGCGACGTACGTACGTGTATCCTTTTATGGCGATTAGGTGTGTGTCCGAGCTCAAGGACGTGCTGTCATAGTACAATAAATGTGATTGGACAAGTAGTGTAAATGGCGAACATAACGACCAATGAGTAGTTCCAATAGAATTAATTGACTAATGATGGCAGTAGACACTTTTGTACCAAAATAATAACCGTGAATGAGGAGCGTTTCGGGATGGGGATTAAACAGGGAAGGGACGATGGTAACTGGGACAGATGTCAACCAGTCTTGAAGTAGTGTCGAAACTATTTTCAAGTTCAGCTTAAAGATTCCATAATTTTGCATACAACACTAGTTAAACTGACTGGCCTGTAATTACAAGGTGAGCTCCGATCCCTCTTTCTAAAAAAATTGGAGTGACATTAGCAACCCGCCAGTCAGCAGGAACAAAGTTTGAGTCAAGACATTTCTGAAAAATAATTGAAAGCGGAACTAATAAAACCTCGGAGCATTCATGAAGGATGACGGGATGGATCCCATCGGGCACAGGAGCTATACTTGTCTTTAAACTCTTTACTTTTTTCAGACAGTTCCTCGGAGAAAACTGTCTCTTATTGAAGAAAAGTTATCGGAACCCCTAAAATCATGTCCCCCATGACAGAAGACTCCTCGACTTATACTGGAATAGATAGAGCTATCAATATCATTTATGAAAATTAAGAAAAGAAGTGGGCCAAGAACAGAACCTTGTGGTACACCACTTGAGACTTCTTTCCAGGGAGAAAAATTTCCATTGACAACAACTCTCTGAGACCTACCATTCAGCAACGAATTGATCCATTGAGCGCACTTGCCTATGATGCCTAACCTATGCAATTTTACCATGAGTCTACCTAGAGGTACTTTGTCAAAAGCTTTTTGGAAGTCAAGGTAAATGACATCCACACTGGAACCTGAATCGAGAGACAAAGAAACATCCTCAAGTAAGCTTAGCCAATTTGTAACACAAGATCTACTGGGTAGGAAACCATGCTGAGTTAGACTGAGTAACCCGTTATCTAAAAGATGCTTTAGCAAACAGTCCTTGATTAAGGATTCCATAATTTTGCACACAACACTAGTTAAACTGACTGGCCTGAAATTACAAGGTGAACTCCGATCCCCCTTTTTAAAAAGGCCAACTTTTTTCAAACCTACCTTTAGTGTCCTTAACCAAATTTTAACTAAGATCTCCTAACTCTTGTAGGCAGATAAGTCATCAAACTCCATAACGTCGCCAACACATACACTTTTTCCTTGTTGCTCTGAGTACCTCCCTAGAGATCCAAATAGGCTTACTTTTCACTACCCACCCAACATGCCCAGCTGGGCCCCAACTGGGTTTGAGCTGGGCTACTTGCTGGGCCCCAGCTGGGGCCCAACCGTATTTGTCAGGTGTTCCCACGTGGGGCCCAACTGGGCTAGCCTTTCCCAGCTGAAGCCCAGCTAGGCTTCATTTATTGAAGCGGGGCACAGCTGGGCTTCAGCTGGGCTTCAGCTGGGCTTCAGCTGGGAAAGGCTAGCCCAGTTGGGCCCCACGTGGGAACACCTGACAAACACGGATGGGGCCCAGCTGGGGCCCAGCAAGTAGCCCAGCTGAAACCCAGTTGGGGCCCAGGTGGGCATGTTGGCTGGGTACTGCCTTCTTGAGTGGTGTACATAAATTTGTAACGTGAGAAACAATCCTGCCGAAATATTTGCAAGCTTCGGCAGGACCTAAGTGAGACAAATGTGAAACCCCAAGGGCGGATGTAAGGAAATTTGTTTGGGGGGGGCAAACTCAATTTGAGACCAACACGTCTCAAAATAGTATCAGGCGATGTCGTGAAATTTTTTTGGGGGGGGGGGGGCATGAGAAGTGGTGACTGACTGCCCGAAAGACTATCTAAGCGGAGCGCCACCATCAGTTGGCGCGGAGCGTACAGAAAATTTTGAAAAATCGCGATCTCTCAGATAGCCGGAAATTTCACTTGCCAGGCTTGTAAGTAGAACTTAAGCAGTCGTTATTTTGAGCTTTCCTTTGCAATAAAATCTTCATTTTAATAAAAAGAAAATCAAATTGCAAAATGATCAGAAAAATACTAGATAAAATGTACTGTCTCCTTTACAGGACGATGTAACATTTTATAGGCAGGATAGGGTTGATACTGTTGGTGGTAGAGGTGGAGGGGTCTTGCTGTATGTTAAGGACAGCATAAGTTGTGTTGAAGTCACTGACAAGTTTTCTACTGGTTTTGCTAACTGCTTGTTTTGTGAACTTAGTCCAGTCAATGGGGGTACTCCTTTGGTTGTTGGCATCATTAACCGTTCACCTAACTCTGGTGCTGATAATAATCAGAATTTGCTTCAAAGTTTGAAGAATCTTTCTTCTAAGAGGGCGGTTGTGTTTGGGGATTTCAACTTTCCTGATATTGATTGGCATTTATGCACTAGCGGGCCACATAGGAGGGAATTTCTTGGGGTGGTGTCTGATTGTTTCCTCACTCAGCATGTTCTGTTTCCCACTCGTGAGGATAATTGTTTAGATTTGGTGTTAAGTACTGATGAAAATCTGGTCAGAAATTTGAGGAGTGGTGGTAAGGTTGGATGTAGTGACCATGACCTTATTAGTTTTGACATTTGTTGTTTCAGTAAACCTCCAAGTAGTGACAAAAGTGTTCTTGACTTCAGTAAAGCTAATTTTAGTCATGCAAAAGAGGAGCTTAGCATAGATTGGGTTGCACATTTGTCTCATTTAGGTTCTGCTGAAGCTTGGAAATTTTTCAGCAGTACTGTTTCTGATATTACAAATTTATGTTTACCACTCAAGGAGGCTCGGGTGAAAAGTAGGCCTATTTGGATTTCTAGGGAGGTACTCAGGGCAACTAGGAAGAAACGTAAGTGTTGGCGACGTTATAAGGCCAGCAAGGATTCTGATGACTTAAGTGCCTACAAGAGTCAAGAGGTCTTAGTTAAAAATTTGGTTAAGGACACTAAAGCTAGGTTTGAAAAAAAGTTGGCCAGTGAGGTTAAGATTAACCAAAAATCTTTCCATGCCTATGTTAGGTCTAAGCAGCATGTTAAGGAGGGGGTTGGGCCACTTCATGATGTGAATGGTTCATTAGTTAGTGATCATCAGGATATGGCTAATTTGTTAAATGATTATTTTGTATCTGTTTTTACCAAGGAGTCATCTGTCATGGGGATTTGTAGGGGTTCTGATATCCCTTCTTCAATAAGTGACATTGTGTTCTCTGAGGAGCTGATTCTGAAAAAATTTAAGAGTTTAAAGACAAGTAAGGCTCCTGGGCCAGATGGGATCCATCCCGCCATCCTTCATGAATGCTCTGAGGTTTTATCAGTTCCACTATCAATTATTTTTCAGAAATGTCTTGACTCAAATTTTGTTCCTACTGACTGGCGGGTTGCTAATGTCACTCCAATTTTTAAAAAGGGGGATCGGAGTTCACCTTGTAATTACAGGCCAGTCAGCTTAACTAATGTTGTGTGCAAAATTATGGAATCCTTTATCAAGGACTGTTTGCTAAAGCATCTTTTAGATAATGGGTTACTCAGTCTAACTCAGCATGGTTTCCTACCCAGTAGATCTTGTGTTACAAATTTGCTAAGCTTTCTTGAGGATGTTTCTTTGTCTCTCGATTCAGGTTCCAGTGTGGATGTCATTTACCTTGACTTCCATAAAGCTTTTGACAAAGTACCTCTAGGTAGACTCATGGTAAAATTGCATAGGTTAGGCATCATAGGCAAGTGCGCTCAGTGGATCAATTCGTGGCTGAATGGTAGGTCTCAGAGAGTTGTTATCAATGGAAATTTTTCTTCCTGGAAAGAAGTCTCAAGCGGTGTACCACAAGGTTCTGTTCTTGGCCCACTTCTTTTCTTAATTTTCATAAATGATATTGATAGCTCTATCTATTCCAGTATAAGTAAGTTTGCTGATGATACAAAGCTCTATAGGAAGGTTGGAGGAAAGGATGATTCTTTATTGCTTCAGAAAGATCTGGATAGGTTATTTTCATTGTCTCAGACTTGGCAAATGTCTTTTAATGCTGATAAGTGCAAAGTCCTCCACTTTGGTTCTGAGAATCCCCACCATGATTATACTATGAATGGTACTAATTTGAACAAAGTGACTTCTGAGAAAGACCTTGGTGTAGTTATTACGGGAGATTTAAAGTCATCTAGGCAGTGTGCAGCTACTGCTGCAAGGGCAAATAGGGTGCTTGGGTTGATCAGGAGGAATTTTAAGAGTTTTAGTAAAGAAATTGTGCTAAATTTGTATAAGCAGCTGGTTCGAACCCATCTCGACTATGCTGCACAGGCCTGGAGTCCCTTCTTTGAAAAGGACAAATTGCTTTTAGAGCAAGTTCAGAAGAGAGCTACCCGACTCATACCTGAGGTTAAAAATCTACCTTATTCCCAAAGGCTTAAGCTGCTTGGGCTTACCACTTTGGAGCTGAGAAAGATTAGGGGGGACATGATCCAGGTATACAAATTTCCATCTGAAGGGAATCCTTTGTTAGCTTGCAGTTATTTAAAGGTCCAAAGTATTCCTCGGGTTAGAGGCCATTGCAAAAAGCTTGAAAAGTCTTATGCTAGACTTGACATTAGGAAGTTCGGTTTCTCTCATAGGGTTGTTAGTGAGTGGAATAGCCTGCCTGAGTGGGTTGTTAACTCCACATCAGTGCACCGTTTTAAGGTTAATATTGACAAGTTTTTCCATGACTGTGGTACAATCTAATCTTTCTGGGCTCTTTAGGTGTTGGTGGTTTTCTTTGTTTTGGGTTTTTTGGGGGGGATTACAGGGCATCTTACGGGACCTTTACAGCCCTCCTTTGCCCTTTTACATGTTATGTTATGTTATGTTATGTTATGTTATGTTATGTTATGTTATGTTATGTTATGTTATGTTATGTTATGTTATGTTATGTTATGTTATGTTATGTTATGTTATGTTATGTTATGTTATGTTATGTTATGTTATGTTATGTTATGTTATGTTATGTTATGTTATGTTATGTTATGTTATGTTATGTTATGTTATGTTATGTTATGTTATGTTATGTTATGTTATGTTATGTTATGTTATGTTATGTTATGTTATGTTATGTTATGTTATGTTATGTTATGTTATGTTATAATTTTGTTTGTGGCAAAGTAAAATCTCCATTAAAAAGAATAGACCAGAACGAAATTTTTGTTTAATATGTTAAAGACGAGCATATTCTTAGCACTCTTGTAAAGTTTTTATTCATTTCTCATGTTCGGTTCTCGAGATATAAGCAACTGAAGTTGACACATTTTCTGCAAAGGGTAAACTTGAACCAAGCGGTGCTATGTCTTGTATTCATTTTGATGGTCAATGTTTTGTTTTGTTTTTTAGTTATTTTTGATCCTGCTGTTTGATCTTGAATTGATTAGGGATGCTTTCTTGCCCTTAAGGCAAATTAAGTTTTTAAACTTCCATTGCTCGGGATGCACTTATGGTTATAACATATCACACTTAAATTGTATAAATATGGTGTTAAATTTTAGAGAAAAACAACTAAACATTTCCATCAATGTGAGTAAATGACATCACGTCTACTTGTTGCAAGTTCACTCTTTGTAGAAAATACGTCAACTTCAATTCTAATATCTCGAGAACCAAACATGGGAAATGAGTAAAAATTTCCCCAGTAAGCTATGCCCAGAATATGTACCTCTTCAAAATATCAAACATAAATTTGTTTTGGACTTTTTTTGTTTCAAGGAGCTGTACACCGTTGGAAATAAATTGAAATCATAACTTTTCGAATCATATTAACTCATATGACCAGTGGTCGAATAAGCCTGTAAACCTGAATCGGCCACACAGAAGCATTGGTATCTCTACCAGGGCCAATAACAGTACTGATTCAGTACTGCTATTGGTGCTGGTAGCGCTATCAACGCTTCTGGGCGGCCGGTACTGGGCTAAAATTTTGATACAATTACGAACTATATCCTTGACAATTACGCATTAGTTTATACTTTATAAATAACATATAACATTTGCATGAGAGAGAAGGCAGCCTGGGATACTTTACCCAAATTAAGAAAAAGACTACTTTATATTCATGTCATATCGAATAACGTTATATTTGGAAAACTGAAGACTATGACTTGGAAATGTTGGGGGGGGGGGGCAAGTGCCCCCGTGCCCCTGTGGCGATCCGCTAATGTGCAACCCAGTCTATGCTAAGCTCCTCTTTTGCACGACTGAAGTTAGCTTTACTGAAGTCAAGAACAGTTTTGTCACTACTTGGAGATTTACTAAAACAGCACTATGTCAAAACTAATAAGATTATATGGTAACTATATCCAACCTTACCACCACTACTCACCGTTCTGACCATATTTTCATCTGGTTAACACCAAATCTAAACAATTATGCTCACGAGTGGGAAACAGAACATGCTGAGTGAGGAAACAATCAAACGTACACCACCCCAAGAAACTACCTCCCACGTGGTCCGCTAGTGCATAAATGCCAATCAATATCAGGAAAGTTGAAATTCCTAAACACAACCGCCCTCTTACTAAGGTAGTTTTTTCAAACTTTGTGAATCAAATTCTGATTATTATCGGCACTAGAGTTTGGTGAACGATAAATGATGTCAACAATCAAAGGAGTACCTCCATTAATTGGACTAAGTTCACAAAACAAGCAGAAAAACCAGCAGAAAACATATCAGTGACTTCAACACAATTTATACTGTCCTCAACATACAGCAAGACCCCTCCACTTCCAATACCAACAGTATCAACCCTATCCTGCCTATATGAGTTTTATATACCCTGGAACCTGAATTTCTGACTTACTAATATCACTATGGAGCCAACCAAGCTAAGAGTCATAAATGGCCTTTTGGGTGAGATCATGTCTGTTCTTTTCATCCCGTCTAGAATGGAGCCATATATGGCAGACCAATGATGTAAGTGGTCTGAGGGCCGTAAGGTTGGTCACGTATTGTCCAGTTCAGTGGACGTGATGTAATTATTATATATCTGATTATATGGAAATCCCGAAGCAAACTTCCAAAAGTGCAGCTGTTCGACAAATGTGTTGGTAGAAAATTTTAACCATTAATTGGGCAAAATCAGTTGGATGAAATGGTTGAGTAATTTCTTTTGTCCAACTAATGAGTAAAACGCTTAACCAACTAATTCAGGCTGTGTTTTATTCAATTCCGGTCAGGTGGCATACGGAACCAACGGTTGGGTAATTTTTTGCTCAGGTTGAGAAATCATTTTTTCAAGTTTAGGGGTGAAGACATGATCTATAGAGATCAAGGGGAATAGTCTACCTTCCCGACTCTTGGGGAAAAACCTCCTGGTGTTGTCGGAATGTCTTTTTGGTTGGATTAAGTATAAACAAAGCAGATACTCAATTTATACCAACCACGCTGCAGGTCCGTAGCCAGATAATGTTTTGGAGGGTGGAACTTTCAACTAGAGACTATATATTTTCATCAGGGGTCGAATGAGCAAAAAATTAACAGTCAATGGCAACCTCAAACTTTCCAGGAGGGGAAAACTTCCATGGGGGTCTCCCTCTTGTCTTAATTCCTGGTTTCACTCAACTGGATTTACTTGGGAACGTCGGGTTCTTCGATAGACTGAATTATGTAAAATTGTGCAGGAACCAGATGGCCGTGTGAATGGCCGGGTGAATGGGTTTACCCCCAGTTAAAATGAGGTTCGGATGCGAGTTTGACTCTAATCCTTCGTTTTCAGAGGAAATAATGGACAAGAATTCAATAAAATCCCCGCTGTATTATAAACAAAACTTATTATTATTAACAAAACTTGTAAAGCGTCAACTATACACAACGTAACCAAAGGCGCTGTACAAAAATGAAACAATACATAAAATGACCAAGAATAAAACAACCAAATAACAGAAGTAAAAGAATAAAATAAAAGAACGGGGAAAAAGCAGAATTAAAAGTCCTACCCAAAACAAAGACGATAAAAAGGAGTTTTCAACCTCTTCTTAAAAGTTAAAAGGGTGCTTAAGTTGCGAATCTCGATAGGTAGACTATTCCAAAGCTGAGGAGCTGTGAAGGAAAAAGCACGTTCACCTAACTTATAATGAACCCTGGGAACAAGATATCAGAACGACTAACGGACCGAGTACAATGGCTACTGGTTCTAATAGGCAACCGTCCTTAAGATATTCAGGTCCCGTGCCATTAAGAGCATTAAAAGACAGGGTAAGATTCTTAAATTGTAATCTATAAATAACTGGTAACCACTGACTTCCTCCTATACATGGACAGAGCATACTGCACGGTACCAATTGCCACTACCGTCGTGTGAGAAACAGCGCGCCAAAATGGCAGTCTGTTACGCTTTCTTGTGAAAGCTTGGACTTCCTCAAGTATATCCCCATATTTTGCAAGAAAGTTGAAATATTTTTAAAATGTGACAAGGTAAGGTCAAAATCACTTCACGTATTGCAGGAATATGATATTGTTTCCCATTCAAGTTTTACTTTTGCTCAAAGTATTACAGAGTCGTCGTCATATCAGACGATTTATAGTTTCACGGCGGCCATCTTGGTGTGCCTTTTTTGTCCCAGTCGGTGGCGACCATCTACAGATAGGACGTACACGTTACATGCTCTGTCCATTTATAGAAGTCCGTGCTGGTAACCAATGAACCTGTTGGAAGAGAGGAGTGACGAATGTAGAAGAGGGAACATTGAATAAAACCCCAACAGCAGCATTTTGAACACTTTGGTAAACCACAATACAGAGAGTTAGCATAGTCACGGTGACCATAATTACAAGAGCAAGGATTGAATTATGGCAAGACTGAAAATCAAGAAATTTACGTAACTAACGAATCCTATAAAGCTGACCCAGGGGCGTAGCCAGGATTTTCTTGTGGGGGGGTGGGGGCAAAATCGACTCATCGTCCACAATCTTGACCGACGGGACTATCTAAGCGGAGCGCCACCATCAGTTGGCGCGGAGCGTACAAGAAAATTTTTGGTTTTAGAAACCTCACAGATGGCAGGAAACGGCACTTCCCGAGTGTTTTATGCATGTTCCCAGCCTAGAAATATGGATCTCATTTCTGATATTTCTCAATTAATGCAAAAAAAAAAAATCAATCTATGAAAAATGTTAATACATGTTTCTAAGCGGAGCTCTAACAACGATTGGCGCGGAGCGTACCAGGAAATTTTTGGTTTTACAAACCCCTCAGATGGCCGGAAACGGCACTTCCCGAGTGTTTTAAGCAAGAATATGTTCAGCCCAATTTCGAAATTCTCCCCCCTTCTTAATTGGAGCACTTGACAAGTATTGAGGGGCTGAACATACCTTTAGCCCAAACTTTTTCATTTTTCATCGCCGCCACTGGGGTGTGGCATTTTCTTGAGGGAGCAAAGCGCCCAAGTGAGGAGCCGAGCGACCGAACGGGGAGAGGGTGTGGTTCTCCCCCTCCTGCCCCAAGGAGATTTTGCAATTTTACATCAAAATTGAGCGATCTGGTGAACACCTAAGTTGGAATTTTTGGACATTTTCAATCTTGTATCAATGTTTTCCTTATTCCCTCGAGAATTAGCAGGGTTAGTGTGTGACTGTAAGAGGGTTACTCGGTACGAGCCAATGGGGCCCTAGGGAATTGTGTCGCACTGGAACAAAACAGCTACTCATAAGTCTTACATTTATTTGGCTAAACCAGCGGAATTGACATTTTGCCCTGAAAAACGCCAAAACTCCATCTAAATAAAAAAAAAATAAAAATAAGAAAAATTAGGTATGGGCGGGACTAAGTGCGAACCCCCTGAACCCCCTGACCACGGGCCTGTCTCCCTGGGTGTCACCTTCCCCTTTTGGAATGTTTTGCTGTCTCGAACAGCTTAGATGCAATATGGTGCTATATTTTTTCTTTTTATACTAGATTCCAGTGTTCTCCACAGGGGGTTTTAGAGGGCCGACATGTCCTCCTAGTGAAATTGACAGCCCCTCCAAAATAGTTGCCGCTCTCCAAAAAATGCAGCTTCCATTTCTAGTGCATTGCTTCATTACACATATACAAGTCATAACTGGAAAATGTGTCTTCCCTCCAGGCTTGGCGCCAGGATTTGCCCGACGAAGGGCCACACTCCGAACGGGGGAGGGGCAGGGTGGGTAGTGACCCAAGCCCCGACAGCCAGGATGCCGTCGATGAGTTGGTGAGGGAGGTTTGAAGAAAACCTGTGCACTATACCTGCCATTGCGAGCCATACACGACATCAAATTTGTATATGCTAGAGGAAGATATTTCCGCACTGATTTAACCGTGGAAAAGGGGGCAAAAATTTTTGGGGTTAGCCTACACTAAAAAGAATCTGTACTTATTTAAATCTTATATAGGTCAATAAATTGTCCCGGCATTTGGGCCCTATCGGACACAAATTATATTGTAATTTCTTCTTCGAGTCCGTACCGCACGACTGACACAAGAGATAATTAACTAAGTTTAGCGAAATGAGATGAAATTCCCGACATGAACATTAATCCATTTATTCTACTTATTAATTTACATGAAAAGATAAGAAGGGTTTGTACTTTATTAGCTCTAGGTAACAGAACTGAGGAAGAGTGTGCAAAGCGTACCGAACATTTTGGGTTTTATCGCAGAAATAACTCTTGTGAAAGCCAAAGTAACTAAACAGACCATGAGAAGGCGACAGGTTATCCCCGACAAGGGGCGGGCCATGCCAGCGACCACAAGTTCCGACAGCCCCTATGTCGAGGGGGTGGTATGAAGGAGCCTAACTATCCCATGTCATTGCAGCCTTGGGCACATTTTGCACAATGCACAATATTTCAAAAGCCGAGTTAGTGTTCTTTTGAATCTGAATCGTGAAATTGCAAAGCGCGCGAAATTTTTTGGTGGGCTCACAAAAATAACATAGCCTATGTAATCATTAAGAACAAAAAGAAAAAAAAAAGAAACTGTAGGGGTTGTAGACCGTATCGGGGATAACATACATTGCGTCGAAACCACCTGGAATACCCGATAAAATAGCCAAACTATGCTCCGTGAGTGGCTCACCATCTGACCTATCGCATGACACACGCAAGAGAACAGCAACTAGGCTTTGTGATATGGGATAAAATTTACGACCTCTGCATAACCTGTGTACTCTGCCTACCAGTTACTTGGTAAGGTTGAGAGGACTTACACTTTCTAGACATGTGGAATAGAAGTATTGAAAAAACTGGAGTGAATCTACAGCGCGTGTAGCGCGCCGAAAATTTGGGGTTCTTATTAGGGAAATTGTCCCTCGAGAGCAAAAAACACGTAAACCATCGGGGAGACTAGTCGCCGTCGGGGACTGCATACTTTATCGTAATGACTAAGAGCCCCCCCCCCCGAAAAACTGTAAAAAATGGCCCCGATTCCCTCCCTCCTCTTGCCGTTTATTTTTTTTTTTATTTTTTTTATTTTTTGGCTCCCCTTCATTTTTTCAACATCGCCCATCGCGTCCCCAAAATTTCTGTGGGGGCACTCTGCCCCCCTGCCCCCCCCCCGCTGGCTACGCTAGTGAGCTGACCAAAAGCAGTTTGACATTTTTTATTCATTTGCAAGTCGAGTTGCAAAGTTTCGTCCAAAAAAGCACCTAGACATTTCCCATTATAGGGAGAACATCAACGGTAGCATTACCAACGAGAAGATGATTAAAGTTAAGTTTTTGAAGTTGTTGACGAGCCTCCAAAAACAATTACTTCCGTTTTAGCTTTATTCATTTTAAGTCTATTTTGAGCCAACCACAACTTAATTTTATCCAAACAAGTTTGCATTTTTGTAGCAGCATCGGTTTGGGAATTAACATCAAGACAATTGAAAGACAAAAAGAGAGCATGGTGCATCAGCACAACCCATACAACTAGGCAAGTGCTTATTAATTATTTCCACAATGGTGCTGGTATAAACAGTGAAAAGAACTGGGCCAGCACAAGAGGCTTGTGGGATACCAGAAGCTAGCTGGGAAGCATTGGATAAGGAATTATCAATAGTTACCCTGAAAGATCTTTCGTATAAAAAGGAAGTGAACCAAGTAAGCGCCATGTTTTGAACTCCAAACTTATTTTTAAGAACACCTAGTAAAATACGGTGGACAACTCTGTCAAAGGCAGCGCTCAAGTCAATCAGGGCCATAATGGTTAAATTCTTGTGGTCAATACTAGTGATAATGTCATTGTGAACTTAAACGAGAGCAGTTTCAGTGCTGTAGCCAGCCCTATATGCAGACTGAAAGTCCGGCAAAAGATTGTGAGCTTTTAAATAGTGATTAAATTGTTCGACCACAACCCTTTCAACCAAATTTGTAATAAACAGGAGATTGCTTACTGGTCTGTAATTTCAAAAAATAGGTTCAGGTCTAGCTTTCTTCAGCAAAGGTAGAATAATTGCTTGCTTCCGGGATTTAGAAAAAATTACCCGAAGTTAAGGATTGGTTAACAAGTTTCGTAATAAGTGGAAGAACAGTGAAAGAAAGAAAACAAAATTCTTTGTAGAAGGCTTCCTTGATTAACTGAAATATTGCGACAAAAAGGGACTAAAATTTTAATTTTCCATTCACGCTCCCTCTCCGTGCATGGCAGTGCAAAAAAGAGCGTCTAGTGACCCTCTCCTCCTGTCGCGATTGAGAACATCTTCATTCGACTATAAGTGGGCCATTATGACTAGTTCCGTATGGAATGTAGGCAAGTTTTGCTGGCCCATGCAATGCGCCTTCTGTTTCACCTAATGTAGTGGCCTTAAAAGAGGGCTTTCGGGGTCGAAATCACTTAGTTTGGGAAATTAAGGTACTGAAAGACAGGTTAGATGGAGTTTTACGGCCCAGTTTTCAACCGATTGGTTAAAGTCGAGCCGGCTACTGGAAGAGAGATAGAGACTGAGGAAACGTACAGGAGATTATTGGACATACCATTAAATTATCCAATCTTGGAACTATCCAGCAGAGTCCATAACTTCTTCCGCACAGATTCTCGTCTCCACAATAATGCAAGAAGCAAAGTCTATGTCTGTGGGAAAAAAATTGCCAAGGCAGGACGTAGATCCATCTCCACAGCTGTTGGAGCTTTTAAGTATTTTGCAAATTGCCATTCAGAAGGATGGTCTAACCTTTACGAGAGACATTTGGATGCTTCTTTTTGGAAAATGGTACCATATTTGGATGTAACTTAGCTTTGAAAAATGTAGGTTCAGTTCGTACTCTTCATTATATTGTTTAAATATTATATCAAACCCCATTCCAAGTCACATAAAACGTTGGGTTCTGCCAGAGATCGCAATGGCTGATCACATGTTCAGTGAGTTTCACCAAAACATACGATCGGGGAAAATATCACAAAAGTCGCCGATTTTCGAGGTTCAACGTAATAACACCCATTTGTCATTTCATTCTTCGCTGATAAAAAAGTTCTAAATATAGCTACTGTCAAATAAACTTAAAGATATTGACTGCACGGGGAGATCAAGTTCCAAGCCCAGAGGCGTCGTGCCCATTGGGGCTCAACCTACACCCCTTCCCCAATTTTTTCAAGGGTATAGGCCTATCTATTCTTTATAAAAATGCATCATAAACCCTGGAATTTAAAAGGCACAATGTAAAGTGAATTGTTTTGAAAAATATAGCTAGCTGAAAATAGCCTGTCAATGTCAACTTGGTACTACTTATGGTTAGTTCAGTTTCCGTGGAAAGGCTGTCAATTCTCACCTATTCCGCCTGGGGGAACTCTGACGTAATATCAAGCTCGCACATTTTTTAATCATCAGTTTCTCATGAAATCTCCATCTAGTGAAAATGTCCACCTATAACGCCAACATTCAAATGTGGATTTCTTGCTTATGAAAAAGTACAAGGGCAGCGATTTGTTTCCAATATGGGATGGGTCATTAACTTTTAAAAATCGAAAGTCAATGGACGAGTTCTCAAGAATAAGTGCTGTCTACGAAAATCAAAATTGAATTGTGAAACGTCTCCCGAATGGATAATTAAAAACGGCTTGACACACTACATGGTCAAGTGGTTAGAGCATCCTACTTGTCTTGATCAAGACGTTATTACATTATTTCTCACGAAAATCCAAAATAGAGGGCGGGCTTTAAACTGAACTAACCAAATACGGCTGAGAATTTCTTGAAGGTAATAGAGAGTGTACTCCAAAAAGAGTAGCAAATGATGTGTTATTTAACTAGTATTAGGGTCTTGACCAAGACTAACTTGTACCCGGAGGGTATGCCGCCATAGTTTTGGAATTCGACTCATAGGACGGGTTATACCGAAGACTTTAAAAATGGGACCTGCTGTCATTGTGCTTGGTGATCAGCATAAGCAATGGAGTAGGAAAAACAAGCCAGTGAGCCACAACTGAAAAAAAAATCGTAGACGGCCGGACCAAAATCAATTGGTAAGGAATTGAGCCATTTAACCTAACCGTATCTAACTGACTCTACAAATGGCTAATAGGCCTACGTATGCCCAGGGGCGTCGATTTGGTTTTCAAAGTGGGGAGGGGGGGTTCTGGCCTAATTTTTTCGCCTGTCCTGGTATTGTGTATACAGTGGTGTAGCTATATTTTTTCGGGATGGGGGAAGGGTAGGCAATCATCCAGGTTTTAGGATTTGTT
The DNA here is from genome assembly GCA_037179385.1 of Holothuria scabra. Lineage (NCBI taxonomy): Eukaryota > Metazoa > Echinodermata > Holothuroidea > Aspidochirotida > Holothuriidae > Holothuria > Holothuria scabra. The sequence continues at coordinate 20,488,016 of CM074180.1, forward strand.
GAGTGTGAACACCACTGTCCTATAGGCGGTGCGCGAAGCGCGGTGAAATTTTTGCCATTTTTGAAAATATGGAGCTTGTATTGCAGAAAAGTTTGGATGCTGGGTTTCCTGATTGAGAATTTATAAAGTTGGGGGGTTACTGAAGAATTTGCATTTCCTAATGGCAAATCTGAGATTGAACGGCGACCATAGACCGTTGTTGCTACATATTGTTATCCAGCCCCTGCAAAATGAGGCTCTCTGACGAAGTTTTTTAGTCGAGTGCTTTTATTGGAGAAAATTTTGAATTTTATGAAAGAAAATTCATGAAAATAACACTGTAGTTACTGATGTCATTCCATGATCTGGTGTCACATAAAGCAAATTTCCTTTTTTTCACTTACAAAGTCCAGAGCTCGGAAAATTTAACTTAAGGTATGAGGGAGCACTTTGCTTACGAATCGGAAAATTTTGCTTCTTTGAGACAAATAATGACGAATGTGGAGCTTTTGATGGGGAGATTTCGGAATTTCATGAGTTATCAAAACCACACAGTAGAATGGCTTCACAAATAGCAAATTTCCGAATTCTTCACTTTTCAGACGGAACCGCCTTCCCGCTGTAGCTACGGCACTGGGTGTCTAAGAGAAGGGGCCAGATTAGGCAGCGGGCCGTACACGAAAAAGTGCTTTCGTTTTTAACTTTCGTGACGCACGTCTGAGGGTCGGCATAAAAATTACCCACGAAGGTCAATTTTAACCTTTTGAACATCATATCAATTACCACAAGCGAACGAGTTGGCCTACGAAGAGAAATTTGAGGGTGAATTGTTGGCTTTTTGTGGCCAACGTTCATTGTAGATACTAGTTCCACGAATTTTCTGACACGTACAAAATTTGTACAATATGCGCCGGGCATATAGTGCTCAGTGCAGTCTGGTCAGTGAAATAGGGATAAACTTTTATGTCAATTAATTGACCGGGGGGGGGGGGGGATTATGACAACTTTCCCCTCATCCAGGGAAAGGTTGAATAAATCAGGAACTGGAACGAGAAAGGATAGCGAAGAAGGAAAATGAAATAGGCCTATAGGACAAAACAAGAATAAGAATTTGGAATAGAAAAGGGGAAGGAAATAAACACATGACATGAAAAACAAGAAACAGAGAGAAGAGATGCGTTCAGTAAGGATACCAATAGATGATTCACATGATATTGTTCAATCAAGTCTGGTTTGCAGCAGAGTTATGAGATAGTAAATAACGTACGGCATATGGTCAAGTGGTTAAAGCATCCGACTTCAGGCGCGAGTACATGGGGTGGGGGCTTACGCCCCAGCCCTCTCTTTTTCGCCACATCAACAATAAAACATATGGAAAATTAGCAGTGCAGTTCCCTCTCACCCCTGTTTCCTCTTAGGTCAGCCCCCCCCCCCTTTTTGGAATGTGCGAATCCGCGCCTGGACTTGCAGTTGGGAGGTCAGGAGTTCGAGTATTGTCCTGGTCATACTGAAGACTAAAAAACACAGCGTAAAGCAATTGAGTAGGAAAAACAAGCCAGTTAGTCACAACTGGAAAAGCTAGTCCGCATATCGAAAAGTTTTATACAAAAACGATCATTTGCTCATTCTATATCAAAATTTTTTAAATGTTCTAATTAAGGTAAGCTAAATCGGTTATGCTTTGGAATGATATGTCAAGGTGAGAGGAACTCATGAAATGCCGATTTTCATTCAAAATATTGATTTTTGACGATTTCAAAATTTTGTGACGTCATAATTTGGGGAATTTCCCCAAATTAATGGGCCATTTTATGCCTTTACTACAAGCGTTTTACGACAAAAAATATAGATCCAAATAAAAGCAATTCTTCTCCTCCTGTTACCTGTGACATGCAGCTCCCAGAAACGCGTTTAGCTGTGTCAATATATTTCTGGAAAGAAGTGTTAATCCTCTAAATTATGTAAAATTGGGATGAAAAACGTTTTTTAGCCCATAGACATCAAATCCCATAAATTAATGATTTACGACAAAAGTAAGGGGGTGTCCAGTCAAAAAAGCATTCACTAGAGTTTGCAATAGTATGAACATCACAAATCCAGTTTAGCCAGACCTTAAGACACAACCCCGAATACTACATGAAGCGAAAAACCTAAAAATGCAAAATGCGCCCGCACACTGTAACGCATTTGGGAGGTTTATGATCAAAACTTTTCGATATGTGGCGGCTCGACATAAACCAATTGGTTAGAAGCTGGCCATATGGGCCGTTATGTAAAACACCGTCCATCTAACCGACTTTAGAGGAAAGGCCTCAATGGAAACTCCTTACGGCCAAGCAGAACTTAATTCCCATTGAGATCTTTTGTCCAAATTAACCAAAAGGTTTCAACAGTTTCCAAATGGTAACGGGTTTTCAAAAGGGTTTGGTTTATAAAAAGGGTAATTTTATAATTCCCTTTGAGTTTTGACCAATTTCCATCATCTACCAAAGGGACTGCCCTTTAAATGAAAAGGGTATTTACAAAAGGTATCACTTGAAACCCTTTGGGTTCAAAGGGTTGAACCCAAAAGGGTTCCAATTTTCAGCTGGGCTGCCAAAAAAATTTGACTATACCTTAAGCTGTAAAGTATAATCTCTTCTAGTGAGCATGCCTGCATGATTTTGAACCAGCGTCGAAACTCCATGAAGCCTTGGCCGTTCACTCCAAGTATAAGTTCAAACTATATGATCTATCATCAAAGAACCAGTCTCAAATTTCCTGCGAGAAACTTAGCATCATGTAGTAGAACTGATCGCCAGCATCTCTGTCTGCCAGGAAAAAAGGGAACCGATCGTGGGGTAAAGTTTACAAAATGTGAAAATACCGACCGGGGTGAGAGCTGTACTGTATCAATACATTATCTTCTGTCAGATGGAGAGGGGCCCAAGATTCCTAGAGATATAATCACAACAACCAGTGCTTCGAACCTGCCATGCACTTATTCATAATGCTTGATTATTGTAGTGCGCCGCACTACAATATTGGCATTTACTGGCCGACTGACAATTTCTTTTGTGAAGCCTGTTATGGCCCACAACTCATTTCCCTGCGCGTACCGTAACTTAGTTCGTACAAATATCCATGCTCTACCCTTTAACAATAGCAGTAAGTGCAATCTGTGGCCGTCTTTAAACAAAAATCAACTTCAGAAAAGCAAATACTACACTTACAAGGCTGATTTAAGGAGTTACCTTCATGAAAGAGCATTGCGGATAAATTTCCAGAAAACGCGATGTAATGTGGTTCGGCCTTTTCACACTGAAGTGATAAGCCTGGAGAATCAATCGCTGCTTCCAAATTGGTATACGTAACACGGCGCCATTGCGTCCACTATCGTTGAACAGTATCAAGACGTTATTGTACAGTATCTTCATCTAGCTACTACGTACGGAGCAGGGTATTGCCAATTCCCTGTACGGAACGAATTGGCTTTACTGCGTTGGTTTAAGCGACTTGTGCTGTAGTTCTATTATCATGCTTTATTTCAGTGGTAAAAGCAGAAGCTATTTTGACAGCAGTCTGACCGAAACGTTTTGACAGCATGCATATTGCATGCATTGCGAATTAACGAAACACGGATGTGAAAACACACAGCGTCAACAGTTATTCGGCCTTCCACGAGACAGTTGTCATATGCATGCAGCGGTGCAGTCAGAGAGCTTGGGAGGGCGTCATTATTTAACATAAAGAACGGTGAAAGAGGAGTCGAGAACCGATAAAACCATTTCAGGCAGGAGTAAACAACACAACAGAGCATAACGTATGGCTAAGTAGGCTACTCAGCACGAGTCCTTGAACGGGACTATGCTTCGTCCACTTCATTTTACTCCACACTAGACTGTATACGGAGTAGGTCCTACCGTTAAGCGCAGTACACGGTCTTGTTCAAGGACTACTCAGCACTTGCTTCATTGTTGGCAAATATGCTTCAAAATAAAGCTAGTGACTGACTATTAGCATAGAAGGTCCGGATTTACTCCATCATTGGTTACTCTTCTATGATTTCTTTATGCGTCCAGCCAAGGAGCTGGGAGACAAGTGGTCCATCTTTGTACTATCAAGAAATAGGGTTGAGAGGAGTGGCCAAAAAGAAACAACAGCCCTTCTTCCCGCCATGAACAAATCCTAAAGTTCAAATAAAAACTGGGCTACTGTTCTAACTGAAAAGACATCTCTAACACGCACTACAATTCTGCGTATTTGCAAGCAAATGCAGTTCTAGTTTTGCATGTATTTTATAGGTAAACATTTCATTTGGAACCCTTTGAGCACAATTGGTTTGAAATGGTAGGCATACCTTTCCAAAAGTAAAAAGAAAAAAAAAATTTTTTTAATCATAGGAGTAGGAAGCGGGGGCTGGGGGAGAAAGCCCCCCTCCCAGTAAAAAATTAGGGGCGGAAGCATGCTTCCGCTCCCCCACTTCCCGTGAGTCAGAAACCCCTTTTTTAATTTTCCAAATCTCAAAAAACAGCGAAATTTCCGGCGCGCTTTGCTCGCCACATTATGCAACATAAAGTGCGCTAGTTCTCACTAAACTTTTCTGAGCTCTGGACATAACTTCAACAAAATCGGATATTTAAATTACCATTGTGACACCACATCAGCTATGTTGCTATTTTTGTGACCTGTCTTTCATAGCATTCCAATTTTTCTACAATTAAAGTTCTTGATTTTGAAATATTTTGTCTAAAAGGACAACAAAATTTGGGAAACTTTTGAAATGTCATCGGGGTCTGCGGGTCTGAGGGGTCGCGATTTTTTCAAAATTTTGTATGCGCTCCGCGCCAATTGAAGATAGTCTCTCGAGAAAGACTGTTCCAGGCAGGGAAGCTTTGGCCTACCGTAGTCAAATTTTCTCATACACACCGCATGCGGGACATCGAATCCAAAGTAGCGCTTGCAGTGACCTTCCGTATATCTTTGCCGCACCCGCACCAAGTTCAAACGAGTTTCAAGGATTAAATTTGTATCTGACTTTTGACGGAATCGAATTCAGTCATGATTAGACACCAAATGATCTTGAACCAAGGAAGGTCGGTCCAGCTTTAGTAAAGTTATGCTCAACCGACTGAAACTAAGATTAAAAATGCGGAAATAGAAGGTAAAAAATTTTCAAGTTGATATATTTAAAAAAAAAAACATATCGGGTACCGTCATTTCAAAAAATCCACAAAGGCGTAGGCTACGGGAAGAGGCGGATCCTGTTTGCCGTGAACTGAATATAAGTTCAAGTCCTATTTTGCCCGGCCGTATGTCAACACGGTCCGCTGCAGGCCGAACTGACTAGCTGCATGCTACCCCTTGTCAGTGCCCTGAAATAAGCACTTCCCCTGCTCTGGGAGGAGTGCAGCCCCCCTACCCCCACCTGAAAGGTCTACGCCTATAGTAGCAGAGATGCCAGGTCTGAATTGCGATTTTCTATTGAAAAACTTGCCCCTGTCTAGAGCTTTCGGCCATGTCATGACACCCAGTCTCCAGGGGCAGGAATTTCTGATGAGATTTTGTGCCAGAAAGATCAAAATTTTAATGCATGGCTACTTTGTCGAGTGTCACAACAAGCATTCCATCGGGAAAGGGCTGATGGCTTTTACAAAATGTGGTCAGTGTACCGTTTTCAGTTTGGCACTAGTACTGAGCTCAGAGGCTCATATTGGGACCAGAAAATTCAGTACACGAATTCCGATATTTTTTCGGAAGGGAAACCGTTCCCAGTCGCTAATAACAGCTCGACCACCAAATTTTAAGTAAGCTTGTAGCGGTTTAGGATTTTTAGATAGCATGTAAGTTACTGCTAAGCCGAATTAAAGCTACAACTATTCCATATAACTTGAGAACCAGCACACACCCAGATGCCAGTGCCTATTAGAACCTATTAAACGAAATAAAGCTTGGTGACATTCTCGCCCGTATTCGTATTGTTAATCTTCCAGATTTCGACGTTCCTCGATACAAAAATGATACTAGATGGGTTGAAGGGTATTATTCTTTTTTCAGAGATCGGAGTGACCCAGATTATACAATTTGGATCGGTATCCAGCTCGAGTTACTCATTCGCAGTTAACGTTACGCGCGAAACCGACGTAGAAGGGACATAAACAGTTCCTCGTTCGCGAAAAAGTGTCCTTTTTCTTTCCACATCTGTTTACCAATTTTAAGCCCACGTACCCAAAATAACATTTAAATTTGTTTAATTTTTCATAAATTTACTATTACAGCGCATTTCAGATAATTAAAGTGCCTTTGGAACATGATTAGAGGCTGCAGCTGTAGTTTTAGTGCTGTTCGAGGAAAAGTTTGCTTAAAACGTGGAAGTTGTGTCTCTAATTCACCTTCGCCAGATTTTGAATTTAAAGGGATATTTTTACTTATTTTTTCTTGATCCATAGGCCAAACGGATCGCTTGTGGTAATTGCATGGGTTATTATTTCATCTCTTTCCATCGATTCGTATTTTTTTCAATCAGACCCTCAGAAGTGCGTCACGAAGTAACACGAAAAAGCAGGACAGATTTTGGTCTAGATACAAAATGGTGCCAAATGTTTCAATATTTTGAGTCACTAGAAAACTCCAAAGTTCTCAAAACATGATCTTGAAAGTCCGAGTTATTATTACTTTAACGTACTATGGTCAATGTAAATACCGGGTGTATTTTATAAGTAAGTTCCAAACAGAACTTCATCATACACTATCTGCAGACACACACCCCAAAAACGATTACCCAACCGTTGGTTCCGTATGCCTCCTGACCGGAATTGGGTAAAAAACTGCCCAACTCAGTTGATTAAGCGTTTTACTCATTAGCTGGGCAAAAGAAATTACTCAACCATTTCACCCAACTACTTTTTCCCTAAAAATGGTTAAAATTTGTACCAACACGTTTGCCCAGCAGCTGTAATGTTGGGTGCTTGTTTGGATTTCAATTTAACCTGATACATAATTATGTGATTTGGGCAAGAAGGGGATTTAACAAAATTTAACAAAGTAGCTTAAAACTTACACCGTTTGTCCCGCAAGAGTGGCTGGGGCACTGCATCCAGGTTGTGGCTTCTGTTCTATTCAGCCAGTCTAGAGCAGGACCACTCAGTGTTTGCCCCTTGGAGGGCGTACTTGTCCATTTGGGACGTTAAGCTCCTTAAGGGAGCAGAACTCCTCCGGGAGTAATCGTTTGGTTTTCGCCCCTTGGCTCTTCGCCAGAGAGTCGTGGGGACTTTTAGAAAAAAGTGTTTCTTTTTAAAACGTACATAGAAACAGGCACGTTGTTACAAATAGACAACTCAAACCGGCCGGAAAAACACAAAAGATAACCATCAACCATTCACACACAAAACATAAAACAAAAAGGCAATTGCACTTGGTTAATGAACAGTGAAGTGTGTAGTTTGAAATAACGAACTCAATCGTGAACTTAGTATTTCTTTTCCCATTGGTTACGTGTATTTTTTTTTCTATACAACCATTGTTCTTTCAGTAATTTTGTCCAGATTTTTACTGCTATTCTACCGCTAGCCTTTTATTTATCAAGTCCAACTTTATTCAACATGATATCTTGTGCTTAACCACTTTCATTACAATAATTTTCTGTAAAACTTAACTGATCTTTTCCTAATCATTTGATTGGTCAATAACATTTTACCCAACTGTTGGGTACTTTAAAACTTGCCCAACATCTTTTACCAACAATCTTAATTTGCCCAACAATATGGATACAGTTGTTTACCCATTTGTTGGGCATTTTGTATTTTGCTATTTTTAGAGTGCAGAGGATGGAGGTGTACGTCTTATTCCTGATTGAAGTCTCTTGTCTAGCAAACGTCGGTGTGATTTTACTTCTCTGATAATGATCTAAATACGAAATGTTCGAATCGCTATACAAAGGAATGATGTGAGCGTGTCGAAATTTTGCATTAGAAATCATAATTTTTTCTAAAAAAGTTGCATGCAGACTGTGCACCGAGACATTTTAGTTTCCGTAAAATGTGTTTGCCAATTTCAGCCTGCCAGGCTTGTCATTCACTAAAGACCACAGATGTCATTAAAACATAATAGGAGACGATTCGTCTTTTTCATATTCCTAAATATTGTGCTCTTTTAAAAACCACACTTTCTGCCTTATGCACACGAACAATTGCTACAATCAAAGAGACCGATGAATAATGTATGTTTGATATGCAAGTGAAAAAGGAACATCAAGGGGACTGCAAGAGGAGCGTGCGAAATTTTGGGGATTTGCGAAGTAAACATGTGGAATTATTGATACAGAAAGCTAGTCGATCGCAATCGGTATAGGGCGCCTTTATAACCTAAATGTATAGACTTTTTGGTACAGGGGTGGCGCCAGCGGGGGGGGGGGGGGGGCATGCCATGCTCTTAATTTTCAAATCTTCGTTAAGGGAATAAACTTTTCGGGCAAACTCCCGAGTCTCGTCTTGAGACCTCAGTACGTAAACAGAATTTCAGCTCTCCCGTACAAAACGTTTTTAATTTGCCCATATGAAGGATAGATTCTTCAATAAACACCTCAACTTTTTAATGGTTCTTACAATAGTAAGAATGGTTTCAGAAATTTTAAATTTTTTCTTCAAAATATATTCCAGATTTTTTAATATTTGTTAAAAAGAAAATCACAAATTTTGGCGCGCTACGCGCGCTTCAAATTCTGCCAAGTCACGTCCCACCCCGACTAACTTATCGCCTTGGTCGGGGCCTTGAAATGCTGGCCCTCTGTCGGGGACCTTGGCCCATCTGTCGGGCAAATCCTGGTGCCACCCCTGGGTCTGTCATGCATGGCTCCATTCTAAACTGGATGAAAAGAACGGTATATACTTCATGCAGTATCTCCCAAAATAACATATATACTACACATGATCTTAGCCAAGGATGCACGGCAAGAATTATATACATTTCCATGTGCGATCGTGGCGTTGGACTGTACATATTCATGTGCAAATAGAGAACATAAACAGTTTAGCGATTAATAAATCTGTCACAAAGGGATGGCAACTTGGAATGTGTAAACTACATGTGATGTCTCAGAGGGGTTCACAAGTGTCTCGACGAACTGACCAGGATCCGCCCACGACAGCAGAGTTTGGAGGAATTCTGATGTGGGGGTTCTAATTTCAAATTTTGGAACTGATGTCCTGTTGCTCATGGTGCAGGTACGGTGATGAGGGTTATGACTTTTCACCTTGGTCATTAGTACAAATTTTGTGATGTTGGTCCTCCGAAACAGTGCACAAAAGGTGTTTAATACACCTGTGTCATTTTGAAAGTCTTTGCAAACCTGGTGAAGCATAACTGAAGATATATGTATGATCTGAATTGTCCGGTACGAGGGTTCTATAGGCTGACCACAAGGAGGATTAACCGAATTCATTAGTAGATACTAGTCGAGTAAAGCATCTACATCAAAGTACAAGATTTTGCATACCAAATCCAGCATTTACTTTGCTTTTGCTTTTACTTGACTAGCAACAACTTTTACTTTTTACTGAAAGTAATTACTTTATTTTTATGCATACGGCCCATTGAAGTGTCAAATGCTGCAGATCAATGGCGTAGCTACAGGAGGCAGGGGGCGATTGTCCCCTGGCTCGAAAAAGTGAAAAATTCGGAAATTTGCCATTTGAGACACCAGTCAAATACAGTGCGGTTTTCCCCTTTTTTCCTTCATAAAATTCCGAATTCTTAATAAAAGATGCATATTTGTAATTATTAGTATTAAAAGAGCAAACTTTTCCATGCGCTTCGCGCGCTCTCAATTGCAACCCTTAATCCAGTAAGTGGTTGCTCATAAAGCTGTCAGTGATAAACTTTTCCGAGTTGCTACAGTGCCGTTTCCCTACTAAATTTTCTTCAATATTTCGTCTAAAAAGGCAACCAAGTTTCGGGAGCTTTTTGAATGTCGCCGAGAAGCCTGAATGCGCACTCCTTGGATAACATTATGTAATAACCAGTGGCGTAGCCACGAAGAGGGGGGGGGGGCGTCCCCCCACAGCAAATTTGTGCCCCAGGTGCCCCCCCCCCCATCCCATTGCAATCTGCCCCGCTCAACACCGCACCCACATTTTATCTGCTGAAATGATGAAAGGTGAGTGGCCAATTTCTTCGGACTACGGGCAGCCTTTCACTTGCCTTCCCTTCGTGGCACTGTATGCATACACCGGTAACTAAGAACGCGTTAATCAGCCACGTGTGTATCCTTTGTAGAAAACTATGCTGCAGTCGCACAAAATCACCGGCGGTTAAGTCAGGTCAAAATGCTTATTGCAGCTTGGGTATACATGTGCGCTCAATCGTGCTCGGGCTCTTCGTGTGTTAAGTCTCATCTAGATCCCAAAACCCTCTGAATGTGGGACATGAATGCAACATAAATACTGTCAAAAGTTTACAAACTTGTCCATTTTCAAAAGGGGAGTCTTGAAGGAAAATTGGAAATCAAACGATTAGGTCCACAAAGGCCACACATACTGTCTGTATCGTCTTCACGTAGGTTTTTACCCAGCTGGTACGTAAGTACGAATGATGATAGGTTAAACGCTTTAGCTATGCTATCAACTGAAACGAAGTTTATAAGAGAAAATTCAAATTTTAATCAACGTGTAATTGAAATGTTTGCTCATCTCAAACAAAGACGAATGCGTTGTCAAAGCCACGGGAACCTCGAGCCAGTTGTAAGACTAAATTCAATGAAATAATGGTGAAGTTTAATGCTCAGTCAGTTTAATGCTCATCAAATGCCATGTGAAGGCAGAGGAATGCTTCCTTCTATAACCCCAATTTTGTAAATATCGCGGAGCTTCCGGGGCTTCGCCCCCAGGACCCCCACTGGGGCGTTTCCCCCTAGTCCCCACTAGGGGCCCTTAAGTTGGCCCATGGACCCCACGCCATAGGAGGGAGCGCTTCGCGCTCCCACGGCAATTTGGGCGCCGTTGGTTCATTCCCACTAATACCAATTTGCCCCTCCATGTATTTAGACCACGAGCCCCCACTGGCTGTCAGTCAGACTCAACAAAATGTAGTTCTGATAGTCTCACCATAGTTATCCCTGAGTTTTATGTTGTGTCCCCCTATAAAAAGTCTGCCCCCCCCCCCCCCCAGTGACCCCTGGTGAAAAAATCCTGGCTACGCCAATGGTAATAACAACGATCTTCAATCGACATGCTCTCTCAAATATATGCTTATAGGAAATGCAGATTCTTAGATGGTCCCCCAAATATTCAAATTTCCGTACAGGAAATCCTGAATCTTAACTATTTTCTGCAATACAAGCTCCCTATTTACAAATGCGGAAAAGGGCCCAAGTTTTCGGCACACTCCGCGGGCCGCAAATAACGTTCCTAGAACAGAAGTGGTTTAACTGAAGAAAAAATATTTAAAAACAATGTTCTTGCTCGTAGAAAAAACGAAAAAATTTAGCATTAACCAGAATGCAAAAATGTATTGAGGTTTCGATGATACATAAATATTCCGTTTCAAAGAGTGCCTTCATGCATCATTATTTTCTCATTCAAATGTTATACTAGCATGTTCAAAAAATAATTTTGTCATTCCAGATGACCTTTTGACCTCCATAAAAGCCATACATAGCTAGACATACAAACAACAGACAGACAAACGGACAAACAGCAATCTTGAAAGATCATATTTACAAAGGTTTCCAGGCTTTGACCCCTGGAGACCCAGATGACCTTCCATATCTGCCAAAAACAATGGGGATCATCCTCTGACCATAATGCATCCACATACCTAAAAATGAAATTTATCCAAGTTTCCTATCTTGAAATATTGTGTTAATGAGGTTTTTCAGACTTTGACCCCTGGTGACCCCAGATAACCTTTGACCTCCGCCAAAAACAATAGGGACTATCTCCTGACCATAACGCATCCATATACCCAAATATGACATACATCCAAGCTTCTAAACTTGAGATATCGTGTAAACGAGATTTTCAGACTCTGACCCCAGGTGACCCCAGATGACCTTTGACCTCCACCAAAAACAATAGGGACCATCTTCTGACTATAACGCATCCACATACCAAATATGAGATCATCGCGTTAGCAATGTTTTCAGACTTTGACCCCTGGTGACCCCAGATGACCTTTGACCTCCACCAAAAACAATAGGGACCATCCCCTGACCATAACGCATTCATATACCTAATATGATATACATCCAAGCTTCCTACCTTGAGATATTGTGTTAACGATATTTTCAGACTTTGACCCCTGGTCACCCCAGATGACCTTTAACCTCCGCCAAAAACGATCGGAACCATGTACTGACTATAACGCATTCACATACCAAATATGAAATCTATCCAACCTTCCTACCTTGAGATATGGCTTTAACAAGGTTTTCAAACTTTTATCCCTGGTGACCCCAGATGACCTTGGACCTCCACCAAAAACAATAGGGACCATCTCCTGACCGTAACACATCCACATACCAAATATGAAATCTGTCAAAGCTACCAAACTTGAGATATCGTGTTAACAAGATTTTCAGACTTTGAGTTCTGGTGACCCCAGATGACCTTTGACGTCCGCCAAAAACAAAAGGGACCATCTTCTGACTATAACGCATCCACATACCAAATATGAAATCTATCCAAGTTTCCTACCTTAAGATATTGCGTTTAACAAGGTTTTCAGACTTTGACCCTTGGTGACCCCAGATGACATTTGACCTCCACCAAAAAAACTATAGGGTTCTTCCTCTCAATATGGGGCATCTATGCACCAAGTTTGAAAACTGTCAGACATTCCTATCTTGAGATATCATGTTAACAAGTAAAGTATCACAAACACCCACACATGCACACACACACATACATACATACATACACACACATGCCATCATGAATGCATTGGTTTCTCTTGTCATCGAAACCAAAAATGTACATTTTGGTCAATGGGGTAGGGTGAGGTGCATGGTCCAAAATCGTTCCACCCCCCCCCCCCCCCTCACTTTCAAATTGCTTCCTTCCTACCCCACTGAACATGGCTCTCTACTTTGACATGACCTTCATACTGCCCAACTACCCCACATACAATTAAAACTTACTACAAAATGAGAACCAGAGTTAACTGAGTCACTTTGAAATAGAGTGAAAAGTATGAATTCACTCAATTCATCCTTTTAAAGAGTTCCTGCAGAAATTACACTTTTGAAAGAGGGGTTCATGCAGACACTTCATTAAGCGTGAAACTTCACTCTTTTGGAGTGAAGCTCCTATAGGAGTAATTCACTCTCATAGGAGCAAGCTTCTCTTTCTTCCGAGTGACTTACTTTACACTCTAATGGACACTTTTCACCCTGTTCATGAGTGATTGCGTGATTTTCTGCTCTATTGGGGTGAGCTTTATTATAACTTCCACTCTTCTAAAGACTGAAATTTCCTTCTTTTTATTTTTAGATTATCCTTTGACCATATGAAACCACAACACCAATGTGGTTCACAGTCACATAAAATCAGAAGTTGGTGGTCCTGTAATGTAATCAGGTCCATGTCCTGGGGGAGGGGACAGGGGAAAACCCCTCCTAAATCTGCCAATTAATTTATGGTATTGAAATTATGGATGAAAGATGAATATAAATCCAACAAACGATCACAATTCAAGAGCCCTGTCAAAGTTAAAAGTCTGCACCATTTTGTAAATACAGTGCTTAAAAAGGTAAAAAATTCTCAAATGGAACAAAGACAACCCTTCCCTTTAGGCCACTCTCCAGGCAGATAAAACTCTCAAGCTGTTGTACAGTGGTGCAGGTAGACAATTGTGCTGGAGGCAAGCAGTTGTGGAATTTTTTAAATGTAAACACCACTGTAGTGGGGACATAATTTGCAAAGTGGTTCAAAATTTCTCCCTCTGTGGACACTATGAATTGCATTGCTTTTAAGTGAAAGAATGCGGTGTAATTAAATGAAAGAAAACATCTCACAGAAATCTGAGGCAATGAAAAATCATTCTATTCATTTACCATGTAATGTCACATTTCAGTAAAATACATCACTGCCTTCTACAAAGTCGGGTAAAGAGATAGCAAAGTTCCTTTACATGACATGGAAAGTATTCATCTAATAAAATCAGATCTAAACCAGTAAAGAAAACACAGCAATGAATCATGGGATACTTCCCTTTGCAAATGACCATTTAACATCATCTGCGGTGACTAGTGTGCTATTTCTGACCTTATCTCCCGGCTGAACCATGGTCTGATAACAAGTATTATGAACTTCTAGTAGGAAACATCAGAATTTCTTTGAAGGTGTAAATCTTGGAAGAAACACTTGTTACTTAAATTATTAGGTAGTAGGGGAGTTGTACAGGTAAAAGAGCATGTATGGATATTGACTTTGTGCCATTTAAAAGGAAACTTTTGAGAAGTAAGATTGTCAAATCCCAAGTCTTCCAGCTCACATGCCTACATTCTTTGCAGATTTCCCATATTCTTACAAGTTTAGGTTTCTGATACAGAATGCAACTGTTCTTCCAACAGTCCATATTTGCATTAGAACTACAAAATTTCAGTGCAGTATGGGTTAGGTTAGACAGATAAGGTGTGGTAGCATGTTAAAATGTCCAAGCTGCATCAACTGCTACAGTCAATCTTTGTTTCTATAAACACATTACAACACCACCTGCTACTGTAATGAATGCAGCAACAAATCATGGCTGAGGTGGAAGCAGACTGCAGTTTTGACATGGTGACTGAACTGTGACCTGTTTCTGTACTTTCTTCATACAATATGACTTCATATAAATTGTAATTACAGGTTAATCCCTCTTCGTATCTTTGGGAACCATATAGTATGTCACTGGCACATAAGGAGTACAATGACATGTTAATAGCAAGAATGCAATCAGGATTTGTGTCAAGGTGCACATACAAACACATTGCTCATCATACCAGAATGAACTGAACTACTGAACTACAGCTACATAGGATGTAAAATCCCAAAAACGTTCCATTTTGTTTTGAATGGTTTCAGGAATCCGCAGTAGTTCAGGTTTCAATATTTGAAAAAATGGAAAAATCATACCTGGTAAATTTTCCATTCAAGTTCCATGTACAGATAGAGTTAAATTTTTTGTACCTGGCATTGATGGGAGGGGGATGGGCAAATGACTTGGCACTATGTTAACCATTGCAGACCCAGTGCATGCAAGACCTCATTTTCACCCCATACCATCCCCACAGAGATTGAAAAATGGAAAAATCATACCTGGTAAATTTTCCATTCAAGTTCCATGTACAGATAGAGTTAAATTTTTTGTACCTGGCATTGATGGGAGGGGGATGGGCAAATGACTTGGCACTATGTTAACCATTGCAGACCCAGTGCATGCAAGACCTCATTTTTACCCCATACCATCCCCACAGAGATTGGAGGGGTTATTATAAGAACATGGGTTACCATGTGATACCATTAGTTTGAGGATTATTGGAGTTGTTAATTTGCTTTGGCAATGGCTGAAATTATATCTTCTCACATTTTATGCAAAATAAATGTTGTGTATGAAAGTGACCATGTAAATGTTAAGTATGTTAACTTCCTTGACCCTATTGTTGAATATAGAGAAAAAACAGACGTGAGCATCCTGACAATGTTATCAGATTTGTGGACTAAAGTGAGGGTAAAATGTTAACTTAGCTTGCTAGAGTTCACTTTGAATTGAAAATGGGAGAACTGAGCCTGCTACTACACTGAGAAAACATTCACTTCCTGACAATTTAACTGCAAACTGAGAATGTCCATCTGTACTCTCTATCATATAAGCCCAGATTTTTGTTTAACTTTGCGTTTAATGATCCCCCTTCGAATATTAACACATTTTGTACCCGTCACATTACATTCTCAATTTTATCCAATTTTGGTGGTGAATTCAATGTAAATAACTACAGAGGTACACAGAATGCATGCATGCTGACTGAATGAACATTTCTGTTGAATTTATGGCAGCACTGTTATATTCCTCATATCTTCTATCTATTCCATTCAAAACATAACATTCTATGGACAAGTCAATATCAAATATTAACAAAGATAATTTGTTTGAGAAGTTCTATTACATTTTGTCAGCTATCTGTATATTCTCTAACAGACAGAGTATGTTCATCTCTAGATCTACTAAAGCAGCTTTGCTTGATTAGTGAAGACAGGATGCCTTTCCACATAACTGTGAGATCAGTATTTAAATATTGACACTCAGCAAATCGCAGGTACATACACATTGTCTCATGCATATACATAGACTAAACTCTACTCAACATCAAGATATACCAAATAATCAGGAGGCTTGGGGATGGGGTTGGATTGTTGACATAAGACTATAAGAAAGCATTACTGACAAACTGACGATCAGTTGCATAAAAAACACAATAACTTCTAAAATACTTGGACTAGAAAAAAAAGGAACTGTTCTCTTTAATCAAATAAAGCAAACATGAATCCAGCTGCAATGAAAACTTACTGATAACCCCACCCCCTGGGAAATTAAAAAAAAAAGAAATTAAAATAAAGGCCACTCAATCTCAAGCATAAGTAATCAACCTGCTGCACAGAAGTGTGTGTAAGCTGTATCACATAATACAAGAATTATCAAGAAAAAAATATCATCTTGCCAACACATCAAAGTAAAGAGACATTGCTGACATGACCAAATATTTCAGTCTGGCCTCAGCATCCTGTTATTGGACCTGGGGCTTAAAATGAATATGCTTGAAAGAATTTATCATCAATACTTCTTGAAAATGAGACTTATTTTCCTCTGATCAAAAAGGATGAGAAGGATGCAACATTTTACTCACTTGATCAGTAAAAACACACAAATGAATATTTCTTCACAAGGGATGTATGCATATACATGCCAACAAGTGGCACTAGCATGACCCCTGGTGAAGCATTCTCTCCATGTCTCTTGGATTTTCTGCCTGAATAATTTTTTTCAATGAGACATTTAGCTTTTCCATCAGATAATCAACCTCATCTTTCATGTATTGTTAATGCAGTCAAGAGCTCATCATTCTTTACACAGGTATTGTTGGAGTACTGCATTTACACTAGATAACACAATGCTTTAACAACATACATCACACATCAGACTTAAGCCCCATGTCACATGTAAGAAACATTCACCAGTTCATGAAAACTTTTTTTTTTCTCTACCCTCTGACTGTTTGAAAATATCCAATATTTCCACCACTTTATCAAATTTCACATATGCTAAAGACGACACCATCCATGACCAAAAGAGCTTCTTTTTACCTGGAGATCCATCCTCCTCTGATTGTTGATGTTTCCTTACAGTTTTGACATCTTAATCATGTCAAGACCTCCTCCACACCGAGCATCTCAGCTGGCATTCTCCGTGACTATGTCAGTTGCGACACATGCAGCAACGTGGTGGCACAGATGCAACATCAAATATTTGAATCACCCATCATGAACTATCCAAACCAATCTTGAAGTCTTGGTTAACTACAACATCATCCACATACTCACAGGCAACACCTTTCTTAAAAGCTCAAGTCTCTACAAAACTAAGTGATAAAACAACCACTTATCTCCATTAATCTTTTACGTGTTTCCGAAAGCATTCTGGATATGATTTCTCCCATCATCCCTTAATAAGAAGTCCATTCCAAAATTTTCATGCATGGCATCTGTTTGTGTCATATTCATAGCTGGGTTTGTAGGGTCCATTTCCAAGCCAGAGATATCAAGTCCAGAGAGAGGTTCAATATTTCCATCCATTTCATTAAACTGGGAGAGAAATGGATCAGGATTTGAAGGATTCATGTTATTTAATAATGAGGCAAGTTGATCAGCTGACAAGGGGGTACCAAAGGATCCAGTTGCACCATCCGCAACCAGTTCGGTGTTCCCCTGGGACAGATCCACAATGGGTACCTCTGACAGGTTTATGGTCTGAACACCATATGCATCTGGATTATTTGTGGGCATGTCGGTTTCCATTTCCTCATCCTGGGTGGTACTCTGGATGTAATGAGGTGGAATTGAAAGAGGCTTCTGCTCTGTTTTGATTACTACATGACCAACACTTGTTTCAGATCTAACACTCATACAAAGCCCATCAGATGCTGAAGGAAATGAAAATTCACCTAAATAAGAAAGAAAAAAATATATAAAAAAATATATTTAAAAAGAGAAAGAAATTTACCATATGACTTATGCCACCAGTATCACCACATACACCCATTATAGATAAAAACAAAAGATGTGTTATGTCATGTTATGACATAGTACAATGACAAATGCAGATTGAAAATCTAAATTATTTATCATATGTTTGGTCAAATGGTAGCTTACAAGGTGGTTTGAAGTGTTAAAAAATAGCTGTATTAAGACATGGAGAGATCATGACGTATGTAGGTTCACTTCTAGGTAGTTTCTGTGCTTTCATTGTGAAGCAAATAACTAGGGGAAGTTAGGGATGGCACAGCCACCTTCCCTATTCTACTCAAATGTATAGCTTTACTGATCCATGGACCCAATAATTTCATGTGAATATTACCTCTCCATCAAAAAGTGATTACAATTCTGCTCATCCCAACAATTCTCTTTGCCCCTCAAAACTTGACAAGTTCTCCATTTTTACGAATTGATGCAAACTAGTTCCACTAACTCCCATACCCATCCCCCCTCTGGTCAAAAAGTTGTGGGTATATGTTTAAAAAATTACCCTTCCCAATCTTTTCTGAATGAAGAATTCCATGAAGTTAACTAGTTACTTTCGCACCTCAATTTATGACCTTCTGGTTCAGTCTAGACATGCTCAACGCCATTTTTCCAGTTGTAGGGTTATTTTGCCTACTCCATTGCTTCTGCAGAGCATTATGCACCAAAGCAAGTTACATTTTCACTGTATATAATTCTGTACTTTACATGTTACTCTTTTTTATAAAACTCATTCTCATAGGGAAGTTAAAATATGATGTTAAAACCCCTCATTTAGCAAACATTTGTAGAGTTAATCTACAAAGACTGCTACATATAGACCCTTTGAGACTTAAAGATGTTTTATATTTGACATAATTGAAAAAAAAGTAATCAAGAAGAAATTAAATAATTTGACCTGATTTATAAATCAAATAAATAAACGAAACCAGAGCTCTATCCATGGAATGGAGAAAGCAAGTTAAGTTTTTGGTGTATAATGCAGGGTATGTAACCCAGACATTTCTCCACCTTAAACAGCCAATAATGTAGTTCTTAAAATGATGGGCATCTATTTCAATGTAAATTAAATAATTACCTAAACAATTGAGGTTAATATAAAAAATGAAAGGATTTTTTTCATATTCAGTTTGAATGAAATAAAAATGGCTGCCAACATTCTTGATAAATCCTACAGATCCCTGTACATTTAGAATGACCTATGCCATATCATCCTAACTACTGACAGAGCTCTAATTACCAGCCGATATGTGCAAAAGCACATTAGAAATGACATCTTTTTCACAGCTAGTTTCTTCTAGGGCTGTGAGCAACTGACAATTAATTCATGAATAATCATGGATCAAATAATCATAAGTGAAAGACCACTTTCAATAAATCCCATGCCACAAATCATAGGCCATTGACTGCTGCACTGCCTTAAATTTTCCTTTACTCAAAAGAGTATGTATCTCCAGTTGAAAAACTTGTTATCAGATTGAAAAATAATGATTAAAAATGCAGAAATCCACACTTGTAGGAAAGCATCTCTCACAGAGTTACACTCAAATCTTGTGCATACAGTCATTTGTATGTCATTCATGTGCATAAAAAATGAAGAAATGTGTGCAGCATAGGCCATGCAGTACACACACAGCACACATTTGGATGAGTAGGTTAGTTTAGATGGAGTTTTATAGCCAAGTTTTCAGCCAATTGGTTCAAGTCAAGCCAGCCATGGCCTTCTTTCCAGTTGTGGGCTCACTGGCTTGTTTTCCCTATTTCACTGCTTATGCTGAGCACCAAGCACATTCGCCATATCCTGCATGACATGTGTGAGATGAGAATAAGGAAAAATCAAGGGAGACTGAAACACATCATTGTGGTATTTTTTTGTAAGGCTGTGGTAAAGATCGGTCTGGCCTAGAGTGAGAGTTACAGTTGTTGCAATTAGAGGAAAGACCAAAGTGCATTATGCTGCAGTTTGTATAGGTTTAAATGCGCCGTATAGGAGCCAGGTGCTCTGACTTGTTTACTTCCAGCTTTACAGTAAAATGATGGTTGAGTGTTGCTAGTTTGATACGGTTAATATTCTGAACAAACGTTTCAAAACAAGATCGGTCCCAAATGTATCTACGTAACAGTGACTGAATTTTAGTATGTACTACATAAGTTCGGAATTTGAATTAACTGATTAAATCTGTGGGCCTAGCATTTTCATTAGGCCATTAATTGTTAACTGGAACAATTGCACGATTTGGGAGGAATTCCTGTACGGAAACATTTTTGTGATTAATTGTGGATAAATCAAATGAATATACGATTAATCCATAAACTCATTAATTGAAAATTGACAGCCCTAGTTTTTTCTAGACTGACCTACAGCAACCTGATTTGATCAACCTACCAACCTGAGTTGTAAAAACACACCAGCACGTATTGCTTCAGGGTAGTGTAATTTTACCTGCTTTGTAAGTCAACTGGTATGAACAAATCATCAATGGTGCCACCTTTACACGTCCCAACTGGAAAAAGGCTGTGATCAACCTGATTTACACCAATTGGTTTGAATCTGAGTCATAAAACGTCATCTAAGTGCAATTCTAGTGCAAATGCTTAACAAAAGCCCCCCCCCCCTCCCTCCCCACACACATACATGTACATAGCTACACAAATAACAGTGAAAGGTGACCATAAATGGTGCATCAGCCTGATACACAACATAACATAGGTGGGTGTGTGATCATTTGTCAATGGACCATTGTCTGAAATGCTGTCATCAAACATCTAAATCAGATCCATAGCTAAAGAGAAATCCCCCCCCCCCTCCCCTGAAAAAATATTTTAACATAACTGCATGTGCAGATCCATGACTTACTTTCCTGTTTTACAGTTTCTGTGTTTTGTGATGATGCTCTTTTACGTCTAGCTCGGATTTTATCCCCTAACCTCTTCTTCACTGTCGCTGAAGAACTCAGTCCACTGGTGCCAGGCAAATTGTCTATATGAACAACAAATACTCAATAAATGTCCATTACAGGGGCATAATATATTACACAGATGTTAATATTTTACTGCAGACACCAGAAATTGCCCATGTAATTCTTAACATGTGATGAAACAAGATGAAAGAAAAATGTCATGGCCAACCAAATTTTTATTACGGTTCAAACCACCCAAAAGACAAAAACAGACTATCCTCCTTTATGGGTACTAGGCATGATTAAACTCAGACTACATATATCTTTCACTTTTATATGGCAACTGTTCCTTCCCATCTCTCCCTATCCCCAACCCCCCACCAAACCCCCACCCTCAACTCCGAATTGATTTGATTTGTCTCTGTGCTGGTTTGAGATATAGCATTAACAAAATGAACTGACACATTTTGCAATTCCCAACATTAATATTCAGTGGCTCATTTGTTCTCTTAAAAAAGATCACAACTTTGAAAAGATACACTTAGTGAATATTATAGGGGAAACTTAAGATTAAAATTGATTTGTCGTTTTTAACGTTATGAGCACAAATCAGTGTATGGGTTCTTTGTTTTATGTCTTCATACCATGGCAGCAACCAGCTCAACCAACCCTCTGAACTACAACTGCATTTAAACACTGACAGTAGCTTACCATTGACCTGAAAACACTTTTCAAAGTCGGGCTCTTGCTTTTTCCTCTTGGCTCCAATTTCTTCTTCATCTGCATACAAAAATGGGGCAAGTATAATACACAAATTTTAAACTTCTTCTGCCACATTAACTTTTGTGAATTAAATTTAAAGAAATACAGGAGGAACCAGGTTCAAAAGTACAATGACATTAGGAATTTCTCATGTTAATAGTGATAGTGCTGTTATTACCCTTTCAGCTCATGTTTGTCTTGGATCTTTAAAGTGGGCATGACACAGCCAAAGTAAGTTTTTTGGTAAATATTTTTTGGGTACTCCTTGACATAAATTAAATGTTTTCTATACTAAATTATGTCCATGAATACCAATATACGACATTGTGAACTCCCAATTACAGGCCAGGCTCAGCCCATTTGAAATATGAAAGCGAAAAAACGTATGTGAGCATGCCTCAAGATGGTGACGTCATTGGAGCCACATTCACTGGGCACGGTTAGCAACACTGTACTAGGGAGCTCACAATCATCCAATCAAGTGCATGGTAATGTGTGGTAGCCATTACAACATTGCAAACACCGGTGCTCCGATAGCAGTGAGCGTGGCCACTGACTACATTTTGAATTGTGCATTGCACGGTGACTGCTTAGTATTCGCAATATAATAGCACCTTTACCAAACAGCTCATACATGTTCATAGCTGTTCTGTATAGCACCCTAAATGCATCTTTCTTGCACAAAAACAGAACTGTTTTTACACGAGCCCATATCCATGCAAACATATTGGCCAATGATTTGCTCCGAATCCCCACCATGGTCTGGCCTTTGACTCTGTATGTTGGACAAGTATTGTGATGCAATCGTTTTCATGAAGTTGCTAAAATAAGATAACTTTACCGAGCAGAACATTAGTTCCACATCTAGATGCACGTTCTTAAATAGCGTGGGGTTTGTGCTGCCAATTGCATCATAAAAGTCAGGTGACCTGTCACGTAATTTTTTCCAAATTAGATTTTAAATGTTTTCCTTCAAATATCATTCATGGCAAATTGCACAGGTTTTTAAAGGGATGTGAGATGATATTTGTAAAATACTCTATCCAATCTTGCAATACACAAAAGTTTTTGTGGGCATGTCATGCCCACTTTAATTTATCTTTTCTTGGACTTTGTATATTTTGGAGAAAAAGTGACATTGATACATTTTTGTTATGCAATCCCATCATACCACCTCACCTGCAATCATTCACATAAAAACACATGCACACACTGGACTACAGGCATCTATGGCACCTACATGGACTTTTAAGTCACATTTCACCTGTAAGCACATATTTTGGACCATTTAATACAAGAAACACTACATGAATTGGCCCACAGTGAATCTAAACTGCCCTTCTGACACAAAACTTTGCATTTTAATCTCCCACACAGTAGAGCTGAGACCCCTATTTTCATTCTGGTTGGCTACATACTTAGATTATGCTTAGTGATGTTTCCCCAAAACTGTGCCCCAATTCCATGTGCAAATACTACAGAAAATAAGAGGGTGTTGTACACTTTGTGCTGAGCTCAATATATATATCCCATGCTGTGCCCCCAATTCCATGAATGAATTCAAATAAATTACCACATAACTTTTGTACAGGTTTCTATGGTAACAAGACTGAGTATCACACATACCAATTAACATAAATAAAATGTGCAGTAGTACACCCTCCTCTGTAAGAAATATATTTTCATGAGTACCAATATCAACAAAGATGTTTCACTTTTCTCTGGATTAAACAGTGTAACTTATTACTAACACATTGGTACCAGACAAATTCGTAAGAAATTCAAACCAATAGCACAGATTCACTTATGTCACCTTAGCACAAACCAATGAACATAAAGAACACAAATGCATTTGAACAACATCCACACATTCAAATCTCCATATTTAAATGAGGAATGTAATCAGAAAAGACATACCACTTTCCTCTGGTGTATAAGTGAATGGTATTGGGTCACTCATGTCACCATCTGATGGTCTCTTTAAACTTATCTTGACCGCAATTTCTCTATCAATTTCAGTAATCATATAACTCGGAGTTTTGAACACAATTGCAATCTGTAAACATAATGATAATGAAATGATCATTACAATACATGGCTGTATCATGCAAGGGGAAAAAAGTTTTATGAAAGGTATCTTGAAAAATTAGTTATAAACTAGAGCACCAATGGTGTTGAGGCTACAAACCTGGTGAATTATGCATTCCAACTCATTGTTTGTCTTAGAAAGGAAATATTTTCAAGTGAACCTCAAGTCAAAAATATAAATTAGACAGGGTGAAAAATATATTCTAATAGTCCAACTCCTATCTTCATAGGACACTCCTGAGCCAAGATATAAAATGTTGAAGTTAATTCCACACTCAAAATAAAATGGTACATTGGAAAGTAATTTTTATTGTACTAATCAAATTACAATCTTTGTATTTCTTTGCTTTGCTGAAAGTTACTGCACACTGTACAAAGGTGTGATAGCACTCTTACTCTTATGGGGTGATGTAACTAATAAAGCTCTCTCTGTTGAACAGGCTATGCAAGCAAACAGGAAGTGTTCAAGGTCATTAAAACATTTTTAAATTTAAACGGAAACAAAGCAGTTAATGTGAGTTGTACAACAGGAAAGCCACAAATTATTGCACAATGGACTAACTTGTTTTTAGTGAATAAATTTCAACATTTTATACTTCTGAACTATTACTGGAATTTTACTGGATTACTTTCCTACTCCATTGCCATGAGGAGCATCACTCCCACTGGCAGTAGGTTTCACTTTTTAAGTCTTTGTAATAACTTGACCTGGAACTCAGATCAGGGCCTCCTCTGTGTTAGTTAGTTAGATGATATTTCACAGCTTAGTTTCTAACCAATTGGTTTAAGTCAAGCAGGCCACAGCCTTTTACCAGTTGTGGCTCACTGGCTTTTTGTTTTTCCTAACTCATTGCTTATGGTGAGCACCAAGCAAAGAGGCATTTAGGTTCCATTTTCAAAGCCTTTGGTATCACCCAGGCAGGAGTGGAACTCCAGACCTCCTGTGTGAGAAGCACATGCTTTACCATGGATGAAAAATAAAAGGTAGGTTCTAGCCTAACCCACGGAGGGCGTGTTTAATGCATCAGTTTCCACACAATTGTGTCCAAGAATATGACACTGGACTAATGATTGCCAGTAACTTCTCTGGAAAGTGAGTAAATCTTATCAGTGTACACATCACACTGTTGGCAAAAAAAAAAAGACTGTGCAACATATTTTTATTAAGGTAATTCTTGCTATGAGCTATCTTACCTGATGGTGGACATCTGTTGGCCCAAACAAACCATGGTCTGTCCAATTCCAAACGCTCCCTTGTTCACTTTCTTGATAAAAGACAACTTGAATATCATCTGAAAAATATGAGGCATAACCAGTCTTCCATTAATCAAATGAACAGAATTACACATTGACCTTCAAGGGTTTGTCTTACATCTGCTTAACATGTGTTTTGTGGCAAAACTGATGTAAAAGGAATCTCTGATCTCCTACATTCTTCAGAATATTACCAACAAACTAAACAAAATAGTGTAATTTCATTAGTTATGATACTTTAATATACACTGGTTTCTGCCAACTGATGCTCACCAAGTTGCGGCAGTCACACTCAATAAGTTTTCATTTTCAAAATTACTTAGTATTTTCCCCAGTAATACATTTACTAGGAACACTGTAAAACCCAATTTGTTGGGACAACTTAGCACAATGAAGAAATCCTGCTGATGCATGGACAGGGAGTAATTTAGTGTTCGAAATTTGCACAACAATTTTGCTATTTCTGGGCTTCTCTTTCACAAAATCACGTAAAATCCATACATTTTACCAGCAAAATCTGCTAGATACAATTTTGCATGGGTATAGCAATTTGTTCATTTTGGGTTACAAAATATGATGAGATACCAGATAAATTATTCCCTGATGTACCTTTTTAAGTTGGCATTATCTAAGAGTCTTCATAATATGAGGAGTACTATGAACTTAAAAAGGTCCACTGCAACAAGTTACCTTAATTGAGCTGAGTTGTAACAAAAAATTGGATTTTGGAGTGAATATTTTCATAGCAATATCTTCTAGATAGGATAAACTGACAATCTCACTACTTCGGAAAATGCTTACTTTTGCATACTATGGTCATATCTCCTTTGGGGTGAAATGTCTGACACAGCTTTTTCATTAACAAACTACCTACACAAAAATCTCTCTTACTTGAGGGCATTGATAGAAGTATGCTAAATGCTGTTCTTACTCTATTATAATTTTTTCTTTATGTTTTTTCTATCAGCCACAGCAGATATGTACAGTAATATACATCATGCATTTAACTTTTGGTTTCCCAGAGGGAATACCTATGTACTCATGCAGTTCTGACCTGGCAAAGTGTAGGTTTGTGCATTATAATAATGGCATATACTTTGCTTCACCAATTACTTAACGCTTGTCATGTGTTCCTGCTTGCAAAGGAAAAACCCAATGTCTTTTCTTCACATTTAACCCTACAAAGTCTTGATATCCATGGCTTTTGCTCAGTGCCTTTATATACTTTGAACATTCGTACAGAAGCACTATGTAACTATATACATCTACATATTGTATACTGTTGAAGTCAGAACCCTACCTCATAGAAACTGGATAACATGGATAATTGTGCTTTCTCCTTGTATAAAAAATTTGAAATTTTTTTCAAATTGGAAAGAAAAGACTATCTACTATATTTGGTTCAGATTAAATTTCCTACATCAATGCAATTTTTATTCTATAATTTATACTTACTTTTGGCACGAAAAATATTTTTAACTGCTTTGAAATGCACCTAAACTTTTACCAAACAGTGATTTACATGAAGGTATTTACATGGGCGTCCGCAGGTATGGGCAAGGGGGGGCACTTGCCTCCCCCCCCCAGAAAATAAAAAATTTCAAAAAACGTATAAAAATCAAAGCAAAAACCTGAACAAAACGTGTTTTCCAAGTTTCTATGCGAAAAATTGGCATTAGAAATGCCATTTCCGGCAATCTGGGAGGCATTTCGGGCTGAAATTGTTGCATGCTTTGTGTCAATTCATCAGTGATGACTTGGAGGTTAAGCCCCTCCCTAGAAATTTTGCCCCCCCCCCTGACTTTTTTTCTGCGGATGCCCATGGGTATTTATCACATTCCAAAGTAGATTTAGAGCATATGGAAAGCTGAGAAAAAACTTGCAGGAGAAAGATGTACTTTCACATTAGCACTTTGGAGAAGAGCGACCCTGTGTGAAAAATTTTGTATTTCAGTTTTAAGTGCAGCATCAATGTTTATTGTAACAACCCAGATAGTGTCTGTCAACTCATACAGATTTAATGCTAGTACTGTCCTCCATTGCAACAAATTCTTTTAACTCTGCTGAGAAAATGTTAACTATGTAAAACGGTATGAGGAAGGAAGAAGGAAGAGCATTATTACTTTCAATTTGTGAATCTATGTTGGTATGTAATGAAAATTAATTCTTCTACGTAGTTATTATTTTGGCCAAGAGAATATAGACAAATGCGATTAGCATTTATTTTTAGTGACTGTAGGCCGCCATTAGTGGGGTCCATGAGCCTTAAATCATCTTTATTTATTTTTTACATGAATTTCAGACCTCATATTTAGTGAAATTGAAGAATTTAAGATACAAATTAGTGTACAACCATCCATGATACAGGTAAGAAAAGAAATTGAAAGATTTAAAGGTGATGGACCCCAGTTATGGCCGACTGAAATCTGACCATCACTTGCTGTCCGGATTTGTGTATAAACAAAGGGATGGCATTTGGAGTGAAAAGCTGCAATTCTTAGGGAAAAGCATCTATTGTTTCCCATCTGAAATGTCCTCCTATTAAAGTTAGATAGAATTTTACGGCCCAGTTTCCAACCTATTGGTTAAAGTCAAGCCGGCAACTGCCATTTTTTCAATTGTGACTCACTGGTTTGTTTTCCTTACTCCATTGCTTATGAGGAGCATCACACACAATGGCAGTAGGTTCCATTTTTAGAGTCTTTGGTATGACTCCACCTGGGAATAGAACCAGGGCCTTCCGCATGAGAGGTGGATGCTCTTTCCGCTAGACCAAACACCGACTAAAATGGAAAAGATTCCAAACAAAGAAGAGTAAGGCTGCTAACTTAGGAGCCACCCATGGACATTTCCATATGTCTTCTGTATTTCTGATTGCCTAATGGTGTTTCAAAGTTAGTATTACAGACTTAAATGTTGTGTGGCTTTTGATAATTAATCTGAAACATATGTCAAAGAGAAGTGTTGCATAATTTGCTTAAAAAGAGTACTCATACTTATATTTAATAACCTGACTTAATACATAAGAATGATTAATAATTCAAAACAAAGAAGCAAAGTAGCATCTTTTTAAGAAATAAGATTCCACACAAAAGAAACTCAGTGATTCTATACTCAAGAACAATTTGTTTGCAGAAACTATCAAAAGGTTCATTGATGCAACTTCCAAAATCCTGCATATTTTGAGGATATTAAAGGGGCAATCAGAGCTTAACAGTAGATAACTTCTGTTCCAGCATTTCGTTTTTTTTTTCTTTTAATGGTTGGTTATTTACCAGAATCAACAGATATTGAAGATGCCTTTCAAGTAAAGGAAGCATTAATTCTGTGCTAATTACATTTGGATGGGGAACTTTGATATTTTGTTCACTTAACAAAATTCTATACAGGCGCAAGACTAGACAGCCTCATCAATACGGTGACCAATCACAATGTCATACCTTGAGAAGAGATTATTCTTTGTTGGTTTAAACTCAACATATGATTGTGGTGTAGAATTTAAATTGTGGAAAACTTGTAAAAACAAACTCTGATTGGCCCTTTCAGCTATTGCTGGACTCTATTGATGAGACTGAATAGTTTGACTTGGACTAAAGCTTGTTTCTTTTTATGTCATGGTTATAAATTTTTGTTTATGTCATGGTTATCAATTTTCAAGTGCCATTTTGACTCTCACAAGGTTTTAAAGAATGAGCTTTTATATTCTTACTTGTTGTAAGATGAAACACCTACTTTTGTTTGTTGTCTCTTGAAATTTCCAAAGTTCGAGCAGTGCAGAGGTAGAAACATTTTGCAATACTGCGCATTGAAATTACTGCAATGCAATGTTCCGACTAACAAATCAAGGAAGGGAAGCTTAAAACTGATTGGATGTATTCTGCATAGTGTACCCAGAAAATACACGAAAAAGACCAAAAGCGGTTATAATTAGAGTCACCTACTCATTCACCTGACCATTTGACCACCCACCCTCTTACCCACACATCCACTCAATCACCCACCTTCAATACCCAAGTATTAGAAAATATGTCACCACGCAGTCAAAATAAAATTTAAAGAAAACCATCTTAAATGACCAAAGTGAAACTTCCTGATTAAAAATAGAAATGAAATAGGATCTTTCTTAGTGTTGTTATCCACCTTGCGATTGCTCTAGCACTCCTGAAAAAATTCTTCTCAATCTCTTTCTTCCAATTTTCAAATTGAACACAAGTTCATTCCTATGAGTCATATAAAGAGGCCCCTGGTCAGGCATTAACAGTATAACACTTGCAATATTTTTTACCTAAGCCAAATTCACAAGCTGAGCTCCATGCAAGAGGGAGCAATAATGTCCTTCAAAAGAATAGCACAGGACCAAATTTATGTCTGATATGTAAAAGAGAAATATGTTCTTAGAACTGCAGTTGAAATTTTCATACATTTGCCACGTTTGTTTTTTGAGAGATTAGCAGTTGTAGTTGATACCTTTTCTATAAAGAATAAACTTGAAGTAAGCAGACTTGATGACATGGATTTACATAAATTGTTAATGTTTTGTTTTTCTTAGGCTACCAATGTTTTACAACTTAGTTCTGACATATTAATGCAATAAGTGTACCCTGAACAATGGAATTTTGCCTTTCAGACAAAATACAGACCCAAATCAACAAAAGATAAAAACAACAGGATGAAAAATACAGAAAAACGAAACATTGGTCATTAACATGAATCCATGACATCACACCTGTTTGCTTAAAATTCAGCTTTTATCCAAATCTGTCAACCTCATTTTTAGCATCTTTAGAACCAAACATGGGAAATAAATGAAGATTTTATCAGTATGCTTAGAACAGGGCTAAATATTCGTGGTTGTTTGATTGTCCGGAACAACTAAAATTCCATGCTGACAACCAAACTTTAAAGGTTGGTTGTTTGATGAACAACCATTTTTCTCTCTGATTGAAGAAGTATACTGCTGACTGATCAACTATTTTATCTTTTTCCATCATACAATATTTCAGACTTCAAGTGTGTTCATCTGTCAAACATAACATCTTTTTAATCTTCAAGAACAACAATACTGTGCATGAACACAATTAGTGTTTTGTAATAGAGTGAAAATTGTTTTGGACAACCAAATTTTAATACTTGTGGACAACTAAAATTAGTGAAATGGTTGCCTGAAGTACAACCATTTATTTTTCTGAAAATCGAGACCTGTTAGAATGTGTTCCTCTTTAGCATATCAAACATAAAATTGATTCTGAACAATTTTTATTTACGAACATTTGGCACATCTATATGAAGACTTTGAGCTGGAGCCTGTCAGCTGAAAGGATGGGTAGTCTAACCAGTAGGTCAAGCAGTTGACAAAAGAACGTGAAGTTACTGACCTTTGTCTACTTTTTCACAGAAGAGGTATATTTCATCTTTGCCTTTCGCCTTCCCTCTGTCTTTGTTCATTCTCATTATCTTCAGATTAGAATCCTCTGCCGAAAAAAACATGACAAAATTTTTATGTAGAGCATTAAATATGTCTGGTCAGATCTTAAATATCTTGCTTCCAACTTAAACCTTTGACTGAATGAAGAATGAATGGTGACACTGGCAAAGGGCCATGGCCGCCTTTGGGCAACGACTACATTAGAAGTTTACTTCGAAACTGCATTCATGGCATAAAACATATTTAGATGTAGCGAATGATGCATGGTATGATGTTCCTAATGTTGGGGTTGATGCAATTATGCAACAGTCCCTTTCAAGCGACATGACAATCAAATTGAGATTCAACATCAAGAATTCAGATTCAACACCAAGCAGACAATTGACTGATCCATTATACCATGAAACAATTACGGGTGGAGTTAAAACAACGTGTTTTCCTTTGCAACTATCAAGTTTGCCAACTTTAAGATCGTGATTGTTTAGCTCTTGTAAATTGTATACCACATTAAAGGGATTCAAGAGTGACTATAACTGTCTTCCTATCTGTTTGACCTCAAACAGTTCTTGGCATGATTCCAGCTATTGCCATGGCAATGCCATTCATCTAAGGAACAAATATAATTCTCATTTTACAGGAGCTAACAGTTCTTTTAACGGTTCGGTATAACTTTAAATCAACTTATCCAAAAAATATAAGTTTGAATATTTTAAAAGCAATATCAAGTTGTTTCAAAGCTCATATGCAAAATTTAGACTTCTTCTAACTGCTGAAAAGAATGCTTCTTATTAATTAAAAGAGTAAAATTAACAAATAAAATTGATCACTTAAAAGGGCATTTTCAGTTGTTTATCATGGGTGGAAAAAGTTGGGAAACTGGGAGGCTTCTTCCCAGGAAATTTATAAACCTGGAAGTATATTTTGACAATTGGAGAGGAATTTCTCTACTCTGTACATGAAAATATAAGGAAGCATTGTGTGGAGAATTTCACTCCCTTCCTGGAAAATAATCATTTTTTCTAGCCATGTTGTTTAGACAACTGTAGGAGATTGACAAAAATAATCTGTACTTAACGGCAATCTTGATCATGATTAAAGCATTGTTACTATCAAGTCTTTGGTTGAAGATAATAATAGAATCAAAGGGTCATACTCTCATTAGAGAGGCAAAGTTGAGCAAACTTTAAAGATGAACTAAAGGACCTGTCAATGCAAAATATCTTCCCACAAAAAGGATTAAAACACTGACAACAGGTACTGTCTGGTTAAATCAGATTGAACTGGGTGCTTTAACTCCATCCAGAATAGCTGCATGATTATACACATTTGAAAAAAAATTAAACATCACTTATTGTTTTACTATTACTGAAAATTCAGTAGGACAAATCTGCAGCAAATTTTGAGTTTAAAGTCACATACAATTTCTTACAAGATGTGGATATTGAGGTAACGAAAGGAGCAAAAGGCAGCCAATGAACTGAACTGTACTGCAAACTTTATCATGGTGCTAGCTGAAATATTTTAGTTTAAATTTATCAAACTCCCATTAATAAATAACATTTCAATAACTTAACTTTTGTCCAAGTCAACTTTAACCTTGACTAACTTGGTTCAAAAGGATGAATACAAAATTGCAATCTCTTATGACAGCATTTTCAAGCACATTGCCAGTAATGATCTTTTGTCCCTCCATTTTCCTTTTCCTATTTAGACACTCACCAATCCAGCCAATGCATACTTCATGTTTCTGCTAAGAAAAATATTTCAACCCATACCACTGGAAAAACCTATTCACTTCCCCTCCCCTCTTTGCTAGGTAGAATACTTATTTTGACTAAAGGAGATGATGGATAGTGACATTTTTTTTTTCATTTTATTTTCACACTATATCTATTTTTTCTTCCCTTAACTTAATTAGAAATTTTCACTATTTTTAATCTATTTTGGTTCTCAATGGAACCAGTATTGCTGTTTAAATCTTTGATGTGACTTATGTTTGCACATATTTTTCTCCTTCTCTTGACAAATTGAAGGGCAAAGATATGACTATGATAAGACTAAAGAATAACTTTTCCAAAGTTTTACTCACATTCAAGTTTAAAAAGAGAACTTGCCTACCTAAACCCCCTCACCTAAAAAAAAAAACAAAAACAAAAAAAAAAAACATCAACCTCCCTTCTTCTGCCCCCCACCCACCTCAAAAAAAGTCAAAGAGTCCTGTATACAGAGACAGTTTGTCAAAATACAAAATATAAAAGGAGTCCCCCATACAGTCAAAAACATAGAAGCATACTCTTGTTGTAGATATTTTCTGTGACAACAGGTTCAAGTGCTTTGATGAAACGCCCTGGAGAATTAGGATCCTCAAGGAAAGCTTGGAAGCAAATTCGGACAACTTTACATTCCAAGTCTTGTAAATCTTCTTCAATGCAGTCATCAATATTTTTAAATGGATCAACATTAAGATTCTTCCTTGTGATTAAAGCATCCTTCAAGTCAGCTCTTTTGACACATTGTATGCCTAAAGACTCAAACCTGCAAAATCGAAAAATATTGAGAATTTCTATGTAAGTGCTATGCACTGATTAATTGTACCATGCACCCTCAGACCTCCAGATGGCAATGGGTCAAATGTGTGTTATGTTCATCTGAGTTGTGACACAAGGATGTGTCAAAGTAATCCAATGTTGTATCAAAGCAAACATGATAGACCTAGAGTATTACTTGAGTCATGGTCTACCGGGAACGTGTGTCAAAGTCTACGAAATTGGGTCAATTGCATGACAGAGGAGATGAATCAATACACAGAAATTTTGTTATGCTCCTTGCAAACATTGCCAGAGGATACATCTTAAAATTGATATGAGTGCATCATTCAGTTTTTTGTAGTCATTTCTGAGAAGGTTTTAACATGATTACTACACCAATTAGTTTCATACTTTAAGATTTGATATTCAAGAGGTCATCAAACTCTTCAGTACTATGTTGTCAGTCTAGAACAAAATAAACATGCATGATCTTCCAGAAGATTACATTCTGTTCTTTAATACCACCTCACAACAACATCTGCACTGATCCTAGCATTTATGAAATAAAACTCAAGGGTGTTTCCCTTAACTCCTCATTTTTCAAAAGGGCAGAAGAATTACTGAGACCTCTTTAAAGCTTGCTATGGCCATTATGTTACCATAGCCAATCAACCAGTGGAGATCTGAGTAATAGTACAAAACCACAGCAAATCATACATCTTATCTTCAAATATACTTGACAGGAATAAATAATATGAGGAGGAAGTAAATTTGCAAGACTCCGGACAACTACAGATGTCGCCTTGCATCTTGCTGATCACTTTCTCTCTTACTCTATTGTGTTTTTTTTGGTAGGTGGTAGTGATGATCTTGCTTGGGCACAAGACTATTCTTCTTGTGGACTTATCAAAATTCCCAACTAACCCCATAATTTTAAGCTTTATTCTCGAGATTTCCTTAGGAGTAGGAAGCAACAAGGGAACTAACTACACATGAAAATATGAGGTAAGGGAGAAGCAGTACAGATGAAGAGACTCAAGCTCTAGGCTTTTGGCAAATTATCCAGGATGGTATGGATGGTTAGTATCATTGATGTAGGCAACTTGTTTCTTAGGTTACTCATTTAGACTAACAAAACATCAGACACACATTACTGTTGACAGTAACAAGGGGCATTTATCGAAGTTAGAAGTTTGGTGCATTCAGTTCTTACATCTTTTCACAGGTCCATAGATCAAATACTTTTCTCAACAGATGTCAGGAAAACGATAACATTCACACACCTTAAAATTTGAAGCCTAAAATTATGTGAAACTGAAATGGTATAAACTGGTATCCTGATTCTTGAATGGCCCATTTAATACCTAAATTGTTAAGCTCTCCCTTAACTATTCTTTGGTTTATCTTTAAAATTTGGTATCTCTTTTCCAAAATATTATTTGAATTATTGTAATCACAAAAGATGTCAATAGTGAGGTCATTATGAGAATGAGCTCATGTTAAAATATAATTTTTTGGACCACATGCATATTGTAATGATCTCTCCTTCCAATTCTCCAGCGTCCTTCAAAGTCACAACAATAGTTCACTGTCATGATAGAAACACATACAATGAATACTAACTTTGCTTTTGGAGACTTTGCATCTACAGTCTTCTTTACAATACCATCCTCACAGCTGTTTCCAACAAGTTTGAATGGATGAGGTTTATCTCCTTCTTTGGTGACCAGAGATCCGACAATCATAGCCCGAGTTGTTAAATTTTGGATCTAAAATAGAATATATATCTCCATGTAAGTAAATGAAATGTGACCATAAAAGGAGCACGGCTTGTTTATTGTAGATCATGAAAAGAAAGTTACTGGGTGTATGGAGGTGTTATATTATGCACAAAGCTGATATTTAGGTAAGCTGAACCAGAAAACACTTTTAGTCAAGAAGTGCCTCCTGGCTCCATGGTCTTTGGTACTACCAGAACACACTTAGTGTTCACAGAGAGACAGGCACTTTGTGTTCACAGGGTGACAGCAACTACTTACAATGTACACACACATTGGGGACTTGAAGGATAATGAGGCCACTGATAGTAAGAAAATGGCAATTGGTAGCATTCCATTAAGGGTCAACAGGCATCCACGTATGATCCAGTGCAACACAGCCTGCACCAACTAAGATATTTGAAATGCATATTCAGTTATGTTCATTACGTATGCATACGTCATATGTAAACAGTAACCACGCGATCGTTGTCAACGACGCTTTTGCAAAAGTTGTCGTCTGGGGGTTTAATGAAAATCAGCACAACCCGCGGGAAATATGAAAAAATACACGATGAATGATATAGACTAAAACAAATACATTTTAAGATCCTATCAACGTAATTTTGAGAACATGAAGAAGAATCTGTGAGGAGAAGCGATCAACGTTTTTCAGGCTTCCTGAAGCTGAGGGCCTCTCCACAACGTTACGTAAGGATGAGTTTATTATAGAAAAGTGGTACCCATATTTAAGATAATTTTTCAAAACAGGGAGTTATTAGAGACATAGGAGATATTTTAAGGGACGACCCGGGGGTCCTACTGACTCATAATTAGTATGTTACAACGTCTACTTCATTTTAACTTTTTTAGTGTTAAGACGAAAATACCAAGAAAATACATCGCAGAATAGGTGTTTGCATCATACATAAGCAGACAATAATATTGTTGGGACAGATTCAGCTTCGTACACTGCTTTCAAAATCTACTCCCTGAGTTGAAATCGAAAGATTTTAGTAAATTCAGGCCATATTTTATCATAGCTTTACTTTAAATAGGCCTACGTGCAATGATGAAAACAGTCACACAAACAAGCCAGTTAAATAGTGGAAGGTTGGTCGGTTGGGTGTTAGTGGGAACATGGATGTGAGGTCTGGGTGGTAGCTGATTGAATGATGCCATGGTGAGATCAAATTTAAAGCACACAATGACTAAGGAGGCTGAATACAATTGGACCTGCATAGGCTAGGACCATTTGAATCACCCATCAAGTAAACTGTAATAAAAACATATACTGTAACGTTACACCATATGCACCATATTCTGACACTTCGCAAGCTAGCCCAAAGCAATTGCGAGTTCACTGAGGGGGTGGAGAAATATAACTGCAGGATCGAATCCTCAGGAGATAATATTTATAAATAGTGAGAGGGAGTCTCGCTTATTCTTAAGGCTCTATCCGGATGGGGGTGGCTAAAACTCACAGGGCTCTTTCATCCCATCGACTCCTGCCCTGCCCCCACCACTGAATTTGGTAACAAAAGCTCTAAAGCTTGGGGATATATAGAGGCCTAGCTATGAAGCAAGAGAGTAGAGTGTTGATTATTATGACCCGATCAGGCATACTATAACAGAAGATCCCCATCCATTTGAAACTAAAGAATATGTATATTCCCATGAATTGAAATGACACAATAGTTTATTCTCTTCAAATATTTATTCATAACAACAATATAGTGCAAGCACAACAGTCAAATAGTAAAAAAATGAATTATTTTAGTCAGAATATACTGAAAGAAACAAAAGGAATTTGGAACTCTTAAAAAATTAATAGGATAGGCCTAAATAAACTCCTAAGAAAGTTTTCATAAATATATACTTCAAAAAACAAATTCTGAACTCTCATTTCAAAAATTCTTTGCAGCCATGAACCTGGATCATCACAAAGATATTTTGCATGAGCTGTGCCGACTGTGCGGTGGTCGTGCACGGCACAAAACCAAACTTCCCAGGCCATGCAAGGACAGCTTGGAACAAATCAAGTTCACATTTTCCATAGACTGTTCGAATGAGGATGGAGACATATTCCCCCCAAACATATGCCATACATGCTATTGTAAACTGTACAAAGAAAAAAAACAAGAAGCAGCTTCCTGGAAAGCACACCCACGAGTTGGTGCATGTGATGTTTGTAAGACACACGAAGACCAAAAAAAGGGAGGACGACCTAAGAGGTACAGGGCAGCAGGCCGAAAAAGAAAACCTGAAAATCCAGCAGAAGTAATTCAACAACTCGAAACAGGCCCTTCTTCATCAATTCATCAAGCAGAAAAATTCACATTCAACACAGAGTCAATCTACAACTGCACTATCTGTTGTGAACCATCAGACTATGCACTTGAGTCACCATGCAGCCACATATTTTGCCAAGCCTGTATTGTGAAGGCCTTCCAAGATGCATCTTCTCACTCAATAAGATGCAAATGTTCTTCTAAAATCCATTATAATGGCATTAAATCTCCTCAGGTATATTTTGAGCCAGGATTTTACCGTCAACTTACAACATGCAGAACCTGCAAGGCAGCTGTTCCTCTCGATGAACAAAGTCAGCACAGTTGTGCCAGTGAAATTGAAGAAATCCTTGCTCGCCCACTGGATGCTCCCCTTACCAAGCCCATGGAGCAGCTGGGTACTCACATTTTAAAAACAAAAATGAAGCAGTCACAAGATGGGCTATCTGTCACATTTAAAACAGGGGGACAGGTAAGCTAACAGTTCTGTACAAAAATTTGTTATTATTATTGTCATCATTGTTGTCATTATTATTACTATAATTAACAAACTTATAAAGTGCCAATCATATAAAGTAGTCAAAGGCACTGTACAAAATTAAAACAATACATTATATGACTGTGAATAAAATCTAAAAATAACAAAAGTAAAAGAAAAAAATGAAAGAACAAAGAAAAAGCAGAGTTAAAATTACGACTCAAAATGATGATAAAAAAAGTGAGTTTTCAACCTCTTCTTTAAAGGGGGATGTAACAATGAAAGTGAAATTTTGCTAATAAACTTTTCAAACAGACAATCAACATCATGTTAAAGGGGGGATCATCTTAAGACTGAAGTATTTATGTCCCTTCTCATGACAATTCCTCAGAAAACTGACCCAGCTGGAGAATTCCCATATGAAGTATCCCTACACAGTTCTAACCTATGACAGTTTTCCTTTAGAAAGTTACCCCCAAAACATAGCTTGACATTGTCCGAGTATGAATAACCTGGGGACGAGTTGTATGATTGAGAAACTGTCCAGATGGGAGTTATTAATGTTTGTCTTGTCTGAGATTAAATATACTGTTTGCGCTTTGAATGTATAAAACACTAAATTTCTATCAAATAGCACTTAAAAAGTAGAAGAAAGGCAACCAGCACAAAAATCATGTTAAATATGAAAAAAGCAAACATCACTGCTCTGAACTGAAAGCCAAAATATTTAGGTATTATTTTCAAGCTGTTGCAAAATGATACAACAATGAAACAAGGAAAGACTACAAACCAATTTTTTTTTGTAACTGACAAACAAACAACTCTTAAATTGATTCAAAGTGCAAACAATATGAAACTTGAAAAATGAATGGATGACATTCACACTTTTAAAATGCTGTAACATGATACTTTCAAATTATTTTTGAGTATTAAATAGAACTCTACTAGCAGTAACTTATTCTACTTTTCTTTTCTCATTCACACACTTATACTATACAGCCCTTGACAGCAGTCTACATCCCTCAGCCACGTGTCTCCTCAGCATCTGCCAGCAAGTCAACTGTGCAAAATAGAACAAAATTACTCGCCACTACAAGAGAGATTCTAAGCAAGGGTAACCCTCGACAGCAAATGGTCCATGAGGTAAAAAGTTACAAAGATGACCAACTGACAGATTCACTTAGGTCCCTCCACCAACAAAAGATTATCATCCCTGCTGGTAAATTTCTTGGTCTTAAGGCTGATTTGTGTGCTTTGTGGAAGAAAAACAGAGAATTAAAAAGGTAAATGAATAAGATCTTTCCACTTGATGCATAAATTTTTAGCAAATGAAATGTGTACTGATCCTTTCCTATTCCACATCATAAATTTAATAAAAAATCATTCAATTATTTTTACTCTACCAGCTGGTTAAGGAGATATGGTGTAATCACAGAGAGTGAGCACAAAATGAGGGCTGAGCAGAGTGTCATAATTGGAGACAATATAATTAGTGAGTGGCTGCCATTTGTCTTCCAAGATGAAGTGAATGGGACAGTTGTACAAAAAACGCCATGCATCAGTGTGAAAAGCTTAAAGCAGAAAGTGATCCAGCAACTTGAGGGCTATGAAAGGTTTGTACAAAGCATAGCAAGTGAATCACACGGTTGGAATGAGTCACTAATTTTTGAGGTAGAGATGAGTTATTTACAACTTTTAATGTGACTCGAGTCAAATCAGTGACTTGAGTCACTGTGTTATTTCTATGAGGAAAATAATGATAAAATTCCTTGAGTCATTGTCCTTTTAAAAATTACTGACTTGAGGCATGACTCATTACAACTCTGGTGAATAATTGTTCATAGTAAACATTCAAACTGTATACACTGCACTGAAACTTTGAAATCAGACTAAGGCATATTTTCTTTTCCACAGATTAGACCTACTAACATCTCATGGTACAATCAAGGAAGATGAAATATGGCTAAAAATTGGGGGAGACAAAGGTGGTGGCACATTTAAAATGATGTTCCAAGTTGGGAACACTACTAATCCTAATGCACCCCGAAACACTGTCTTAGTATGTATGTTTCCAGCCAGTGATACTATGTTCAACTTGAAGCTAGGACTAGCCAGGCTCAAAGGTCAAGTGCAAGAGATGCAGGTGTCTTGCTGGAAGTGAGTATACTTCATGTCTTACTCCTTATCACTTGACATGTATACAACGAATGGAATAAGATGAAAAAAATGCACATTAATACGACCATACCAGTTTCACCCATTGGATATATATTTTTTTTAACCTAGGAACAAGGCTTTCAGAGTCTTCGGATTTGGCGACTATGAGTATTTGTGCAGGATGTACGGCCTTGCTGGAGCAAGTGGTGAGCACACTTTTTCCCTTTGTTAAAGATACTTAATGTGTACATTTGGACATTGGAATAGGCCACCACTGGAAAAAAAATAGATTAAAAATGCATTTATTATTACATCTGCTTTCATTCTAAAACAGGGAGACATTGCTGTTTGTGGTGTGAAATTTCAAAGCAAGAAATTCAAAAAGCCCCTGATGAGTTGATACATACACCACCACCAAGGTCCTTGGCTACTCTTGCTAGAGACTACGAAGCCTACAAGGCAGATGGTAGTAGACCTGAAAAAATGAAATTGTTCAACAATGTCATTGAAGAACCCCTCTTTCATATTCCACTGGAACAGGTAAGTCCACAGTAATTTTGATGATTCATCAATCAGCTGCACACTCTTTTACAGTACGTACTCACTCTTTCACAGTACTCTCTTGTTGAAGAACTGGTAAAAGTCATTAAATTAACATACAAAATTGTTTCTCACAGGTATGCATTCCAGGCCTTCACATAAGCCTTGGCCTCTTTTGGAAACATTTTAAGTCCTTGGAAAGCAAATGCCATCAACTTGACACCAAGATTGCCATGATTGCAAACCAACCTGAAGGGGGTGATGGAGTATCAGAGGGCTTTACTGAGGCATGCAAGAAGTGGAAAACTTCTAGGGACTTGGAGGAGCAGGCAGAAGAGCTGGAGGATGCAGCATGTCTTCTTAGAGAACACCTGGCTGGTCTTGGGGGCAACGATGAATCCATGGCGATTTACGCAGCTACAATTTCTGATCACCTGCAAGAAAAGGAAAAACTTGTGAGTTAATTACACAAGAAGATTTCTCCATAGCTGTCTTAAAGTCTGTTTAATGAATATAAGGCAAATGTTCCAATTTCTTTTTTCTCTTTCTTTTCAGCTCCAGGAAGCAAACACCATTAGAAAAAATATCAAATTTACAGTGGAACAAGGACCCCTTGTCCAAGTCCTTGACAAATCACTTCAGGATTTTAATGTCCGAAGGCAGGAGTACCATGGGAAGAGTTTTGTGGGCAATCATGTTCACCGTTGTTGTAAGGTAAGGTATCCATTGATAGTGAACACTGAATCTGTGATGCTTCTGACAGTCCACACTTTTTGATTATTTATACTTTACTTACCCAATAAAATATATGTCCACTTAATTGTTTTTTTTTTCTCTTTAGAAAGAGAACATAGAACATCTACTTTCCTCAGTGGTTGGAAAGGTAAAAGACCTATGTCCACAGCTCTTTGATGAAGCCAAAAAAATGGCTGACAAGTACAAAATCCTTTTACAGTACGTCTGTTTGCATCCTGCCACAATGTCTACAATAGGGCATCAACTTTCACAGATGAGGATATCAAAGCTCTTGGTAAATATTCATACAGTTATATTCCCAAAATGAATGTCTGTTCAGGACATTTGATAGCTATCTAATGCACTGATTTTTTTTTTTCTTTACAGAACTGTCCATTGCAGCATACATGGACTACTTTCGGACTCACTTCAGCGATGAGACGGTCACTCCAAAAATGCATTTGCTGGAGTACCATGTAATTCCATTCATCCAAAAGTGGAGGGCATTGGCTGGGGTTTTTAGGTGAACAGGGAGGGGAATCGGTTCATGCCAGGATAAATGCAATCAAGAGGGATGTGAGGGGACTGAAAGATGATCTTGCTGTTTTAGAGTCTGTAATGAAAACTCACTGGGTGCAGACACGACCAGGAGCCCAGTGAGGTGCTGTGCAGTATATATCATAGCTGTTGTTGAGTAAAATATGACTGTATTATTGTTTTCACATTTGATTTTGGTGTCTTTTTAAAATGATACCCATGCAATACAAATATTTTAACAACTCATCTTATTTAATAGTTAGCAATTAAAAGACACATGTTTTTTCACTTGCATCTCTCTAACAGATAAAGCTACTGCACATTAAGTAACATAGCTCTTTTTCTAAGGTACAGTGGAGACCTACTTGTTAAAATTCTTACTCCTTGTTTACAGCTTTGTCATTTGTAAAGAGTCTTGATTGAAGCAATTCCAACTTTCACCAGAGTAGCCTTTCCCTTCTGCTTGTAAATCCAACCATGCTTCTCACCAAAGTCTTCCATGTATGGCTAAGCAACAACCTGCACGGACCTGAAAAGTAAAAATACTATTAAATATGAATGTGGGAAGAATGGCTCGTTTCTTTGATTCTCCCCCCCCCCCGGCCCCATCATATTAAAAAATTCTTCAATCTAGAAGTACTGATGCTGAGATATCAACTTCTGTCAATTGGTGTAGACCTTCTTGAAATGCATGTGTATTAAACGACTTTTCTATTTAAACAATGCTTTAACAGCTAGTGGCGCCAGCGTTATATTTAAATTACTTTTGAATCGAGTCAAGTCTTCAGCACCTCTAGTCAAGC
This sequence comes from Holothuria scabra, assembly GCA_037179385.1. Classification (NCBI taxonomy): domain Eukaryota; kingdom Metazoa; phylum Echinodermata; class Holothuroidea; order Aspidochirotida; family Holothuriidae; genus Holothuria; species Holothuria scabra. The sequence goes on from CM074180.1 coordinate 20,530,498, forward strand.
AGAGTCATGTTGAGTCTTCTCACACAGTTCGAGTGGAGTCACTATGAAGCTTCTTCAAGGTGCCAGCCATCTTGAATCTGCTCCAGTAAATATATTTTGGGTCACTGATTCAAGTGTTTGTGCCTTTGTTTGAAAATTGCAACGGTGTTTTCACACTTTAGTTGGGAGGAGGTGTGGGAAGGGTAGGAGGGGGGTTAAATTACAATATGACTGGAGTCAATTCAAGTCAAAGACTTTTACATTTTGAGATTGGAGCTGCATGTGAAGTCTCTGGAAATTTTTCAGTGGCGACTCAATTGCAAGTCAGGTTGAGTCTCTGGAAGTGGTATGGCAGGAGTCAGGTTCCATAAATTTGGGACTTGAATCTGAACCAAGTCTTCGAAATTATGAATCGAGTTATTACAACAATAGTATGTAATATGTACAGTATGTCATCACTGGTGGAGAATATACTTTTTCCTCCTTAATTAGAAATGTGGAAAAGAAAGTGAATTAATACACTGGAAATAAAAATTATGCAAAATTGTAGCAGTATCCAGTACTATATGAAGAATGCATTTCATTTCATCATTTATGAACGGAAAATGACTTGATTGAAAAGGAAACATTACAGGGTTTGCCATCATGAGACCATCAAATTTATGGTTTATATTCATTTTGAGTGTTAGTTGAGTGTTAAATATTTTCAAAACAGTATACGAACTAAAGCAAGTACTCAGAAGTTTAAGGGTGCAATGTATAAACATTTTGCAAACCTGTTGCCTGTAAGATTTACGTTTGCAATGAGGGTCATGAGACGTAATTGCACTAATATAAAATCTGACTATTCAGTGCCTGTTTGAAATCTTTCTTGCATCAGCCAATGGACTAAAATGCAGCCTTCTGAGTCTGACATAGTGTGTAAGTCTTTTATGGCCGGGTTGTTAATTCCTTACTGTTGTCATGCAGTCTGACATCACTCAGATAGGCAAAGGTCTAGGCCTCCAACTGACAGGAAAATGTTTACAGGGCTCGTGACCAATCCTAGGCTGCCCCTGGGATTGACAATTTTCTTCCCGTCCCAAACAATGGATAGGAACCCCCATGCCTATAGACTAGGCTATAAACTAAAAAAGGTTGCCATGCATACAGGATGGGGATTTGTGCTTGCACCCTAAAGCCCATAGGCTAATTGTAATGTTACTGCTAGCTGGGCCTACTGGTGGAGTACCAAAGCTTGTCCCCTACACTGTTATCATTTAGGCACTTTCACTTAACTGTTGCTATAGTCTAGTAGGCCAAATAACATCATGATTCAAAGTAACCATGGATGGGGGGGAGGGGGAATATTCCTGGGGCAACGCAATTTTCAGGGGGCCAAATGTGTTCAGTCGTATTAAGTCAATGGCAAACTTCAGCCTCTAGGAGGGGGAGGCAGAAAATTTCACAGGCTCAGTTTGACTCCAATGCCTCCCCATTGGCTGTGGGCCCGTTGGAAATTCCCATGGCTACTGTAGGACCTGGGGATCGTGTTTCTTAATCTTATTAACGTTAGGCCCTAGCATATAGCTACTAAGCTAGGCCTAGGCTAACTTTAGTCATATTCATAATAATCTTAGGGGGTTGAGGAAAACCTAAGGTTAGCCCTTGAACAGGGCTGTGTGTTACGTTACATGGCCTAAGCTCATTTCACTCCACATCAGAATCTTCAGATGATGTGATGTGGAGTGAAATGAGCTTAGGCCACGTAACACACAGCCCAGTTCAAGGGCTAGGAAAACCTGTCTTTCCTTTTACTGTTTGGCGACATAGCCTAGGCTATTTATCTATACCGGGATCTAAGGTGGGTATCTGCCTATCAAATCTAGCAGTATATATCCCGGGCATGGGCCTAATTTCTTTGCATCTTGGGGCCTGAGGCCTACACTAACGTAAGGCCTGATAATGATATGCCATAAGTTAGGCCTATGATTTGTTTTGATTTGAGAACTTGAGCCTCGCCGCAGGGACCTAAAATTGCTCCAATACCAACCCTATTTTTCAGTTTTTTCCTAAAAAGCTGGGAAAATGGTACTCTTCTGTTCCGATGCCTCATCGTTTGTCACAGATGTCTTCTATTTTCGCTGAAAAACAGCCATCGTTTCGCCAAATATGACCACTTGCCTCGTGTTTTCTTCATCAAATACGCTGCATAGTTCCAACACAGCCGAAGAAGATATCAATATTCATGATATTTTTTTCTAAGTTATAATAAAGTAGACGAGAGATGGCTTGGATATTCATAGTTATGGTCCCCAAATATACTAGAAATAGTCATTAATGACATCAGGAAAACTCTGCCAACCGAATAAAGAGTAGCATAGTAGACACGTAGTACGAACTGTCATATAGAGGATCGTTAGGGTAGGTCTAACTTTATACACCAAAATCTACCTCATCTGTTCCTTTTTGTGTACAAAATAAGTGCAAAGTTTCTTTTAAATCTTATTTTAGTGCAATTTCAATCATTTTCACCTCTTTAAATAGCTTCATTTTTGAAAAATTCATGATTTTCTGTGCAGTTTTGTGTCACCCTTGAAGAAAAACAGTAACCTTATTAATATTCATAAGACATTTAAACGTACGCATGCGCATAGCTTAGCACTCGCTGGGAACATATGTGCATCGTGTGGTTGCAAACAAGAGCTAAACAGTACCTGGCACCTGCTTATTTCACCCTTGATCAAGCTAGTTTTGTATGACTTCTGGCTTAAGAAATTTCATCATTCAGAGGATTACTAGATTGAGGTTTGCTTATCCCTTGCATCTGTTTTGCTTCTGAGAATGGTGTTACCCTACTTCATGTCCAGTTCTGAAAACTAGAGTGTTACCCCAGTCTATCAGGTAGATTTGTAAAGACTTAAGATAGATCCCTGCACAGCACCACTGCCAAACAGCTGTCTGAAACAAACAGAAGCTTGGAAAACCTAATTTAGATGGAATCAAAGTCACACAACCACAAACCTTTTCGATTCCCAAATTTTAGCAGCCCAATCAGCATAACTACTGTACTAAATTTATGGCTTTATGGGTGAATGCTGGGAACATACTCGAGCTACATGTTTCACACTAAGTTCCTTTGATGTTCATCTAGTAAAACTCAACTGGTAAAAGTTGAATGTGCAAAGAATTTGGTGGCACAGGTGAAACAAATTTGCCTTATTGTTAGAGGTCAGAGCTTTGCACTTGGAACCCCTGATATAAAGTTTCCATGTGTAGCCAAGAACCATTTCTTTACAGCTGCACAGTTGTGCAAGCTACCCCGCAGTACCCCATTGACACCTAGGTAGAGTAGGGGCAACTGGCACAAATATGTTGCACCAAGATATTACCACACAAAAGCTGCAAGGCCTTCTCCCAACAAGGAAGTACATTATAACTTTATGAAAATATAATTTAGACCTTGGTAAAATGTACTTGGTCCCCCCCACTCATCCTTCCTCAGCAACCTTTCAACCCTAACTTGTGACTACTTAATGACTTCTTTATTATAGTGCACCTTCACTTCTGGGCAAGTCTTTTTCTTTGATGTAGAATTGACACCTAGTAAAGCCCCTGCAGTTCGTCCTTCACATGGGTATCTGAATCGATGATCTTTGGGTTTAGGTTGCTCTGTAATCTTCAAGGATGGTTCATTGAGCTCCATTGGAAGAGGATTCAGAATTTGATCTAAAACTGGAAGATTAAAAAGTGAAAAAGGTATTATTTCCCTTGGAAACAAACAACAGTGTCACAATTTCACAATAAAAACTAATGCTGACTCTTTACTGTCTTACACAGAATATCATTTTGAAATTGTTAATGGCCAAGGTGATTTCTTAGGGTAGTTAAAACCCACCATCCCTTTTATGGATATAAATAGTATTGAAGTGAACCCCTCCTCCAAGAACACAAGCTCAGTCATCCCCCCCCCTCACCCCCACCACGAGACAGCTACATAAATCACTCTTCATATGATTTAAAATCGAATTATTAAATGAATAAAATGTTGTACTGCTTAAGACAGAAGAGATTAAGAACCAGAAAGCCAAAAGGCTTAGTGATTCCTTGCCACTGAATTGTAAAACCTTTTTTCACATTGACATTGCTTTGCAATGTTTTTCAATTAACAGGGCTCCATAATGTGCCCACAAAGTACACATGCAAGGCATCCAATCTTCCTACATTGAGATCCCCATTGCCTGTTGTGAACCCAAATGACATTGAACCTCCACCAAAAACTTTTGGGACCATGTATTCACTATGTGCCATATACATGACAAGTTACAGGACCCTACAAGTTACCTTTCTTGAAGACTGTGCACGAAAGCTTGGCAGGCTTTGAACATGCTGACTCCAAATGACCTTTGACCTTTCGGAAAATCAATAGGGATCATCTGCTCAATATGACCAATCCACACACTTAATATGAGCACAGTCACATGTACCGTTCTTGAGATATCGTGTTTACGAAGTTTTGACCTTTTGACCTCTCATGACCCCAAATGACCTTTGACCTCCACCAAAAACAATAGGGATCATCTACTCAATATGGCCAACACACTCGCCAAATATGAGCACAGTCACATGTACCGTTCTTGAGATATCATGTTTATGACCTTTTGACCTCTTGTGACCCCAAATGACCTTTGACTTCCACGAAAATCGATAGGGATCATCTACTCAATATGACCAACCCACACACCAAATATGAGCATAGCCACATGTACCGTTCTCGAGCTACCGTGTTTACAAGGTTTTGACCTTTTGACCTCTGGTGACCCCAAATGACCTTTCATCTCCACCAAAAGGAACAGGGATCATCTACTTAATATGGCCAATGCACACACCCAAATATGAGATTAGTCACACTTACTCTTCTTGAGATACTGTATTTACAAGCAATTTCTTAGGAATTTACCTATTGACCTCTCGTGACCCAAAATGACCTTTGACCTCCAAAAAAATCGATTGGGATCATTTACTCAATATGACCAACCCACACACTAAATATGAGCATAGGCACATGTACCATTCTCGAAATATCATGTTTACAAAGTTTTGACCTTTTGACCTCTCGTGACCCCAACTGACCTTTGACCTCAACCAAAAACAATACGGATCATCTACTCAATATGACCAACTCACACAACAAATATGAGCATGGTCACATGTACCATTCTCGAGATATTGTGTTTTCGAAGTTTTGACCTTTTGACCTCTCGTGACCCCAAATGACCTTTGATCTCCACAAAAAACATTAGGGATCATCTACTCAATATGGCCAATGCACACACTAAATATGAGATTAGTCGCACTACTCCTCTTGAGATACGGTGTTTACAAGCAATTCTAAGGAATTTACCTATTGACCTCTCGTGACCCCAAATGACCTTTGACCTCCACGAAAATCAATAGACATCATCTATTCAATATGACCAACCCACACACCAAATATGAGCATAGTCACATGTACCGTTCTTGAGATATCGTGTTAACAAGGTTTTGACCTTATGACCTCTCGTAACCCCAAATGACCTTTGATCTCCACCAAGAACAATAGGGACAATCTACTCAATATGACCAACCCACACACCAAATATGAAGTTAGTCACACTTACCCTTCTTGAGATATCGTGTTTACAAACCAAAGCGTCACACACACACACACACACACACACACACAACATCACCATCGCATAGATTCCTTGCCTGCCTTCGGCAAGGAATCAAAAATTATATTGACCCTTTTCCAAATACCAAGTACAAAGGTTAATAGTGGGATTATGTTTGGTTGTGTGTTCTTTTTGTCAATGACATTTCATTATTGTCAAAGATTTTTCATACCAAATTCATATCCCATTTTCCTTTACAATTGTTACTTGGAAAAGGTACGACGAGCATCAGGCCTGATTTTCAAAGAAATTTTCAGGCAGGTCATCAGACAAGCTGGAGACATATTGAGGTTGTCCGAAAAATGTTTGGCTGTCCAAAATTAAAGTGTAACTTATGACAGATGGACTTGCAGGCAAGAAGGGAATTATGTATATACTGTAGGAGGTGAGGAAGAGCAAGTTAGACCAATTGTATTTAATATTTTTTCATTTCTTTTGTAATTTGAATGACAAATGGTACAGTAGTCCATATCACTGTCTCAATACCACTTCTTATAAAGAGCATATTTACAAAGTTCTTCCTTGAAAGAAGAAGAGAGCTGGTTAATTCAAGTAAATACTTGATCATGAGACAACCTGAGGTTGTCTGATGCAATTTTTACCCACCAAAAATGATAGAATGGGTGCTAAATTTTAGCCCCGAGCATTATACATTCCTGATGTTTTATGTCAGAAGAAAAAAAAAAAACAAAAAAATAACATCATACATACATGTAATACTGTCATTAGACTTGATGTTCAATTCGTTAAAATCCATCTGTTCAACCAAAGGCCCTCCAAGGGGCATGCTTGGCAATCCTGTCCAAAAGAAAAAAGAAAAACATGAGTAAGTTACCACTTTCTGTTTTTCCCATGTATGGTAGGAAAATATTTAAGAAAGATCTATTTTTTGTCAAAATCTCAAACAAGGAGTTAATTTTTCAACTGAACAGTTTTCACTTGTGATGTAGCTGTGTGGTTATGCAGAGTCACATTTGAGGCAATTATTGTTGTAGATCCCAAACTAGATCAAAGAAGGTCACTTTTCATCCAAGAGAAATCTACCAATTTCCCATCAAATCTGGCCCTTGAAACAAAAACAAGATTTAATCAAAATTGTTGAGTTGGTTGTGATGACCCAATGTGAAATTGTAATTCATGAGCCAAAGGTTTAACCATGTTTGTAATCATTAAATTTGTGAAAAACTCTCTCATCAAAGTCACACAGGCAAAAGAACATCTTGCTTAATGGTTGGCTTAAGGCTAGTGTGATATGTTACCAAAAAGACAAAGCAATGTCTTTACTTGGCAGCTTTCCTAGGAAAATGGTTGGAATTATGTCCCTATCTTTTACAGTTCTTAATATTAACCTCTTCAAATTTAAATTTTTCTGGTTCAGCTTGTGACTTTGATATGCAACAATAATGGTGGGGAGAGTTGCACAGTGTTTAGTACATTTTTTTCTTTTTTCCCTTTAAACTGGAATCTCAACAATTCATCAGCTAGTTCAAAGTTTGTCAATTGATGCTGATGAACTTTAACCTTTAATTTCCACTCCCAAAATGAAACCATGCATACAATACAACATACTATTGATGTTCCAACTGTCCTTGACATGGAGATTGTAAAACACAGAATAACATAAGCCATACTGTACACTGTAATTATGGCATGTCTCTCTGCAGACAACACAAGATTTGCACATTGATCTCATGTTTGTTCATGATTAAGTGCAAATCAGGGCTTACTGTACCTTGTTAAGTGATCAAGTTTTAATGGATAATTTTGATGGGAAATGCAGCTATTTCCTAGAAGGTTTAAAAGCCTTTTCATCAAATGCCTGACTTTGTTATTTGCATGTCACCAGACCTTTAAGTTTTTTTTTTTCAGAATGCTATCCTCATTGAGGGGTTTGAAATGAAACAATGTGCCTCTCTCCTTTGACAATTTTTTTGGGTCCTTTGATGCACTTTGGTTCAATATTGGAGCAAATCTGAAGGATATAATGTCAAAATTTTGATATTACTCTGTAGGGAAAATAAAAAGATACATACACATTGCAATTTTTTCCCATTTTTAGGGCCAGTTTGGAAAAAAATCTGCTGAGATTTTTTCTAATCAACATTGAATTTCATAAAAATCTAAGAAAGTGACATTTATAGGCTACAGTATGCTCATTTACACCAATGCATCATGTGAGTCACCAGCTACTGCAGTAATCCACATTTTTACTTTTATCGATTCCATGGCCACTGATTACTTTTTTAATAAGTTTACCTACAGTATGAACTATGCCATGTGTTATTAACAGATAAACATGACTGCTAAATTTACATTTTATAATCTAGAACTCAAAGTCCAAGTCAGAAACATTCATTAAGACACATGTAACAACCACCAATTTTAAATCAAGTTGAGAGGCCTCACAACATGTATTATTATCCTGCTTGGTTTTGTACTTAATGCCTTAAGCTCATTTCAAATGCACATCAGTTCAATAAAAATACAGCAAAAACAGTAATGAATCCCAAGCTGGCACAGTTCATCATAGATAACATAGAGAAGAGCTTTGTGTAAGTTAAACATGAGATGAAGTATAAGTTCAAAAATCTGTTTTTTTCCAATCAAAATATACATTGTACAGTTAACTGCTGCTTACTGTACTTTCCTGTTAAGTCTATTTTCAGCCACTTCCCTTCCCAGCCCCCTAACAATGTATTTGTTGGCCCTCGACTGCCTGCCCCTTATTTGCCCCCCACTTTGATCACATTTTTATTTCCTTCAGAAAATGGTTCTCACATATAACCAAACTTTTTGCATAGGGAAATCTAAATGATGTGAGTGCACTTGTTTCTAACAACTCTTTGAATCTATCAATACCATACAATATCATATGACACAAGACATTGGGGATAGGGGTATAATGCAACACATCAATATTTCAGAGGAATGAAAACAGGCAAGTCAGAAAGTTGGCTACTAGGCCTATGTACTACTAGGCCTATGTACTACTACTTCCACTAAAAGATAACACAGTAAGGTAGCGATTTAGGGGAAAATTTGCACTTGTAACAGCAGAGCAACAGAGAGTGATCATATCACGCTATCTAAACGTAGGCTGTCCCAAAAGTGTTGGAGCAAAAGTGTAGGACAAAGAGAAATTCTGAGGGTGAAAAGTTGTGTGTACTTTAACCCAAGGCTATATAGTACACTCTGTACTGAGGCACCTTTATCTGGGGAATGAACTAATGTCACCTCATCTATGTCCACTCCTGAACACCTTAGTAGCATTACTCACAGCTACTATACAAAAGTGCCAATGCCTGTCATGTCACTCACACATTAGGTCAGTCACACATTAGCTCAGTTCCACATTAGGTCAGCCACACATTAGGTAAGTCACACATTAGGTCAGCCACACATTAGGTAAGTCACACATTAGATCAGCCACACATTAGGTCAGCCACACATTAGGTAAGTCACAGATTAGGTAAGTCACACATTAGGTCAGCCACACATTAGGTCAGTCACACATTAGGTCAGCCACAATTTAGGTCAATCACACATTAGGTCAGTTCCACATTAGGTCAGCCACACATTAGGTAAGTCACAGATTAGGTAAGTCACACATTAGGTCAGCCACACATTAGGTCAGTCACACATTAGCTCAGTTCCACATTAGGTCAGCCACACATTAGGTAAGTCACACATTTGGTCAGTCACACATTAGCTCAGTTCCACATTAGGTCAGCCACACATTAGGTAAGTCACACATTAGGTCAGCCACACATTAGCTTAGTTCTACAATAGGTAAGTCACACATTAGGTCAGCCACACATTAGGTAAGTCACACATTAGGTCAGCCACACATTAGGTCAGTCACACATTACATCAGTTCCACATTAGGTCAGCCACACATTAGGTAAGTCACACATTAGGTCAGCCACACATTAGGTCAGCCACACATTAGGTAAGTCACACATAAGGTCAGTCACACATTAGGTCAGTTCTACATTAGGTCAGCCACACATTAGGTAAGTCACACATTAGGTCAGTCACACATTAGCTCAGTTCCACATTAGGTCAGTCACACATTAGGTCAGTGTTCCTTCCTCTTCACACTAAATTCTCAGCACCTCACTCAGGTGGATACACATAGGCACTATACAGTTTTAGAAATCAGATGCATGCACTGATAGTAATGCAGCACATCTAGTGTAAGCTACAATTCCTAAAAGAATTTTCCCATTATCTCATTAATTCATGAGAAGCAGGATTAATGAGAAATAGAGAGAAAAATCAGTGTAAATGAAAAGCTTAGAATTCCCAACCTTAATTTTTGTGGATGTATAGTACACATGACGCTAGAAGGGAATAGCAAGTTTTAGCCATCTCAAGCTGGCAACTTATAATCCAGAATCTATCAGAGAACTTCCTGTTCGGGTATCTTGAGATCAATTAAGTTAAAGGCGTTTGTCCCCTTCAAAGACTATTTGCTCAATAGAGCAACAAGGTTGGCTTAAACGGGGGTAAATGCTGCAATTACAGAGACAAGCTTCACCCGAGTAAAAGGCCTTTTTCTCGGGTAACATTGGCTAAAACGTCCTATTCAATTCTAGCAGCATGCAGTAGAAGCAACATGATGATAAAACTGGGAGAAGGCTCAAAGCAAATCCACTAAGGCACAGTAAAGAAGCATGAAAGAAGTTCAGGAATATATTCTTCAAACCTGGTTCTTTGAATGACAAAACAGCGAAGTGATTAATGAATTATTGGCATGATAATAACCCATCTTGGAAAGAATTAAATGCACTGATATATCATTAAGTATGTGTATGTTTATATTACACTCATAAAGGAGTCTGATGAACAAAAATATGTACTTCATTTTCATACAAAATATTCAACCCAGTACAGTATTACTATTCAGGAAGGAAACATCCACTGCTGTTTTGCCCTGAAATTTGCTATGTATCACTGTAAGTCTAAAAGTGATAGGCTGTTTTCTCTTAACCCCCAAACCCCCCATAATAAGCCCTTCAAGATGGGAGGGATGGAAAATTGTTCCCAAAATTGCTGCATGCACATTTCTACAAAATTCACAAAACTCCCTGGTTTGGGAGTCTGAGGGATGATACCTACCTCCTATCACCCTATGATACCATTTATACCTATACCTAACATCTGGCAAAATTAATAACACGGTGGGAACCCTACCAGCTGAGGGTGCCATACACCCCAAGGTGATAGGAGGTAGGTGTGGGCCAAAATAGACCTGAAATTTCTATAGAATACATTTTTTTCATACTGAGTGTACTTAAGCAAAGGATATTTAGTATCTTAGAGGAAAAACTGGATCTGGATCTGATGTTCTGCCTGTACTACATGCAAGTGAGAACACACTCAGAAAAATGTACAGTAGTAGTATATACTACAACTTTATGATCACACTGCTCCACCTGTACGTAGCAACAGGTATGTAATTATTAACAACCAGTTATTATAACACATTTTATACAGAGAGCTAAAATGTGGTCAGTCACAGAAAATTATGAAGGGCAAGGCCAAGGATAGATCTAAGCCCCTGAAGTGTTATCAAGCAAAAGAAAAAAACATATTTGTTCAAACTGATTTTTTTGACAGAGTAAATATTACATGAGGCACAAGAGGGGGGGGGGGACAAAGACAGTGTCAAACTTATAAAGGTTCTGCTGCCAAATTTTCAAACCAACTGTACACTCTATGCAAGAGATGGATTTTTTAAAGCAGGAAACAGACCATTAGATGTTTTCCAATATGTAGTTGCAGGCATTCCAACTGCAGAAATGCAAGGAATTCAGACAAGACTTGGAGATTCACATTGTAAACATGCATAGATTTGCAAAAGTTTTCTGCATCTCAAGGGCCAGAGTTCATCAGGGATTTTCCCATTAAGAGTTGAGTAGCTCCAAAGACCTGCTGAATGTCTAGCTGCTGCCTGATGAAGTTTTTCTAGCTGCCTGGCTCAGCAAGCATTTAAAAATCCTTTGACACCCTTGGGCAATTGCAAATAAACTGTCTTTCCATTTGCCTACTGGGTAACTAAAAAAACTGCAAGGTAGAACATCCTTGGGTGTTTATAAAACATAAAACTCTCATGGAAGCCTGCAGTAACAGTACAGTATTAGTGTTTAATCAAGCTCAGCATATGTAAGGTTAAACTTTTGAGATGAGGACTATACAGTACAAGAAGAAATTCACTAGCTAATAGAATGCATTGAATTTTCCAATAATTTTCCACTCATGAAATAATCATCACTTAGCAGATGAAGCAATTGGTATGCAGACAGGCTTTTACAGCCTCAGCCCTCCCTTTTTTGCCACATCAACAATACCAAATTACGGAAAATAAGTAAAATGTTACTCTTGGAGAATATTCAAGGGGGCTTTTTCAGGCTCACTCTTCCTTTCTCACAAACATATACCATAAACATGAGTCCTGGATAGAACTCTAACCTGTATCAGGTTGTGGAGTTTGTTCAGGCTTACCCTTCCTTTCCTCACAAACAGATACCATAAACACCAGTCCTGGATATGACATTAACCTGTATCAGGTTGTGGAGCTTGTTCAGGCTTACCCTTCCTTTCCTCTCAAACAAATACCATAAACACCAGTCCCGGATATGACTTTAACCTGTATCAGGTTGTGGAGTTTGTTCAGGCTTACCCTTCCTTTTCTCACAAACAAATACCATAAACACAAGTCCTGGATAGGACTCTAAAATGTATCAGGTTGTGGAGTTTGTTCAGGCTTACCCTTCCTTTCTCACAAACATATACCATAAGCATGAGTCCTGGATAGAACTCTAACCTGTATCAGGTTGTGGAGTTTGTTCAGGCTTACCCTTCCTTTCCTCACAAACAAATTACCATAAACTCAAGTCCTGGATAGGACTCTAACCTGTATCAGGTTGTGGAGTTTGTTCAGGCTCACCCTTCCTTTCCTCACAAATACCATAAACACAAGTCCTGGATAGGACTCTAATCTGTATCAGGTTGTGGAGTTTGTTCAGGCTTACCCTTCCTTTCTCACAAACATATACCATAAACATGAGTCCTGGATAGAACTCTAACCTGTATCAGGTTGTGGAGTTTGTTCTGGCTTACCCTTCCTTTCCTCACAAATACCATAAACACAAGTCCTGGATAGGACTCTAACCTGTATCAGGTTGTGGAGTTTGTTTGGCATTGTGTTTGTGATCCCTCAGGGTTTTTATTAGGGTTGGGGATCCTAATTTAGTTGCTCAGTGCCTGTTTCTACATATTTAAAAAGCTCTAAACAAGAACCTTGTGTGATATTCAATCTACAGGCTTTCCCGATGACCTTTGTCTTTTCCACAGCAAGAATTTTTTACACTGTGAATAGTTACCATTATGTCATGAGCATTACCAAACTATGTTCGTACACTCTCATATAAGCCCAAGTGTGCGATGTATACGCTGTGTACGGTTGGTACATGTACACTTAGCAGCTGGTCTCAACTTCCAATGGTGTGGTCCATTCCATAGAGCAAGGGTGTGCAAAACGGTTACGAAGACCAGGCCAAATCATGTTGCTGTGGCCATTTGGGTGTCTTCAGAGGAAAATGGGATATGTATGAGGGCGGCACCTCACCCTCACCCTTTCCCGATTTATTTCCTATCAGACTGACCAATGTGCCCATCTAATCAGGCTCACATGCGCTCCCAAATAATATAGCACACTGACTTCTGACAGAAATTGCCCCTGTGTGGTTACATCTGTATTTTAAAATAGTTAACTGAGATTAAAATTGCACTTTTCAAGTATATCACTTAGTTACAGGTCCCTAAAATTGAAATGGCTATTGTTAAAATATCACATACAACACCTTAGGGGGCCGAAAATGGGGCCAATCGAAATTCCGATAACCTTGCGCAAGAAAGGAGTTGTGGTATTAAAAGAGCTAATTACTCTTATGCAATTCATAAGTCTATAAGCTAAGCAGTCTCCTCAAACACATGGAATCCTTGTAAAGTCCGATGAAACTACATAGCTGGTATGTGATGCATTGCCATTTCACTGGTTCCAGCAACTGAAGTTGTTGAAATTTATATTCCTCATAATCTCATGTTTCAAGTTGGTAAAATAGCATATAGTATATAGTAAATGGTCATATAAGCTTATTTTCAAGTTGCAATGATTAGCTTTCTTTAACCATTACCATTTCAACCAATTGTAGTGGTATATTATATTTGGTTATTTTCTGATATTTTTCAGTATGCTCATTTTTTATTGAAGTACAGTATGAATATTACTGTACACAAAAGCTCAAAGTAATTAGAAGTAATTATCGCTTAGATCCGCCTGTCTAAGGGTTCCCGATTTCTCCAAATTTTTGCCTGCTCCTGGCCAGCCGATGGTGGCACTACTGTTAGAAAGTCTTTGGGCGGAATTCCATATTTCAGGCAGGGAGTTGCCCTCAGAACACCCCCCCCCCATCACCCGTCTTTTCAAAGTTCAGCCCACCCTTTTCAAACTGTCTGGATCTGCACCTGTACGTATCATATCAAGTAATCACATTAAAATTCTTACATCACAATAAAATAATTCAAATATCATGGCAAAAATCCATTGGACAAATCTTCCCAAACCATACTTCTGGTTTGTGAATGTATAATCTTGAACAAAGAGCTAAAAAAGAGTGAACAAAAACACAAAGTGAATCATCCCACTGGCAATGAAGTTAGTTAGATGGAGTTTTACTGCCCACTTTCTAACCAACTGGTTCAAGTTGAGCTGGCCACAGTCTTCTTTCCAGTTGTGGCTCACTTGTCCTTTTTTCCAGTTGTGGCCCACTGGCTTCCCCTGGCAATGAAGTATGGGAGATATTTGTGAAGCTGTTTGGGAGTAGGTAGGGGACCACCAAAGAATACTGTATTTGCCAGTGACTGCTGAATGGTATGACTGGCTACCCAATAGAGATCATGTCATCATAGAGAGTATTTGTCTTTACAGAGCTCCATTATGGTTTCCAAAGGTCTTTTTACAAAAAACTCCAGTTCCTAACTACAGAGTCTGACCATTGGACTTCTACACTAATCAGGGAATTGTTAAAGTGTAATTCAAGTCAAAAATATATATTAAACAGTAAAACGGGAACGAACCAGAATGCAAAAATGCATTGAGGTTTTGATGATACATTAATGTCCTGTTTCAAAGAGTGCCATCATACACCATTATCTTCTCATTCAAATGTTATACAAGCAAGTTCAAAAAATAATTTTGTCATTCCACATGACCTTTGGACCTCCATAAATACCATACATAGCTAGAATGACAAACAACAGACAGACAAATGGACAAACAACTATCTTGAGAGATCACATTTTAAAAGGTTTCCAGACTTTGACCCCTGGAGACCACAGATGACCTTTCATCTCTGCCAAAAACTATGGGGACCATCGTTTGACCACAATGCATCCACATACCCAAATATGAAATCTATCCAAGTTTCCTATTTTGAGATATTGCATAAGCAGGATTTTCAGACTTGGACCAGCAGTGACCCCAGATGACCTTTGACCTCCATCAATAACATTACATACCATTTCCTGACCATAACCCATCCACATAACAAATATGAAATCTATCAAAGCTACTTAACCTGAGATGTCACATAAACAAGGTTTTCAGACTTTGACCCCTGGTGACCCCTGGTGACCCCAGATGACCTTTGACCTCCGCCAAAAGCAATAGGGATCATTTACTTACTATGACGCATCCACATAGTAAATATGAAATCTATGCAAATTTCCTACATTGAGATATCATGTTAACAAGGTTTTCATACTTTGACCTCCATGATCCCAGATGACCTTTGACCTCCACCAAAAACAATAGGGACCACCTCCTGACCATAACACATCCGCATACTAAATATGAAATCTATTCAAGCTTTCTACCTTGAGATATGGTGTCAACGAGATTTTCAGACGTTGACCCCTGGTGACCCCAGATGACCTTTGACCTATCCCAAAAATGATAGGTACCATCTACTGACTATAACGCATCCACATACTAAATATGAACTCTATCCAAGCTTTCTACCTTGAGATATTGTGTTAAAAAGATTTTCAGACTTTGATCCCTGATGATCCCAGATGACCTTTGACCTATGCCAAAAACAATAGGGAACATCTACTGACTATATCACATCCACATACAAAATATGAAATCTATCCAAGTTTCCTACCTTGAGATATCGCATTAACAAGGTTTTCATACTTTGACCCCTGATGACCCCAGATGACCTTTGACCTCCACCAAAAACAATAGGGACCACCTCCTGACCATATCACATCCACATACTAAATATGAAATCTATTCAAGCTTTCTACCTTGAGATATTGTGTTAACAAGATTTTCAGACATTGACCCCTGGTGACCCCAGATGACCTTTGACCTACGCCAAAACAATAGGGACCATCCACTGACTATAACACATCAACATACCTCAAATATGAAATCTATCCAAGCTTCCTATCTTGAGATATCGTGTTAACGAGATTTTCAGACTTTGACCCCTGGTGACCCCAGATGACCTTTGACCCCCACCAAAAACAATAGAGACCATCTACTGACTATAACGCATCCACATACTAAATATGAAATCTATCCAAGTTTCCTATCTTGAGATAGCGTGTTAACGAGAATTTCAGACTTTGACCCCTGGTTACCCCAGATGACCTTTGACCCCCACCAAAAACAATAGGGACCATCTATTGACCATAACGCATCCACATACTAAATCTGAAATCTATCCAAATTTCCTATCTTGAGATATCGTGTTAACGAGATTTTAAGATGTTGACACCTGGTGACCCCAGATGACCTTTGAACTACCCAAAAAACGATAGGGACCATCTACTGACTATAAAGCATCCACATACCAAATGTGAAATCTATTCAAGCTTCCTATCCTGAGATATTGTGTTAACAAGGTTTTCAGACTTTGACCCCTGGTGACCCCAGGAGACCTTTGACCCCCATCAAAAGCAATAGGGTTTTTCCTCTTAATATGGCACTTCTATGTACCAAGTTTGAAAACTGTCACACATTCCTATCTTGAGATATCGTGTTAACAAGCAAAGTGTCACAAACACACACACATACACGCACGCACACACACACACACACACATACATACACACACACGCCATCATGATTGCATTGGTTTCTCTTATCATCGAAACCAAAAATGAAGTCCACTTCACATCCTCATAGGACATTCTTGAGTTGAGATATAAAATGTTATAGTTTATTCACTCAACTTAAAATGGTGCATTGCAAATAATTTGTGATGTCATTGTTGTATTACTAAAATCAGAGAGAGATAAGATTGGTAGGGGGCTGTACATCAGTGCAGTCTACTAGACATAAACTATTTCACCATGATTCAGGGAAAACACAACTCCTCAATGGAAATTTACACAAAGGAAATCATTGCTCTACAGTGTCCAACATGAATGTAATAAATATCTTGAAATATTATAACAGATACTTGACAAGAAATAATGAGAAAACAACAAAATAAACATTGTTTCAAAATGCATTAAAAAAGTGGCCACTGTTTTTACCCTCTTATTTCTTAAAGGTAAAGAGCAGTCCCCCCAAACTTATTTTGAAGAAAAAGCTAACTAGCACCATTTTTTGTCTAATTTCTCTTCAAGGTATTTTCATTACATTTTATGATTTAACTATTGCATATTCAAGGTAAACCAAGCAGTTATTTCTAGTAAATTTGAAGAGAAAAATCATTGTCATGTGACTCCCAACAGCCAATCATGAAACTGGACAGTCTACTACACTACTTCAATTTGGGATGACTGCTCCTGCCCTTTAAGTTAGTAAGTAGACTGTTGCTCAAAGGCTGCAGCTGTTTACAAGTTCCATGATGTTGATTTGTTATGACAGGCTAATCAAACTGTTTAGTTTCTTTCCAAGTTGAATGAGAAGATGAACATTGGAATCATGCCAACTTCTACCCATGATGCATGCAGGGATGTTATCAATATTATTTCAAGTCTAATCATTATTGTAAGGAATTAATTCCAATACGTCCTTTTACAACCTTTCGAAAAACCTTTTCTTAATTGTACGTTAATGCTTTTGGATTTTGATACAATCATTTTCTTTGAAAATATTTTGCACACACCTTCACTTGTGAGCATTTATTTAAAATGTAAATACAATGATACCTATCTGGTATAAGATGTAAAAAATTGTTCTCTAGCAAAAGTAGTATGCACACGCGCACACACACACACACATACCCAAACTACTTTTCTCACCAAATGAGGAAATACTGTATACATTTCAAACACATGCACTACTGTAGATAGATAGTTAGAAAGATGGAGTTTTATGGCCCAGTTTCAACAACTTGGTTCAAGTTGAGCCAGCTACACTCTTTTCCAGTTGTAGCTCACTGACTTGTTTTCCCTACTCTATTGCTCATGCTGAGCACCAAGCACAATGGCAATAGGTTCCATTTTTAAAATCTTTATGACCTGTCCAGGATTCTAACTCCCAACCTCCTGACTGCAAGTCTGATGCAAGTGGTTAAATGCACTAGAAAATGTTTTCCTGACTTAAACAACATATTGGGTTATTGCATGGCTCTGTACCATCATTGCATGGGTGGAAAAAGTTGCAAAGTTACAGAGGCTCCTTCCTGGATAATTGAGGCATCTGAAGGGAAATTTTGGCAAATGGGAAAAAATTCAGGCCTTAAGTTTTAGATTTCCCAAGTGTGCTACAAATCAAGCTCAGAAGGAAATTAAGGAGTATGGTAGGTGGTCTGTGTTATTAAACTTGAAATAGATTTATATGAGCTCCTGTTCTTCATTTAGATGTGCAAAAAATCACACTCCTTAGAGTCCTCACGGTGATTGAGGTGAGTGATGGTGTGCTATCGCACTCACACGCCTCAAAATTCAAGGCTTGGAAATATTCCTTTTCTGTACATGAAAATGAATGAATAATTGTTCAAATTTTGAATCCCTTCCTGGAAAACAATTTTCCTCCCTTTCTCAGAAATATGCATTTTTTCTAGCCCTGGCTACCATTGCACAAATATTACCACACAGAACCTGAACAGCTAATTATCATGCATTGCACTTTCTACTGTACCAACAAGTGACCCTGTATTACCCTATTTTGGGCTATTCCATTCAGGGCTGGTCATATGACCCAGGCGATAGCCCATGCCCGCCTAAACGCCCGCCTTGGAAGCAAACATTCTTCCCAAGGTGGACACCAAAATGCCCTCCCTGAACTGTGTGTCTGGCAATAAATAGCCCACCTTGAGAAATATAATCCCCCATATGATGTAAAAATAAAATGCCAAAAAACATCAGAATACATGATCACACGTGTGTTTAAAAGACTGCTCGAAAAAATTTGTTTTGCCATAATAATCGGGTACTTACGTAGCCAGCACAGCCAACCGTACAAACTGACAATATCACATTGACCTAATGTTATGTGCACTGCTACAATACAAGTACAGGTACAGACTGTATGTGTATGTAGTGTACAGTGGAATTCCCCTAGTTATCCTATGAAAAAAAAAATGCATGCGGCATACATACGGCGTTTAGGTACAGCTAGCAAACCACATGCGTTTTCAGCATATACATACACTATACAGTATAGAGTATGTGCATGAATATGGATACTGCTGAAAATGCGACAGCTGCGGTATAGATAATGATAAGATCCTTACTCCCTTATGCAAGGCTGACACTTGCATGACTTTTGGCCAAGATTCTGTCGTGGCAAGTGGTGCCATTTTGGGGCACGAACTGGGAGGCTCCCGCACTGTTCACGACTAGTTCATGCACAGTTCACGACGAGTTCATGAACAGTTCACAAATGCATGCCCATCAGTATCCACATTGACACGAACTGGCGACGAGTTCACGCATAGTTTGCGAAGAGTTTACACACTTCCCGCATCTGCACGACAAGTTTGCACAATTCAGACGGTGTCGTGCAGACTTGGGCACGCCATATAAAAAAGGGGGCCTCCCCAACCCCTGGTCATTTTTGGATTGGCTGTAGAAGAGACAACATACTGAATGCCAGAAACACAATCATTGCAGAGAAGAGAAGATGCCTATACCTGGCAGCTGCTCTAGCCACTGTTGAAGAGCTGCAGAAAAGGCTGGAAGAGGCAGAAGGGCAAGGAAAGGCAACCCCACCTCGAAGAAAGTCACAAAGGAAAGTGTGGGTCAGGGAATGGTTAACCAGAAGGCACAAGTTTGGACAGTACGACAGTTTACTGACTGAACTCCACAAGGAAGATCAAAGGGGCTACAAAAATTACCTCAGAATCACATCTGACCTGTTCCAAGAGATGGTTGAGAAGTTGAACCCTCGCCTCCAAGCAGTCCAGTAGTGGTGAACTGCTGGTGAACTGTCCGTGAACTGCTCGTGAACTCGTCCTGAACTGCTTGTGCCATGCCCAAACTGTTCGTGAAGTGCGTAAACTAGTCGTGAACTGCTCGTGCCATCAATGCCTGAAGTACACGTGACCGTGTCAGTGGGAAGGCACGGCCACGCTGCGACGCGCACCAATTCGTGAACATGTCATGAACTACTTGTGAACTTGACGTGAGCTGTTCGTGAACTATTTGTGGCAGTTCATGAGAGTCATGGCATAGCGCGTACTGCCACGCACTGGCACGCAACCTCGTGCATCGTCCCGACAAGTTCACACACAGTTTGCGCATAGTTCAGGACCCGCTCGCGAAATTTTGTCGTGACCAAAATTTTGAACATTTCAAAATATTCATCCCAACATGGCACGTAGTCACGACATGTTTACGCACACTTCATGCCAGTTTACGACTAGTTTGCGCACTGGCATGACTCGAGTCGTGCCAATGCATGCCACAGAATCCTGCAAGTGTCAGCCTTGCATTACAGCACTGATTGTTCACTGGTTACGATACTTCATGAGATCGTTCATTTTGTCTCAGGCATTGGGTAGCTCTTTTAATCAAACGTTCGCGATCGTGAACATTGAGCATGCTGCTCTGTTGTGCACAAACTTGGAAATCCCCATTAAGTTACTGTTACTGCATGTGGCAAAATTCACACAGTAAAACTCCACTGAGATTTGTTGCGGGATTCAGAGGAATTTGACTTGCATAAACGGACAACAGATTTGTATACCCGATTGCCTATAGATAGCACATTGCGGTGCATGCATTCGGCTATAGATGGGTACATTAACTGTTGAAAGGACACAACAACCAAGCACTCTACAGTGCGCTTAGCAAAAGTCGCTTCGAACTTCCAAACAGAAAAACAAAGGATTGCAGCAAATATTTTCACAGCAAGCATTGCTACAGTAGTACTGTTGACCATGACTACCTTGGCACTTGTTTAAATAGGCTACCACCTGCGGGCTTGCGGCATAGCAGAGCTAGTTTGTTTAGGTTCACTGCAATGAATTTCTTGAATGTTTTATGTTTAACACACTGCTCTGTATTTTATTTAAGTGCACAGTACTGTAAGTACTTTCAGCTCTTTACTATTAAAATGATGAAATGCTTGTTATCCATAACCATTATGGGAGACAGCCTTCATTTGTGCCGATACTGATAATGCTTAACGGAATTATCTGCTCAACACTACTATTAACACAACTGCCTGCCTAAAATCTTGGGTGGGCAACTAATTGCCCGCCATGAAAACTTAGTTTAGGTGGGCAGTTGCTTGCCCTCCTGAAAAATTTTCATGACAAGCCCTGATTCCATTCTACGGTTGCGCTACTTCAAAGAGGTTATTTACATTGAATGAAATTACCTTCTTTTCAGTCCTTAACCCCATAGTTGGGCATGGTTTTGCTGCGAAACTGTAACTCACTATTGCTATAATACATACTGTTTCACAGCGATACCATTGCACAGCTGCATTCTGGAAGAGGTCCCTACAACCTACAAACATACCGACTGTGTGTAATTGTGTTTTATAAACAGAACAGTCTTGAAAGTGAGATATTTTTACATGTGAACCTCTAATTGGACTATAGTGAATGCAGATATGGTGCCCTCAATACAAACACCAATCAGAACTGGTGTTATGGACCCCTTTAGTAGCAAAAGGCCAGCTTAAAATCAAAATATTTTTATTGTGTATGAATGAACAAGGTTAAACAACTCTGGACCTTATGTATTTGAACAGTATAACACATCTTTGGGGGTCCCTTGCATTGCAGGATGGGATGGATCATGCTGTGCCTTCCTGCATCACTTGCACTATCCTCTAATCATGCATTGGCCGTGTGTTTGGTCTAACGACAGAGCATTCGCCTCTCCCGTGGAAGGCCGGGGTTCAATTCCCAGGTGGAGTTATACCAAAGACTCTAAAAATGGAACCTAGCTACTGCCGTTGTGTGTGATGCTCCGCATAAGCAATGGAGTCGGGAAAACAATCCAGTGAGCCACCATGTACATGTCATAACATGACCTACACACATGGGCGTCCGCAGAAAAAAAGTCCGGGGGGGGCAAAATTTCTAGGGAGGGGCAAAACCTCTAAGTCACCATGAATTGACACAAAGCATGCAAAAATTTCTGCCCAAAATGCCTCCCAGATCACCGGAAATGGCATTTCTAAAGCCTATTTTTCTCATAGAAGCTTGGAAAACACCTTTTGTTCGGGTTTTTGCTTTGATTTTTATACGTTTTTTCAAATTTTTGATTTTCCAGGGGGGGCAAGTGCCCCCCCTTGCCCATACCTGTGGACGCCCATGCCTACATAGTACATGTAAATTCATTCATTTGCATCTGTCAGCGTTCTGTCAGATGCTGATAACTTTTAGTTAAATATTGCTGGGCTTTTTCTGAACAAAAATTGATAGTGATTTTAGCCAACTGATTCCTTTATGACTGACAGTGAATGCTGCATCCCCATTATACAGATGTTTTTTAAGGCAATTGAAGTACTGTACTCCACCGCACCCCCTCATTTGCAACAATTGAAGTGTCATGATGAAAACATGCATGGCAATCAGGGAGTTTATAATAATCTAATTATCCTTACTACTGTACAGTTTATATTACTATAGCCAGCCTGCCTTAGATTCTATTCTTTTCCAGTGGCAACAATATGGAAACATGATTTTTACCAAAGATTTATGGAAAAGTTCGAGGTTAACACACACACATATAGCACACTGCACAAAACGCAACATGAAATGACAAAATGTCTAATGAAATTGCAATCAGCGAGTATCATTTTCCTCTTATTACACTGTAATCTCATTCACTCAACACTAACACTTACTAGAAAATTAACACTTGATACCGATCAAAAAATGTGGGTTGATTAAGAGGTTTTTGCCAAGGGAACCTAACAAAAGATTTCACAATCACAAAAGACCTAAGCATGTATTGGCTTTTGTACAATCTCGATACTTCCACAGAAACTACCGATACACTGAAAAGCTCCATATAGAAACTTATGTAATTAAATGCACATTACAAGAATATGAACAAACAAAAAAGATATTCCACAAAAACAACACAATCACGAATGGAAACAATAAAAATAGCACATAGTAATACAAGCCCTGCAAACGTACTACTCTATCCACGCTATCTAAATATTCTACAGTGCAGCATGCATCTCCTCTTACCTTTTACTCAAACCAAACAAAAGATCTGCCATTTTTACTTCCTACTTAGTGTTCACTGCTACATTAAAATGATCTCCCTACAGAACATTCAACATTCCCTCATGTTGACCTGGCATTATATCAAACAGAAGTAGAGTATACAAAACCCTGGCTGCAGTCTGCTTTGTATCATGAATCGAATCTAGTGTCTGCCTGTGTGGTAACTAGCTGCTGTACTATATAGTACAGACCTAATTCCCGCACATACTTCATTCATTAATAGGGTTGTGCCAACCTGTAGGAGATGTTTCCATGACCTTTACACTGCATAAGCTTGTATGGCGCCATCATACTGTTTAAGAATCCTGTAAAACATAGTGGAATTATCTTGCACCTGGACAGCTACTTCTTATTTTAACTGCTATCATTAAACCTGTATGAAATATTTAATTGTACATAAATCAGACTGATATGAAGTGGAATGGCAAGTAACTTGGCTGTAATTCAAATTTAGACAAAATCATTGTCTTTAGTAACTGCTATTCCACAGTCTAGACTAGCATATATATGTGTTAAAATTCTGCAGCTGGTATATGACCGAACAAGTTATCCTCACAATTTGTGATCTATTGTCTGAGAAAATATTCATTATAGTCAATAAATTATCATTTTTCAGAGAGGAAAACTTAACACATTCAACAATACTTTTCTCAACCTTGTCAGAGGGCAGCAGCTCCAAAAAAGTTTTGGAGTGAGTGATATAGCCAGAGGACCAATGTGGAGCACCACCATCTGTTGCGTAAAGCATACAAAAAAATTTTCTATCTTTATAAACCTGCCTCCTCATCGATGGGGAGAAATGGCACTGAATGTTGTAAATTGCACTTGCATTGGACTGATCAAGAACATGTTCCGCACCCAAGCTCCCCTCCCAGTCCTGCTGTCACTGCCACTGTCACAGAAAAAGAAAAGACTCAAACATAAGGTTTGTAAGAACCCTTTACCTGCTACTCACACTAGCCCTTTCACCTTTATAATTAGGGGATAAATGCTTGAGATTGGGGCAACCTGCTTTTATCCCCATGAATAAACACTCAAAATTGAAGGATAGTAATTGACAAAAACATTGAATTTTCGCAAAAATTTCACAGAACACGTTTTAATTCTCCCAACTTAGTTGGGGCTCTATGACATCACACTTAGTTTCTTCAGATGGAGGCCAATGACTCAAGCCAAAATGAAAGGGGGAGAACCCCACAAACATTTTCACTTCTTTAAGACAAATTCATTTAAAACTCAATCGTCAGTTGGTTAGATGAGAATGTAATGACAACACAAATGTGCTATATAATCGAGAACTCTAGATAAAGAATTCAAGTTCAAATAAGGTTTAAATATGGTTCAAATTCGGTTTCAGATCCAGTTCAAATACAGTGTAGGCCTAAGTCCTTCCTTTCAGTTGCCAAACTAACTCCAGGCGGAAAATGCTGTGGGCATATTACAACCCCCAGTCCACAGGGGGCAATTGATATAACAAATACAATGTCTTTGCTGATTATGCTTTCTTTTGTTTTATAGTAAATCACTTACCTTGAAGGCCATACTGATACAGGTCAGTGCAAGCAAGTGACATAAACACACAGGACACACTGCACATAATACACAGTCACTACCCAGCATACGCAGTAGTTCGCTACACATGCACCCACATGCAGTACAGTATGGGGGAATCACCGTATTTCAGGAGTTGTGAGAGACACGTTCGCTTTTACGGTGCAGTATTTTCTTTATATGATTAATGAGCCGATAAACACACAGGAAATGTTTTACATGTTCAAATCATGCGCATGTAAAGCAGGGTGTTCCTTTTCTCCTAACTGTCAAGAAACTGGTCTTAAATGCAATTTGAGACCAGTCTCAAATGGTTTAGGCCAATCAGAATGCAGGAAATCAAAAGAGACATTTATGAATTTTTTTATATTTGTTTGTACAAATGTTATATGATCCAGCATGGGAATATAGAAAGTAGAAGATGTTTTTGAAACATTTCATTAGATAATAATTGCTATTACCAAGCTACTGTACCCCAATACTCTGATATAATGACACTTACATTAGAGTGGCACCCCCCTTCCTTCCCCAATGGATCTACCCCACATGCACAACTGATGCCAACCATTAATTTTACTTCTTAGTAGACCACATGTAAAATCTAAATAAAAAATTCCTGGGAATACCAAGGATCCTGTACCTTTTAATCTTAAATAAATAAAAGAGGATCCATACAGAACAAAAGCAACACAGTGGAACTAAACATTCATTACTCACACCTAAAGCCACCACATTTGTGACACCAGGTCATTCAAGTCAGGGATAAATTTAGTCCCCAATTCAGATGATGAAATGACTTTTATGGTTCAAAACAAGAATTGAAATGTTTACTGGCCCTTTTCTTCAAAATAGTTATATGATCTTCGGCACCTCACAGAATTGCAGGGATGACAATTTAGATTTTTACTCCAGCCTTGTAGTAACACTGTATGACCTTGAGCTCTAGTACCATGTGAACAAAGGTTTACTCAGGGTTGGCATATAAATTTCCATCCACCTCAGATTGCATATGGTTCTGCTGTTTAAAACAGTGTTTGCAAAAATCAATCAAGGTAACAGGTGTCTATACAGCAATGATGGCCTAGATTTTCTAACATTTTACAGTAATTGGTACTGTATATATGTAAAATATTTGACCTTGGCACAGTACTTAGTAGCATTACCCAATCAACCTAACTCAGGGTACAAGAAAACACTGATTGGAAAACATGGGGTTAACCTGGAGGTTTTGCCTTACTGTAAACCAGTGTTTGCACCGGGTATGAAATTCATACCCGGGTACCCGAACTGTATTACCCATTGGGTACCCGGACATGCCTTGCAATATCTTTTGTCCGCCCCGAGAGCCAGGCTAGGCTATGCACAGTATATTACGTAGGCCTACGCTGTTTTGTGAAATGGTATAGGAGCGGATGTAAGAAACACACATCACCGGAATTGTTTCTGGAAAAGCGCAATTTAACAAAAGCACGTTACGGAAACAAACAAGTTAAGCAACTTCATTTCAAACAAGAGCCCAATGGGCACTGTGGTTCCTTGCCGGATATTATAAGAACTGTACAGCCAGTCTGTGAAATAGAGCTAAGCAAAAGTTCATACTGTACTCAATGTTTGTAACATCTTCACAAGTGGTATTTTAGAACTAATTTTACATGAAATCAAAGATTAAATTTCTGTGGCCTTACTGACATTCAACTTTTGTAATGCTTGGTAATCCTTCAAAAACACTACCTCATTTCCATATGTATTTATGCTTGTAATCAAATTTGACATTATCACCAATAAATGATACACAATGTGGTCAGAGAGAGAAAAACACCCCAAAGGTTGTATTTCTCTCACAAGTTATTTTTACCGGCTCTCAAATAAAACTTGCTGTTACTTTAAAACAATCTACCACTTGTCCTGTTTGCTACCTCTACACAGAAAACAGGGTTTATTCAGCAGTCACACAGAAAGCAAGTGATTAATGAAGTGTGATAATAGAATGAGGATAAGGTTACCCCCATAGAGCACAACAGTATTAAAGAAACATATTGTAGAATCCATGCATTGCTTCCACTGGCAGAGAGACCAGTTTAATGCAGAGTGACCTGTGCTCAGTGAAATCTACAGATTTCAGTTATTGCCCTCTTAAAACTTTGAATGATCCAAACTATGTGTACAACCCAAAGGAATCATTACTGAACGAACATGAAGGACAAATTTCTAAGGAGTTTGGGTGTGTAAGCATGCAAAACCAGGTGAGATAAAAAATCTATTCAAACTATCTTTATCTAGCTTACAAGATTTTCTAAATAACATTCCCAGCAGTTGACCTCCAGTGACCTTGATGACCTTTGATCTTAACCAAACACAGATTGGTTTGAAATCTGTCCTTTCTACCTTAAAATACTGTGTTAAAACGTTTTTCGGTGTTTGACCCCTGGTGACCTCTGACCACCCCTTGACCTTCACAGAACATATCCAATTTCATCCTTACACCATAACACATCCACACACCAAGTATGACATCTATCCAAGTTTCCTAACTAGAAATATCCTGTTGAGAAGGTTTTTAGTTTTTGACCTCTGGTGACCCCAAATGACCTTTGACCTCCACCAAAAACAATAGGGCACACCTTCTCCCTATGACGAATCTATGTACCACATCCAAGTTCCATCCAACCTTCCCTTGTTGAGTTAGAGCGTACCGAAGCAAGTGTCACACACACACACACACACACACACACATACACACACACACACGCCAACCTGACTACATAGGTTCCTTTGCTACCGCAAGGAACCAATAATTGTGAATGAGATGTGGGTTAATACATTCATTACTTTCAACGACCATGTTATTTTGAGAAGATCAAAAAGAAATCATAGAAAAACGCTACTCAAGTAGTAATATTCTACCCGGGTAGCAAGAACGTGGGTCGGTTACCCAGTGCAAACACTACTGTAAACACTGTAACACTGAGTGTCACAGCATTTCCAGGTATTAGAGACCAAGCCTTTAGAATCAGATATTCAAGAGCTGTGTGGGATAGTGAGTATTTCTCTTATAATTGAGTAATCAAGTTTCTAAATGATGTCACTCGGATCAGCACTTCTCTTGGATTTACAGTATAAATATTTTTATTTCTAAACAAAGAGGAAATGTAATGCAATACCTGATTGTTTAGTTTTTTTAGTCAACCTTATCTGACAAACCATTTCATTTCAACATCTTTAAAGTGTTTCCTGATATGGCATACCACTAGGGTCATCCCCTGAAGGCATTGAACTTGTTAAACTCCTGCTGAGTCTGCTATTAATGGCCACAACTGTGAGAAGAATTTAAGTTAAACTTTGAAATCTTTTCATACAATTATGAGCTTATTGGTTTTGAGCAAAAGTACTTGGCAAGTAAATCTCAAAAAAGAGAAATACTAAAATGCTGAAATGAACTAAAATGGTGAGATAAACTATATAAATGGTGCAATACAACCTGTTAAGCATTAGCATAGCTGGGAGGGGGCTCTGGGAATCTGGGAGTTGGAGTGGAAAACCCCCTCTCCCGTTCTTGATTGGAAAAATAATGACAAAAAAAATCAGTCTCTTGGGGAAAATATACTTACACTATTTTCCCTACTCCACTGCCATTTTCCTAGACCTATATGCACTTGGTAGAAGTTGACGGTGCGGAGTGAACTATGTTTAATGGTTTATGTTACAGAGTTGGATGTCCTATTGTCAAGGCAATATAGGCCAAAATTTACAACATCCCACCCTTAAGTATGTATGTACAGCAGCGAGAGCAGGCAAGATGTGTGCAATAGTGTATCAGAGACATAGAGGAAAACAGAGAAAGCAACTGCTTACCCTTTCAATGTCAATTTTTTTTCACAGTCATTTGACTTTTTAGCCTGTCCCTACTTTAAACAGGAAAAAATCTGGGCACCCAATAACTAATGAGCAAAATTTATGAAAGGGGAAGGAGACCGCCTGGTACCCCTCCCCTTAGACCCTTCCCCCAGGAGTGATCGGTGTCATCTACCAGATCAGAGACATGGGCCCAGACAAATCTGGACCAATGGAGAATACTGACCTATATGTTATTCCCAAAGTACAAATACAATACATAATTCTGCAGTGATATTCTACTCAACATTTGCGTCCCTTTTTGTGACTCTCTTCATCAATGCCATTGTGCGTGATGCTTCACATTTATAAGCAATGGAGTAGGGAAAACAAGCCAGGGAGCCACAACTGGAAAAAAGGCTGTGGCCTGCTTGACTTGAGCCAATAGGTTGGACACTGGGCTGTAAAATCTAACGAACTAACGAACTCTTCATCAATGATGAATGCATCCTAGTTCATAATACTGTAAAATGGTTAACTCGAAAGATGTATTGCATTCTGTTACTTAAATGCCTTTTCCTTTAAACATCTCATTCTTGCATACTGCATACTTTACACCATGACTTCCAAAATATTTAAAATGAGGAATTGATGATAATAAAAACTTTCTCAGCTATAATTATAATTCAGCCACTCGACCA
Source organism: Holothuria scabra (assembly GCA_037179385.1). Lineage (NCBI taxonomy): Eukaryota > Metazoa > Echinodermata > Holothuroidea > Aspidochirotida > Holothuriidae > Holothuria > Holothuria scabra. The sequence goes on from CM074180.1 coordinate 20,559,982, forward strand.
CAAGGATCACAACAGTTCAGCAGGTCTGCAGCCAAGGGTCTACTGGGGGTATTTCAAATAAAAGGTATTGGACTTTTAAGGATAAAAAAATAATTATTACGACTATAAATGATCACAACTAAACCTTCAAGGTTACTGTCAAAGTAAACAGTGTGGCACCAATTTGCACAGGTGTACAATGTTTGACGAATTTATTAAAGGGGTGGGGGTACTGTATATGCCATCCCCTTGGACTTCTTTGTAAGGTCAGTAAAACTCTGACACTGGTGTGTCCCCAAAATTCACAAGTCTGATTCAGGGCCTGCAGCACAGTAAATGGTCTAACATTAGCACGATCAATAAGCACCATGATATGAACAGTTAGTTCGCAATCTATTCCAGTAATTCCACTTTAAGAGTTGTATGACATTTCCTGCAAGGAGACTGCTTCCTCCACTTTAACGTATAATATTACTGCACAACTACATTGACACATAGCAGTATATAACAAACAGCTACTGTACACCTATCACATAAATTAACATGCTGTACATACATGTGTTACACTCAGTCTGACTAGGAATTCTGTCCCCATACAAACATACAAACTGTTACTCCCCATTTGTATTTTGACAACAAATGTTTGCAGTTCAGGAAGCTAGCAGTCATTGAGGGTATGTTTAATTTATGAAAGACCAAGCAGCTATTACAAATAATTTCACAATTTAAATGGTGAAACACCAAATCACCTGTAGTAACTCCAGAACAGAAGTACTGTATGTTCATTAGGTGTAGAAATTTGAAAATACTTAAATTCAAGGAAGTAACACTACTTTCAAATAATGGTATGGCATTAATTTTAATACACAGACTTTGTGCAAATCACCTCCTTACCACAAAAAGAAAAAAAATCTATCAATACTGTATTTCCATCCAAACCCTTAAATATTCTCTTCATCAGAATCTCTCTGCAAGATAGCAAAATGCTCTGGTTGTTCAGATGTAGGAAATGGTCTAACATAGGATTACAACTATAAAGCAAATGTCAAAGTGCAAATGCCAAAAAAATTTCCCTAAACTACTGTACAGGTAAATGTGAGGCTTTTAGCCAATGCAAAGATGTGGTTACTTAGTTATTTCGCAGCATATGGTACAGGTGTATATATATGTTGTTGCATCCGATATTGATCTATGCTGTGTCCATCAATCTTATACAAATGTATGGTCAGTGACATGCATCACAACTGCAAGTGAAACATGTTTCACAGGATGAGTTGCTCCTTACCACAATTTAATCACAATTTGCCAACCATCAATAAATGTTTTGTGCATAGTTTTTGACATGTAGTAAAACAATGAAAGAAGCTGGTGTTTGCAGATTTCTTTTCAGAAACAGCTGGCCATTGGTAATTTGCAAAACAGTTTGCTTCTAGTGTAAAAAATATCAAACAACTGATTGCTTTTTGAAACTTTTGAGATGAAAGACTTCTTTGCAAGAATATGCATGATAAATTATTTTGGTCACAATTTTCTCTTAACTGTAAACATGGTTAGCAAGTGCTTGCCTTTGGTTCCAGCACTTATCAGAGTTTTATCAAGACAGATTCAAGGAGTCTTCAAACTTCCTGAAAACCTTTTAGGAAAGCCTGACAGCTAATATGATCAATTTCTACAAATTATGCAAGGCTATATTTTATCTGTCTAATTTCTGAACATTCACTAATGAGTTTACTTGATGAGCACCAGGTGGATATAAAGCCAACCTATGAGATCTGAGTTACATGTAGGTGGTGTCTCTGTCCTACTCTTTTGGTAAAAATTCCTCTCATTAAATGTAAAATTGAACATAGTCAAGTGCAATCTCCCACCTTCATGAAAACACCAGATAAATTGGGCCACTGCACATTCATGAGGGTGCCAGGTGTAGTGAACGTGTCATTCATTCACCCAGAAGGTAGTGCCATACTAGGGAAGTGAGACACCAAAGTTGTCATCATAATGTAACACTGCTTTACACGGAACAATCATCTGCAAATCAAGGCACACACTAGAGAAATCTCACACTGTAAACTATTACTTTATATCAACTGCATATGCAAAACCATGTCCAACTGCTAAAGGATGTTTTGAAAAAAACATTGTTGTAAGTACTGTGAAAACATTCTCTGAATTATTAACAATGTAATAGTGTTCTTAAACTACCTTCAATTCAAAGCAATATGTGTACTATATCAAACCACAACACAGCACTGAATGTGTAGAGATATGTTTGGAAATGTAATGATGGCTATGACTTTTTTGATTTTAAATGCATGTCCACAGGACATGCAACTATACTATCAGCTGGCATACTGATCTAAGCATTCTTGCAATCTTTTTCTTTTTGATTTTAGATGTAAGGCTAACATACCAATCCCACCTAATTAATGTGTAAGCTACCTGCATCAAATGTGTACACCAGGTTTAAAGCAACTTGAATGACACATGAGCTAATGTTATCTTGTACTTGCATATTTGGAATCATGTCAAAATATCCAAATGGTAACCCACTCCCAGGTGCAGAGGAACAGAAAAAATATTACTGGGGCTGAGTGCCAATTGCAGAGAGACTATCTAAGTGGAGCAAAGCACTTAGCAAATATGTATGGGAAAGGGGCCTAACCCCCGTCCTTTCTTCCTAAGTCCCCCAATGCCGCCCCCCACCTGAACATTCTGCCATCACTGCTACCACCAGCAAAATGATTTTCACAATGATCAACTACGTCAGGCAACAAAGCAGTGAGCATATTGAAAATTTTAGCTACTGCCAACACAAACATGTATGTTGTACATTCCTTATAGAATTATAGGGTTTCTTTTTTCCTGAGTGGGTTAGATCTTTAGTTTTAACAAACTGATGTTTTCATCCCACAACTTAAAGGATGTTTGACACTGCAAAAACAGTAATCTCAAACCTTTATTGAACTAATAACTATGTCTCTCAAATTTCTACCTTTCTTCAGTGATATTTCATGACTTAAATTTTTATATCATGGTGGGTAAACCAAGGAGTTCCTCATAAATTTCACAATTCAGTGACAACAATGTTGTTACATGATTCTCAAAAGAATTTCTTAAAATAAGTTAGACTTTGACTACTAATCTTTTTTTGGGGGGGAGGGGTAAGGGGTAACTGCATCTTTCCATTTAGGGAAAAAGAATGCAGGGAGGGTCAAGAGGGGGAATCTGATAAAATAAGAGGCAATGTACCACTAAAAAAAATGGAACCACACTTGTTACTTCTGAGGTGTGGTTTATACTGTACATGTATACTGTACCCTTATAAATGTGGATCAAGGTTGTGATGAAAGACAGCAAATGAATTTTCAGTAACTTGTCCTGAATATGATATGGAAGGCACAAAACATTAAAGACAAAAAGCTTACGATTGTTGACAACACAAAGAAAATCCATGATAAAATGTCACCAGAACTTGCAGTGTGCACAAACAAAGAATGATAGATTGTTACAGACAATTAGTGCCATCAAGTTTGTGAACAATTGTAGTTCACAAAGTAAGATGAAGCCGCCCTTGCATTACTCTGAATTGAAACAGCTCTTCATACATGTCCACCTCCGATTGAGTCTACGAAAGATCTACCGAATGAGAACAAGGCACCAAGAAGTCAAAGAATCAAGGACGTGCATGCATGGCGTAGGAAGTGAAATAACGCTGACAGTCTATCATACAATGCACTCAAACTCTCTATCTTTGTCTTGAAGAATCTCAATAGAGTTATGCTTACAGGATCACATGCTAATGATCATGTACCTTTCATTTACCAGCACATCAATAGTTGCAAAACTCTTGGAACATTCCATTTTGATCAACTGCTAAATTTAGGAGTAACACTACCTCTGAACTGCCCTTCTCAATTACAATGAAAAGTGCTCTCAAAGTATAATTGCAAATGTCAGTGATAAGATAACTTCTTGGTGTGACTCATACCTAGGCAAGTTTTCTTTTCTGACACAAAGCTTGGCTTGACCAAGGTGCCATGAATGTGCACCCTGCCATTCAACATGAATTTAAACAAAATTCTGGTAACATTCAATGAACGGGAACTTGGAGAGTACTTCTAAGATCTTTTGGCTGGGAAAGTCAGCTAGGCTGGAAATGGATACCCAACAGACATTGATGACGATACTGTCTGTGTCAACATTCAGACATTGATGATACTGTATGTGTCAACATTTAGACATTGATGATGATATGTGTAAACATTCAGTCTCTCCAATGTAAAGAGGGTCTACCCTTGAGGGCTACATTGGTTCAGGACCAAAGTTTTTGTGACAAGGTCTAACCCAATTATAATCTAAAGCCTTGAAGGTGTGCAAAATACTGGCATAATGATTTTGTCTTGACCTGGGCCTAATACATACTGCATATGCAGACCTTGAGTTTTTAAATTTCCATACTAATTAATAGTATCAGTGCTGAGCACACATGTCTGTTCTAGCCACAACAACAAGGCAGGTTCAATTGGAGCATACTAGAGGAATTTAAGCTACTTTAATTCCTCCGAAGTTTTTCTTTGCAACACAAACACCCCTATTACAAAGCTCCCCCAAACACATTGAATCCTTACTGAGCACTCATTCTACAAAGTGTTCAATACAATTCACCTTCAAACCTTCACTTTCCACATTAACAGCAGTATATTTTACTTGTTTGCTTTTTCTCATTCATGTACTTTATTCCAATTCAAGCCCAAGTCCTAGGGATCACAAAAGAATCCCTCTTGGACAATGGATAAGTCCAAATAGTGGCAGAACATCCATATGTTCAGGAGGGGGGGGGGGGCAACCAGAGCTCAAAATGCTTGAAAAGGGTATGGCCAAAATAAGCGAAATGACTGGTGGTACATGTTATTTCAATGGATATTTCCTGAATGAGGGGCATCATGGTCATCAGAAGGGGCATCAAAAGGGGAGATGGGGCATGGCTGTCAGTGCTGGCCAGTTATATCCAGCCCTGGGTGCCTGACAGGCCAAAACCACCTGTAAGAAGGAAAATTTTGCAAAGGAATCAGATGTAATTGGTGGGAATAAAAACTGAAGTGTTCTTGTCAAGGGCAATTTTGTCAATATGGGAAAAAAGGAGATTTAGGAATATTTAGATCCCAAATAATCTCCTAAAAATAATATTCCATGCAAATCATGAAGAAGATGGGGAGCCAAGCAGACCTTTCGTTTTTGAAATTTCCAAAAATAACTGGCACTTCGCCACTTTCAAAGTGATCACATAATGCAATTATATCGATGGTTCTCAGCTGTGTGCTTATCACCATTCCCAGAAGTCAAAAACTTACATCCAGCATAGAAGAGTAATTACATTCTATAAAACTTGTTCCTAATTACAATTTTCCTTGCTTTTGGTTCCAATAATTTACATACAGTGTGTTTCTTGCAAGTTACATAAAATTTTTAATCTGGCCCTGACGGAAGCACAAATGGCCACCATTAAACTAGTATGTGAAAGGATGGGATAGAAAATTTAGATACTTTTTACAAGAGTTACTGTACAGTCAATATTCCAGGAGGAGGAATGGGGAAGTATTTGTATACTAGGTGAGGAAAATATAATGAAACCTTGGACAGGAATGACTTGTTGAGGCTACAGTACCTGCTTCAAAGCACCCCTGCAGTGTCGGCTATTCCTGCCCCCTCTGACCAAAAGCAATTGGGTCCAACTGGTGCTCTTTACACAGAGCAGGTGGACTAACAACAAGGATAAGTTCTGCTTCATTGATTTTGTTAGTTTTTGTAGTATTTCCAGTGGTGTTTTAGAAAGAATATGTGATGTTGGGTATGCAGTCTAGGTGAGGAGGTGCCCATGCCCTCTTTGGAAGAAAAAAAAGGTTTTTGAGGACTCCTGATGTGAGATGGTGCAAAGCTAAACATGGGAATTATTTTTTAGATTTTTACCATTGCTTTGCTTTTCAAGTTTGGGTCACAATTGTTAGCTTGTTGGCAGAGGGTCCTCAAAAGAGGGTGCAGTATCTCTACATGGTGAATAATTTTATTTAGAATAATTGGTTATAGGCCAGGCCCTTTTCACTACCCTACAAGTAGTCTAGACCCTAACTAAATGTACATCAATTGTTAATTTGTTAGGCATGCCTAGCTCAACCCTGCCTAGCTGTGCAAGACACTTATCGTCTGGGCTGTAAATTATGACTGCATATGTTATGGTAGAAATTAAACTTGAAACTCCTGTGTGCATAATATTTACCTGAGTTGTGATGCATGGAAGTGCCAAAGTTCTCCAAATTTTTAGTCTGTCCGAGCAACCTCTTCAGTCTGTGCACAAAATGTTAAATATGTAGAAATGTTGCACGACAGGAATGTCTGTGCACATAAATGTTGGATGGTTCCAACAACCATTAATTTGACACATCAACCGCAGGGTGACAGGGTGTACTGTGTAGTATGTTTAGCTGGAAAGGTCTCACTACCTTTAACTCACCATAGTTGACTGAGGCCAACCATCATTGACTGCTAATGAGATACTGCAGTAAAAACTATACAGGCACCTCTTTGCCGTGATAGAGCCGCATCATGTATTACAATCTACATCTGACTCATGACTAAATGGAGCAGACTAAATACAGTCATCCTCTGGGCCTCAGTAGTATTCTCAGTTATCAGTAGTAGCCTAAGGTCTAACGTTGGGTATACACATCAATCATTTCCATGGCTAGGCCTATCTAGTATATAACGCTAGCCAACTCCAAGGAGCCTTGGGAAATGGTCTGTGTTATGGGAAGTGGGCTTTAATGGGGAGCTTTAAATATTTTCATACTACATGCTAGGTCTATAGATGAATTGCCTTGTATAGCCTAACGTTAGCTATAATTTATAATAAACACTTAGCCTAGCCTAATTATGTTTGATGAATTAAGAGGCTTTCAAACTGGTTCTGATATGCATACAAACTCAGAAACTAAGAGAGATTACGGTTGATGCCAATTCATGGCCAGACTTCTAGACCATCGCATAGTCTGGTGTTAGGCCCAAGGCCTACCCTAGAACTTGATAAAGCCTAGCCTAACGTTAGTATCGGGCTAATTTTAAGCTTTACGTTCATGATAGGTCTTATTTTGTAGTACGAGCCATCGCGATCTTTCGGACAAAACGCCACGTTAGACAAAATGTTTTAGGTAACTTTACAGGAAAAAGCCTACCTTGATTCATTTTGAAGCTTTCAAGAACCAGGTAAACTTTGCTGGCTTAGAATTGATTCCAATTAGTGCGATACAAATATGAAATAAAAGCCTAACGTTAGCGTTAAACGTGCTACTTGGCCAGCCCTGGCCCTTAGCTATGCCATCGTATCAAGTCGTCATTCTAGGCATTTCTACGAAACTGTACCTGTTAATAGCTCCGGGGATTGCTCAGACCTCATGAAAAGGGTACAATGTACGCCTCCCTTTGGTTCCAACTTAAAACACTATAACCAGTCAACCGGTTCTCTTGCAGAAATTGAACTTTGAAGTCATTGGGGGATTAACGTAACGTGCACAAACTATACATAGTATGCTACATACTGTAGTCCGTATCATAGGCTACTGTACTGTAGACTTGCGTTGTAGACCTATGATTTACCTTTGGTATAAAAGGGGGGTTCCCCGCAAATCTTTCATATAATTGGATCCTTTACATCACATGATCTTGTTGCCCAATCAAAATTGTTCCCCCTTTTTGCCACCAATATCGATCATGCTTGTAAACACCATTTTCAGTGTATTGATGCATGAAGGTGAAGGTTGCAGCTATAACCGAGGGTTGGTTGGACACGAGCTTCCACGGAGTTGACACTCGCGGATCGGGAGCTCCCTGCTCAGAATGATCATTTTAAAGGAAAGTATTGCGTTTTAAAATGCTACATTATGGCATAAAAAGCTCTAGTCTTCAACATATTTAGTCCCAACCCCAGCAATAGCTTCATCTCCTCAAAATATTATGCCCAAGAAGATTTATGGAGGTACATCTTTTGAAATCATGTTGAAAGTTTGGGTGAACAAATTATTCTTGAGCAACTACCAACTAAAAACAAGCAACAAATAACTAAAAACTACCATACTGCCTTTTATTTGTAATTATTGATCACTCTCGGTCAATAAATATTGGTTTTAAAGGGATGAAATTTCCTTGTAAAACAAACGCAATAGTTTCCCTTTAAAGCTAACATGATCCGTATTGCGAACGTTAGAGAGGGGAAAAGGGGGAGTAAATTTTACTACAATACCATCCGCGTGAAATGACCATTTTTTGCTCCATGCAAACGTGAATTTAGGACAAAGATTGAAAGGGAAAGAGGACAACTTGAACCAAAATTAGAAGTATCATAGGGTAATACCGGTATGTATCGATGTCACCTTGTATATTCCAAGATTGAGCAACTTGAAGAAAAGCCTGATCAAAGTGTCATGATTCTCACAATGGTAGCAAGGACGTCGACTCATTCTCAATATGGGTCCGTCGCTACCGGGAGTTGGGTGCCTCACCCCAAAATTCGTAAGAGCGGCGATGGTTGAAAAATCTTAATTTCCAGTTGGTATTTTGGTCATTTGTATCTTTTATTTATTTTTGTTTCTTCCGACTGGACCTTTAGTAGCCGCTGTCGTGACTTTTCCAAGTAGATCAAGTGTCGTGGTTTCCTCACTTACGGTACTTAAATTAGCACTACATATAGCCCCCGATTTTCGCAAATCCTTCATTACAGGGGTGGCTCCAGGATTTGCCCGACAGTGGGGCCAAGCTCCCCCACAGGGGGCCAGCTCTTCAAAGCCCCGACAAAAGAGATGAGTTAGTCCCGGTGAGTCGTGATTTTGCAGAATTTGACGTGCGCGTAGCGCGCCGAAATTTTTGGCTTTCTTTTTTAAGAAATACTTAAAATGTGGAATTTATTTTGAAGAAAACGTTTAATTTTTTTGAAAGAAATTTGACTTTTATAAAGATCATTAAAAAGTTGGGGTGCTCATTGAAGAATTTGTCCTTCATATGGACAAAATCAAAAACTTTATATAGGTGACAGCTGAAATTCTTTTGGGGTTACATATTTAATCGTACTAGGCCTACGTACTAAGGCTTCAAGACGAGACTATTAGTTCGTCAAAAAGTTTGTCCCTTTTTTGGACGAAAGTTTGAAAATTAGGAGCTTATTTTATTGGAGAAATTTTGAAATTTAATGAAAGAAAATTTGGTTTTTCGGTAAGATTATAATGAAAAAAGAGCAAAATTAGATAGAATGTTGGGGTTATTAACAAGAATTGGCTTGAGAAAATTGTAATTTTATGAAAATTTTGGGTTTTTTGGAAGAATCTTTCATTCTTATAGAAAAATTAAGTAGGGGTGATCTGTAGTTTGTACCGAATACCATCATGCAGATTAAGGCCCTCGTACCATATTGGAAAATTGTCCCGCGGAAAAAGTTTGGCTTCCCATATGTTTATAGTTTTATATTTTATGTATTGGCATAGGCGTACAGGAACGTTTCAGTTTGGGAGGGGAGAAAAAATTGTCTTTTTCGTCCAAAAAATGTTATCCTGCTCGAATGTCTATCTAAGAAGAGCGCACAGAAAATTGTGAAAATTGAGAACCCCGAGACAGCAGGAAATGACATTTCCCGGGCTCGTAACTAAAAACAAAGCAGTCATTATTTTGAGCTTTTTTGCGCAATAAGATTTTCACTTCATAATACTGTCCCAAAACGAAGAATAGTTTGCAGGCATGCATTTTTCTGTTCAGCAATCTGTTCGACCAAAACACTTTCCAAGCGGAGCGCCACCACCAGTTGGCGCGGAGCGTACAGAAAATTGCTAAAAAATCTGACCCCTGAGACAGCCGAAAATGGCATTTCCCGGACTTATAACTAGAAATGAAGCAGTCGTTATTTTGAACTTTCCTTTGAAATAAAATTTTCACTTCAACAGAAAAACCCAACTTGTAAGTGATCAGAAAATTGCCAGATAAAAGGTACTGCTACAATTAAAGGTAATGGTCTTGCCTCTCTTCGGAGGAATTTTGACCCGAATTTGAAGTCATACTGTTTTTGACTCTGTTAAGAATCTAATTCGTTGTATTCGATTGCAAGTCCACTGAAAAAGATGAAATTTTCTACGTGGCTGCATGAACCAAAGAAAATGATTTTACTTCAAAAGTATTGAAAATATGCCAGTGTCACGTTACAAGGTGGCTTCAAATGAATTTTCAGTCAGACTTGTGCAGAGACATTCTCAAACTAACTGTTTATCATTATGTGTAGCTGAAAACATGGCTGATTTTCATTACCGTTGCTAGAATTCGGCTGTCAAGGCAGGCTAGATGGCAGACCATTGGGCAATGCATGCACATGAACAACCTCCCGTTGTCCGATTTTGTGAGAGAAATTCGGAACTTTGAGTTTCCTTGAAGAATCTGGTCTTTTAGAAAGCAAAATAGAGAAGATCGTCCCGGTGACTATAAGGCTATCAGGCCCACACCTTTTATCTTGGGTCGGTAGATGAAGGCTCCCCGACGAAACTGGATTTTCTCATCAACTGGGGAGGGCAGCCTTCGCCGAGGAGTCATGGCATTGCGCGCACGGATTGAAGATGGGATGAGGCGGTGTTTATCATTCTTCAGAGCAGAGATAGCAAGAAGTAATTAAAACCGATTCAGATACGTATCAAAATAGCGTTACAAAAGAAAAAAGTTCATTAAGAAGAAGAAAAAACAGTTCATGATCCTCCATTCAGTAACTTAGTTTTTCTTTTTCTTAGGCTGCCCCGAAAAAATTTCAGTCCTTCCTCGACGGGAGGAGATAGGAAAAGGTACATGGAATAAGCTACAACAGAGGTACAAAGAAGTGATTGAAAATCGATTCCGATATATACTGAAATAGCATTTTAAAACAAAATATATGTTCAAGATCGCCCATCCAGTAACTTCAGTCCTTGTAGGTTTTATTTTTTTTTTATTTTTTAGGCCTCCCCGACGAAAACGGCAACCTGCCCCAACGAGGGAGGGGGGCAGTGTTCTCTGACGGGGGGCCATGGCCCGCTGCCCCCCCCCCCGCTGGCACCACCCCTGCTTCATTAATCCTCTTAAAATTTTCGCGCTCTCCGCCTCAGTTTCTCCGATATAGTAATTATCAGTAGCGCCTCAAATATGTATCTAAAATATGAATCAGTCCGATGATGGGTGATTTTTCGTGTGAATAGCCCCCTTCCTTAATAACGATTTCCAGTTTTCCACTAAAAGCATTTCAGATTTAATTCGGAAAAGATAGGGTGAGAGAAGATTAGATTGGTTTTCGACCAAGAATCAGTTTTGACCATAGTCTCTCACAAATGGTTACCGTATCAATTAAATGAAATTTTCCCTCTCTCCGCGCGCTTCAGATAGGTGAGGTGGTTTTAAAGCTTAAATTTCTAACCAATTAGTTTAAGTCGATGCCCTTTTTCCGCGTGTTTCCAACCTTACTAAACGTTCTCATTCATATCAATATACCTTCTGCTATAAAAACTCACACTGATGCATAGCAACAGAAGTTAAAAACATTTTACAAACTTCAGAAGACGGGATCGCCTCGTCACCGTGTGATTTGCAGATTGGGTTTTGTTGTGGATCTCACAGACTGTCTCCATCAGTAAAAATTCTGAAACTGACAACTTTCTGTTGTTCATAATTGGTGAGCGAACTTAAACTGGTGGTCATGCGTTTAAAAACATGCCACCCATTGTAGGAAATTTTGCATCCCGTCCCTTTTTCAAAAGCCCAAGTTTTCCAATTGGAAGGGGTTTCAGAGAGAGTGTCCCTTCTCCTTGACCTCTCCCGATGACGGCGATCTGTGTAGCTAGGCCATAGGCGATATAGGAGCATTTCAATTTGCAGACAGGAAATGTTTCTGCTCGATAAATATATAATTCTAAAGACTATCTAAGCGGAGCGCCACAACCAGTTGGCGCGGAGTGACGCGGAAAATTTGGTAAAAATTGCGACCCCTCAGACGGCCGGAAATGACATTCTCATGCATACGAAAAGAATCTAAGCAGTGACTTTGACTTTTCGTTTGCAATAACATGCTCACTTTGATAAAAATGAGCAAATTAGGCTTCAAAATGATCAGGAATTACCAAGAAAAATGTACCACTACCATCAAATTTTAGCCCGTGTTTACACCTGTACCCTCCCGTCTTATCGTATAATCTGGCTGTTAAAATCATCTCAGAACATTTTTGCAAGTTTCGCTCGAATCTTCTACAATTTCGGGCAAAGTGTTGACTAAGACTGGTATCGAGGCTGCGGAGTAATTGTTTTATGAGCTGCCCGAATGAGTCAGGATTTCGTTATCGTTTTTATTTTTATATACTGTGTCTATAACGCGTTGTTTTGTCTAGACAAATTTTTGAAAGGATTGGGAAACTCTTAGAAGTTTTCAAGGTAATTAAAACCATGTCACCTTTTTTTAAACAAAAAATGGCTGCCTGATTTTTTTTTTTCAGGCGCTTGCCCGAAATTCAAATCCTAGCTGCGAAAATTTTCTAAGTGTATCATGACCTTTCGTTTCGAAAAGTGAGCGACTATACTGATTCACTAGAGTATGATTGTCATCATATCAGACCTATACACATTTTATAATCGGTATATTATGTAGGCTACATTACAGATAAAAACGATGGGAATTGCTACAAACAACTGTTAAGAACCTTTCTCTGGTTTAATCTGATTTAAATTCATGCAGAGTTTCACTTCAGTTAAACTTGCACGTATTTTAAGAAAAGGGTCAGAACTTCTTAGTTCTCTCTTATCTGAAACAGGCTTTGAAAAATCCCACGCCCCACAGTTTGGACCAAGTAACACGTTACTCGGGCAAGTATACTGCTCAATGTCGTGTAACCCGCCGGACAAGTATTCTGGTAAAGTGCCTACAAAGGCATATCAAAGTGAACAAATAGATACCGTATGTAAGCCGATAAGGAGATCTGAAGAACAGTTAGCTCGATGTGCAAGTAATGAAAAAATTGTGGAAGGCAGCCCGGCGCTAAATATGTCCTTCCATTTTTACTCTTCTTCTTCTTCCTTTCTCTCTATTTCTCCCTTTCTTCTTGCCTTAATTTTTCCTTTGTTTAACCCGGTGGAATGAGCTGATTTCCCCAGTAGCACGGGAGGGGGAAGGGTGGGGCACTTCGACCCTCTACCCCGCAGATACGCTACTAGGCTGGGATGAGCCATGGGTGGGAGGAATAGACACATGCTCCCTCTCCCTCTATTGGTCGTCTGACAGACTTAAAGTGCACCTCAAGTTAAAAAATTCAAAAATACATATTTAAAAGAAGGGTTTAAGGTCAAATCAAGTTTTGATATGTAAGAGAGGTGCTTATTCTAAGCATTTTCGTGAAATTTGCATTGATATCCAATGTGTGGTTCTTTAGATATGAGCAAGTAAAGCTGTCGCATTTTCAACAAACAGTAAACTTGAAGCAAGCACATATGACATCATATCCCCACATTAATGGACAGTCTTTTGTTTTTCTTTAAACTTTAGAGCCTATTTTCTCCTGAACAGTTCCATATTATCAAAATGTGATTGCCCAAGTGGCATGGGAACTTTTCAAATTTTGCAATCCCTTGGGGAGGTCCTATTCCTATTAACAGCGGGGTCAACACACCAGTCTAAAAAACAAAGGGAAACAAAGCATTCCTTGTCAATCTGAGGAAGTGATATAATCTCTGCTGGCCTCAATCTCACTTTAGGACACAAATCTGCTGATATCTGGAAAAATACATGTCCGATTTGAATGGAAATTTCACCAAACTGAGTAGATTTAGTTCTTCTTTCACATGTGAAAATAATTTTATGCTTGAGCTTCCCCTTTAAGAGCATGAAAAACTTATTTCTTACTTCAACATTTTATATCTCAGCTCAGGAATGTCCTATGAAGATGAGAGTTGGACTGTTAGAATTCACTTTTCGTGCTATTTAATACCTATTTTCCAATTTTTGGACTTAAGGTACACTTTTTAAGTCTGTTAAGTAAGTCTGTCTGGATATCTGTAGGTACATGGAGTACACATTCTTAACCACTAGCGTAGCCGGAGGGAGGCACTGCTGCAACATCCCACCCGTCACGAATGTTTTAATTCCTTCAAATGGGTAAAATATTTAGCAAAAATTTTAACTTAAAGTTAGCTTGTGGCAAATTTTGTATAAATACAAACAAAAATTTCAATTTTCAAAAATTTGATTTCGGGCAGAGATTCAAAATCATCTGGTAGCCATTAAAGTAATAAACAATCTGGCATGTTTTTAATCACTTAAAGCTGTTTAGCGTGCCTGAATTTTTCCAGAATTTGCTCGAAAAATAAAAAACATCATAGTCCCTGTAAAATTTTCATGAAATACGGTATTCCAAAACAAAGTGAAACTTGGCCAAACATTCTGGAAGCCCATAAAAATGAATTGTACCTCAGTTTCACTTCAAAGTTTGGTTATACATTAGAATATCGTTTGGGTGGAAGCTGCAAGCGTTTTAGATGATTTTATCTAGAGCCTGAGGTGTTACAACTGCCAGGGGGTAGCCAGGATTTTCTTGCGGAGAGGAAGAGTCAACTCATCGTCCCCAATCTTGACCGACATGACTATCTAAGCGGAGCGTCACTACCAGTTGGCGAGGAGCGTACCAGGAAATTTTTGGCTTTACAAACCCCTCAGGTGGCCGGAAACGGCACTTTCCGAGTGTTCTAAGCAAGAATATGTTCAGCCCACGGACTTCCTATACATGGACAAACCATTCTGGACGGTACATTGTCGCTACCCGACGTGTGAGAAAAAGCGCACCAAAATGGCCGTCTGATATGGTTTTGTGTGAAAGTTTGGACTTGCTCAAGTACACTTCCATTTTCTGCAAGAAAATTGAAAAATTTTTGAAATATGGCAAGTCAAGGTCAAAATCACTACACGCATCGCAAGAATATGATATTGTTCCACATTCATATTAAAGGTTTGTTTAAAATGTAATAGAGTCTTCATCAAATCAGACGATTTATAGCTTCACTGCGGTCATCTTGGTGCGCCTTTTTTTGCCCCAGGCGGTGGCGACCATCTACGGATAGGACGTATGCGTTACATGCTGTGTCCATGTTTATAAGTCCGTGGTTCAGTCCCATTTCGAAATTCTCCCCCGCTTCTTAATTGGAGCACTTGACAAATATTGAGGGGCTGAACATACCTTTAGTCGCCACTTTTTCATTTTTCATCGCTGCCATTGGGGATACTTGAGGGCGCGAAGCGCCAAAGCGAGGAGCCGAGCGGCCGAACGGGGAGAGGGTGTGGTTCTCCCCCTCCTACCCCAAGGAGTTTTTGCAATTTTACATCAAAATTGAGCGATCTGGTGAACACCTAAGCTGGAATTTTTGGACATTTTCAATCTTGTATCAATGTTTTCCTTAATCCCTCGAGAATAAGTGTAGCTGTATGAGGGTTACTGTACAAATCAGTGAGGCCCTAAGGAATTGAGTTGCACTGAAAAAACAGCCACTCAAAAGACTTACATTGACTAAACCAGCGGGATTGACATTGTGCCCTGAAAAATGCCAAAACTCCATTTAAATAAAAAAAATAGGTCTGGGCAGGAATTAGTGCGAACCCCCTGGCTACGGGCCTGTCTCGAGGGGTGTCCCCTCCCCTTTTGGAATTTTTGGCTGTCTCGAAGAGCTTAGATGCAATATAATGCTATAATTTGTTCTTTTTATACTAGATTCCAGTGTTCTCCACAGGGGGTTTTAGAGGGACGACACACCCTTCTAGTGAAATTGGCCGCCCCTCCAAAATAGTTGCCGTCCTCCAAAAAAGCATCTTCCATTTTTAGTTCATTGCTTTGTTACACATATACAAGTCAGAAAATATGAAGGAAAACTCTCTCTACCCTCCAGGCTTGGCGCCATTATTTGCCAGACGAAGGGCCACGCTCCGAACCGGGGAAGGGGTAGGGTGGGTAGCGACCCAAGTCCAGACAGCCAGGATGTCGTCGATGCGTTGGTGAGGGGGATTTGAAGAAAACCTGTGCACTATACCTGCCATTCCGAGTCAGATATAGCATAAAATTTGTGTATGCTAGAGGAAGATATTTCCGCACTGATTTAACCGTGGAAAAGAGGATGAAATTTTTTTGGGTAAGCCTGCACTAAAAAGAATCTGTACTTATTTAAAGCTTATATAGGTCAATTGTCCCGGCATTTGGGCCCTATCGGGCATAACTTACACTCTAAAATCAAAAGAGTGAACTTAGTCACTCCTTGATCGAGTGAAAAGTGTAAATTCGCTTCATTAGAGTGATAATTCACTCCAAGAGGAGTGAAGTTCCCTCCAAAAAGAGTGAAGTTCTCTCTAAAAAGAGTGAAATTCACTAGAGAAAGAGGGAAAATTCACTCTTCCACGAGTGCCTGCAATGATCGCCCTTTTTTAAGAGCGATCACCGTGGGCACTCCATCAAGAGTGAAACTTCGCTCGTTTTTTAAGGGAATTTCACTCTTTTTGGAGTGAACTTCACTCTTTTTGGAGGGAACGTCACTCCTCTTGGAGTGAATTATCACTCTAATGGAGTGAATTTACATTTTTCACTCGATCAAAGAGTGAATAAGTTCACTCTTTTGATTTTAGAGTGTATATTGTACTTCCCTCTTCGAGTCCGTACCGCCTGACTGACACAAGAGATTATCAACTGAGTTTAGCGAAATGAGATGAAATTCCCGACATGTTCATTAATCCATTTATTCTACTTATTAATTTTCTTGAAAAGATGGGAAGGGTTTGTACTTTATTAGCTCTATAGGCAACGGAACTGAGGAAGAGTGGGCAAAGCGTACCGAACATTTTGGGTTGTTTTATCGCAGATATAACTTTTTTGAAAGCCAAAATAACTAAACCAACCATGGAAAGGCGACAGATTATTCCCGACAGGGGGCGAGCCATGCCAGTTACCACAAGTTCCGAAACCCCCTATGTCGAGGGGGTGGTGAAAAGGGGATATGAAGGAGTCTAAGTATCCCATGCCATTGCAGCCTGGGGCACATTTTGCACAATATCACTTAATATTTTAAAGCCGAATTGCGCACTGATAGTGTTCTCTAGAGTCTGAATTGTGACATTGCCCGATAAAATAGCCAAACTATGCTCCGTGAGTCGCTAACCAGCTGACCTATCACATGACACACACAAGAGAACAGTAACTAGGCTTTGTGATATGGGATGAAATTTACGACCTCCACATAACCTGTGTACTGTGCCTACCTGTTACTTGGTAAGGTTGACAGGACTTACGCTCTCTAGATATGAGGAATAGAAGTATTGAAAAAAAAAAATGGATCTAAAGCGTGCATAGCGCGCCGAAAATTTTTGGTTCTTATTAGGGAAATTGTCCCTTGGGAGCAAAAAAACAGGTAAACCAGCGGGGAAACTAGTAGCCGTCGGGAACTGCATACTTTATCGTAACGACTACGAGCCCCCCCCCCCGGAAAAACTTAAAAAAATCCCCCGGTTCACTCCCTCCTCTTGCTCTTTTTATTTATTATTTTTTTTTTGGGGGGGGGGGCTCTCCTTCATTTTTTCAACATCACCCATCGCGTCCCCCAAATTTCTGTAGGGGGGCACTCTGCCTCCGCCCTCCTTCCCCCGCTGGCTACGCTAGTGGCAACTGCATGTGTTAAAATTACACAGGCATACGGGAGGAGGAGTGTAACCACCTGTATAAATGTCTCAAATTTTAAACTGGAAAAATTGAAGTGGACCATTTTATATTTTAATTTCCTAATCGTTTTGCAATTTTTCCATTAATTATTGAAGTGAAAATTTTATTGTAAACAAAAGTTCAAAGTAACAACTGCTTAGAGTTAACTACTCCCTGGAGTTACTTACAAATTTGCATGGAAAATGCTATAAATTAGGGAACTCTGAGACGTTGCGATTTTCCAAACTTTTTGAAGGCTCCGCACCAACTATCGTGGCGCTCCGCCGAGATCATTTAGCTATAGTTTGAAGTTGGGTTAACCACAAAAATGAATAATATGATACCTATCCTGAGACTATTTTTTCATCCAGAGATATGCTAAAACCTCAGAGCTTCAAAGGCTTGCAGGGTACTGGATCTCTTCCGAGTTCCGATTGCAGGGGCGGCGCCATAGTATTTTGATAGGGGGCAATGCATGAGTTGAGTGTTCCTTTTTCTTTTTTCCCCTCTTTTCATTCTCTTTTCATATTTCCTTACCAATATAGGGACCGTCTCCCCCTGCCACCCGCTCTGACGGCGCGGTGGGGGTCGGCGCATCTGGTTCTAAGCCAAAATGTTCAAACTCGTTACAAACTCGCAAGGACAAATAAGGCACTTTCAAAGAATAGCATAGGGACTGTACAGGAAACCAATATCTTCACACCGAACACCTAACATTCCATTGACTGCTTTTAGGAAAATTGGAACAACTTGTGCACATCAAAAAGTAACCAATTTTCAAACAGTGTTTAAATCAGTACTTGTGAAATTGCTCCGACGTTTTTGAAATGGTGTGTCAGTGCACTACGAATTTTGTAGACCTCACTCGATCTTCAGATGCCATCTGATAATGGAACTTCACCTTATAATGGACAACGACTGTCGTTAAACATCTGACCACATTGACGGATCTTTGTGTTTAAAATGCGTTTCAACATGGCTTGCAAAGAAAATGGCTGCAGTCATTTATCAAGTCATTCAGTCTCAACAATGAACTTCAGTAAACTTCATCTTTTTAAAAAAAACAAAACAAAATAAATTAAATTAGGAGTGTTAGTTAGTTAGATGGAGTTTTACGGCCCAGTTTCCAACCTATTGGTTCAAGTCAAGCCGGCCACGGCCTTTTTCCAGTTGTGGCTCACTGGCTTGTTTTCCCTACTCCTTTGCATATGCGGGGCATCACGCACAACGGCAGCAGGTTCCTTTTTTAGAGTCTTGGGTGTGACCCGACCTGGGAATCGAACCCGGGTCTTCCGCGCAGTGGTGTAGCCAGGATTAAAATTTTCAAGGGGGGGGGGGGCTAGTTAACAAGTGGGGGGCCTGGTACCTCCGAGGGTCAGGCGTGGCTAGACTATCTAAGCGGAGCGCCACCATCAGTTGGCGCGGAGCGTACAAGAAAATTTGGGGCTTTGCAAACCCTCTAGATGGCCGGAAACGGCACTTCCCACGTGTTTTAAGCTGCATGTACCCAGCTTGGAAATACGAATCTCATGTCTGCCACTTCTCAAAAAATGAGAATAAAAAATCAATCTATGAAAAATGGTAATACATAAATTTTTAGGGACCCCAAAACTGGGCATTTCTAATCTGTGGCCTGGGGGATGAGACTAAAGGGAACCGGTATCTCTCGGTCCCTGGGGAAAAATTGTAAACCTCAGGAGGACGTACCATAGATCACAAATGCGGCAATATCTGAATGGATTTCAGCTTTAATAGGAAAACCAAAAGTAGTTGTGTCCCCCTCTGAGAAATTTTCTTTGCGTTAGATTTCCTATATGTAAAATGGTGCCATGTTTGGTAAAACTTTGAACTGATTATTGGCCTGCGTTTTAAGATTTTCCTTTTTGGGGAGCATGAAAAATTTCAAAATACTCATTTTTAGTCTTTGTAGAGATTTTACAAGTAACATACATACTACCAAAAACAATTTTGCCGGTTTTCCTCGGTGTCTAGATGCAAAATGGTGCAGTATTTGTTCAATCATCTGTACATTACGTAGTCAAAATTAAAATACTACGAGTAAATCTCTCAAAATGTTAAACCGCAAAGCAGAAGCATGGATCATGTGGGAAACATATGAAACTCGGACCTTGTGGACATTTTACAAATCCGTCCGGACGCCAGGGCCAACTAGTAAAAAGAGGACTTGTCGAAAAATCGTTCTACAGTGGCACTTGTCACAGGCAGGAAAGAGGCACGACATAGGCCTACTTGTTAAGGACGGAAGGGAAGAATTATTAGAAGGCAGTACCTTACCCTTATGGCATATTTTGTGTATGATAAAGTATAGGAATCGTCGTGTAGAATGCTCTCCGATGTATGATTGCCTTGTTTTCAGTAAATCAACCAGCCATCCGAAAGGCCAAAAGGGTCTCAACCTAACAAAGTCACATTCGAGTTTGTCGTCGAGACGTTTGTTTCATCTTCGAAGTGAAATGCAATAAACGACAGTGCAGATTTTATACGTTATGTAATTTAGAGTAAGTAGGCATTTTGAAGTTATTACTTGATTTCGTACGTGCGCACAAAATGTGTTTTACATACATCCATGCATGTTTTCTTAATTGTTACACATTTTATTTATTTACTGTTTTTGAAAGGTACTTCAAAGTTTATTTCCAATCAAACATGTTATTTTTTCTCAATTTCTTTATCAGGACGCAAAAAATCTGGGGGGTTGAAGAAAATCTGATACGCCACTGCTTCCGCGTGAGAGGCGAATGCTCTACCGTTAGACCAAACACGTATTAGAAGTGTTATGGAAAGCTTCATCATTCAAATATTTTAAAGGTTGGCTGAACAAACTATTCTGAAGCGACAAATAAATGGATTTTTTACCTATATATGAGAAGCTTATTCATTTCGAACAAGATTATCGTAGGATAACTTTATTTCGAATAATTTGCCATTCTGTGTAAAACACGAAGACATTTGAGCTGAGTCCCCTCTGCCTAGCGGTGCAATACCTAATCTGGCCTAAAAACAATAATATTTGACCTAATTTCAGGAAATGATGACAAATCAACATGACCGAAAAACGAGAGAAAGGGGGATGGTAGGATGTTGGATGAATCTAATCAAGGAGTTTTCAGGGCCTCTGGAATAAACTCATAAAACCCCCACTCTGCCCGGAAACTTGCATCGCTGCCCCTAACAATTTTGACAGGGGGACTTGCTTTCCGGCTCATCAGCCGATTTAAAAAAATATTGTTTTTTTTTTAAATATAATTCATTTCTGTAAAACAAACACATTTATCCCACTAAGTCCTCTCGACTCCCTAAGAAGAGCCCAAAAAGAAACCATCTACCAAGGACAGCTACAAAGAATTTTGTCGTTTGTTTGTTTTTGGTTTTTAATTTTTGGGCGGGCACAGTGATTACAAACCAAGACTTCTCACTTGGTATTAGGCCTGGTGCAAAATATCGGTCCAGTTTATTTGAGATCACTTAGGAAATTAATCTGGATTTTCTGCTGAATGGCGATTTCTGACACGTTCGGGAGGGGGAAAGTTCGAGTCCTAGCCGGTTTATACCGAAGACTTTAAAAAAAAGTAACGTACTGCCATTGTGTTTATAGTGCTCTGCACATAAGCACTAGAATATGAAAAACAAGCCAGGGAGTAACAGCTGGAAAAAAGGTCCGAGGCCGGCTCAGTCTTAACCAATTGGTTAGGAACTGGGCCGTATAATGGAGCGTCGTTATCAGTTGGCGCGGAGCATACAGAATTTTGTTAAAATCGCGATCCCTTGGAAAGCCGAAAATGGCATTTCCCATATTTGTGAGTAAACTCTAATCAGTCGTTATTTTGAGCTGTGTTTTGAACTAAAATATTCACTTCAATTATTAAAGAAAAAATCGCAAAGTGATCAGAAAATTACCAGATAAAACTATTATTTTTCCTATAGCAGGATTTTAAGCATGCACCTGTATCCTAGCCAGAAATGTATGGCATTTCTTATGCAGACTTGTGTAAGTAATGCCGTACACAAGTAATTTTAGAAGTCTGGGGACAAACGTGGAACATTGCTGATCTGAGGTATGGGGATGGGTCTTTGAGAAGGGGATATTCCCTCCCTTTTGGGAGGCAGACCGCAAATGGCGAAATACTTGATCTGATTGAGCTTGAAGATGAAGATGAAAAGTAGTATGAGTACGGTAGTACGGAAAAATAACTATGAGAAAAATCTTAGCCTTTTTCATTTTATAGTAATTGTTATTCTTATAAAGAACCTGCCTTAAACATATATATAAATTTTTCCTTTTCATAAAAATTGAGATAAGTGAACAGTTGGGTTTGTCGAAGAAAGTAAACTCGTAGATGCACTAGTGGAGGAAATGGTAACTGTCAATAACCATTCAGAAAAATAAAGAACATCAGCAGTGAGCTCAATTCATGTACAAGTTAGGTTAGGGTAAGAACATTATCTGCCAAAAGATGTAGCCATTCCCCTGAAGGTGTTAGCGTGTGCGGCCACCATCGGTTTAAGCGGAGCATAGAGAAAATTTTGAAAAATTGCGACCCCTCAGATAGCCGGAAATGACATATCTCATGTTGTAAGTAGACCATGACTCTGACAAGTCGCTATAAGTTCGAGCTTTCCTTTGCAATAAATATTGTTTACCGTTTAATAAGAAATAAGCAAATTGCAATACGATCACAAATTACTAGATAAAATGTATCACTACGATTTTCCTGGACAGGAGCATTTGTGAGGGGGTGTGACATGGCCCAGTGATTCCTTCTTGCACTCTCTGTAGTACTTAAACACGAATAACGAAGATAGAAGGAAAATAGGATGCGTCTGTTCTGCATCGCCTGGTCAGGTCCTGTCAGGCTGTCAGGAGTGTATCCATAAAAATTGTATCCATAAGTGTATCCATAAGGGTCAAGGGGAGGAGACACCCTCCCTCAAAGGAAATTTTTGCTTTTGGAAAAGAGAGACTAAATTGTGCTATATATGATAGCAATTTTATAACACTCATGAGGACCAATATATGGCTCAGAATCCTCACGGAAACAGCTTAATTCACTTGCAAAATTTCCCATCTGCAAGGCACTAGATAACGAGGCTATGCGTCTCCCATGATTATTAGTAAAAAAAAGAAAAAGAAAAAAAAAAAAAAACTGGTGTTACGTGTCTGGTATATTGTTGTCAAGAGGTATATTGCTGTATGTGGCCCAATTAAGTAAGGTCTGAAGCGCCCAGACCGTGTGAAAATTTGGGTCGTTTCATAACTAACGTAGGCCTTTTTGAGGGAGAACATGATTTAAACTGATTCTTAGTCGAAAAGCCATCTCATCCTATAACTCTACGAACAGACGGATGTTGCTAGAGATGTTCAGATAGCCCGATCGCTTCTCGGCCTTTTGGCTAAGTTCATATGTAGTATCTGTTCTTTTCATCCAGTCTAGAATGGAGCCATGCATGACAGACCAATAATGTAAATGGTCTGAAGGCCGTGAGGTGGTCACGTATTGTCCTTTAGTGGACGTAATAGCTTCTTCGGGAAGCAGTGAAAGTTTTGGTTTTGCCGAACGGCCCTTTGCGTGAGGGTCAGGAGGACTTTATAAAAATTATACTCTACGGAGATATACCTTAAATACCTTTGGGGAAAATTTGAAACCAATGGAGGAATTTGGTTTCATTCACCCCACATCACTGAAGCAGAAAAAGGAAGGTACATACTGTAAACTGTGGAAATAGTACGAGCATATAAGGCCGAATTCTTGCCTTATAGCAGTAGTAAAACCCGTTGAAAAATTCGAATGGGATTGAGACAGTAGTATATATTAAACCAAATGAGTTGAAGACTTAAGCGAGGAAAAGAGAACGAAAATTTGGCAATTTGGGAAATAATTTTAAAAGAACATGACGAAATGGTCACGGTAAAAATATATACTTGGTTTCCTTCCTTGCCCAATTACACAATTTGATGATCGACAGACAGTAATACTCCATGCAAAGACATTTAATCCAAGTCAAGAAACCCTAGTCACAGTATGCAGAGCAGGCAGAGGGGGTCTTGATTACAATCCTGCCCAAAGTACCATTTAATTTTTTGCAACCTAAGTGGGCTAGAAGCTCGGTGAAGTGATAATAATAGACCTCTGTCCAGCAGTGGGTTTGGAAACTTGATATATCTCAGTTGAACAATAGATTACTGAGGTTAGAAAATCAACTTTTTTACCGCATTCGAAACAGCATGAAACAATAGAAATGCTTAAATATTGGTTCAAAAAACCCATCTAGTCTGTAGATGTACCTTTCATTTCCTGTCTTGGTCCTTTCTTGTTTCGTGCATTTGATTTATTTTCTTAATAAAGGGGATTAGTGCGAATCATGACCTGATGGCGACTACTCAACAAGCATGGCTGTACGGGGAGGGGATAGCGGCTGCAGCCTCCCAATTGGTGCAAACCTTGATAAATCGGGCGAACTTCAGTGCCTCAGTCGGGCAGACATCGTGCCGTGGCTGGGGGTATGTTGGGGGTATGAACATGTTGACAACAGGCTTGCTGGAATGCAATAAATTAAAAATATTTTTCCATGGCAAACGTTGAACGCAGATTCTAAGCTTTTAATATGCATTAAAAATGACTTTAAAAAAGGAAAGAAAGGAAAGAATACTCGTGCTGCTTTGTGATCGTAAACTGCTGAGGCCCTTCATACAATTAAAATGAAAACCATCAAACCTATACACGTGTACAATCAACCATAATTAGCAGGCCCGTAGCCAGAGGGGGGTCGGAGCGTTCGAACGACCCACCCCAACTTGAGGGAGGTCCATTTTTCCAGCCCTGTGTTTGAAGGGTTATAGCTATAAAATATTTTTATCTTGACATATCTAGGACGAATTACCGTTCACTTCTTTAAAAGTGGTGTACTGTATGAAATTCCTGGGGAAAAGGGACTTCTGTTGTGTTCAAAAGTCATCTTAAATGCTCCAGATTGCAGGAGATCTGCAGATTTCATTTTTTTCCGGAGAAGCATGCCCCGGACCCCTAGCAACTGCATGCTTACGGCACTCGCCAGCCGTCTCCGTATTTGGAAAAAGGTCCACATCTTGGAAAAAAGACCCACCCCTCCACATGAGCTGGCTACAGGCCTGATTAGATAGTTGGGCTGACGAACAAAGTCGTTTATGTTTGGAATGCTACTGATAATTAATACATTAAAGAGACCGAAGCGAAAATGTTGGCAATTTGTGCAGAATACACGAAAATGGGGCTCTGTGGCCCTAATTTTAACAATGAAACACGGAAAAGTTTGGGGACACTTCATCTTGTTGGCAAACACTTACGTACTAAGTTGACGGGGGAGGGGTTACCCCACATCATGCTTCGCGACGGCCCTGAGTATTATTCACGAGGGTCACTAGAACTACATTTAGTGCGTTATTACCACAACATTCTTACATCCATTCTGTGTGCATGCGAACTACCATTCATCTCGTTCACTCGAAAACATGTTTGAGCAAGGGAGATTTAACTACGTACCAACACGAATGTGTTATGTAGTGGCAGTCAACTTGATAAAAAGATCAAATTTATTTCCATGAAAGGGTGTGTGTAGACTTTCTTCATAGGGGGCCAAAACTGATGCGAGGAAGCGAAGCCCGAGCACGCTTGCACGCAAGGGGTGGGGGTGTGGGAGGGGCCCCCTCTCACTCTACGATGTCAAGCTTTTTAGTTTTTTAATGCGAAAATACGTGATTTGGTGCATAATTTGAACGATAAGGAGACCCATTATTATATATTTTATGAACTATTTTCTAAGAATAACCGCATTGAAATAAAATTCGCAACTATTGCTGGCAAATAATTGGGCTTGCACGGAGCGCAAGAAAATTTTGATCCAAATGCCTCTCCTATCGCTAGAAAAGGCACCTCCAAGGCCTGTTTACCGTAAACTAGTGGGGAAACTCTAGCAATATTGCAAAAGTAAACATAATAATATCAAAAATATGCCAATGGGGCCCCTTCGAACCCCCCCCCCCCCCGTCGGCTACACGTCTGCCCCACTATACCCTCCAGGACATCTGCGTCGTTATTTATGTTTTATTTCCCCTTAGTTTCCATTGAAAGAAAAATGTTTAAAAGACACACCCCAAGGACAGTGCCCAGGAATTTCCGTGGTGTATGCGAAGTGACGAAATTTGGAATGGTGAATACCGTTACAGGACAGTGCATGGCAGCAGGCCCACTATCTAAGCGGAGCGCCATCATTAGTTGGCTCGTAGCGTACACCCAAAGTTTTAGTACACATGCTTTCCAGATTGATGGATCTAGCTGTTTAAATTGGGCTTTGCGCCTAAATTTTTGACAGTCTGGTTTGACTATAGCTCCGCCCACGCCCTCTTTTGCAGTTGCAAGTTAGATTGGTCCCCCCTACTCTGATGCTTATGCGGAACACCAAACACAAGGGATGACGAGGGAGCTGTTACTTAACAGCTCTCTCGTATGACGCAACCAATGCTCTCCCCTTTGGAAACTTTTTGTACATTTGAGGGTCCTTAGATGCAATACATTGAGGCAAAAACCAAGTTCTAGATGCATTACCGTCAAAAGACAGTTCCCTGGTCCCGGGAAATAAATACGTACAACCATCAGCTGGAGCGGGGAAGTAATTACCAAATACTTCTTCCTGATCGCAGGAAACTATCACTTCTCAAGCACTCCAACATGCATCTGAACCACTTTTGTCTTGAGATTCCAAGTTTAAAATTAATTCAAATACTGGAGCCGAAGCTGTGGCAGTACATCCGTCGATTTGGGCAGAGTATACTAGCAAAAAATTATCGCCGCCCCTGAATAAAATATATACTCTGAGGTTTTGGAAGGTATACAATTTAGGATTGCTTCAGTTGGTACTATGATGTCACTCATTCAAGCTGAAAGCTAGCTACATCATACACCTCACCCCTAAATAATATTGGTTCATCTATCAATATGTTGGGGCTACGGTGGTAGGAGGTGGACATTTTTCTCCCCCCTACTCACTCCCATGTCTATGGAGAGGCAGTTTGCAGCACTCTTCCGTAATTAACGTCTTTGCTACCATTTCAGCAACATTCCTCTCGCTTCCATCTTCATTACTTTTCTCCCCTTTTTCTTTTTTTTTTTCATTTTCCCTTTTTTCACTTTCTTCCCTCCTCTTTCCCCTTTCTTTTCCCTCCTCCCTTTTCTCCCTCTACTCATGTTTCCCCCTATCAATGGGAGGGAACATGGCCAGCTGGGCCTCCCCTTGCAGAAGCCGGTGTTTTCAAGTATGGTTCCATTTCAAATAAGGCTTTCCTTTAGTCGCCTCTTACTACAGGCGGGAAATACGGTAGGCATATTCTGTTCATATATTCTACAACCCCCAGCTCACAGGGAGTTTATCTGTAGGGGATACGGTGAAGTGTATATGTGTGAAAATACGAGAGAAGTAGGACAAAATCCATTTTCCTTTTTGCAAGACAGGGTGGGTGCTGTCTTCCCGATTTTCCTGTGTTGAAGTACGATTTCTGGCGGTCTAGAGGTGCTCCGCGCCAATTCAACAGGGCGCTCCGCTTAGACCCGGTCGTTCACTTTGTCCCTCATTTGACATATTATGTGCCGATGATGGATAAAAAGATGTCACTCTGACGCTCATAAATGGTTGGGTAAACACACACGTAAGCTTTACTCTGTTTTTATACACCTTGCTAATAAAAGCAATCCAGCTAAGATACTATATTTTGCGTGATGACACTTTTTATCTAGAAAATCATCACGACAATTGCTATACTGTATGCGCCATGTCTAGCTTATTCCCAAAGACATCCATCGGTCCTTCCAATGTGTGCAGCTGCTATTATCTTATGACTTCAAGTCTGGATGAAAACCCGATGCAGTGACCCATGACGGTGGCGTAGCCACGGGGGGGTTGGGGGTTGGGGGGTTTGGGGGTTTGGGTGGGGGATAACCCACCCCCATGACCCAACCTTGCAATGCAAAAAACACCTAAAATAGCGGTTTTTTCTATCCTTAGACTTTTCCCTCATGTTGTGCCCCCCCCCCCCCGACACCAAAACCATCCCCACGACGCAATCCTGGCTACACGCCTGATCCATGATATAACGGGATGGGATTATTTTTATTGACGAGAGGGAGGTTGGAGTTCAACATCTTTGCCTTTTTCTTGCTAGGAAAATAGCACATACTTCGTGCTAAAATATTGAAGATTCTGGCCTCGTATCTCATGTCATCGGCTTATAGTCGGCGCCATTTGGTCTACTTTTTTTTTACACTACACATTAAGAAGAAACAAATTCTCAGTTCCGAACGTCCCTTTGGGCGTCCTTAAATCTATAGGGTCATAGTGCTAAAAAGCATGAGGAGACGTAAGCCTTACATGTCCTCACCTCAGTCATAAAGTGCACTGGATCTTGTCAATTGTGCTATCTCATGAAATGCCGAAGTGGAATGTGAAGGGGAGGTAGAATATAGACTTTTTCTTAAGTCCCCCGATCCTCTGGCAAAGGGCCTTTCGGCGAAACCAAACTTTAACTGCTTCCCAAAGAAGCTATTACGTCCACTGAAGGACAATACGTGACCAATCTCACGGCCCTCAGACCATTTACATTGCACTGATTTTTTTTTTTTTTTTGTGATGGATTAGTGATAGTCAAATTGAGAGCAATTTCGCATTTCTGTAAGACCCCTTATTTTTTAGTCCTTTCCATTCTCTCTCTGATGAAAGTAGCCAATGGAGCTGTGGACATATTTAGACTTACGAACAAAAGCTAGGGAAGAAGAGTAGAAATGAATCAAGCTTGTCAACAATGCCAGCCCCAAGGAAAGAGAATTTGTCAAAGCTGCACTGAACAGGTTTTCTTAGCTTTTTGGGAATGTAGTCATACTGCGTCATTCATTCTTGATATAGAGGGTCTTATATTAAAAAAACAGTTTTGTTTCTCGAAGCAAACTTTTTTCTTCGGGTATGGAAATAGCCCAAATCATGCGTATAATTTCCTCATACTCCACATGAAATATTATATTTTTGACTGTAAGAGAAAAGATCGTAAATTGTCTGTTGGTGACTTTTTCTTTAGGTTTAAATTTGCTCTAAACATTGAAAAATACAATAATAATAGAATTTATAAAAAAAACAAAGTCAATTATAATGACCTTTTGCATGCTTTCTCTGCCTGTCAGGAACTGTTTAATTGAGACCTCTCTAGTATATTTACTGTAATCCAGTACTACTATTTAATATTATTATCATTATTCTCAATTAGGAAGTATATTATAGTTGTTTCTTTTTTTATTGATGTTTGATGTTTTTTTCTTTTATGCATATAATCTCTGGATTAATGCTTCACACTGTTCGATTCCAACTAGAATTAAGTTATATCCATCCTATTTATTAAGGATTAACTTTTGTACATATCGACCTTTATGTTTAGATCCGCGTTTATATGTTAAAGAGATGTCAATAAACGGAGGAAAAAAAAAAAAAAAAAAAAGGCTTTCTTAGCAAGTTTTTGAAAAATTCCATCTTGTTTCAAGTCTGCCGTACATGAAACGACATTAATTACATCAGAACAACTAGCATTTCAAAATTTAGTCCCCTTCTTCCAACACTTGCCAGCACTGTGACAAAACAAGCGCGCATAAATTTGCCCAAACTTCATGGTTGCAAGGGGTTACATTTGCTGGGAGACTTGTGTCCTACCCCAGACATCATCCCAGATCATTTATTTTCCCTTTTGCAACTCAACCGAGATTAATATCTGCCCAATTTAGACACATTCCTGACAATTGGATGAAGGGTCAGGTGCTCCATAGTAAAAAAAAAATAATGCATTAAAGCAACAGTGAAATTTTTGGGAAAACCCCATTTCCTCTGGGCTACAAACTTTTCTCCATTCCTACGAATCCACTGTACGTTATGTGTTCATATATTTTTTTGGATTGTTAACACTTGGGACTAATGGAACTCAAGGGTATAGAACCAGTCTTCAGTAACAGAATTTCAAATTTCTGCTCATTTGGCAAACCCTTTACCATCCCAGATGTAGCATTGCAGGATGTTTCAAGGCACAGATTTTTTTCTTTTATTGCGTGTGAGGAGGCAGCAAAAATAGGATGAGGTAAATTCCCTGAGGACATATATGACCTGTACAAAATGCTTGCAGTGCAAGGAAAATTAACTTTATGGTTTGTATCAAACATGTATGCTTCTTTTAAAGAGCATACTCTAACAAGTGCAGGTAATGCAGATCCCCCAAGGTGGCAACATACAAACACACTTGGATCAAAATGACAACAGGGTGCTAGTTAGAGGTCCATGTACTTTTCCGGCTTTATTCACACTATATATATATGGCAATTGACAAGACATTGTGTGGCCTTTTAAATATGTATTATGTAACACAACTGTTTTCATGATTTCCACTCAAAAAACTTTAATCAATACCGCTGAATAAAATGTTAATTTGAATACCTACACATTCTACCTCAGGAAAGCTGACAACAGAATTGGCCACATGATAATGTACAATACTGCACAGCCACTGTATCAGCCTAAGTGCCAAAAACAAATGCCTATATATAGTGCATTACACATAGAAGCAAGGACAGAGTAAAATGTTTACAACATCAACAATCTTTGCATTTTGTAATAACCATCTCTGGTCTTTGGCAGTTTCCATCCTCATTCTGAAGGTTTACCAAATTTTCTGCAAGTAAAGATAATTATCAAATAAAAGTAGATTACTTAATGCTCACACAAAGCTGTTTCTTAGCACTGCACTAAAACTATCTCAAACCCTTTCATAAATAATTTCAACCACTATTTATTTACCTCACTATAATATTTCTTATTTTCCTCTAAATTTTCATTGTATTTTTCCAGCAGAATAAACTTCCCAAACACCATTTAGAAGTAAAAGAAATTGCAGTCATTGTTAATAGTAAGACATTTAAGTTTTCCACACTGATTGGTTATTTCAACACTGTGTGATGAAATATCCACCCATAATATGTCGACCATTCTTGCTGGTTAATGTAAACTTATCTTAGCTGACATCTATCTTCAAACTTTAAAATAAAAATGTTCACGAAAAGTGACCAAAATGAGTCCAGTGTATACTCTGTCCCTCCTACTATAACAGCAGCTGAAGCCAAAGACTACAAAGCGATTCACACCATACAACACATGCATATTGGCTTTCATTCTGGATTTGGTCAGACCATAAAAAGACAAGAAACATTCATGAAGTTTCTCCACAAAAAAGTGGAAAGTAAGGTTCAATTTGCCTGAAATAAACATGGAAAAATTGATTACAACCATAAAACTCATAATGCAGTCCCAGCTTAACCATGATGTCTGCATATAAAACACCAGACACCAGCCTTGAAAGGTGGGTATCTTTTATAACCATAACGGATAAATTTACATATTTGCATAATAGAATAAATGAAAATGGAATAATTTATTAATTAGTTTATCTGTCTAACGATAGACATAATATGCAGAAATTAAATCTTAAATACCGACTCCTTTGGGTGGAAATACCAAAGTTACTTTTTATTCATTTCTAAATATGCTCATAAGTAGGATAAATACACTTCTTTAATATTGAATTCATATTATTTCATTTCAGCACATTCCAAATAGTGATTCCTACATCATGGAAGAAAAGAAATACGAATATGTATGAAGTGCACTGAATATGATGAATAATATGCCTTGGTCTGAGTCTCACTTGACAGCAACTGTGTAGGGTAACACTAAGGTCTATCTTCAGATCAGAAGGATCATTTGCATGATTGTTCATACTTTACAATCAGAACACTTAAAACTCATTGAGTACGTTTCAATCGACTCAATAACCAAAGTTTACACCATCACCCCTTTTTCTAAATCTGGTGTTCCACAAGTCTTAAAACACATATACATTACTGCTAACCTCCAGCTGATTTTAACTGACTTTTCTTCTTATAGTCTCAAAAATCCAAATACAAACTAATCCTGTGATAATGTGATTATCTCCCAACTTTTCCAAAGCCCCCCATGGACTTGGGGTTGTAGACTATGTCCTTGGTATTTCCTGCCTGTCATAAGAGGTGACTAAAGGGAAACTAATTTGAACTTGAACCATATTTGAAAATAAACTTAAATTTTTAACTTTTTATGGTTGACTGACACTATATAACACATTCATGTTAGTGTATCCTTAAATCTCATCTAACTTACTAACCCAACTTTTCTAATCATCACTTATGTTTTGTTTCAATATTTACCTTTTTATTCAAAGCAACATGAATGAAGCAAGCACTGTTACTTCAAATGTGATGTAGATTACCAGTTCAATGCGTTGGATAATGTACAGTCGTGGTAAAGATAATTATTACATTGGTCAAACAAAGGCTTTGGATCTACATCAAACCAGACATGGTTGGCATCAAAAAGAATTTTTTTTTTTAAATGTCCCAACATTACCACTGCATATTTTGAACAATCTTGGTGAGTGAAATTAATTTAAGGAAACACAGTTTAATAAGTGTTCTATTTGTAGTCTCCAAATATACCCAGCTGAAAGTGTATCATGGTTTACCATACTTTTACCATTTTACATTTTTTAGCTGGGAAGCTCACAAAGTTTTATGTTGTTATGTTCAATACTTACTACATACAGAACATCACTATCACATTTGTGCAGCTCATCTACCTCAGGGTTCAGGACAGTGAACACATATCTTACACCAATGTCATGACTTTGAAACCATGGAAAAAATTATGCCATCTCCGGTCTTTCGATTTTGCGGAGTGTTGTGTAAGGGCAGAGCATTCAGAGTTTAAAAGAAACTAAAGACATGATTCACAATATCACCATGACGACTCTTTATTCTAGCTTTAGAATTTGTAATGAGAATACCATACCAAGTGACAAAAAATTTTGCTGAATTCTGTACAGGTGAGGTTACAACAACTGCATGTATTATTTTTTCTGATCTTCTAAGTAAAGCCATTGATACTAGTGAATGCAAGGTGCACTTATCTGTGAATCTACATACTGATGAATTTTAAGGATACTTTGCTCATACAGCTCAGGGAAAGATACATTGTATGTACAGCAGCAACAGCACCAATAACAACAATTAGAAGATTCACAATAAATTATGATAAACCCCAGAAACTAATGCCACCTTTAAGAGTTTTAAGTTTAAAGTCTTTTGTTGACTGCTTTCAATGTAAGTGTTTAAAACATCAGAGAAGGAAATGTCAGATGATAATTATCTTCCATCAAGACTCCACCCAGTTGTGCCATCACTTCCTGAAATTCTCCCTTCTACTTCAAAAACTCATCATTTAAGCATGCTAGCTAGAGGAAGTGTGACCGCATGAAATGAATCTGCATCTATGTTGGGTAACTGAAAAATTTCAAACACATATAACACAGTAATATGTTTGCCCTATCAATTATCACAGATTTCACCAATGGTCTCAGTCAAAGTCAATTAAAGTGTTTTATCAAATTGGATGTGAACATACTGTCTTCAATTAGCTTTAACTTGCATGCATACAAAGGCTTGAATTTCTGCCTTCAAACTGAGGGATAAAACTGTGCTTTGAACTTTTAAGTACATCAATCTCATCCCTATTTCTTTCACTGGAGAGAGTACTTAGCACACAAAATTTGATTCTGTATTACATTTTGGAGCTGGGTTGCTATTTACAAAGCAGTGCAAAAAATCAACAAGAGACAAGACTTTTCAGGTCTATATGCTCTGTAAGACATATGAGACTAAACACTTCTTTCAAATAAAGATGGTTGTAATTTATGGCAATAATGTTTCTTAAATGTTTCCCTATGTAAAAACAACAATCAGGCAAAAAATTTATGTCACAAGATGAGGATATCTGTGAACAACCTTTGGAAAAAAGCAATGATCCCTTCAACACATCCAACTATCAATGACAAACAACTGTAATGAGAGGTTAAACAATCATCCCACTTTTCATCCTTCTAAAGTCTATCGCCTCTTTCCCTCTCTGCTCCTACCCCATTTTCAATGACTTAAATCTTCACATGCAAAACTAGCGATGGTTAACGCATCCAGACATACAGGAGAGCCTGAGCAGCCAGCTGTGCCCTCTCCTTGAACAGTTTCATCTTGTATAGTATTCAATGGAACAGTAGTGTGTCAAGAAGTGTCAATTTTGCCCTCTTAAACTTACAAGCACAGCTCCTGGCACTCATTTACTTCCACATATATCCCTGCATGTAATGTGTCTATCAAATGACATATAATTACTGAAACTCTCTTTTATTGGTCCTAAGACATTATCTCATTTACTGTAAATGTAAAAGAAATCATTACACATTCCATGACAACCTTATATTATAAACCTGATTTATTTTCCTATGCCAACAATGATGTGGTACCAAAAACATATCCCTTCCCTGTGACTTATAGGTATATATTGACCAGACATAGTGAGCAGTATTCTACCATATCAATGACAAAATAGCACTGACGCCATACATTACTCTTCTATAGGAAGTTGACTTGGTGTTGTAAACTGCCATATCCAATTGATATTCAAGGCAAATGTATTATGATGCTGGGACATCATATCTGGCAAATGCTTGAAAAAAAAGGGGCGACAAACTTACACAATGAAAAAGCTCCTTCATTTCACCCATCCTTAGGTCAAATTTGCACAAAAGACCAGTTGTGTGCAACAACACTTCACAGATAATAAGTAATGCTACGTTATGTCAGCATTTCAAGATGTATGTAGAGGGTTTGTATTTTGGAACATGAATAACCTACATTTACTCTTTAACTTCATGACCTTTGTTCAATTATCTTCCTTCAGGTAGAGAATCATGACAGAGAATAGCATTTTCCAATAATCCTATATACTCCGTTTATTTTAAAGAAGATGCATATTCACTACAGATGAAACTGCCAAAATCCAAGGAACCGTTTTCACAATTTTTAGTTGCTTAAACGATGAATTTCTTAAAGACTATTTAAGTTAGGTAACAAGCGGACATGTATGAAATTAGCAAGCAACATCTGTATGTAAAGCCATGATTACTGACACAATTGCTGCTAGTAATAAATTACAGATAGAATGATAGGAAAGAGACTAGGTCATTAAAAGTTTCCAGACTGCCGCCTTTGTGATAGATTTTCGTGACTCCCTGCTCTCCCTCGTAAAGTCAGCTGACGCGGTACCCCAGTCTGAAAGTAAAGAGAAGAAATATGAGAAGTAGCTAGGGGCTATTAAATTTAAACAACATAAAACAAAATATTTTAAAAACTATTGAAAACTTTTTATGTCAAACTTAACATTTTCATGTTTCACAAACCCCACCCTTAAAGTCCTTTCATTGAGTAGGAGTGTAGCTTGAAAATGGGATAAGGATATAAAATGAGTTGAGGTGGGGTTTTCACCAGGGGTAAGAAAGGAAGGGATGAGGTTACCGACAATATCCAACAATATAAAAGGAAACAGAGTTCCTCATACAGAATGTGGTTCATAATCTCCTTTCTGACTTAAGTACATTGGTACGCTAATGTTGAGAAAAGATACAATACAAAAAATTTATAGCTTTCCATATATCTAAAATAAGATGGGATTTTAAGCTATTAGGATACAGCAAAGCAATTAAAATCTTAAGGTTTCAAACAAAACAAAGATTCACAATTTTAGGCTGGAAAAATTTCCATGTATTTAACTATGCAGGATCTACACATGATGCCAAATTCAAGTCCCAAGCATCATGCACAAATTAACACTACAAGCAGACTGACAAAACAGGAAGTTTTTTTTAAAAACATCCTTACAAACAATTCAATGGGGACAAGGAGTAATACTGAGAGGTTGCTTACCCTGTTCTCAATACAATCAGAATTACAGAAATAAATGAACAATATGTATGCCACACTCCTCCCCTCTGACAATATCTTCAAAGGGGTTACCAAATAATCTCAGCAAAGTTTAAAACACAAATACTATCAGCCCATTCTTACTTAAGATACACCAATCCCCCCCCCCCTCCTCCAAATAGATAATTAATGAAGTGGTGAAATTTAAAAAAATAAGCAAAAAAAGCTAACATTAATGTACCTATGCTGTTTTTAAAACCACCATTAGCAATAGGCAGAAAAAAGGTCAAGTGCACACCTTTATAAGAACAGGGAGGAACTACTGTACATCAGATAAATAACTTTAGAATGTCTATGTTTCAGCAAGATAGAGGAAAGAACTATCACTGTTAGGCCTTTAAACAATCATCTGCCTCTGTTTATATTTCATAGCTAATAAATGTTTGACAATAGACTTCACAAAATCTCTCACTGTAGCAAGTTTGGTGTAACTTCACTCCTCTACAATAACTTTGTATGAGTATAGCTATCAAAATCTAATTATCAGGTCAACAGTTTCCCAGTCCAAACAGTTACATCTATACTTGACTTAGAAATATTTGAACAAGAAGTAACCCCCTTTATAAAGTGTGGCAAACAAATGTATCCTTGTTAAAGTGGAAACAAGTCAGACTTTGAGAATAAGCATTTTGCTAACTAGCTCCTACAAGGTTACAACAGCATACTCCCCAAAACACGCTGAGGTTTGGAAGTCTATGGCAGGCAATGTCTACCACCTATAACCCTATGTATACCATTTATAACAACACCTTCATATGGCAATGGTAAATATAGGATATAAATTATACACATAGGGTGATAGAAGGTGAATGATAGACTAGGCTTTTACAGGTGCCATTGATGACTTCCCAATTCTGAGAACAAGTGTATTCTACTAGTGTATTCATCAAACCAACATGTATCTGCAGGAAACAGATCCATTCATAGAATCACCATGCCTGGACATCCACTTCCTGGATAACTGCAACTCATTTTTTGCAACACCAAACTTCCATTATTCTCTTTCAAAGAATTACCTGGAGTTCCATGAAAACCTAGATTTCCTGATATTTCATGGAGGAATTTGCAAACTGTTTCCCCCTTCCATCTCCCCCCCCCCCCCCCAAAAAAAAAAAAAAAATTCTGTAAACAGATAGTTTCCCTCCTTTTAATGAGTCCTTCAAGGAACTGATCAATTTACTACATGGACAGATATTCCATGTATTCCAGAGGCACTTGGGAAGTACAAACCAATCCATGATCTACCACAGACGTAAAACAATGGGACATTGTACTTTCTAACAGTCTTCTCCAGTGGGGCTAATTACCATAATAATAAATCCTCAACACCATCCTCTTCCAAGGAAAGATTAACCATTAAAGTTTGCTTAGTGGTTCTAATTTGCATTTTTTTTTCTTTGATAAACAACCAACTTTATGCTGAAATATTCCTTAACCCTAAGGGCCAATCCTCTCACCCCAGACTTCAATTCTGGTATGGGGTTGCTGAAATTCTCAACTGGCTCAGCTTTTTGACTGATAGCTAATTCAAACAATGCAGAATACCAAAACTTAAATTACACAACATAAACTGCACTGGGAGTGTTTTGATTATACGCACTAAGCTTTTCTATACTCACCCTGAAGCACCTGATATTGTGTCTAGATGACGATGAATTTAGGACAATTGTAGGAGGGGCTAAACTAAGAAGGTTAGGAGAATTGGTACTATTTGGTGTGAGAGAATTTGGCCTTTAAATCTCATATAATCAGGTAGGACACTTAAAGCAACAAAAGCAGTAATGCTTTTTACAGAGGTTTATAAAGTCTGATTTCAAAATGATTTAAAAAATACCTATACAATCACACCATTTCTTGTTTTTTTTTAAAGGAAGTTCATCTTGTGTTAAGGTGTGACTTCTGTCTTCCAGAAAACAATTTACGGAATGCTTCCAGAGCTGCTTTTCACAAAACCTTTGCTGAAAGAAGTTTGAAACATCTAGCAGAGTACTATTTTTCATGCTTAACACTTATTTAATTTAAACAAGTGCTTTGGGTTATGGTATGAAAGCAGGTGAGAGGTCGACATTTAACAGAAGGCAGCGATGGTACTCACCTCAGTACTTGTACTCAGAACAGACATGGAACTAGCTCTTTTCATGCTGTATGGAAAACAGAAAGAAAAGAACAACCCAAACTCAAAAACAGTCGCTGACATATCCAGATCAAATGAGAAAGAGGGCAAGACAGGGAGAGAAATGAAAAAAAAAAAACACACACACATTACAAAATACACTGATACATTACAAAAAGGTAGGGGAGAAAAAGCCAGGCAGATCAAGCTACAAGTATAATAATCACATATTTTGATGGGTTATATAAAATGATGCAAGCTACACACCATGCAAGTACTACTGGAGGACTGCATCCTGTTAATTTACTGTATGCAGAATTACCAGGACTATGTATATTCATCATCAGGCAAGGAACTCAACTGCTAATTCAATCAGGTTATTGTAAGCACTATACATCATTGATTTTATAGTGCTGGGAGCACTCTCACCTGAATACAAGGAACCTGACAAATTTGCTCAATATTCAAATTCAACAGGTCAAGTCTTATCTACTGTCTTATCTACAATACATTACACTTTATTATGAGGTAATATCAAATGAAAACAGATTTCAACTACTTCTGATAGCGTTAAATTTGGTTTTAAGACCAGCATCGTTAGGTAAATATTCTGGTCTAAGGTACTATGGAAGTAGAGAACAACATAGGCAGAGTAACACAAATCTTTATTATCACTAGAAAGGGAACATTGGGGCAGTTGGAAAGGGCAGACAGTGGCAAACTTTACTTCAGCATCTGATACTCCAAGCTCATACACTTGCATTTAACATCCTTATTCATTTACCATTTCTCACTGTTTCAGAGCTCATGATGCCATAAATACATATTTAGATTTTTAGATAGCACTTTTAAAGGAAAATGTTGTTCTGCAGGCATTTTAGGATAGTTCACAACCATGATATGGTTCAGTTGCTCAGCACAGAGTTTTAAAATAGTGCATTTATCCTATTAAAACCACAATAGTGTAATAGTGTAGTACTTAGCAAACACATAATTAGCAGTTGCTTGTATTTTCATTTGGAAACATGTCACCATAAAATTGGTGTAGCTTTGCCATAGTAGAATATCCCTTTGATTTAATGCAGTCATATAAATTTATTATCTTTTAAATCTAATGCTCAAACAGTACTCATTTTGTGACACCCTTTCCTTCTGAAATGGTACCATAAATAGTTCATACAATGCCAATGCTTTATCAGGTGCATTGTTATTATTATGACAGACTTATATTCCATTTACTACTTTTAATATGACAGTTGTGACTGTTTTAACCATGGAAGTAATACAATGCTTTTAACCATCATACATGCACACTAGTTAAATACCATGAGGTATGAAAAGAACCAATGATTCTTTAAGGCTAAGGTGTGTCTCTTCTGTTTTCATCACAACGGGGTTATAACACAAGTACACACTTCATTCATATTTGCACATTCATAATGAATGTGTGTTGAAGTCATTAAATGTATGTGAACACCTGCATAACATTTACTACTAAGGTTGTTAACCTAAAATGGAGGGCAGTTTACCAGAAATTGGTTTAATGTACACTTTCAAAAAAGTTGTTCAAATCATAACAAGAAGTGATAAAAGTACTTTTGGGGGGACTGGGTTGATTTTTTTAACCTAGGCTATGTCATAACTTCAAAACCTGCACCAGCACAAACTTCAAGTGGAATAAAAGCTTCAAATCAACAAAGTATGAACTATTGCTCTGAATGTTATGAAAATTCCACTCAAACAAGTTTATGAAATAACAGATGGACAGGTCCACAGTTCACATTAACATCTGGCCAGGCATTATCTCCTTTACAGCTGTCAATCATACTCAAAACAATTATTTGAATTCCATTGTAGCAACCAACCTCCTAAGCAGGATGAAGTACATGGGAACTTACATGGAAACATCAAAAAAGGTCTGAATACCAAAGTATGTCATTGTTCTAATACAGATAAAACAAGAAAATGTTAAGCATAATACCAAATGACAGATTCTAATTGTAAGTCACACACTTGCAGACTTCTCATACATATGGACAGAACGTACTATGTACACAAACATTCATTCACCACACGCAATTATAGGCCAACTAATACGGCTTCCTCCTATGTCTTGTGTGAACTTGCTCAAGTGGATCAGTATTCACAAACATTGGGAGAAACTTGAAATACGCTCAAAACAATGGAAGGTTGGGTAAAATTCAACAAACAGAATGAAGAAGTGGGACATAGTTCTTTTATTCATTCCTGTCTTTTTTTTTGAAATGTTGCAGATTTATGGTCAAATTGCTCAAAGAACATCATTTGTCCAGCAACCATACTGGTAAGCCTCAATTTAATTCCAGTGATAGCAACTACACATATCCTTTCTCTGTGAATAGGAAATCTGTGGTCTGAGTAGAAAGTTACTTCTGGATGGACTTTAATTTTACAGGTGATGATAACAATCTCTTTTGGATTATCTGCAAATCAGAGCTATTTGTAGCACACCACCACTTGCTGGTAGAAAAAGAACTCTCAAACTTGACATGATATTATACAAGCAAGCAAGTTACAGTTATACAGTAATCTGAATACTGAAAGGGCAGGAGCAGTCATCCCAAATTGAAGAAATGTAGTAGACTGTCCAGTTTCATGATTGGCTGTTAGGAGTCATGTGGCAATGTTTTATCTCCTCAAATGTGAAATTTACCAGAAATAACTGCATGGTTTACCTTCAATATGCAATAGTAAAGTCATCAAATGTAATGAAAGATACTTTGAAGAGAAATAAGATGAAAATTGCATTATTCAGCTTTTCCTTCAAAATACGTTTGGGGGGACTGCTCTTTACCTTTAAGTCCAACCTAATAAGAAACTGTTCAGGTATGTAATGTATTGATGTGCAGCATTTATAGATCATTATTAGCAGGATGGAAGTTAGCAGAAATTTTAAAGGGCAAGAGCAGCCGACCCACAGTTATTTTGAAGCAGCAGATAAATCTTACAAATTTCTTTTAATTTCCCTCCAAGGTATCTTCGGACTTCAGTATTACATATCCAAGACAAAC
The DNA here is from genome assembly GCA_037179385.1 of Holothuria scabra. NCBI lineage: Eukaryota > Metazoa > Echinodermata > Holothuroidea > Aspidochirotida > Holothuriidae > Holothuria > Holothuria scabra. Next base: position 20,600,852 of record CM074180.1, read on the forward strand.
CAAACAGCTACTCCTGGTACATTTCACATTTGAGGACGAAAAATATTGTCACATGACTCTCTAGAGCCAATCATGAATCAGGACTAATGCACTACTTTACACTGGGGTAACTGCTCTTTTCTGTGACAAAAGTAATGTCTGTCATCATCAATTTTTAGACACTTTTCCTTTCCAGGTTTCATCATTGTATCATAATTCTGTTTACATAATTCTGACAAAGTCACCAAACTAAATTTGGCCAAGTGCATTAATTATCATAACATGAGAGTATTCAACCTCTCCATAAAACATATCTGATCAACTTACTGAGTACAATGTCACCAAACACTTGAAACAACAACACCGAGTTCATTTTTAACTTTTTAAAATGTTTAAAGATTAAATGCAGTCACCCCAACTTGAAGTAATTTAGCAGGCTGTCCTGTTTCATGACTGGCTCTTGAAAGTCAGTTGACAATATTTTTCTCCTCTTTTCCTCCTCTAATAGCATATTTAAATGTTTCATTTACCTTGAATATGCAAAATTTTATGTCACAATATATATTAACAAAGATACTTCTAAGATGAATAAGAAGACAACATTTTGTGAGGTGCAGCGTTCGTGTCAAAATAAGTTTGCGGTGACTGCTCTTCCTTTAAATTCCACTGATACCAAAATGAAAATTCTGCCTTAAAGGGGAATATTTAGTTGATATTGACATCCTAAGGGTGTTGAAGGGCACTACCACATGTGAACTATGCTCAGAATTGCTGTCAGCATTGGACAAGCTCTTTCCACTTGCAGAAGAAAACTTCACTTGTAAAATCAAATGATGAGGAAAACATTCCAGTAATGTGAAACACATGAAAATGATTCACATGAGCTGGTTGGTAATGCAATATTACACCCTTCAAGTTAAAAGGGATCAAAGGTCACATAGTGCTCTGACCTTCAGTGTCAGTGACATGTCTGTGTTGCTCCCACATACTGATTTCTGATTGAAATTCGGGTATCCTGGACTTTAGAAAAAACAAAGTTCTGGAGGTTGGAATTCTTAAATATTTTTTAGGGTATTCCCAACCTACTACCATCAAAATGTATTGCTTGTTATCATATAGTCATAAAAATGAAAGTGGATTTATCCCTATGACAACTGTAATGTTTGGGTTCAAACCCCTTAATAAATACAGAGACTGTAAGGTAATACCTATCACTATAGAATCAACAAAAGCAAATTATGACACAATAGCACAACAGATCAAGTTTGTTATGAAATATGAACAATAACTACAACTTTGACTGCACATTTATGATGCATCATTTATACAAGTGGTATGCACTTCTGTTTTACATAATCAATCCTATTTAAAGAGAAACTGCATTTACAAGTCACAAAAAAGTAGCTTCTAGTTATTAACCAACCATTCAGTCACATTTATAGTTTCATCTCATCAGCAGTGTTATCTCATCAAAACATTATTGCATCAGTAGAGTTATGGAAGTTGTATCATTGAAGGTTTTGAAAGTTAGGGTGAACAAATTATTCCTGAGTTAATTGAATTTCTATTTGTGAGAAATTTATTTCATGAAAAGAAGGCTACTGTGCATATCCTAATGCCTCATTTTGAATAATTTATCAGATGCAAAAAATCTGGTTTTACAAGCATGAATTTCTTCTGTAAATCAAACCAGTATTTCCACACAATCTGCTACAAACCTTACATAATTTCAGAATCTGAATGAGTTTTCATTCTCTCAATCAACACTTCAAAATATTCAAGGTGAAATGTAGTCAGCCCACCTTGAATTAGTATAGGAGGCTGTCCTGCCTCATGATTGGTCCATAGCCGAGGATCACAGGACAATATTTTTTTTCTTTTTAATTGCAAAATTTTATAGGAGAAATTGCTTTGTTTGCCTTGAATGTGGACTATTGAAGTCCAAAAAAAATATGAAAGCAAGTCTGAAGAGAGCAATGAAAAAAAAACTATGAGATTTAGATGTTGCTTCAAATTAAGTTTAGGGCGACTCCTCTTCTCCTTATAATACACAACCAACTGATCTATGTGTCATTGACCATCAGGAAGATGGTTTATGTATACATGGAGGTGTTGTTTAAATTGACCAATGAGTGGGAAAAAGAGGACTGGGGAAAGTCCCTGGCAGGTAAAGTTTGGTATTTAGAGGGAAATAGAGGGTTGCAACAAAATTTGGCTGGTTGCTACAGAAAACAGTCCTAACATTGCCTTTTTTTTTACTGTTGTTATTTTTGTCAATTAAAGTACAGCAATAACCATGGTTATTGATTTTTTTTATTTTTTTAAAAAAAATCATGATTTAAATCTGTGATTTAAATCAAATAAATCGATTTGAATCAGAATTTTTTCAATTTTTTTCAATTGAAATCATGATTTTAATCGTGATTTTATCGTAATCAAGGTGGTTTAAATCAAACAACCCTGGCAATTACCAAGCACAAGTTTAAAATACATTACTGCAACTGTACTTAAGACAATGGATTTTCTTTCATTTTAACTGCACCACTTTTTCAGTTGATTTGATAACTGAGTTTAATAGACAACCAGAAACATGAAGAAAATATCTATTTGTATACTTAAATATACAGGTTGTTTATTATTATCACTGGATTTTAAAAGTGTGTCCTTAATATTTATCTTCTCTTTTAATATCCATCTTTTACACATTTCTCATATTTGCAATGCAGTATCATAAAACAGAACAGTACTGAGGAGAGCAAACAACTTGACAGAAGAACTACCCATATATATTCAAAGAAATGTCCCTTGAAGAATCCAAGAAACAAATCCAAGGCCTGAAGGTTTTGAGTAAGAGTGGTCTCCATCTCTATGATGCTATTACTTTACCAGGGTCAAGGCACAGGTAGGTGGGAGTACAAATGTAGTAGAAGGTAATAGAAGGGTAAGTAGATGGTTGAGGCCTTGAGTCTTTTGCATACACCTTGTAGTTCTTATGTTAATTAGCAACAGTTTCCACAAGGTTTACAGTTAGTTACATGATGTCTCATGTCCCAGTATCTAAGCAATTCGTTAAAGTCAACCTGCCATAGTCCTTTTTTCCAGTTGCAGCTCACCAGCTTTTTTTCCCTACTCCACTGCTCATGCTGAGCTCCAAGCACAATGGCAGTTTTTTTAAGTTTTCTGTATGACCACGCCAGGAGTTGAACTCCAGATATCCCAGTTTCTACATGGAGCACATAACTGTGATTATAACCTGGAAGTACTGGAGTTTCTATGATCACCAGTAATAGATCCATATTGGTTGTTTTGGTAGTTTCCCATCTTAATGTACATTGAAGGGACAATCAGAGTTTGTTTTTAAAATAAATAAAAATTAATCTGTGATCTCGGACTAACATCACAATTGAATACAATGTAGTGAAGGATGTATGGTGTTACATCTGTGTGGCTGTCTGACAAATATTCAAAAATTTTCATTTGACAGTAATTAACACAAAATTAATGTTTCTTCTAACTTAAAAGCACCCACAGGGATATTGATAAGCTTCCCAAGGGCTTACTATGGGTAAGTGGGGATTAAATATTAAAATAGGAGGTAAGAAGGGGTGATGTAGTTCTCTAAGTGTGGCATATTCACAAGGAACCTAACTTTTCACTTGGATACCAAGCTGTCACTGCTCAATTGAACCAAATGCAAAGAATTGACAAGACAGGAGTTGAAGTGCACTGTTTTTCCTCACCTTGATAAATACTAACACTTTAAATGATCTCTTGCATACAGATGTAACAAAGAACTAATTGAGATTAAGAAGGCACTCACTGCTTGCCACTACCATCCAGTCAAATTTTAAGTCATCCTCAATTATGAATGGATGGCACATCTTCTTAAATCTAAGGTTTGCCAAAGTTTTTATTATTAATTTTTTTATGACAACGATGGTGATTATAGAGTGTGATTAATAAGAAGGGTAAGTTAACCTCATGGATCTGTGACCCAATGAGAGTGAACATTTAACTTCGTTTGAGACTAGATGTTACGAGTGTTAAAGTAAAATGAAAGGGAAAGATGAGGCAAGGACAAAAATGTGGACCATCTTTATTTAAAATAAAAACAGGACACACTAGGATGACTGAACGTAAAGACAGCCATGCAGGTTATGTTGACACCAAGATATACCTCTACTGGGACAGACAGGCTTCTATTGTATGACACTTCAACTCCATTAGATCTACGAAGACTGGGTGGAGACATAAAACATGAGAGAGATTAGCATGGGGGTGAAACACAATGTGTGTATACTCCTTAATTATACTGACCAATGGATCATGAGGAAGAAATAACCAAAGGGATGCGGGCGGGGCTTACAATAAAAGCATCATACACTAACAATGACCTTCTACTATAAAAAGAAATCAAACCAATCAAGACAATAAAAGATGTGTTACAAATATGTTCCACCTACTGGATGGGACTTCATGCATTTAAATTAAATCAAAAGCTATCACTTCAACAAATTCTACCAATGACTACACATGCCAAAGTGGGATGGCCTTTTTTTTTAAATGACCCAAAGATATCATATTTTGCTGGAAAAACAAACTCTAGAGCAAATATTTTATCCACCTTAACTTTTTCTTTCAATGTCTTCATTGATACCAATGGGAGGGAAGATGTTAGTGAATTATGACATATATTGCAGCTGAGTAACATTACTTCAACATGTATGGTTCTCATGGGAAAAAATTGAGCACTCTGTAACTAGTTATTGTTCAAGCCCAACTGATATGGGGCAATATTTTCAACTCCTGTAAGCCACTGTATGTGTGATATGTTAGGAGAAGAGCTACTGTCAAATTAATTTGTCATACACTCACACTAACTTAGTTGATCTCATATGTTACTGAATGATTTTTTTGTGGTTCTGAATGATTTTACACTGAGCTAGTTTTCTGTCTGCTAACTTCAACAAATCTCATGACTGACAGTATGGGACAAGTAAAATGTCTGTGCTGCTTAATATTGCACCCCTCTGAAAAAGCGCCCTCAGTGAAGTTTTCTTAAGGAGTTAAAGGCATATTAAAAGTGGACAAATAAATATTCATATGAACAAGTAGACTAGCCAAAGCCTGCCGTGTTGATACAATTTTATGGCGAGACAGTATTTCTATGGAAGTTAATAAAAGACAAAAGAGGCAGTCCCCAAAAGTGGTTGATTACAAGAAAATCTGTACCCTTGAAACTACCTCTCCTGCCACACAAACTTGTCCCTGCGAGCACGTTTTAAACATAGACACTACAAACAAAAAATAAAACAAAAAAATCTTTCTCCATTAATGTAACAATTCAGTAGCAAAAATATTGTGACATGATCTAAAAAAGCCATTCATAAACTAGAATGATAAGGGGTGCTAATTCTAATTGGGTTTACTACATTTTCCCTTTAAATTTGCCATAACACCATGCAGTGTTCATACTGTACAGTAAGTATAGATAGCATCACTGTGCACACTAAAAGAACTACAATGTCACAGTGGCAGCTGTAAGACATGTATGAAGATAAGTTTGATGTCAAGAACTGAAAGATACTGGAAAAAATCCTAATAAAATTATCACTGAAGACTCTAAATAATGTAATTTTTAAATTTTTTTAAGACTGAAACATCTCTTTAACATCATCAAATTTCTTTGAAACAAATGCTAGTGAAGGGGTGTCACACACATTGCATTTTTTGCCATCTATTCAGTTTTATTACCTTCTATGTATTCATTACTTGGTTTGTTTTTGTTTGCTCTTTTTAGCTTTACTTTTTCATCTTACAGAGCTCAATTTTTATGGTTGTCAGTTTGTCCTAGATAACTAAAATTCCATGGGGGCAACCAAAAGTTAAAAGTTGGTTGTGCGAAGGAAAACCATTATTCTCTTGGACTGAAGAAGTATACTACTTACTGATCAACTCTTTCAACTTTTCCATCATACAATATATCAGACTTCAAGTGCGTTTGTCTCTCAAACATCACGTCTTTTTAATCTTCAAGACCAATAATACTGTACATGAACACAGTTACTGTCTTTGTAATTGAGCCAAAAATGTTTTGGGCAGTCAAATTGACCAGTGGACAACTAAAATTAGTGAAAATGGATCCCCGAAGGACAACCATGAATTTTTCCACAAATCAAGGCCTGTCTTGTCTAGATTTATCTTTAAATAGTATGCAATAAATTTTTTGACAGCTGATTAGTAACTGATTGGCCAGCTCATGGTTTCCTAAGTATTGAGTCCAATGAAAAAGGTCTTTTTTGGGTCATACAAACTGACAAACCATTAATGAAATCTTTTCCAAATCACCAAATTTTAAAAGATACATCCCTTCCCACTGTTCACAGAATTTGAAAATTAGACTGTTATCTTTACAACCAGTAGTTGGATTACCCTTTTGGAACTGGAATTAATACTCAAATCAAAACATTACTGTTGAATCTATCTAAACCAGGGGGTACAAAACTACTTCCTCCACTGTCAAATCCTGTTACCAAGAAATATTAGACTGAGTGTCCTGACCCCAATGCAACAGACAGATAAGCAGCTTAATTGTCTGCATCCTGGTTCACTGTTGTTAAAATTGCTACTAAACTGTAAAATAGGCTTAGATTTCTGAAAACATAGTTAAATTGGTTATTTTGCTGGAAATGTCTCAAGGAATTTTTACTGGTACTACAAAAGAAACTTAAAGGAAGATATATAGTTGCTTTCACTTTGCTGTAATGATGTCAGTGCAGTCCCTTGATCTTTTGTTCATAACGTCAAACTTTTATACATAAACTTCCCATTGACGTCTACAACTAGGAATAGATGATATTGTGCTTCGTTTTATTACATTTGTAAATTCAAAAAATGCAACTCATTCCATATTTTACAATAACATTTTAGTTATTTCCATTTTAAGTGTGAAAGATAGACAAGCAAAGCTTACAAATGAGAGGTAACTTACACTTTCACTTTGTTTTAACACTTTGGATTAGACTTAATTTTATTCCAGTAATCTGATCTATCTACACATTCTTGTAAAACAGTAATGTATGTGAGAAGGGAAAGGGTAGGGGGTCAATAAGGGGTAGGGAAAGGGTATGCCTTCAAGTAAACTTGACTGTATTAAGTTATGAAAACATCTCCAGGAAGAAAAAGGGTGCTTTTCAACCTCCCATCGCCACCTTTCCCCATGTAGGTTTACTTCCTGGATGTAGGCTCATATTTATGACCTCAGAGACTCAAGACATGATAACTTTTCAGTCAGAATGCTTTCTTACGTATCTTCTTAGATCCCATTACCATATATCCACTGAGTATGGCTTCATGACGAGAACCTAAAGAACTTCACTCAAAATGCATTTTTCTGTTCTCCTTTGTGCATACACAGACTATACATATAGTACCAAGTATGATGTTGCATTTTGAACAGTCATTGACATGCTAGTTCAAAGTTTTTGCATAGGCTTATGGGAAATTACTGAGAAGACATTTCCTAAGGGGTTACACAGAGGGGGGTGATGGGTGGGGTTTGGTATTAACCCTGAAATTTCCAGACTTGGACTACATAAAATCATGACATGAAGTTTGCCCTGAAAAATGGAAACCACATTTTGTGCCCTAAAACCTGTAATTGTTTCACTCATAGGAACTTAGATTCATAATTCAATTACATACTGCCATGCAAAGTTAAGGCGTTTCATTTGTTACATCCAATGCCAATGAAAGTTTGTTGTAGAAAATATGGTTGAAAATCAAAGGCCAGAAGTTTCATTATGATCCTTCCAATTATACCCACATAGATGATAATTTGGGAATTTGTACTTTTGTTTCCATTTCGAAATGCTCACAAAGGTAAAAATCTACTACATGATTTCACTGGGTATGTGATTCAAAATATTCACTGTTTTAACAAGATGCAATCTAGGAGTGAGAAACAAGCACTGTCCACACTATTATACAACAACATGCACGAACAAGCCACATAATATCATCATAGTCATGAAACTATGACGGGAAGGAAGAGTGTATGAATCATCACCTGATGGCAGTATTTTATTACAACATGATTTATGAAATTTAATTTCAAATTCATGTTCAATTCATTGTTTTCACCTTTTCTGAGTACATTTTGACCTTCCTTAGATATTAATTCTGCATCTTTCCAGAATGGTTCATCACCATAGTGACTGAGATAAGCAACATCTATGCACACCCTGTCCAGCCTATCGTAACACTAAAACAGTAAACAGTACTTTGTACAGATACATTTGAAACACATATTTAATGATGTGCACTTAATGGAAGTGAGAGGGTTCATAAAACTTTATGATAGCTACTTTCTCTTATAATTTTCTAAAAGTAATACTAACAGGGATGGGCAAAAGAGTATGAATACAGAAGTTTATGGCAAGAAACTGCACAAATTAGGACATGAAATAAGTACTGGATGTTTCCAACAGATATAAGAATATAATTGTTTGTTACTCTGAAAAAATCTTCCTGTCTCTTCCTAATCCATGCTGAAAATCACTAATACGACAGTTTTATGTTGCTTCTTATTTCTCAGAGCAGCTACCATACCATATTCTATTCTGCACAGATTTATCTGCAACTGAGAGTATTAACCTCAAGACTCAATGTTATATTTGTTAAATTGAATGTTATCTCTAAGTAATCTCCATATTTGACAAATGCCTGAAAACAGCTACATTTTTTAGCCAATTTGATGGAAGTCCAATGTATAATTGCTACTACTATCACTATAAGCAATATTATTCAAGGAAGTACCTAGACTGATGGTAACACTACCATGTTCTTTTGGGTTTTAGGTATTATTTCATCTGTGTAAGGCAACCTTATCTGTCAGACTGCCTTGAGGTTACAACTCTTCCCCTGACTTGTACTTCAAGGCAACTGTACTTTTAAACGGCAATGTGATCTATGCATAAAAGAATCTATTTTATTCAAAGTATTGAAATTCAGTTAGGTCTCTTTTCACCTTTCAGACCATTTGCATAGAGTAAGTTTAAGTCACAAAATCACATTTGTTGAATAAAATGTAAATGGAACTGAGACGGAATAATTTTTGTTATGGTCATAGACATTGTCGAAGACCATAAGCGTTGACTAAATAAAAGAGAAGTTACACATCTCTCTCATTCATATACTTGACAGGTCTACAGATATTTTGATGAGAACCTGTAAAAGGCTGAGGTAAGTTTAACATCCCATGCAATTCTCTACTTGATAAGTGAAAGATGGCACTAACCTTAGAAGTCTTACTTTACACTTATTACAGAGAGCCATAGTTACTTGACTTGTCACATAGGTTTAACACACAAAAAACAATCCAAATATAGATTTTGTTAATACATGGAAGTTATTTTTAACAGACAAAAATCAGCAATAATGTAACTTCCAGAAGGACATCTTTGAGGCTAAATCCAAAGACTTTCCATATATTTACAGAGACTGATGTGACTCAAACAGCAGCCACCAAGAGAACCGAAATAAAGCATACCAAGATGGCTGCCATGAAACTTTAATTTGTTTGTTTGTTTGATTTGAAGACAACTTTGTCACATTTCAAGCAAAATTTAGACTTGAATAGGATAAAATATCCAATTTCTTCTAGTGAGTTTCTTGAAAAATCTGTCAACTTTGACTACTTGAGCCTGCCCAAACTTCCACACACAGAACCATAACAGGCAGCCACCTTGCTATTAAAGGCTATATTCAAACATAAACTAGTGGCAATCTACAGATGCATACTGTAGGATGTAAATTTTAGTGCAGTATGCAATGTCCATGTTTATAGAAAGTCCGTGAAAATCAGAAAATAATATTCTATCCTTGTTCTATTCTATGGGCTGCATCATCAAGGAAACAGTTTTACAGGAAGACATTACCTTCCAAGTTTGCATATTTGAGCCTTCTTTCACTTTTGACAACAGAAAATGCATCATCTACATGAAAACTTGTACAGTAGGATCAAACTTTTCTTCAATTACTTTAATTAGCAAAACCCACTCTTAAAGTACTGTTAACCCATAAATATATACAATTAATACAATTTCTAAGCAAAAAAATTAACCGCCAAAAGACAGAAATTTTGTCAGTTCTCAAATCAAAAGCTGCATGAATTGCATGAAAGATCTCAAACTGTATTTCTGGAAGGTCAAGGGCAAGACAAGAACAATAAGAAAACAGATTGTGCAGGAAGGAAACAACTTTGTTATTTTGACCGTGTCAGCCAAGTTTATGTAGAGTCTATAGTCCTGAATAATTTCATTCTTCTATTTAAACACAGAGGGAAGTCACCTCAAGTTAACTGTCAACTAAATTTTGCAAGTCCCTTTTTCCAAACCTCACAAGTATTTTTCATTATATTTCTGCATAAAACATTGAAAAAAAAAAGTTAAGCTTGAAGAGTCTCTGCACAGATTTAATTAATAATTGCAACCTTATTGTCATATAACTGAAAGACAACATTCCTGAATTTGGACAACAGAGTACACTATTTCACATTGGGAAAGAGGGGGGATTGTAAATTTCCTTGTAATAGAAATCAAACAATTGCACAAGTTGTTGCAACTATCATTTCTTTTCTACCTTTGGATGGCCACAACTATTGCTGTTTTGTTCTAAATTATGTCGTAGCATTTACCATTCATCGCAATTTTTGTATTGTACTTATGACCTATTGAAGTCTGTTTTGTCAATGGATGTCAATCTCCCCTCACTTTCATGAAAATAATTATTGTTTTACTTTAAAATTTAAACAAGCTTCATTTCTGCTTTACAAGAAATCAGTGTTGTTACATTTTATTCAGTTTCAAACATCCTTTTTTTCATAATTCCACTTTCATTCAAATAAAAATTCAAATTTAAAAAAAAAAAAACACATGCTCAAGATAGAAGCTTGTTACAAAGGAAATCTTTGCACTATTATTCAAGACCCAAACAGACCATTTAAGTCTTCCATGATAATCACACAAGAGTACCATACCTGCGGTTTTATCTCACTGACAGCAGCACATAACCGAAAGTTTCCCACACTGACCATCTCTACACTCTGGGTTGCCATCATATCTGCTTACTCAGGCTCTACATGCTTTCATATAATTAAAAAAATTTGGACAGTGCTCTCCACAGGTTGAAAGAAAATATAGAGTGGTGATCACACAGGAAGCACTTCTATGATTGACACATGATTGCCTGTGGGAAAGTTTGGGAAAAGAGGTGTTTTCCTTCCTTCTAAAAAGTTTGATATTTGGATGGTGAAAAGTGGGGACTTCAGTTATTTTGGTTCATTTTCCAACTTTTTCTGACACTCAGGCAGTAAGTATGTAACTCTAGAAATAGTTATTTAATTTATGAAAAGTATGTTGAGAACAAATTAAAGGTTGCATTATCAACAGGACAGATGTATTTTTTTGAAGGGTAGCACCTTTTTTCCTGAGAGGAAGCTATTTTCACTCTCAGCCTCTGAACCCTCTGTAGAGAACACTGTCAGGGAAAATAGTGTAGAAAAGTTTACACCAGCATAAAACCAATGACTATTTGAAGGGTTTGCATCTATACAGTTTCTATTCAACTTCATGAAAAGGACAAAGCTGGAAGCTATTTTAGAAGACCAAGCCATTTAAGTAAACCTAAGTTTTCCAACTACTGCAACACTTTTACTCAGATAATCCTTTGTCCATGTAAAAAAAAGAACTTTACTTTTTATCTTGAAATACACTGTAAAATATCCAAGTGTCATCATGTCAGACTGCAAAGGCTTTTAAGTCATGTTTTGCTCACACCCTACAACAAACTACAGTATTTGAAACACTAAGATTTTCCTATTCCTCTGTAAGCATAAATTTACTGGCTTCCTTGGTACAGGAACTATTCAGCCCTGAGACTGATTGCGCAATAAAACCATCTGCAATGCCACAATTCTGTTACATTGCAGTGAATTGCAAAACGTAATCTATGTCCACACAGTATATCCAGAAAGGAAAGAAATTTGTTGCAAAATATTGTTCCATGTACTGCAGTATTACGCAACCAACAAAATTCTTCTTTCACAGATGATTATAATCTTCTAGTACCTTGCATGGTAATTTCTCACAGCTACTAGACAACCACTCATGTTTACAAGTAATCACACATTATTTACTGTTACCAGTTTCATCTCAATTACAACATACAGTCAATGCTACCTGTGATCCTATCTTTTTGTTATGTCTACATAATCCCTTACATAAATTCTTGATAAGGATACATTCGTTTTCTAAAACCTTACACGATTGTCCACTTTTCAGTTTTCAGTTAAGTAAATAATGAAAAAAAAATAAAAAAAAAAAATGACAGTTTTCGTATTTATCTTCCTTTTTCTATTATGATGTTGTTCATTTAGGGTGAGACTGTTAAGAGGACATTACCCCATTTTCCTGCCAAACATGTCCTAATGTTACCTCTCCATCAAGTCAACACAGGGTGCTTCCAACAAACATAAAAAACATTACAATTAGGAGACACAGTGTTAAAAACAAAGCAATAAACACAATTGTTGAACACACAAACCACATAGCTTCAACAGGGATAAATAAGCAGCCAAAATGTCACAAAAACAGCAAATGTTTTTCCTGGGATGTCAAACTCACCCAGTTTTGACCATATCCATCAACCCATCAAAAATGTAAGACCTTTGGAAAGAAATGTCAGAATTTTTGTCATACAGATTTTTTTGATTCATCATAATTGAGAGGTCTACTTGGGCTGTGTCTTTCAAACGAAAATGAACGAGATAGCATAACAACAAGTGACCTACTCTGTCAGGAAAAGTAAGTACAAATTAGGTTTTATGAGGTTATGCTATTTCTGCAAGATGGCAAGTTTTGTTTTGGAAATTTATTCATTCCTCCAGCTTTGTCAAAACGTTTTTTTAAATTCTGCATGAGACAAACCAACTGAGAGAATCAATAATTTAGTTGACATGTAACATGAAAACCTAGGGCTAGAACGAAAGAATGTGAAAAAGAATATAACCTGCCTATTTTTAGCAATAGCATTGCAGTCCCAAAATGATGTACTTTTAAAGCCCACTTTGGCCTTTCTACCAAAAGTGCATTCAAACATATACTAGACACCTCAAAATTTTTGCCTTTTTGTCCTTTTTTGTGACCTTTAAGAACAACCCATGTATGCCTTAAAGCAGAAATGAAAAGGCCTTGTCCTAATGAATGTGTAAAAAATATTCAGTGCTGTAGATCTTGTCAAAATACCAAAACAGGAATATTTTGAAAACTCACGGCACACCCAAAGATACAAACACACACTACAATATGTTAACAGGAATGTATGGTTCACTAGTTAGGAATATTCTCCTAAACAAAAACTTGATGAAAGTCTGAGGGAAGTGGGTATTTTTGGAAAAAACAATTATGAATTCAACCTTCTAGCTTTCAGTGATTATACGTGCTGAAGAAGGGTTCAAATAGTTTAAACTGGAAAAAAATGGTTTTCTGTACACTCAAAAATGCATGACAAGCTTTGAGTATTCAAAAGGGCTATCACTTCCATGCATGTCAGTTGTGCAATCTTGTTCAAACAATACAACTATTAAAACCTAAGCATGCCCCTAGAAGGTGAGAATGGGTCAATGTCGAATTGTCACTGACCCAGTTCTAGGAACTGAACTATCTTTACCACAGACAAATCCAAGGGTACTGAAAAGTACACAGACAATATATTTGATAAATGCACCCCCAAACTGACAAAGCAGTTCACCCTTGGTATTCAGCACCAATAAGCATTAAAATTGAACAACCAACTACTACAGCAAGGTATACCTTCATGTTTGACTTTTATTATGCACAAGCCAAACAGGGATCTTTTAAACAGTTCCTTTTCTTCAAACTGAAGTCTTTAGAGCAAGTACTGAGGTATAGACTTCATTCCAGAAGAATTACCTAAAGTGCAGCCTGCCTGAATGCAGATAAAGCCAAGACTACCATAAGTGAATCATTGCTAAATGGCCAAAATTATAAAACAAGTTTTTCTTTCCATTTTCACATAAATTTTTGGGTGGGAGAATATGTTTCCATAAACAGAGATTGAATGCAGACAATCTGTATCGTACAATGAACAAAGCCCTGTGTATTAACATAGCATGATCACCTTAATGAAAAAGCTTGAAATCTGAGCTTAACCCCTATCTAAATTTTCACAAGGGTAGTCACACTGTTGCTAGCCATACCTTACAAGAAAAGTAAAACTAATCATGTTCACACAAAGTTACTGGTACATAGGTGTGCACTGTACATTTGAACAGGAAATGTGTTAAGTATACAACATGCAATACTGCAAGGGGAAGTCAGAGTCAAGCATCTTCCATTGTAGGCCAACTGACGTAATAAATATGCGCAATAGCTTGAATCTACTGATGAAAAATTGTTAGTGTGATCTGACCAAAGTGGGAAAGGAAAAAGTAAGGGTCAAAGGTGATTAATTTTCCTTTACCACTATAAACAAAAATACCTTGGCAGGTTTTATATTATATGTCGTTAATTTTTTTTTTTTTTTTTTTTTTAAAGGGAGCAAGCACTTTTCCATTTCAGTTTATACAGAAACCACAAGCTCTGTTAGCATGAACCCAACACCTGCGTGAGTGTAACACTGAACTTACATACCTTTAAAATATGTACAATTCTTTTGTGTCAAGTTTACTTTGTATAGGTAAATGCAAACAACTCTGAAACACAGCTACTCCTATAAACACCATGGAGAGCAAGCAATACACAAAGGGAACAAAACACACTTATGCAGGGTTAACATCATTCGGTGGAAACCTTCCAAGTTTTAGATTTTCTACTTTGAGCAATTTTCGGTAGATATATGTTAGGATATGTTTATGCTGATAAAATCAAAACTTTATCTTGTTTTTTACCATAAAACATCAAAAACCATCTTTAAATGAAAGCTTACAGTTAACTGTTTATATTTTTTTTGCTTCAGATAGCAACTTTTGAGAAGTATTGCAATTTGTCACAAAGACTAAACCTTGGCCATGAAGGCCCAGTAGGGCAAAGTATGATCAATACCAGTTAGAACTTCTCGAAAAATATTTCTTACAAATTGGAAATTTTAAAACAGAGCTTATTTATTGCCACCAATCTGCACCTCCGCTGCCCCTACGTCATTCTCCACCAAGGCGAAAAGATGAAAGGCCTGTTGATCTCTCTTCAAAATATATTTATCATTTGGCTATCACATATTCATTCATACAATTTTCACAGTTGCTGGCCAAACTTTATCCTGACCAACTTGCTTTTGAATCTACATGGGGTTCTGAAACTAAATGAAGGAAAGAACTTAGAGCCTACCCGCCATCCTCTTCGGCCTCCCTTCCTTTGAGTTTGTTGAGCAACTTGGTGCTGCTTCTCCGGACGGATGCCCGTAGCTTAGAGAGTGACCCGCTTCTCCGCAATTTGCCTTCCTCGTTCTGATGAGAGTGTGGGGAAAATTGAAAATGGGAAAGATGCAAGACATGCAAGAAGAGCAGGCATAAAGAAAAAAAAACGGAAGAAAAAAAATTAAAATCAAAGTCAAGCTTGGTTTAGGGTTTGCACATTTTATTGTATTTTTTTGTTGGAGAGCATGAAAAGGACATTTCATGGGTGAAAGAGTCAAAGCAACAATCTCTCAGTTGGTGGTATAGTAGCAAAGCATAGGAGGAAAAAAAAAATCAAATTTACTTAAATGAAACTGAATGTATTGGGAATTTGACAAGCAACTGAACAAATGTCTGAAGTGACAGGGCAGCAGGAAACCAAATGACATGTCTGATGGGGCTAAGTTTGATAAAGTAAACCTGTCCATAAAAAGCTACCATAACAGACTATAAAACTACAAGTACATGCAATGTAACATGCAGTCCCCAATCTAAACATGCACTTTTGTCCACAATGGCACAGCAAAGCTCACAAAAAAACATTTAAGAAAAGGTGTCACTGAGATCAGTCATGATGTGAAGAAGTTTGAGTTGAAATACTACAGTAGGTATCCTAGCTTCAAACCAAAAACATGCACAACATTGCTACATATTTCTACAGCAAAGGCTCTCTAAAGGCAGCTTGCTTCTTTCTTTTCTTACTTCTTTCTTTTTGTCATAAAACAAGAATTAAAACATCAAATGATGACATGGTGCAAAAATAGCATCTGAATCACCATAACTTCAGCTTTTACAAATTTAGACTCATGTCAGTATATAGACACATCACAAATATACTATACGTTACACTGCTTGACAAATCCATTGTATATTCCTTCCTACAGTAAGTCACAGCCACACACTTCTGCATGACAACCAAGTTAATCTGATTTGATTTGATCTTCATAGTTAAAAGTGCAAGAATTGTAGTTCCAAATTAAAAGCAATTTTTTCTTTTCAGATGCAGTGAGAATACCCCTTATATTTTAGAACTTAACAAGCATTTATACTGCTATTAAAAGTAGTGTGACTTGTAAACAAAAAGCCCTAACTTTACTTGGCAGTTAAGTAGTACACTCTTCTCTGGAAAAATCATTTGCAATAATGTTTGAATGTTTCTGAAGCAACTTGTTGCTTATGCCAAAATAATGATGTGGAGTGTTGCAGAGTGTTATTTTGGTAACCCTATACTAATCATTTCTTCTTAATTATTCATTAGATAGTTTATGATTCAGTTATTGATACTGATGATTTTCAGGGACACAATTTCAACTTTTAAAATGAAACCCTCAGGATGAACTAATGTTACATTTGTTCTTGAAATGAAGATTCTAAAACACAGGATAACATTTGCCATATATGGCACGTCCCTAGACATCACAATATTTGCATACTGAGCTCATGTTTATGTATGATTAAGTGCAAATCAGAAAGTGCCCTGTGAATGGTCAATTTTTGACAGATTTTGATGGCAATTGCAGCAATTTTCTTGGTTTTGAATGATTTCACATCGAACACCGAACTCTTTTGTTTGCATGTCACACAACCTTTAAACATACCACATGAATTCACACAATCCTATAGCCAATTTAACTCTAGTCAATTGAACAAAGGGGAAGCTAACATCTGTTCTAAGCTGTTTTAAATGCAATGTGGTCTCCTAAACCAAAATTTTCCCACAGAATAATGAGTTTTTAATGTTTCATTTATAGATGAAGGTCAGTGACAGATCATGTAAAGTAATTCCCCATTCTACAGGACCTTATTAGACATAACCATTTCCTTAAACCGGGCTAGTTTGTATGAGTAAGATACTTGGTACGTGGGAGGAGTCAGAAGCCTAGAATAATACCCCAAACACATAAGTTTTTAACAAAGTTATAACAGAATATTACACAAACACTCTCTCTACCCTCTCAGTTTTGTTGTTTGTTGTAGATTTCAATAAGATATTATCTAACCACAAGCACAAAACTACTTCACTTGAATAGAAGGGTTATATTTGCTTCAAAGTTCAAAATAATGTGTCTGCGGTTTCTCATGTGATATAAACTAAGAATGACCTTGGCTGTGGCACACCACACAAATATAGGCATTTTCTCCTTTTCTGGGGTAAAGCATAAACATTCAAAAGGTCATTCTTGTCCAAAGCAGATAGAAGGCTAGAAAATTGATGATGTGGGGTTAGGCAAGTATGAGGCTGCATAAAATCATACTCAATATGTAAGATTAGAAGTACCAACATCATTTTCCAAAAAAAATACTAAAATACCTTTTTTTAACAACTCTTGCAGGGCTGCCAACATTGAGATCTTGAAATCAGGAAGATTTACCTCATAAATCAGGAAGATTTCAGGGATTTGTGTGGATTTCAATGGGGAAAATTTTGCTCTCAATCAGGAAGATTTTATATTTTGCATGTTTGGAGGTGAAATTTTCAGGAAGTCTTCTGCAGAATCAGGAAGACTTGGCAGCTCTGCAGTCTTGGACACAAAACTAAACATTCCATAATTCTTAGTCCTGACTCCTTAAGAAAAACTTTTTTGTCCAGAAATGACTCCACCTTCATATAGCATGGAGTAATGACTCCTAAATTCTTTTCCAAACATGTGAAGTCAAAGCATACATATTTATTTGTAGTTGGTTTCTCTTACGTAAGTAATGCTGAACTAGTGTGATACCTATCTTTACTTGGTTTTAAGTTTTCCCTTCAATCTTGTCCAAAGCAGAGAGAAGGTTAGAAAATTGAAGTTGTGGGGTTAGGCAAGTATGAGGCTGCATAAAACTATACTCAATATTTAAGATTAGAAGTACCAACATCATTTTCCAAAAAAATACTAAAATACCTTTTTTTAACATTTCTTGGAGGGCTGCCAACATTGAGGTCTTTAAATCAGGAAGATTTCAGGGATTTGTGTGCATTTCAATGGGGGAAATTCTGTTCTCATTCCGGATTTTATACCTTGCATGCTTGGAGGTGAAATTTTCAGGAAGTCTTCTGCAGAATCAGGAAGACTTGGCAGCTCTGCTCTTGGACACAAAACTAAACATCCCATAATTCTTAGCCCTGACTCCTTAAGAAAAACTTTTTTGTCCAGAAATGACTCCACCTTCATATAGCATGGAGTAATGACTCCTAAATTCTTTTCAAACCATGTGTAGTCAAAGCATACGTAATTATTTGTAGTTGGTTTCTCTTAAGTAAGTAATGCTGAACTAGTGTGATACTTATCTTTACTTGGTTTTAAGTTTTCCCCTAAATTGACCACTAGTATTATCTGATTTTGCAAATTAGGCCAATAAGCTAAGGAAATACCTTAAGTTTTGATTGGCTTCTCTGGTGTATTTTATCTCACTAGTAGTCAAGGATTTTAATATACAACTTTGTAATGACAATAGAGGAATTGTGATTGACTCCATTTAATGGAGATTTCCTTATAGCAAACAGATGCAGGAGTCTACTGGAGTGCCTAAATTTGTGCTAGTTAAAATTGACATCTGAAATGGCTGGCATTTTATTAACTGCTTTAAATACTAGAAAAAAGAAAAATGGTTTCCTGATAGGGAAAAAGGAAAAAACAAAAATAGTGGCAATGTTTTTATGTACCAAAGAGTAAAGAAGAGAGGCTCATTTGGAAGTATCAAAGAGTCCAGGAAGAAAGGGAACCTTTGCACATAAAAATCTTACATCACTTAATTTGTCTCTATAAAACTTGAATTACTCCACCCTGATGTACATTTAAATCCAACATATAAGTCATTGGGACAGGACCTTAACAACTTCACTAAAATGACCAAAAAATATCATTAACTGACCAACATAGGAATTTTCTAGTCATGCCAATGTATTGTGGGTATGGTTTACTTTCTTTGAGACCACAACAATTTTATAGACCTAGAGTAACTGTGCCTCTCTTAATGCTCCCCTTCTGCTAAGCTTGTACCCTCTTTTAAGAGGTAGAGAAACACTACATGAGGACATTCTACAGTTCCAGACAATGTCTTATAAAGAATGCGTATTTTTCTGATTTTCATCCTTCTAAAACTGAAATATTACATGATGTAATGTACTTTGATGTACAAGAGCTTTACAGTATTTGCCTATAAAATGATGCAACAATTTGTCACTTTGATGAGATAACTGCAGAAAACTGATCAAAAGCATAAAACTGAACTATAAAGTAATGGAAAGTAATTTAACTCTGGCACTGACACAATATAATGCAAGGCCATTAACCCAAAGATTTTACTACCTCTCAAAATTGGTTTCAAATATTTATATCTTTAGATAGTATGCAATGCAAGTGCCATGAAATTTGTTGCAACAAATGAAGAAACTCGCTTTCTATGGAAGATTTTTTTCCTTATGAAGTTGTAGCATATTTTTTTTCTTATGTTTTATTATTCTTTAGAGCTAATATCCATTGTCCACCTTATTCAATATTATTTGAAGCAGAAACTTATTTGCATTCATGATGAGGGATGTCTACTTAACCCTTTCTCAGCCACGTAGGTAGTATTACTGAGAAGTTTACGTTTACAACTGCGTACATAAATTATGTAAAATTACATAATGTGGAACTTCTTGGTTGAAAAGGGTGTTGTTACAGTTATGGACACTGTCTTTGAAAGGGTTTAGAACAGCAACACACTATAGGTAGGACTTACAAATCAAGTGAAACAAGAAAATTACCATATCAAACAATAAAACATTTGGGTATTAAACACTCAGAACATTAAGTTTAAAAGCAAAAAATTGTGCTGAATAAATTATTGGCCAGTACTGATTCTTACATGTATTAGCAAGTGGCAATTAATGTGTAAATCCAAGGTTGAATTTTTAGGCTCCTATTCAATCCTAAATTGTAATTTTTTATAGATCATACTGGAAGTTCTTCATAAGACAGCGTTCTGTCAGGAACATTGAGTAGAAGCTTTTCATGATGAAACAAAATGATCAGGGCTCATACAGCTTACCTCACTAGTTTCTTGATAAGGGTGATTGTTTGACAAATTTTGCATAACTGTATTGTTACAAATTTTGAAGAAAATTAAGCCATATTCTTTTACCCTAATATAAGAACACCAAACAGAAAACTGCCGGCAGCCGTCATCTTCTGTAGTCTGCTGACCAGTCTAAGAAACACCAAAGGCTATCAAAACTCTTCATAAAAGATCCCCAGTCATGATGACCATCTCGGGAATAAACTTAACTTCTATCTGAATTTGCCACAAGTTGAGGAATCATTTATGTATGACTAATAGTTAAGAATGAAGGAATTAAAACACATTGCTGGCTACTTAGGTATTAGAAAGGTCTTTCCCAATACTCTAATTTTAGGACATCGGCATGTTGATATCAATTTCTTAGAATGATTGTTTTTCTTTGTAATAACTATTCGAAGAAAACATTATTACTTCAACGGGATTGTTAGAGTTAATGGGACATTCAAACTTCCCCAAATTTCAATGAATACAATGAAACAACCCAGTCCTAACACATTTTTTATTTCTCCTTTATTACTAGATTTTTCCAAGAGCAACTCTGTGTTTTGTTACTATAAGTACCAGCAACCTTAATGTTTCCTTCAAAAAACAAATGAGAGCAGATGTTAACAGGAGGAAGAGAAGAATGGACAAAATATGTAGACTGTCAGTTCCTAGTGACAGGAACTACAGTTCATAGAGCACAAAGTGTAAGCTAACAGAACACTGAAGTTCCATCTACACAATCATATATTTGTTCATGAACATTATCATACAAACATTAGAGCATTTTTTGAAAAGATGAAACATGCTGCTAAAAGCTTGCACTTCTTCATACATATTGAAAGTCATATTTGTTAACAGAGCCGTACACATGATCATGCATTTGTCAGTAAGCATTGTCATACTGTACAAATGTATGATGATGTTTTTGACCAAATCTACATCATGTAGGGTTAACGAAGACCTATGAAATGGTAAAAAAAGAAATACGAACTATGTATTAAAAATTGGTTTCCCTATTACACTCTTCACTGACATGTGAATATATCAACTCCACTTTAAAATGCCAACCCCCCCCCCTTTCTACATTCTTCTAAAAGATAATTGCCATAACATTATTACAATCATAAAAAATATCAAAGTCAATGGAAGAATAAGCAGTGTTCTGGTGGATTTTTTTTTCCTTCACAGTAATTTGTAGTCATTTAGTATATGCTTTATTAATCAGAGGACAGAAGTAAAGCCAGGTTTTCCAAGTTACCCGACAAAGAATAAAAGTTGCTGAAGCAGAGTGAAACTGTAGTTTACAGGAACAGATCTGTTCCGAAAAAAATATTATCCACAAATAATCATAGAACAGCAACTTTAAAAACTGAGATTAGATTTGATATTCACATTTATAGATAGCTTGAAAATTTTCAACCCTTACAAGACTACATAACTAAACAAAGTTTCAACAAAAACATGTTTCATTCTCTTCCAGCCATAAAGTTTTAAGTTGAAATTACTATTCCTTCAACTTAAAGATTACAGTACCAAGGATAAAACACAAGATTCATTATGAACAAAAAAGAAAGACAAACTAACCAGGATAAAAAGATGTCCCCCAGATCTCCTCTCCCTTAGAAAGATATTTTAATTGCAAGTTCCTATCTTCCATTTCACGATGGTTTACCTCAATTTGGTGACAAATAGGCTAAGGGATTTCCCTACTAAATTAAACTATTCTAGAATTAAGCAATAAGGACAGTCTGTCACATGACCTGATACACTATCTCCTCCCCACCCCCCTCCACATCCTTCTTCGGAGGTGAAATAAAACTAAAATACATTACACAGGTCAACCTTCCACAAATTCTGCCCGTCAATTCTGGCCTATTTTCCTGCCATTTTATCTAATTTTCTAGGCTTCATCTTCAATTTACCTAACAATAGGTGCCTTCCAATCCACCTAAAAATAGATGAGGGACTTCCCTTAAATAATAGAAATAGATGGAGCTATTGACTATTTGGCAAAACCAACATTATCTTCACACATGATTACTTCAGCACTTCCAACAATGTAAGCTACTTCTTTTGGAAAAGGTAAATATTTACATCTTGAAGGAAACAAGGCATAGTACCCCAATCTAAATTAGTGTTAACTAGTAATATTTTTTTCTTGACTGTGTTTTTAATGGGTTTCTAGAGGAAAATTCTAATTCCCTTTTCAATTTTCTACAAATATTTTTCTTGAATGCTCAACTACATTAAATGCATACGATCAACGGTCACTTCATCCCTATGATTATTGTTTCCTATTGAACTGGAACAGCATCCACACCACACATTCAGTGAATTTGGACCAGCTGCCAGTCTACTCAACAGTTTGGCTCCTTGTCTAGCAGAGCTAAGAGGAACCACAAGCAATTGTCCAAGACCAGAACCTTTAAAATTATTTGAAAAGTCAACTATACTGAATACAAATGTTTGGAATGATGAAGGCTATCTTGGTTTTACAAGCTGTATTTTCACATCAGAAGCCACTTCTTAAGCAACAAAGCTATTTTCTGTGCATGAATCACCAAACATGTGCACATATTGTTTCAAAAACTAACCTCCTCACTGAATTTATAAATTGAAAGAAACTTTAGCTAGGAATGTGTTTGGCAATTAGAGACTGTCCATATAACTAAAGCAAACTACATCCTTAATCTAAGAGACCATAGGATAAAAATTGCTTGAAGGCTGCATAATGTAAGGTTTGATAGCACCTCATTCCATACGGGTGTCTCTGCCAATAAAACATGCAACTTCTAAATATGAAACAAACAAACCAAGAAGTTGACATTTGTCCACATTACAATTTTGGATTTATAGAAACTACCTCTTGAGGATTAAAAATTTCATTTTATTATTTTGATACTATCATTGACACCTAATTAAGAATGACTTAAAGTGCCATTTTAAAGAAATTGAGAATAGAAAGAGGATTCGGCTGCTTAATAACTGGGATTTCCACTTCGCAACCAAAACTAATTTTGAAGGACAACGACAGCAAGCGTTCACAATTACTGTTCATGCTCCTTCTTGGCAGTGAAACTATGAGATGGGATCCCCCACTAAAATGAAACTGATGAAGTTATTCACCTGTTGCGCAAAAGTTAAATTCCTTTCACAGGTGTGGCCGACTTAATTTCTAAGACTGTAACTCAAATGATGGTCTTTGATAAATAAGTGAATGAACCTTTCATTATTATTTTAAACCACATTTACACAGAGCTTTGCATTTTTGCTGCAAGAAACTACTGGACTACAGAACTACCGGACTAACAATACCTTGTTAAATGGGAAGCAGCAAAAGCAAAACTTTTAAGTGACAATGTGATGGCAAAAATGACAAAAATCCGCTAATAAGACTTTTTGCTTTTCATTTCCTCCAGGGAAAATTCAAGCTACCAGGAATGTGGATGAGTTAAAAGCTTGCAGACATTTTATTTTCCTCCTTTATCCCATGTCAATTTGAAGGACAACACCACAAACAAACTATTTAGTTCTATTTCCTGCACTATGTGGGATGCATTTACGTAGGAGAAATTTGTGACTTCTAGCAACTTCTGTCACCCCCTCTCGTTTTAACGTCAGAAGCAGATCTAGAGTGTTAACTTGGGTCATGTACTTCGTGTTTTTGCAAAGTTCTCTTTACAAACATATTTATTACACAGTAACTTTGACATTCTTCCATCAATAATCCAAATTAGACTCCCTCTAATTATTTTCATTGTGTTTCCCCTTTGTTTCCTTCACGACTGACGTACATCCCAACTGAAATAGCTAAAACAAGCATTTCCTGAAATAAGAGACTGTTCTTACGATTTGCTAATTGACACTTGATTCTTCAGCATTTATTCTAAAATGATCAGCACATATTTACCACCATCACAGATGAAATAAAAATAAAGAAAAAAAAAAATTCCAATGATGTATAATGCTTGACATCTTCCTGGTAGTTGGCAGCTGAGATAAGAGTGAGTTGCTAGTGCATACAAACGTCATGTTAGGCAAGGTTAAATACGTAACAAGCAAAAAAAACTATATATTAACTAAAAGGAGACAAATGAGAATTACAATACAGGTTTACCAAGATGACAAGTTTGGAGCACAAATAATACTACAGCATGACAAATTTATCCTCCGTACTTAAACAAAATTTTTTTTCTTTTTA
The DNA here is from genome assembly GCA_037179385.1 of Holothuria scabra. Classification (NCBI taxonomy): domain Eukaryota; kingdom Metazoa; phylum Echinodermata; class Holothuroidea; order Aspidochirotida; family Holothuriidae; genus Holothuria; species Holothuria scabra. Next base: position 20,625,535 of record CM074180.1, read on the forward strand.
TTTCTTTCAGTTTCAAGCAACTTAACAGAAACATAACACTTTTTGTGCAAAAGTTTTGGTGGAAAAAATTTAACCAAAACGGAATGTTTGTTTCTCATGCCAAAATGGCCAACATTTTTAAGTGGTTCCACATGACACAGAAAGGAAGTGAATGTATTCCCAAAGCCAGAAGAAACGTAACAAACGAGGATGAAGTGAAAAATACCTACCTCCTGTTAGGAAAGACAGTATCTAAAACCTTACGTGCAAAATTGTAGTACCTATGAAATATATTATTAATACATGCAATATGGTGCCAAGTTATCTTACAGTAAATTCATCTTAATCATAAACATAATGTAACATGAAGGAAATTAACAATCAACGGGTATATAATATACATAAATGATGAAAAGTGATTTCAAACAGCGTGCATGTAATTGAGTACACATAATAGGAAAGTGAGTACATGAGCAATTTTAAGTTGTGACCTACGGTAATAATAAAGAAGGTAAAAAATTAGCAAAACCATTTTGGCAAATGCTGGGAAAAGATGATTAAGGGAATATAGATCAAACCTTGTAACTCAAAAGGGTTCCCATGAACTCCATGAGAATCATGGTTAATGCCTTGTTGTTGATAAAAATATTGCCATTGAAACACTGTAGTCCTAAGACAGTTTATTCAAGAATGCATAATTTCTGACCAGGAAGTGAGTACAATACTTGGTGGGAGAATACTTTTATTTTCCATTTCTAAACAAAATGCTTACTTGGAAACTGGTGGGATAAATTCATGATTTATGACTGGTGGGATACATTTATCATTTATGACTGGTGGGATAAATTTATGATTTAACAAGATTTATATGCAGTGCTTTCAGAAAAATTAATTCTTTAAAGTAGCTTAGCTTTGTATTTTATTGTTTTCAAAACAGACTAATTCCACTTAGAGGCAGTGAAGGGAAAACTCATTTAGATGTGTTTCCTCTCTTCCAATATAAGAATGAACAAAGTAACAGAATACAGAATTAAAATTGTTTTGAAATGAAATCACTTTGCAGCTTGTTTAATAAATGACAATCCCTTTTAATAAAGCATTTCAGGGGTACGTGGTGTTAACAAGTAGCATGATTATCTCCCTGTTTCCAGTACCCAGGGGGCAATCTCAAAAAGGGGAGTTTTGTTTTCTGTATATGTGTTCCTTTTCTGTAGGAAAAAATGGCCCATAAAAAAATTCATACACTAACTACCATTTTCACTTCCAGGAAGATACCAAAATCTATACTAAATCAATTTTTTCTTAGAGATTTCTTTTATTCTGCCCAGTGCTGTACTTGTCTTAAATTTTCTTTGCTTTAAGTTTAGTTACTTGTAGTTAGTCCAGTGCCACTGACTACTATTTTGTACAGACAACAGTTCATTATTTTTTTGAGAAGAAGGACACAATCATTGAAATAATTTAAATAGTACCCAGCTACCAGAATTATTCAAAATGGCATGAGGTAATACATGGATGGGGATCCTTTGTGCTTTGCAATCCCTTGGACTGCTCCTGATTTTATAATAAAAGAAAGAAGAAAGAAAGAACTATGAGGATTCAATCAAATAAGTATTGCAGGTGTATATATAAAGGGTTAATATGAGGAGCAATCATTCACTGTTAATTGTGACCACCAAGAATCCCTTCTACTGTGACACCAAATATGTACCATGGAATTTCAGGGAGGGCGCCAGACATCACAAATGGAAGGTGATGCAACGCTATACATGACAGATGCAAGGTGGATGTTAATTAAGTGCAGTGTTGTTAAATAGATCACATTATCATTCTGGGGTACAGGCATGTTTATAAATTTCATATGTTCTTGTAGGTATCTCTCCCTAATACCCACATGACATTTGATATTGGGAATCATTTTAAAACAGAGTGAATCTAGCAGTAATATCTCGTGTATATCACATAACCTTTCAGATGATAGTTATAAGCTAAGCTACATATTTTGAGACATCATTTTCCAATTGGTTAAGTAAGTGTTAAGAATACTTAAGTGATGGCAGTATTTAACTAAAGATGGCATCATCCAAAACTTTCTTCCTGTAGGCTACCAAGTCTTTAAATGGCAATTTTCCAAAAAGCACTCTATCCTCCAAAATTCAAACAAGTCCCTTTAATTGTTTCCCATCAATTTATCACTGGCTTTTGTTCAAATTTATTTTTGGCAAACCTCTCAGAAATCATTTTCTCTAAAATCCATTGAATCTACCTGTAACATTTGCAAACTGACACGGGGGAATGTACCTGTTTATTCACCAAAAATTGCTCATGTGACTCACCCCTCTCCAGTAAACGCCGATACTCACATCATCGCTGCCCCCTATGTCCCCTCTTTCATATGACACACTTTCAGCACTACTGTGCCTGTTGCTACTGCTACGACGATGATCTCGCTGTCTTTCTTTGGCAAGGGCTTCTGAGCGCGAAACATCTGTAGAGAGGTCTTGTCCGAGGAGCTCTCTCACTTTTGTTTCCCTTACTACATCTACGGGCTATGTGAGAAAAATGAGATGAGGCCCTCTATAAAATATGACCCTCTCCACCATCATGTCAGTGTAACAATTCTTCAGCATGAAATTCAATTCAATATGTAAGACTTTCTTGGCTTAATTAAAATTTTCAAGAGCAAACTGTGATAAAATACAACTTGTCTTATGAAGCAAAAATATTTATAGCGTCTTTCAAAAATTCAACAAGTCTTTGAAGTCACTTTTCAAGCAAACATCAATCACCTTAAAAGTATTTATGTTAAGCTTTTCATGGAAGCAGGATACAAACCAAAGCAATGCATTTTTTCTAATTTTAATAGAAAGCATTTTGAAGAATAAGATGAAAAAAAATTCAAGCAACATTAAAACCTACAGCAAATATTGCTATGTTTTGATAGAAATGTAACTACAATAAAACATACCACAGTTTCATCTAACCCCAAATGATGAACAACTAACTGGAAACACATAAGACGCAAAGTACAAGACAGAAAGTTTAGCCAAAATACCCATGAAGAGTGGAATTAATTTTTTTAAGACTGCACCATTTTAATTGGAGATTGGCAAGCAAAAGACAGAAAGGCAAATTTAACAAAACAATATAATACTTACATTTTTTCTAGATTTTTGTGCACATTCTTCTAAAATTTCTGCTGCTTCATACTTTCCTTGTCTTCTATAGAGGGCTCCTAAATTTTTCAGCGTGGTAGTCACCGTGGGGCTACTTCAGTAAGAGGGAAAGAAACAGGGAGGCCAATTGATTCTGGGAAGTTCACTGATTGCTCATCTTAAGCAAAATACTGTAATCTGTGTTATAATTCATCCTCAGAAGGAGATTGAAGCTTCTACTCCACCATTTCTAAGTTCTTTTTAAATTATATAATACCATATAATACATTAGGATAAATATAGAGCACAGTATGACTAACGGCAATTCGCATGCACTTCACAAAATTGTGGATGAAATACATTGTTCATAAAGGCAAAAGGAAATCGAGATAACACTATAGTTTAAAAAAGTTAATTTTAAAGTCCAGCTTTAAATTTTCAAATATTTGTTATAGTTCTGAGAGATAGTGGAAGGGAATTATGAAATCTGGGTAGAGCTACCATAAACCCACAGTCACGATATGACTTGTGAGTAGGGAAAGGAAAGACTAACCCTACTTTTCAAATTTAGTCAGGAACAAAAGTACATAACGAGAATGTGACACATCGCTTCATTTTCGTGTGCAAGATTTACATAAAATGAATTCAAAGATGGTAAAATTGTGATCTCCCAAATCAAATCAATGCTAAACCATAGGAAGATTCTATGGTTTTTACACAATGATCAGCTTTTGTTCATAAATGCTCTAAAGTTTTAGTACTGCTAAACTGATAAAAGGATAAGTGCACTTCATGCCTAGGTGTCAATAATATGTGGGGGGGGGGGAGAAGGGGAGATATCTTTACATTTTAGAAACACACCCATTGACTTCAAATTTTTATACAGTAAAATTTTTGACAAAAAGTCCAATATTCCAGTAATGATTGAAAATACTGGTTCATACTATCACACTATTTTGAGAGAGTTAAAGGCAAAAAATTAGTCCTATTTCTTTAACCAATGTACAGTTAACATAACAGTAACATTTCCTGATGATTTGGACTTAGTGATTTGAATCTTAATTCACTATACAAGAAAGTGCAATACCTGTCAACTTTAGCTGCTTTATGCCAGCCACCATATTCTCCATATGGTGCGTTGTCTTTGAATTTACCCTGTTTGAGAAGAAAATAGTCTTGGAGTACTATCTACACAAAAATAATTAAATGTCCTGTGTGAAACCAAACTTTTTGACTTCTTAGTTACCTTTTTTGATTCATAATGCACAGAAAACTGAAAAAGCAATGAAAACACTAAAAACTTAAAAGGTAGTCACTGCAAAAATTGCTTGAAAATCAGCAAACTGTTGTGAATGACCTAATATTTGCCTTCAAGTGCATCTAAATCTTGTTTCTGAACACAGCTGTAAGCAAAAGGAAACACATGGAGCTAATGTCTTTGTATTAGGATAATGGGGTATTCTAGTTCTGACTATGTTGACTACGTTTTACCTTTAACTTAGAGGGGTTCAAAAAATATGGAAAAGCCACATTAAAGTACCCCTGTTGCTTGACTTTGAAATCATTGCTAACTCTTGAAAAGACATATTTCCTAGACAAACCAGTTCTTGAATTACAATGGAACAACAGCTTCAGCATTCTCTACATCATGATTCATCTTAAACCCAAAATCAGTTGAAACACAACTTTTTTGCAACTTGAGTCATGGTTCCATCATGTTTTATTCAGACTTTACTGCTCCTCATTGTAGAGTGAAGTCACCTTTTGTCATGTAAACAAGAATTTTTGATGTTTTTCTACATTGTACCTTTGTTTCAAACCATTATCATGTAAAAGCTACTTTAAAGATAAAACCTGTTAAAAACCACACTGTGGCAATTTCTGTTGAAACAGGGTACTGCCCTTACTTTCTTCATAACCCTTGCAAAAATATTTGATTACGCCACATCCATTAAACATACATTTGCAGTTGGGCCAGCAGCAATACCACTCAAAAAGGGGAAGTTGCTAACCCTATGAGTGAAGTAAATTACTGGATTCATCAGAGATGTCAATCTTACACTCTCTAAGGAAACAATCATTTCTTCTAGAAACACACATCACCTAGGCTCTGAGGGTGCAAGAAAAAAATTTACAAAAATCTGTTACTTTGTATTTGATGTCATATTTCTAAAATGAAAACAACATTTTTCAAATCTTTGAAATTGCCACAAATTTTCGGATGGGGCTTTCATCTAAACCAGTGTTACTCATATGACTTTGAGGTAAACAAAATATATAAACTGAATTCTACCCACTCACTGGCAAGCACAATACTAATAACAAATGAAGCCCAACGTGACTCGAACCAACACATAAATATGAGTTACTAATCCACATGATAGTTCTTTCAAATTGGCAACTAATTCATCAGGGCTTTATCTAATGTCGTGTAGAGGCTTATCATATGGTGTCACAATACTTCCTGGCGGCCATGTTGGAGTACATGTAACTACGTAGTAGATCACATTCGAAGCACTTCTTCGATGAATGTGTATACACCACACATACCACAGTGCAAACTGTGCAGTGCCTTCAGCACAAATTCAGTGTATTAGGCATGATTGCCTCCAGCATGGCGGATCCGCGACGTAATTGCAAAGCCTCTCTATGTAATAACACACCCACTGCTCATGTAATGTACATTGCCTACAGCGTTTTTAACTATAAAAGGATCAACACTTCACGAAAGAATTAAAATTTCAAAAGCCTTCTTCACTTACAAGATTCATGCCAAATGCAAGCAGCAACATAATTTTGGTAAAATGAATTTTTTAAATAAAATTTGCATTTGATGGTTGTCTGATAATGTACATGAGACTTTTGTTACAGAGGGACATGCTAAATATTGCAACAAACTGTATGGCAACATAAGGCAGGAAATGAACAAACTTATTTTGGCTGTGACTTCTTACTATGACAGTAAATATGCACACAAACAACTGATGGAAGATGCCATTAGCAGCAATGAAATGAGATCTGAACAATGGTAGCAACCACTGCTATTTTGTTCAAATGACCGAGCTACAACCTGCTATAAATCCCCTCTTTCCTCCTTTCCCTCAAACTGTTTTACTTCTTTTTGCTCCCCCCCCCTTTTTTTAGTTTTTGTTTTGGGTTTGCATGTCAATTTTTTATGGTCAAGGAATCAAAAAGTTTTTCTGTCAGCACAGTAATTCTTAGCAACCTTTTTTTCATATTATTACAAACCTTTCAGGACACTTACAAACTACCTCATCTCAAGACCAACCTGTTTGTACATACATAACTAGGGAATGTGTTCACTGTTTTCAGTCTTCACTTTCTAAAGGAAATAACCTCCCATCGAAAAAGTAGAGAACGCAAGTTTTGTTCAAAGTTCAGCTATCTTTCAATTGATACCCCAAAATATGGTACATTAACTACCTTTCATAAATCTTGAGCACAGACTAAAATGTGTGTGTGCCATGAGTGTTGCCTATAAAGCATAACCTAACCTCAGTGCATTATATCTAGGAAATCTTCAATGGCAACACACACTTCACTGTGCATCCTTGCAAATGTTTAACTATGCTGCATGCCATGAATGAAGCCTCCCAAGTGGTGGCGTTATGTTTAAATTCATTTTCTCTGAAAAATTTCTAATGTGGTTGTTGCCAAACAGTGACCATGGTACTTGGCCAGTGATGCTGCTGTTCAGAAACTGTCCTAAAAAAATCAACTTTGAGTCTGCTGACAACAAACAAAGATATCTTGAAATGATTACACCAACCAACCAGCACAACATTTAAAGGCAAGATGTACAATCTACAACCTAACACATCTACAAGGACCAAAGATAGTAAGAATGCATAAAGATCGAAAAAAACAAAACGAGATGAAATAACAGCAGAAAGAAAGAAAAGACAACAGAGCTTTGGAACAAACTCATTTGAGAATGCTCCTTCTTTAAATAGGGTTTCTTTTTTTATCATGAAGACTAGATTGCATCAAACAAATATTGAAAAGGAAGAAAAAAGATAGATATGATCTTCATTTGAAATAACATGTGATTTAAAAATAGTTTTGTCATCTTATTGAGATTCTATAATGATGAAACCAACAATACATTTGTTCCCTTCATTCTGCATTTAAAATACTGACCCTCTTCCATCCACCAACTTCCCATTTCAAAAACAGTTCAGTATTCTGAGACCAGGGTTGTAGCTAGGCAAATTTGAATGCCGGGTAATTGTCTGATCTGGTGAAAACATCTCATCCTACGCCAATGGCATCTACCCCATTTCACAGCCGTCAATTTTTCATTTTCTCCTCATTTTATTTAAGGGAGTAAATTTGGGGCTAGTTTTAGGTCTCGGTAGGCAGATTGTAGTGGGTGGGGAGACGTGTGTTTGCCTGGAGTGCCAGGCGGGAACATTGAGTGCTGGGTACAGCCACCCAGAGCCGCCCACCGTAGCTACAACTCTGTCTGAGATATCAACAGGTAATTTTTCTTTGCCATTATACTCTTCCTTTTCATACTGTTGTGTTTCACAAAAAGAATCTGTAAAACATAATCCCTGTCATCTGTCAGGAATATTTCTCAGAATCCAATTATCATCCTCACCTTCTCTTCTCTTTCCTCTGCCTGCATCCATATAGGTTTGTTATCTTTGTCGTCAGGAGACACTCCGTATTCTCTTTCATGAGCCCTTGTCAACACCTGTTTGTAAAGCGTTTCCGCTGCTTTGTATTTTCCTTGTTTGAGATATGCTGATGCTAAGTTGTTCTTCGTTTTAGCTACGTTTGGATCATCTGGCCCAAGTTTCTTTTCATAAATTTCTAAAGCTCTTTGATAGTACCATTCAACCTTTAATACAACAAAATTAAAAAAAAAAGAAAGACATTTATTCTTCATCCCTTTTTACTTTTTTTTAACTTTTTTTTTAAAGAACTGTTTTCCATGATGGAGCTAATGAAGACTTGAAAGTTTCACTGATAACAGGATAAGAAATACTACATACCATTTGAAACTATAGTTCTCTCATTTACAATAAATGTTGCATACTCTCATAAAAACCCTTCCATATTCATCAGTAATAGCATCAATACACAAGTTTGGGTAAGATGCTTCATTCCCATACTGAACAATACACAAATGATAGATACACTCTTTGCAAATACAAAATCTACAAGTCTTTGTACTGGTGGCAGCAAATCCCTGATAGCCATTTTGTTCTTAAACAGAAATATCCTGAAATAGTTTACTCCAAGTCTAAATAGGCAATGGAAATGGGCAAAATTTCTTTTGCATGAAAAAGAATTTGGGCAACACAATATGGCAGACGATCACTTCAAGTACTCTCTGATAAATCAATCTACCTGCACAATTTGGCAATAGAGTGTTTTTTGTGACATCATAATTGGTTAGCCACCTCCCCTGAAGAGCAAAAAAATCAAGTCATCATGTAGGTCGTAAACTGCTTCTTATAATGCTGTCAACTAGCTATGCTCACTATACTACAGTTTTTCCCAAGCAGTCAAGAAAAGGGTGGACTCTGTGACGTCAGTGAATGATATCCATAGGACATTCCTTGATTGTCTTACATACGACAAATTAACTTAAGGGAAAAAAAAAACAATTTCTAGCCTGAGTAATTCAACTTTGAGTAGGTGATGTATACCAATATGAAAAAAACAATAATGTACACATTCCTCATACCAGCAAAGGTTCATAAATTTCATTACAAATGACTAATGCGCTAAAAAGTTAATTCATGGCTATTTTTAATATAGAGGGTACATCATGTTTTCAGGAGGGTACATCATGTTTTCAGAACAAGAGACCAAAACCTGTTTGAGGGATTGAAAAATTCTGCAAATTTGCAAGCAGTTATAAGATGTAATTAAAGTTACACTGCTCTGAGGATCGATTCAAAAGTGAAAAAAAAATATGATAAAGCAAGATAAAGTTACAATGATTGTGAAGATGATTACCTCTTCATATTTCCCTTGATTCTGACAGAGAAGAGCCAAATTATTGAGCTGTTTGGCAACATCAGGATGGTCCTTTCCCAGAACCTGATGAAGAATGAAAACAAGTACTTCTTGAAAAGTTTCAAATCCAGGATACATGACTGAATACACCCATATGTCACACAGATAAAAAAAAAAACCCATCTCATTCTATGAAATACAAAACCATTCTTTCATCTGCAGTGTTTTTATGTTATAATTAATTTGTGCCACACACAGTAAAAACTTCAGTCATCCTTTTGTCCCTTTGAAAATAAATATTTCACACTATTAATTAGAGCAAGTAAGAGACTGCAGTATACACAAGGGACAGAATGCCAAATAACAACAGGGGGTTCTTGCTAAATCCTGAAAGCCCACCACTATTTGACTGTCCAATATAGCCACAAACACAAACTTATACCATTTATTTGGCACACTACCATGCATTTTACCATTCGGATTAGATTTGGGCTTTTATTTGTAGATTTTCAATTTTGATTACTGCTTAGTCTGGTTGTGATGCAAATTGCTTTAAACTTGTACTTTTACAAATAAAGTGTACTCATACAACTTCTAAAACTGCAAACATTTAAAGTGGCTCATTGAGTTGGTTCATGAAATTCAACAAATTTTTCCAAACCTGTTTTGTTTTCTTCACATACCAATGATAAATGCTCCAACTTAGACAATCCCCATACCCTACATACAGATAACTGTTTTATGAGTGAGTTCTTGACGATTCAAGTCCGTTTTCAACAATTCGTGACCAGACACTTTTTCAAATTATGTACAAAACCCTTACAAATCAGGACACTAAAACATCCAAAATTTTAAAATTTTCTGTGACTTTTGGACTTGAAACTTGACTTGTTATGTTAACTATAAGTATTATTATGTGGTAGTGACCCTTTGAGACCCTCATTAAGTTATCGATATCAACTCAATGAGCCTCTTTAAGATGCACTTTTGCTCATTTTTTTGTAGGGTCTCAAGTTGAGTATGATGCTTTGAGATCATAACAGACCATAGTTTTTAGCATAGTTTTTAAAAGGTTCTAAATAAAATGCAACTTTACAACATCAGACAAAAACTTTACAGGCCAAAGAGAATAATTAAGTTACTTTCAATCTTAAACAGTTACAATCTATCGAATAAGACCAACTTTTTGCCAAAAATAATTTTCTCATGACCATTCTTGTATAATAAAATTTTTTACTTTGCTCAGAAAGATTGCTAACTGTTAAAAATATTTCGTTCAATATGACTACTTTTTAGATCTCTACAAATTTTACACTTCTTCTTTTATTTTTATCCTTATTGACCTCAAGTACTACAACCACTAAACAAGCTAATCCCACAACAGAGTCAGCTTAAGGCAATATTTGTAGCCAATGCTAGTTGTATTCCTCCTACCTCATAGCTTATATAACATTTCAGATGCTAATTCTGACTGGGCTGGTTGCAAGTTGTGACAGATGAAGTGAATAGAAATGAAAAAGACCAGCCACTGGTACAAACCTGTACACATCCCTACCCCATCCGGTCATAATACCCAACTGCTTAGATACATCCTCTTTCTATAAATATTGAAACAAACCTTCTCTCTTATTTCCAATGCACGTTTACATAAAGGCTCGGCTTCTTTGTATTTTCCACGTTTTCCATACAAAACTGCAAGATTGTTCAAAGTGGCTGCAACCTAAAATATAGAAAGACAAGAATAATTACAAAATTAGTATAAATAGCACACAGATCCTTTGTCTTTCAAGAAATAGAATTCCATGAGGGTTATACAAAAAATAAGACTTCATATTATCCTACTTCTCCAGTTAAATTTTCGATTGCCACAAACTCAAATTTTTATGGATTGCACTTTCTATCACATGACATTTTTTCTATAGGACTCAAAAGTCATAACCTTCTTTCAGTCTGTTAAACATGCTGTAGTTCTTGATCTGCTTATCTTCATTCCTAGCACCTGTAAAACTCACTTGATGACCTTCAGAAGTGAAAATTGTTGACAAAAGTACAATTATTACAAGAAGTAACTAGAGTTCCAACAGTGTAGTGAACAACACTTATTAAAATTTCAAGCAGCTCTTTCAGCTGTTTCATAAAATTTAACAAACTTTTCCAAAGTTGATTAGTTTTCTTCACATACCAATGACAAATGGTCAAACTTAGGCAATCCCCATATCTTACTAACAAATAGCCATTTTTAGAGTGAGTACTTTGAAAGCTCAATTCAGTTTTTAAAAATTTGTGACCAGACACTTTTTCAAATTATGCACTTAACTGTTGTAAGTCACGTCACCACAAAATTCAAATTTTTAACTTTTTCTATATCTATTGGATTGTAGGGCTGCCACGATAACCATTTTTCATTTATCGATGTCGCCAGCATTTCCGCGACGATATCGCGATATCGCGCATTAGTCTAAACATTCTCCATCAGCGTCAAGGAAGCAAAACAGCTGTTTATTGCATGCAGCCACTACTGATTTCATACCAAAAGTGAGGGGAGATTGATTATGCGTGCATGTAGCAATATTGATTGTGCAGAACTCTTCACAAGTCTAGAACGTATGTGAGCTGTTACAGTATTCACTGCATTTTGAAACAGCTTCCGATTTTATATCATGTTTTCTTGTGGTGGGTTAAGTGCAGATTTCATTTCTTGTGAAATCATAAATTATGATCATTTTAGATTACTGACTTAAGACAATAAAAATAGGGATTTCACAGTTGTTTAGTCATTTATTTGATTTATTGCGATATCACGTCTTGACAAAACATTGGTCGATATCGTCGGTGCAAAACTGTATCGACGATATCGTGATATCGCGATATCGTGGCAGCCCTATTGGATTGTATTTAAAACTTGATTAATTATGCTTATTATAAGCACTTTCATGTGATAGTACCATTGAACACTTTCATTAAATTATCGATAAACTCAATAAGCCCCTTTTAATACAACAAACCTGTCTAATATGGGCAGTACCTTCAAAACATAGCCAGCTATACACTGTACAGATGTACACCTCACTTTCTATCCAACAGACAACATCTTGCAAGTTTGCATCACACACTTGAAAGTTCTAACACAAAATGTTCTTTTATGTGTTTGAAGTTGCCTCCTGTCCATACCTGAAGAGAGTAGTTTCCTTACACTTTTTGCATACGTTGTACCACCAGGCACACAGACATTAGTGTAATCAACAATACTAGTCATCTCTTATTATATGACAGGCCTTAAACAAAGGTGTCAAGAACTTTACATCCGATCAAGAATATTTACTCCTAATGTTTGGGTCTATGGGCCAACCAAGAAGTGTTGATTCCAAAACATACTATTATCAGCACTATGGTGCTACCCTGTATACTAAACACTGAAGCAAGGGAACTTTGATCTGCAATTTCACAAGTCTTAAAACACTGGTCAGTTTTACCACACATTCCTTTTAAATAGACCCATCTAAAAATGAGCATTTAGCAGGACTCATCAATTAATGACCTCACATGAAATGTAAACTTGACTTTCTATAGGGGCTTTGTAATTACATCACGGATCTGCAATGACATCACGATTTGGCAAGATTGTCCACCAGCATGGTGGACAATCTTGCCAAATACATATGGCTTTGTGCTAAATGCACTGCACAGTGTACACTGTGATATGCACTGTGTGTACACAATCATCCTGCAAGCGTGTCCAGTGTGGTCCGCTATGTAGTTACATGTACTACAACTTGGCCGCTGAGGAGTATTATGAAGTCATATGAAAACCCTCTATTGGTCAAAGTAGACCATCACTTGGTGATTATGATTGCCTAGCTTCCTTATATCCACTGACAAAGAAGCATTTGTGATCACTGGACATATTGATTTCAATTTTCACCTCTAAAGTTTTAATGACCTTAAATGAACTTGGACCCCAATCTGTGAGCACTCCAGAAGAAGCACTACTTGACAAACATGTAAATCTTTTTCCAGAAGGAGAGAGTGTCTTCGCTGGGAGGGGATACATTCTCAAGATTTCAAAAACAAATGCTTCAATTCACCCTTTGAAAATTTTTAAAGACTTCAACTTCCTGATTGCCACAGGTAAACCACACAGCTTTCACTGTATCCAAGCATCATAAGAACACATCCACATGTGAATGCTTGAGGGTCACTGAACAATTTCTGACAGACAAGGCAGACAGATGGATAGAGTTACAATGGCTGATTGTAACAGCTGAAACAGCTATTTTATAGCTCACTTAAGTGAACAATTTAGTATTCAATCAGGATTCGTATGTAAATCAAGCCTATCCTGTTTCTTCCGACAACAAACCTTTGGCAATGAAAGCTGAATAGGGAGTTTTCTGATCAATTAAACTATGCCACTGCTGTCTAAAAAGACTCCACAAGAGAAATACCAATCCTAGGTGATAAATAAAAGCAGTCGTGCCATGAAACACCTAATTAAGACAGAACTAAAAAAGTTCTACACAGTGAGATAATGTACATCTTAGCTGGAGTGGGCTTATTGTCATCATTGATGTTCTCATCAAGAGGTGTCCAACTGTAAGGAGATGTCTACCCCTGGGAGGAAATTTACATTTTGGATCAACACCACTCGACAGAGGATGCACAGACATTCAAGGTATCACAGGTATTACACTTAAATAAGGCGACTGGTACCTAATTTATAAATTGAATTATATATATGAGCACTCACCGCTGGATGGTCTGGTCCTAATGTTTTTTCTCTGATAGCTAATGCATCGTGTAGCAAATTACCTGCTTCTTTATATTTATTCTGGTCTCTGAATAAAAGAAAAGAGCAAGTATATTAAAGGCACATGGCATTTGATAATACTCACAGATTATTTGGTTTCTCATGCATTTCTTTCTTATTTAAGTTGACATGCCAAAGTAGGAAGTGGTTATACCTTTAATTTTGAATAAAACTTAAAGACAGTTCTCAGGTGTTTCATATATATCAATAAGCAAGTTTCAGAATTCCATAACACACGCATCCACACATCCCCCAAATCATAGGGGATAAAATAAAACACACCTGTGCCTATAACGTGATGTAAAATTGTACTAAACTTGAGAAATTTGTCAAAGGTGGGATGGCAGGCTGCCCACTTAGTTTAGCCCTTGGTTTCTACATAAATTGATATTTTTTACCCTTTCTGCTGAAAATGTGCAAGTTGAAGGATGGAAGATATTCATTATGAGCTTTTAACTATGTATGAAGGGCAAAAAATGTTGTGGGAGACCTAAAGGCAGCCTTGCAATTAAGAAATATAGGGTTCTTTCATGTGATTTCCTGTCTTGAACTCCTTACAAACTACAATTTTTGGTGTTTTGGTATGTAACAGCTTGCATTATAAGTATAATTATGGTAATAATATCACAATAATTTCCTGTACAGCCAAATGAAGATTGTACTTTCAAGAAGTTTTGCTTGCTACAAACAATGCAGCCTGAATGACGAACAAATGCAGACTCAATGATATTGATACTACACGAGAAAAGTGGATGTATGAATATTGGGAATTGCAGTATTCTGCTTTCTGGGCTATGCTTATCCCAATTGTATTACTGGACCATAAAACTCCACCTGACCATCCCAGCTGTATTCCACAATTCTAGTCAGAAGACAAAATTCCCCAATTGGCTTAATGTTTTATATAACATTGGATAAAACCTTAAAACTTCTAATACATGAGAAATTTTCAGTACACTTTACTACTCTACCTGGTAAACATTTTAATGTCTGAACGCACTGAAAAGCAAAGAGGCCAACACAATGCCAACTTTTGATATTAAAATTGGTACAAAGGATGAGTGCCCTGTGACTGGGACAAGTTATGCACAAGAATGGCTGAAATAATGCACTTATCAATTGCAACCCCAGCCCCCCTAGACTAGAGGATGATCACAATTTTGGCTGGGGACTTCATGTCTGAATTTTGTAAATCCCCAGGCAGCGCCCAGCCATGTCCATGCAGAGTGGGACAATGATCAAGGGAAAATCCCTGGCCAAGTCTCCACACCTGACTGTCAGGCACTAGGCCCTACACAAGTCATGAATAAATGCTCTGCATGATTTCCCCAGCCTTCTGGATTGTGTGAAATCCTGGCACAAGTCCCTGGCCTATGGGGACAAAATTCCAGTAATGTACCCAGCTAAATCCCTGCTCAAAGCCTGATGACCATCTCCGGGTCTATGGGGATCAGGTTTGCAACTAATAAGTGCATGACTCTATTGTCAAGTTCATCATGTTCTCATATAAATCAGCAACTCACCATCTGTTGAAGAGATTAATAGCAAAGGGGAGGGAGGATGAAATACTCTATCCATCCACAAAGATAGTAACAGTCACCAGCAAAAATATGAGGGGTGAGAAGAGGGGCTAACACTTGGTCACAAAGTGTTCACCTTATTAAGCCTTCAAAAAGATTATGAACATGATGGAATATTATTCTTAACTGATTCAGATGAGTGAGTTAATTCAGCATGGATTTATTTGTATAACCAACTTCAACTTACTTTCCTGCCCTGACTCCCACAATCTTTCTGTTCAAACAGACGGGAGACAAACTTACTAACATAACTTCACTCAAAGCTCACCTGTACACTAGAGCTAATATATTCAACATGGTGGCAACATCAGGGTGATCATGCCCAGATGTCTTCTCCAAATCTTCTAAAGCCTGCTTACAGAGTGGGACAGCCACTTCGTACCGGCCCTGTGAGGCATACTGAATAACAAGGTTATGGAGTGTTCTGAGACGGGCTGGGATTTCATAGCCTCCTGCTGATGGTGAACCATTGGGTGGTATAGCTTGATGTACATAACCCTCTGTAAAAAGGAAAAAGTAAAAAGGAAACAGTAAATTTATCTTCATTTTATGTAAAAAGGAGAACTCTATTCTACATGTTAAGTTTTAGGTTTCCCAAAACAAGTTTGCAGAAATAGATAAGTTAAAGAATTGCATAAACATCACCAACAATCCACTTCAGCTTTATCTAAATCACTGTCTTTCTAGCAAGGTTTTAGTAACAGTGCATGTCATTACCTCTGAAATATCCAAGTTACAACTATGTAAGAAAAAACTCAACCAGGATGAGGTTCTGGGAGGGCAAAAATGTTGCTAGGTATGGGTTTAAAATTGGTTTGTCATTGTTCACAATTGACTGGAATGTGGAACTCATAAAAACAAACTTGCCCTGCTAAAATATTGAGCAATGTAGGAATCATGCCACTAAATCTTTGAAACATATGGACCACCTGCTATGAAAGTGTAACTGGGAGAGGGGGCATTTCATACAAATAAGCCTTTTGGTTTCACATGGTTAAACAGGTAAAGAGGTGATCATGAAGCTCCACAAACATACATCCTTACTGATAGACACTAGCTAATAATTTCCATGTCCTCCCCTCCCCCTCCCAAGCACCTACTCAACATTACCTTCTCCTTGCGCAACTTCATCATCTGGAAAGGTAAGATCAATCGCAGTAGATGAGCTATCTTCACTCTGTTGAAAAATCAGGAAAAGTCTTTACCATAATGATAAACATATTCACCAGAAATCATCAACAGAAAGCAAACTCTTTAAGAAATCAAAAGCATTCCAAAAACTAGAATTAAATTAGGAATATCTTTTAGGAAAGAAACATGGAATATTTGAAATAGATGGAAGGGATTTTCAAAACATTAGCACTAGATTGCGCTTACTATACACACTAGGATCCATATGATACGGAACAAATAGTTAGTTAAAAGAACAAAAAAACTTTTTTGATGTAACAGATATTAGAAGTAGGTGTCAAGCAAAAATTGAGCTGCACTTAAATAGCCTTAAGAAAGTTCCAAAGTTAAGACATGAATTACTGCCCTACTTGATATGCCATAATGTACAAGAAAGGGACTTGAAATTCAACCAGTACATATTTGAGGTGACTTAAGGCTTTCACATCAATATATAAACTTGCCTTACTTTACCAGAATGCAATTTGACAAACCTGGGAATTTTCAAAGAAACTGAAAACCACTGATAAATTTTTAATCCTTAACAAAATTTCCTTGAGTTTTGTTTCCTTTTTCTTTGCAAAACAAACTGACAAAAGATATCTTTGGGCAGACATTAGGAAATCAAAACCGTCTCGATCTATTTTAATTCCAGACATTACCTCTGGTGTTTTATCTTCATCGTATTTTTTTATAGAGTTCATGTATTCCAAGTGCTTGTACTTTTCATCCAGTTCAGCAAAATTCTGTTCACTTGTTTGGAGTTTCTGTTGTGTGGCAGCAAGTTCGTCCCTCAGCCATGTGTTTTCTTGGACTAAACGTCTCACTTGTGCCCTCAGCTTTTGTTTTTCTGCTTCTACCATGTTTAAGTGGTGTCCTAATGCCATCATGACCTGGAAATATAACAATTTAATAACATAAATAATACTGTGATAATAATAATTCCATGGCTTAAAATAAGCTTTTAAGGGAACAGCTTGTATAAATAATTTGAGTGTAGGTCTTTGCTATACCACACAAAATTTCTGAATAGCACCACAAAAACCAGTAAAGGTCTGACAGCTGTGACTGTAGGTGCTGACAATTTATTTCCAACCCTGTGATTACTATAAAATGAAACGACAACTTTTCCACACGTCAGTATTACCAGGTGAATACTCTACAACTGACCTTAGGGGACAACCATGAAAATGCTGATCAATGTAAGTTTTTCACTTTAATACAGCGACCCACATTTCATAATAAATAATGAAATCTGTGATAATTTTGTTTACTGGAAGAGCAATTTTGTACAAATATGAAACAAAGTATCAATTCTCTGTCTTCATTTGACGAGGGCAAAATCCTGAGAAAGGACTAAAAAGACCTCTTCAGCTGTGATTACTGTGCCAATTCATTCTATAGTATAGTAATACAAAACTGGAAAGAAATATTCCTTCCATTATGAATCTCTAAATGTCTCATATATTTCAAGAAAATGGTTCCTTGACAGGTGAAGATTATTTTAACCTTTGAAGAATACATATTATTACCTTTTTCAAGAAGTTGCATTCATCAAGTTTACAACTAGTGCCAATAGACAAATGCAATTTTTTCAAAATACCTGAAATAACACACACATGGTGTTGGCAACTAAATTGTAACATGTTTTCCTAAGTACCAAACAGCAATGGATGGGGTAATTCAATTTGTGATAAGTGAGGCACAGGAAGCTTTACAAAAAATAAACATGGATTCTTATCCAGGTATATCAAAGAGAGGGACCCAACTTTATGATCCAATTGAATATAAGAAATACCACAGAGCATATGACACACCTTTAAACTCTTCTCATTTTGAAACAGTTTCACAAGTGGCCAATATTACTGACACTGGCATTTCAATTAGCAACAATAGCCAATATTGATTCGAAAGACACCAAAAAACACTCTGAGAAAAACAACCAAGGCTGTTGGGCCATGTACTAGTGCTATGTTTCTACTTTGCTATTATAATATCATATGATTGCAAAATTCATTCATTTCTTATTTTCTTAGTTGAAAAAACCTCAGAAAGCAACTTGAAGTAGTTTCTTTTAAAGAAGGACAGATGACAGCCACTAATGCTATATGAGACTGTAATGGCTACTATGGAAAGCAAACGAGACTATTTATTTGTTAATATTGTTCAGAAGCTGCTTTTATGTGAAGAGCTCACTGGAATTTTAAAGAAGTATCTACCTGTACAACAGTGTTGGCGCTAAGGTGCCCTATGGCCAAGACTCCAATACTTCATTAAAAAGCATCATTTTTTAGGAAAATAATCATCTGCATCTAACTTCTGTACTGGTTTGTAAATTACTAACTAAAATCAACCAAAAAAAAATATAGGGGAAGGGAGGGATATCCTGTATGTATGTTGAACCCTAGCACCAAAACTGATTTACAATCAGTTCTAAAGTAAGCTTATTTTGAAACAACATCTAGATTTCGTTCTTTGTTCTAGTTCTAGTTTTCTTGTTAGTTCTCTTCAAAGGATTTTTGATCACATTTTAAGACTTCAACCTTGCACATTCAAGGCAAAACAAACAGTTACTTTTAGTAATGTTCACATTTGAGCAGAAAAAATGATGTCACATGACTCTCAAGAACCAACCATAAAACAGGATAGTGTACTACACTACTTCAAGTTGGGGTGACTGCATTTCACCTTTAATTAATGGTCATATGTTATCAATTAAGTTCCAGTGAAAAGCCAAAATACTTCAACCAGCAACTTGTTCCCCAACTATTCAACAAAATATTTCAACTGTTTCCTTCTTTTATAGAGACACAACCACACAACAAAAGTGACTGTATGACAGGCCCAACTGGTAAAACAGGAAGGAAATGACTAAACCAAAAGAAAACATTCCATAGAAAAGCTGGGAGTCAAAGGGATATGAGGCATTTACAGATGTTTGTACCAGGTCTACTACCATTCTACTACCAAAAGAACTAGTACTGTGTGAGATAAAAAGATTTGCAGTATTCCCTTCACTACCATACCCCTTACCTAGTAACACCACTCTTTCTTCATTTACTCCAAATGGTTCATACCAAACTTAATAAAAAGCCCTAACACAAAATAAAAGCTGTAATACTATGAATTGATCCTCTCATATTTCCTCTCAAGGAAACCAATGCCCTCAGGATTAAACATTTTTATTTACATTGTCAACAAAATCAATAACAAAGTGGACTCCAGTACTGAATTTTCCTACTGGTGTTAATATTTCCATCAAATCCATGGGCAATCTGGCCATGCAATTTGAGCCTTCTGCTAAAGAGGGCATGATGGTTTTATCCTGCCATAAGAGATGATCAGCCACATCATAAAATATTTTCATCAAGTATTTAATAAGTTTTTTAAAATATTCATGACTTATGTGTTCTCCATTAATGAAGTTCTTTTTACCAATGCTTACAAATTTATGAAAACCTTTTTTGGACTTTCTCAATTTGCATTTACGCAGGTATGCTTCTTTTCTACTGCAGGGCATAATGCTACTGTAAATGTTAATGCCATCATCACTTGTGCAGTAGGATATCATCCACACAACACCCACTGACAAGACCCGTCAGAAAACATATAAACAACAAAAGCAAGAGGAGGTTTGTTCTCATCAAAAGCTTTTAACATCGCCAAGTCTTTTACCATCATCCACCTGAGGTAGCAAATCCTTTCTGTCAGTGTATCGCTAACCATAAGATTAATGATTAGCTATTCCACAATGCTAACTTAACCTCTCCTTTTGCAAGCACATTTAGTCCTGAGGATTACAACAGGTATCTAGTCAATATTCAGTCTTTTAAACCAGGCAGTCATTTATACTTCCATATCCCTCATCCTTTTTTAATCTCTCTTTATTGCCTTTAAGGGTAATTTTAACTGGTTGACTGCATCCATCCATAGCTTGTGATTCCCTTTTTTCCACAGACAAGTTAATCTCTCTTAAAATGACTAATCTGTAAACTGAATTTTCTATGAATATATTTACATTTGATCATATCCCAAATTAAAGCAAGCAAGTCTACACTTGTCATTCCTGAACCTACCAGCCTGAGGTATTATTCACTCCTACATGATAGAAGCCATACTTGCACACAACCATTGAGGGGAGGGACCTTAAGAAAATGCATATAAATTATGTTGGGAAACACCGCAACCTGTTTCAACAGACTATTGGCAAGTACTGCAGAAGTAGGAGGATTAAGAAGACTCGTAGACTCAAGGTCTTTCTATACCTGCAACCTTGTGTTTTGATTTGCTGAAGCCTAATTGCACTGTATCTCATAATTCTGTAAAACTGCATCATAAATGAATGTAAAACACTAAGCACATGGCATGAATACCTGCATTGCAATAAAGGAATCACCCAATTGTTATTGTCACATAATGAAGTCTTTGCACTAACTGGATAAGGTAAATTGAACTTCCTACGGTATATTAACAGCCAACTGATGTTAAATTCTATAACAGACTGCATACCACTGAAATGAGTCATATCTACCTGCACAAGTAAAATGTTGGCCTAAATTATGTTAGGGGTCCTCTTAAATTTATTTCAAAGGTAAATCAAAGGTAACTTTTATCCAAGGCTCTACATGGAATAACTTAAATCCAATTTAAATTCACCAAATTCCCTCCCACCATTCAATTTTCATAAGTATCTGTGCTAAAAAATGGAACTGACTTTTTCTTAATAAAGGGTAATCTTTACTACCATACTATACAATCAGTATAATATGTAGTATATTTTCTCTCATTTAATTTTTATGTTAAAGAAGCAGGTAATGACGTCTTCAACAAATCTCACCAAACAAAACAAGCTACAATTTATAACTATACTCACAAGTACCACATGAGCAAGCTTTGCCTTTCAATATTGACAACTCTAGTGTATGGACTGCTGTTTACAAAATAGCAGAAATGAGGTTAGTGAATATTGATTAAAGCACGATCACTTGGCCATTGTTGAATTGTTGACATCAATATTTTCGGCTCGTGAAAGCTGTTTCAATCCATTAGTATGAAATCGTGCAGAAGTAACTCAAAATTTTTATGTTCACTTTTGACACTACTGTATTTTGAAGATATCTTAATAAGAGCAAAAACCATTTGCGACACATGTAAAAGTACTGCTGCATGAAAGCAATATTGGTAAGCACTATTAAAGCACAAGAACCTGTTTTCAATATTTCATTGCATCAAATATTTTCTACTCTCTTAACTATGGAGAAAATAAATTGCCAACAGGATACTTTAGAAAATGATTATTGCCATTCAAATTGGCAAGTTTCAGCAGTGTCACATAAATTCTTAATTTATTAAAATTTTAAGCAATGGCAAGGCACTCAAAACTTTCCTATAAGCTGCTCTACAAGATGACTTGCAATTCTTGTACACAGTTCTCCATACATCAACTGAGTTGTCAAATCTTCCCATCACCACAATGCTTTTTCACTGGACTGCTAAATTCTAAGGTATGCACAATTATCTAGTAGATTCCCACCCCCCCCCCCCTCTCCATTTCAATTGTACCAAGCAGTTATTCATGAAACAATGTTAAACTTACACATTGTTTTATACCTCTCTTGTTCTTCAAACACTGATGAATAACAGACACTTTTGTTATTTTCATGCTTCAATTGGGCAAATTCACAAGACACTAGTTAATTCTTGGAGTAAAACTGTCAGACGGCCTCTAACATTTAACCCCCCTCCCCCACTTCAATAACTTTCAGTTTCACACTTACAGTAATGATCATCACCACTGTCAGTAACTACTGAAGACTGAAGTTTCCTTACTGATGCACTTATGAGTGATGCACCTACATATTTTTTTGACAAAGATGTAGATCGATGACTTCTTACTCATAATTTCAGGGAAATGATGCGTATTAAATGGAAAATACAAAGCAAAACCTCTTTATGTCCAAACTTGTTTTAGACTTAATTTTTCAAATGTCTCCACACACACATGCAAAAAATTTGTAATAAGATAACACTGAAACAACTCTGCACCATTTGTAAAATTTAATTGTTTCTCTATGATACTCCCTTGATGGGATTAATAGAGCTAATATATTAATTGGATGATCAAAAACTTGGCAACTTGAAAAAACATGATACAACAGCACCAACCAACCATTCCTCTTGGCATTTTGCCAAATTGCCTGTGCACGACGAAGTTTTGATCAAAGTCAGTTAAAGAAGAAAGACACAGCTCTTTTTTAGAGACTTGTATCTTACATCAGTCTCTTGCGTGAGAGGACACCTCAGCTTTGATGGAATTTTTTAAAGCAAAATTGGCACAAACAACAAGGTGATTTGCACAGTAACCTATCATGCAACATGTAAGTGTGCATGTATGCAATTTTTAGCAAAATTTGAGACTGACATAAACGGACAAGAACTCCCAAGAACTCCGCTGTAATATAAATTGCTACAAAATATCACTTCCTTGATAATGTTTTCTATTTCTTTTCACTCTTTTGAAAAATATATTTTTTTTCTTTATATATATTTTTTAACATCTATAACCTACTAACACTGTTTTTTAGAAAGTAAATCTAAATTCTAGAATGCACTGACAGTAAAATTTTATTCCACTATAATAGGTCAGGTGTCCATGATTCAACATACAAATTCTTGCAACCAGTATGAGCAATACATATTGTTTCCATTTCTGTCATGATTACCCATGCACAGTATATAACATCAAAAAGGATTACAAATGCTACAGTAGAAAATATAGTACACACAAACTTTACATCAAACCATTTCCACCTTTTCTTAATATCTAAAACAAGGTTTGCATAGTGCAAAACAGATGAAAATTTCTTTACTAAATTTATCTTGCTATGCCTATTGGATAAGAAGTTAGACTTGTGATCCAAGCATTACTGGTTTGGCTTCTACCTGAGTCATTCATTACATTGTTTTCTAGGTTTAAAATGCCACATCTCAGTTTTCCCAATACATCTGGGGTTAAATAGTACCTGCCTGTGAGGTAAAACTTTTACATGCTTTACAAAGTTCCAAACAAATTCCAGAACTAACAACAAACACAAGTACGAAAACATTTACATAATTTACAAACAACAACTATTTACACACCAACAATTTTTTACACGGGCAGGAAAGGTGATAGTGCGTGACACCCCCCAGCGCAAGGATACCCCCGACCTGCCTGTGAGGTAAACTGTCATCTGGTGCACCATTAGAGCTGCTGCAGCATTGGAGGGATTGCCTCTTGGACTATTTACTATTGAGCAAGGATAATATTGTGCTGCACCTTTGATTACAATAGCTACTGACACATTTAAATGTAAACAGTATTGTTCTTTCACTGTATTAAGAGAACCAAGTGACCAAACCTTCAGACAAACTTTGAATGTCATTTAACAATGATACAAAAACAAAATACTTTTACTGTAAATCCATGACACCTCCAGGTCTTTGACACCATCATTACTAGTTCTGTTCTCATTCTGTATAAATGATTCATTAGCAAACACGATCCCAATTCAACAAATCATCTATAGTATACCTATATTCATTACTGAAACTCTACAAGTCTGCTTGCTCTAAATACCACATGCTAATGCATTTTCAATCAGGGTATGTCAGTCTTGATTCATGTGAATGTCTAATATACTGTTTTTAGAGACCACAAGAATCAACAGGAAACCTACATGCCTCTAGCTCACCATCTAGCAAGGGTTAAAGCAAGAAATGAAGTTTACAATTAAAACCACATTTAACAAATTATGTAACAGATTTCACCGCCTACTACTTATCAAAGCTTGAAGGCAAACTTAGAAACAACAAACTGCCATGGTAGGTCAATCATCAAGTCTGGATGAATTATTACTTTTTTAAAATTTCTGTTTGTCTTTAAACAGACTTCTCATATTGTACATAATCCTCATAACTTTATAGTGAATTTTTTAATCATTTCTAACTACTTTCAATCAGATTTGCACATGACTTATTTCAGACAATATCTACAGATTTACCTTTCACAATATTGAAAACAGTCATAAAAATTTAGGTGTAAGATCATGTGAATAAAATGTATTCCAAATGCAAAATCTCATGAAAACTGAATTTTATCATAGATTATGGGTCCTCATCATGTTTCAAGACTAATTCACTTCATTTATATTATGAAATATAATTGAACAGTTCCTTTTTCTTTTTCAACTTCAAATATCACCTCTTCTCAACACATTTTCTTCTTGGGTAATACATAAATGGGCAGCTAACAATGTTACATTTAAATATTCAAATTTATGTATTAAATCCTGGAGGTCATCTTATCATTTCACAGTTAAATGTAGACAAAACATTGCAAGGGAACAACCTTCAAATGCACAAACTCACTACACTGATAAACTACAATGTTGTTCACTTTATCATCCATGCAAGCTGTAACATGATGCTATCCTAAAAGGAAGGATTCAGTGCATCCTTCGTAAACTTGTTCTAAGGGAGGTTGCAAGCAATCATTTCATTAGTCTTTCATTATTTCTCAGACAGCAGTCACCCCTGCAGGACGATGGCGTACAGAATGTGTATCTAACCTTTGATGGATGACTCATCCTCATCATGAATTATTCCTTCTGATTGGTTGCCTTGCAATGACGACATTTTATTAACCTTCATCTCAAGCAGGATAAGCATATGGCAAGCCAACCTTCTCTCAATCAGTGAAAGGGAACTATCTTATGAATCTCCCATTATGTTTTTCTTCTTTATTTACAGTCCTATCTGACCTTGAGAATTACTTGTAAATATGACAAATGAGCTCTTTCTTATTACTTTTATTTATCAGAATAAAAAAATGATCACAACCTCATGGTTTATGAAATTTCATTTGAGAGGGATGATGACACAGGAAATGTTACCTATGAATAAACTATACTCATGCAGGAGTCTTGTCATTGGAGTAATTTACAACTATAGACTTTCATTAAAGAAGCTTTTGCCTGGAGAACTGGAGTGATGCATAAAATTTAAGAGTTATTTCATATTCTACTGAAATGAAGTACAAAATGCAATGTGGCTTCCATGTATCAAAAATCACAAATAAGAATAATTTAATAAGTTAGAGACACTGGATAAGTTGCTCTATACATAAGCAGCAAAGAAACCCCATCATTAAACCAAAGCAAATTTTCAAATATATCCCTGTGACAAGAAGAATGATTTCCATTTTATTAGAGAGTAAACATCACTAAAGGTAGAAGTGAGCCCTAAGAGAATGGCCCCTGTTGGCAATTTTCAAAGTCTCTTTTGAGGAAAGATGTCCAATTTATCAAGTAAAATGTTTGTTATTTGAGGGGCATATATTTCAATGCTGGAGCCAACTACAGTTCTTTCTACAGGATGAACAGTAAACACCTGACATCTGATCATAATGATTTCATCCATTTTAAGGAGAAGTTGAGAGTGAGAAAAAAAAGTTAGAAATGGAAAAAGTTTTTGCCTCCAGATGTCTCCAGGGTCAGACTTGTAGTCACATGTTTGTGAATCTTACAAGCAATAACAATGGAAACTATTGAGAAAGTCAGAGCCAATGCAGATGAAAATTTTACTAAGGAAAACTTGACAATTTAGATGTAGAACATCTTCAATTCAATTTCCATAATTCTGTCAATTTGGAGTACTGTACTTTGATTTCCTACGTTATGCACACAAACAGCCAAAAGTACCTCAAACCAAAACCTGAATTCATTCACCTCATTTTGGGCTAGCTACAGCTTTGTTTCCAATTCAGCACTGATGCATTGAACCATGTATCTTTTTACAATAGGTCACAAAAATACAGGGTGGATGTTCCCAAACATGGCTCTTCCATGTCTTTCCACCAATATGACAGACAATTCTTGATAGGGTAAAGGACACCAGTCAATGACTCTGAAAATTACATCCACCTCCATAGATATATTTTCCGGAACCAACGGAATGTTACAATATCTGTGTAGAAACATGTCAGGTATAAACCACAGAGTAACATAAAGTACACAGTGAAAGCTTACACTGAAACCAGGAAACATGACCTTTCTTACACAGATTGATATGGAAAATTCATATCGAAGGAAGATGTTGAACAAAAAATTTGTTATGAATTTCATTATATAGAAAAAAAATGCTGGCTAAAGTGGGAGCATTACTTCAGCAATTTGATAAGGTACCCATTTTCTGTTGAAATATACCCTTAGTTTCAAATTTACAGCTCTTTAAAGCTTTTCAACATTTGCATCTTGAATAAAATTTTGTTTTAAAATTGGCACTCTCTCCTTTTGTCAATGGAGACAGTCTCAAGAACTTCTTAAACCTTCCAAAAATCATCACTTTTAAATGAAGTTTACATTGTAATTATGTAACAGTCACTTAACAGTCTCACTTACCTTTGCTTCTCCAAGACCAAGTTCTAAACTTTCTAAAGATTTTTCAATCATTCGTGTTTTTTCTTCTACTAAATTAGAATCTCCTTTGTCTTTCTTCACCATTTTAAGTGATTGGTATAGACTGTTCAATATGTCATTATGTTCATTTTTAAGCTGTTCAAGACCTATGGAAAGATGAAAATAAAAAACAACCATAAATATCCTTTCATTTTCTCAAAGTGACGGAATGTACAAATGGGGAAAAAGCTTTTTCATTATGTCTTAAAATAATTCTTTGATATAGAGGGTTAACCTAAAGCCTGTATGTGGCTTTCTTAAATGTTTAAAAGCATTAAATCACAATTTTTATAATTCAAAGTGTTCTTTAAGAGTAGTAAGCAGGCGCCCCAAAATTGCATTGAAAAATCAGCCAGCTGTTGCAAATGTTTTCACATTTCCCTTACAAGTACTTCTAATGAGTCTTTTGAAAGGTTAAACAATGATGGACTATACAAAACAATGCACAATTAGGGTTACACCTGTAGTGCAAGTAAGGCATTCACCAGAGAGTGCATTATTCTACTCTGATGCACAGGCCCTGAGTTGTCACATCTTCTTCATTTATCTACAACAATGTTTTGATCAAAAAAAAGACACAGAAATTTGTGAAATCTCATTAATCACTGCAGCAACTTTATTGCCAGATAATGTTTGGTCACCTGACCAAAATGGACCAATAAAAGTTGAGAGCAATGAATAAACAAAAAGTAAACCCTCTTGATTTTTTAACTCTCACAACAAATATACAATGCCAAATGAAACAAGACGAACGTCTAGACGAGTTGCGGTGCCGACATACCAAGTCGTCTTGTACTTTAAAGGTGATTTTATATTTTAGGGGGACAAAAATACCATTCCAAAATACTTGTATTGTGTTTTGTCCAATAGCAGCTAAGTTAAGTTCCACACTTGTAATCCAGGAACATTGTTCATTCACTTTAGAAATGTGGTTGAGGTGGAACGTGAAACACACCAAAGAAATACTCGATTGCCGGTATAATGAGGTTTGCTCATTTTCAACTCATAGTTGACAGAAAATCAGGAAAAGATGATACAGCAGTTGATTTAGAACTGTAGAAAGAGCAAAATGTCACATCAGATAACATTTCAAACGTCATTTACAAGCTGTTTCTTGTGCATTCAATATAAGGTATCCCTAATGTCCCGGCTCCTTAGTAACTCCTTGTACAGCATGAGGGTTTCTGATAAAAGATGGTAAAGCGCCAAAGGCTCAAGACAGACCATTCGACCAAACAGACGTTAGTCAAAATTGTATTTTAAGTAGTGCAGTTAATAAGGAAAAACATGCCATTTGTTTAGCTGTTTAGTGAATACAGGTGGAGTACACTGTTATGACGTAATGTTGGAAATGATAATGAGTCTGTATGTACATGACAGTAACGTTGAAGTCACTTGGTTGAAGATGGATTTAAAAAAAAAAAGGAAAAATTCCAATGTTGAACATAAAGAATTTTTAAAGATTAATGGTTTTTAAAAGTTCTGTACGCTCCGTACCAAGTTTACTCTCAGCTTTCCTAATAAAATTTTTTTGTAAGTAACATGTAATAACAAGTTAACAAGAACCAAAAAGAAATGTCGATATCTCAGATTTACCATAATCTTTACAAATGATGAAATAAAATTAAAAAATATAAAACAGCAAAGTAAAATTCCTTTGTCAGCGTTACTTACACCTACATTCCCTCAACATAAATGTTAATATGATGATATTTCACTCTAGCCTTAGGCCTATTGTCACTGTTTCTCCAATTTATATTAATCCCGCACACATACGTCACTACTAACCCTTCGCCGGTAACTTCTTAGTTTGGTAATGTATAGACACTTGAACGACGTTGACCTCCACAAATCAGAGAACCGAATCAATCACTTAAAAATCATAAAAGATAAATTGCAACATCTATACGTCCCTTCATGAAACCCGAATACCAAAAATATCGATGTCCCTAGTTTATAACTATTAGCGGCGATTCGTCTGTCATCACATCATTAAACAGTTTCGCTTCTTCCTACACTCTATATCAAGAACTTGCCGTCGTCTTTCTGACAGTGACTTCTTACTACGGAACAAAACTGTTGCCATTGCATAAAAATTGTTTTAATAATTTCCATGCATTTCTTTTTCTAATAAAAATAATAATATAGCAAGTTTATGTATGGCCACGACTCGCAACTGATCAAGCGATAACCTAAAATATGTAAAAGCAATAAGAAAGCCAGGTCTATGAATAAGACTGCACTGTCCAGTAAAAACTCCGTAAAAGACAAATTTCATCATTCCAACCACCCATATGCACAATAGCTCAACAAATCACTTTCAAAGATGAAACGGACTTCATGAAAAATAAACGTTTCGCTGATAACACCACAGCCAGTGACATAACAAAAAGAGCATAACTAGCTTATTAATAAGTGTCTTGCTACTTTACCATTTACGAAATGAACCACCTGGCTAAAAATTTACAATTGGGAATTTTCTTGTACCTGTTCAAAACTTCGTTGTGTAAGCCAACAATCTAAACCCTCTACAAACGGTACAAATTTAATGTTTACGTTCGTTTAACATAAATATAAAAATTATAAGACAATCATTTTTAATTGTTTTACAGTGACGTAAATCCCGGAGAAGGCAAGGGATGTCTTTGCTTCCTCAAGTAAAAAAAGGAAAGCCAAACTGTCATATGGCCCCCTCAAAATTTTAAATAACCATTTCAAAATCAACACATTTTTGACAAGAGATGAACTATCCATGGCCTTTAAAAAGACCAAATCAGTTGGTTGTCAAGGGCTTCTCCCTCAACAGAAGACCCAAAGCAGTCCCTGAATGATTGTGCAAAACCTTCATTCATGCAGACCTCTTCCCAATGATATCTCAAACAGATCACCGCCCAGCGTAATAAAAAATGGTTGCTCTCATCACATACAAATATAAAACAAGATATGAATGAACATGTTAAAACCCTACCGTGACTACTCTTTACATTAAACTATTTGTTCATGTTAACACTTCTTCATCTTATGATGTGCTCTTCTCCCTAAATGTATAAATATCCCCAAGAACATCCCCCCTGAATTTGGTGTTTAAGCATTCTTCTTTAGTGGAGCTTCTGAGCAATGGCAACTCGTGGTGTAAATATGTGGAGGGGTACATAATGAACTTACAATGACTTGTCTTAAATAAAGATGATTATCTTCCCTGTAACCAATAATGCCAAACACCGAAAAAAACAATTACCACCCACAACAACGAAAAATAAAATGTACATGTAGATCTTTCGGAACGTGTAAATAACACATTACGATCGTCATGTTCCCTACTTTCCCCGTCATCACACCTCTGACTATTTTCATATCCACTAGACCCTTTTTTGTTTGATCCCAACTCTGACATCATCATTTTCTCCCCTTCATAACTTTTATCTTGAAATTCACCCCCATACTTTCTTTTTCTTTGTTGCCAACCTTTCCTTTCTACCAAAAAAAATCTTTGAACGGCCCTTCTTGGGCATTGTTATATTCTCCACATAGTTTTAAACTTTAAAGTAACAAATTTACCATAACCAGACACCTTGATATAACACAAATATTAATACTCGCCATCTTATACAAATAATATTTACCTACCAATAACAATGCTTCCCTCCAACAGAAACTTACTTTATGAAACAGTGAACAAAACTCCTCTAAACTATCAAACTTTTACTCCACAGCAACCTCGACCATGTCACTTGAAAAGAATAAACCTCTACAAAGAAATCCTCATATAAATACTCAAAATTCACGTAACACCTCGATGAATTAAAAAACAACCAAAATGATGGCGCCGTGTTAAATTAAACAACATATTATTCCCCAGAGTACACACGGACCTGGTTTTTCCGCAAGATTGTTACTAAAAATAGAACACGTTTGCAAATTTTACGTGAAAAAACCCCCAATTTTACACTCTCACGAAAATCATATTTCCACCAAAACTTAAAAACACGAAAGAGAAGTACCATCCCTACAAATTGCACTAAACCGTATTTCGATACCACAAAGCATCTAGAAGGAGATAGAAATAAAGTGCCGAAAAAGTCAGAAATTGACATCTCGATAGTAACTGCATTAGTTGCGGTTGCCTGCAAGGCAGGCACCGCAACTAAAAAGGAGCCATATGAACAAGAATGATTTAAAGGTCACTTCCCTTCAAAACAATCTAATGAAGTGGGAATATCATATTTTTAGTGTATTCACTGCTTCTGTTGAGGACAAATTCTCTTAATTTACAAACCACCAAAAAGAGAGCCATCTAGTTCATGGGTAGTGACTGCATTTGCCCTAGGCAATTACAACTTGATGTCCAGACAAAGGCAACAGACTGCTTAAAAGATCAAATAGCAAGAATGCCAATTTTGAAGTTTATTGAAGTTTATTTACACTGTTTTGGTAAAATCAATGCACAATGGTTGCATCACTTAAAATGCTGAAGATGATATTAGAAGTCACATGCTGACACTACCTCCTACACTTGCTTTTGTGTAGACATTTCTACTTCAATTTTATCCCTTCTTTTCATTCTTAGTTATCTTTCCCCCACCTTTACTTGGTTTTTTCTTGCTAACACTTTGTAACACATTCCTGTTGGAGTGTAACTAACTAACAAATGTCTGTACTTTAAATTTTGCATATACTCTCAGTGCAGTGGACAGCTCTTGGTACTCGTATTGCACAAAACAAAATGCAAAGTTAAGTGCTTAAATGGTCCTCTTCTTAACTGTTCCTCCAGACAGTGGACATTTGACAGAGACTGGTCAGTAAAATGTATTGGGCTGCAATTTGCATCAGGCCCAACATGTTTTACAGAACAGCTGTGCCCAATGGTCAGAAAGCCAGAGTACCCAGAGAAAGACAATGCAGGCTTCAAATCCAGATCCTTGTGAGACTAAATTTTAACCCCCCAATGACTCTCTCACCATCCTCAATCATAATCATTTTTATTATGGTGTCCAAAAGATGGACACTCATCATCCATACCACATTTTCTGTTGGGGCTATCCAACTTCTCAGTTGGTATTAAACTGTTCTTTGACTAATGGCAAACAGTCAAAGTTTAATCATTTTCTATTACATCAAACAATACAGAATGAGTGTCCAAAACATTAGAGACCTGGGGTTGTGTATGACTGCTTGCTAGGACATTACAGTGCCTATGCACATGCAATACACTATTAGCTAATGTTTTTTTCACACAAAGGAGCTTACAGTAAGACAACTTTTGAGGAGCTAGAGGTAACTTGGTTGGGAGAATGAGAAGTGTTTAGGATTAGGATAAATACACTGCTAGGGAACATTATAAACTCCACTTTGTAACAGCATTAACATCACTCTGTTTCAGGGACTAAGTATATTGCCATGTGCACATACCTATTTCTTTTTGAAACTCACAAAGTATTGGATCATAGTAGGTGTAATTATGGGTCACACTATTTACACTAAGCCATTAGCAAGTCACAAAAATTGTTTAATGGGCTAGTATGAAGAGTAGATAAGAATCTTGCACTTAAGTAACCAGGAAATATGTACTATACTCCCATTTCTGTTCTAATCAACTTGAAATTTGACCCTATCAAATCATTTAACAATATATAAACCCTCAGTACTAGTACTCCCCTATACTCTCACAGTAATTTAAACAGGCAAATAATTTTCCAGTTTAACATGCAGTGTTATCCCAAGTAACCCATAAACCAAGATAATCAGAGAATAAATTAGTACTCAAAATTTGTACAGCATGTTTGAACTTCATTAATTAATTTGTTTCTTTTGTTTGGGCTTTGCACACAAAAAAATCCAATTCCACAACCTTACCTGGTGCCACCATTGTTAATAAGAAAATAAATGCACACACATTCTCATCAAATCCTTGTTGAACTTCCTTTATCTGACAGTCTAAGTGTTACCAACTCAGAGGTCATTAAAGCAGTACATTGAGTTGGTGAGCAAAACTCACAAAATTTTTCAGAACCTCTCAAGTTATTCTTCACTTCCTAATAACAAATGGTCAGACTTAAGCATACAGGCAATTTCCATATTCTGCATTCAAATAACTGTTTTCTGAGTAGGTCATTCACTATTAAATTTGATTTTAATATGTTGTGACCAGAACCTTTTTCAAAATGTGCACAAAACCACTTCACGTCATGATTAACTCACTGTTCCACACAGGTCCAAACTTTGTACAAAGAGCACATGCACAGCAACCCTGCCCCTTACCTTTGATAACTTCCTTGGTTCCTCCTACGATCTCATCTTGACACATGGCCTGTGGCATTGGCCCACCAGAAGTGCTTGAGCTGGACATGGTGCCGTTTGTATGCCTCATGACTTGAAGTGCAAAACAGTTTATCTTTGGAAGGAAAGAAGAGACAGTTCCTTACTTCATTTAATATATACACTTTTTTTTAATTTTGCACTGTTCTTTTCCATATGCCTGAACTAATACAAATCAAGTGGCTGTTGGAACTGAACGAGAAATTTTAAGTTGCAAGGTGAGGCCTAGGCCTGTAATGTAAGCCTTGGCAGATCTTGCTTTGATTTTGAGGTTGAGCTTTTATTAAGGAGTATCTACGATAGAGTTCTATCTAGTAGTATTGTTCACTCATTGCCAAGAGTTATTCTGTGGTCGATCATGGGCTGTCCAATGTAGTTAGGAGTGAAATGGATAACTTGTCACTGGCATCAATCTTTAATGTGGGGACACATAGCATTTCCATTAATAACTGTGTAAAAATCTCAAGTCTGATTTGGTGCTTTTTCCAAAATGTGAGGTAAACTTCCCTATGTCCACATCCCCCAGAAAGATGTCCATGATCACTTGTCATTATTACACCTCAACTCTACAAGTTTTA
This sequence comes from Holothuria scabra, assembly GCA_037179385.1. NCBI lineage: Eukaryota > Metazoa > Echinodermata > Holothuroidea > Aspidochirotida > Holothuriidae > Holothuria > Holothuria scabra. Next base: position 20,659,609 of record CM074180.1, read on the forward strand.
TCCTCTATAAACTAAATTTTACTGGTCAAAGATGATCTCTGACTGAACATCCTTTCAAGAAACATACATAACTGTGGTTTTGATAAACACAAGACAGTACTGAAGTGCAACTTCTTCCTCAGCTTGAAGACAGACCAATGAAACTAGTAAGTTATGAATACATAGCTGCAAAATGTACATGAGTATCACGGAAGACATCAACTCTCCCCTGACTCACTGCTTCCTTTGAATTAGTTTTTATCTCCTGCACTTGACAAAGGATTTACACACATTAACTTGACAGTGCTAGACTATTTATATCCCTAATACAAAAGATGAAAAGAAGCAGTTCCATAAATGCACTAAGAGTGTGGGACAGGAAATAACTGGATTAGATAAACCCATACAAGTATCTATCACCAACCAGAAAGGTGTGGGAAGCCCAGAGGTACTGACAATACAGATTTATTAATGTGAACCACTCCTATTTAAAGGCACTCATTCGTCACCCCAAACTACAGTTTCAGTATAGATATATCAAAACTCTCAGTTCGTACAGCTCTTTGATTGGCATCACATTCAAACAATGCATCATAGCTAAATTACACAGCATGGGCACTGAGAGTGTCTTGATTACACATTATGGACTTGTATGCCCACTGAGACAAGCCGTGAAGCAATACACTAGGATTGTGTGTGGATAAAGATGAGTTTTAGATAAAGGTGGGAGGGGCTAGAAGTAAGTAGGTTGGGAGAATTGGAACTGTTTGGGATGATGAAAATATGCCTTTAAAGTTCTTGAGGAAGAAAGGCCATGCCACACAAAGACTCCTTGAGTGCAAAACTAACTTAAAGCTGCTCACTGAGCTGGTTCATGAAATTCATCAAATTTTTCCAAAACTGTTGAGCTTCTTTCACATACCAATGACAAACAGGCCATAAAAAAAACTCCATCAAACTTACAACCTTAGTAATTTGACAAATGGTTAAACCTGGAAAATCCCCATATTATACATGCAAATTACTGTTTTATGAGTAAGTAATCACCATCAAATTTGTTTTTTACAAACCAGACACTTTTTCAAATTATTTGCAAAACACACAGTCAGGACACCAAAAAAATTGAAATTTACCTTTTTACCATAACAATTAAAATTGACTTACTATGTGCACTAAGAAAATTGTCATGAGGTAGTGAACATTTAACACTTTCAATAAGTTATCAATTCCAACTCAATGAGCCTCTCCAACAAGCAGTGTGAAGCACTTGTTACTAAAAATACAACTGATATGGGATTGAGAAAGTCTGTGAAACAGACAGACAGCATGATAATATGCTCCTGACTCCACTGGGGAGCAGCACACCTCTTGTTCTAAAACATCATACATATATTTAAGGTCTAGTCACAAACTTCGGAAGGCTAATACTCAATATTTCAAGCCAGCTTGTGTAGTGTATCTGCAGTAGTAACATCATTTTGGATTTGGTTTGGTTTTCATTTTGTTCAAAATTTATGACTCAACTGATCTCAGAAATGTGCAAAAGGATTGATTCGCATACCTTCGTTTGCATAAATTTTACCCTTCTGAAGGAATGTTTATGGCAACAAAAGATTCACTGGGAATTTGTAAACTATAGAGCAGCTGTTAAAATAAATAGCAGTTCTTGATTCTGTTTGATTTTGTATCTTATCTTGAGACTCATCCACACAATCATGCATTTGTTTGAAAATGTCATGATAATACATTTGTATAGTATGACAATGCTAATTCACAAAGTGTGCAGTAAAATTTCCACAAAAAAAAGAAGAAAAATTATCTCCCCTGGAAACTCAGATACAATTGTAAATAATCTGCTACAATAACAATGCAAAGTTAACTTATTCCTGGCAAAACGAATTCAAGCAATGCAGCAAAATTCTACTACTCTATTTTTAGGGGCAGAGCCAGGGTATTTTGATCGGGGGCAAAATATGAGGTGAGTGTTTCATTTTCTTCCTTTTTTCTTTCTTTTCCTTCTGTTTTTCAATTTCTTGCTAATATCGTGGGGGGTTGCTCCCTGCCGCCCCCTCGTGCCTTCCCTGCTAATTTATAAAGAAATTACCCCAAATTATTGATATTTTACAAAGTTTAGAAAGGAAAACCCTACATACATTACAAAAAATCACATCTAATCTCAATCTGGCTGTACCTTCCTACTGTATGTGTTTTCTCCCTCATTATGCTGCTTCCACTTCTTGCAAAATACTTGAATAAGAATGCAATTTTTAAAACATTGCTAAATTGAAATTCAGATGACAACATCCACTAAATTTTATAAAATGTATACAATATTGCCAACAAAATATATACAACTGGCTCAAATGGATGATTTTGTTTATAAAAGGTGTAATTAGTGTTTTCTTAAAAGCAAGTCTTTGCCAAGACTTAGTGTACTATATATTAAAGGAAATCAATATTAATTCACAATGAAGACGGAATGAGTATATAACATTGGTAAGATAATGAGTTTTACAGCCACTGGTTGGTGTATCAATTTTTTTTTGTCAATTCTGACACAAACTTGACAAGTAATATAAGAAATGCTTGCTATTATCCATGGCAGTGACATGTCTTTTGCGTGGTAATTTATTAGTAATTACTAGTAATGCTATGCCTGCAAACTTTCAGCACTGTTACGTCTTGCAAACAGACATAAACAACATAATACAGAGAAAAAGGCACCTATGTGAAACTAGATATACATAGACTGTCCCTACACTCCATCTTTCTGATAGAAATAAGACATAAATCTTTAGATTCCAATGCTCTGCTGCTGAAAGGAATAACTTCCTCCTCTTTCCTCCTACAACATTGACTGAGAGGCAGGTGAAGCAAGAAGGAGGATCTATCTTCAAAGAGGTCTGACGTCAGAGTTTGTGTACATTCACAAAGATCTTAACAGCCATAAGGAATGCTGGTGTAAAACATCTGACACACGGGACATATTGTATAAGTGTAAGAACACAATACTAGCTTACAAAAGTGGGACATTTGGGTCTAAAGCAAAGATAGAATGGTTAATGATTTAAGTGCAGCAATTTGTTGATAAATGTGCTGGGAAATGTCATCAAAATTTAAAGCATCATGTTTGTTACATGACAAAATTTTGTATGTCACAAAAACTGGTTGTAATGTTTCCTTAATTACATAAGACACCAAAGTAGAACTAGGTATCAAAAATAAAGTTACAAAAATGAATTTGGTTTATGTAAATTTGTTCATATTACACATTAAAATGATATATTAATATCTCTTGACTGAAGATCCTCATTTTCGGCATCCCTGACCATGTTTGCACCAAATCTAACTTTAGTTACATAAGACACCAACATTAGATTTGCATTTAAACTTTCCTGGTCAGCCAACCATTGTAAAATGTTAGGGAAGAGTAGTTTATAAACAAATTCAATTTCTATTCCATCATATTTAGAAGCAATTCACATCAAATTACATTATTGATAAGATTTTTGGTGCATAAATATGATATGGTGCATGTTTTGGTGCCTTCGTCACTAATGTTAACATTTTGTACCCATCCAATACAGAATACAAAAAAAAGACAAACATGTTTAAGGTAGAAGTATAGACCAATTTATCACCAAATCACAGCATCAAAAATGAATCATGAAATTACGAGTCTCAGTCACATTTACGCCCAACAAATGTAAGGAATGTTATGTTTTTACGCCAGTATTGTGTTCTTGCACATAAAGGACAAAAGATTTGCTTTGAAAATGGATGAAACACTCATCTGTCTACATAAATCTTACTTCTTCTGATATGTTTCACCAAGCTTTCACCAACAGAAGAAGCTTTTAGCCCATTTTTACTTTGCCTGAAATCTAATGAGTCTGTATTTATTTTTCCTTCACCACTAATTTTATTTTACGTATTTTGTGTATACTTTTTTCAATATTGGTGGTATTATGAAAGATCCTCTTTAAAAAGCACAAGGCACGACCAATTTTTTCAATCTATTCCCAAAAGAATAAGAGATTTTCTTTATGGTAGTGTTCTACAATAAATCTTTTCATACAAGAATTTATTTTTTCATTTTACCAAACAAAAACCTCACCAAGTATTAACATTCACTGGCAACTGACCACTGAAGTTTGTTTATTCGAAATTAAAACCTAGGACAGTATCTATTCATTAGATATTTATGATTTTACCTTTTCATAAATTGTAAGGTCAACCTAGTAATGATCATAGCTGGCAGTACTCAGTGTGATCAGTGCTGAACATCTCTAAGTCAGTCTATTACACTGTTACCCAATGCATGCCATGCAGACATGTTCCAATGCAATCCACATGACAAGTGCAGGTACTCAACTTCCCTGTCAGTAGCAACTATGAATTACAGCACCAGATGTTGCAAGCTTGAAATAAAACATCCAGTCATTCAATAAATAGTTAACTTAGTTCCTCAATACACACTATTTCATAAACACAGGGCTGACTGTAGTCTGGTTCAATCAATGACCATGAAGAGAGAGTATTAATATTGTCCTACTGTGCTGTGTGATACACACCATTATATTTGTATGTATGTACTATGCACTGGCTCTTGTTAATCAATGCTATCTTTTGATCTTCACATGTCTACAATGAAACAAAAAGCTAAGCTTTGTGCCAAGACTGCATTCATACATGGCTTTGCACTAACTTCAGTAAACATATAATTTTACAGCTATACATAATTTATACCAGTTTCTAATACTGAAAAATACAAACAATAATCTAAAACAATATTATTGAAAGATAGGGATGCAGGAAAACGTTCATAACTTGCACTACCCCCAATGTCTCTAAAGACTACCTGCATCAAACACTTCAGAAATGTTTCTCTTTGTTTTGAAACACCAACAGACTGATTACAAATGATGCTTTTTTAAAAGTAATACGTGTTTTACAAATTAAATATTTCAAAAAGCTCAAATAATGATTATTTAACCTTTGAAAATATTACATTATGTAAAAGTTACATCACAGAAGATGTAAAAGGTTTAGTTTTCATTCCAGTGGACACACTGGCGAAACACTCCTCTTTCCCTCATAGTTTTGTTTTATTTTGTAACCTTTTGGTTATATTAAAAAAAAAAAAGCAATTTCCATCTTCAATTAAACTCAAATATATCTGGCCCCATCAGTTAGAAACTTCTGATTACTTCAAATAATTTAACACAGTATTCATGTTCCTTGCAGACTTGTACTCAAGTAAGACTGAACAGACTGTACATACTGTGTGTATAATTAGTTACTTTTTGGAAAACATTTTAAAAACTCTTGACCACTACCTTTTTTTTTCCATTTTTCATTTGACATCTTATTATGAAGAGTAAGAATAATTTTATCAAACAGTGTGCACACCACATACGATGAGAAACAAGCATAATTAATTTGAAAAACAAATCAGACGACGTCATAACAAACATAATCAGCCTTGCATGACTCACCTTTTCACAGAAAAAAAATATGGAAGACGAGCAGTTTGCTGGTTAAATGCATGAACGAAGGCAGAGGAATTTAGTTCACTTTCTCTTAGGCACCCTACATCTGATTAAGCTGGTACAAGTTTATTCCCAAACAAATAGTTAACTTCTATAAAATCTTCCTTTGCTGCTTAAAAAACTCCTTGAAAGACAACACTTGGTGAAAAATGGATGAAAAAGATTCTACGATGCTTCTCTACATATGTACAAGGCGACTACATACTACCCCACTAGAGACTGCACGAAGCAACATATAATTAAGGTTGGATGGTCTATAGCTGTGTGTACGTGAGAGCATTCTCCACACAGAGTACAGACTTAATGAAATGTAGGAAGAGTTTTATTGGTCGACAGCGCCATTGCTCTTAGCCACACCTTGAATAATGCTAGGAGAAAGGCACACAGAGGCCCTACAGTGGGGGCTCTCTCTTCTTTTTAATGATCCCTGCTACAAAATTATCATAAATGGGACGAACAGATTCAGAATTTTCCAGCACAATGTGTCAGTCTTGAGGAGCTGCACAGTGGTGACGTAAAAGAGACATCCAAAATTCTGACATAATGTGTGATATTTAGCAGATGAGGTCTGAGAAGCTTGCTTCATACAGGTAGTTATCGTGACAGGATGAAGAGAGATGCAGTAAGGAAGATGCAGTCGTCTATGTGATACAAATGTCATCAATGAAAATTGACAAATAGAAGCAGGCTGCGAGAATTCCCAAATCAAATTTAAGCAATATTCAAAAGAGGTATTAGATGCTAAACAGGAAGGAGCAAGGACTTTATCCAGGCATAAACAGATGAGAACTAAACACCAGAATGGAGACAGGTGATGGAACAATCAGATCATATGAAGACAAACAAATCAAATTCTAAAAAGCTTGAAAAAGTCACAAAAATAAATTGCAAACATTTCTTTCCATGCAAAGACTTATGTACTTTTCAGGATGAAAATCTGCTGATGAGAAATGTTTGCTTACATCTGTACTTAAGCAGTTTGATCTTTGAATTCATATTTAGACTAGAAGGTAAGCACTGTTTCATTACTGACAAGCATGCAATTTTTTTAAGCATAAAGGATGATGAACTATGATGTTATGAAATAAAGGAGAAACTATGACCCCACTCAGAACATAAGTTCCATATGGTAAAGTTGTACAAAAATCCCAAACAAACAGAAGGTAATAAAACTACACACAAACACTGTTCTGGTTAATCACATTTCACTTTCACGGCAAAGTAAAAGTGCTCATTTTGTTTGCAACATAAACTAATTCCTTCCACTCAATTCCTGATCAAAATACAAACACGTATGAGGTTAGACAAATGAAATGTACAGGTACTTTAAGTGTATCTTTTTATTATGCTTTACCAAGCAAGTGACAAACAGTGCCCGTATGGTCTGCAGACACGGTTTCCAAATGAGTAAAGTCAACAGTTTACCTCAGAATCATCTGTTGCATTATCCATTGAAAATCTTTTCGAATTATTTCAGTATCCTTCATAGAATAACTTGAATATCTTTCACTTTAAAACTATTCCTCTTGAAAGTTTGACCCTTTCTATGACTGCTCATTCCTTAAAGTAAAAATATGATGATGATGATGTAGTGCTGAGGGTGGTTTATTAGTTCCTTTGAAGGTTACAAGTGTAATATGAGATAGAAAGAGGAGTGAAGTAGATCAATGTTTTATATTATATTTTGATGTAAAATTTGAAACAAGGATGCTCTGCAATTGGATGCAAGTTCCACAAAGAAGTCATAGGCTGATCTTGCATCCATACAGCACAATACAATTACTATTTAAAAAGTAAATAATGTGCAAAATCTGCAACATTCAAGAGTACTTGCCCAGATGTCATGTGTTTCCATGTTTTAACATTCTCAGTTGTTTGATCATTCATGAACAACTTCATTTGCAATTTGAATACTAATGCAGGGTTCCTACAAAATAATTTGAATTTTAGAAAAAGGCTACAGAAAAATCAACAACCTCAGAATGCTTCCACCCTAGTCAGATGAGCCAACAAATAAAAGAAACATTGAAATACAAGTTTTCAAAATTATGTAATTTATTGGTTAACTTCTGTTTGTCATGGCAACCACAGCAAGAGCAAAATGCACCTAGAGAAAAATTTCTAAATATTCTTCAATACGAGCGCTGCATAAATATGTATCGTTATGTACCATTTAAAAGCAATGTGGTAGCTACATTCAATACTTTACAAAGTTAATCCACACCTAAGAGACTTAAGGTACGACAACTAAACAACTATCTTGAAGTGAAATCCATGGACATCTCAAAATAAAAGTTGTTCTTAGAATGAAGGCTTAAACAGGGATAAAATTCAGTAAGAATAATTAATCAACTCTGCTGGATATCTCAAAATAACAGCTGTCCCTGGATCAAAAGGTTAAATAGGTTAGCTTTAACATACTCTGACACCTACTTGATGGGTTTGTCTTTGCACTTCACAAATTTGCATAAATAGCTCGTTATTATTTAAAGATGGAAGTGGAATGGAGCCACCATCTACAATATTAGTCAATTTTGATGAATTTTGATGGAAATTCTAGCTATTTTAACATTTTCAAAGCTTGTTACACCAATAAGACAGCTATTAATGATGTCGTCCTCATCATCATCAACTTCATGTATGCTATACTTGATTGATACAGTACCTGGAAAACTTTATGAACACGGACACTGGCATAAAGTAGAATGCAGTACCTGGGAATAAAGAACTGCTGTATTCTACCAACAAAAGATTCCAATTTAAGAATTCTGTACAATAAAGGAATGCTAGAATATCACTCATTTTGGTTTATCAATACTCTTTTCAAACCAAACTACAATCCTTCTCAGGACAATTGATTATTTGCATGACTCTGTCAATCAATTTTTACAGTAGTTTGTAAGTCTCCTCCACCTAGGTCTATTTTTAAACATATTTACAAAGCTGTCTCTACAACAAAATATCACTATCTGCCAATGCTTTTGGATCATTCACCATTTTACAACACTGTATTACAGGTTTTGCCCTTTACCTACTCTTACTCGACCTGCCAATGGTAAGTCAGGTAAAAGGATCAGGCTTTCTTGTTGATTTGTTATGGGAGACCCTCCTATTGGTCCAGGACAGCTTTTCATTGGGTTATGAATGGGTGCCTTTCAACATTACAAGTTTCCAGGAGTCAAGATGAGGTTTCCTGTTTTTCAGGAATTTGAACTGCACAGATTTGAGAGGATCAGTTATGGCTGGAGTTTTTTTCCCAAATTCTGGCTAATGGTCAGTTCCTTTAATGTGGGTTGGATCCATACCAACCTAGTTGTGGTATAGGAACTGATAGCAAATAAGCTTGTAAACTTCTCCAAAATCATTCATGTTTACTAAACTAAATTCTGTGTGATGACTGTGATAGTGTAACTGTTTTGCTATACGTCCCAATTGTTGCCTTACCTATGTAGTTAAGAGGATCAGGTAAAAAAACATTGCTTAAGTTATTTTAAACATTTGCAGTAAATGAGGTGTAGTGAAATATACTACAAATAATCTAGGTCGTGCATCCCATTATCCATTGATGTCAGAGCTACTCAGTAGCCACAACCCTTGAAATTTTGTTCCCAATTTCTAGGTCATGCCAAATTGCTATCTCTAAAATATTACACCACTAGCATATGCAAAAATTTCAGAAAATTAAGCCATCATATTGGCTTGTAATATCTTAAAAGCACACTGCACACATTTAGAACCAGTGTAGCTAGACAAGGCAAACATCATGGTCAGGGCGGCAGGGCCCAATTTGCACTCACAGACTGAGCCTTTATAAAAGTCCTGGAAGATTTCTGGTAAGATAGTAAATTAAGTTTACTTTTTAAATCTTTCAACTGGAGGAACCAATCACTATTTTCATGTTACTTTCACTATTATTACATTTTCTCAGTCCCCTTTTTTTTTTGAGGGGGAGGAGGGGAGAGGAAGGGAGGGGGGAGGAGGAAGGGAGTGGAGGAGGGGAGAGAGGGGAGAAAGGGGAGAAAGGGGGAGGGAAGAGGGAAGGAAGGGGGACACAAACTAACTTCCCACAAGACTAGAAATTTCCCTGCAAGGAGCTTTAAGATTTCAACTTTTTTCCTGCCAAAAACGTCATGTTAGTGCCAAATAAAACTTTGCATTTCTGGCACAATGTGACTGGCTTAAAAATCCATCTATCAATAAGTTCCATCTATCAATAAGTTAAGCCATTCGCAAGTTTCATCTCTTTCCCTCAGTGCAGTGCATGTGTATCCTTGCTTTGCTTGATGTACTTGCTATTCAAGTGATAGATCACATGAGAGAGAGTACATAGCTGTGCAGGCTGTTTCTTTCATGTTCTGATTCGGTGCATTGTAGTTGCCACAAATGCTCATGTTCGCCATTTTTTTATGCATATAAGTTCAATCAGAAGAGGCTTCCCATCCAGAGGTTGAACATCCTGCTCCAACAAATGACATGCACTAATTAGAAATAAAGTAAGCCAAATGTTGTCTTTTCTCCTGAGAAACTGTGTCCCAATTATATAAGTATGGGCCTACATGTATAATGCTGTAAGTGCCTGTGCACTATGATGTACTGTGTGATCAATTTATGTGGTCTCTCATTCACAAGGCGGTTGGTGTTGGGGTCACTGAAGATAATTTTATTTGTAATTTTGTATAAGGTTAGCACCAATATTCAATCATCAAATGTGTTACAGTCTTCATATTATTGGCAAGCTACACTAGTGACATTTTGGTGAGGAGACAAGACAGTTGCAGTTACAAGCACCAAGAGCTAAATATAGTATTTTTAACAGGCATTTGAGATTCCTAGACTACAACATGACTACATTTTAACTTGACCACTGCAAAAAAAGCCCTAGTCTAGGCCCTACCCCACCTGTCAGGCCTAACTTAGGCAATCCCTTTAAAAGTGTTAGAGTTAAAGAGGTAGTCTCAGCCTACTCAAGTCTTCCACTTATAGCATTCACCTTGGCTGAAGATAAGTAATAGTACAGAACTGCCTTTTCTGGGAGCCCCCATGTCTAGACTATGAAATTTTCAGAAATGACAGAACTCTTAGAGGCAGAGATACTATGTTACATGTCAAATACTGTCTGCCTCCAATCCAGGTTGATTTTAACAATGATGACTCTGACACCCTTACTGGGACATGGCATAAATATTGCCTGCTGATACAGGGATGCTAATGCTGATACAGAGCACCTATCTTACAGCACCAGCTCCCCAAAATAATGGGTGTAAATAGTAATCCTAAACTGTACTGTTTCTATGTTTCAGGCAATTCCTTCTTTAGCAAAATTGACTAAAAATATAAATTACAAAAATAAAGTAAAACATTTAAACACAAAACCTGCTCAGTTAAATGATTACTTTTATTACCCCTGGATGTAATTGAAGGTTTTGCTGCTGATCATTTGCTAAGGGAGATAACACATTTGATTCAGTAATTTCAAATACCCCTAGTCAGTTAAGTGTGGTCAGCACCTTAGAACCCCCTAGTCTGGCTGTCTCCTTTAAACTGATACTAAACAACCCATTAGGCTTATACTACAGTACTCAAAAGTGATATTATGTAGCCATGAGGAGGGATAGCGATGGTTTCTCTGCTGGTTATCCTAACAGCCTATAAAATGGCTAATTACAGCAGTTCGGTTTCATTGCAAATGGATGCATACCAGTGGAGTGGAAAAAGGCAACTGTCTGTGTCTTTGCCATGTAACTATGGGCCTGTTCCTTTCACTTGTGTCTGTTGTAAATGCGTAGAACATATTATTCATAAACCACTTATGGGTAAAGACCAGTCTCCCCCCCCATCCCCCTACCCCATATTGCAAAGTCCAGTTTTTTATTCTATTTTATGACAGGCTCTTGAAATCATGTGAAAATATTTTTCTCCCTGGATAAGGAAATTAATATGCTGTAATACACTGTTTTTAATAGGATGTGCAACACTTTAGCCATAAAGAGTAAATAAAGGTACTGTATCTGCAAGAGAAATAAGAACATTAGGAATAATTGGCTGTTGTTTCAAAATAAGATTGGGGTGACTGGATTGTCATTTAACACCAAGCTGCACAAACTTGGTATTTCTTAAAAGAAAGTTGATGACATCCTTGGAGATCATACACGGTCATTTATTGTAAATGGAACCCTGTCTTCTAGGAGGACCATTTAATATCAAGCTTGCCCTTTAATACCAAGCTGCACAAATTAATGTTTCTAAAAAGATTCTCTTTTGGGTTGATGACTTTCTCGTAGATCGTACACAGTCATTTGTTGTCAATGGAACCCAGTCTTCTTCAGAAAAAGTTACGTTTGGTGTCTCTTTAGCAGTCTTTTTTGGGGATGGATTCCCTTTTTGTGGCACTTATTAATGACATTGACACAGCTGTTTTCTCCTCTAAGGTACTTCTTTTTGCTGATGGCTGTGTTTGCCATTGCATCATTGAATCTGATCACAATTGCAAAAAACTTCAGGATGATATTGGGCTTTGGAATGGGGTTCACCTTTCCAACCTTCAAAATGTACAGTAGTATTACCACTCTTGCCTGAATAAACCCTGTCCCCTAATTTTAAATGAAGTAAAACTTCCTAATGTTATAATAAATGCATTCATAGACTTGCTCCTAGCTACTTGCATGAGCTTATTCAGGTATATGCTCCAGCTTGAAGTCTTTGCTCTTGTTTAAAATCATTACTTTCTCCACCACATGTCTGTACAAAATCTTATGGAAATCGTTCTTTCCAGTAATCATCTGCCTTTCTCTGGAACAGTCTGCCAAGCCATGTTAAAGAAGCACAGTCTTTATCTCAATTTAAGACTTTATTGAAGTCTCACCTTTTCTCACTATTGTAGTCTCTTTTCTTTCTTCTTTTCAGCGCATAGAGACTTTAGTGTAATTTGCACTATATAAGAACTGTTTATTATTATTATTATTATTATTATTATTATTATTATTATTATTATTATTATTATTATTATTAAACTTCCTAGTGTTGAAAAGTACTATTTAGTTTTTACCATTAGTAGGTAGCCGTTACCATTAATTCAGACTGAAACTGGGATAAACACATTCAGAGTACCTGTAAAAAAGGGAAACAAAATTTTGGGAATTTTGTACAGAAATTTGTGGTTTTGCCCAAATGATATTTATTATTAAATTAGCGGTTTGAAATGGCCTTTTAACTCCTGGGTGTAGGGGAGAGTGAGGTAAGCTGGAATGGTGGGCTCCTTGAAAAAACGAAATTTTGAAAAATTGACACTTGAGGGCAGAAGCCACAGTCGTGCACTCATCACCACCATCTACAAAGATGAGTGAATACTGTTCAAGAGAGAACAAACTTTTTCACACTTATCAAAATGTTCACCAGCTCTAAGTTCCTGATAGATGGAGTAGGATGATTATTTTTGGCTTAAGTAGGCATTACTTTGAAGCTATATTGTGGGAACCAATGGGAATCCACTTTTGGGTTCTGTTAAAAAATGCATGGGTGGTAACTGATTGGAGGTAACCAGTTTTGGGGTTCCGAGATTTCATCACCACGGGACCGCCATGCAATGGGGAACAATCGCCCCCGATAAATCTGACGGTCTACATGTGGCCATGTGCATGTGCCATTGTTAGTTGGAACATTTTGTTGGGGTGGGTGTTAGCAAGGAAAAATTGAGAACATGTCACAACTGTTGAAAAAATCTCTCATTTTATATATACTTAATTTTTACTTTTTAAGTTGTTTGAAGAGTCTCAACAATGATGTCGATCTAACAAACAATACATGGTCACTCTAGGTAGTTTGATTATTCAAAAAGAATTAATGGACAAGACCATTCTTAGTATGCACAGTATCAAGAGAGAGGAGGGAATCAGTCCTATAATTTTCAATACAGGCCTATGCAATTAGTAACCTCTATCAATACCCTTCGGTTAATATTGTACATTTTCCTTAACCCTTTCGCTACGGAAAGGGGGTTCATCCTGCCATACTGCACTATGTATTATAATACGTGTACACACTACGTGTGTACCGGTTATGCGAAATGTTACGTTTTTTGTATGGATGCAGCCATATTTGTGCTCGGTATGCCCCGAGAGGGTGCATATATGTTTAACGTCTCCCCTTCAAGCCTATTCCACGTCCAAAACACGACTGTATGCCATAGAATTAGAATTAGCTATGCCAGAACGCAGCTGAGTGCTATGGTTTCGCAGCGAAAACCCTGCGTAGCGAAGGGGTTAAGTACATTTAAGTTGGGGGATATGGTAATTTGTCTGAAAAATGTTCCAATTAACCTCCATCTCTCCTATGCCAGTACTGTCTTGGTCCCTCACCAGGGGTACAGGTCTGCATGAACCTTTAGGATATCCAAAGATGTTCAGAAAGATTAATTGAGCACTTCAAACTAAAACCAGAATGCAAAAATGCATTGAGGTTTCGATGATATATAAATCTTCCATTTCAAATAATGCCATCACGCACCATTATCTTCACAGTCAAGTGTTACACTAGCATGTTCAAAAAATAATTTTGTTATTCCAGATGACTTTTGACCTCCATTAAAGACATATATAGACAGACAAACATGCCGACAGAGAGAGAGAGACAGCTATCTTGAAAGATCACATTTAAAAAGGTTTCAGACTTTGATCCCCCAGCTGACCCCAGATGACCTTTGACCTCTGCCAAAAAACAAGATGAAACCATGCTCTGACCATACGGCATCCATCCACATATACCTAATATGAAGTTTATTCAAGTTTCTTAGATTGAGATATGGTGTTAACAAGATTTTCAGACTTTGACCCTCTGTGACCCCAGATGACCTTTGACCTCCACCAAAAACAACAGGGACCATCTCCTGACTATAACGCATCCATATACCCAAATATGAAATCTATCCAAGCTTCCTATCTTGAGATATCGTGTTAACCAGATTTCCTGACTTGGACCCCCACTGACCCCAGATGACCTTTGACCTATGAGAAAAACAAAAGCAACCATCTCCTGACCATAACGCATCCACATACCAATTATGAAATCTATCCAAGTTTCCTACCTTGAGATATAGCGTTAACAATGTTTTCAGACTTTGACCCCTAGTGACCCCAGATGACCTTTCACCTCCACCCAAAAACAGAAGGGTTCTTCCTCTCAATATGGTGCATCTATGTACTAAGTTCAAAAACTGTCAGACATTTCTATCTTTAGATATTGTGTTGACAAGCAACGTGTCACAAACACACACACACCCACGCATACATACATACACACGAACGCCATTATGATCCCATTGGTTTCTCTTATCATCGAAACCAAAATAAAAAAGAAAGCATTCACCACTGCACAGCTTTCCCAGTTACTAGTTAGGATATTGCAGATAAACATCGTATGTATAGGAATAGGTTCACAATGTACATAGGCTAGCTCTAGGCCTATGTGCTATAGCTACCTTAGGCAATGGCAAAAGTGCCAAGACATGCTGAAGAAAATTATATCGTAGAGAAAAACTTTAAGCCTTAAGCTCACAAAAGTATTGCACATTGTTGTATGAGGGACTATTACACACGCCTTGACAATATTTTCGATGTTCTTGGCCACATGGATTTTTATTGGCCCTTTTCTGTACTCGATCCTGCTTTGTGAAAGGAATGTAGGCTACTGCTGACTAGCACAAACGTATGCAGAAAGTACTAACGTTAGCTCACTTGCTGAATCAAACCATACATTTTGGGCTTAAATTTCTCAGTTAAGGGAGGTAGACACTTGGTGTTTTCAATTTTTCCAAAAGCCAAGAATTGACACTGTAGAATATCGTTAATTTATTTACCTTTTTCCCCTTTTATAATGGCGAACTTTTTTCCGAGATTCCATTGTCGAAATTTGCGAGATCCTTTAGCTAAGCTGTACACACTGAGAAAGCAGTGAATGTGCAGCAGTAGTTGTTGTGATTGCGCTTAAAGTATGTGATCGATCATTGGTGTATGGAACAATCACAATTTCCACAAAAATTTCCTGTTGAAGTTCACCTTGTCTTCTTGGCAGGTGTCGAATGTGCACTTCTCCTTCGTTATTAGGTAGTGCAAAATATTGAAGCAGTTGCCAAACACGTCCGCCAAGCAAGCTATATTTCAGCATGCATCTGCTCAAATCTTATGCCATCCACATGTGTTCAAACTGCTAATTTTAGCTTTAGGCTTAGTGCAAGAGAATTTTGGGCGGGGCAGCCAATGTTTTTGTTTTTGTGCCAGGGAGGGGGTGGGGAGGGGGGAACTCTTCAGATTTTATCCTGGTTGTGCACCTGTGGTCAAAAACAGCTAGTGGAGAACACTGTTACCTAAAAATGACATTCATTCCAAGTTTCCTATCTCAAGATGTCGTAATAGTTAGGTTTTCGGATTTGACCACTGGTGACCCCAAATGTACTTTGACCCCCACCAAAAGTTATATGGTTCGTCCCTTGACAATATTGCATCTACGTACCAAGTATGACATTCATCTAAGTTTTCTATCTCAAGAAATAGTGATAACGATGTTTTCGGATTTTGACCCCTGACCCCACATGACCTTTGACCCCACCAAAAACAGCAGGATTATTCTCTTGATAATAATGCATCTAGATACTAAGTATGACATTCATCCAAGCTTTCTACCTCAAGATATCGCGTTTACAAGGTTTTCGGGGTCTGACCCCTGGTGACCCCATTCGACCTTTGACCCCCAACAAAAACAATAGGGTTCTTCCTCCCACTGTGGAGCATCTATGTACCAAGTATGGCATTCATCCAAGTTTCCAATCTCAAGATATCGTGTTAACGAGGTTTTCGGGGTCTGACCCCTATTGACCCCAAATGACCTTTGACCCCCACCAAAAGCAATAGGGTTCTTCCTCTGACAATAACGCACCTACATACCAAGTATGACATTCATCCAAGATTTCTACCTCAAGATATCATGTTAACAAGGTTTTCAGAGTTTGACCCCTGGTGACCCCATATGACCTTTGACCCCCACCAAAAACAATAGGGTTCTTCCTCTCACTATGGGGCATCCATGTACCAAGTTTGAAAACATTCAGACCTTCCCTTCTTGAGATATCGTGTTAACAAGCAAAGTGTCACAAACACACACACACACATACATCCACACACACACACACACACACACACGCACATACACACATACATACACACACACGCCATCGTGAATGCATAGGTTTCTCTTTCATCGAAACCAACAACTTAGAGCCTGGATCTTTGACTGGCTTTCTCAAACAACTTAACCAGGAACTTTGGCTTACCGGGGTATAAGAAGGTGGATTGATTCTGTTTTATAAGCAATTTTTGACCAGGCTCTTCATCCTCACACCAAACAGCTGCCTTCAGCGTTCAATTTGTAGAACCCACATGACATCAATTTTAAAATTATTAACTAAATCTAGCTTCCTTCCTCAAACTTTGAATGGTTATGATAGTCTTCATCCCCCCCCCCTTTCCCAAGGTATTAATGCTGCTTCTATCCATAGGGACCCTGTCACTTTTATCACTAGTGGTAATCCAGATTTGAATGTTTGCAAAGAGGACAAGAAATTTTGATAATGGCCAAGAGAATTGTCCAGCCAAAATTATCTGTGCAGAGTGCCACCATCATTTGGCATGGAACGTACCCCTCTTAACCTACCTATTTGCAAGTCTTTTATCCCCCAGTGTAACTAGACTGCAGTACCTATTTGTTGTCTCATGGTTAGTCTATAAACAGTACATGTGTAGAGCTGTGGTTACATACAGAACTCTGCATAATGGCTACTGGGACACTTACATTTGGCACATAAATAGTCATGGAGGCAGGACAACCGCTTGGTGTGCAACAGCCATTGGTTTGAGAAGGCAGCATATTAATGATCACAGTGATAGTTGTGAGAAAACTGAATCAGCTGGGCAGGACAGCTGCTAACATAGTTACAAATATGGATATTACAGTCCAGCTGTCCATGCCCATGCTTCAGTAGCAGTTGCTAAAATAATCAGTATATTACAAGTTGGTGCAAGGTTTTCAATAGGTTCTAAATTTGAAAACCTCATTAGAAGGCCCATTTTGTACTAGTCAATGCATGATAACTGCCAATTTGACCATGATATAGGGAGCCACAATTACTCTTTTAAGGTATACTATTTATATTTAATGGGTGAAGGCAGTTGCCCCAAATTTATTTTAAACAACAGGCAGATCCTACAGCTCTTATTTTACTTCTAGGTTTCTTGCATGACATTTCAGGACTTACACATTGCATATTCAAGGTAACCCAATGACTTTTTCCCCTAAATTTCATAATCTGGTGTTCCTCAAGGGTCTGCTCTAGGACACATTCTTTTCTTGTTCATAATTATGACATAGTAAATGCTGCTTCCTCATTTGACTTTTTGCTGACAACTGTATCTGTTATCAGGTCATAGAGAATGTTAATGATTGTTGTTTGCTCCAAAATGATATCCATAATCTAGGCCTTCAGGCCATTACTTGGGGAATGAGATTCCAGCAGTTCTAAGTGTAACATCATTACTTTCACTAGGAAACACCAAGTCAAATTAAATTGTCTTGATCAATATGAAGTTAGTCAAAATTGACTCAATAAAGTACCTAGGTGTAACAATATTTAACAATCTAAACTGTGATAAGCACATTCAGTCCATCTGCCAAAAAAGTAAAATTTTGAAAAAACACTATAGAAACCTGTCTTTCTGCTCCCATGGTATGAAGCTAGCTGCATACATGGGTCTCCTCTGGCCAGGGTTATTAGATTTAAATCAGGCTGATAAAAATCACAATTAAAATGGTGATTTTAATTGAAAAAAATCATGATTTAAACATAAAAATATGATTTAAATTGACTGAATTTAAATCACTGACTAAAATCATATTTTTTCAAAAACATAAAAAAAAATATAAACAACCCTGTCCCTACCCTGCGAAGCGGACTTGGTTTGTCCACTCCCCCTTCCAGGCTTCACAAACCGCTATCTGCCAAAACAAAGAGGCTTGCGTCCAATTTCAGACGCAAACTTTATTACCATAATATAACTTATTCATGTCCTGCCGCATTTGTTATGCTATTGTTTTGAGCGAGTGTGTGTTTTCTTGTTGTTGTAAACTGAAGGACTAGAATGAAACCTGATCAGATCACTACTGCCTTGCATAACCACCTGTCCAGTGGGTACTGGTACTACCGGGAAGTGTGCTTTACGATGACATATAAACTCTGTAGGTGGCATGGGCTACTGTATGATTTTAATGGGACCAGATGGTGCCTTCTTGTGACTGAACATTCACTAACATTCATCCAGTCTCGAGACCACATATTTCTATGAATATCCATCGATTCTGTTTGGTGTTCACTTTGACAGACTTGATGGGGATATGATTGAACAAGGAGTATGCCCTATAGTCTGCTAGGCAGGCAACCCTGTCCCTGGTGCATTTTGGAGTATGATTGTTGTGTATGGGATCCACATAAGTCTTATTTACAAGGTATGCTTGAGGGCATTCAGACGAGATCAGCTTGTTTCATTAGTTCTGAATTTTCTTGTGAGCCTGGGTCAATGACATCTATTTTGAAAGACATTGATCTCCCTACCCTAGAAGAGCATTGCAAGCAAAACATACTAACTCTCTTCTCCAAAGGATATTTTGATAAGGCCAATATTCCCATGGACAGACTCAGAAACCCGATCCAGGAAACATGCACAATATAGAACCTCTACTTTTGTCAACTCTACTCTTTGTTTAAATTTAGTTTCTTCCCTGGTACTCTAAAGGACTGGAATAACATTCAGGACTGCCGATTTGATTGATGGTATAGATGACTGCAAAGACCCCATATTATAAATTTTCATATTTGGCACAAGGGACAAATCCCTTGCACTGAGCCATCTTTCCAATAAAAATGTTAATAGCCTTCAACTATTTTAGGCCTTAGAAACAGTTTGTGTTTTATGCTTCTCAATGCATGCACAGAAAACAAAGCTAATGTTCAGTTTTTCATGTCTCATCTTCACAAATAATTGGCATGCACATCATGCCACAGGACGGGATAGCCTTCCAGGCGTTTGTTCTGACGCCGAAAGACGAAGAAGACTTCCATTTCACACAACGTAGCAAGGCTCCATGTAAGCTGTCTTGTTCATAGTCCAAACCCAACAAACAAACAACTAGGCCTATACCAACACAATATTTACAGAAATAAGCCCAATACAATTAATTTCTCCCACAATGATGGAAGAACTTTTCAAATGGGGAGGTCTAGGCCCTAGCCAGGCTAGCCTATGTATAATAGTTGCGCATTCAATCATTTGTATGTACTACTATTAATTCCAAGTTAGCAGACTATTCCACTCTTTGACAACCATACTGGTCAGTTTGTATTTGAGGTACTGAAATTTTATGCCGATCATCATAATTCTTAAATTTCTTGCCATGCCGAATTGGTGAAATCCAAATTAAGTGCAGTGTATAGGCCTATGCAAAAAGGCAAGAAAATCACGCCATCATAATGGTGTGTGAGTCTTAATTGCATGCCAAATGATATTCTGTGTAACATACATACTTTCCAGTAGACATATGGTTTGACAAATCAAGCCTAGCCTAGCCTAGGCTATGAGGCAAACTGAACTTTCTAGCCTTGATGTTACTATTGTTAGTAATATCATGCCTTGCAAAACACTTAAATAGCCTAGGCTAGGCTACTAGGATTGGCTTAGGCCTAACATTAAAGCACTTTAGGCTAGCCTAGTATTAAATTTATAAGTTGCACTCAGCCAAAGCCACATGAATCAATCAGTTCAAGTCTCGCCTAGTTGCCTTTGCACTCTCTATCATGACACTTAGCCTAACGTTAGGCCTAATAAGTTTCAGCATCTCACGTTAGAAGCTAGTTAGAGCCTAACGTTACACCATAGTTCATTACATGTCATCGAGTACGGGCCACCCAATATGACAAGTGCCTAGCCTAAGTAACACTAACATTACAGAGTATGCTATCCTTAACCTATTGCTAACTTTAGTTGATCTATTTTCTTTAACTTAAAACGTATGCTCCTTAAAACCTTTACAAAAATGTGATCCAAAACATCTCCCAAGTCTCATCCAGATACTTACAAGGATTCGATCCTTTCGACTAGCAAAATGTGTTAAATATTACCGAATGCAGTACATTTTGATGATTAGTAATTATCTCACGACTGGTGCGAGATTCCTATGATGTAAATAGAGGGCGTGTGGGTTGTAACCTCGGCTGTAATGGCAGGGTGACGTTGAAAAGGAAGCTGCGATCAGCGATGTTGTAAACATGCTAATTCTCACCCAACGCCTAGGAAGAAAATGCCAAGCTTCAAAGAACTATTGTTCAAATTTGAAAAAAAAAATTACATATATATTATATATATGGTATACTTATGTTCATTTTGGAATTATTTCAGTAGCGTATCTGCTGGTGGAAATGTGCACCTGACGTTTTCGACCGTGAAGATGAGCTCAAACCAACGGGCTGGGTGGAAACCAGCCCGGCTGAGGAAGAACGAAAGAAACGGAGAAATGAGAGAAAATAAAGATGAGTCAAGTAAGGACATAATTTAGCTTCGGATCCGAGAGGCTGACCAGCTTCTGCCCATATATCAAAACCCCAGAAGATTTAAATCGAAATTCCACATGAATGAACGTCTTATTAATGTAAAAGCAATTTCGGGTGATATGGAAGGTATTTGGGCACAGTTCTCGCAGTTCTCCTCCCCCGGTAACCTAGATTGGAGCTCAACTTAATTAGAATAGTCAATGGCTAAGAGAGGTATGGGACGATTTCTCCTGTCCCTGACAGATGAAAAATCGCAAAATTGCCGTATGTGACACAACATTATCAAGTCCATCAGTCCGACTACAATGATTTTCTCAGTTCGTAAAGTTCCGAATTCCCTCCAACAAATACCAAGTTCCTTATTTTGTAATTATTTAAAAAAGCAAAATTTTCCTGGCGCTCCGTGACAGTAGTGTAAAAATACACGAGATAATCAAGTAGCCCAAATAGCTAGATAATCAACTACAGTGTCACGCTTTACTTTTCTTACATGAAATTTCGTGTTCTAGCTGCAAGCTGCACATTTGCAATTGCTTACCCCCCCCCCCCCCCTCCCTTCCCTCCAACACACTTCACACGCACCCCACAAATTGCGCGCAATCTCTAATGCAGCTATAGTGCTCCATCACAAATCAGTTTTGGAATTTTTTTCAAGGTCTTAACAGAAGGGTTTAAGGTCACAACAGGATTTGGTTAGTTAGAGGGGTACATATTCTGAGCATTTCAGTGAAATTTGGTTTGGAATCCGATGTGTGGTTTCCAAGATATGAGCACTTTAGTTTTAACATTTTCAACAAAAAGCGAACTTGTAACCAGCACATATGACATCACATCCGCCCAACATTAATGGGCAGTACGTCTTTTGTTTTTCTTTAAATTTTATACAGGATTTCCCCCTCAACAATCCCATATTATTAAAATGTGATTGCATAAGTGGCATGACAATTTTACAAACTTTGCATCCCCCACGGGGAGGTCATACTCCTATTAACCTCAAGCTAGGTTAACGCAGAACAGTCTGATAAAACAAAGGGAAACAACGCATTCCTTGTCAATCTGAGGAAGTGATTTAAGCTCTGCTGCCCTCAAACTCACTTTGAACACAAAACTACTGACTTCATTTACTGATATCTCAAGAAATACATGTCCGATTTGAATGGAACTTTCACCACACTGTGTAGATTTTGTTCCTCTTTCACGTATGAAAATTAAATTTTTGCTTAAACTTCCCCTTTAAAATAAAAAAGGACATTTGCCCTAAGTACCTAAGTAAAAACGAAATTATCAAATGATACGTCAATGGAAAAAATGTGAAATATGCCATGTTTGACAGCAATTGACGCGTCATCAACAGTGCCCAATGCATTCCTAAATTTTCAAAAACATGCAATTCAATTTTTTTCCAATGTACGCTCTTGATTTTAAAATATTTGACTAAAATAGGATACGACGTTTCGCCAGTTTTTTTTTTTTTTAATTTCGCAGGAAGGCATCCTCGGATTCACATGCCTTAGATAACAATACCAGGTGCCGGCTGATCCAGGGGCAAGGGGTTCGGATCCCTCAGACTGCTCTTGACCACTTGAAATTTTGAGACGCATATTTTAGAGAAAGGCATCACAGGTTGATTATCCTTAAAAGTCAGTTGTGTCTTTTCATCATCAAATGAACTATGCAGCGTGTACAGCAACCTCAAAGGTGCCTAAAAATTTTAATTTTAAAGTTTAAATCAGGCACATGGCAGCTCCCTGTTTGACTAAGTTACCGCGTAGGCCTACATTGTACATAGTACCCAAAGCTGCACAGGTGATGTGTAGATAGCGCCATCACTTTATCGTGGCTGCATGTTTACGGACACTGTAAGTCGTGCACTCAGCAAACACTTATTTTGCCCCCACTTTGTAAATACATTTTAATTTGTTTAGGAAATAAGATAATTTCGTTTAGCATCCAAACGTGTCTACAAAGTGGGGTCAAAAAAGATTAAAAAAAAAAAAAAAAAACGATAGCCAAAAGGCTTAGTGATTCCTTGCCGCTGAAATGTAAGGCCTTTTTTCACATTGACATTGCTTTGCAATGTTTTTCAATTTACAGGGCTCCATAATGTGCCCACAAAGTACACATGCAAGGCATCCAATCTTCCTACATTGTGAGATCCCCCTTGCCCGTTGTGACCCCAAATGACCTTTGATCTCCACCAAAAACAATAGGGATCATCTACTCAATATGGCCAATGCACACACCAAATATGAGATTAGTCACACTTACCCTTCTTGAGATACCGTGTTTACAAGCAATTTCTAAGTAATTTACCTATTTACCTCTCGTGACCCCAAATGACCTTTGACCTCCAAGAAAATCGATAGGGATCATCTACTTAATATGACCAACCCACACACCAAATATGAGCACAGTCAGATGTACCGTTCTCGAGATATCGTGTTTACAAGGTTTTGACCTTTTGACCTCTCGTGACCCCAAATGACCTTTGACATTCACCAAAACAATAGGGATCATCTACGCAATATGGGCAATCCACATGCCAAGTATGAGATCCCTCGGAGTTACCCTTCTTGAGATATCTTGTTTACAAGCCAAAGCGTCACATACGCGCGCACACACACACACATACACACGACATCACCATTGCATAGATTCCTTGCCTGCCTACGGCAAGGAATCAAAAACGATTATTCCAAAACACCTTTAGAGTTCATGTGAACAAAATTCCATTTTTAAGTCAGGCTTGTCAACCAAGACGTTTAGGGACTTGGGTAATCGAATGGCAGATTTGTCTATTCAAGTTGTTGTGCACCAGTGTGATTCACATGTGCATTAGTTCAAATCCCGCTTAATTTAGGTGGTTTTTCCCCGGGTTAGTCCCCCTTACGCCGCCCCCCGGGAGCAGCAGTTAACTACCTGATTTTGCCCTGCATGCCTGTTTTGGATGTATCCCCCCAGTGGAAGTTCTGGGGGTGGATCGTTTAGTCCCCCAATATTGGGGTACACTTTTTATTTCAAAGATTAAGTTGCTTAGAGAGCATAAAATTTCATTTCAGGACCTTTGAAAATGTACAAAAATGAAATCTCAGATGTAATAATAGGAAGTGCATTTTATTCAATCGTCTACTTTTGAAATTTCCTCACAGGGAACAGAGGATCCAACATTTTCTGCAAAACAAGTTGCATGTCTACAAGTATTTGTTTGAAATAGCAAAAATTTAGGCGCGCTTCGCGTTCCTGATGGAGTAGTAGTGTTGACACATTAAAAAATATCGGGTGCTTCCCCGATCCCTCGAAAAAGTGGAGCTGCGCCAATGAAAATAGTACATGTCCTTTCATACACATACCGGTTCGACCGTTGGTGACCCCGGTAGTATTCTGCTCTTCAATAGAACATGGCGGCACTGTCTGTGCATAACAATGCCAAAAGTTTTGCGGCGGCCCCGGAAATGGTAGTGGCCCATTTTATCTAGTACCGCAATTTTTTATCATTTTGCAATTTTCCCATGTTGTATTGAACTGAAGGTATTTTGGAAACGAAAACCCTAAGTCGGACTCTCATAAAAGACTGGGGTGAACGAAAACCAAACACATGCTGGACATCGACCATTAGCCCCCCCCCCCCCTTACAAGAAATACATGATCCGCCACTATTTGTTGCCTTTAAACAAATATTTAAAAATGAAGAGCCATGAAATTTGCGAAAATCAAGAAAACAATACTTGACCCCTGTGACCGGTGTCACTTGAAGGTTCTAATGACCGGTGTCATTTGATGATCCTAAGTGTCACAGGGGATATTTGCGATATTTTTGATTCACAGAGCCAGAGGAAGTTTCCAAAAGTTGAATTTTTTGAACGCGAGCTTTCTTTAATGATTAAAAATATGGAACTTGTACTAGAGAAAATTAGGAATTTTGTGAAAGACAAAAGGGGGGGGGGGTGGCCGATATTATACTAGATCATCTGGTCCCGTATGACACCAGATGGTAAACAGATTTCCGAATTTTTCATAGCAAGGGTGACAATCACTCGTGCTTCCCCCCCCCCCCTTTTGGTCCCAGTACTTCGGTGGGCGAAGTGTTCGTTCATGGACCGTGTATCAGTGAATATGTCAGTAAAACAAAAGTGGTTACCTTTACGAAAAGCAAAATTAGGAAAACGGTGTTTATGGTTCTTCTTGAATATTAAGGATTAAAAATAAAAATATCTTGGACAGCTCTGGCAAGTCATATGTTTGCGGAATGATTCTTACCAAATAAATATTCCAGGGACATTGAATTTGAAATAAAGTGACATATACGAGCAATAATAGTTGTCTGCGGTTTTTAAATCCATGCTCGTCATGGAAAATTATCTTGCGTCCCTCAGAAATCGTGATCATTTCAGTCTTTCGTTATGGAGATACTAATATCCCAGCCACGACCGGACGTTTTCTTAACATTGATATTATAATGACATACTTTGTGAACTTTGTACCAGTAGATTGACTGGTGATGAATCCCATTATCTTTTTCAGAATAAGGAATATCAGTCGAATATTGAATACTACGTTTTGTGGGTCCGAACACTTTAAAATGACTCAGCTTTGAACATCAAGAAATAGGGGAGGGGGGTGCAAAAGAAAGTAGCCACTTTTTGTTTGGATAAGATCATGTGCAGCATCTGTCCGTTTCATTCAGTCTAGAACAGGGTTGTCCAACCCACGGCCCGCGGGCCACGGTCCGGCTCGCGAAAAGGTTGCGTCCGGCCCGTCAGAAATAATCTATATTGCAAAATTATTCAATAAGAAGATTAATTGATGAGGCTTCGCCGTCCGCTATGGCATGCTTACTTTTGAATGAAATAATTCATTTCAAATGTCTGCTACATGTAGCTACATTGGAGTGTTGTCCACAGGGGCGGGTTGAGAATGATTCAGGGGGAATATGAAAAAAACCTTGTCCGAATATTCTGCCCAAAACCATCAATTTTTGCTAAAATTTATTTATTTATTCAATCAAACACGAAAATGAATCAGTGTTTCCTATGCGCAATAATTGCATTTTATTTCCTTGGGCGTCGGGAAAAATTGAAAAAAAAAAACGAGGATAGAATGCGGCCCCTCGTCCATCATAACCATTACATGTGGCCCACCGCTGCGAAAGGTTGGACAACCCTGGTCTAGAATGTCACTTGACTGACAAGAGCAAACGAAATACATGATGGAGACACGGTGGCGTTTCTCTTTCTTTAAGCAGGTATAGTTTTACCATTTGTAGCTCCATGTTTTCCGACGACGGACTTTCGAGTGAATGAATGTGATTATTTGACACAGTGACAGGCTGGTTCTGCCTCCTCCATCGATATAGGCTAGTTTGCCACAAATAATTCTGATGGTATGTATTTCGGCGGTTGCTGTAGCCATACATGTCTCCGATGGTATGTGTAAACACAGAATTTAGGCACTGAATATAAGCGTCCAGTTGCTTCAAAGATGATTCAGTGTCTATTGAACGAAGGTCTTTGCATCTCTCACTATACCCCATATACCGAAAATGTCTCCCAAATTAGCGATTTACATCCGATTTTATTTTTTTACTTACAAGTTTTTAATATTTTTTTTCTCAATCGACCAAAGGAGGGGTCTCCCCTGCCCCCCGATCTACGCTTGCGTGTCTGTGTGTGCTTGTGGCACCGGTGGCGTAGCTAGGATTTCTCCCAGGCGGGGGGGGGGGGGGGGAAGGTATGAAATTTCCCCAAAACTTTTCCCGGTCAATGTGTATGTATTTCATATAAAATATGCAAATTTACAAGTATAACAACATTACCATGTCATTTTGTAATATTACCCGCATTTTAATCTTTAAGTGTAACATAGAGCAATCGGAAATAACAGAGTATATTATTTTGGAAAACAGTGTCTGGTTTATTTGTATGTAGTAAAGCAGTGGCGTACGCAGGATTTCTCTGAAGGGGGGGGGGGGAAGCAGTATGGTCTAAGGGGAGGGGTGTCCGGAAAATTTTTGACGTTTTCAAGGAGCCTAGATGCAAAATGGTGCAAGATTTTCGACTTTGAAAGGAACAGTGTTAAAAGTTGAATCGTTAACAGTGTTAAAAGTTCATGAGGATAAAACTGAAACTTTTGTGTCTCTTCGTGCATTCTTATGCCATTTATGCTACCTTACGAAGTAAAACTTGTCATTAAATTTGCACACTTTTAAAAGTCAAAATAAAAGAGCATTGATCGGTAAAGGATTGTGGTTTTCTTGGCCCAAAAAAAAAACAACAACGTTGTTTTATCATAAAGATTATCTAAGCGGGGCGCCACCATTGGTTGGCGCGGAGC
Source organism: Holothuria scabra (assembly GCA_037179385.1). Taxonomy (NCBI): domain Eukaryota; kingdom Metazoa; phylum Echinodermata; class Holothuroidea; order Aspidochirotida; family Holothuriidae; genus Holothuria; species Holothuria scabra. The sequence continues at coordinate 20,687,113 of CM074180.1, forward strand.
GTAGAGAAAATCTCGCAAAATCAGACCCCTCAGATGGCCGGAAATGTCATTTTCCTGACTTATACGAAGAATCTAACGAGTCGCTTTCTTCTTTTGTCGTTTGCAATAAAATGCTCACTTCAAAATATGTTCGCAAACTGCCAAGTGATCAGAGAGTTAAAAGCTTATTTGACCCCCAAAATGTCATTTTGCCCCAAAGACTGAGCGAAGCGCCACCATTGGTTAGCGTTGAGCGTAAAGGATATTTCGAAAAATCAGACCCCTCAGATGGCCAAAAATAGCATATTTATGCTTGTGAAGAGCATCTTAACGTGTGGTCTTTATTATAAACGATTCCACCAGTGGGATACAGAGTCCACCTTTTTAAGTAAAAATTGGAATTTGACAGAACTTGCCTATTTGTAGGAATTAAAAAAATTGGCATCACTGAAAGACCTTGCAGAGGCAATCCTTCCCCTTTGAAAATTTTTGAAAAATTGGGTGTCCTTATATGCAATCTGGTGCCACATATGCTATCTTTTGAAGTACTATCTGTGTTACTTAAGTTTGACTCCGTATTTTAAAGAGCAAAGAAAAAATGGCATTGGTGAGGGGGGGGGGGGGGACATGGCCCAATGGTCCCCCTCCTTTCGTACGCCACTGAAAGGAGGCCTAATGGTGGCTCGATCACACAGGATATCCTGTTAGAACAGCAGTCTCTTAGGTGTAAGAGGCTGCAAGGTACTCATGGACCGTTAATTGTTACACCCCAAGTGAGCAGAAAGCTATTTTCCCCGAGGCCTGTAAGCCTCCAAGGATTAGGCTAAGTAACAAAATATAAGTATGCCTATGGATCCCGTCCATTCTAATTTCTAGACTAACGTTAAGTTAATCGTTGGTCATGGATTGTTTCAGCCCTATCCATCGTTACGTAAACAGAGTAAAATCGGTATAGTTTAAACCCCTCCGGCTACTAGCTTGTAATGTATTACAATATAACCTCGGGGTGTCTACGTTAGTGACTTGTCAGTTTTCACATCCTTTTACTGAATTCCCAAAGTGTACAACGCAGAGAATGTGTACAAGGGGATAAGTCCGGGTTTACAGCCTTTCAGTGTTAGTTGCACTGTATCAACTGTTAAATTCCTGAATAAACAGCTTAATTCCGGTGCACTGAAATGCACTGATCATAACACCCGCGCGTATACACGAGAACATTCAACCTGCTACGCGGCGAGGACGTTTCTGTGGAACGCGAATAGGGCCGGTTCATGCGACACTGACGAAATGTGGGTTAATTTGTTGCACGAAAATACTAATTAAATATGAGAAATGTCTCACAATTTCTTATTCTAAAAAAAATTTGGAGAAAATTTTGTTAGAATAAGAAAATTCATCAAATTTCCCCAAATTATTTTCCAGGGGGGCCAACTTGCCCCCCACTCCTGCCCCCCAGTAGCTATGCCACTGTGTGGCACTGCTTGTTAACAAATCACTTCAAGATTGGAATGTATGAGTTTCCAAATTTGATACATTGATGCCCCATATTAAAAGGAATAACCCTGTTTTTTTTGGGGGGGGGGGGGGTGGGGGTGGGTGGTTTTAGTGAGAGGGGACTAGTATTATTTTGTAGTAAATGCAATACAGGTAGGTAATACTGTCTTCTTCAGGGGAGTTATCCCTCAGTTAAGCTCTGAAGAGTTTTGGGGATCACTCCCCTTCCCAACTTGCAGTTGTTAGTAAGTATGTAGCTGTAATGTTTTTGGTATTATTACAAAGTAGTAAAACCTGTCTTTAGGGGAAAAGAATGTCTTCAGTCTATAATTCAGAGTAGATTCAGACAAACCTTCATGCAAATTCAGTAATGTATGTATGTGTAAATAAATTTACTATGAGTCAAGTTGTGGAAGAATCAAATAAATGAAATGAAAATGAAATGAAATGGTTGAAGTCAAAGGTCATCTGGGGTCAAACTCTGAAAACTTTGTTAACACATTATATCATGGTAAGAAACTTGGATAAATTTCATGTTTAGTATGTGGATTCCATATAGTGAGATGATGGTCCCTATTGTTTTGGGGTGGAGCTCAAAGGTCATTTGGGGTCACCTGACATCAAATGCTGAAAACATTGTTAACATGATATCTCAAGATAGGAAACCTGGATAGATTTCATATTTGGTTGTGGATATGTTATGATGCCAAGATGTTCCCTTCCTTTGTTGGTGGAGGTCAAAAGGCCATCATGACATTTTATGGTACACAACATATATCAATCATCAAAACCTCAATGCATTTCTGCTTTCTGGCAAAGTGAAGCTGTTATTCAAAACAAATTTTCTATAAAATGTCAATAAAGAAGCACACTTTTGATTTTATTTCAATTCTTTTAGTATCTTCCATGCTTACAGTCAAGCATCACCACAGATGCCTCTTGTTTCCTTACAAATCTTTTCAACCAGTTACATATGGCAACCCCTAAAAGAGAACAATGTAGTAACATTAACATTATTGTGTCCATCTCACACAAGAAAGAAAATGGTTAGGAAATATTACATTAAAGAAACATCCTTGAAAATGTTAGTCTTTTTTGTAGGTAATGTTGTGTTGGATATATTTGTAATGCAAATGCAAAAACATCAATTCATTTTGTTAATATACAACATCTGAATATCAACACTTTCTTGTCCTTAAGAAATATATCCACAGCTGCACTGGAAATGCTTCATGTCACCCTCCCACCTCTATAGAGGCTTTGCAATTTATGTCATGGATCTGCCAGGCATTGAGGACAATCATGCCAAGTACACATGGCTTTGTACTGACCCATGGCAGAGTGTGCTCTGTAGCATATGTGGTGTATACAAGCAAGCCTGTTGAGTGGGACTATGTTCAATACATGTACTCCAAAATGACGGCTGAAGACTGGAGTATTATGAGGTCATATGAAAAGCTTCTATTGCAACTCTGGCTGGCATCAAGGATTAGACAAAAACATCATATGATGTCAGTATCTTGACATTCAAAATTTTGCCAATAAACAATCACTTCATACAAAACATTCATCAATCATTAGCAGTAAAATACTTGGTGCAGATAGGTATAATATGCTTGTGCTTTAATTTGGAATAAACATCATTTGATAGCTGTGAACATCAAGAAGAGTACAGAAGGCAGACTGCCTTTCAAAACATCTTTTCCCCCTTACATGTTACATGTTATTCCTGTTACGATGACACCTGCCACTCTAAACCTACAAGTGCAAAAGTTTTGGAAGATCTTTAAAATGGAAGTTGCTAGCCTGATGGTGGTTTATGCCACAAATTACGTATCACCAGAATGACCACTTATTTGCTATTAATGTGATCTACTGACCACAGTATGGATTTTCTATAAACTGTTTTTTAGAAGACTGCTCAAATGTCTCCAATGGTACACTTAGCAATTGTACAATGTCTCGAAGTGTAGACTCCACCAATGGAATCATAGAGCAAGTTTTGTCTGCCCTGCCACCCCCTCCCCCCACCCCCACTCAAGCCCACTAAGTTCCAATCTGAAGGCAGTATGTGCAGAAGCATTCTCCTCCAACATACCATACAAGGGTCCTCTCTCATGTATGATAAAGTCTTCTTGCATTTTGGATGCAGCAGAGGATTTTGTTGGGTGAGTTTCCTACTTTGCAGTGACACACTTGGTGATGTACCATTTTCTGTCCATGACAGAAGAGTAATCCCCTTCTGTGATCATCACTAGTGCAGATTATTGCACCTGACCAAGTTTCATAGTAATTCAATGTAGTTGAGCAATACACCTCAAGTCTAGTCAATAAATCTCATAACCTGAACAACATTATCCTGCACTTTGCACAAAACCACTCTGGAATAAAATGCTCTAGCAAACACTTCACACTTGCTACCTTTTTCAGCCCATAAATTTATCAATTTGATGATTCTACCCAAAAGTGAATTACAATATATTCAATTAACACTCATAGCAAAATACTGTCCCTTTGCAATCTTTTCAAGCTACTTGGAGACAACTTTGAAACAAATTCCATTAGATTGTGAACCGATCTTACACTTCCTTAAACACTTGATGAGTAACAATGATCACCTTCAACATAAAGCTCAAAGTGCAATTAAGGAAAGTGATAACTTCACTCCCTAACAACTTCAATCAATGGAAAACCATGCAACTTTACATTCATCCCTTTAAACCATTTTCCAGGCTACACCCCAATATAAATGTGCAAGCATGGAGATGTAAGTTCGATATCATGGACTCATACACAATGCTAAATATATTTGTTTTACCAACACCAATTACCCTTCTTTTACTTCAGTTACACAAGTCACTATAATGGGAACCATCGTCACATCTGCAGTTCCTCTTTCTTTTCAGAAATATTGCATTGTCTGTGATATTCCATCATCAAAAATTTCCCACTATCCCCCTCTTAGAACTTACGGTAATGTATGTGATTGTCCTACATGAACACACTAAAATATCAAAAACATATTGTCACAGTTGTTAATGTTAACCCTCATATATAAAACATATTGTTCCTTTTTAAGTTGGCACTAACAAACTCATGGCAATTTGATGGTTCTGTTCAAAATACAGATTTAACACCATATGAACAAAATATTCTGCAAAATAGTTTCCATACCTTCAAATCTTTTATTTACCAATTCAATATGATGTTTTTAATTATTTTTTATTCACAGCATGTTACAGTTTATTAATGGATATATCATCAGATATTCACACAGCCTTAAAGGTCTTCAAATTATCAAATATCTTAAAACACAGAACTGCAACAATGGATACCAATCTGGTATGTGAAGCTGTGAATGATCAGAGAGCAACCACTTTGCTCAGCTGTATAACATGAAACATTAAATGAAGCATGAGAAAAGTAACAAGAAAAAGAAGCAATGACTTTTTCATGATATTCTTTTATCCACTGATTTTAAATGATAAATGAGGCACCACTCTTTTATATGATATCATTGATACTAAATTAGATGTCATCAATGTCAATATCATCTTCAGCTTTTTCAGATGCATCTGCTTCTTTCTTATCCTCTGCAACTTTCTCCACTTCAAGTTCCAACTTGTTTCCACTTTTGTAAGAGAAATCAATCTGTGCAAAGGAAATACAACAGAAATCATGTGAATAGTTTTACTAGACAGTAAATATATGTACACTTGTTTGTTAATGTTGGTAGCATCAGATGGCATCATTACCAGGGAGACTAAATTCTCTTTAAATGGCAAGACTAAAGAATTGTTGACCTAATAATTTTATGCTTACTTAGCACTATAGTAAAAGACAAGACTGACAAGGTTATCCTACAATGGCTTACATCAGGACTCCCAGATTAGATACCTGAAGTGAGAGGAGCATTCATGATTCTTATTCCTTCAAATCTCCTATTTACAATGTTTCAGTGATTTCCCCTCTTATAACTGCAGGTTGATACATATTTTGTCAAGTGTAATAAAAAACGATGAGTTATCTTACCTAATTTCAATGCTATCGAGTTAAATGCAGTTACTAGTATACTCTATTCCATTCACAAAAGAAGTTTAACATGTAACTACGACTCAAACCTTCACTTCATTAAATTATCATGTTTACAATTTTTAATGTTTGTTACCAGATGGCACTTGACTTCCCTAAAATGGAAATTTCATTTCACTCAGTACGATGTATTGGCATACCAGCTATGAGAAAGTATTTATGGTTCCCAGCTTGAGGTTTGCACTGTTATTAAATTTAAAAAAATTTAACTTAAATAGTAAACGCTGCATACACACAAATATTCACCTCTGATAATTTTAAACAAAGAAATAAGCAGAGTTGAGCAGAAACTGAAAAATAGAATGGGTAATGGCTAATAATGGGATTATCAGCAAAACATCTGTATCAGCAAATGATGGCCGTTTCCAATAATGGCAACCATCATTCAATACTCTTTTTCATATGCACAGCCCTGGTTGTTCATAATACATGCAAGAGACCTATTTCATAGCAGCTGAATGGCACAAATTAACACTACTGCAATACTACACACCCACAGTTCATTGTCTACACTTCAGTGCACAGGGAATGCAGGATATTGGCAAGGCCAGCATTAATACTGCAGCAATGTTTGGAAGTGAGAAAAAAAAATGGTTCCAATCATAATGTTTTAGGTTTACAGCAGACAATTTCACTGTCTGCAAGCTTGTAGAAGCTGTCATAATCCATGCAACAACTCTAGCCATTGGGAATATAATGTACCAAAATGCACAATCCCTAGGCAATTCATTCACTGTACCAATTCCACGTGTTGTCAAGTCTTTTACTGATAACTTTCGGCAAGACCAAATTTTTTTGGAATGACACGACCATCCTCAACAGAATATAAAAGTGTGAATTTCTCCCCATGCAGTAGCAGCGACTCAATGGGGATTTTCAATACAGTCTGTGTACAATGGAAAGAGTTTGCAATCACAACAGCAAAAGTTATGTTCAAACATTACAGAACTTCTATGGTTAAACAGTGCGCAAAAGACCAGTACACCTTTCTTGTAGACGTACTGTACAATTTCATGAAGTATTGTTCCCAGCAATGAACCAGCACTGTTCAGGCCTTAAGTTTTAGATTATCCAGGTTTGCTTCAAAACACACTCCTCAGAAAATTAAAGAGTGTGGTAGGGGTGTTGTTTTATTACAATTTTATAGATTTTGGAGCTCCTCTTTAAGGTGTGCAAAACAGCACACTCCTCACAGTGATTTGAGGTGAGGGATGAGTGCAACAAATGCTTAAAAATTCTATCAGTGACTGTATGTGTGATGATTTATGCTTACTATTATCTATGCCGACTGCATAGAAATACTGAACAATTTCATGAAGTATTGTTCACAGCAATGAAACAGCACTGTACAGGCCTTGAGATTTAGATTATCCAGGTTTGCTTCAAAACATACTCCTCAGAAAATTAAGGAGTGTGGTAGGGGTGTTGTTTTATTACAATTTTATAGATTTTTGAGCTCCTCTCTTAGGTGTGCAAAACAGCACACTCCTCACATTGATTTGAAGTGAGTGATGAGGGCAACAAATGCCTAAAAATTCTAATCCTGACTGTACATGTGAGGGTATGTGCTTACTATTATCTATGCCATCTGCAATAATATCTGGCACTTTATTTTGATTCTTACTTATTGTTTTAAATTACACAGCAGCCATGCATACATGTTACTTACATCCCTAAAAGCTAGAAAATGAGCTCTTATGAACAGCACTCTGAACTGTGATATAAATTACATAACGTATCATTGCAACATCCTAATTGACTACCTCTTGTCAAAAACAAGCAAAAATTGTTTATGAGACAAAAGTAAATTTAAGTTGAAGACTTTGACCAAAATGTGTCAAGGAATGGTATTGCAAAAATTTGATTTTTGAAATGGCAATAAACACAAACACATGCAGTTGCTTAAGAAAGATTCTTGGTTTTTCTTACAGGTATCAGGCCCATATTTCAGTAATCGGATATCAGCAACTTTTGATATCACCATAATCAACTCAACACTAGAAATGATAAGCACCCCTTCCACCAGATTGTCACTACCACTGGTCACTACCAGTGTTCACCCCTCCCATGGCCAAACCCCTCCCTATCATCTTGGGTGGAAATTCAAAGTAATGATCTTCATTTACTGTATTTCAGTATACTGAAAATCAGTTCACTCAAAGTAACTTTTTGGCAATTTGAAAATTAAACAAGTAAAATTCCACTCTTTCAAACATTACCTTGACATCTTCATCTTCTTCATCTTCCTCTTCACTTGAATCTTCTTCAGCTTCTTTAAGCCATGTCAAGAATGGGGCTGCCTTGTCCCTGATTTGCTGGGACATTTCCTTTGGCACATACTTCTTAGAAGGCTGCAGAAAAAGGTATATTATACAGAGCATTAACTAATCACATTTTCTGATGGGACATTTCCTTTGGCACATACTTCTTAGAAGGCTGCAGAAAAAGGTATATTATACAGAGCATTAACAAATCACATTTTCTGATTATCCTCACTTTTTTGTAAAGGTAACTTTAAGTAGCAATACTGTTCTTTAGTAAATTTTACAAGATGACTACCTCTTATCATCAAAACTATTCATTCAAATCCATCATGTAAGAGAAGTTCTTCTAATGTTCCATGGCATACCAATACTTTCATAAGTTGTACAATACCACCAATCAGGTATGTACAATACCACCAATTATATGGTATAAAGTATAAGGAAGAACAGTACCTGACTGTTTGGTGAGAAATTTCTTTTAAGAGTACTGGAATTGAATGGAATATTACTAAAATATAAACATCATAACCATTTGATAAATGCCTTGTAAAATTAAAATATATAAACAAGAAATGTTTCCTTGCTAACCATTTTGCACCATTCTAGTCACAAATTTCACCTAGGAATTTCAGACATTGCCAATTATAATGTTCCTATAGCAGAACTAGTACTTCAAACAAGCAAGTACATGGAAGTTACTTTCTTTTGAAATTTTGCACAATCTTTTTGCCCATATGCTTTTTTATCGTGTACTTAAAATAGTTGCCATGTACTGGCTTCATGCAATTCACTTGACATATAATGACAAACAGGATTGTATGATTGAGAAAATTTGTTGTAAGCTGGCAAATTATCATAGCACTTCCAGCCTCGAAAATGAATGTGGCTTCAACTATTTCCGACACGGTGAAACGGTTAAACTTCTCCTTATGTTAACTGTGTGTGTAAGATAAACTTTCACACGAACGTTCAACAATTTACTCAATGAAGCAATGGCACTTTCAGGGCTTGAATTATTGAAGGCCGCGAAAGCCATGACCTTCATATTTTTGGCAATGGCCTTGTTGCCCTATAATGTTTAATGACCATCAAGGCCATTTGGCTTCTGTGCATTCCCTGTGAGATTACACTGTGGTCAGTGCGAAATCCCTTGTTTGGCCTTGGTGCCCTCTCAGTTCACATTACCTGCCCTAAAAACTGATGAGGAAATGGCCTTGCCCTGCTGACATCTTAATTCCAACCCTGCACTTTACACAGAGTAAATCCCATTTACAACATTGCCTTGTGGTTGCACAAAATCAAAGCACTTTCTTTAGTGAGTGTATTGATGGCTACTATGGTAGTGTTATAATTGTTATGGTACAACAGATTGCAGCACAATGCATTCTTTTTGCACCACGAAATCAAGCATAAGGCTGTTGGGAACATGTTTCAATGCCTTTTGAAGATGGACACGTTTCATCATGTTAAGAAACATTTTTACATCCTACACGACAATTTTAAATGTTCCTTTGGGACATTCTGGTTAAGAATTGCGCTGTGCTGATAGAGTCTCTGCACTGCATTTTTCAGACACCCATTTGTGGGGGGGTTTGACCTCTTGTTACCAATATGTTGGGGGAGAAGCTACTATACCTTTAGAAAATATTGTAGCAGGAGGCAGGGATGATCAGAACACTTCATGTTTTTCCTCAATATTTTTGTGTCTTAAACATCTTTTTTTTTTGCTCTTATGGTATTGGTAATATGGTATTACTGGTACCACTTGTGGTGGTTACTGACAGTACCAATTTTTGGTGGTGACCATGAAATGTTAACTTCTACTCCATTTGGGAGTAATTTCAGCTAAATTCATGATGTACCAATCAATAAGAAATATCTGTAACATGAAAATGACCATATAGAAACATTTTGACACAAATCCACACTACCTGAACTTTGCTAGAAAGCCAAGCTATCTTTAACACTCCCTTCACTGCAGTTTTCAAATATGTACTTCTCTTTTGCAAAACAAACTCTAACATCTGCAAACAGTGAAACCAATCAGCCTATTTCACTAAATTCATGAACCAAAACTTGAGAATGAGTCTGACCATTGATTGGATTTGAAAAATGAATATTCATTTCCAAAACAAAGCCTTAACTTGAAACACCACTTTTTGCTTTTTAGGATTGTATATATGAGCAGTCAATAACATTCACTTTTAATGCAGTTTGAAGAAAAATTCTTGTCAATAGTTTGCAGACTGGTATTACAACAGCAGTCGAGAGAGGGACAGGAGTAATACTCATCAACCGAGCAGATAAGGCATCATAAAACATCAAGGAGGTACACCAGACACTTACCTTAGACCCCCACTCCTGGAACACTTCTTCTTCAACTAGATCTTCGTCATACATTGTCTTCAAAATTGTTGCAACCTTAGGCAGCAGTTTTTCGGGATGAACATTTCCACAGAGCTGTTCCAAAGCTCCCAGCAAATATTTCTGTGCCTTGTGATTTTCCACTGTGAACTAAACCATTAAAAACAAAATGCATTCATTACACATTCAGTTATACTCGTCTTCTCTCTATTGTTCAAATATATAAGTTGCATAAAATGAAACCATTTCAACTCAAGAACAGGTTCACCCCAAAACAGTATGTACAGAAGTAAAGGTGAAATTATAAGACTTAACCTCTAACTACCTCGGACAGGGCTTTACTTCTTGTTGCCTGGTTGACCCACTAACTGGTCTAATAAAGTATCGTGACTGACAGAAATTATTAACCCCCCCCCCAAAAAAAAAGGAAAAGAAAGAAAAGAAAACCCTGTTACTTTATTTCTTTTACCCTGGTCTGATGGACACTCATTCTTTTGAATACCATGCACAAGCAATTTCACCAAGTTTAATGTACAAATTAATGAAAACTGACATAACACCTCATGCAAACTTGTTGAAATCAGCCAAAACAGACAGTTCTGCCAGCTGATTGGTCAAATAATGGAGAATGATACAGTGTCTGGGTTTACAGTTTCTCCTATACATCACTGATATTAAAAAAAAAAAAAATATATCAGTTGAGCACTTACATATTTAACAGACCCATAACCTAATGCAATTTCTTTTTATGGGTACATATTTAATTATTTGCTCATCTATAAGCCAATTTCACCAAGCAGACTTAGTTGCTGAATAGCTTTCTGTGAATTAATTATACTTTAAACACATAATGTCATTTGTTAGGTATTGAACTTAGCTACCAGAACTAAGAACCAATCAATGCACTAGTAATGGATATGATCCACCTTCAATCTACATAATGTTGTACCATCAATACGTAAACCATCATTAGGATAAGATAGTTTGACAAAGAATGAAAGTTCATTTACTGTTGCACTAACATGAAAACTTAAAAGAGATTGAAACAAACTTCAAGTCGCAGGTCAGTGCAGTTCAAACTGACGATACAGAAATACAAAATGTGCAAACTCACTCGCAAGAAATGTCTTCGGTATTTTTTCAACTCCTTGATAATGTTCTCATCCAGTAGCACTTCAGCAAGCACAAGTGGTCCTTTGTCTACCACATCTAAACGTTCAGCTTCTTTGAAGATTACTTTGTCACTGTCAGTCAACTTATCTTCATCTTTTAAATTCTAAGTGGAGAAAGGAGGTACAACTTTTCAAAATATTTTAACAATTAACATTAAACATCGCCATGGATTAACAAGTGTCAGGGTAATAACTTTTTACCAACAACTTGCTGTTACTCCAGAAATGTTACTGCTCAAGAACTTACATGTTACTTTGTCTGCCAAACTGTACTCTTCTATATTCTCATTGGCCTCATGTGAGCACAAGTTGCACAAAATACTGTTAACCGAGCCCAACATTACGATAACCCATCCATGAATATTGTATTCTATACACACAGAAATCCCATTGTTATCTGTGCTAAAAAGCTACCGACATCGCTGCTTTGTTACTTTTCAGTAGAGGGTGCTACTTTTTGCACTGATAATTATTTTAAAGAAGAAATGACTATATGTTCTGAGTTTTATCGCAGAAACTTTTTTTCAGGAAAACACTGTTTAAATTTGACCGCTTTTACCATTACTAAATCATTCAATTGCTGTTTTTCTCAAAAATAAAGGGGACAAAAGATGGGAAACATTGCATGCAGGGCTGGAAAACATGGTTATTACCTAGAAAGTTTTCAGGAAGGGAGCAAAATAAAATTTCCCACAACTCTCCCTAAATCTTCATGTACAGAATGGGGAAATTTCCCTTCAGATGCCCAAATTTCCTAGGAAGGAGCCTCCCAGCTGCCCAACTTTTTCCACCCATGGTTGCATGATTTGAATATTTGAAAGGTTATGTTAAAAAAAAAAAAAATCCCTTATAAGCTTCAAAGTAATGACAAACTTTCTTTTTCTGAAAGCCATAATTTTTGAAGATGGATGTTGCTTAGCAAATATTACTGTACATTTACCTACCCTTTAAAGTGCTTGTAAGACTCCTTTAGTCTACTATACCTACTTAAATTAAACCTCTTGTTTACTTTAATGCAAGCAAGCTGGACTCCACTAGAGCACAGCTAAGCATTTGTTATGTTATACTAGATCCATGCTTATGAGAGAATGTGCAGAACATGCAATTGTATATGACACACAGACAAGCCCCTAATGACAGACTTTTAGAGGAGATTTTACAAGGAGGCTAAGCCAAACAGAAGTCAATAGTGAAGCAAACTCATGAATCAATTGAGGCTTTTTACATGTCATAATAACTCAATGGCATCATGCTGGAGTAGTAAATACCCAGTCAAACACACACTATATGTTTGCTGGATAAATGTGCTTAAAATGTGAACACTACAGTGCAGTGCATTCAGCTTACTTCTACACAAAACTGTGTATACTTAAAATGAGTGTCCCCCTGTGTTTCCAATAGGTTGAAAACTGGGCTGTAAAACTCCATCTAACAAACTAACCCCAGAATGGCAAATCTGTGACATTTTGCAAAGTCTCTATGCTCATTACAAGGCAGATAATCAACTATATACATTTTCTTTTTGCTGTTACCATGCAAGTTAACTGCAGGAGGAGATGCAACAGAGTTACGATAGTTAAACTGAGTTTGACGACCCAGTTTCCAACTTATTGGTTCAAGTTGAGCTCGCAACAGCCTTTTTTCCAGTTGTGGCTCACTGGCTTGTTATACCTACTCCATTGAATATGCGGAGCATCACACACAACGGATCCATTTTTGTAGTCTTTGGTATGACCCAACCTTGGAATCGAACCAGGGCCTTCCGCATGAGCAGTAGATGCTCTTTCCGCTGGACCAAAAATGCGGTCACCAAACACCAGAGTTACGACAATTCCGTCTGCAGGTACCTGACTCCAGCCTACATTAGAAATATCCAAGCCTACTAACACATGTGCAAGCAATTAATACAGTTACACATGCTCCCTGTGTACTGTGGATTTTGTTTACCTTGACAAATTTAAAGAACAGTTCAAGCCTGTCTGTCTGAGTCTTCTCTAGGTCATTTGTCAAGGTGAGACTCTTAGCTCCTACTGTCAGTGCTTTCATCCTTTCAGCTACTGCATCATCAGATACATCACATGACCATTCTTCATCATCATCATCCTGGTAAAAATATCAATTTACAAAGAAACATTTAACACATGTATAGAATCACTTACATCAGCTTCAAAGTTTGCCCCAATTCAATCACATCAAGGAAACACTAAATTTACTTGACTTATGGACTAGTTCTGACAACTGCATGAATTTTCAACTTTTCTCCAAGCTGTTAGACTTGATTGACATTTATATTCAAATGATTCAAATACTACGCTTTATCACTTACCGAGAAGTATATTATACACTCTGACCACCGAGCAAGGTTGCTGAATGTTCAATAGGAGGATGAAATATTGAGGCATCTATCCAGCAAGCAGTTGGACAAACATTTAAAAAACTTGATGCTTTGACTTTCACATTTCCTGCCAAATATGATGCACCTATTACCTTGCTTTGTCATAACATCGGAAAACTTTAACATACTAAACTAAGACAAACATGACACAATTGTCTCATCACTACCCAGGGGTGAGATGGTGGGTCTAACAAACTGATAACTGCATTACATCTTAACATTCTGTTTCACTGATTAGACAAGTAATAAATTATATCCAGCTCTTGATACACTCATATGTAAGTTTTCATTCTGAGGTCACAAGGTTTTAAACCAACAGTTATTTCTATCTTCCACTGGGGTTTCACTTTCTTTCTGAACAAGTTATTATGACTTGTGCTATTTCTATGAGCTATAAATTACTGCATGTTGTATAATCATAATGCCACATGTACAATTTGCTTAAAAAAATACTTCCGCATGAACAGAAACCACAATATCTCCACCACATGCTGCAATATCTCTACTAGACTACCAGAGATTAGGCCAGTCAATACTTGTGAAAACTTTGTTTGCCCACACAGTGTTAAACAAAAAGGTCTGGAAAGGAATTTTCACAGACAGGTTTGCATTCCAAAGTAATCAGTGCAGTTTTTCCAAAACTTGAGTAAGTTTTAATTTCAGCCCACTTGCAGTAGCAATATGTCCATTTCCATTCCTTGTTACTATACTAAAATTAAGCTTATTTGGGGCAAAAACAGATTTTACATATTAGTTCAATTTCTTACACCCTTTTCTCCAAGACCACTTTCTCAACTGTTCACTAATTATTAGAACACTTATCTGTACCCTCTGAAGCATCTGATTCAAGTCTTGACTAAGACTAATATGTCACACATCACCTTTGAAATCCAATGACAGTAACTGAAACCATCTTTCTAGGCCATATGGTAATTATACCTCATAAGTAGTCAAACCAGCAAGACAGGAAAAGTCTTTTGAGACAAAAATTCCATTTGTCTGAGATTGTTCCATTCCTCTTTCTGAGTGAAAACCACTAAAAATGGGGGCTAAGAAGAGTAGGCTGGCAGAGGAAGGACACACCATTTGACAGCCAATGCACATCAATCAAAACTTTATAATATTTCTATAATACATATCCTGTTCAATGTACAAACACATCAAGAATTAAAGTCAAAGCTATTAACCTTTCCATTTATTCAAGTACAAGTCTTATAAATGACACAAAATGAACATACCATGGCACCAAAGTCCTCAGATACATCCTCACTATGATGGGCATTTTTCCCCTCTTTGCGATCCTTTCGCTTTGTTTTGCTATCCCCTGTTGCCCTTGGGTCCATGTCAGGAGGGTTTCGGAGAATGAACTGGGTGAGGCGGTGGGTCATGCCAATAAATCCCTGGTAGCCACATGCTATGCAATGTTGGCCAATGGTGTTTCTCTTCACTTTCTGTGATGGCAAGAGAAAAGAGAGAAATTAAAATGACACTTTCAGTCCCAATTATGCTGTTCTTACCAATGTCTTTCATCGTTGGTCTCCATGTCTTGTCTGTGAAAAATTGAATCCTATAAGATTAGGTTTATCACAAACAACTAATGTTCAATCCTGTTTAAAACTTTGTTGGTGCTTTGTGTGTTAATCATCAGTGCTGTTGGTTGAAAGGAGGGACAGGGAAGACATGGACATGGAAGGGGAGGATCCAACAGTTCTTACATGCAAGAGAAAAATGAGCCAATCAAGGTTAAAACAACTTCTTAGTAAAACAAAACAATGTATGGCTTTAATCTTGAATAATTATGAATTTATGGTTTTATTTTTTATGTATTTATTTAAATTATGAAATAATTATGAAAATAATGATGATTTCGTTAGTAAACACATGTCTGTTCCAAAATACGGCCTATGTGTAGCATTTCTTTCACTATGGGACTGGTCGCATATGGTCTTAATGTGAGGAAAAAATTGTCTTTGTGTTCATATTTAACCTTGGGAAATTGGAAATGCTTGGATAATTTTGATTTTGGACCTTGAGTTACCAGAAACAGGGCTTTTCTGATGAACTCAATTCATTACCATAGAAGTATGAAATGTATCTTTTCTATTGATGTATTTGTTTTAACCAAGCTTTCAAATTCGCAGAGGGTTGTGAGTCCAGATGACCTTAAACCTACACAAAATGGGAGTTTCTTCTACTCAATAATGCACCATCTTGGTTAGGATGACATGCTATCTTCAATGAGATAAGAAAGAAGTAAGAGTTTGACCTCTAGTGACCACAGATGATCCATGACCGCTACCAAGAGGTTAAATTTCTTCCTATAAACAAGGGGAATACAAATACCATATGAGATCTACTCCAGCATCTTAACTTGACATATTTTGACTGTGGAAATCCACCAAAGGCAATACATTTCTTCTTCTAACAACAGGACATCGACAAATTACTGAAATGTATCCATGCTTCCTATCTTGAGACAGTATGTTTGAAAGGTTTCACGTATAACTTTTGCTCTCCATCCTCCAACAAAAACAATGGGGGATCTGCCACTCAATACATCTTTCAAGTCAGAGAATTGTTTCCTTTCTTGAGATTTTGCATTAAATCATACTGAGTATCATAAATACATACACCCTGACTTAGCCCTATCTGACTAAGACCCCCTGTGGGCTGGGTGTTGTCATGTCCATGGTATTTGCTGCCTGGCATAAGAGGCAAATAAATAGGACAACTTGAAATAGCTTTCCACCATACTTACAACCAGATTTGAACTTCATGTTTTTATGGCTAACACTATCTAACATATTCATGTTGGTGAGTTGTTTAACTGACTGACTGATGAGTCAAACTAACCTATCTGACTGGGAAATCTAATTTCTTCATGCAAAATATTGATAGCATCAACAAGGCTTTTATGTTAAAAAATGGGAGTTTCACTGCAGTTGAAGAAGTTAAAACATATTTACCAGTGTTGTTTCAGGGTTTTCACACTCAGGGCAGAGTACAAACTTTTTGATGAATCCATCTAGTAGGTCCTGTAACTTGGCATTGTCATGGGAACCATTGACGATGTAACGGTCATTTTTGAAGTCAAACTGTGTCTGAGCTCCAAGCTCGCAACCAAAGAACTTGGTTGGATCTGAAAAAAGTGTGGCCACAGAATACCATTGAACTCATGCATAAAACATTTACAAAGCATCCAAATAATCATTCTGCTTGAGGATAAATTTTCATGATTACTAACAAATTCAGTAACTTTATACCCTTTAATTCCCTTTACAGAATCAAATCAGGGTGTTCCTTTTAATGGTATAATTAAGCATTTCATGTCACCTGGGGTAGGGTGTGTCATTTGGAAGTAAAGCTCTACACAAGCCCACAACACACTACTAAAAGTTTATGTCATTGTATTCAGTAGCAACTGATTTTTCTAAATTAGCAACTAAAAATGAAATGTTTTCAGTGTGATACCCTTGTCAAGTGAATGCAGTTGCAAGGGAAGATTTGTACACAGACAAGTTCTCTTGACTTTATATTTAGACTCAACAAAACATTCGCATGTTCTTCTCCCTTTCAAGTCCAAAAGAAAAGCATATTAGAAAAACATGTAACTCAGAAGAATGAACTCACAAGTTGGGGGTCTGTTCAAAGACTTGCTGATATCTGTCATGTTTGATATGACAGTTTTTATCCCATTGCCACTGCCTTCCACCTTTCAAAAAGAAAAGATAATTTTTTAACGATTAGATCATTGGCAACAACAGAACCTTTCTCAGATTTGTAAAATGGGAAAGGATTGTGGAAGAGGGTTTGGTGAGCATCATTTCTGACCACAGTAAGATGCCATTGACAGACACAATGCAAACCAAAACACAACCCTTTATAATTGCTCATTAGAAAATGGTCTATTAAAGTTTAGGAAAAATAGGGTGTCCCTTTTCAGATTTCCACAAATTATGACACTTTCTTGTCCAAAATCATGAACACTGTAAACTGCTTAATTAAGGAAAAACTAATACGGAAATTTAATACTTTGTGCTGTATAAGAGTGTATAATATGAAAAAAATTCAAGCATTGCCTAGTAAATGAAAAGTATAAAGAGAACAAGGTAAAAAGTGCAAGGCAATAACTAATCAAGCAAATACTATTTAGGCCAAGAAAACTTGTCACACTGAAATCCTTGCTACTCGAGTTTAGGGCCAAGAAATAACAATAGAGGGATAGTGGAACATAGCCAAATCATTCCTCCTGTTTATGGTTCATACTGTATGTTCATATTTCTTTGAATATGCATACCATTCCTTTGAAAGACTAGCTGCATAGCCTGTGTGTAGATATGTCACACAAGTCAACATAAATAGTAAAACTGCATGACATTGAATGCATGTATTGGGAAATGTGGACACTAGATGACATAACCCCTGCACATCGAATGGGAAGCATAGGTTAGTTAGATAGTAAGACTGAGTTTTATGGCCCAATTTCCAACCTAATTATTCAAGTCGAGCTTCACAGCCCTTTTTCCAGTTGTGGCTCATTGTCGTGTTTTCCCTACTCCATTGCTTATGTGGAGCATCACACACAACAGCAGCAGGTTCCATTTTTAGAGTCTTTGGTATGACTAGACCTGGGAATCGAACCAGGGCCTTCTGCGTGACAGGCAGATGCTCTTATCGGTAGGTCACACACAAGGTCGGGAACATAGGAGACTCATACAGGACATGTTGACAAAATAGGTTACTAAGCTTGCAAAGTTAAATTTAGTACAGATATGCGGGACAAACAAAACTCTTGTCCTGCCTGTAACCCCTTCCCACAGGAAGGCTTTCACTTGTGTGGTACATCAATGGTCAGTGTCTTCTTCTTCATGATTCCTTGTAAAGGGTGTTTTTGATTCATGATTGAATGGCTCTGACATTGATTCCAAAGCAAGCCTTTCCAAATGTTACTAGTCATGTTCAATATGAAAAATGTAATTTTTGACAAGTCAGCTGGGGATAATACTTCGAATTCTGTGGCAAAAAGTGTTTTTTAAAGCAATGTAATACATACCTATAAAATACTCCTTGCAAATTGTAACACATATAATTATTTCAAGCATATTTCATTTGAGATAATTGTCTTCATTAATCTGGGGTTTTGGAGAGGACAAAGCGAAAGACAAATTTAAAATTGGTCCAACATTTTCAGTTTATAGAAAACCTTACTGAAAGTTGACACTGTTGTGGTTGAAAAAAAATTGTTTTCAACATGTAGCAGGAAAACAGTAACTTATCTTATTTAGACTTTTTTTATTTATACAAGGGAGGGGAGGGAGGAGAGGACATATTAAGGGGAAAAAAATAAGCATTCAAGAAAGTATTCCTGCATTTCACCTGAAACAGATTGATGCCAACTCAGAGAGTGCCAAGCAATAAACCTTGCCATCGCTTAGTGAAGTTGTTATAGCTAGTCATTGCTCATAAACTTCCTCATCCTGCTGAACAACCACGTCTACTTAATACATTCTTCCCCTCCACAATCTTTACATATAAACAAGTCATTCAGATGATGAAATCACAATATCATATATGGATGTCATGAAGTAATGAAAACTGCAACACATAAAACCACTAACTTCAATCACCCACACATATAGCAAACAGGGCTATTAAAAAAACTCATTTATTTAACTGCTTAAGGAAACAAACAAATATCAACACAGACACAGTGACAGATACAATCTGAATTACTAATTAGCTAATGTTGTTGCCTGGCTCATGGTCTGTTATGAGGTAGACACAGTGTCTTTTACAATTGCTTGTTAAACTGATGACATGAAGTCAGCATGTAGTACTTTTTACATCAATTGCCTGGCAAAGGTTCAAAAGTCTAAAGCTATATTTACATGGTTGGGTTTCAGCTATAGGCCTACCATGAACAAGACCATGAAAGCTAACACTATCATGTTAGTTTATTCAGCTGTGCCATCATCAGTTCTTTATCACGGTATGCCACTATTATTTCAAGTGAAGGGATTGGTCCATCTTTTCTTCCCTTACCCTCTGAACTAATGCATGGTATGAAGTGCTGTAAAACATTCCAGCAAAACAAAAATGACAACATTAATCAACAACAGCTCAAATAGTTCTTTGCATGGCAATGGTAAAGAATTCTTCCTGTGCAACAATGTTATACAAAATGTATGGCCACTTGTCTCTGAATTGTATGTGCCAAGTTTAACATGTGACTACTGTACTGTCTATATATTACTGTAACCCAATAGGTTTAAGCCGCATCAATCATGTTAATTAACTATTACAGGTTTCACTTTGAATGTAGACAGAGATCCCTCTTGAAGATCCTTCTTCAAGTTATCAAATAAAAACAAACCTACAGCTGACTTAACACTTCAACAAACACAACAGGAAATTGTGGATATTGCCATATTATTTCAAATTAATAAAATAAACACTGGGCCACATCATTTTACACCACGTTGTACTGGTATCCAGATTAAACAGTAACTTTGCCTGAGAGAATTGTACCCAAATATTCAGTGAAAGTAATCACTATCCATTCATGGTTTCAAAACTGGAGGTGGATATCATTCCAGCAGTACAGTTAGTCAGCAGTATTGATTCTGCATCTTGGTAACTTCATCAATTGATACACAGATGATTCTAATCAATGTATCCATTCACAAGTTCTGCATTTTCTAATTTTAAACCTTTACTGTTGTTTGGGTCCTTTTGGACCCATACGGAGCGCGCGGCTGTCACCCATCTTTACTGTTTCAAGCGGAGCTCGAAACTGCGAGTAGCTACCCGAAAATTTGGCCACAACAACGAGTGAGACAATAGTTTAAGGTTACGGGGTCAACAGCCTACAGAAGCTGATGAGGGGCGTGCTACGTCCGCTTTTCCGCCTGCTCCCGAGGCGCGTGAATATGCCACGATTGGAGCACAACAGTAAAGGGTTAAACATGGCCCACTTGGTAGAAAAACACTAACAGAACTTACAGGGTATACCACGTCACAAAGGTTCCCACAGCCATGGTATGATGTTAAACTTGTTTGGCTATCACCTATAAAATGCACACATAAAACCATTATTACTCGCCCTATGACTGGCAGGCTGTCGTTGCCATAAAACTGAGCAGGTCCTTCCACCGTTGGCCCTCTATGGGCTGAGGGGCAACTAAAGGGAAACCAAACTTGAACCATAGTTAAAAATTGATTTAAACTTTGGACTTTTTGGCCAGTTGACTGACACTAAATAACACAGTAATGATGGTTTGTCATTAAATCTCATCTTACTAAACAATCTACAGTCACCTATTTTCTGTATTTTCTGAATGTTTGAAAGACAAACTGAAAGTAAACATTATGTGTGGGCACAATGTTATCACATTGCTGTTGTTTGGTGTCCATTAATATGTAACACAAATCAACACAAAGATGAAATGTAAATACAAAAGAGCTCTACCACAACATGCACCTTTCTGAAAATGTCCACAGGCTGTACTAAAGGTATAAAAGTACAGGGCTCAATGGGAAATACTGCATTTAACTGAAAGGAAATTTTATCCTTCAAAAACCAATATTTATTGGCAAAGAGTGATACATAATCAAAAATAAGGCAGTATCGTAGCCTTCTTTTCATGAAATAAGCTTCCCACGGATAGAAATTCAGTTCCTTGTTGCTAAAGAATAATTTGTTCACCCAAACTTTCAACATTTCAAAAGATGTAACTTCCATAACTCCTCTTGTGCATAATATTTTGAGGAGGTGAATCTATTCTTAGGTTTATTGTTGAGACCAAATGATTGCTAATGACTAGAGCTGATTTCTTTTAATGCTATTTTGGAGCATTTTAAATGCAATATTTCCCTTTAAATTTTAACCAGAAAGAGTTTTTGACTGCCAGTCATACAAATACTAATAAGTTTCCCGTGAAGTTGGAAACAAGACATATTTGATATGGATTGCAAAATGTGATGTGTAAGTTCACTCTTCGCCCTCATACTTCTGTGCATATTTTACTCCTCATCCCACTTTTTCAACCCATGCTAGGTTTTCCCATCACGCACAATAGACTTTGCACATTGACCACACCCTGATGTCATCCTTGACATCAGGACATCAGGGTACCCATTAGACTGTGCATATTCCACTCGTTAACAAATCACCTGTCTGCATTTGCCTGTGTTGTTAGCTTTGCCCACAAAGGAGGGCCTACTTTCAACTCTGTGACATCTTATGCACAAGGTCTATATGCAAATTATACAAACACTAATGAAATCCCTGAATATACATGCATGGTTAACTAGGCCTGTACTGGTTATCTGGGTAGCAATATCACAAATTATTGTGCAATACTGCAATGGACTTTTTCGAGTTGAGTTAATAAATTTCAACATTCATTTTCTCAGTGCTGAAAGTAAGTTATGTCAATTGGAGTTGATTAATCAGATTCATTTTCCAACCCCTTGAATAGATATCTTGCAATTCTACAATCCTCGACAAAAATACATGGGACAAACCCTGCTCCCTGTATCAATGTTGAAGTTTCAGGACCTCTTGGAATGCTGCAACATTGAATGGGGGAAGTGTGGGATGGTGATCCATTCATTGCTTCCATTGCTTTTTTTGTCCCATCATGTTTGTTGAGGATTGTAGGAAGACTGTACAAATGTATATGGGGAAGAAGGGAGTGATTATATGACAAATGTCACAGTGAAAGCATTATGAAGAACAATTTCTGCATGACAACACAACAAAAGCCTCTTCTAAATATTTCATGGGAAAAAAGTGTAAGTTAACTATTAAGCATTACAGACTTCTGTCCATATTTGGTCTTTCTAATTAGGACAGGAAAGTGATCGAAATATGGTACCCAATGGGTGGTTGACGCCGTGTTAATTTTGTCATTAATCTATTCAGAACACCCATTGCCCGCAGGGTACCGAAGGGGGGAGGGATAGCTTTCAAGCAAGAAATAGTTCTTGGGGAGGGAGGGGGCAGACCAAAATAACCTTCAGGTGAGGGGAGAACAGATAGAGATAAATTACAGGCCAAAAGCAGGTTTTTAAATTTCTGAAAAAGAACTACTACAGAAGCCTCCAGAGTGGGCTTTATAATGAAAATTATAATTTAAAATTTATTCATTTTCCCAATGTAGAACACATCACTGCTCCCTATTTCTCAGAATATGTAATTAGCGCCATGGTTTACCTTTTACCTCACCACGATTAACCATTGACCTCCACACTATTTCAATGCATGTCGAGGGTTAATCATGCAAACAGATGATCAATCTATTTATAGGAAACTTTCACTGTGCAAAAACGGTTAACTGTTTCAATTTCTGGAAATTATTACTTAAATTGTCATATTCACTATCCCAAATGCTAACATATAATCTTGTCTTTAACCACACTGTAGGTTGAATCATCATTCAATGTTTATTTATATGCAAAGAAAGCGAGAATTTTGTGGTTAACTGTTGGGTACATCATGAAATATGCATCCCCCACTCCCTGACACGAAAAATAAGAAAAAATTTTTGACTTTTCCCTATAACAGTACATTACAGTTTTAGAGTAAATTAAATCTCTCAACAGCCAGAGTACTATTCCCCCCTCCCCCTCCCTTGTATGAGCTACATGAAGAAGACAAATCATTATTTGAGCGCTCAGCGCAAATCTGACATGCCAGTATACTGGTCAGACAAAATCAACTGTTACTACTTTCATGTAGCTTGAAAATAAAATGGCAATTAACTCGTTTCAAAGCACTTAAGACCAAAATTTGGAAATGCCTATACCTTTGTACCGGCTTCCAACAATCCTCAACAAAAATACATGGGACAAATCCCACTCCCTGTATCAACATTGAAGTTTCAGGACATCTTGGGCTGCTGCAACATTTGAATGGGGGGGGGGGGGGGGGGTGGTGATTTGTTGCTTGTTTTGTTCTGTCTTTTTTGTTGAGGATTGTAGACTAAACGTATCTGCCAGGAGCAATCATTAGTACAGGTTATTTGACACTTACCTTTGCTATCAGGCGGGGCATCTTGTAGCGGTAGAATTGATCCGTGACACTGCGATTGACGTTGACCATCGCCATCTTGGAGCTATAGACGTTGGTTGGGTTTTACTTTTACAATTGAGCTTGTGATGTTTTCTGACAAGCAGATAGGGAAAAGTGACCTGTTCCTCGGTAAAAGACATAAACCTTGAAGGATGGTGTTTACGATGCCTAGAGAACGCCCTGTGGCGCTTTTTATAGGCTACTCTAAAAGATGGATCTGAAAAATACAGAAGGAAGACAGAGGAAGTTTTTCATGGGTCAACAAATTGTTTTTAGAGAAGGTCCATAGAAGTTTACATACAACTGCATGGTCAAGTGGTTACAACATCCAACGCGCAGTTGGCAGGTCGGGGGACTAAGTCCTGGACAGTAAATACTGAAGACTAAATGAATATCGAGACTTTTAACCCTTCAAAAAAGTTTTTGGATTAATTTTTACCATTTTGAAGTGGTATGAAGGGAAATGCTGTATCCCATGAACAGACAGATGCTGTTTGACGTTCAACTTGAACTTTTGACGTGGATTAACAAAGTTTTTTTGAGGTTTGCAGTAAGGCTAAAAATGTCAAAGTCAGACGTGCACTGTGTGTGTAGGTTTTGTGCATTGAGTGACCCACCTTGATCGTATATATATGCTATTAGAACTGGTGCTATGGCCGAGTGGATAAAGGCTGTGGCATTTGAAGCAATGAAGCTTAGCAAACAGGAGGTCTGGAGTTTGATTCCTCACTGGGGCAAATTAAGGTGGGTTTTTACACCCAAGAGCAATCTATAGTTCTCCCATCTGAACTGGCCTTTCACAAAATACCAAATTTGATCCAAATTGTTGAACTGGTTGCCACCCAATGTGAAGTTGTAATTCATAAGCCAATGGCTTCTCCCACATTCATGGTCACTTAGCATCCTAAAACAACTGCCCTTCAAGGACTGACTATTACTATTATTATATATCTTAACATCAGGGTTGGGTGGTATACCAGTACTGATGTCAGTACCAGTACTAGAGGTACATGTAATGAAAATACCAAAGATATTTGGTGTGGTACTAATACTCGTTCTTGAAAAAAATACTGGTACTTGAAAAAATTACCAGTACATATTATTTTCTCAGACAAAAATGACTGTTAGGATGTGTGGAAGATTTTAATATTTTCACAAACATTTATACCCAGTTAGAAACTGAATTGAAATTTTCCCCTTTTCCGTCCCGCAATATCACCTTATATCAGTCTATGCAAGACCATAAACAGTATACACTGCAGTGCACGCACAGGCCCCAGACGGTGACTTCATTATCGCCGGGAAAAACAAACAACCCTTAGCTTAAGCGATCATTCCTTACGTTTAATCGATTGTTCCTTACTGTGATTACTTCCTGGGTGCTATGTAAAATTTCACTGTGACTGTTTATGTCCCTTATAATCGTAACTTAAGGTTGGTACTTTCAAAATTATTTGAAACTCACAACTTCCAAACCAACTTTCCAACTCTGGGAAGCTAAATTCGCAGTTCTGCTGTACAGTCAATCATTCGCATGTATCGTTCACATGTACATGTGCAGTACGTGCCAAGTGCTAGTTGCTCTTCATACATAAATACACACAGTTGTCTGTATGCACAGTGAAAATTGTTAATTGGGCGATTCGAATCTTTCTTTGGCAGACAAAATGCATGATTGAACAATAAACGTCCCACAGTACATAACACAGCAGCATGTTACATTGTACATTTTCAAAAGTCAAGGGGAAGGTTGTGTTAAATGCCTTAATACGGGTTCTGTATGTTTAACTCTACTTAACATTTAGACATATTAGGTTGCATATGCTATGTTTGTAGTTCATGGTTATGGTATTGGTTAGACTACTGTTCAATAACCATAAACATAGCATATGCTTTAACAGTCTAGGTTTTCCAGCTGCCGAACATTTTAACCTTCCAAACCACCAGATATCAGACCTGAAATGCATCATACTCTACGGCTTCTAAAAGGATACTAAGGAAAGGATCAAGTTAGAGTTTAAGTCTATCTTTCGACTTAATACCCATAAAACCGGGCTCCACAGGGACCTCTCTTTCATGAGCAACCAAGCGAGGGTTACTCTTAGCATTGTGTAAGGTTTTTTACCATTTTGTTTTCAACTAAGGAAGAGCAGTGGTGTCACACGGGAAATATTTTGAATGTATTTTTGATTGTTATATTTTAGTTGGAAATAAAAGTACCATTTTTGTTTTGTTTTTCTATTGCACCTTATTATTTTTGCATTATTATTTATATATAACTATGTTTAAGGTTGATATGTATATACACACACACACACACATACATATAGGCCAATATATTTAGTGTAAAGGGTTGTCCCACTCAAAATATGACAACGAAAAAATATCGGTCGAACTTCAAGAATTTGAGTGATTCACATTGTTAAGTACCCTTTTCTATGCAACCATACCAAATTTAACAGATATCCAACCGGAACTTTTCCAAATATAACAGAGTTTATGTCTCCATTATCCTACCAACTTCTCCAAATCGCCGTATGCTTCAGTGTTACGTTTTGTCTGCCAAAGTTGGTCAAAAAAAACATTATAACTGCTCACTCATACACTTTGATTATTCATCACTGTGTTATGTACCCTAGATGTGCAGGCGTGAATATGCAATGTAACTGGGCAAAACACTTGACGATCACAAGTCTTTGTCCGTTCAATGCACTTACAAGTCACACATAGCCTGTTTACACAGTCTACGCCATATAGCAATCTGTATACGAGCATACGTACACAAGCATGTGATTCACTAACCATACATTGGCATTGCAGGCACAGGTATACATACAACGCAGTACTTTAAATAAAGTAAGCACATTAGCAGGATATCCCTTGTTGCTTAGCTGAACAACAGGCTCATACACAAACATACGAATGTTGGCTCAGTACAAAAGATGTAGGTGGGGATCAATGGGCTGTTTCACTTAAATCAAGCATGCATTGGGGCTGAGCAAAAATTAAATTTTTTTCTTCGGAAATTGAAAGATCATAAAAAACGCAACAAGAACCCATTGCATTCGTATCACCAATGTTTTAAGTCAAAAAATGGTAAAGAAAGATTTTTTTGCGAATGCTTCCCTCCATTATAATGCAGAGTTCTTTTCTTCTTTCCAATGATATATAGGTTGTATAAAGGGCCAAAGGTTCAGCTCCAATACATGATCAAGTCGAAGGTGGCTATGTGCAGGATTTTTTTTGTGACCAAAACACTTTCCGACTGCGCACTGTTGCAAAACACTTTCCGACTGCGCACTGTTGCTTCAAAGGGACCGTTAGAAATTGAAGCGCAGTTTTTCTCCTTTTTATTTAAAGCTTAGGCCCTTTTTGGTGAAATATTAGCCTATAGTAAAAATATGTCTTATGCAATGGCATAGGCTAGGTGTACAAATTTTACTATGTAGGCCCAGGCAAATTTCAACATTATCTGGTGTTGTGAATTCAGTTTTTAGACACGCCGTGTGTTTGGATGTGAGTAGTTCCGTGAGCATTTTGGAGATACATTGTGTGCATGTGCGACAACCCTAACAGGGATTCTGCAAGAAACACAAAAATTGGGGGGATTTATTACTGCTAAACCCCAAGTCCAAATGGATGCTGTCCTAGGCTTAAGTTACGAGTGGGTTCAGGGGAACAAAAGCTTGCTTCAAGGCCCCTGTAAGGTGCAATTTGAAGGTTTTAAAGGCCATTTATTTGTGAAAGTTCAAACATTGCTGCAAAAGTGTCATCTTTTTAAGCAAGAAACCAAGATATTGACAATTTTCTAATTTTTATGGAAATGAAAAGGGGGGGATTTTACCCACCTTCTGCCTCTGACGGAAACCCTGCCTAATGTATAGTATAGGCCGGTTACAGTTAGTTTCTGCCTCTCAAAAATGGTGTTTTCCGCCCCTATTATTTTTAGCAGAAAACATCTTTTTGGGAGGTGGAAAGTAATGGAATGGAATGTAATGTCAGTGGTACTTTTGTCAAATGAAGATTCCATCAACTTTTCCTTAAAGTTTCAAACTTCATCGATGTCTTTTACTATTCAACGCGACATGTTGATGTCTTTCCAAGCAATATTCTCACTGCAGACTTTAGTACACTAATACATACTTACATACAGGTATACAGTATTCAGTGCTGTGAACAATTGTTCACACATTCAGCATAAGCCTACCTATAGACAAGCGGACTACTTAAACGTAAAAAGATACAATTTTGTGACAGGACTTGACATATGTAACCTATATGAGGCCTATGTAACCTGTTACAGTTTGTTTCAGCCTGCACTATTTTTGGCCCCTCAAAAACAGTGTTTTCTGCCCCTTTTATTTTCAGCAGAAAACATCTTTTTGGGAGGCAGAAAGTAATAGAATAGAATGTGATATCAGTGGTACTTTTGTCAAATGAAGATCCCATCAACTTTTCCTTAAAGTTTCAAACTTCATCTATGTCTTTTACTATGTCGATGTGACACCCGTTGCTGGCATGTTGACGTCTTTGCAAGCAACATTCTCACTGTAGACTTTAGGATACTAATTGCATAATTACGTACAGGTATACAGTATTCAGTGCTGTGAATGATTGCTCACAAATTCAGCATAGGCCTACCTATAGACAAGCAGACTAATTATATGTAAAAAAAAATACAAGTCCATGACTAGACTTGATGTTAGAAAAACAGTCGGCTCTAATTTAATTTCCGTACCCGGAACTTGTGTCACAGCTGTAGGGTAAGGTAAGGGTAAGGGTACGTATGCATAGTAATAGGGTTAAAGGTACGTACGCATAGTAATAAGGTAAGGGTTACGTACGCATAGTAATAGGGTTACGTACGCATAGGTATAGGGTTAGGGTGGGCCATACGCAGGTGTACACATGCATAGGAACTGTATATGTAGGGATGTATACATATCCCACACTGTACATATGTATAGTGGTGGGCCTATGAATGGCGGTCGTAATTTTTCCAAAGCTAATAACAAAATGGCAGTGTACACCATAGCAAAGTAATTTTCGTTGTTTTGGTGGAGTATGTTTTCAATTGTGAAATATACACGTTACAGTAGGATGTAGGTAGAAAAATCTTCAAGACTGATCATATTATTGTATGCACCTACCTGAAATGGATTCATTATTGTGGAAAACAAAATGCTGGATAGGCTCAAAACAGTTAGGTTTGTTAAAGTAACGTTATTACGGTGATAGCGAGAGATTTGTGACAGTGAGCCAACTTCAGGGTCCCGCCAACTTCGGGATCTTTAGTATACACACTCTCAAGTACATACATACTTAGCTTTAGGTATACGTATATATGTATACCTATAGCTATGTGTAATAGATAGTATTATAGGACAGTACTTATATTATTTTTAACCCATCCACCGGCAACAGGGCTCGTAGGGCAGTAGGCAAGCGCGCTGGTCTTCATGTTAGAATCGATATACCGCTAGGGTCGAGGGTTCGGGTCCCGGTACTAACAATGCTTTTCTTTCTTCCACAGCACTAACTGTTCTTTTCTTTCCACAGCACACACTCATAGCGCTGTTTGCAGAGTGAGGAAAAAAAGAAAAGGGTTTTTTACTTAAAAAAGTTTCAGCGCCCTCTTTTGAAGTTGTGAAGTCTGTAAAATTATGTCTCCTTCCGGGTACGAAAACTAAATTAGTACCAATTCATTCTTTTCGATGAGGATGCTAAGAAAGTTTCAGGCTTAACGTTAGGCCTAAGCCTCTATCCAGAAATTTCATTGTCTTGTAGGCCTAGGCCCACAGGCGTTTGAAGCGTTCTGTATACTATACTATACTATATATATATATATATATATATTAACAAGGTCGGACACTCCACACATGAAACCTACACACAGAGAGCACACCTGGGGCTACTTTGACATTTTTAGCCTTGCTGCAAACCTCAAAAGACGTCGTTAGTCCATGTAAGAAGTTCAAGGTGAACCCCAAACAGCATCTATCTGTCACTCGGAGACAATTTTTCACTTAATGTCACTTCGAAACGGTAAAAATTACTACGAAAACTTTTTTGCAGGGTTCTGGGTCAACGCTTCCCAATCCAGTCTTGGCAGTACTCCCCATCACTTCCACATTGAGGTCTTAATTTACGAATTACATTTAACAATTTCCTGAAATTCAATGATAGTTTTCCTAATTAACCAGTTCAATGACGTTTAAGGAGCAATCAATTTTCGATACAGATATATTTTTCATTTCAATCCAAATTTTTAACGTGTTTACCGAAACTGTCAAACATTATTCAGCAAAGTTTCTTGAAAAGCTGGACAATCTAAAATAGGTGGGAAGGATTGGTGTTACGAACCACTGGGCTCCGTTATACGCCTGCACCCTGCACTTTTGTACCTCTTTGGGATATCGTATGCATCACCTAATACGTGGAGCGATAAAGAATGCATCAACAGTTGCGCAGATTATTATCGTCTGGTCGTAACAGTTATGCTTTCCACTTACAGTATTCGAAATGTCCAGCTTTTGGCAAAAATTTGCTGATGTTCGACAGTTTCGGTTAACATGTTACGAAATTTGGAACTAAAATGAAAAAAAAAATCTTTATCGCAAATTTATTACTCCTAAAAAAAACCATTATATCGGTCAATTAGGAAAACTATTGTTGGATTCCAGGAAATAGTGTAATGCAATTCGTAGACATAGACCTCAATGTGGAAGTGCTGGAGAGTACTTGCGATAGTGGATTGGGAAGCGTTGACCCAGAACCCTGCAAAAAAGTTTTCGTAGTAATTTTTACCTTTTCGAAGTGATATTAAGGGGAAAATTGTCTCCGAGGAACAGAGAGATGCTGTCTGAGGTTCACCTTGAACTTCTTACAAGGACTAACGAAGTCTTTTGATGTTTGCAGCAAGGCTTAAAGTGTCAAAGTAGGCCCAGGTGTGCTCTCTGTGTGTAGGTTTCATGTGTGGAGTGTCCGACCTTGTTAGTTTATATATATATATAATGTATAGTATACAGAACGCTTCAAACGCCTGTGCCTAGGCCTACTTGGATTTGAAATTTGAAGTTAACAGATATTATTAACACATGTAAGTTCAAACATTACTTTCCACTCCAAAATTTTAGGGGCGCAAAGTAACACAGGCGGAAACTAACGGCCCCCTATGTAAGAAATTTGGCATAGAACGCTTCAAAGTGGTGACTAGGCTAAGTAAAGGTCTGCAGTCTGCACTGCAGAAAGGATAATTACCTGTCAGTCCACAAAAAGACATAAACACTTTTGGTGTGGGTTGGCTTATAAGATAAAAGTTCTGCGTCTTCGCTTGCTAATCGTCCGCACAAAAAGGCGTGGACCAACTTCGGGACAAGTCTACAAGAACGGATGCTGAGGCCTCGTCCTCGTTCAGTAATTAAGGCTTGCCGGTATAGGCTAGGCTGGAAGTATTAGGCCTATATGCTTTCCAGCAACAGAAGTACGGTAGGCTAGGTACAGAGACAAAGTTCTGTAAATCACATGCGGTGGTGAGTTATCGAGTCTTCCAATATGGAATCTTCCAGAGACGGCAAATAGCGGACTGCACAAAAAAACAATAGAAAGATCGTATTTCAGAGAGCGTGAACGTACTGCAAGAGTAAATCAATACATTTTTGGTGATCAGATTAATGGCAAAACTTACTTTGAACAAAATCTAGTGAGGAATTCCTGCGAAATTCGTGGACATTCGTTTCTAGACGGAAGACCACGGTTCTGGAATATTGCAACACAAATTACGTGTTGTCTGAATTCCTCGTATAACGTCTGGTACATTATACACATTATGCATGTGCTCGACGTACGTACTGTTATGAATGCGTAATGTTTGCCTACGCATGTGCGTAAAGCATGCTTCTGCAAATGTGTATCTTGGCATAAAGCTGCCAATTTTACAAAATTACGTCAACGTACCTATTATCCTGCTCTATGGATCGGTCAGAGCAATTTTTCCTAGTAAGATGTAGCCTACAAGCAAAAATTCTCAGTCACAGTCAATCGTGAAAATAATATCGAAAGGGATACTCAAGAAACCAAATTTTACCCTCTCGAAATGTGGAATAATTTTACAATTTCCCGTCTCGTTTACTTGTCATCAAGTTTGCCATACTCTCCCTCAGCCGTCGCAGTGTGCGAAAGTCTTATTTTGTGAAGATTGAAAGGGGGAGGGGGCGACAAACAGTGGCGTATTTAGTGGGCCATTGGGCTATGCCCCCTCGCTGGTGTCGTTTTTTTCTTTTTTTTTTTTTACTTAATAACTTAAAATCTTAAAGGGCCAAACCTCTCACTCCAAACTACAATTTTGGTACCAAAATTCTCAATTGGTTCAGCTCTTTGATTGACAGCTAATTTAAACAATGCAGAGAACCAAAGCTTATATTACACAGCATGAACAGTACTGAGAGTGTTTTGATTACATAAATTGAGTTTTTTATATTCACCTTGAGACAATAAACTGAGACTGTATCTGGATGAGGAAGAATTTCAGACAATTGTACTGAGGAGGGACTTCAGTAAGAAGGTTAGGAGAATTGGTGTTTGGGGTGAGAGAACTGGGCCTTTAAAATAACTTGAATCAAGACCATGTCCATGAATTTGGTAGAAACAACAGACGACTAGCGTTCATCTAAAGCGTGGTGAGTGTTAAGTTTTCGAAGTTTAATAACCTAAATTATGTCAATTTTTGAACATTAATTTTACTTTAAACATTGGCGTATGTAGCACCAGATTGCATGTAATTATTCAAAAATTTCCGGGGGACACCCCTCCCCTTAGAACCCACCCCTATATGCTGGCGATCACAGCTAGAACTCACTGGTCTCCGTGACACATTTCGTGGTTACGGCACTGAATATTTGAGAAAAAAGTTGCAAAAAGAAATCTGGGATATTTTCATTTGCTAGATTAACTCAAATGCTTGGGTTGAATGAGGACCTGGTAAAACCGGGCAACCATTTTAAGTCTTAAAAATCTGGCATGTTTTTAATCTCATTGAAAACTCCTACGAGTGTCCCAATCCTTTCAAAATTTAAGAATTTAATTTAAAGAACTTAAGTCAAAGTAAAATTTTCATGAAATATCAAAACGCCGGATTACAAAACTTGCGACTAATTTTCAGGGGTGGCGCCAGCGGGGGGGACCGGGGTCATGCCCCCTACCCCGTCGGGGAAGATCGGTGGTTTCGCCGGGAGGCCTAAAAAATAAAAAAATAAAAAATAATAATAAAAAAAACTGCAAGGACTGGGGCGACTAGGTTGGTGATTTTGAACATATATTTTTGCTTTTTAATGCAATTTTAATGCATATTAATATCGATTCTCAATGACTTTCTTAGCTCTGTAATACCTCATTCCATGTTCCTTATCCTTTCTCAACCCCCATCGGGGAAGGACGGCAATTCTTTTCGAGGAAGCCTTAAAATTAAAAAAACGAAAAGGACTGAAGTTACTGGATGAATGATCATGGACCGTTTTTTTCCTGAACTATTTTTTTTTCTTTTGTAGCGCTATTTTAATGATATTTCAATCTGTTTTAATCACTTCTTACTAGCTCTGCTATCCCTCATCCCACCTTCAATCCGTGCGCGCAAGGTCATACCCCCGTCTTGGAAGACTGACCTACCCCTGTTGTTGGGAAAATCCAATTTCGTCGGGGAGTCTTCATCTACAGGCCCACGATGAAAGATGTTGACCTGATAACTTGAGTCACCGACGAGCTTTTTGATTTTGCCTATTAGAATGCCATACTCTTCAAGGAAACTCACAATTCCGAATTTTCTTTACAAAAACGGACTAGTGGTTGTTCATGTGCACGCAGCGCCCAATGATCTGCCATCTAGCCTGCCCCGACAGCCGAATCCTAGAAACGGTAATGAAAATTGGCCAGGCCATTTTGAGCTACACATAGTGATAAACAGTAGCGTGAGAATGTCTCCCCATAAGTCTGAATGAAAATTCATTTCAATACACCTCGTAATGTGACATATTTTCAAATACGTTGGAAGTAAAGTCATCTATAGTCTATAGATGTCTATAGTCCATAGTACTTCGGGCAGTCACGTCTGAAAATTCATCTATTTGGTAGATCTTTCAACTGAATACAACAAAAATTCCTAGAAGAGTAAAAAACATAAGTATGTTTTCAATTCCATTGCAGTTTTCTCCCGAAAAAGAGACAAGACCATTACTGTACATCAAATTGTAGCAGTACCTTTTATTTGGTAATTTTCTGATCACTTAGCAAGTTGGAGTTTTTTCTTTTGAAACGAAACTTTCATTTCAAAGAAAGCTCAAAATAACGACTGCTTCATTTCTAGTTATACACAGTCTGAGAAATGCCATTTTCGATTGTCTGAGGGGTTAGATTTTTTTAACATTTTTCTGTACGTTCCGCGCCAACTGATGGTGACGCTCCACGTAAATAGTGTTTTGGTCGAAAAATTTACTTCACAGAACAAAACATGCTTGCAAATTATTCTTCATTTTGGCACAGTATTATAAAGTGAAAATTTTATTGCGAAAGAAAGCTCAAATAATGACTACTTTCTTTCTAGCTACCAGCCCGGAAAATGCCTTTTCCTGCTGCCTGGGGATTTTCAAATTTTCAAAATATCTGTGCGCTTCACTTAGATAGTCTTTCGGGCAGGATTACATTTTCCGAACAAAAAAATTCTGCCCCTCCCAAAATGAAACGCTCCCGTATGCCAATTTCAATACATAAAATACAAAACTTCAAACATATATGGGAAGCCAAACTTATTCCGCGGTGAAATTTTCCAATATGGTCAGAGGGGCTTAATCTGCCTGAAAATATTCAGTAAACGTAACAAAACTATACAGACCACCTCCCTACTTGATTTCTTTAATAAGAAGATCAGACTCTTCCCTTTAACCCCAAAATCTGTCATAAAATTACAGTTTCCCCCAAATAAGCTTCAAGTTGTTTGTAGTGGCAAAATTTTCCAATTTTGATGGATACTCAGTACAACAAATGACCAAAGAAGCTCTGTTAGTCACCCCGACATTCTACCTAATTTTGCTCTTGAAAGGCAAATCACTTAATAAACAAACCAAATTTTTCATTATAACCTTACCAAAAACCAATTTTTCTTATATTACATTCCAAAATTTCTACAATATTGTAAGCTCTAAATTTTCAAATCTTCGTTCAAAAAGGGAAAAATTTCAGGCAAACTTCTACTCTTGTCTTGAGACAATAGTACATAGGCCTAGAACGATTAAATACATACCCCAACAGAATTTCAGCTGTCGCGTATAAAACGTTTTTGATTTTGCCCAAATGAAGGACAGATTCTTCAAAGAACGCCTCGACTTTTTTAAGACCCTTACAAAAGCCAAATTTCTTTCAAAAATTTTAAATTTTTTCTTCAAAATAAACTCCAGATTTTTAAGTATTTCTTAAATTAAATGCAGATTCTTACGAGTCACGTCCGACGGGGATTAACTCATCAACTTTGTCAGGGCCTTGAAATGCTGGCCCCCCTGTTGGGCAAATCCTGGCGCCACCCCTGCTCATTTTGACAGCAAAAAACGAAAACATAAAGAAAAAGGCGAAGAAAAATTAACATCAACATTTCTTAATAGCATGCGGTAAATAGGCTTTAGAAATGCCATTTCCAGCGAGCTGAGAGGCATTTTGGGCCACAATTTGCTTGCTCTCCGCGCCAACTCATGGTGAAGCATATCTTTCTGCCTTAAAAGAATTTTGTTCCCCTGTTTTTTTTTTTGTTTTTGTTTTTTTTTTTTTTTTTTTGCGGAGGCCCATGGATAGAAAATTTTAGCATGTTGTAATAGAAAAATTTGCTGAGGAGAAATGGCAAAGAAGTCTTCTACTTGGTGCGGAAGATCAAATGGAAAGTCTGAAAACCCGTGGCTTCGATCGTGCTGAGGCTCATGGTATTTACTCCTTCGAAGCGCCCCTGCAGACCATTTTCGCCCCCTCTGACCGAAATCCCTAGCTCCGCCACTGCCTATGGCCTAGCTCCACGTATGTTTTTATAAAAAAAGTGATAAAAATCGGCCTCTGAATAGAGGCGAATCTGGACAGCCAAGTGATGCTCTGATTTTAACAGCACATAAGCGGGGTCCATTACCCTTAGTCTTTCAATTTCCTTGCTTACCTGTATAGTAGATGGTTGTACACTGCATTGTATCTTGATCGCCATATTTTCACTGGATATCAGGGTTTAAAAGTCATGTAGACAATAAATGAAGACCAACTCATCATGACTGCCTACAGTCACTAAAAGTAAGCGCAGACCGGATTCGTCTGTATGGAAAGCCTTTGAGGGATAGGAATGGGATGTTTTTCACATGGTAAGCGTGGTCACCCCCCCCCCCCCACCCTACAAGTGACCCCAGATACGCTACGGCCCAGACAAACTTCCCCTTTAAAGCCTTTCACCCAGGGACTATGAAGAAGGGAGACTGGGTGGGTTTTGCCTTTCCTTTCAACCTTTTTACCGTCTGGCTCCCCTAAACATGAACATTTGTGGTTCCTTTGCAATAGTATCATTTAACAGCTAAAATAAAAAGATATTGCACCTCTCCCGCTTTTTTAACTAAGTGACATGTCAAATTAGTGTATGATTACTGTAATCTAGCTAGTCTTGAGTCGAGACTTTTAAAGGATTAATCCATCATTCAGCTTATGTAGTTACAGTCTTTCTCTTGCCTAAGCTTGATAGAGGTTGCCTTACCATCGTGTTGATTCAACCTCATTTACCAGGCAGAGTATTTCGCAAGTAATTACCGGAATCCGGGGCCCTTTCCAAAAATGAACTATTTTTTGACTTCATAAACAATAAGGCCCGATATCCAAATTAAGATAGACCTATGTGATGTGTCATATTTGCCAATGATACCCCCACCCCCTCACAATCCTCGACTTAGTCCCTTCTTCATACTAAACATGGTTACCCTTGCACTTAATTAGGCAGAGTGATCATTTTACTCTTCTCACCTTTTTTAATTATTTAAACATTTCATTTCAAAAAGGGAGCTCAAAAAATGACTAAATAATTCTGTTTACAAACCTAGGCAATGCCATTTCCGACTAGCTGAGTGGATGCAATAATTACCAAAATTTTCTAAACGCACCAGGGGGCGCGCATTTTCCAAATTTTCTGTATGCTCTGCGCAAACTGTTGATGGCGCTCCACTTGGATAATTTTTCGGACATGATTACAAAATAACGACTTATTAAGTTCTATTTACATGCTTGGGGAATGCCATTTCCGGCTTCCAGGCTGAAGGGCCGTGTTTTTTTTAAAATGTTCTCTTCGCTCCGCGCCTACCAAGATGGTCTTTTGAGCAGATTGCATTTTCGGACAGAGAATCCCCTGTCCCCTCCTCAAATTGAAATCATCCAGTACGCCTATGCCTGTTATACCTTCTGGTGGCGGCATACACAAATAAAATTATTGCCCAAAAAATATGAATATAATTTTGACCACCTGAGACATAAATGCTAGTCTCAAAATGAGACTACTTTTTAGTCATTGCATGTACTATTTCAATGGGGAAAATATTCCTGAATTCTATCGAGTCACTATCATTTTGAGAGGAAGTGACTGGAGTCGTGACTTGTTACAACACTGCCTTAGAACCACTTCACAGTCACAGTCAACGCCGAAATGGTAGAAGATTAAGGCGAAACTTGCAAAAATGTTCTGAGCCAGGTTGTACGGGAAGACGTGAGTGCACGGTGTATATATATACTAAAACTTTTGCCCGAAAAAATGGTGGTGCTACATTTTATGTGGTAATTTCCTGTTTCATTTTTAGAGAGCCAAGCAGACCTTCGCCTTGGCTAATTCTTGCAAAATGTACTTAATTAATGGCTATTTCAGAGTGGTCACATAATATAAATTACGTCACTTAATGTTTCTTCGTGTACTTATCTTGGTTTCCAGATACCAAAAATGTACACCTAAGGTGATTAAAGACTTTTTCCCCTGAAAGATTGCTTGCTGTTGGCTCTAGAGGGTTTTATATTATCTTCCCACAGTAGCCCATTAAAAATGACTGACAATAACACAAAATATAATGACCGCCTTCATACTTGAGCTTGTTTTAAAGAAAATGTAAAAGGTTTTGAAAGAAATTTGGCATTTAGCAAAGAACATTAAAATAATCGAATATTTGTTGAGGAATCTGCTCTTCATAAGATCAAAATCCAAAAAGTTTTTGCAAAGAACATTAAAATAATCGGATTTTTGTTGAGGAATCTGCTCTTCATAAGATCAAAATCCAAAAAGTTGTATGGGCGACTAAAATTGGTTTGGGTTACGCATATCATTGTTGGTGCTTTCTATGCTCTCAGACGAACATGAACTTCAAATTGCCTGTAAATTTTTTTTACCTTTGTTAATTAAGGGCTTATTAGGAGAAATTTTCTTATTTGATGGAAGGAAATGTTGCTTTTTGGTGAGGTGGAATTGAAAAATTAAGGGGTTTCATTAAGTGATCTGCCATTAAAACTCCAAACTAAATAGAATGTAGGGGTGATTTAGGTTGCTTGGGTTTTTCATTGTAAGGAGTATCCACCGAAACTAGAATTTTCCCAAAATATTTTCAAGTTGTCATTTTAAACAAATATTTGAAAACATGAAACTTATGTTGGAGAAAGCCCTAGAACTTGTTTATATAATTGGGGTTTTTACTGAAGAATCTGACACTATCAGAAAGATCAAACATGTCGCCTGGGTGAGTTTTATATTGTTGGGTTACTGAATATCATAATGCGGGCGTACGGAAGCATTTCTGTCTGGGCGGCGGGAGGGGGCTAAAAATCGTTTGCCCGAAAAATGTAATCCTGCCGGAAAGTTATCTATGTTGAGCGCCATCATTATTGATGCAGAGGGCAGAGAAAATTTTGAAAAATCGCTACCCCTCAGAAAGGCAGGGTAACCGTTTTGTTGAGGGTGATGTGATAACCCTGACTTGTTCAGACCACCTCGACGTCAGGGAGCAGATAGCACTAATTTTGACTTCAAATGAGGTTGGAGCATCCAGTCGACGCGTATATAATATCACAATTTTGGTTCAATTGGTCATCTTGAGATCAGTGCTATTTTTAAATCACAGGCATTCTATAACACTTATTCTAGATACCTGTTCTAAGGCGTCGAGATTAGTATTTATACCGATGCCAATGTCGACGATTTTTGTTTGTTATTCTGAACAGGTCTGTCTCGAATATTTTCAAAAGCTATCCACGATAATGTTAACCTGAGGCATTCAGACAGGTATGAAGCGTATGCAGTCATGTTTTTATGTTTTAAACATTCAACGAAAAACTACGATTTTTTTCTTTTTCCATTGGTGCCCCCCTTGACCTTGAGTAAGAATTCACAGCAATATGAATATTTATGTAAGATGAGCGTTCTCGTTCCTGATTGAACCGAACTTTTATGCTTCGTGAAGCCACTTTTGTCGCTATCTGCAGCGAGGGGTGGCGCCAGCGGGGGATGGGGAGCATGCCCCCCCCCATCGGGGAACACTGCCCCCGTCGGGGAAGGTCGGCGGTTTCGTCGGGGAGGTCTTAAAATAAAAGAAATAATAAAAAACCCTACAAAGACTGGATTTACTGGATGGGCGATCTAGAACATATTTTTTGTTTTGTAATACTAATTTAATACACTTCGGAATCGATTTTAAATCACTTTTTCTTAGCTCTGTTATACTTCATTCCATGTACCTTGTCCTATCTGCTCCCCCGTCGGGGAAGAACGGCTTTTGGGGAGGCCTAAAATGAAAAACGTAAAGGACTGAAGTTACTGGATCGATGATCATGATTTTTTTTTTCGTTATGATCAATTTTTTTCTTTCGTAAAGCTATTTTAATGCATATCTGAAGCGGATTTAATCATATTTTACTAGCCCTTCTATCCCTCATCCCATCTTCAATCCGTGAGCGCAAGGCCATACCCTCGTCGAAGATGGGCTACCTAGTTTTTGAGAAAATCCAGTTTCGTCGGGGAGCCTTCATCTATGCAGACCCACGATAAAAGATGTGGGCCTCATAAACTTCACTCGGACGATCTTCTTGATTTTTCTTACTAGAAGTAACTCACAATTCCGAATTCTCCTTACAAACACGAACGAGAGGTTGTTCATGTACATGCAATACCCAATTCTCTGCCGTCTGGCCTGCCCGGGCAGTTGATTTCTCTTAACGGTAATGAATATCGGCCAGACCGTTCAGGGCCGTCACCAGCTTTTTTCAAAGGGGGTGCGTTTTGAAACTCGAGCATGTGGGTGAGGACATCGTTGTGGACAAGGCCACAAAGTAGCAGAAGGGGGTGGGCATGGGAGGGGAGGCCTCCCATATGGTTGGGAGCTTTGCAACTTTTCAACTTAAAATGGCACAATCTGGTACATACCAAGAGAGGAAATTCAGGCGTAGGATCAACTGTTTCTGGGAGGGTGATTGATAATTGTAATCATTATTTTCTCCTTGAAAACACATATGAATGATTAACTCACAAAAATTTGACCCCTAACACAATTGCAACTGTATTAAGTATGAAACACCCACAGTTCAAAATTTAGTATTTTGGTTCACTCCTCCAGTAATAAGTCTGTCTACGATTATGAACCAATGTCCTGACGGGGACTATAAACTATAAACTGTTTTACACTAACACACAACTTGGATGAAATGATTGATTCCTGTGAAAAGAAATACTGGTACCTGGGCTAGACTATAACTAGGCCGCAGTGTTGTACTGCTAAATTTGCGAAGGATTCGGTAGCTTGTTTGTTAGTTAGATAGAGTTTAACGGCCCAGTTCCAACCTATTGGTTCAAGTCGAGCCGGCCACGACCTTTTCCCAGTTGTGGCCCCCTGGATTGTTTCCCCTACTCCATTGCTTATGCATGCTGAGCATCACGTACAACGGCAGTAGGTTCCTTTTTAGAGTCTTTGGTATGACTCGCAGTGGCGTAGCCCAGGATGGAATTTCCGGGGGGGGGGGGCTAGGTAATAAGTGGGGGGGGGGGCTGGTACCTCAAAGGGTCAGGCGCGGCAAGACTATCTACGCGGAGTGCCGCCAGCGGTTGGCGCGGAGCGTGAAAGAAAATTTTGGGTTTTACAAACCCTCCAGATGGCTGGAAACGGCACTTCTTACGTGTTTTAAGCCGGTTGCGCCCAGCCTTGAAATACGAATCTCATGTCTGCCACTTCTCAAACAGTGTGAATGAAAAATCAATCTATGAAAAATGATAATACATACACTTTTGGGGGACCCAAAATCTGGGCATTTCTGATCTGTGTCATGGCCTGGAGGATGAGACTGAAGGGAACCGGTATCTCCCTTTCTCTTGGGAAAAATTTTGAAATCCAGGAGAACGTAGATCGCAGATGCGGCAATATTTGAACAGATTTCAGCTTCAAACGGGAAACCAAAATTAGTTGTGTCTCCCTCTGAGAAACTTTTTTTTGCGTTATATTTGCTCCATGCAAAATGGTGCTATGCTTCGCAAAACTTTGAACTGATCATGGCCTACGTTTTTGAATTTCCTATTTGGGGAACATGAACATTTTCAAAATCCTCATTTTTATTCTTTGTAGAGATTTTACACGTGACATACATACTACCAAAGAAACAATGTTTTCCGGTTTTCAGTGGTGTTGAAATGGAAAATGGTGCAGTATTTGTTCAGTCATCGTTACATTACCTAGTCATAATTAAAATATCTCAAAATTAAAATCTCTCAAAAAATTTAAACCGCAAATCCGAAGTATGGATCATGCGGGAAACACATGAAAAGCGGACCTTGTGGACATTTTACAAATCCGCCCGGACGCCGTGCCAACTAGTGAAAAGAGGACTTCTTGAAGAAATCGTTCTACAGTGGCACTTGTCATGGGAAGGAGTGAGGCACGACATAGGCCTACTTGTTAGGGGTGGATGGGAAGAATTATTCGAAGGCACCCTTACCCTTAAAGGGCCAATCCTCTCACCTCAAACCACAATTTTGGTAGGGTGTACTGAAATTCTCCATTGGCTCAGCTCCTTGATTGACAGCTAATTCAAACAATGCAGAGTACCAAAGCTTTTATTACACAGCATGAACTGTACTGAGAGTGTTTTGTTTATAAACATTGAGCTTTTCTATACTCGACTCGAAGCAATCAACTGTTATTGTCTCTGGATGAGGATGAATTTCAGACAACTGTGGGAGGAGCT
Organism: Holothuria scabra; assembly: GCA_037179385.1. NCBI lineage: Eukaryota > Metazoa > Echinodermata > Holothuroidea > Aspidochirotida > Holothuriidae > Holothuria > Holothuria scabra. The sequence goes on from CM074180.1 coordinate 20,729,203, forward strand.
TAAGTAAGAAGGTTAGGAGAATTGGTACTGTTTGGGGTGAGAGAACAGGGCCTTGAAGACATATTTTGTGTAGGATAAAGTATAGGAATGGTAATGTAAGAATAGTCTGCAGTGTATGATTGCCTTGTTTTAAGTAAATCAACCAGCCATAGAAAGGCAGAAAGGGTCTTAACTTAACAAAGTCAAATTAGAGTTTGCCGCCGAAACGTTCGTTTTATCTTCTAAGTGTAATGCAATTAACGACAGTGCAGATTATATACGATATCTAATTTAGTTAACTTATCATTTTAAAGTTATTACTTAATTTCATACGTGCACACAAAATGTGTTTTACACACATTCATGCATGTTTTATTAATTGTTACACATTTTATTTATTTACTTTTTTTTGAAGGAGATACTTCAAAGTGTTTTCCGTTCAAACACTTTATTTTTTCTCAATTACTTTATCAGGAGGCAAAAAAATCTTGGGGACCTGAAGAAAATCGGGAAGGGGGGAGGGGGGGGGCAGCCCACGCCACTGATGACTCGACCTGGGAAGCGGGCCCGGGCTTTCCGCGTGAGAGGCGGATGCTCTTACCGTTAGACCAAGCACGCCGTCAGAAGGATTCGGTAGCGTAAAACGCCAACCCGTACTGTTACCTACTGACTATAACTGAGGCGAACTAAAACTGTGCCGTGGCCTGAGATACTTCGAACTCGAAGCCTAGGCTGGGAGGAAGGTTGAGCGGAAAAGACTGATAGAAATGCAGCCCTGGATTTACAGACGCGAATAGTGATAGATCTCTCGAAGATACATGTGAGATCGACGGCGAGCTGAAACTTCGCCACGTGATAGTCTAGAAGTATTGAAAACGTAGGAGAGATTGCCGTTTGGTCGTTCCATGCACAATTCCGACCGCATTTTAAAAAAATCTCCACACCCGGCTGCGACGCCCCTCCCCCATTTTTTTTTTTGGCCCCAATTTTTTTTTTTTTTTTTGGCGGACAGGTCTGGAGGGGGGTGCGTTCGCACCCTCCGCACCCCCCTGGTGACGGCCCTGCCGTTTTCATCTACACATAGTGATAAACAGTAGTGACTGAAAATTTATTTGAAGGCACCTTGTAACGTGACATATTTTCAAATACGTTGGAAGTAAAACCATTTATAGTCTGGAGTTTGGGCATTCACGTAAAAAAAATCATCTATCTAGTGGACCTTGCAATTGAATACAAAGAAGATTCTTAACAGAGCCAAAAATATTAGTATGTTTTCAATTCGTTGCATACCCCCCCCCCCCCCCCCCACCCCGAAAAGAGACAAGATCACTACATCTAATTTTAGCAGTACCTAAACAATTTCCTATCCGCTCCGCGCCAACATGATGGTGGCGCTCCGCATAGATAGTGTTCAGAGCCATATATGTAGATGGTTCTGATAGTGTTTCGGTCGAACAGCTTTAACAGAACAACACATGCTTGAAAATTATTCTTCTTTTTGGGGCAGTATTATGGAGTGGAAATTTTAAAAGCTCAAGGTAATGACTGCTTTAATTCTAGTTACGAGGGCGAGAAATGTTATCCTGTTGTCTGGGGGTTCTCAATTTTTTAAAAATTTCTCTGCGCTGAGCGACTGCGCTCGACTTTGATAGTCTTTCGGGCAGGATTTCATTTTTTCGGCAAAAGAACAATTCCTCCCCTCCCAAACCTATGACATTATATCAAATACAAAACTTCAAATATAAGCGAAGCCAAACTTTTTCTCGGGAGAATTTTCCAATATGGTCCGAGGGCCTGAATCTGCATGATGATATTTAGTAACCCCAACAAAACTACAGATCACCTCCTGCTTGATTTTTTCTTGTTAGAAGGTCAGATTCTTCAATTTCTCCAATACAATAAGCTCGTAATTTTCAACCTTCGTTCCAAAAAGCGAAAAACTTTCCGGGCAAACGTCTTCAAACCTTAGTACGTAGGCCTAGTACGATTAAATGCGTAACTCCAAAAGAATTTCAGCTGCCACCTATACGTTTTTGACTTTTCCCATATGAAGGACAGATTCTTCAATGAACGCCCAAAATACTTTACGGTACCGACAAAAGCCAAATTTCTTTCAATGTATTTTCTGCAAATAAACTCCAGGTTTTTAAGTATTTGTTAAAACGAAAGCCTAAAATTTCGGCGCGCGCGCCTCAATTCTGCCAAGTCACATCCCACCGAACAATATCGTCCCCTTTGTCGGGGCCTTGAAATGTTGGCCCCCTGTCGGGGAGCTTGGCCCCATCTGTCGGGCAAATCCTGGCGCAACCCCTGTATCTGCTCCCTGACGTCGGGTTGGTATGAAAGGCAGAGTTACCCATACCCTCGACGTCAGGGTGACCCCCAGATAACCGGAAATGGCAGTTCCTAGGCCTGTAAATGTGACCTTTGGCAGTCGTCTGAGCTTTCCTTTGCGTTGAAATGTTCCACTTGAAATAAATTAGCAAAGTGATCAGAAATAATTGCATACAGTGATACAAAACGGAATACGATGTACAGTATTCTGTTCAGTAAACTGTTAAATTGTAATACTATCTAAGCGGAGCGCCACCATTAGTTTGGGCGGAGAGTACAGAAAGTTTTTGAAAAGTTGGAACCTTCAGACAGCCGGGAATGGCCTTTCCCAGGCTTGTAACTAGGAACGAGACAGTCTTTATTTTGAGCTTTCATTCGCAATAAAATTTTCACTAAAATAGATAAAAATTATCACATTGTTAAGTGATCAGAAATTACGAGATAAAATGTACTAGTTTTGACTTCTACCTTGTAACTTTACGATCAACAGAATAATATTCACAACACGAGTACCTCACATATCAAAAATAAAGTGCGTCATCCATCAATTCCATCTTGTGATGTCATACTTACAAGAATTGAGAAACTGGGATTGTTTTGTGTGCGTAATGCCAAATGGAGAGGATCCGGGTGAAGTGTCCCACTAGCCTGCACAGCATTCGCCACTGAAAATAGATTCTGGCTGATTGCAATGCAAACTTACTGGAAACGTTCCCTGGTAAGTTGTTCAACATTCCCACACAGATGACAGTGCAGATAATGAGCTATGCTTCAGAAATGCCTGACATTGTAACCCAACCAAAGGACCAAATTTTCCAGCTCCAAGGAGGCTTTGGAATTTTCAAGTCCGATGACTGCAAACAACCCTTGACCTCTAACAAAATCAATTCCAGTTTATCCTTATATAATTCATCCAAATGCTAAGTATGATTTGACTTTGAATCATGCTTGATATATCAATTTTTTTTTTCAATTGCATCAATTCTATTTTGCCTTGCATGAAATCAAGAAGATACCATAGCCTCCCATCACTGGATACCAAATTTTGCATAAGGACAAAGAATGGGCGGACAGACTCACAGAAAATTCAGCTATTTAGACTGCATGACTTGATGCATTTTCTTCATATTTCCCAAAGTTCCCTAAATGATAAATTGTGCTTCCAGGTATTCCAAATATTCAAGATAGCTGGGGACACTGATACTGTGAGGGGGGTCCCAACAGAATAGAATTGAAGAGGCCTTTGTTGATATGCCATATGTCACCTTCCAATCATAGAGGATGTGACATTTGGTAATAATGTCTATGAAACCCTGGCAGTAGATAGGTAATTGGTGAAGATCCCTGTAAAAACAAGTGGCCGCTTCAAGGGGTGGGGGAACAGGGGGGAAACTGCCCCTTACATTTGCAAGAAAGCGTGAAAAGATAAGGAAAAAAGGAAATTGAAAAAGAAGAATGCTCCACTCATGCTTTGTTCCCCTATCAAAATACCCTGGTGGCAACCCCTCGAAAAACCTGAAAGTGGAGGTAAAATCACCGCCAACATTTTCTTTGTGATGGAGTTTATCCAGCTTTCTCACTTCCTTGTCTCATGGGTTCAATGCATGAAAACCTATGAAGGTAGAGGTCACACCAAGGAATGACACACAAAAAGAACAAAAACATATTTTTCCAACTTTTCAGAAATGGCCATGCCCTTTGTTGTCTGCTGTCAACAGTTTTACAAAATCAATAATAAATATAAGGCAGAGGATAAAAATACAAAAATGGTACATCTTTTTCAGCTGGATTCTAAGAGGACGAAGAACTGTGAAAGTGTTTGTTAAAATGTAAACAGAGGAGAGACAAGCTATTTTGAAACATAATGAAACAAAGGAAAGTAATGGGAAGAATTAAACTGATCTTTTCCTCAGAGACCAAAATAGACCCTTTTCCAAGTAGTAGTTACAAAGGACTGTGGAATAGGTGTTTTCATATGCATCACTTTTGTCAACGGCATTTTACTGTCACCAGACCATTTTGAGAGCTGGGTAATTTGCGGTCACCGTCCTGAGTGAGCACGGTCTATGGGGAGTCACTGTCCAACCTCCCCATTGAAAAATTTTTGCAATTTGAAAAATGCTTACTAAAAACGAGGAATTATCACTCTATTCTAAAGAGATCTAAGAATTTTTTTTAGTTAGTGTAAGAAATTTGTGCCAGGCGATGATGCTGATATCAATGACGGGTACGAGGTGGAGATTTTCTGAGCTGGGTTGCACTGCCCCGTGCCACATGGGGTGGTGACAACCCAACCCTGATTGTCACAACATGTTCACCTACACCTTCCATAATCCTGTGACATTCCTTTATGAAACATCCTCCCAGGTGCCTAAAGTTGTCAAATGTACTGGTTCTGTCTTCATCACAATAAAAACAAAGGGATTGTATCAGACTTACAGTTGAATATGATGGGGAACTAAACATTGTCTGAGAAAATGCTACCCCTCTTTCCTTTGCAGTTGAAACATTGGCAACACTATCAAACATGTGAAGGTGCTTGCACACTGCCAGCAAAGCAAAGCAAAGCCAATATTTACCTAACTGAAAACTATCCTAGAATGATAACAGCTTTCACACTGAGAGCAAGCATGTAATGCTTTACAATAGTTTTCAAAGAAATATTGAATTTGCTTTCCTTCGATTTGCTGGTGGTGTAAAAACCCCCTCAATCTATGCAACATTTTGCGAGCCTCTAGCCCTTTTGGTATGTGACATAATATTGTACATCTACTCCTTGCATAAAAAAATGCAAACCACACAGATTGGATATATCTGTCAAATTCTATGACAGCAAACAAATGGTAAAATTCTTTCTTCTTTAGAAGTCAGAGAAAACAGGTTCTTTATCACAAAGTTTCTGATCAACGTTGACCAGTGAAAAGGCAATTACAACCAAAACTTTCATGGTTCATATCAATGAGCAGGATGAAGTCAATCACCCAATTCTTCTTGTCCTGATAATCATACACAAATTTCTCTATCTATTCATTAGTATTGAAGCTGTTACTAAGTAAAGAAGTCGTAAAGTAAAAAGGATCAATTTACTGTTTTAATAAAGTATGATAAAGAAAAATAAACAAACCAGGATGCAAACCCTTCAAAACACACATAAGATGAGATGGTAACATGGATGAATAGCAAAAAAGAAAAAAAAAAAAGGCGAAGTCAGAAAATTTCAAAATGCGATAGAATATTTTAGAAAGATAGCACAAGGAATATTTATTAAAGATGCACTTGTAATGAAAGGTTTCTCAGAAAGCAAACATATAATTCATCAACAACTAGGGTTCATCATGGAAGACTTTCTTCATGTCAAAGCGGTTCTTTTAAAAACCTTGAAAGTTTCTAAACACAGCAACTCCACAGAAAGTGACCAGATTTATTATTAAATATAATTTGTCTTCCTTCTTTCATGGGAGAATAGTACACACAACTTTAAAAAGGTTTAACGACTTGACACCTACATTTGTCATATTTTTCAAAATGCAGGCAGAATAATGATGTAAACTGTTCCCCAAACATTACTTTTTAAAATTATATATCTATGGTAATCAATTTAACATTTACAGGAAAGTGCAGGAAGGTGGAATTACCAAACACTGCAAGGACCTAAGAAAAAATGTAGACATATTTATGGTTCAATATCTCTTACAATGCTATATTTTAAAATATTTTTTCACTTTTTTGAGTTGATTTAGCTAGTTCTTGGAAAATACTCTCAATGTTTACATGAGTTGCAGAAAAAGCACAATGGTCAAGATTCAGAACGAGTTAAGCAAACAAACACAACAGTCCACACAATCGTTATTCATTAAGCAAGGTAGATATTACTAAATGAGACATAGGCATACAAGAGTAATTTTTTGTGAGGGGCAAGAGCAATTTTTGCCCAGATAATGGCACTATTTATTCAACACATGGACCAACATTTTTTGCCCAAATTGGGATGGCAAGTGCTTCCTGCACTTCTGGCTTGTATGCCTAAGACATGACATAATGGTGGGTTTAAGTTAAGTTGAATAAATTGGCTTTTGAACTTGGACTTGATAGCATAATTATAACATTAACTTGAATAAAAATTCATGTTAACCATTAATAATTGTAAATAGAATGAACGTTTTATAGCCATTAATGGCAAGAGGTATGAACAAAACAAAGTGAAGCATTAACACATGAAAAAGTACCTGACTCTTCTCAAAGAACAAGGGAAGGCACATCACACAGAGTATACAAAAAATCTCAAAGCTATCATACAAATTACTAATTTCTTCAACAGAGTTAGTACTCGGTTCCAAAATTTGATGAAGGGTGTTTTCCCCTCGAAAATATTTGAGTCAAAACTCAATAGGGGCTAAGGATCTCAATTAGTTGCCATGTAAAAGGACTAGCAGGTTGTCTCAACAGGTGTGCTATATTCTCACATACAATTACAAAACAAGGAAATTTTGAGAAGAAATGGGAATCCTCCTATTCCAGCTTCCCAATGTATAGAGGAATCCGATTAGAGCTTGTTTTTGGTGACTGTAGGCAGCCATTAGTGGGGTCCATCAGCCTTTAATCATCTTCATTTATTGTCTACATGAATTTCAAATCCTCATATTCAGTGAAGTTGAGAAAATCAAGATACACTTCAGTGTAAAACCATGCATGGAACAGGTAAGGAAGGAAATTTAAAGATTGAAAGTGATGGACCCCAGTAATGGCCGACAAAAAACAGACCATCACGATCTTTCTGGATTCATCTATACACACTGGCTCCCTTCTTACTTGCTTTTTCAATCATCAAGGTTTCTAGCTTAGCCTTTTGGCTACTAACATATGTATAACTGGCGTAAATATTTCAACAAAAGATGAATTGTCAAACTCATAATATTTACAAAATGCCTCTCTCCCACAGGTAACAGAATATCACCAAGATGCATTTTTTAATGTTGATGCCACAAACCCTCCAGTATAGTTCAGGTGTCATAGGCAAACAAAGCAACAGCAATGTACATTTTTCAAGCTTTTTGCAATAGCAACTGTACTTACAATGACTGTGCAGGCTTTCAAGTGATCCTAGATGATACACAGAGTTCATGCAGAATTATAATTCTCAGTTTAATAAACATTCGAAAAGTAAGAATTTGCAGACCTAAGTACGAAGATAGTAAGATTTGTCTTTGTTCTTCAATATTCAGCAATGTTAACAGGAGATCTGGAATGACTCTTTATATAAATATTTCAATGATTTATAAAATGTTATACATTGGGATGAAAAAAAAACCAGAATGCAAAAATGCATTGAGGTTTCGATGATACATAAATGTTCCGTTTCAAAGAGTGCCATAATGCACCATTATCTTCTCATTCAAATGTTATACTAGCATGTACAAAAAATAATTTTGTCATTCCAGATGAGCTATTGACCTTAATAAAAGCCATACATAGCTAGACATACAAACAACAGACAGACAAATGTCCAAACAGCTATCTTGAAAGATAATATTTAAAAAGGTTTCCAGGCTTTGACCCCTGGAGACCCCAGGTGATCTTTCACATCTGCCAAAAACAATGGGGACCATCCCCTGACCATAATGCGTCCACATACCCAAATATCAAATCTATCCAAGCTTCCTACCTTGAGATATCGTGTTAACGAGTTTTTCAGACTTTGACTCCCTGTGACCAGAGATGACCTTTGACCTCCGACAAGCACAATAGGGACTATCTACTTACTGTAACTCATCCACACACCAAATATGAAATCTATCCAAGTTTCCTACCTTGAGATATTGCATTAACAAGGTTTTCAGACTTTGACCCCTGGTGACCCCAGATGACATTTGACCTCCACCAAAAACAATAGAGACCATCTCCCGACCATAACGCATACACACACCAAATATGCAATACTGTATATATCCAAGCTTCCAAACTTGAGATATCGTGTTAACAAGATTTTCAGGCTTTGACCCTTGGTGACCCCAGATGACCTTTGACCCCCATCTTCTGACTATAATGCACCTACATTCCAAATATGCAATCTATCCAAGTTTGCTACCTTGAGATACCGCGTTAACAAGGTTTTCAGACTGACCCCTGGTGACCCCAGATGATCTTTCACATCTCCCAAAAACAATGGGGACCATCCTCTGACCATAATGCATCCACATACCCAAATATCAAATCTATCCAAATTTCCTACCTTGAGATATGGCATTAACAAGGTTTACAGACTTTGACCCCTGGTGACCCCAGATGACCTTTGACCTCCAAAAAAACAATAGGGACCATCTCCTGACCATAACGCATCCACACACCAAATATGAAATACATCTAAGCTTCCAAACTTGAGATATTGTGTCAACAAGATTTTCAGACTTTGACCCCTGGTGACCCCAGATGACCTTTGACCTCTGCCAAAAACAATACAGGCAATCTCCTGACCATATTGCATCCACATACTAAATATGAAATCTATCCAAGCTTCCAAACTTGAGATATTGTGTTAACAAGATTTTCAGATTTTGACCCCCGGTGACCCCAGATGACCTTTGACCCCTGCCAAAAACAAGAGAGACCATCTCCTGACTATAACGCATCAACATACTAAATACGAAATCTACATAAGTTTCCTACCTTGAGATACTGTGTTAACGAGATTTTCAGACTTTGACCCCTGGTGACCCCAGATGACCTTTGACCTCCGCCAAAAATGATAGGGACCATCTTCTGACTATAACGCATCCACATACAAAATATGAAATCTATCCAAGTTTCCTACCTTGAGATATCCCGTTAACAAGGTTTTCAGACTTTGACCCCTGGTGACCCCAAATGACCTTTGACCTCCACCAAAAACAATAGGGTTCTTCCTCTCAATATAGCTCATCTATGTACCAAGTTTGAAAACTGTCAGACATTCCTATCTTGAGATATCGTGTTAACAAGCAGAGTATCACAAACACACACATACATACACACATACATACACACACACGCCATCATGAATGCATTGGTTTCTCTTACCATCGAAACCAAAAATGGGAGAAAGTAAGACAAGTATTCAGTCACTAGAAAGCATGGACTTGTATACAAGGAGTTAGTTTCAATAATAAAAGCAGGTAAGAACAGTTTTTTTAAATAAATTTTAGACAATGATATTTTGCAAATATAATGAACCTATTAAAGGTAACAATGTGTGACAGGAATTATGAATTCTGTTATGGTCAACTGGTAATCTATTGGTGCAAAACTTTCAGTTACCTCATTCAGCCCTTACTAGAAAGTAATCAACTCAATTTCACAAAAAAAATCATGCAAATCTAGCCTCTAAAATACTTCAAACAAAGGAAATAAATAAATTTTGAAACGATAACACTATTATGAGTTTCTCAGGTCAAATCACACTACTGCAATGCAATGAGAAAAGCAACACTTCTTCCCTATTTTTAGAATTACCAGCATTCTAAGGGTTTTCATTCCAATAAAAATGACTTGAAACATTAGAAAAATAAATTTGTCATCTAAAACGCCACGAAAGGAACTTGCAAATTCCAAACGAGATGAAAGTATTGATGATGTGGAGAAAAAAAAAATTCACATAATGATGAACTTCTCTAAATTTAGTGATAAAATTAATAAACACCCACTTTGTAGAAAAAAGAACTATTCATGAATATTATTTCAGCTTCTTAAGGCTAAGTTGGGGTGAAATTTTGGACCTCTTCAGCCAATTATAGGCCATAAGCTGGTACCAGTCAGACCCTCCTACAAAATAAGCAAGCACAAACACTACTAAGGCAATTAAACATTGAAAACGGATGATGGGCGCATAGTACAAACAGACTGCTGCATAAACAGTAAATACTGCCCAGAAGAAATAGACCCCCACCAAATTTTTTGTTAAGGTGTAAGCGACAGTTTCTGGAAACTTTGAAGAAAGAGCAGTCCCACATTCTTCTGCTGGTTTGATTGAGTTGCCATTTTGCTCTTGACTTTTTGTAACTTTATCAACAAAGGAAGAATCTTTGCCATTTTGAAGACCACTGGTTTCATGATTTTCATGGTGTTTTCCTCCTTTGCTTTCCCTTGATTTACCGATTATTTCTGCAAGACTTTTCTTTTCTGTGTAAAATGTCTTTAAATGACTCTCCTTCTCAGCCCATCTATCAATGCACCACTGTTCAATTTTTTCTGATTCCTCAGGAAATTCTGAGACTTGGTATCGTTGCATATTAAACTGGACTTCACGAGGAAATATCCCACTGAAAGGATCAAACTTACTGGGAATAAGGTCAGGATAGCCAACAGTGATATCCATCACAGTATCTATAAGTTTGGCTGGAAATGGAGAAATATTGAACACACATTAACTCTTCTTACCTATACAACTAATACAGGTTTTTTCTATTTCCCTGTTAATTTTCTCTATGTACATGAATTATTAGGTTAAATAGAGTTTTACGGCCCAGTTTTCAAACAATCGGTTCAAGCAACCACCATTTTTCCAGTTGTGACTCACTGGCTTGTTTTCCATACTCCACTGCTTATGCTGAGCACCAAGCACAACAGCAGTAGGTACTATTTTTAAAGTCTTTGGTATGACCAGGCCAGGACTAGAACTCCCACCAAACCTCCCAGCATAACATCCATCAGGTTTGGACAATCCTTGTATATGTAGAATCAAGTGGAAATCTCACTTTGTGACTCCAGAGGAAGTTGCAACTCCTGCAATGATCGTTGAAATTACTGCAGGTACAAACACAAAAGTAGCTATAGAGTGCCAGAAAGCAGCCTGCTAATGTATATGGACAAGTCAGTCAGAAAGGTTGGGGGGGAGGGTGTTACTGACACACCAACACCAATATGTTATACAGTGTGAACCAGATAGGTAGGTAGACACTTAATGTATCGTCCAAGTTCTAGTGAAGTTCAAGCTCTGATCTCATTGACCTCTTGTGATCGGGAGAAATACCATTGGAATATTGTATGACCCCCAGCCCACAATGGGGGAGGGGTAGGTAATGTATATGGGAGACTAGTAATTAACACTATAAACTTCTCACAGGATGAAGTGTTGAGTTACCTATGCAAGGGACATATAACAACCGAAAGGAACTTGTGTTTTTCTCTAAATCCAGTTCTATTACAATTGTGTTTTCAACTCTGTGCAAAAACAAAAATGCAAATCTACTGGAACTCATAAATTATAGTTGTGCACTGAAGATCTCCAGGCAAGGTCAATCTAAAGGGGGGAAATTACTTGCCGGCTCTCAGCAGAGAGTCTGATAATCTGTCTAATAAGCACTAGCGGTATATCAATATTACTGGTATTAGCCAAACATCTATTTCATTCACTCACCATCTTTGAGATATTTCAGGATAAATGCAAACCCAGTAGTTCTAGGGTGTAGTACATAGTCATATCTGCATAACCCATTTTTATCAGCGTAAGAATCACTTCGCTGCTTGGAGGCATCACAAAAGTCTGTTCCTGTAGATAAAGAATGCAGATACAAAAGCATCAATGATGCCATAGCTCAACTACAGTTTCTCTTGAACACAAAATTACTGTTTTGAGAGATCAGAACCAAGGAACGGTTGAAGGTCCAGATCCACTGTGCTGCAGTACCTACAATGCTATAAATGTCAATTGTCACAGTAGTGGCAAAACAGAGTTGTCCAGCTTGAGACACCTTGTTCAAATGATTGCTTTATTGTAAGTTACTCTGTGAGCAATTATGAAGTGCTATTTATATGCAATTTTGTCAGTCATATCAAAACCAAATTCTTATGAAAAGGTAGTATAACATGGGCCATCCCCCCACCTGACATTTTGTGACCTCAAATGACATTTCAATGCATAGATATGATGATCCATCATCCACTGACGATGCTGGTTAACACTGATAAGATACGAACACCCTAACAGATAAATGCTTTGCTTCAGTAAAATGTTTGATTCCTTGAACCTCTTGACCCTTTTGAAAGTACCACTTTCATGACCCAACATTGAACTTCTCTACAAATTTTGATAAGACTCAAAAAATATTTCCTAGAAGCTGGATGCTATTGCACATTCCATACTGTAGTTCACATGACCTTTGATTTTCCAAAATGAAATGATTTCCTGTACATGAACAGGGCACGCTGCACAGTAGATTGTTGCTACTGTACGTATGCGTATAGGCGTAGAAAGATGGCTGACTGCTATGGTTTTGTGTGTGAAAGTTTGGACTTGCAAAAGAAGTTCAAAACAACAAATTTTGCGAGAAAATTAAAATATTTTGGAAATAATGCAAGGTAAGGTCAAAATCCCTACACATATTGCAGGAATATGTGGAAAAAAATAGGTCCTAAGCTGTTGGAAATCTTCTGTGCAGGCAAGCAGGAAAGATGACGTTATTGGGAGACCTTTATAGGCCACTCAGTGCCACTGTGCTGTTAAAAGCTTGCCAGGGACTTACTGCAGATAGGTAGGAATTAAATATGCAAATAGGGGCAAGGTAGAGTTAGATCACAAACTACTGTGGTTCAGCAAAACACAAGCATTTCATAAAAGTGTCAGTCATGTAACAGTGAAGCAACTACTCATGCCCCTAGCCAAGAGGTATGGGAGGGGGGAGGGGCAAAGTCACCCTGGAAATTTCTTGCCTTCCTAGAACATTTTAAGTTGCCACCGGCCCCCTCACAAAACATTCTATTCCATCCTTCAGGCTATTTGCATCCTTTAGTACATTGTCCTTGGCCTGCAAATTTTCATCATTATTCTTGTGAGAAATTCAATATGCAAACACAAGTAACATACCACTGCCAGTAACTTTAAAGACCAAGGGCAGTCACTCTGACTTGAGGTAATGTAGTAGACTGTTCTGCTTCATGATTGGCTCTTGATAGTCATGTGACAATATCTTTTTGGCTCAATTGTGAAATTTGCTAGTATTTACTGGTTTACCATAAATATGCAATATTGGAGTTCCAAAAATATTATGAAAGATACTTTGAAGAGAAATAAGAAGAAAATTGTGAGATTTAGCTGCTAATTCAAAATGATTTTTGGTGACTGCTCTTGTCCTTTAATATTTTCAGTTTTTTCTATTAAGCCATGCGATCTGGCTAATATAAAAATTAAACAAAATTGCAAAATGTAAAAAAGGTTTTTGATCAACTTTACTGCAAAGGTGCTAACTGCCTTTTATATATATTTTTTAGTACTTATTTACCTTCTGGAAATAGAAGATACTGTCCTCCATACTTGAGGTCTTTATAATAATTAAAACAATACTCCATCCATGGTTTGTCTTTCTCCCATTTTCTTGCAAGGAAGATGTAGTTGCCCATTTGCATAGCCCAACCTGTACCAGACAAGAAGAAAAAAATAATAAATTCTTCATGTTGGACAATTAAAGAAAATGAAGAGCAATTGTACACAACATAAAATATACATTGGAAGTTTGATTTCAAGAAGGGGTCTTCCCAATGATCACAGGGTTCCATGTTCCTATGGTTTGATGATCCCCATTTTCAAACTATTTCAATGGTTGGTAATGACTACAAGTCACTATGTCCGAAGTTTATTATACCTAGAAATATGTTGAATATGTTTCCAGCCATGGAAATTGAACTTTGGGGACCACTGACATAGCCCCTCCCCCCTTAAGATATTCTACCTACTAAACAAAACTTCATACTCCAAACTACATACCAACTTTACTCAAGAAACTACACATATGAATTCAATACATACATTGCATACCATAATACATGTGTACAGCAGACTTGTTTAAAGTTCATACTAAAATATACTATAATTTTGAATATAACCAAGCTATATTTGGCTTGGATGCACTGAGCAGCAAAGAGAGATATTCCTTTTTGAAAGAGCTACAATGGAACTAAAGTTACAGTATGATGGAACCCCATGCCTACTGAATTTCTGCTCTTTCAGCAAAGCAACCAACATTGACTGATTTTCATCTCAGGTCTTTGAGATGCAGTTTTCAAATTTTTATGAAAATTTGAGGGAGATCCTCTATTAAAAAGAACAAACTGTACATTACTACAGAACAGTCATGGTCAACGACAAAGATTCTTCATTCAGATTCTCCAGGAAACAGCAATTACGGTCTCCAGGAGTATGAAGGCTATGTTTGCCTACCACTTTGGAGAGTGCACATCAAAATTGAAAACATTTGAACAATCTTGTGATGAAGAGCCCCTTGAGGAATGACTCTCAAGTATGATGATGCATATCTTAAGATTTGAAGGTTGTTTGGGTAACAACTACCATTGAAAATGAATCTTCATGGCTACAGGAACTTCAAATGATGGAACAATTTATATCAAGACAGGAAGTAATGAACACTTTATTTGAATAAAACCCGCTAGTAGACAGTAGGGACATTTTGCCATCTAAAGTATAAACTAACTGGAAGGAAAGAGCCTTTTGAACATTTGCAAGTGCAATGACATGACACAATACTAGGAGGGTACATCTTTCTCTATTTTTTGTGAGAGAGAGGGGGCTATTGCATTCCAGTCAGATATTGAATAACTTTTTCCACCCTTGCTTAATTTAGATTATAACAGCCAAGTCATTTATTACTAAGAAGATTCAAATGGCACCTTGTAAACCATGTAAATGAATTTCTACCACCAATCTGAAAAGATGTCATTAACCATTTACCGTTGTGCTCCAATGGGGGCATATTTGCACGCCTCGGGAGTGGGCGGAAAAGCGGACATAGCACGCCCCGCATCAGCTTCCGTAGGTTATTGACCCCGCGACCTTAAACTATTGTCCCTCTCATTGTTGTGGCGGAATTTTCGGGTAGCTACTCGCAGTTTAGACCCCCGCGTGAAACAGTAAAGATGGATGACAGCCGCGCTCTTGGCATGGGTCCAAAAGGACCCAAACAATGGTAAAGGGTTAAAATAAGCCTGTGGAGTGTGTTCACTGAAAAGCTGATGCCGTTCTTTCTGCGTGTGTGCACAGACCCGGGCTGCAGATACTTTAGATTAACCCTTTACCATTGTGCTCCAATGGGGGAATATTTGCGCGCCTCTGGAGTGGGCGGAAAAGTGGACGTAGCATGCCCCCGCATCAGCTTCCGTAGGTTATTGACCCCGCGACCTTAAACTATTGTCCCTCTGGTTGTTGTGGTCGAATTTTAGGGTAACTACTCGCAGTTTCGAGCCCCGCGTGAAACAGTAAAGATGGGTGACAGCCGGCTCTCCGCATGGGTCCAAAAGGACCCAAACAACTGTAAAGGGTTAAGTCTTCAAATTGCCAAAGGGGGAAAACTATGTCAACTGAAGGCATGTGACTTCCATTACAATATTTAAAGTTAAGCATATGTCCCCTCTATGTTGCTACTGAATGTTCCAAAACATTGCATAGGTTGTCTTCAGACTAAAGGTACAGTTTAAAAAATTCTCTAATGATTCCATTTGACTGTCAGCTACATATGATAAATATGCAAAGAGAAGGTGCCTCATAATAGACCATATGCATATGATGTCACAGCACAAAAAGTGTGCCCTCTCTTGGTGGCAAAACAAACCAAAACCAACACAGACAAATACAGACTGCTGATTTGTCAACAAGTGGAATATGGGTATAGTCTGCTTCACATGCAGGGCGAATGCTCATGTGTACCTCCACTTGTTCCATTGTTTTCCCCCAAGGATGCTGTCAGTGTGTCTTCTATGCATCAGGTCTATACCAGGGCAGAGGGCATTTATGCAATAACCACAATGTCCTAACTTAACTTTAAAGCCATAGCAATAAAACTATATACTGATGAGATACCAATTTATTTACTTCATAATCCATATTGTAACTAACAGCACAACCCCTTTATGAAGATTTTTATCAGGAGCTTGTTACCCCTTCATATTCCAGTCAGATTTCACAACATCACAGAAATCTCCAACTCATTTGGTTTTAAAAGAGACAGTATATATGTTTATTTACACATAAAATTGAATACTATGTAGTCACAAACATCCACGCTTCTAACTCCATCATAAAATGCCTGGTAATTTAAGGAACAGAATACCAAAAAAAAATGCAAATGTCTCATGATTGGAGGTTCCTTGCTGTTTTTATTTGCAACCTTTAAGGACAATGACCGATTATACTCACTGTGATGACTCTGAATAAACTAATTGTATTTGCTTATCACTTTTGCATACAAATCATTCCATGAACAATTAAGTACGGGGGGGGGGGGGGGGGGGGGGATGAGAGTACTTGGAACTTCTTTGCATACCACATATCAGGGCATAAATAGTCTAGAAAATTGCAATTCTCTGCCGCAAGTACTGATCAATTTACAGCACAGAGATAGTTTGGCTTAAGATGTCCTCCCAAAGTTATTCTTCTCCTTTTGTACAACATGAATCCACAACTGCTTGAAGTTACGATGATGAATGCAAGGTACGTATCAAATAATGGGGAGGGGGTAGGGGATGTAATGTAAGAGGGGAAATTTCTACAGTTGCTGATTGTAATTTGACAGTGATAACTTTGTTATAAGACATAAAAAAGTAGCAATTTCCATGAAAGCAAATGATTGATGCCTTACAGTAAAGTTAGAGACAGCCCCAAAATCTGAGGAAAGGGCAATCCAAGAGTGGTACATGTTTCCTGTATTCTTTCTCTTAAACTGACATTCAAATGAGAGAAACAGCTATTAGCCAGAAGGGGGTTACTGCAGGTAGGTATGGTTACCAAATGAGGAGGGAGGATGTAAGTTATTTGTAGTATCTTTATTCTCTCTGTGTAACTTTTCATCATGTCTCCATTCCAGACAAATAAAGGCCTTCATCAAATTGTCTAAAACTTAACAAGTCTAAAATCTTTTGGCAGCATGTGGGGTTTTCCTTGATGTACACAGCTACTCTTTACTGCTGCTGCTATGATGCTTATTGGGATTTGATTTTACAAAATTTTAAAGCATCAGAGTAAACATAAACTGTTGGTGCCAACACCAAGTGAAATCAAACCATTCCGCCAACAGATTGGGATTATACAGCATTGAGAAGTATGTGATTTGTGAATGAAATATTTCACTTAAATCAACTTTTAATCCCTTCATGTCTATATACCCATAACTCCAAAGAATAAAGAAACCTTAAAACAATCAGTTTAATGAACATTCTCAAGCAATATTAAAGGTGTTGGATGACTGTAACCATGACAATGACTCAAGGTTATGAAAAGATATATGATGGCAAGGCTTCAAACATTGAGCTACAAAATTATTTCCTTTGCCACTCTGTGCTCCAATTCAGCTCTTTCACAGGAGAAACTAAAGTTATACTGTAGGTAAAATTCTACTTTAAGATTTCATTCAATATGACTGGCAAATATGATTCAAACTGAGCAGTTTTCATGGATACATTTCAAAAGGTTCTAGAACTATAGACCTTTCTGTCTACACTCAAGAAGTTAAATACAGCTTCCAATACAGATTAAGAAAAGTATAAGAATGTTCAGTCATTTACCAAAACCAGGTACCATACATGGTCCCCTCTTCAGAATAATTTTTTCTGTTTTCACAGAGGCATGATGCATCAAGACTTGAAAGAAGAAGAGCCAGTCAAACATGGTACGATGATTCATAATGATTA
Source organism: Holothuria scabra (assembly GCA_037179385.1). Classification (NCBI taxonomy): domain Eukaryota; kingdom Metazoa; phylum Echinodermata; class Holothuroidea; order Aspidochirotida; family Holothuriidae; genus Holothuria; species Holothuria scabra. The sequence goes on from CM074180.1 coordinate 20,747,179, forward strand.
AAGTCCTTTCCTTTGGAAGCAACAAATCTCCTGAAGTGATGACTTTGATGTCAAACATGAACTCTGTCAAAAATGAGAAAGAAAAATGTGCATTAAATCCACTGAATAAAATTATATTGAGTAAAACATTTCAATTTTTTTTTTTTATTTGAGGATAGAAAGTCAGTCGATTACCTATAATGTTTCCTCATCAAACTGTGTTCAGATAAATATTGAAGGAAAATGTAGTCTTCAAGTTCTACAGATTTACATACAGGCACATACAAGTAACTGGTCATACTTTGATATCATTTTACCATAAAAGCAAATGGAGAGTCAATACACTACCAGAACTTGTATATTTATTTCCAATTATTTTTTAATTCGAAAAATAACAGAAATGGTTTTGCCAAAATACCTAGTTTGGGAACTGGAGTTCCCACACATTACACTTTACTTTATTATTTGTACACAAAAAGTTTGCATTTATGATGCTGTTTCTTATGTTGTTGTTACTGCAGTTTTACTGCTGTTTATGCAGGCACATGAATTTCCTTTTATGGAGATATAAATTGTTCTTGTCTTGTTTCACCCTGACTCTCGATTCCTATCGACATAATTGGTAACTGCCACTTCCATTCTACAGTATGTACATGAACAACATACAGACTACTGTACCGTAAAGAATTCTTTGGTCAGATTCTAATTCTTACAATGCTGCTTGTAAATTAATATTACAAGGATGTTTAAAACCTAGTATATCATTTAACTGAAGCACTTAGTTGACCTATAAATACATTCTGCTTAAAAGTTGCAAAAATTAATAGAGTGCTTTCATGTGACTTCACGAAAGGTAAGTCAAACCCACTACTAGGTAAAATTCAACAGTATCTAAATGCAACATTCACAGGTGGATTGCCAGCTGCTATTCAGATACCATCACTTGCTAGCGTACTGTAATTTTCGTTTTTGCATTCCAAAAGGTCTTGTTATGTCAGTGGAAGCACTCTAAAGGCATCATATAATAATGATGTGTTACATAGTATTACCAGACAGCTTGTTTGGTCTAATGGTATAGCATCCGTCTCTCACGCAGAAGGCCCGGGTTCGGTTCCCAGGTCGGGTCATACCAAAGACTCTAAAAATGGAACCTTCTGCCATTGTGAGTGATGCTCCGCATATGGAATAGGGAAAACCAGCCAGTAAGCCACAACTGGAAGAAAGGTCGTGATCGGCTCAACTTGAACCAATAGGTTGGAAACTGGGCCGTAAAACTCTAACTGACTACCTAACTACATAGTGTTACCAAGTGATCATGAAGATTTCTAAGAGATTACTAAACTGCCAAAAAGTGGAAGAAAAACAGTAACTATTGCCTCCCTTCAACAAATATCCCATACTTAAATTTTGTACTATAACTAAATTTTACACTGGTTATCTTTATTCTTCATCTCTGATGTCTTGGACAACTTAAATCTTTTTGGATATGTTTACTCATAGTTTAAAGGAAAAGTGGAGTTATCCTAAAAAATAATAAAGTATACTACAAAACTTATGCTTTTTCACAAGTGCTCTTTTTAATCATACGAAATGTATTCTATAAATTAATGGGAAAATTCACACGATATTATTTGTCGCTATACATTTTGTGAGTTATTTTAATGTTCAAAGTCATCTTCAGCTGTCTATACTTCTAAAACAATATGAGGAAATTTGAAAGAGGTTGTTGTGTTTTCAAAATAAGTTTGGGCCAACTGCTCATTCCCTTTAATAATTGAACCTCTAAATGATGTAGTCAGGACATCACTACTGCCACAGGCACAAATTCAAAACAAGCACTAGAAACTGTAAAATACTGGCTGACCTGTTAATGACTTATGATACACCAATTTGGCTCTTAGCTACATGAGGTGCCAAATTGACAGTGTTGGAAATCACGGAGGTCAAAAAAGGAGAGAGAATGATAGAATGAAGATATAGGCAAGAACAAAATTTTGTTTCTCCATTTTTGAGCCTGCAAAAGAATGCAAATGCAATCCAATTAATAAGCAAACAAACACAAATTGATCTTGTGTGTTCTGACAGTTCTGAATATACTCTGAGGTTAGTTAAGAGGCCATTTGATTCCCAGCGCAGAGTCACACTCTGAGGTAGAGTCAAGTGATCAAAAGCATGTCCATTCCATATTTAATCAAAGGTTTTCATACAGTAGTCTCATTAGCATTAGCTATAAAGTTGTGGATATTGCTGACTTACCCAGTAAGGCCTGTGGGAAGAGACAAAATAGAAGCCATTATTAGTTTGGATGAAATAAGCTGTGACATTGGTTTTACATTTCGCCTTTAATAGACAAACATGACCCAAAGGACCATTAGAGTCTTTGATAAATTATGCAATGATTACTTTGTGCAATGTTTGATTTCTCCTAGAAATGACACACTTGAAATAATGAATGCATAAATGGAAGTCTATAAGCTGCAATCATGGGTGAAAGTAACCAGCAATGTGTAAAGCTCTTTGCAGGGAAATACTGTACATGGAGCGAAAGGAAATTTGGGCATTTGAAAATTGAAGTTGGACTACTTTTGTATGTGATGTGATCCAAACATTGTGGAACATTTGTTTTGCTTGCCAGGAGAAAAGCCCTTTTTTCCAGCTCTGACTCCACTACTTGCCTCCCATTAGGTATGAATTCTTTAAGTAAACTTCAATTACCATCAAGCAAGAAAAGGAAAGAAAAGGGTGTGGGCTTCACAGGCCAAAATGGGGTTGCTGGAACTTCTAGGCACAGTTTGTTAATGCAAATATTTACTGAAAAAGGTGAAGGATGATGGACAAAGAACTATTCAATAAACATGTACAAAAACCTTTGTGAAAGTTGCGCAACAATATAAGGTATATTTGTGGTTTCACATCTTTTCTCAATGGCAGATTGAAACAAGTTTGCAAAACAAATACATAACTAAAGCATAAAAGGAAACCACTGTACCACTTTCACAGTTTTGGTTTAAAATGTTCCTAGCTGTTGAAAGGTTCAAAGATAACTTATATGCGTGGTAGGTTTGTTGCATGGAGTAAATTGGGGTTGTAGACTGAATGGAAAAATTTTGCAAGAACACTTACTTTAATATTTGGGTAGAGGCTATGCAATGACCAGTGTTGTAACAAGTCACGACTCGGGTCACTTCCTCTCAAATTGATAGTGACTCGTTAGAATTCAGGAGTAATTTCCCCATTGAAATAGTACAGTGACTTGAGTCAATGAATCGACTTGAGTCTCTTAAAAGTTTGAAAACCGGTGACTTGAGTCACTAATCTAGTGACTCGATTACAACACTGGCAATGACATCAAGGATTCACCATGTTGGGTGACAGCATGTTGCACAGGGATAGTTTAATTAATTACATCAACCCATAAGAGTAAGAGTGCATAGATCACACCTTGGCACAATGTGAAGTAATTTTCAGAAGAACAAAGAAATGCAAAGTTTGTAATTTGAGTAGAATAGCAATGACATCACCGATAGTTTTGCCATGTACCATTTTAATTAGAGAATAAACTTCAACATTTTATTTTTTGGCTCAAGAATGTCCTATGAAGATGGAGTTGGACTGTTTGAATTCATTTTTCATGCTACTTAAAATATACTTTTAAATTTTTTGACTTGAGGTACACTTTCATACTATTTGCTTCAACGCCATCCTTCTAATGATATCTTTATTAGTTTCATTCAAATCTTGCACAGTGGTTAAGAAAACAGCTTTTGAAGGTTCAGAAAAGGATCTGCCTATTTCTCTGCTAATGTCCTTTTTAGAAATTTAATTATGAACTACTCCATCTCAGACAATGGCTGGGCAAACATTTGCTGCAGGAGATTTTATGGTCAGACAAGACAAGATAAGATAATCAGACATTTACTTTATGCTTGATTTAGCAGAAGTGTGAAGCTAAGCCAAAGAGTGTGTTCCCACTTGAGAACGACCAGGCGATCAGATCCGGTTCAGACCCTGTGCAGGCGATCAATTTGCAAGTGGGAACACTCTCGTTCCCCGGATCAGATCCTGAGAGCTTGATCGCCCCTTCGGGGAGGATCAGACCGCACGCAGGCGATCAAGAAAACAAGTGGGAACACAACGGGGGATCAAGGTGACCCAAGATCAATGACGTACTGCCGCAGTGAAGCTCCTCAGCCACACAAACTTGTGTAAACAAACCTGACCTGCACACATAATTTCAATGAAACAACTTCCTGTTACTTGAACCAGAGGAGGGGATCAGATCTCGCGCAGGCGATCAAATTGGAACACTCATGCGGTTGGTCACACACTTTTTCAGTTGATTGAGCTTGGGGCGATCAACATGGGGGGATCAAGTGGGTACACGGCCAAAGATGATCCCAAACCAGTGATAACTACAAGGAGGTCTGAAACTTTGACCACACCAACAACAAACGAATGGCTGCTGCCATAGAGGTCTGTTTTCTTTTTCACTGCCAAAATATTCCTACATAGTCAAATGGAGAAACTCTCATTCAACATATTACCTTCTCTACAATGAAGTACTTCCTTTCAAGTAGAGTTATACACAGAAACTACTGTAAATGAAAATGTTACAGAGAGTTTTAGCTGAAACAATGACTTGAGAAAAAGAATAAAAGGGCTGATCTTCTCATCCCAAACTACAATTCTTGTAGAGATTAACAGAAATTCTCAACTGGCTCAGCTCTTTGATTGACAGCTAATTCAGACAATGCTGGGTACCAAAGCTTATACTATGCAGCTTGTACTACGCAGCATGAACTGCACTGAGAGTGTTTTGATTATATATATTGGGCTTTTCTATACTCACTTGAAGCAATAAACTGAGATTGTCTGGATGAGGATGAATATCAGACAAGATAAGGAGGCCTAAGTAAGATGTTTAGAAAAACTGGTACTGTTTGGGATGAGAGAATCGGGCCTTTAAGCTCTCTGTGCAATGCTCATGCTATGAACACAGTATTGTCATCTGCACATATAATTACAAATTTCTGCACTTTATACATAATTTTTATCATTATGCACATGTATACAATATATACCATCTTGACACTACCTCACTGACTGGGTAACTCCCTACCCACCCCACCCATACAAATTTTCCCAGCATAATTTGACTACAAGAAATTCCTATTACAGAAAATTTCCACTTCAAGGAAAACTCACCAATGACAATTGCCTCTCAAAAAACAAAAAGACCATTTAAGGGAATCTTTGACAGAATCTGTCTGGACCTCACACTGATTCACTTCATTCCCTTATATGCAAATTTACCCCTTAGATTAACACTGCAATTCAACTTTGAATTGGTTCTTACCATAGGCAATCCAAGGGCAAGCATCATCAAGTGATCCACACATTTTCGAAACAGGACAGGATGAAGCACCATGAAAGGAAGCAGTGGGAAGAGGATGAAAAGGCTCCCCGTCACTGCTTCAATGCAGATGATAAGGAAGTACAAGACTGCTCCTGGTGTGTTGTGGAAGATGGCAGGCATGGTAGTGTCTGCTGCTGAAACAAGAAGCCACTGAAAAATTATCAATAGCAACAGCTAGCCTATGCAATACAACTTACCTTAATGAGTTTCTATTTTACATTCTCAAAGGAAAGAGCAGTCCTCCAAATTGAGAAAGGTTGGTAGCCTTATCCTATATTTCATGAATGCTCTTCAGAATTATGTGACAATATTATTCCCACTAAATTGTGAAATTTATGGGGTATTACTCCTTCCTATACCTTGGATATCAATAGTTATTCCCAAAATATAATGAAAGTTACTTGAAAGAGAAAGAAGAAATTGTTTCATAAGACTGTCTATTAATGTCAATGGCAATGTCACACTACTGAACCTTTGAGCTGGTAAAGATCCTAAAAGAAAAGAGACAATATCCTGGCCTTATCAATTATTAACAAGTGACTGAGTCAAACCAAATACTGATAACTGTATACATCAATGTTGATAGATTGCAAGGAGTATGTACTTTACAAAATTAATCAGTTATGAAAACGTAATGGATGAGAGGCAATTCCTACATGATTTACTCCATAGTACTTGAGGGGGAACAGACAGATGTAACACAAGTATAAGGCATTTAGCACCTTGAATGATTTCAGATCTCTATTTATCTTATTACAGAGAGATGTTGCAGTCAAAATTGTTCGAAACCTCATTAAAAGTGAAAAGCCACTCCCTTATGGTAAACTGAAGTGTTGCTTTACTATGCTAAGAGAGAGCCAGCACAATTTAAATTTACATAGAAAATAGGGACACAATTAGAAATAACAAATAAATATACTATATTGTGACCCCACATTTGCTGCACACATCAGTGAGACATGATAAACAATACTTCATTGTCAATAAAAAAATGTCCTACCAAATTTACTTCTACAGAGCTACAACTTCTTTCACACACGCACACAGGACATACCCGTATTCAAAGCCTTACGGGGTACACAGAAATATTCCCTGTAAGGAAATGGTCAGAATTCCCCTTCAGCCGTTTATGTCATTCGGCATGTGAATGCCGGGAGCGAGGGCGGGCTCTTACATATCACGTGACAGAGCCCATTGCAGTGTCCGAATTTTTGGGTGGCTACACCAGTTACGAGCTCCGCGTGAGCGAGGAAAGACATGTGAGGCTTCAGCTCTCGTGAGCGGCTTGTACCCGGCAAGGTATCGTTTACAGGCTCATACAGATGAACAAAAAAATTACCAATGACTCATGATGCTGTGCCCAAAAAACTGTCGTGATCAACTAAGAGGAATAACATAAAGATGCAAAAATAATATGGAAAGCCCTGTTTTAATAGAGATGTTTGCAAACAAACCATGAAGTTTAAAAAAATTGGCAATGGTTCATTAAGGGATGAAAGCCAATATTATTACTAGAAACTGCACATGCCTCTCAAACTTGGATAACAGGAAAGGCAATTTCCTTCAAACTTTTAAACTTAGTGTCATGTGAGACTTTATCTATTTGTTACCCATGGTTACATCAAAAGTATACACAAATACTACACTACGCCATTTCCTGTTAAATTCCTTTTGACAGTGAAACTACAATAGCTTACATGAACTGTTATAGCATGCTTATTTTTGACAGCAATTTCAAGATGTCAGTTTTTTCTGTGCTCTAAGTCATAAGGGTACAAGATTACATGGATTTACAGACAAGATTTTTTGCTGGGATCTCTTAACATTTTTAGGAAAATTTGCCCAACTTCCTAGTTTCTACAGATTGTAAGAAAGTGTGGAGGGTTTGATTTTTTTTTCCTTTTTGGCTTTTTTTTGTGGTGGTGGTGGTGGTTATTGCATTCATACCATACTGTACCATTATGTCTGTCCCCTTCATGTTAATCCAGTAATTATTTCAAGAAGTTCTGAAGATGAACATTGACAAAGATCTTCAGAATATCTTACAGGGCTCAATCAAGGAATAAGGCTTATCTTCCACACTTATCAAACACCAATTTCATTTAACTGAAGCAAAGTAAAAAACAAGTACACCATCCGTACAAGTTTTGGTGCAATTGATTTTCTCACCAATTTCCCTCTTTGGTTTGTCAAGTAATCAACTCTTGTGACACGTTTATCCTGTATTTTCCTTCCTTTCAAAATGCTGTTAACACCCACTGTGTCACTGACAAGGCAATTTGCATTTGACATTTTATATTGTGACATTCTGAAGTGTTACTTTACCCTGGTTACAAGTCTCCTTCTCAGCCTTACATTCTCAAAACCTTTTTGGTTCACTTTAAATGTTGCTGCTATTAGAGTACAGTAAGATAAGGCATGTCACTAATCTATTCTAATCAACCATTGTGTTAAATTCTGGTGTAAATTGCAGGAGTGGCATACTTTTGGTCTTTTGAGCTATTGAAACTGCTTCAAAGGTTCAAGAAGTTGCCTTCCAACAAAATTAGAGATTGTCTTAAAGTTGAGATATTAAAAAAGTATTTACCAATGATTTTACCTGCAAAGACTGATTGTATGGAAATGATTTAACAATAGCATATTGAAACTCTTCTACATAGCTAATAACTCTAGTGTAAGGTCCTTCAGAAGCCAACAGGCTTTCTGATCTTCAAAGTTTAAACTTAACATTAACCAGAATAAAAAAAATGCAATGAAGTTTTGATGATACATAAATGTTCCATTTCAAATAATGCCATCACATACCATAACTTCTCACTCAACTCTTGTACTAGCATGTTCAAAAAATAATTGTGTTATCCTAGATGACCCTTGACCTCCACCAAGGAATAGGTACCATCCTCTCACTTTAATGTACATCCACATACCACATGTGAAGTCTACTGAAAGTGTCCCAAACTAGTCTTATCAAGGTTTTCCATATTTTGATCTCCAGTGACCACTGATGATCATTGAAATCAACAGATTTCACCTCCAGTGATCCCAGATGACCTACCTTTGGGATGGCATGGGATGGGATGGGATGGGATGGGATAGGATGGGATAGGATAAGTGGACAGATGAATAGATTCCAGATGACTTTAGGCCTCAAGCTAAAGCAGTAGGTACCATCTCCTTACCATAATGCATCCACATACCAAATAAGAAATCTATCCAAGTTTCCAATTGTGATATCTCATTAATAAGGTTTTCAGACTTCGACCCTGTGTGACCCCAGATGACCTTTGACCTCCACCAAAAGAATAGGGGCTGTCTTCTCACCAAAACACATGCACATACCAAATATGAAACCTATCCAAATTTCCTATCTTGAGATATTGTGTTAAGGAGATTCTCAAACTTTGACCCCCAGTGACCCAAGATGACCTTTGATCTCCACTAAAAACAGTAGGGACCATCTTCTTACTATAATGCATCCACATTCCCAAATATGAAATCTCTCTAAGTTTTGTATCTTGAGATATTGCTTTCACAAGATTTTCAGACTCTGACCTAAGGTTACCAGAGAAGACCTTTTACCTCTGTCAAAAACAATAGGGTTCTTCCTCTCAATGCAATGAATCTACAGTATGTGCCAAGGTGAAAACTGTCAGACATTCCTATCTTGAGATATTGTGTCAACAGGCAGTGTCACAAACATACACACACACACATACACATACATGCCGTCGTGACTGCATAGGTTTCTCTTTCATTAAAACCAAAAAGGAAATAAACCCCAACAGGTGTTACAATTATCACATTAGAATTACCATCAGTTCTGTTTCATAACCTGCAAGCTTTCAATCTTTAACTGACAACCTGAAGGATACTCAATTTACTGCACTTCAGGGAGCCCAAAAGGCTACCATGCTGTCCCTGACTCTTCCCTTCCTTTTAAAGGGGAAGTTCAAGAAAAAATTTAAATTTTGAAAGAGTTATCAATGTGGTGAAAATTCCATTCAAATTGGACATGTATTTCTACAGATCACAGTAAATGAAGTCAGTAGATTTGTGTTCTAAAGTGAGTTTGAGGGCAGCAAAGCTTATACCAATTGCTCACACTGACAAGGAATGCTTTTTTCCCTTTGTATTGTCAGACTGTTTTGTCGACTTGAAGTTAATAGGAATATGACCTGCCTGTGGGGGATGCAAAGTTTATGAAGTTCTCATGCCACTAATGTGATCAGATTTTTATAATATGAGATTGCTGTTTAAAGAGAAAATCAACTCTAAAGTTGAAAGGAAAACAAAAAACTGTGCACTAATGTGGGGATATGATGTCTTATGTGCTTGCTTTAAGTTTGCTTCTTGTAGAAAATGTGAATGCTTTACATGCTCATATCTTGAGAACCACATGTAGGATTTCAATGAAAATTTTACCAAAATGCTTGACCTTAAACACTTCTTTTAATGCAATTTTCTAAACAATTGTCAGCAGCATATTCAAAACAATGGTCTGATGTCATAATGATCCTGGTAAGATCTTTAAACTGCATGCTGATTTGAAGTTTGTTTAAATATGTGGATAATGAATGTACTCATGACCTCACCTATCTCCTGGGCACCCTTGAGCTGAGTCCAACTGTATTTGCCCAATTCTTTTTCAAGCTGTTCCTCCTCGGGGTTGCACTCCAAGTTGAGGGGTTGCAGAAGAATACGCCCAGGGTATTCCCTGCCTATAGTTAGAGGTCACTTAAGGGGAGAACTTGACCTGTTGGCACCATGTTTGAAACCAAACTTTAACTTGAGTGGGATTTGCCATCATCTTCGGACTTAAAGGGCCAATCCTCTTACCCCAAACTACAATTCCTGTTGCTATTTACAGAAATTCTCAATTGGCTCCTGAAGCTCTTTGATTGACAGCTTATTCAAACAATGCACAGGACCAAAGCTTATATTACATAGCATGAACTGTACTGAGAGTGTTTTGATTATACACATTGACCTTTTCTATACTCACCCTGAAACAATAAACTGAGATTGTATCTGGATAAGGATAAATTTCAGACTACTGTGGGCAGGGCACAAGTAAGATGGTAAGGAGAATTGGTACTGTTCGAGGTGAGAGAACTGGGTCTATAACCCTTCTTATCTAGTCGACACCATATAACAGATCTGTTTTGGTGTGTCATTAAATTCCATCTATCCACCTAACTCCCAGATAGGGTTTGTTAGCCCTAAGGAATTGGAAGTGGTAGGGAATCCCCTATTTCTAAGTAAAAACTCTTGAAGGATTTTAAAAATCAAGGAGGGACCCTTACCCTTACACTAATTACTTTGATAGGAATTCCCAAAATGGAAGAGAGTCCCTTGGCCCTCCGTTCCAAGATTTGCAACAAAGGTTAACAAACACTTAGAACTACTGTCATAATGTTTGTGGCATTCCAGCTGCTACTGTACCTAATCCTCGCCAATTTCCAATGGATTCAATCTATAGATCTGTAGTGGTTACAGATTCAGAATGACTATCCCACATTCAACAAGAAAAGGAATGCTCAAGTTCAAATATCTGAGCAAAATGCACACCTTTTAAATTTCAATTCATAATCAGCATATACATGTGGGTATAGCTACAGCCTCATGATACAGCAGCCAGAGTGTTGTCAACTTGGAAGGTGTCCAAAATTATCTAGATGGCAAGCATTTCATAAAATAAATATGAAACGTGTAAAACAATACTCAACCCTCGTACTATTTCCAAAAGGTTTTTCCTCATTATTTTTCCATATGATGCTGTTCTCTTCAGAGTTATTTGTACTAGGAACTTGCACTATCTTAACCCTTTACCGTTGTGCTCCGATCGGGGCATGTTTGCGCGCCTCAGGAGTGGGCGGAAAAGCGGACGTAGCACGCCCCGCATCAGCTTCCGTAGGCCTTTGACCCCATGACCTTAAACTATTGTCTCTCTCGTTGTTGTGGCCGAATTTTTGGGTAGCTACTCGAAGTTTCGAGCTCCGCGTGAAACAGTAAAGATGGGTGACAGCCGAGCTCTCCGCATGGGTCCAAAAGGACCCAAACAACGGTAAAGGGTTAACAAGTTGATAGAGAAGTACTTACAGTGTAGGTCTTATGTATCTGTGGAAGTTTCTAAGGGCTGTACTTTGTATTCTGTGTAAAAATGTTGGTTACACAATGACGAATATTTATATCACACAGAAATGGTAAGAGATCTCTAAAATTACATGTTTTACTCACTTGAGCAATATATCATTCCAAGAATGTGAAAAAAACCACACTCTGTAAGGCCACTTCAAAGCACTTGAAAGCTATGCTGCTTTGCAAAGACAGTTAATTACATGGCAACTCTGTTGGTTTCACTGTCGTATGTAAATAAAACTTTTTATGGCAAATTTTGTGATTTTATGTGTCTCAAGAGCTTTCTCAATCACTTTACAATTAAAAGGTAATCATCCCTCCTATCAGCTTGCCTGATGTTCATTGTAAGTAATTGTTTTGCTTTACCAGGGGGAAAAATGAAATACAGTTATTATGCAGTTATCTCTGCTTTGGCTGGAGACATTTTGATATGGCACAAGGACAAATATATGCTTAGGATTTGGTGGTATACTGGTACTGACATGAATACCAGTACTAGAGGTACAGGTAATAAAAATACTGCAGATATTTGGTGTGTTACTAATATAGCATCTTGAAAAAATACCAGTACTTGAAAAAGTTACTGCCACTTTAATCACCAGCGAAAATAACTGCTAGAATGTGTGGATGATTAAAATATTTATACAAACATTAATACCCAGGTAAAAACTGAAATGAAATTCTCCCTTTTCTGTTCTGCAATATCACCTTATGTCAGCCCATGCAATATTATAGTGTGCACTGTTCAACAGTGCACAAACAGGCCACAGATGGTGAATTCTCTAACATCAGGGAAAATGGATAACCCTTAGTGATTTCTTCCCAAGTTCTAAGTTAAATCTTCCTATGACTGTTTATGCCCAATGTTATAGTATCTCTACATTCCTATTTTAAAATTATACAAGAGTCGAAACTTCCAAAGTTCTTTCTAACTTTGGGAAGCTTCTTAGTTCCACTGTACAGTCAACCGTTCCCTGTATTGTTCATATGTATTTATGTATGTGTTGAATTACTCTCACTATAACAAGTTGTTCTTTGTACGTAAATACAAACAGAGAGGGCTGGTACTGCCTCAATACCTGTCGGTTCTGTGTGCTTTACAGTATGGGTACAACCCTATACCCTTTACAGTTGTGCCCAACCCTATATGTGCTCATAAACTCACTATTTAGTGCATCAATATGTGTTAAATACCATGTCTCCTGCAGAAATATGTACAATGACACACATGATGAGTTACTGAACACTCCTTCCCATACTATTGGCCTCCCACTCCAAGATGTGCCAGTCATCTCAATTTCAGAGTGAAACATATTAAATTGAAAATGTTTTCAAGGGAAACATTGCACATGTGGTTTGAAAAGATTTCATAAACTACCATCATTTATACATGCATGCATAAAGGTAAAACAGCAGGGAATGGAAAATATGCTGCTAAAAAAAAAAAATGTCAGAAATAAGACTCCTAAAGGAACAGAGTCACTGCTTTAAAAGCTTAAGAATAATTTGTTCAGGAATTTTTACACCTTCAAATGCTGCAACATTTACAACTTTTGAGCAATGTAGGGTTACTCTAGGATTTAATGGTTTTAATGATGGTAACAGCCATTTTTTATTTTTCTGGTAGTTGATGCAGTTTAAGTACAATAATGTACCATGAATCACTGTAAAGGGAAATATTCAGGTTTGCATTCTAGAAAAATATTCATAATATACAAACTAATCATTAAAGAAACAAAATGACAGGTTATTCAAAATACTATTCTCACAGCGAGAGATTCAGCTATCTGTTACTGAAGAATAATTTATTCACTCATACTTACAGGAAATAAAATGATACAACTTCACAACTATTGTAATACATGTTTTGAGGAGATAAAAATATTTGCTTTCTGTTGACGTTGATTTTTTTTAATAGCAATGTTCTTTGAATGTCATGGTGGTGGTGCATTTCAATTACAATTCTTCCCTTCATGGCAATATGCCACTTATTGGCCATATGTGAAGTTCAAACCTCTTTTTCCACATCGTTGAGAGCTCTTCACTTTATCATGAGGTAAAGAGTATTCTACTGTACACTATAATGGCCCCATATATCTTACTATCTGAAGAACTTGATTTGAATTCTCTTCTGGTAGTTATGACTCACACTAAACAGATTTCCAATCCTTGGAAATTCAAAATTCAAGATGAAAATGGTATTATGAGAATGGAGTCAGTAAAGCCTGTGAATAGCATCCACATTCATTTATTGATTGTTGCAAAATAATGAAAACAGCCTAAGAACTGAGCAATGTTACAATATGTACTACAGCAAAATATTCTCTGCTGCCAGAATTGGTTAACAAATTGTGTTTTCATTGTATTGAAATGGCTTTGACATAAGATAGCAATATTTATCTTGGCTTCAAACCATTCAGTGTAGCTATAAATTAACTTTATCAATAACATATTACAGAAATATACACAGTAACTTAACAAGACACAGATAAGTACGTTGCAACTTTGGAAGAATCACACGTGTGGGTACACAAACTGTACTACAAATCACCTATTTCTTTTACCTTCTTCCCAATTTGTTTTTCTTGAGTCTTGAGATTAAAGTTTCATACTAATTAAATCACAATTCAAAGAAAGACTGAGGTTCTCAAAATATGGAAATTTTTCATTTTATTAACACAATGATCCCTGACATTTCACTATTTAATGATTAAACAAACCTTCAAGAGGCTAAAGACTTACTTTAATATAGGAAGATGTGCAGAATTGGTCCAACTTCGCTCAGTTCACTTGCATAATTTGAAACTGTGAGGCACAATATTGCACTGACTCACTTCAGTTGTATGGTTGAATCATTTTGGCATGAAAGGAGTTGCATTTCTAGAAAGAACAAATGGCACAGTAATGACCTGCAATAGAAAAGAAACATATTGGATTAATTATCAATTGAACATGGCAGCCTATTTCATACACTTCACCTACAGCACTGTCACTGTATGGATGTTTCAACAGTACTGTCAATGAATGGATATTTATGAAAATATGAACACACCAACAGTTTGAAGCATTATTCAAATCATTTGAACCTGTCAAAGCTATTTATTTCAAAACTATAACATGTATCCAAGGATATAAATCTGAACTGAGCTAACTGCATTTGGTCTTGTCTATCACTACGTGTAGCTGCTCTCTCTGAACTCTATCAATAAGACTGTTTCCATATTTCCCCTCCTCTTCCCCGCCCATCTGGCTCACAGTTGATGTAGGCACGATCAAACACACTATTCTGAAAGGTAATATACATGTTAATTTCTCTGTACATTCCTTTCCCCCATGTATAGTGTACATGTATCCCAATTCATGCATAGCTACTTCTTATGTGATAATCAGGTACACCAGGAAGCTGTTACTCCTTCTATTGGTCAGGAATCCAAACATGCTTTTGTTGTAATTGGAGAAGACTGATAGTCATTACGTTGCATATAGAACTTGAACACGGAAGCAGAATATAATTTACATTGCTGTTGATTCTGGACTTTCACTTGTAGCATTAATAGCCTACTAAGGAAACTCCTCCTATAGAGGACCCAAAACAGATACAGGTGAAACAGTATTATCTGTGCCATCAATAGTGGATAACAGAAGAATGATGCAATCCTGTTTTAACATATTGATTAAATGTAAAAAAATCTCATCATATCTTCATACTTCTATCATTGAAGAAGCTTTAGAGTAAAGGTTGCAACCAGCTTTTTGTTAACTGAGGGGTTATTTGGAGTGAATTTCAAAAGTCAGGAAAAAAAATATTGTCATGCGATTTAAAAAGGCTTTCCATGAGTTGCACTGGTTGTTTAAATAAAATGACTGCACTTAATTTGCATACAACCAAATTAACACCTTTGACAGATGTATCCATCATGTTCTAAGACCATGTTTTTGTGTATGATGGGCATACTGTATTTCTTGTAATATATGCACCAAACTACATCACATAATGCCCAGTCAATCCAACATACACCCTTGAAAATTCGTTTGTTGTGCACAACAAATTTCTGGACCTATTGTCTGTTCCCTTAGGGCAGACATGCCAGTATCCATACAGGGAAGTTTGTCAAGCACACTAAACCAGAGAGTGTTCTTCCACATGCTGTGAACAATACTGCAGTCCACCACCACACATGACGGACCACATGGGAGAATTTTCTTTCAAATTTCATTGTTACATTGGGCTTAATGTCTACAGCAGATAGGGAGAGCTTCCACCAAAATAGCAAAGAAGTCATTACAGTGTTTACTGCATGTAGATATTGAGTCAGATAGAAAAAAAACACATTTTGAGGCACTTAATTTTGAAAACTATGGACTTTCTGAATTCAGAAACCTCCGAGATGCAAGCTTTGCAGCAGACGGAGAATGAAGACAAGCTGTCAGCCAAGATGGCAAAAATAGGGGGCATGGTGTAAAAACTGCTTCGAGTTGCGCGCAGCACGTGAGATTAATGCAAATAAGATGTAGCAAGGGTTAAGTATATGTCAGCAAAGTGAATGCTACCACTTTTTGAATTCTGAAGTTTGAGGGTTAAAAATAATGTCTTTTTCAACTCCCAGCATTTCCAGTGATAGCACACAATATTTGTGCCAATTAATGTGCAGTTTATCAGCAAAGTGTAGTACAGCACAAGTAGTAGAACTAGTCAGAAAATTTGTGTGTGGGTTTCCACCATTTCAAAGAGGAAGTTTCAATCCTGGAATTCTAGAATAACAATTACATGAATTGATGAAAAGAGAAAGACAAAAACAGAGTCCCTCACATAAAATACCAACCAACACAACATTTCAAAACAATTTAGGTGAGTTCCCTAGTTTCATGAGAAACTAAACGTCACCCAAAGTGGGTTATAGTCCAGTATGGGAAAAGGCATGATTGATGCAGTTCTTTGGGTCTGGGACAACTACCTTTGACCTTACTCATTTATGTTTGGGAAACCATATAGTAAGTCTATAAATTACAATTACTGTAGTGGAAAAAAAAATGGTCAGAACAAACACACACACATACACAAGAACCACAGTAAACCTGAGTAGGCTTGCATTGTACCATCTGAATGTTTGCCTTTTGTCTGCAGCATCAACCAGCAATTTTGATTATTGACAAAAATGTAGGCTACAGGGGCTAGTAAACATGTTTGCCCACTCCAAACCATAAGACAGTTCAACTATGTTCAGGGTCCTTGATGTTACAGTTTGATTCTCACAGCTTGCTTCACATATGTAGTATATAACAACATTTAAGGATAGAATGCTAACGCAATACCACACTGTGTGGTTGTGTGGCGAAAGCATGAATACTGAATTTTTAAGATCACATCACCCTGCCTTACTAATAAACATTTTACAGCAAACTGTTACAGTATAGTCAATATGTGGAATAAAACCTTAAAGGGCCAAACCTCTCACCCCAAACTACAATTTTGGCACTCAGGTACCAAAATTCTCAATTGGCTCAGCTCTTTGATTGACAGCTAATTCAAA
Source organism: Holothuria scabra (assembly GCA_037179385.1). Taxonomy (NCBI): domain Eukaryota; kingdom Metazoa; phylum Echinodermata; class Holothuroidea; order Aspidochirotida; family Holothuriidae; genus Holothuria; species Holothuria scabra. The sequence goes on from CM074180.1 coordinate 20,764,243, forward strand.
CAATGCAGAGTACCAAAGCTTATATTACACAACATGAGCAGAACTGAGAGTGTTTTGATTATATAATTGAGTTTTTCTATACTCACCCTGAAGCAATAAACTGAGATTGTGTCTGGATGAAGATGAATTTCAGACAATTGTGGGAAGGGACTTCAGTAAGAGGGTTACTGGAGAATTGGTACTGTTTGGTATGAGAGAACTGGAACTTTAATTTAGACAAAGAAAGGCACCTGCTTTAGGATCCCATAGCCGACCAAGATTTTCTTAAAGTCATATTCTGGAGGTTTCCCACCTGGGTTGTGAAAGAAAAACAATTTCAATAATCCACCCCATGTCCTTTAAACCCAGTCTCAGTATCTTTTCCCTCGCTCAAGGTATCTCACTTTAAAGATAGGCTGCTTTTGTTAAAAAATACCTCTGCTTTTCAAAAAAGCCACAGAAACTTATGTAATATGGGCACATTGTCTCAGTTTCTTTTTGTTCTCCTCTATAATTGACCATCCTGTTAATCCTTGAAATTTGACACTACAGTGGAATGTTTGAATATCTTTTCCTAGCTTTAACGTTCACCATACATAAAGTGCAACCAACAACGTTGCTTAATATTGCCTGTAGCAGCATCTATAAATAAACTGAATTAATGTGCCACAATGACATCACAGATCTCCAATGATGCACCAAATCTCAAGAAAAAATTGCATTACTCTAAAAATGCATATCTTCCAAACACTACATGCTGTAAAGATGCAGAATGAAACACCGGCCTTAATTTTACCAGAGGGAAATCAAATCCAACCTCCCAGTTGCTAAGCCTTATCACTTCAAATGTCCACCTTTACTTTACATCCGATTCATCACCACATACCATCACCCATCAAATCACAAGTTCTGTTTAATACATGGGTACAATGTTAGATGACATTTTACAGCTCAGTTTCTATCAAGTTGTTTTCAGTCTCCCTGGCCAGTGCCTTTTCTCCAGTTATGGCTCCCTGGCTTGTTTTCCCTTCTCCATTGCTTATGCTGAGCACCAAGCACAATAGCAGTTAGAGGTGAAGGGGTGTGACTTGAGTCATGGCATGACCACATGTCTGCGACATGTTTCATTTTATCATGATGAAAGAGACCAACATACCTTTCACGGATTCACAACCAATTCAAAGTGCTTTGTAGGAGGGGTACTGAAGTAAATAAACACAACATAAAAGAAGCAGCCCTCCACAAACTGTATGTTTCCACCTTTCTCCTTACTACCTCCTACTACGAGTACTGAGGCTTTTATTTCTGGCCTATATCTGGCGTAACACTTTTATCCCAGTTATACTTCCAGACCCCTCTCCTTGCACTCTGGAAGATACTAAGTCAAGGACAGTGATTGAGGATGATGGTTCAACAATACCATGCAACCATCCAACCTTGTCTAAGGAAAGAGTCTAAACATCTCTTTGTACCCCAATCCTTTGTATTGAGCTTCACAACCTTCAAAGGTTCCATTGATTGTGATTGTAAAACTAATCTGGCTGATTCAATATTTAAATGTATTGTACTATTCAGAATGTTTTGACTGTGCATTCAGTTCTACATAAGTACCTGGTCCCCAACCATGGCTTATTTCATCTATCAAAGAAAATTTCCCATAAAGCATAAAAATATTTTTAACAGGGTTTTCCCCTGGCATTCTCCTTGGGAGATGGCCATCCCACAGATTTTGGGCACCACCTTACAGAAAATTGCACTAACTACCACCAGCACTGTAATTGCTGTTAAAGAAGTGATAGCTCTCCATCCTTCTTTATTGATGTCCAAGCTGACATCATCTACCCCATGGGCTTGCACCACCTCACAACTTCTAAAACCTACGAGAATGCTGCTAAGTACATTTTGGATTCCAGAACATATTTTTTTCAGAACAGTTGAGTCCCTGACCAAACAACTGCAGCTCCACTTAAATTTAATTTCCGTACCAACTTCATCAACGGTAAAATTAATTTTGAAATGTTCTACATCCACTTCCTTGACAATAACCCTTCAGACAACTTTTGAGACATGAAAATTTAGAATAATCTAGAAGCAAGTTGTATTTTTAAGTAGAAATGTAATTGTATTAAAAGTTTGTCAGCAGGAATCTGCCTAGGTGGAAGTCAGCTGAAGGGGCAGGTGCAAGTGAGGTAGGACCCTGTAAAACAATTTATAAATGGATGAAATTGAAAATATGTTCAATCATCTAGAGGTAAGGCATTAGCTGAACACAGTAATACCCAGGAAGTTAACATGCCACTTCCTGAGAGAACTTGAGAAGCAAGATATTTTGATGTTGAAAAAGTCACCCTTTTCTTTCAGTGATTAATTAATACTTTTGCTATTCACTTCCTTATCTGGTTAATGTTCAGTCTTTATCACAAATTCAAAATACAGGAAATCAGTTGAATGAGACACTCAGTGCAAAATTATGTATCCTACAATATTATGCTCTGTACATACACAGTTCTGGATACCCTTTTGCTTTTACGAAAGAAAAGGAGAGGAGGAAATGAGGTACAAACCATGACTTGGAAAACAGCATTTTGTTGATTCTTAAAGGCATATTTTCATCATCCCAAACAGTTCCAATTCTCCCAACCTAATTACTTCTAGCCCCTCCCACATTTACCTAAAACTCATCTTTATTCAGACACAATCCTTGTTTATTGCTTCATGGCTTGTCCCAGTGGCCATACAAGTCCACAATGTGTAATCAAGACACTCTCAGTGCCCATGCTGTGTAATTTAGCTTTGATGCATTGTTTGAATGTGATGCCAATCAAAGAGCTGTATCAATGGAGAGTTTTGATTTATGTATACTGAAACTGTAGTTTAGGGTGATGAATGACTGCCTTTAAGGATTTGTTCACACATGCATATCATTTTATAAATGGTAGATTCAAAGTTTAGACAAATTGATAAGGGAATACATCTATCTTCTTCATGCTAACTGCAAATTTCTGCAAACCGTCTCTCCCTCTCCCCCCCTACCCCAAACACACACACACACACACACACACACACACACACACAAGGCTTGTTATAAAACTAAATAGCATTATAAGCTAAACTTTGAGTTCACTGATAAAAACTTCCAGTAAACAAATGGGCAAGACTATGAAATCTATTGTTGGATTTGGTATGGACCCCTTTTTCACAAATATTAAGAGATGTTACTTCTGATGATTAGCAACTTAATTGGAATCATCCTAATTAAAAGACAAAGATGAATCTAACTGAAAAAATTTAAATTGGAAGAGCAGTATATATGAAGTGTATCAAGAACTGCAAAAAGGGAAAGCTCTTGAATCTCAAAACCTTCTTTCTCCAGGCATCCAGTAAACAGTTCGACAGATAACCGTTTTCGGGGGAAAATGAGAATTCACCCGATCGGGAGAAAATTTGCAGCATGAATATTCATGAGCCCTTAGTGTGTACGTCTTCACAGTCTTCGCTTTGTTTTATAAATGTGGATATGTTCAAATACAAGGTAATTGTTCACCACCTCAAACAGAAATCTTCAGAAACTTTCAAGAACATACTAATGGGCTCAATTGCCTGCACGAGTAACTTTCACAACTTTCTGCAGAAAAAATTGAGCAGATCTTGCGGCTGTGTCAAGTCTATAATTTAAGCTTAGGACACAGAACGTGGCAAAATTGCCCGATATCTCAAAATCTGCATGGTGAACTACCAAACATGATCTGGCTTTTTTGTTCCCCTAGCAACAAAGTTTCTAAATATTCCAAAATTTCTCTTTCCTAAGACCGATTAAATTTTCCAGGTGTTTTGAACTTTTGTTTCCGTTTAAATTGCACGGTAGGATCGCAAAGCATCAGGGGAGAAATTTGAAAATGGCACCACCCATGGCCGTATTTTCCCCTGATCGGGTGAAAAACCATTTTCCCCAAAGAGGTTATCTCCTGAACTGGTAAAGCATGCTTATCAGTAATCACTACATAGCAAGAGACACACAATGGTAATACTTAGCATGCAAATGTGCAACTCTAAACACTAATTAGCCATTATTTAATTTATTGTACTATTTTTCATAACCAGGCTTAAAGGGGCTCATCGAGTTGATATCCATAATTTAATGAAAGTGTTTAAGGGTACTGTCACATGAAAATGCTTATAATTAGTATGATTAGTCAAATTTCATATCCAATAGTTACAAAAAAAGTTAAATTTTTTCCTTTGTGGTGTCTTGGCTTGTACCAGTTTGGTCACAAATTTTTGAGAACCCAATTGAACTGTTTATCACTCAATCATAAAACAGTTACTTGTATGCAGGATATGAAGATTGTCTAAGTTTGACCATGATTTGTCATTGGTATGCAAAGAAAACTTAACAGCTTTGGAAAAATTTAATGAATTTCATGAACCAACTCGACGAGCTGTTTCAATAAACTATATTTTAAAAAAATTCTTTCAGCTAAAAAAAATTTTGAGAAAAATGCAAAATAATCATCCCAAACAAGATAACAAACCTTTGAAAGGTTTGTTACCCTTTTAGTCACATACATGTGACTAAACTAAAGACAGTTCCTTTAGCAGTATTGCTACTGTGCAATAAAATTTGCTTTACTAACAAATTATCTTTGGCTGCTGTTGCTATTTCACACAGCAGTATAGTAAATCAGGGATAGAGATGAGGTTACCCTCAATACCAGCAATAGCATGCATCTTTCAACTCAAGGAAGAGAGGTAACTAAAGAGACTTTATAATTTGTAGTTATGTAGAGAATTCATAGAAATAGACCAGTATGACAGCTTGCAATTATGAATGTTAAATAGTTCTTCTGGTACAGTATCTGTCAATGCATTTTTTTCAACTGAGTACTGTACTTGTTTGCCATCAAGAGACCAGGTGATTTGAAAGTTGTTCCCTTTTTGCCCAGTTAAAAGTTGTAACCATGGAAACTTAGGCCTTGAATTTTGAAGCAAGCCGGTACAATCGCACACCATCTCTCACCTCAATCACTGTGAGGAGTGTAATTTTTTGCACATCTAAATGAAGAATCTATAGGAGCTCATATGAATTTATTTTAGGTTTAATAAAACAGGACACCTACCATACTTCTTAATTTTCTGAGGAGTGTGGCTTGTAGCACACCTGGAAAATCTTAAATAAAGGCCAGCCTGCAAACTAAAAAAACTGCAGTTTAAATTACTGTACTGACTAGAGCCCATGGACTAATAACCACCACACAAAGCTTTTCACCATCATTTCTATCATAGCAAAGGTATCATGCAAAGCAATCATATTAAATTTGCTTAGAGTATTGAAGCATAATACAAATATTGCTCCACCAATAGTGATGTACAATTTTGTGGTTTTTGTGATCAGTTAACAACAAGTATAAAAGGCTTCCTGTCATGAAGAAAAAAAATCAAACAATGAGCAAATCAAAATTAAAATCACTTCAGTTTAAGTATGGCAATTGTACAGCATTAGTTTCCTGTCCTCACTTATTATTCATGATATCTTTTTTTTTTTCATCTTTTACATGAATTTAAGTTTGAAGCTAGTAAATATATTGATGTGTCTTTTTAGCATAGGCTGATAAAAAAGAGCGTAAGCCAATAAAAAAAAAAAAACACTCTGAAATCAGAAATGCTTCATTTATTATTGAATGCATATTTTTTAAAAGAAAAAGGCTTATTGCAACCCATTTGTGAATCTTTTAGTGATATTATATATTTCAGTCATCATTATATACCCTACTGCGTGTCTCTAATGTTTTCCCTGATTGTTGAATCAAAGTAGGTCTAGACAAGGCTTTTTAGACTGAATCTGATCATGCAGGACTTTGTGTCTTCTTGTACATCCCTTGTAACAAGTCAGGACTTTTTGGTACCAATAATGCACTTTTCACTTCTTACAGTACCCTGTAGCACCCCACCATACTATACATGTGTGTATAGCATGCCTTGGGCTTTTCCAACTCTTCTGGACAGGATGGACCATTTAAACATATAGTCTCCAAATACTCAATATAAAAATATACAATATGAAAATATACAATATTACAAATTTGATTGTTCTAGCTAAGCTGGGCAATCTCCATTACAGGACTGTAACTGTCACTTCAGGATTTGAAGTATATAACTTCACAGACCAGAAGCACGAAAGTACTTCCTTGAAGGTAGTATTTCCATGCTAAATGAAGTTGTTGAACTTGCCGGTGTCTACTGAAGGCTGCTTACCTTATTTAGTTACAAGTGACCAAGTGAACATCCCTTAATGACAAATACTGTTCTCTGCCACTTACTGTGACTACAGGCCAGGTTGAAACTCAAGTCTGCATACTTGACCAAGCTTTCAAGTTGTTTGCTCACTATTGCATTGGTTTGCTCTGCTGGGTATAGTAAAAGCTTAGTATACAAATACTGCATGGCTGCATTTGAACAAACATGAGCCCAATACAATCCCAAAGTTCAAAATACCAACTTCCAGGCAAGTTTTGATAAGAGATGCACCAATGACTCTTTAAACTGAAAGTTCACTACCTGAATTTTTTTTTAAATAATATGCCAAAACTGTTTAAAGGAAGAAATGCATAAGTTTTGAAAAAGATAGTTGAAATTTGCTAAACTAAGTTAATCAGGGCCAAAGCTGGCAGTGAAGAAGATATGGCATTGGAAACTGTGTCGAGTTCCTACAAAATTACATGCAATATGTTCACTGCTGTACACACATGATGTTTGTACGGATGACTTTGGAGAAATGAAACGTAGGAATTTGAAGACATATTCTATGATATTAGCTAATAACCTAGTGAGCGCTCTATATTCTGAGGTCTCCTTGTCCCAAAATGCTTTGTTCTCATGACGACTTAAACAATACATTTTAAATAGTTTGGGATCAGGGTCATGGTCAAGCATTAGACTTGGAAGCAAACTTATCTACATCAATATCTCGGTGAAAACACTGGGAATATGGAGTTAATATACATCAAAATTCTATCAACTCAAGATGACTTTTAAAAGTCCAATTCTCCCTCCCCAAACAGTAGCAATTCTCCTAACCCTCTTACTTTAACCCCTCCCACAATTGTCTGAAATTCATCCTCATCAAAACAATCTTAGTTTATTGCTTCAGGGTGAGTGTAGAAAAGCTCTATCGGCTTGGTCTCACATACGCCGCGGCACTCGTGTTTACAAGAAGTCAAAACTGTAGGTTAACCCCGTGTTTTCCAGTCTGTGTTCTCACATGCCCCGTGTTTCGTTGATTGGATAGTGTTACCATAGTAACGAGGTCAAATATTACACATACCGATTACTGTAAAATGTAAGAAAATACCTGTCATCAGTGCCATAAACACCTGTGACCTTGCTTGATTAAAACAAACACGGTGTTTAAAACTGCCTAATAAGCTTTCACGGTATTCCAAAAAAACATAACCGGTATAATCGGACGTCTAATAATCATACTTCGATTATAACCGTTTTTTTCCCCGTACATATTACATTAAGTTCCTAAGTTGACATATGTGCTGTAGCAAGCAAGTTACATACATCTTTGTATCTGTAAGCCAGCGGAACTGGATGCCTCAGTTGCGGTACTTGACTGGTAATTATACTACAATTTATCAAAAGCAACGAACCCTTTTTATTTATGCTCTCGGGCTCAGCTATATAAACTTCACACAATGTTCATGAAATATGTGCCCGCAATGTATGGAAATCAGGAACGGAAACCGAATTTTTTGTTTATAATCCCCGCCCTGGCCCTCCCCCTGGCTAGCTCTCCATCAGTGCTTAACCCGCCAACAATCCGACTGCGCTTATTGTCCGTGTTTTTCTCCCTACGTGCGCGTGTCTGCACTACTACAAACTGAGCCCTAAAATTTTTTGCTTGGCTAATAAAACAAAAGCATTGAACTTTTAAGGTAGAACCTGCTGTACACAAAAGTGTTATATCACTTCATTATTCGTTTGTAGTCCTAAAATTATGCTTGCTTTCATTCAACGATCATTCTAAAACTTTTCAATGAGAGTTACATGGACCATCGGGATTTACACGGGTCGCCCGATTTCAACATCAGGGATCGACAAAACTACGCATGTCCGTAGGGACGATAGTATAAGCCATACTAAAATAACGCAAGTGGTGCACTCCAGTTAGCCACGAATGTAACGCAAATAAGTACATACATTTATGTACAGCTTGCCTCCACGTGGCTTTTGTTGACAGAAACTTCGGCTGTACCAGCGAACCAAGATGACTTTGAGCCCCGAAAAATACTGTACGATAAAATAGCCAATAAATGCAGGCAGTAGATTTTGGAGGACCCTATCTGCACAGTACAGATCGCTTGACCGAAAACTTGGAAGCTGCGCATTAAAGCTCATATTGTATAAATTGTATTAGTATTTGCACGGGTACAAAAATAGGAACTAGGTACCTAATCGCCATACCTGGTGTTATGGTGACTAAAACATGACAACATTTTGTTAGGCATGTTCCATAGTACATCCATAATATTTTCCGAGATCACATTCACAAGTTCAATAATACTTCACATGTCACAACGTTGTATCGTCTCTTTTGTTTCAAATAAAAAATGACAATCTTAACAGACAAGAGTCACTAGAGCCAAGTAAGAAAAATTCTACTCTCCAATGCCTATATCACTAAACGGCTATTAACGTTCTTACGCAGCTAGTCTCGTGTTGACATCCGGGCATGCTGACAAAGCTTTCATTCCTAAAATTCGTAGTATGCACGAGTGCCACTCTGGGTCTACCAAACGTGTATGTAATGGCCTGTCTAAAAAATCATGAATATTTTCGGTGTCATTACAGTGATATCTTAGTACTTTACACATAGCGGCAAAGTGTTGATTTGGGTACAAGTGACACGCTTAATCACTGTGTAATTTTCCAGTTGTGTTTTTTTTGTCATTTTACTCGAGGTTGCATACCGTATGAAATGAAAGACCACACACATGCTAGGCTCAGTTTACGTGCCGAACGTTACGGGCACTGTCTTTGCAAGCTGGGCAGGGTGATATCTGCAAGTTTCTGCGTAGAATGTTACTATTAATCACTGTCAGACAGCTTGCTTGCAAGAAGTGATGTACATATTGCTGCGAACACACATGTGAGCAGTATTGTAGCACACTACGTGACGATAGCAAATTCGGGCCGCACGCCGATGAAAATTTCAACTTCAGAAAACGAAGTGCAAACAACTCTCCAACTTAAACATAATTTCTAAGGACTCTCTTCATTCTCAGACTAGGAGAACGCTTACCAAATTGGCCAAAAATATTAGTCCATTATCGGGGGAAACATGTAAATGAAGTGATTCTTTTTGCATGCAATATTTTCAAAGATTTGGGTAGTAGATTTGGGACAGGTAATATGATGGCGCGCGATCACCCCGGTAACCCTGCAAAACACATCGTAAATGATCTACTCTCATGGAAACACAAAGGATCCTGCCACCGATGAGTTGTACTGTCAACTAGGACGAGATAGTGCTGTAACTTACATTTTTACGATTATTTCACAATTATTCACAATTATTCACGATTATTTTCGATTCCTACGATATTACCGATTTTTTCGATTTTTCGATTATTCTTCAAGGCAATAATCGAACCAAACCGTAACCGGTTATTACCAGCATCCATAATATAACCGGTTTACCATGAAAGCTTACTGCCTAACCCTGCAATTTGAGGTGGATCGAAATTTAAACATCGACCCTGCGTTAACCCCTGGTCCCACTTTACTCGAGCGTAAGGTAACATGGTATTACCTCGAGCAGGGGTACGTGAGACCACAGTATATGTGTATAATCAAAACACTCTCAGTACAATTCATGCTGTGGTATATAAGCTTTGGTACTCTGCATTGTTTGAATTAGCAGTTAATTAAAAAGCTGTGCCAATGGAGAGTCTCTGTAACCCCCTACAAGAAGTATAGTTTGGGGTGAGAGGATTGGCCCTTTAATGGCCAAAACACACCTTAAAATTCAGTCTTTAATTTTGTAAGGTTTACAAGTTTCCCTACTGTATCATATCACTTCAATTGTTATCAGATCCATCCACTTTGACCAATCACTCTGAAATATCAAAGGAGCACACAAACTGTCAATATTTAATTGCTTGGTTTAATTTGTACAGACTAGCAAGAGGTGATAACAAATCATGTTAGTTGTCATTACCTCTAATGATGTGATCCTGTTACTCTTTGCTTGTCCTGTATACCAACATACAAATCAGCCATAGCTTTGTTTGTTTTCTATTTTTAACAACCATTTCTTTAGGCAATACTTGTCCAACAAAAATCAATTTGCTTTCAACACAAATACTACATACTACCTTTTTTGTGAAGCCAAAAAGATCAGATAAAAATGCCTTATACTCTAAATTCAACAAACAAAACAAGTTCCTGGGTGGTTTCTTGTTGTTTTTGTCAACTATTTGGCAATTTGCTGATATTCTGTTAATTATGTGTTTGTGATGTAATGTGTACTTTTTTGCTGAAAATGTGACGACCTGCCCAAACCTTGAGAACCACACATCAGGATTAAATGCAAATTTTACCAAAATGCTTAGAATAGGTAACCCTCTGATATATCAAAACTTGATGTGACAGACCCCATAAAGCCTTTCTTTTAAACCAAACATAAAAAGCAGAAGTTGTGAATGTTTTGAGGTCTCAAAACATTCACAACTTCTGTTTTTCAGTCTTTACGTAACCATTCCTCCTGCAAATTTCCATTTCCTTGAAGTGACCAATGGCTTTTTGAGTCAATATCTCTCAACAAGACAACAACTACTGCTAGTACTTGAGTTCTTCAATGATAGGAACATTTATTAGCCACAAAAATCTCTAAAATATTGAACTTTCACAACTAATCAATGTTTTCTAGAAGAGCACCAGACAACATTGATACTTAGAATATGACCATTCCGCACCTTTGTCCACAAAGAAAACAAAAGCCACGCTGAAAATAATACAACAGACATCTCATGTACAATATCATTGATTGTTATACATGTAATCAATAAAACTGATACAAGATGGCCTTCAAATCTGAGAAATATAAGAAAATGAAAAACAAGAAAATGAGTCAAATAATATAAGAGACAGATAACTGAAGCAAACACAATAGAACACTGACAAATTTAAGAAACAAACTGTCTTTGCCTTTTTTTAATACTGAAATTAAAAACCCGACTTACAGCTTTAATTTACAACGAATGACATCTTCAACCCAAATTTCTTTTCTCTTATTTTAATGGGTAAAACTTTTTCAGTCACTTCAAAAGTGGACAGTCTCCATTCATCACATCATGGGTGGATAATGACATACCTTCCTTATATTGTATTCAGACAATGGAGAATGGTTATAAAAGTTCGGATAATCACTTCACCAATATAAGGTTCAAATTATGAAAAAGAATTTTTGCAGCATATCAAAGACTACGTTGTGGGGTCTTAAACATTCCCTTGCTTCTTCACATAATACAGATACCGTCCCTGTGATCTAGGTAGAAATATTGTACACAGTAAAGGCTTCACACTAAGTTTATCAGAACTATTATCCACAACAAATTTTACTACACTTAGGCATTGCATTGTGAAATCACCAAGGTCATTGAACTGTTTGATCATGAAATTATAATGTAAAACTGCAAACTTGCTTAAAATATCTCTGATCTAAGATGTAACTTACTTAACCACTGCAGCAACTAGTGCTGTAACAATTCCAAATGTAATTTGTTATAAATACCAGCAATACCAGCAAAGCTGAAATTGTACTACGCAATAGGTTTAACAAGAAGACATAGAGGTCAGAATGATTCTTCATAGCAACTTTAAAATACCATGCCAGAACTTTCCAAAAGGCACTTTTCCAGCCTGCAGATATGGATTTGCCCTGGCTCAGAAAAAGGCTGAGTGCTACAAATTTAGGCTAAGGCCTACTACCCTTTTTTTTACTTTTTTGAGAATGATCCCTTCTGACTGATGATGTGTGTAGGCCTTGGATATTGCTTGAAAATGTCCACCCACCAAATTTGTTTCAAAATCTAGTACCCAGTAAAGACAGCTTTGCTTTGACTAGGTATCTCAGTTCAAGTAGCAATCTTGACTAGACGAAGAGGCTGCAACATCATTGGAAATCCACTTTTAGCTGTGCTCCTGGTTATAATGGAAAAGATGACCAAACTAGGGAACCAAGTTTGGCTGGTTTCCTAGTCCCAGTCAAAGTGACAGCATGACTATGCATCTCTGTTCATTTACATCAAAATGGTTGTCTGAGAAGGAATCCTTTATTAGCTCTAGATTCACACAGTCACAGCAACTGAGACTAAGTATTTAGATAAGAAGTAATTATCACAGAGGTGGGATTCTTCAGTTGTATGCCTCTGTACATTGTTAAGATATAAAACTTGCTTACAACCTAAGGCCCAATTTTTATGACTTTGTTGACAAAGATACCATATACTCCAACCCAAATATCAATAGCAGTCAATGTTACAGGCAGTCAACTTCCTTTCTTGATGATTAAATGTCCGCCATTTATAATAAACAGACTGGAAATGTCAATTATTACTTGAAAAGATAATATCTTGGACATATAACCAAAACTACAACATGCAGGCACAGATCTGAGATATTTACCAAAGAAATGAAACCACAAGACCCTAAGGATTTTACAACCGCAGAGTAGTCTAAAACTCCTTTTCATGCTATCAACATCTACCAAAGGCAAAGTGTACTGTTCAAATAAATCACATTCATGCAGTTACTGTGGCAAACAACTACTATTTAAAGATTAACTTCCAGAAAGTCAAAGGCAAAACAACCTTCAACAAAAAGCAAACCCAATGAATGACATTTAGTACTATAATGTTTGTCATCTTGCTCCTAACCTGAAAAGAATCATGGACTGTTTGGGATACCAATAGATGGAAATCTTGGAGTACAATAACAATGACAACAAAACAAGCTTTGAGCTTAAGATTAGAAAAAAAAGACTTGATACAGTACACTTCCTCAACTTTATCCTATTCCAGAGGACTCAGTAAAATTCATCGAGGGATGTTCCATAATTATACTCATCATCTTAGAGTGAGTTTCCACTTGAGAACAACCAGGCGATCAGATCCGATTTAGACCCCACGCAGGATATCAGTTAACAATCGGGAACCCTCTCGTTCTTGATCACCCCTTTGGGGTGGATCAGTCCGAGATCAATGACGTACTTCCACAGCGAAGCTCCTAACGCCACACAAACTTGTATAAACAAACCTGACCTGCAGACATAATTTCAATGAAACAACTTCCTGTTACTTGAACCGGAGGAGAGGCGATCAGATCTTGCGCAGAAGATCAAATGGAAACACTCATGCTATTTGTCAGGAAATTTTCCAGGTGATTGAAGTTGGTGTGATCAGCATGGGGTGATCAAGTGGGAACATGGCCTTGTTCACAACCTTAGCACTTGACCCTATTGCTAGGATCTAACACAAGAACAGGATGAAAGATGTAATTTTTTGTTGTCTCATTCACAAAAACAAAACAAACATCCATCAAATACAGCCAAGATAATGAGTATCTAAACTACCATCTATTTACTGACTTCTGTCAATAACCATCAACCTAAATACACCAAATAAACTTTTGACCTCACTTTTGAAGATGTCTAAATAAGCAGCATGAACTATAAAGCACATTCTCTTCCACTTTTTTATGTTGATCTGGGTAAAACATTTCCATTAGAAATTATGATGGAAATGTTCACAATTGAAACTAATAGTATTCATGAAAAGAAAGTAAGTTTTTAAAGGCAGGGAGTTACCCCAAAATTGCTAAGAAACATCCACATCGACAAACTAGACTGCAAATCTTCATTTACTGTACCTACCTTGCAAGTACCTCTGAAAGACTGACAGTGTTTGAAAAGATCTTTTATAAGCAAAGGATAAACCAGTGAGTTATACTCCCTAAATTTAACAGCTAAGTGACAAAAAGTTCTCATGTAATTGAAATTAATCACTTCTGAATTAGTATGATGGGTATACTATTCCAAACTATGATGAGATGGTACCTTCTCCCTTTAATTGACTTTTTTTATTAAAAAAGTTAATTGTCATCTCATTTATATGGGAGAAATAATGACATTCAGCAGCAACGTGTGATACCATTAAACATACATGTAAATTAACATCAACTGTCTACATCTGAGGTTTCATGTGCTTCATATAGAGGTATGGTCAACATTTTGATGAGTCAAGGTATACTGAGTGTGAACCACAATTCACTGAAACTGTCATAGATCTATCAACCTAAAGCTACAATCTTGGACAAAACTGTTGGGACACTTTTACATTATTCATCAATTTCAGTTAAAGTAGGCTAACATTACACCCCCTTTCCCCCTCCCAATGATGCACCAAGAAGAACGGCTAATTGCCATGAACAGCATAACAGTGTTCAACATTGGAAGGGGGAGCAGGGTGTCCCAACAAGTTTTGTCCAAGATTGTAGTCACCAATCAGATAAGACAAATAGGTTTTTAAGGTTTCCCAATGTTTTAATGTGGTCATTTGCCAGAATCTAAATTCTGAGTTGCTTCAAGGTTATTGTGATCCTACATTTGCACAATAAACTTTCCGGTATGTTACATTCATGAAGTATACATGTGCAAATAAAAAATTTTCCTTTAAAATAGTCACTATTTGATGGATTTTGATGGATATTATTATGGATTAAGTTTGACAAATGGTTCTTACATCAGACATCCTTCTATATCATGTTAATGTCACCACACATGAGATGTACATACACTGAAATTTTTACTCCCTAGGTGGACACTACTGTAGCCTCCAATGCACACACTAGTTCTGCATGTATCATTTAATTAAAAAGTTAAGGCCTTTGCCTGGAAGGTGACAAACACTTTTACTTCATTTTCATTGGAAGAGGAGCTAGAATAACCTACGGTAAGAGGCACTATTGTCTAGGAAGATAAAATCAGTTTGTTCTGAATACAATAAGAATTAAACCTCTATCATGCCACAACAAGATTATCCAATAAGTCAAAGAAGTTGTACCCACAAAAGGTTACCATCTTAAATGAATATTTGGAGACATTTTAAGGGTACCATGCCTCACAAGAAAGAAAACTTTTTCATCACATGCTCTTCAAATACAGTACCAAATTCATTGTGTGTTTCTAACAACTCATGAATTCTAGTTCAAAGAAATATATTATTCTTGTAAAAAAAAAAAAACAGTTTGTTGCTTCCAGGTCACGAACTGTTAAATCTGTACGTAGGCTATGTAATACAGGGCAGATTGCTTCCAACATCATTGCTATTCTATAAAGGGTAGGAGCAGTTGCCCCAAACATATTTTGAAGGAAGTGCTAAATCTAACAATTTTCTTCTTTTTCTCTTCAAGGTAAACCATGCAGTTAAATCCTAGTAAATTTTACATTTGAGGAGAAAAAAATATTGTCAGATGACTCTCTAGAGCAAATAATTAACCAGGACAGTCTACTTCACTACAAAAAAGATCAGGGGACTGCTTTCCCACTTTGAGGTTGAAATGGTTAATTTAAGCGGGAAATTTGACACCAGTGTAATACTGTACATGCATTGCCCAACATTTTGTTAAAGATTAAACTTACAATTTGGTGAGAATAAAGGTTATGAAATCTCTTAAAGTGTAGGCGTAATTAATTGAGTGAAGAGTTTAAGGAAATTGATTTTAGTCCACATATAAGGCATCACTAACTTATGCATTACATAGTTGAGAACTGAAATTTTTTTTTACAAATTTGAAAAACCTGAATGTGACCATCAGTTCAACAAAGATTATTTTTACTCTAATTAAGCAGAAAGATTCCTTAAAATAGAACAATCACATTTTTATGTTTTGCCAGAATGTCTTTTTAAAGTTTGAGCTGATCACCTGACTCTACTTCTGAAGTGTCTTTTAGATGGGAGTTGAGAAACAGTTCCACTCTTGGGAATTCAAAATATATTGTCCACAAACTTGAATGCGCACAAAAATCAAATTTTGGTGAGAGCATTTTTCGTTTTTGCAATATACATTGTACAAAACTGGATCTCTTGGTCTTATTACCCTTCGATTGGCAACAACAAATACCTAAAATTAACCGTAGATCCTAGCCAGCTGAGTGGTTTCCTCAGCTATTGAGAAGCCAATGAAGTAATCTTACCAAAATACTTACTGGTAGACTAATTGCAAATATTTATATACTGTACATAGTAGCTGGTAAGATATGCTTCTGTGTCAGTTTTGATGTTGTTATTGAAGTCAAGACTATGAACCAGCTAAATCATCTACAGTAATAAGACAGAGGAAATCAATTCCAGAAATATTGGCATTGATATAAAATTATAGCACTATCCTAAGCTTTAGTTCCTTTAGCTTACTACGGGTATTGGTTGCACTTAGCCATAAGCTTTGCATTGCACTTGCTCCTAGTACAAAGTATATCAATCTGGCAAAAAGTATGAAATCATCAATACTTACTGTAATGGAATACAGGTATTAGGTTCCTTTACGAAAACCTTTCATATAAATTCCACTTTGATTCATTAAAGAATTCTCTCCTCCACTGAACGGTGGGCTATATTTCGCATGACTCATTCCCAGCTCACCCTAAGTTGCTGATAAACAACGTACTTGATTTACTGCATGCAATTAAGAGATCACAATTTGTACTTCCTATTCCTGAGGAGCCCAATTCATCACCCAGTCCATCAATTATCTCACTTAGTCCTGAAATTGTACACAAGTCAGAAGTATCAGTACATGATAAAAGAGGATACAGCTGGAGATATAAGGACAAGCAAAAGTAGGATCATAGATGCTTCAATCACACTGGTGTTGAATCAATGCTGATACTACACTGCAGATAGATTTCACCAATATCATGACATTTTCTTACAAGTGTAAAATGAAAATATGACAAATTCTCCCCCAACCTTCCTGGTGTGTATATTCATGGGCAACTATAGACGAATCCAGACAGATTGTGATGGTCTGATTGTAGTCGGCCATTACTGGGGTCCATCACCTTTAATCTTTAGATTTCCTTCCTTACCTGTTCCATGGATGGTTGTACACTGAAGTGTACCTTGATTTTCTTAACTTCACTGAATATGAGGGTTTGAAATTCACATAGACAATAAATAAAGACGATTAAAGGCTGATGGACCCCACTAATGGCTGCCTACAGTCACTAAAAACAAGCGCTAATCGGATTCGTCTATACTTATCCCTTGCTACATCTTACTTGCATTATTTGCACTTCTCCTGCTGCCCAGGATAGTTTGTGCAATTATTTCTTGTCCAGTCCTTAGGCTTTATAGGTTATCCCTGGTACTCTGTTTGTAACTCTTTTCACTCGTATAAATTTCTGTTTTTGCCTGTAGCTTCGTTTTTTGTACTTGTCTTTTATAATTGCTTCTTTTTGTGTTTTTATATGTAGCAAACCAATCAATTAATCAATCACCGGGCCCCCTATGTCCTCCATCTTAGCATGACGATAGTCCGCATTAGACAGTTACATCCCACACTTTTGTTTTCCTCTTATTTCCAAACGAGTTACATGGTTCAATCTTTTGTATCCGTACACAAAACATTGCAGAGCTACACAAAAAAGAAGTCACCCTCACTGAAATCATTTTGGCACACATACTGTAGAGATGAATATTTCAAATCAAATTTTATTCCCTGTCTTTGAAGTATTTGTCAGCAATGACAAGAACCAAACATGGCTCAGCTTGAATTTATCTGGCATACTATAATAAGGAAGTTATACCCGTGAAGTAAACCCCAAAGAATGGGATTAGAGGTAAGATAAAAACAGTATGCTAAAAATAGCTTACTATGTGTAACTACAGAATTCTATCTTTACTTCTGAACTAATTCAACATTGGATACTGTCATTCTGGAAATCATTTATTCAAGGGAGAGAAATAGCCTATGTAACATCGTTTATTCACAATATCAACATAACTTAATGAAAATGTGACTGACTTACAGTATACAGTTTTTGGTCCACCAGAATCCTCCACATACCTCCCAAGTGACCCACATTTCCCAGGTTTGACCAGCATTTGAACACCCAAACAAGCTGAGACGCCCAGCACTTTGGAAAACCCGCATTTCAAATCTTCGAAGTATGCTTAAGTAGAGAACCACACAAATTAACAAATAATTCAGCTTACCGATAACTACAAGTACAGTAAATCGTATCTCACCGGACATTAAACTGCTCGCGCTGCTGTACAATGTGAAGGCCTAGGTACGTCTGTACAGACCTATTTGCTGTCGCAACACCGCTATTAGCTAACCCTCGCAGCAGGTATATACATTCCTTTCACTGTGTAAATGGTGTATTAACGTCATGCAACTCAGCATTCAATAGCAAAAATGAATACCCACTTTGCAGGTTAGCTAGAGGCGGGGCTTGTCTCAAAAGAGTTTCCCTTCAAAAGAAACAAAACTTTCTTGACAGTCCTTGCTTTCTTGACTCTGTGTTTTTATGGCTAGAACGCCATGCGAGATGTACACAAATATAAATTGAAAATCACTTGCAACATGGTACCACCATCGCCATATCGAGTTGAAGTTTGCAAACTGTACCAGTACCGCACCAAAATTTAGGACAATAATAACAATTGAATATTGTGATCAGGAGAGGTTTTAGTAATTACACGTTTGTGAGTATCTAGCTACACCATTTGGCAATACAATATATTTTTAGGTTACCACAAAGTAAATCAGTACCGTACTGAATTTTTTTAAGGTAACTTAGCAAAATTTTGTTGACTGATTTGCCAAAAAAAGTGCCACCATTTTGCATGAAGACACTTCTAAAATTCGAAAATTTGCCGACACCCTCCCCTTAACCCCTCGCCTTACACCCCTCCCCCAGGCTGGCCATCCACCAACGGACCGATCAGTTGGACCCGCATAAAGCCTCCTGAAACTTGGCAGCTACGCCTCCATGATGCAGTGGGAACAATAATTACCACCTTAAGACCGTGTGTTATATCACAAAGTCATTTACCTATTCTGATGTGTGAAGTATTTTATCAGCTTTGAAGGTATACAGTATCCATGGCACTATAGAGCATCAAACAGAGGTCAGCTTGCATGGACATAATGATTGATGTAAACAGCCAGTATTATCACAACTGAAGCCTAAGTTGCTTTATTACATTTTGTTTAATGCAAGAGCAATGTTCAACACGCTAAGCTAACAATAGTTTAAAAATAACCAAGTAGGCCTATATACTAATTAATTACTTTCAGGGATTCTGCCAGACACCAAACTGGTGCTGGATCTCAAACTTGTTGAATTACTGCACAGTGATGTCTTACTGATGCCAAGAAAATTACCCCCCTTGCAATGGATATTTTAATTTTGAACAGATGAATTCACAATTAGAATATTTTAATTTATCTCAGGTAAAACTGATAACCCCTTACTGCCTTGCTTACTATATTTTTTATAGAGAAAGCAATAAGTTTATTTTATCAGTACTGTAGAAGGCACGTTTAATGGGCTGTGATAACACAGAAGTAATTAAAAACTTCCTCCCTGAACAGGATAAAAGAAATTTGACCTTCACCCTCTTCAAGTCTAGTTTAGAAGCAGTGTCACACTGTAGACTTGGTGCTAGTACTGTAATTTTTCCTCTTGGCTTTGAATATTTACACAAAGTGCCTACTGTACATGCACACACAAAAGAAATACAGTACCCATCAAACATCTCCCTTTACTCTAACCTTAACAACCTACCAGGACTGACCTCATGCACACAGACAGTTTTGAAGGGAGTGCAGTTCAATCAGAAATATGTGGTAAACTGAATTTGTGAGATTGGTAAAAATAGAGGGGTAACACAATGTTGGTCTAAAGGTGTCAAAATTAGAATCCAAAATCAGACAAGAAATTTGTAATCTGCACATACCAGTCATCCATCTGAGGAATTTTTAAGATAATTTTGCCATTAGTCTGGGAGAAAATGGCATTTCAAGGTATTTACATCTATGAACTCAGATGACCCTTGGACAAAACAATACCACACCAAAGAGAGTCCCATCTTTTGACTTCGTATGACCTCGTATGACCTTGGATAAAAAAAAATCTACCTACAGCATTCACAAAGCACCACATAAGGAATATTAAGACCAACTTTCAAGGACACTACACACTATTTGTGGTAGAAGAGACACTTTGAAGATATATCACAAGACAGCCAGTAATGACCCATGGATGACCTTAGACCTTACCATTTTGAACACAACATGCAGCCCTGCATTCAATAACCAATGTGTCCAAGTTTCCTTAAAATCCATCCACAAATGTACCCCTGAGAGCATCAAAGCCAATCGCGAACAGACATGATAGAGAGATGGATAGACAGATAGACAGAGTTCACAGTGGCAAATCATGAAAGCTCAAACAGCTCTTTGAGCTGGTTTGAGTTGGAATGGGGGAATTTATTACTATTAAACACGAGTCCAAAGTCATACTGCCCTACGCTAAAGTTATGAGTGAGTTTGGAGGGATAGAAGCTTGCTGCAAGTCCCCTGTAGGGTGCAACTTGAGGGGTGCTAAAGGCCTTTTATTTATGTAAATTTAAACATTGCTGCAAAAGTGACTTCTTTTTAAGAAAGAAACAAAGATATTGAAACTTTGTGTGGAAATGAAAAGGGGGATTTTCCTCACCTTCTTCTGGAAAGGGGAAACAAATTCCCCTTACACCCCTCTCGAAGAAACACTAACTTTTACCAGTGGTGTTCATAGGACAGAATAAAAATTTAATCCACGACTTAATCAAATTTTGTCTATAGAGGAATGCGGACAGCAAGTGATGGTCTGATTTCAGTCGGCAATAACTGGGGTCTATCACCTTTTAATTTCCAATTCGTATGCTCACTTGTATCATGGATTAATGCATATTGAATTGTTTATTGATTCCTTCAATTTCACTGGATATGAGGGTTTGAAATTCATGTAGACCATAAACAATGACATATTAAGGCTGATGGACCCCACTAATGGCTGACAACCATCAGTAAACACAAGAGCTTATTAGATTTGTCTATAGAATGTCAAGAGTATATTCAATGGACAATGGCTTCAGTGAATACTAAATGTCTTGCTCTCTTCTTCCTTGTCATACAAATGGAGCAGGGGACCGTCATTTGCTGGATAGGGGAAATGCCTGACCTCCCTCCTTCTGAGGAGGTTGGCTACCTTCAGGTAAATTCTCAAAAGATGCCTGGAAGTTTAGATGGGTAAAGTACCAAAAATAGGACTGCAAACAATTACCCCATGGGGTTATAATGACTTTACTCATAACAAGGCAGATCTTTCAATATCCCAGATTCATTCATTGAAAAAACTGGCAAAAGTTTCCTAACTAAAACTCTGAAATGTTCAAACTATCACAAATAAACTCTATGTTGCTTTATTAGCTTTTGTTTACTGCAAGGGCAAATTTCACACCCCGATTGTTCCCAACCCTTCTCCTTTGTCAAGAGTAAGTTTTGGGGGGAGGGTTATTAAATCCCACCCAGTTGCAAAAATCCTGGCACTGCCCCTGCAATGAAGTGGTGTGATGAAGAGAGATGTCTACTGATTTAGCAGGACTCTAAACTTTGATCTTTATTCATTTTTCACTGATTCACTTCATTAGCTTGCTTTTCTCTACCTGATGAATCATCAGGTTCTTCTTTTGAACATTTTCTTCCCGCAACAGAAGACGAAATACACAAATTTATCACAAACTCCCTAAGTCTTTTATGTTTGATCCAGGGACTAAAAGGCTAGTTAAAATTGTCCAGTGGAGCTAACTCATGTTATCACAAGAATTGTTAATACTGTCTATCCATGTCAACTGGATCTGTTCTTGACTCAGGAGATCACTCAAGTGACTCCTGTGCTCAAGAAGAGCATCTTGGATAAAAGAAAGTCTAAGCACTTTCAACCAATCTTGAATCTGAGCTTTTAAAGTTTTAGAAAAGGCAGTTTTATCTCGTTTGATGGACCACCTCTTAGGTGACAAGCTTGTTGAACTTTTCTGGGCAATCTGTCATAGTATAGAAATTGCACTATAAATGCAGTTCAGAATTTTATTACCTCTCAGCTGGATGAAGGCTGTTGTGTTTATATTTAGTTTTATTACACTTTATCATCTGCATTTGACACTTCTAATCATGATATTTTACTAGATAGGCACATGTCAAAGAACAAATTAGGTGAAACTGTTCTCTTCTTGTTTAAATCTTTTATTACAGAGCATTTCCAGCATGTCAAGGTTGAAAAGGTACTCTTATCTCAACATCCTTTAACTTCTGGTGCACCACAGGGCTCTGTACTTTGTCCTGTGATGCTTTCCTTAATCCTTATACTGTGGTGAGTTAAGTGATGTTATTTGTAGTCATGGCATTTATTCCAATCATTATGCAGGTGATACCCAACTTCTTTCATCTTTTGATAAGGACTCTGTACGATTTGCTTTCCACATGGAAACAGATATTGACGTTCTTGATGCCCCGCATACAGAGAGTCAATTGAAAGTTAATCACGAAAACACTGAATTTGTTGTTTTCAATCACACTTTTCCCAACACTTAATGTTGGTGGTGAGCCAATTCACATCTCCTTAACAGTGAGAAATTTAGGAGCTTCTTTTGACCAGACTTTGAATCTTGACGATCATGTATACAAATCTTTGTCATCCTGCAAATTGGCAACTGAGAATAATCAGTTGATATGGTTGTGTGATAAGAAACATTACATTTTGAAAATCTCAAACCTGTTGAAATCATCATTTGACAATGAAATAATTGCTAATTTGTGGCAACTACTTCAAGGACAGGAACAAAAATTGTTAACTTTTACAACAGCAGAAATAATGTACCACTTGTGTAAGAAGACTCAAATAATGATGGAGGGTAAGGGTGCTGTGGGCTAGAGGAAGCAAACATAAAAAAGTTTTGACATCATGTGACATTAAAAGGGCAAAGTTGGGTATTTGATGTGAAAAGTCTTAAAGATCATGAAAATTGCTGTGCACAATTCCCATCAAAATCTGTCAATTATTGATCAATTTACAGGGATTTTCTGGTTTGCACCTTATCATGCATTTCTACATGAGCTCAATATGCAAATCTTGTGATGTCTGAGGGGAGACATGTCATATTGCTATTCTTTGTTTTTGTAATCTTCATTTTAAGGACAACTGTATTAATATTATATATATGTCTGGAAAGTTTTATTTTGAAAGTTTAAATCATGTCCTTGAAAATCACCAGTATCAATTTAAAACCATAAATCATTTGATGGTAAATTAACAGATATATCTTTAGGGTTAACAAAAGAAATGCCAACACAGTACAACATTTCACATCATTATTTTAGGATTTGTAACAAGTTGCTACAGAAACATTCAAGCTTTGAAGAGGCATATCTTGAGAACCATAAAAGACACTGACATAATTCCAGATGAGGTTTCCTCAGGAAAGCTTACCCCTGAACCTCCAAGTAAAAGTAAGGGCTGAATGTGTAACTGTTTGTAATGTTGGAATTCTATTTTCCTTCCTTGCTACAGCTGTAGTTGGCTCTGCATTAGTTACACAAGAGCTACTGTAATCAGTATTTCATGAGAAAGCAACACAAGGGATTAAGGTGCTTGTCCTGAGATTAGGTACAGGAAAAGAAGCATGAAACAGTCTACTGTCAAAAGCCTCAGGATTGAGTGTTTGTGTGTACACATATTGTACTTATATTTGCCACAAGAATGAGTTCTTTGGATTGACCTTTTCTCCTCTATTTTAATGTTTTCAATCTTTTCAACATAATTTTTTTTTAGATATTTAGACAAGAACTTAATAATGAGTTTCTTAGAAAACTACAAAGCAAATGTGCATTGTGCAAAGTAAAGTAAAATTTAGGTTCAGAATTACCAGGGCTACCATAATAATAGGACACAATCTCCCATTAATAGCTTCATTTGTCGTAACTTTTCAGGAGCAAAACCACACTTTAGGAATTATACATTCTCATTTATTTGGTACGATACCGAACTTTGGACTAGGGCATTCCCAAATTTTCCGGAATGTAAACGTTCTTCTGTGGTTCTGGTAAAAAAATCAACATCAAACCATAATCACTGCCAAAATTTTCTTTGCTTTTCCAAAGGATACAATGTCGTTTGGCAGTGTGATCTGAATAAAATAAGATCTGACTTCCTGATGATTACAAAGGGGTAACCAAGTCAGACTCAAAACCAATAAGTTGCTCACAAAAAAAAAATTCATCATTTACTCGATCTGTCACATATTTTCACATGATGAAGCATTCACAATAGTACATGTTTTGGACAAATTCAAGCCATTGCCAAAGTACATTGAAGAGAATGAACAGTGGATGGCAAAGACCCTTTCCAAAGTTTCATGCCATAGGCCTACTGAAATTTGATGCAATAATCAAAACCTCCTTTCAAAGTGTGCAAGGAACTTTGAAAGAATAGTTCAATAGCTTATGAAAACTATTTCAGGATGTTAAAAATATTGTGAAACAATGTCCTCCAGCAGCGTTAGGTTCAAAATGTTTTGATCTCGGAGAAAACTGAAACAAAACTTTGAACTATTTTTGACTTGGTTAATGAGGTCACTACATCATGGATTCACTTTCTCTCAGTGATCCATTCCAGCCAGATTGGCAAGTACACATACCACAGAGTATGACTGAACATACAAAACGTTAGGCTAGGCCTAAGCTAAACAATAACGTTAGCCTTTGTGTGGTATTGCTGTCTTTACAAATCAAGTGTGATGTAGCATATTTTTAATGCTTCTTTTGCACTTTCACGAGTCGAATACCTCACAGCACAATTAGCTGGGATTGGGATAGCGGTGCCTTTTTGTAAACTAGTGTTTGCACGGGTACTAAAAAATAGGACCCGGGTACCTGATCGCCATACCCGTCAGGTACCCGGGTTACCCGGTGTTACGGTGACTAAAAGATGAGCATTTTGTAAGGCATACTCCATAAGACATGCATGGCAATATTTACGGCTGTATTGGAGAGGTATAGCAATTACATTCCCAAGTTCAAAAACATTTGATTTGTCAGAAGGTTTTATCGTATCATTTTGTTTTAAATCAAAATGACAAGTAAAAGAAACGTAACAGAAAACAGCCAAACAAGAAAATTAGTACTCCCCAAGACCAATATCAATTTGATATTGAATTTTGGGACGATTTCCTACTCGAAAAGCAAGCATACTAAGAGCTCGAAGCCTCTCCTTTTAAAGTATCTTTTAGATAATGAGTTACTTAATCTGTCACAGCATGGTTTCCTGCCAAGCAGATCTTGTGTTACTAACTTACTGAGCTTTCTTGAAGATGTCTCTTCATCTCTTGATTCTGGGTATGGCGTTGATGTCATTTACCTTGACTTTTCAAAGGCTTTTGATAAAGTTCCATTAGGTAGGCTAATGGTTAAACTGCATAGGTTAGGGGTTCAGGGCAATTGTGCTGATTGGATAAATTCGTGGCTTCATGGTAGATCTCAGAGAGTTGCTGTCAATGGTAATTTCTCCTCTTGGAAAGAAGTCACAAGTGGAGTACCACAGGGTTCTGTCCTTGGCCCACTTCTTTTCTTAATTTTCATCAATGATATTGATAGTTCTCTTACATCTCGTATAAGTAAGTTTGCAGATGATACTAAGCTTTATAGGAAAATTAGCATTTTGGATGATGCCTTACTGCTGCAGAAAGATCTGGATAGGTTACTTTCTTGGTCTCAGACCTGGCAAATGTCTTTTAATGCAGATAAGTGTAAGGTCCTTCATTTTGGTCCCAAAAGTTTTAGCTATGATTATAACATGAATGGTTGTGTTTTAAGTAATGTCACCTCTGAGAAAGATCTGGGTGTTGTAATTACTGGGGACTTAAAGTCATCAAAGCAGTGTGCAGCCACTGCTGTAAAGGCTAATAGAGTGCTTGGATTGATCAAGAGGAATTTCATCAATTTTAGTAAGGATATTGTACTTAATTTGTATAAGCAGTTGGTAAGACCTCATCTTGACTATGCAGCTCAGGCTTGGAGTCCCTTCTATGAAAAGGACAAGTTTGTTTTAGAGCAGGTTCAGAGGAGAGCCACTCGCCTCATTCCTGAGGTGAGAAATTTGCCCTATCATGCTAGGCTTAAACATCTTGGGCTTACCACCTTGGAGCTGAGAAGGATTAGGGGAGACATGCTCCAGGTTTTCAAGTTCCTTTGTGAAAGAAATCCCCTGCTGACTTGTAGTTATTTAAGGGTTCAAGGTAATTCTCGGGTGCGTGGGCATTGTAAAAAGCTTGAAAAGCCTTTTGCAAGGCTTGACATTAGGAAGTTTAGTTTCTCCCATAGAGTTGTCAACGAGTGGAATTGTCTACCAGATTGGGTAGTTAACTCCCCCTCAGTTCACTGCTTTAAGGTTAACATTGACAGGTTTTTCCATGGCTGTGGTAGAATCTGATTGTTTGGGGCTGTAGTCAAGCTTTGGTGGTTTGACTTTTGATTAGGGCTTGGTCTTCAGGGCATCTTATGGGGCCTTGGCCCTCCTTTGCCCTTCAACCTGTTATGTTATGTTATGTTAAACACTGATTTAAAAATATCAACCAATCAGAGCCCTGCATTATGGTATTATTCCCTTGCACTTCCAAAATTAGGAATTGTAAACAAACAACGTCATGTTTGTGAACATCCCTCACGCTACTGTACAATGTGTGTTGGAATTATCACTAATGGGGTATGTACATTATTACGTACTGTAGCTAGCCTCGTGTTGACATCCAGGCATGGTAACATGGCTTTCACGCAAAAACTTCCTAGTATGCACGAGTGCCATTTTGGGGCAAAATAACGTAATATGTAATGGCCTGTTTCAAAAACTTTTTTCGTGAATGTTTACGGTGTTATTACATTGATGTCGTTCTACTTTACAGATAGCAGCAAAGTGTTGATTTGCGTAAAACCAGGGTTGTTCCAAAAGTGGTCAAAACCGGTTTTGACCACAAAACGGTTTTAACCTGGTTTAAACCGAGCAAAAGTAGGTTTAAACCGGTCAAAACTGGTCAAAACCTTTTTTTGTTACAAAGAGTAAGCATAAATTCATATATCTAACCAACTGTGATAAGTATGGAAAGTACCCTATACAGATTATGTGTACTGCAAAGTAAAAAGAAAGCTTACACCTATGTCCTATTGTGCTGGGTTTGATATATGTGTACTAGTCCATAAACAAACTTATCTAACTGTGTAGGCCTACAGTAGGTCTTTCATATTTAATTTAAAGAAGTAATTGTAATTGTTTTCAAAATGTTTTCAACTCTGTATTCTGAATGTTTTATTTGATAGTGGTAGTCCAAGGTAAATTGAATGTTTGCTGTGGATCCTGTGAAATAAATGTGTATCTTAGTTCAAAGGAAGCTTACACTATAGGGTAAATTAGGGGTTTTTCGACCACTTAAGGGGTTTTGGTTTTTAAAATTAAATCAAGCAAGGTAATTGAACCCACATACATTTGGTCAGCACATCCAATAACTGTACTTACAATTTATTTGTGTCTTTGATTTGATTAGTTTCCTCCTATTGGGATATGAAATGTTAACAAAAGAGGTCGAAAATTGGCTATTTTCAACCTACAGTACCTTAGGGTATTTCCAACCTCCCTATTGAAAACCATGCAAATTTATGGTAAAATTTACTTCATGATGGTCATAAGAGGTAATCATCCAAATGTTGTGATAAAAGTTACCAATGAAGATAGCTCTTTTACATTTGGTAAATGACCTCTTAAAATAAAAATTGATCAAATTTCTGTAATTTCAATGATTTTATGAAGGTTTAAAACTAGGTGGTCGAAAATAGCCTTAGACATTGAAGTGTCGGGTGGTTTTCAACCTCCCCACTAAAAGAAAGCACAGACAATTTGGAGCAAGTTCTGTTTGTGACAACATCCCAGCAACTTATTTTTATTTAGTTTATCAAGTCTGACCACTTAATAATCCAAAGAATGGGTATAAAGATATGAGGAAATAAGCAATGTGGCTTATGGACCATCATAAGAAAACACGATTTTTAACTAAGTTCATCTGCATTTGGCTTTTGAGTTCAGATTTTTTGTTTTAAATGGTTCAGGTCAAAAGGTGGGTGATTTTTAACTGCCATAAGTTCAAATTACTTGTTGATAAAGCCTTTGGAACTGTTGTTTCTTCAAGATATTTACAATTTGCAGAAAAGGCTTAGGCGGTCGGAAATACCCTGTAGGTTGAAAACCCCCTAGTTTACTCTACCCTACTGTGTTGTTTTAATTGTCCTTGGCTTTAGTTAAGGTTTGTGACATTTGCTGGACAAGTTCTGATCTATTTAAGTTGAAAAATAAGAAATTTTGAGTTTTGACCAGTTTTGACCACTTTTATGTGGTCAAAACTGACTGGTTTAAACCAGGTTAAAACCGGTTTTAACCGGGCGGTTTAAACCGCACCGGTTAAAACCGAACAACCCTGCGTAAAACTGACACGTTTAACTATTATGAAATGTTCAAGGATTATACTCGAGGTGGCATGCCTTATTAATTATTAGATAGTACACATGCAAGGCTCAGTTTAGCTAGCATGCTGATCGTTACGGGCGCTGTCTTTGCAAGCTGGGCGGGCGTGATATGTCTGCTATGTATGCGTGAAACAGTACGATGTGATTTTGAATCGGCCGTCAGATAGCTTACTTGCGTGCAAGATTTTAAGTGATATACATGTGATGTGGAAGTAACTTACTACGTGGCGATAGCCCGATCAAGCCGCAAGCTGATAAAAATTTCAACTTCGGAAACCAAGTACAGACAACTTTCAAACTTACACATAATTTCTAGGGCTCTTTTCATTCTCAGTCTCGGAGAATGTTTACCAAATTGGCAAAATGCTTTAGTTAATGGGGTCATCCTTTTTGCATGCATTTTTTTTAAGATTCGGGTAGTAAATTTGGAACCGGGTAATACGATGGCGGGCGGGTACCCAGGTACCCGGGTTACCCGTGCAAACAATATTGTAAACGAAGATAATTGGAACAGCATATGCTTTTAGTTTTTGTACCTTCCTACTAGTGTATATACCGTAGGCCTAACTCTCACCAACAAACAGCATGGATATTGCTGCAATCACTAATTTGTCTGTGCTAAAAAAATGAAGCCATGCTCTGTATCTTGCTGGTTTCTTATGAGGCTGTGGCACTGCAAAGAATTCCTTTCAGATGATTTTGAAGGGTTGTTTGAACACAACTCAGCACTTTCTAAGCTTGGCAGATACGACTTGCAGCTAGGGAGAGGTCGTCACCTAACTTCATTTTCTATTTTGGGCACATAATAGCAGGCCTCGATTTTCAGAAAAATTTGTGGTTGTCCTTGGGGCAATCAATTCCGTATATTTAGTTGTCCTAAGGAAAATGTGGTTGTCCGAAACATTTTGCGAATATTCACAGTACAAAACAGTAATTGTGTTTACATAAACTGGTGTGGAAGAATGAAGACAAAAACACTTGAAGTCTGAAATTATGATGGAAAATCTTGCAATGAGTTGATCAGTCAGCATATACAGTATAGCCTACTTTTTTAAAACAGATAAAAGCAAGCTGCTGGAATATGATTCATTGTGAGAGAAAAATGGTTGTCCATACGGACAACCAACTTCCAACTTTTGGTTGCCCGTATTGAATTTTAGTTGTCCCGGACAATAGGACAACCACGAAAATCGAGCCCTACTAATAGACTCCAAGCAGAAAAGCATCTGTAACTGTTAGAAGTGACTGAGTTGCATGCACAGTGCCAGTTCCCCATAACAACAAATGATTTCCAATCAATGAATTAAGACTTGCACAGCTGAACTCAAGTTATAATATGACGTAATACTGTACGTAAGCCCATGTGGCACCTAGGCATGTTTCCAATGCTAATGCAGCACACACACACACACTGGTTTACAAAAGTCTGTGAACATAGCTTATAAACTAAGGTGAATCCATGACATCAGAAAAAAAGCCTCATAAATATTTTGAGGCAGACTCGTTCATTTTGAGGTACAAAATTGGCGACGTCTTTTGCCTTTATTCAAGTCTGCAAGGCAGATTTTCCTTCAGAAAAAAATTGGAGCCTAATGTCTGCATTCTTTCAAACATGATGTGCCCCTGCCAAATTGCTTTGGCCTACTCTTTTAAGACAGCTTGTCAATGGTACAGTAGCAAAGGAAACATAGTTACATATATGTCTGTTATTTAAGATAAATATGCTACAATCTTGGACAAAACTGTTGGGACACCCCACATCATTACGTTGTGTATAGAGCGTCCCAAATTAGCCTTACTATCTCCAACATTACTGGGGAGCGGGGGTGTTCCAACTTGTGTTGTCTAACATTTTACATAGCAACATCATTCTAGTCTCATAATCCTATCCCAACTGGCTTTTTTTCAAACCAGAAAGCCAAAAGGCTTTGTGATTCCTTCTGCTAAAATATATGTTTTTTTTTCAAATTGACAGCATTTAATTATAAATTAATACAGGTTTCTATTCTTAGGAAATCTATCAGAAACTACCACCCTGTACTTCCAATAACTTTTACTAAAAGTGATACTTTCAGCCTAGTAAGAAATACTTTTAGGCCTAATCCTGGTAGGTATATTGTTCCACATAAACAGGTCAGCTTGCCACACATACATAGCTGTGCTTCAAGCACTGAGCTCATATGTTAACAACAGTATCCACAAAGTCCATTGTGATTGGTCAGTGTATTGTGTGTACAACACAAAGGGACTTTCAAATGCATGCTCATTGTAGTGTGAAGCTCAATATGACAACTAACCACTGCAGCCGTGCAACGCAAGTTTGATAACACATTCACAATTTTTTTGACCTCTGCTATGTTATTGTAACCTCCCTTTTTTGCTACTTTACCAGTTCTTTTGTGTTTATCAGTAGTCTGCTTGCTGCTTTTTTTCTTATCAGGGAGTGCACGTTTTCAAGCCCCCCGGGATTTTTGTGTACTTCCTTTCGCTTTTATATGTCCTCATATTCTTTTGTTGAGTTTATACTCTATATGTGCATGTTTATATGTAAAAGCGATAAAACAATAAACGAAACAAACAAAAACGAAACGAAACAATTTATTGGCAAGAAGGTACCACAACCGAAAAACTTGAAACAGTATCTCAGAAAAGTCTTAACTCTGTACATTCTGGATCCCCTGCAGATTGTATTGTATTGCCGTACCACTGTTCACGAAAGTCAATTTACTGTAGCTGTGTGTATTGTTTCTTATTGTAACCACATAGAAGGCATGAACCTAGTCAGTCCATGTACATTAATACATCAGCAGTTGCTTCCCAGTGGAGCTGACTCTGTTTGCTCAGGCCGCACACATGATCCTTTTCCAACCAAAGGCTGTTGCGTATCAAACAGTTGTCCTGCCTTGGTGCCAAGCTATCCATGTATGTAAGTACGTAAGTGCGTACTACTTACTGCATACAAAAGTATAGGCATTTATTTTATCACTCGCTGTTTTAACTTTTATGGATGTACCTACGGCTGTCTGCTTGATAGTGCACATGTAGGCCTACAGTGCATACTGGCATATATATCGCATGCATCATCGGAAGTTGGTTGCTTAAAAACTTGCAAAGTTGGAGAGTAGAAATCCTAAGCATAATGCCTAGAAAAGGCGATTTCCAGGGATCTAGGAGGGTAGCTTTTGCCACAATTTTCTCAGTATGCTCCACACCAACCGACGGTGGCACTCCGCTTAGTACTGACTTGGAAATTCTCTTGATCTTTAGTAAAATCCCCTGTGCATATGGCAAACTTTCAAAGCGGGGACGTTTTGGTCTGGAGACGTTTCGCCCGGATACCCTTTCTGTCAGGGTATAACAGCCTAGGCCCCTAACAAAATTAGGCCTATACCTAGGCCTACGCCTATGCCTAGGCTAGGGGCCTAGGCCTAGGCTAGGCTATGTAGCTTTAGCCTATGGAACATTTCATGTTCACTTCATGGATCTGGATCTGGATCTGGAAAAATACTGCACAACACTCCTGGTGGAGTCAAACGTGCAGGGTTGAGTGTGTGCATGTAGTTAGTCGTCCCGTCTGAGGATCCTCAAGGCTGCGCTCTTGAATTGCTTGGGGTCCTCGAGATCTGTAATGTTCTGGGGGAGCAGGTTCCAGTCTCTGACGGTCCGAGGAAAGAAACTGTATTTGTAGCAGTCCTTATTGGTTGCTATATTTGTAAAGCTATTAGAATGGTGATGCCTAGAGGGCCGCCGGGCCGGTTGTAGGTTGTTGATTGGCAAGGCTAGGAGGCCCAATCTGGCTTTGTGAAGAATTGCTAGCCTGTTGGCAGTACGCCTGTTTTTGAGACTATCCCACCCTAGGTCGTTTAGCATTTCAGTCACACTACTATGGGGGAATAGTCATTATAAACAAACCTAGCAGCCCTACGCTGAATTTGCTCAACCTTATTGGATAGGGAAGTGGTGTAGGGATCCCAAACAGAAGATGAATACTCCAATAAAGGCCTAACAAGTGTGAGATAGGCATTAGCTTTGACACTCCTGGGGCAGGAGTATAAATTTCTTTTAATAAAAGCCAAAGACCTATTTGCTGACGAAGTGATACGATTAATATGTCTATTCCAGGTAAGGGTATTAGAGATGTCAACTCCCAGATAAGTGTGGCAATTGGCAGACTCCAGGGTATCGTTATCTAGAGTATAATTAAAAAACTTGGGTTTCCTTGAGTGAGTAATCCTCATAGAAAAGCACTTCTTGGTATTAAAGTGCATTTGCCATTTATTTTGCCACTCAGAAAGGGTGTTTAGATCATTTTGGAGCTGAACCTGGTCAAGATTATTCTTTATCTGTCTATAAATTACACAGTCGTCAGCAAAAAGTCTTACTTCAGAAGAGATATTATCAGGCAGGTCATTAATATAAACTAAAAACAATAGGGGACCCAAGACTGTACCTTGGGGAACACCAGAGATAACATCCACCCAATCAGAAAAATCACCACTCACTACGACTCTCTGCTTCCGGGACTTAAGAAAATTAGCAATCCAGTTAAGGGTGTTGCCTCTAATACCATAGTTTTGTAATTTACAAAGCA
Organism: Holothuria scabra; assembly: GCA_037179385.1. Taxonomy (NCBI): domain Eukaryota; kingdom Metazoa; phylum Echinodermata; class Holothuroidea; order Aspidochirotida; family Holothuriidae; genus Holothuria; species Holothuria scabra. The sequence goes on from CM074180.1 coordinate 20,797,487, forward strand.
GACGGTTATGAGGAACCGTATCAAAAGCCTTAGAAAAATCCATGATAATCATGTTCAAATTTTTCTATTTTTTAGAGTTGCATGTGTGAAACTCCACCCAGGCTATCCATGTTTGGCCTTAGTTAGGGGGATTAAGACGTTAGTAACGTTGTTTGGCCTAGCCTCGCGTTCAGTGAGGCTATTATATAGTATTACAGCATTAACTTAGGCTAGGCCCTAACCCTACACTACAGTTAGGCCTAGGCCTAGGCCTAACGTAGTTTTACACTAGCAGATAAACCCTGACACAGTGCCACTGAGAAAACAAGTATAACGTTAGGCCTAACTTTAGGCCAGGTATCATGATTTACCTCTAGTAGTTGTTGGCTTGCCTGTGGTGATTACTAAATTCGCAAGCAGATCAACATCATCCAAATTCAGCTAGCTCGTTTCACCGTGCACTGCCCTAACGTAACCCATTAGACCTATGCTACACTGCGGACGTGCTAAGTTTATTGCTTCGGCGGCTCCACAGACTCTGGTATGACTACTTCACAAAACACGTAAGTTAGGCCCGTAACATAACGTAAGGTATAGTTCACGTTTCTGGCTGTATGGTTAGGCCACATAGATAATCTTGTTTGGGAAAACATCACAAAGATTTTATCAGACTGCCAGTGGTATGTGCTGGAAGAGGGCGTTATTCCAATTTGTATGAATAGTGTCGAGGGCGCGGCAAACTAAATTCTACTAAACTTTTTGTTTCTCAAGTCACTAGCAGGGCGGATCTAGGAATTTTCGTTAGAGGGGCGCGCTGACGGTCGATCATCTGCCCTATCGAACGCCACCATCAGTTGGCGCGGAGTGTACAGAAAATTTTGAAAAATCGCGACCCCTCAGATAGCCGGAAATGGAATTTCCCAGGCTTGTAAGTAGAACCTAAGCAGTCGTTACTTCGAAAAATACTGGTAAAATTACAATTATGGCAGAAATTGTTTTGCACATATTAGCACAGAACGTTTCCCCTAATTATCTCGTTTGTGTGACCAAAAAAAATTGTATAAAATACTCTCTAGTTCATTAAAAAGGGAAGAAACGGGATCACAGATTGTATAAAATAATTGAATATAGACATTAAGCTCATGTGAAGTTTGGCCATGCGCTTTTTATACATTCTATACTGTACACCGTGACTCCACATCTGATGAACCCAAATAGCAGGTGGTAAAAAAAGTTTAGTGTTCTACATAAAACGTGGTCCGAAATAGGGTTTAGACCTTCGATATCACTCTACTGACCCTTTTTCGGAAAACTTGAAACTGTGTGAAATTGCTATTAGTTTGTAACAATTATAATTATATACTGGTTTGAAAATTATAAGATAACACAATTTTATGTAGAAACAAGAAGATTTAATGATCGATTTAGTGAAAGTAAGAAATAAACTTTGAAAAATTTTAGGGGGGAGCGCGTCGGGTGCGCCCCGCCACTGTATTGAACCAAGTTTCCCTGATTGGGCGGATGTTATCTCTAGTGTCCCCCTAAATGCAGTCCTGGGCCCCCTGTTATTTTAGTCTATACTAATGACCCGCCTTATAATATCTCCAAAGTCAGCCCCTTTGCTGACGATTGGGTAATTTATAGACAGATACAGGCAGACGGACAGATTTGTATCTTAAAGACGATTTTGATTTCAAAGTAAGGGATGATCTGGGTAATGTTTTTTAAATAATGCTGAATCTCTCTTTTTCGAAGTGCATAGTTTAAGCACAAAAATATTATTGTTGGTGTAATTTATCGACCTCCTGGCCAGTCAATTTCTGATTTTAATCATAGTTTATCTGTCCTTTTAGAGACAATAAATGATGAAAACAAAAGATGCTTTCTGATGGGTGACTTCAACATAGATCTTTTAAAAGTGTCAGCTGGAAATGATTATGAATATTTTTTTAAATTAATGACCCTATATTTTCATCATTGTGTTGACAAGCCCACAAGGGTTTCCTCATCTTGTTCTTTACTTGATAATATATTTTCAAATGTATTTGATGCAACTGTGACGAAAGCTGGTGACTGTGTCAGACCATTATCCTCTATTTTTCTTTTGTCATTCCCCCCATACACCACTTCCCCTAGTCAACTATGAAACGCAGGATTAGTCCTGGAAATGTTTCCCGTTTAAAAAGTGAACTGGCTTCGATCAACTGGGAAATCGTCATAATGTTTGGATTCATATAGCGCATTATATGTTTGTTCAACATCTCAAAGCGCTTCACAACCATTACCCCTGGTCATTGGTAACTCGTCAAACCCACACTATAAAAGTGCTGTTCGTACCCGGCACAATGCCACTTCATCGTATCCCCTGGGGGACAGCCCATAGGAGCAGCCACATACAGCGCATCACTATACAAGCTACCTCACAGGTACCCATGTAACACCTAGGTGGAGAGAAGCAATCGAGATAAAGCATCTTGCTCAAGGAAACAACATAATGACATAGGTGGGAATCGAACCGGCTGTCCTTAGATAACAAGTCCAATGCCTTAACCAATGTCTCATGTCTGATAATTCTGCTGATTCAGCTTATAGTTCTTTCTTAAATATCTCTCGTCACTCTTTTGATCGATGTTGTCCATATTGTCCAGTAAAAAACAAACTCAATCGTACGTTGAAGTCTCAGTGGTTATCAATAGGAATCTTAAAGTCCATACAAAGGAAAAGCAAGCTTTTCAAAAAAAATTAAAATTAATCCTACGCCTGTTAACAAAAATGCTTGCTGTTTGTATCTAAATATGCTCATACTGACATCATTCGAGTGACCAAGAAAATGTATTATTATGATGTCATTGAATCCAATAAGAACAATAGTACCCAACTATGGACAATTCTAAATAGCATTCTTAACCAAAAATGTAAGGTCCACTCAAATAACTTGTTTATGTGTGAGGATGGTCTTAGTAACAATCGCTTGAATATTGCAAATAATTTTAACAATTATTTTGCTTCTGTTGCCCATTCATTAGCTAACCATTTCCCGTCAGTAAACGTCAACCCATTGAGTTTTATCTCCAGTAATGCCCAAGCATCATTCTTTATGTTTCCCACTTGTGTTGAGGAGTTGTCAGCAATCGTTATGAAGATGGAAACGGAAAGAACTGTGGTTTTGATGAAATTAACCTTGACTTGCTTAAGCAAATCTTTCATGTTATTGTAACACCTTTGATTCATATTATCAATCTTTCTTTTGCTTCTGGCATTTTTCCTTCAGAACTTAAAATTGCGAAGATTACCCCTCTTTTTAAATCAGGTGATGCACAAACCTTTTCAAATTATAGGCCTATTTCTATATTACCTTCTATTTCTAAGATTGTTGAATGGCTGGTTTATAATAGGCTGTATAACTTTATTTCCAAACATGATATACTTTATAAAAATAAGTACGGTTTCCGAACAAATCATGCTTCGTACAAAAGCGTTTGATACTGTCATGTAGTATGGTGCACTCTTCATGACCTTTAGCAGACGTCGTCTTGTTGTTTACAAGCAACTCTCCCTTCCTTTTGTTTTAGATTCCAAGGGCCCTTTCTGTTTCTCGTCACGTGTTACCGGTGGACGTGACAAATTACTCAGTTCCACGTGCACACTGTAACCGATATTTTCAAGGCGTGACCAGTTTCACCCTTTGCAGCCTCCTCATTGGTCATTTATATCAGCACACTCATTTACTTCGGTACGTCATAACTTTTGACCAATCAGGGGACTTCAGGTGTTCGGATCTCGCACGAGGTTCCCAAGACCGAGCGTGCGAGCTGGACACTCGTGCATCAGACATCAGATGAGGAGCACTTGAGTAACCTGTAGATATTTGATTAATATTAGGCCGGCCGAATAATGTATAGATAATTCTTTTTGGAACTTAATCAACGAATAAATCATCATTAAATCGATTGGAGCTCTCCATCTGTTTTTTTCTGTTTCTGGCTACTGCGCAGGATCCCCATACTAGCTGCATCGACACTACTTTTTAATACGATTGACCTCACCATTTTACTCAGGAAACTTTCTTTGGATGGTATAAGAGGGACTGCTCTATCGTGGTTTAAAAGTTACCTTAAGAATCATTCACATTTTGTTTCCTTTCTTGGTGTTAACTTCTCTACTCTTCATTGCAATATGGGTGTTCCACAAGGTTCAATATTAGGTCCTTTACTTTTTATTTTATCTATAGAAGCTGAAATCTATTCAAATATTGCCGCATTTGCAATCTACGTTCTCCTGAAGTTCACAATTTTCCCCAAGAGAAATGGAGATACCGGTTCCCTTAACTCTCATCCACCAGGCCATGGCACGGATCAGAAATGCCCAGAGTTTGGGTCCCTAAAAAGTGTATGTATTATCATTTTTCATAGATTGATTTTTTATTCACACTATTTGAGAATTGGCAGACACATGAGATTCGCATTTCAAGGCTGGGTACATCCAGCTTAAAACACGTGGGAAGTGCCGTTTCCAGCCATCAGGAGGGTTTGTAAAACCTAAAATTCTCTTGTACGTTACGCGCCAACCGATGATGGCGCTCCGCTTTGATAGTCTTGTCGCGTCTGACCCTCGGAGGTACCAGGCCCTCACTTGTTACCTAGGCCCCCAAAACTTAATTCCATCCTGGGTACGCCACTGCTCACCTTGAAGCAATACACTGAGATTATATCTGGATGAGGATGAATTTCAGACAATTTTGGGAGGGGCTTCAGTAAGAAGGTTAGGAGAATTGGTACTGTTTGGGGTGAGAGAATTGGGCCCTTAAGTGTAGCTATTTATAACGGATATCATTTCACCAACAACAGATTTTTGAGAAACTTTTGCAGAAGCCTCGGCGACTTGAATTTAGATGATGGCATTTAACAAGGTACGAAGCTCTATTTAGGACATGGTAAAAAGGTTAGAAAACTACCCATCATTTATGTTGTTCTTGCATATCTCGATGTTAGCAAATGATCATTTGTGATCGTCGAATTGACACACAGTGCTAGACTTCATAAAAGTTTAATATTGCTAATGCATGATGCACCCCTTGGGCGTTTGTTTGCCACCCCCCCCCCCTTACAATGAAATTTTAGCTACGCCATTGGACTATATTCCTCAAGGAAACTCACAGTTCCGAATTTTCCTTACAAACACGGCCGAGAGGTTTTACCATGAGCATGTAATGTCCAAAATGGTCTAACAGTGTGGCCTGCCCCGACAGCCCAACTCTAGCAACGGTAATGAAAATAGGCCAGGCCGTTTTCGGCCACACATAATGATAAACAGTAATGCGAGAATGTCTCCCATGCGAAAAAGTCTAACTGAAAATCCTTTTGAAGCCACGTTGTAACCTGACAGATTTTCAAATATGTTGGAAGTTTGGACCTTGCAATTGAATGCAACGAAGATTCTTAAGAGAGTCAGAAACAGGTATGTTTTCAATTCCGTTGCATAGTTTTCCTCGTAAAGAAACAAGAGCCAGGGACGTAGCTGGGCTTTGTGGAGACCGGGGCAATTAAGAAACGAAATTGGCGTCCCTCTCCCCATCTTCCGGGAGTATCTTATGAATACTTACACCACTCAAGATCTTAAATAGAACAAATGTTAAAGTCTGACCCAAAGGACTTCAATAATTGCATTGTTCATGTTTAAACCACAGACACAACGTTTTGATTTTCTTGAAATACTTACTTTACTTGATTTATTTATTTAAATGACGATGAGCTATAAGAGCAGTTGATTACAGGTTCACCTTTCGTCTTTTTGCCTCTGCGAATATATCGATAACATCATCAAAATCTAATGTATTGGTTTCCCCAGACTCGATGCTGAGGAGTGCCAATGCAGTTAGTCTTGGCTGTCCCATGGTGGCTCTGAGATAAGGGAGAATAAGTTTTAACTTGCTGAAAGACCGTTCACAACTAGCTATGGAATTAAATAGCGACAGTCAGGGGTGGCGCCAGCGTGGGGGCCGGGGGCATGCCCCCCGTCGGGGAACACTGCCCCTACCCCCATCGGGGAAGGTCAGCGGTTTCGTCGGGGAGGACTAAAAATAATAATAAAAAAAATAATTAAGAACCTAAGAGGACTGAAGTTACTAGCTGGTCTATCTTGAACATATTTTTTGTTTTGTAATTCTATTCAAATGAATATTGGAATCGATATTCAATCACTTTTTCTTAGCTCTGTTATACCTCATTCCTTGTACCTTGTCCTACTTCATCCCTTGTCGGGGAAGGAAGGCATTTTTTGCGGGATGCCTAAAATGAAAAAAGTAAAGGGCTGAAGTCACTGGATGGATGACCATGAACTTTGTTTTTCTTTTTTAATTAATTTTTTCCTTTTGTTACACTATTTTCATGCATATCTGAATCGGTTTTAATCACTTCTTACTAGCTCTTCTATCCTTCTTCCCATCTTCAATCCGTGCTGGCAAGGTCATGCCCCCATCGGGAAGACTGCCCTCACCCTGTTGTTGAGAAAATCCAATTCCGTCGGGGAGCCTTCATCTACATGCCCACCATTAAAGATGTGGGCCTGATAACTTCAGTCACTCGGACCATGTTCTTGATTTTGCTACTAGAAGATCATATTCTTCAAAGAAACTCACAGTTCGGAATTTTCCTTACAAAAACGGACGAGTTGCTTTTAATGTTCAATCAGTGCCCACCAGGGGTGGCGCCAGTGGGGGGGGGGGGCGGGGGCATGGCCCCCCGTCGGGGACCACTGCTCCCCCCCCCTGTCGGGGAAGGTCGGCGATTTCGTCGGGGAGGCCTAAAAATAAATAATAATAATAATAATAATAAAGAAAAAGAAAAAAAACGTACAAGGAATGAAATTACTGGATGGGTGAACATATTTTTTGTTTTGAAATGCTATTTGAAATACATATCGGAATCGATTTTCAATCGCTCCTTCTTTGCTCGGTTAATCCTCATTTCAGGTACCTTGTCCTATCTCCTCCCACGTCGTGGAAGGACGGCAATTTCCTTCGGGAGGCCTAAAAGTGGACGTAAAGGACTGAAGTTACTGAAAGGATGATAATGAACTTTTTTTCTTTTTGAACTATTTTATTCTTTTGTAACGGTATTTTAATGCCTATCTGAATCTATTTCAATCACTTCTTACTAGCTCTGTTATCCTTCATCCTATCTTCAATCCTCAAGGTCATTCCCCCGTCGGGGGCATGCCCTCAAAATTCTTAATTTTCCTGACAAAAACAGACGAGAGGTTGTTCAAGTGCATTCGGTGCCCAATTTTCTGTCACCTGGGCTGTCCCTACAGCTGAATTCTAGTAACGGTAATGAAAATCAGACAGGTTTTTTTCAGCTACACATAGGCTGATGATAAACAGTAGTGTGAAAATGTCTCCCAATAAGTCTGAGTAAAATTCATTTGAAGCCACCTTGTAACGTGACATATTTTCAAAAATTCAAATACATTGGAAGACAAATCATTTATAGTCTGGAGTTCGGGAAGTCACGTGGAAAATCTCATCTTTTTAGCGGGCCTTGCAATGGACTACAACGACGATTCCTTTACAGAGTTTTCCCCCGAAAAGAGACAAGAACATTACATCTAATTAATTGCAGCAGTACCCTTTTATCTGGTAATTTTCTGATCACTTAGCAAGTTGAGTTTTTCTATCGAAGTGAAACTTTCATTTTAAAGGAAAGCCCAAAATAACGACTGCTTCATTGCTTGTTACAAGTCTGGAAAATGCCTGTTCCGGCTGTCTGAGGGGTTAGATTTTTAACAATTTTCTGTACGCTCCGCGCCAACTGATGGCTCCGCTTAAATAGAGTGTTTTGGTCGAACAGATTACTTAACAGAACATTGCAAGCTAGCAAATTGTTCTTCGTTTTGGGACAATATTATGAAGTGAAATTTTATTGCGAAAGAAAGCTCAAAATAATGACTTTTTTTTAGGTACGAGCCCGGGAAATGCCATTTCCTGCTATCTAGAGGTTCTTAATTTTTAAAAAATTTCTGTGCCCTGCACTTTGATAGTCGTTCTGGCAAAATTACATTTTTCGGACAAAAGAGACAACTCTACACCTCCGAAACTGAAACGTCGTTCCCGTACGTCTATGTCAATATATAAAATATAAAGCTTCAAATGTATGGGAAGCCAAACTGTTTCCGCGGGAGAATTTTCCCAATATGGCCCGAGGGCCTTAATCTGCATGATGATATTCATTAACCCCGACCAAACTACAGATCACACCCTACTTGATTTTCTTGTAAGAAGATTAGATTCTTTCATTAAACCCTTAAATCTGTCATAAAATTACAAGTTTTCTCCAGTATAAGTTTCAGATTGTTGAAAGTGGCAAAATTTTCCAATTTCGATGGATACTCCGTACAATAAATAACCAAAACCAAATATGTGAATCACCCCAACATTCTACCAAATTGTGCTCTTGAAAGCCATATCACTTAATAAAAAACCCAAATATTTCATAATAACTGTACCCCAAACCAAATTTTCTTCAATTAAATTCCAAAGTTTCTCCAATAAAATAAGCTCTTAATTTTCAAATCTTCGTTCAAAAAGGAAAAACCTTTTCGGGCAACCTATTCTCGTGTTGAAGCATTAGTACGTAGGCCTAGTACGATTAAATGCGAACCCCAAAATATTTTCGGCTGTCGCCTACATAACGTTTTTTATTTTTCCCATATTGGGGACAGATCCTTCAGTAAACACCCCAACTTTTTAATGGTCCTCATAAAAGCAAAATTTCTTTAAAAAATTAAATTTTGTCTTCAAAATAAACTTCAGATTTTTAAGTTTTTGTTGAAAAGAAGACCAAAAATTTCGCACGCTACGCGCGCCTCAAAATGTTAAGTCACGTCCCCCTGGACTAACTCAAAGCCTTTGTCGGGGCCTTGAAATGCTGGCCCCCCTGTCGGGGAAATCCTGGCGCCATCCCTGGTGCCCACTGGTCTGCCATCTGGCCTGCCCAGACAACCGAATTATAGGAAGGGAATAAAAATCGGCCAGGCCGTTTTCAGCTACACCTAATGATAAACAGTAGCGTGAATATATTTCCCCATAAGTCTGAATGAAAATTCATTTGAAGCCACCATGTAACGTGACATATTTTTAAATGCGTTGGAAGTAAAATCATTTATGGCCTGGAGTTGGGGCATTCACGTAGAGAATTTCATCTATTTAGGGGACCTTGCAATTGAATACCACGAAGATTCTTAGTAGAATAATAAAAAACAGTATGTTTTCCATACCGTTGCATAGTTTTTCCCTGAAAAGAGAAGGGACCATTACATGTAATTGTAGCAGTACGGTACCTTTTATCTGGTAATTTTCTGCTCACTTAAAAAGTTGAGTTTTTTCTATTGAAGTGAAACTTTCATTTCAAAGGAAAGTTCAAAATAGCGACTGCTCCATTTCTAGTTACAAGTCTGGGAAATGCCATTTTCGGCTGTCATATATATAGGGGCTCGATTTTTCAACAATTTTCTGTACGTTCCGGGCCAATTGATGGTGGCGCTCCGCTTAAATAGTGTTTTGGTCGAAAAAATTACTTAACAGAAGAATACATGTTTGCACATTATTCTTGTTTTGGGCAGTATTATCAAGTGAAAATTCCATTGCGAAAGAAAGCTCAAAGTAATGACTACTGTGTTTCTAGTTACCAGCCTTTTTCTGCTGTCTGGGGGTTCTCAATTTTGAAACAAACATCTGTGCGCTCAACTTAGATAGTCTTTGGGGCAGAATTACATTTTTCGGACAAAAGAAAAAAGAAAGAAAAAACAATTCTGTTCCCTCCCAGACTGCATCGCCTTCTTACGCCTTTTTCAATATATAAAATATAAAACTTCAAATATATGGGAAGCCAAACCTTTTCAGCGGGAAAATTTTCCAATTTGTCCGAGGGCATTATTTTGCCTGATGATATTCAGTAACCCCAACAAAACTACATATCACCCCCTATTTGATTTTTCCTACTGGGAGGTGAAATTCTTCCATAGAAATCCCAACATCTGTCATAAAATTACAATTTATCTCCAATATAACCTTCAGATTGTTAAAAGTGGCAAATTTTCCAATTTTGGAAACTCAGTACAACAAATAACCAGAAAACTTTGTTAATCACCCCGACATTCTACCTAATTTGGTTCTTGAAATGCATATCACTTAACGAAGAACCCAAATTTTTTATTATAACCTTACCAAATACCAAAATTTCTGCAATAAAATAAGATCTGAATTTTCAAATGTTCGTTCAAAAAAGGGGTAAAACTTTTCGGGCAAACTTCTAGTCTCGTCTTGAGAGCTTAGTACGTAGGCCTAGAACAATTAAATGAATAACCCCAACAGAATTTCAGCTGTCTCGTATAAAACGTTTTTGAATTTGCCCATATGGGAGCTGGATTCTTAAATAAACACCCCAACATTTTAAAAGTCCTTACAAAAGCCAACTTTCTTATATAAATTTAAAATTTTCTTCAATATAAACTCAAGATTTAAGTGTTTGTTAAAAAGGAAGCAAAAAAATTTCGGCGCGCTACGCGTGCCTCAAATTCTGTTACGTTACGTCCCACCGGAACTTACTCATCGCCTTTGTCGGGGCCTTTAAATGCTGCTCCCCTGACGGGGAGCTTGGCCCCCCTGTCGGGCAAATTCTGGCCTCACCCCTAGCCACAGTGAGCATAATCTGAATAGCAAACTCGTGTAGAAATTCTCTGTCTTTCTAATAAAATACGCAGGGAGTCTGTAGGGTGTATGGTTAGCCAGCGAGAATTCATGCAAAACTTGATGGATTGTTGCCGATTTATGCGTTCATTTGCCCCTTCTCTAGTTTACATTGACATTTAATTGTGTCAATATTACAAAATTATTTCATTAAAAGATGAAATTGCTATATCAATGCAAATGATAGGTCCAACATCTTTTTAAGTGATCTCGATTTGGTGCCCCCCAGAGGTGGCGCCCAGGCAACTTGCCCCCCCCCCCCAGCTACTCCACTGACAAGAGCATAACATCTAATTGTAGCAGTACCTTTCATCTGGTAATTTTCTGATCGCTTAACAAGTCGGGTTTTTTGCTGAGCTGAGCGTCACTTGCAGTTGGCGCGGAGCGCACAGAAAATTTTGAAAAGTCGCGAACCCTTACGCTACCGGAAATAGCATTCCTCATGCTAAGCAACAGGGGTGTAAAGAATTACAGGGAAAGGGACAAGCACTCAAATTTTCCTTTGAAGTGTGAAAACCACTATATTAGGGACGAAATTTGCGGGGGGCGAAGAAATTTTTGCCCCTTTTAAACAAATATTTAAAGATATGGAGCTTTTATTGCAAACAAGTTTTGGATTCTGGGTCTCCTGTTAGTAAACCGCTTAAATTGGAGAAAACTTGGGTTTTTATGGCAAAAAATGTGAAAATGGCACTGTAGTTGCCGGTGTCACCCGATGATCTTGTGTCACATACAGCAATTATTCGATATTGTCATTCCCGGAGCTCGGTAAAGATTACCAAACTGATCAATAAGCGAACATTACCGCATCACGAATTGGAATTTGCGGTGGGCAGAAAATTTTGATTTCTTGGAACAATTACAAATATGGAGCTTGAACTGGCGAGGATTCGGAATTTCTAGAAGGAAAATTTGGAAAAATCACACTGTATATAACTAGTGTCACAATTGGCAACTTTCATAATTTTCCATCTTTCTGAGCCTGAGGGGGAGGGGAGGGAATCACCCCTGTCTCCTTGTAACTACGTCACTGCTAAGCGGTCACTATTTTCAGCTTTCGTTTGAAATAAATTTTTCATTTCAATGAAAATGAGCAAATTGCAAGATGATCAGAAAGTTTCCGAATAAGAAGTATGTGGAAGTAAGTATGTGGCGGGGAACGCAAAAACATCGTTTTTTAGCAATTCTTTTTACCCGCAAGTCTCCTTTTTGGGGAAAAATCCAATCGTTCGCTTATCTCAATTTTAAGTTAACGACAGCTCGTACAACATATAAGGCAAAGTAAGTGTGACAATAGCACCTGCAAATGGAAAGGTGTCCGTCTCCAATTTTTCTCAAAATCATTTTGGCGTAGGTAAATAATCTTCACCACTGCTTTTAGTTTTTAATTTTCACACTGAAATCCAGTCAAATATTGCCCGTACGATTTGAGATCTGCGTCCTTCTAAAATAACAATTTTCCGCCCCTACTTCAGGCCACAGATCAGTAATACTAATACCCCTTTGTGCCGACCATTCATGAATTCCCCCCTGGAACCCCATAACAGACGGCTAGATTCCATGCCATTATATCCTCTTGGAGAGTGCAATGATCCATGTTCATTCATATTAATGGGAAAATCACAACATTTGAGGGCAAATGCTGAAGGGAGGACTGACTGGTCATGGTTGGTCAACACTGTGAAAATCCAGATATATGCGAAGCCCAGTGGGTTTAGAGGATGGGCCCTTTAAAATTCAATGCTAATAATACTCAGGGACAGATGGACCTTGAAGTATGGTTGTACAATATATTTCATATCAATCACACATGAAGATGTTTACAGTAACATCAAACAAAAGAATGAAACTTAGTTACAGATGACTAAGGGCAGTATTAACTTATCTGACAAGTACAGACATTGAATCTGACATTGGAACTGATCAAACTAAAAAATGAAAATTAAACAATCAGTCAAATATCATGTTTTGAAATGTTTTCTACAGACTCCTATGCACACAATTACATACCAGTATAATGCAATTCCCCTCTCCTGTCTTTGATACAACACAAGCTGGTCCACAGCAGAATGCTGTGGGTACACCAGAAATAGTATTGTGCTATGGTCTGCAACATTTCCCATAAGGTACAGAATATACAGTCCTACATTACAACCATGCCTGCAACCAATAAGAGCATTTCATTCCATTTACCAATATGGTCCCACAGCAGCAAACAGCAAAATGAAAATGTTTCTAATACATAATTTTTTTTATCCTTAAGCATCTTGGAATACCATTCTTAACCTAAGTGAACTGACTTAAAGAAAGTTCAAGTTAGTGATAAAGTAAGTCAGTTTTAGTTAGTAAGTTGGTTTTTCAGTTAGTGATGAAATGACTCAGGTGGGGTTATGAAATCTTCCACAAACACCCTATATTGTTTTGAATTTGTAAAACATATTTAAGGAAACACTTTACAATACAATCATCTTTTATTCTGAAGACTGGATGACAAATTCGAAGGTACCATAATTTCTGGCTGGCAATGATGTTTGCACCATCAACTTTGTTTCCTACCAGTAGCATAGCCAGGGGAAAGGCCATTGGGCCACTCCCTCCTCCTCACTGGTGATAATTTTTTTCAAAGGTACTAGAAATATATAAAATATCTCAATACAAATTTTACTTCAAAGGAAAACACATGTGGCAGCAGACTGCATTGGGGACTATATTCCCAACCTTAAGAACTCTCCCCAGGTCAACGATTACATGACATGCTGAATGCTCCTCCCCCACCCCTGGGGGAAATCTTGGCTATGCATTAGAGTGTATTTTTGTATCCACCTGCAACACGAGTGATGAAAAGATGACAAATGTGTAAAATATTTCAATGAAAAGAACCCTGAGATATTATGAAATTCTGGAAAAACTGCTTTGCTTGGCTGAGATAAGTTTAAGCAGCCATGAGTTACACTATATTATTAAGAACTGAAAGGCATATTCTTCTCATGTTACTTCATTTATTTTTTAAAGTAATATTTACTTGCGTCGAAAGTCACACTTCAAATAATAAGGCAGTAGATTTTCAAGGAAAACAAGTAAATACCTTTAGTTCTTTCTGACAAAGAGTAACATACAAAGATTACCTCATTTAAGTTAAACAAACCTGAATAAATCTAACCAACTTAAAACAGGTAATACTTTAATATTCAGACATCACTTTTAAAATAATCTCACAACAAAATGTACAATGCAAAGTAAGAGAGAAAAATAAAAATATGTACTGCTAAACTGAGGGACAAGGGAATTAAACAAGTAATTTCATTACAATCGAACCATCAATACTGAATATACACATAATATGGAAATACAGTTAAGAGTACATAGAAGATCTCCCTTTACACAATAAATACTGAAGAATTTGATGTTACTTCAACTTTCTTAAATTTGGTTTTGCTACTTCTTGACTTGTGTTTCAAGAATTAAATCACATTAATCCAGAAGTCCCCATTCTTTTCTTTTTTAAGTTGTCCCTTTAACAACAAATACTGAAGAATATGACATAATTTTACCTTTCTTGAATTTGGTTTTGCTACTTCTTGACTTGCGTTTCAAGAATTTAATCACATTAATCCCAAAGTCCCCATCCTTTGCCTTTTTTTAATACACATATAGTAAGTGAAGGGTTATAACTTAACAACTGGCATACATTATAATTGTTTCAATATATACAATTTAAGGATACTGTAAGCTTTATAATGAGATTGCTTGCACCATTTTGCAATTTCAACTTATTGCCAAGTTACCATTTATAACATTCAAGGACTCTTCTCACAAAATCACTTCAGGCAAACACTAAAATGACAATGTGTTTACCTCTGTGCAAATGCCAAAAAACACTATCTGCCATTTTCCTTGCCAACATCAACCTAAAATAACAAATATCACACATCACCACTGCACATCTGTTCTCTCAAATCGTTCCCAAGCTAACGAAATATGAATTTATTATTTCATGAGAAAAGTTCTATAAATGTTTACATCACAATCTTTAGGAAATGTTTTTGGTGTCATTTGTTTTTCTCAAGTTTCCTGCAGATGGCATGCTGTTTAAAAGTTTTGTTACACAAAATACACAGACTGTGCGGCTGAGTTTCTCAAGAAGATAAAAAAGGAGATATCAAAGGCAAACCTTGTGCTAAACACTTTCTGAGTTTAAATCAGCAATCATAGCAAACAAAATATGTTCCAAAACCATGGAGCTTAAACTGATATAACAATCAATATGTGAGGTCATCATTCATGACAGACTTTAGGAGTTCAGGGACAGAAAAAAAAGGTTGTTTGCATTTTCTCACATTCTTATGTAATCACAAAATTTGAAAGTTGTGTTAACTTCCCTCCAATACGCTGTCCACCAAAAGTACATTAGATCCCATAATAATTCACTTCAATTTATATTTAATGTATACGGATCCTCGCCCCCATTTTTAATGTGATGTAATATCAAAGTATAAAAGTTCAAAGGAAAAACCAAACATGTACAATTTATAAAACTTTCAGGAGAAATTGGGACTATAGCACTGCAAACTGGATCAGGGGAAATTCCATATTTAAAAAAATTCAACATCATGTCAATCTATTGACGAATCCGATTAGCGCTTGTGTTTAGTGCCTGTAGGCAGCCATTAGTGGGGTCGATCAGCCTGAATCTTCTTCATCTACTGTCTGTATGAATTTCAAACCCTCATTTTCAGTGAAATTGAGGGAATCATGATACAATTTAGTGCACAACCATCTATGATAAAGGTAAAGCAAGGAAACTGAAAGATTAAAAGGTGACAGACCCCAGTTATGGCAAACTGAATTCAGGCCATCAACTGCTGTCCCGATTCGTCTATATAGTCCTTAATGACAACACAACTTGACATTAGAAACCCCCATTCTTGAGGGCATGCCTGTACATATATATAGGGTTTGCACTGAAAAGGGGCTGAAATATGGAAGGGGAAAATCTCCCATGATGTCACATGAGAACTATCTATAGACATCTACTTTTCGTTTTTGATTTCAATGGGTACTGTTTCTTCCCTACAAGATTGCAAAAGTTTCACACTTAGTACAAACTCAGTAGATACTCAGTACTACCCTCCATGCACATTTGCTTATTTTTAACATATTTGTCCTTAAAGGACACATAGAATTTTTATTTGAATATACAGCTGAAACATACCTGTTAAACTGAGTACTTTTGCCTCAACTTTGTTGATTACTGATTCATCAACGTTTTAGGAAAATACCCAGCACGCTTTGTCTTTTAGACTCCCAGAGTGAGTATGACAAGAGCAAATTATTATTTTACATCTTGCCATGTAAACATTTTCTTTTAAATTAAATTTGCATTAAATTCGCACCATATCTTACTAAAACAATGAAAGATTAATAAATAAACAAATAAACAAATCCAAATAACCTCATTCCAACATCAAAATCATACATGCAATCACTTTTCCATTGTAAGATGGAACTATCATTGAACCGTAATACACTGTTAACTTGGCAAGGATTTGGTCATATTCTTAATGTCTAAAGTAATAAGATAATGCATCACATAAAATAAGAAACTAGAAACATTTTCATTGGATGTGTAAAAGTATCAGAAGATATGGAACATGTGACTGAGGGCAATGAATGAGAATCTTTTCTTTATTAAAAGATCAAGCTAGAGCCCAAGTTTTGATAACTGACAGTAGTTGTGGTACAGTGTGTACTTTTTTATTGGGTGGGGGGCAAGGTGTTCTGTCAAAAATTACTTGTAAAAGTCCTATGTCAACAAGTGTAATTCCAAAATGTGGTGTGGGGAGACATTTCCCCCTGTCCAGCTTGAATTGACAACCATACTTCTGACTATGTGCCATGTAACAGTCAGTCTGCAAACATTTTACTGGAAAAGGTCAATAAAACTGTATACTTCAAATCAGGTTATTTATCTTCATATAAGCAAAATAGTAATTTTTCTTTCTTTTGGTTCTCTGATGGCATGGAGTGCAATAAAGAAAAGGAATGTTAATAGATATTGGTACAATTATTTAACATAGACACCTCTGTTTATTTTTATGCATGATACATACATATATATAGTTACACTACATTCATAGACTTAAAACTAACCATACAAAACAGCCGCACATCTACAAACAGGATGGCAGAATGGTGTTACAACCAAACACACCTTATAACAAACAAGGTTACATCAAAATGCTGTCATGAAAAAGTTTCAGAACACATGACATTGAACCACAAAATTTAACCTAAATCCTGCAGAATGTAACTTGCAGCACATGGCACAGATGTTGCCATGAGTCCTTCAAACTTAAATGTAGAACCTGCACATTCCAGTTACAACTCTCATGTGACTAGTCACCAGCCACTGGCATAGAATCATAAAAATAAAAAGGCCATTCTATATTCTACCCCTGATAGAATGTGCCAGACGAAAAATCTAAGGGTGGCTGCAATTGTATTTACCTTCCAATGATGTAACTTTAATAGTGTGTACTTTATTTTTTTCTGGTTATGAGAAAGGCAATTAAAAATAAGCACCTTGCCAAACTTCAAGTTGTACTGAACAAGGTAGGATATGACAGACAAATCCTTCAATACCAAAATCTTTTCTTCATGAGTGCTTACACTAAGGCTTGGATTTGTACATTGTTTCCACACACAGTTTAAAGGGCCATTCCTCTCACCCCAAACTGCAGTTCTTGTAGGGGGGTACCGCAACTCTCACTTGGCTCAGTTCTTTGATTGACAGCTAATTCAAACAATGCCGAATCCCAAAGCTTATATTACACCGCATTAACTGTACTGAGAGTGTTTTGATTATGCACATTAAGCTTTTCTATACTCACCCTGAAGAAATAAACTACGACTGTGTCTGGATGAAGATGAATTTCAGACAATTGTGGGAGGGACTTAAGTAAGAAGGTTAGGAGAATTGGTTCTGTTTGGGGTGAGAGAATCAGACCTTTAAAAGTTTCCAAAAGAAAACATTCAATTTCAAAGCAATTCTTGCACTCTTTCATACACACTTCTTGAGATCAACCCTGAAAAGTTATGGCGGGGGGGGGGTGGTGGTGGTGGTGGTGGGAATTTCCTGCTTATTTTTTGAACCCTAGCATAAAACACTGCCTTTCAATTCAATCTACTTACAGTTTAATGCAGCTACACAGATCACCACAGAAATTCAAAGGAATATGGGTTCTGTGTTAACAGGATATTTTCATTGACACGGCTGAGAAACAAAGTCAGACAACAAAGAATAGAAGGAAGTGACAAATATCCAGATTGATGTACATTTTTAGGTGACAAAACTCTGAAGTGGAACCACTGTAGGCAAGGTATTATCAACTACAGTCACCACCTACCATTATTATGTTGCTAACTGAAAAAAATGACCACACTGCATGTTAGGGATGGGTTGAAATATTTAAAACTGTTGTAACATGACATGGGTTCAAATATCCTGCCATCAAATAAAGCATCACGATATTGTTACATTGTAGGAAGTTAAAACATCCATGTAAGCAATACAATGACATACACATTAGTGTTTTACTCTTGATCAAAATTCTATTTGGAACATGCTGTGGGTCCCACTCTACCACACTACCTGGTTTGCTATGTGAAGGTTGCCTCGTCAAACTCAACAATACAGATTGTCACCACCATGTGGTGCCTACATTTGACAACACATCCATAGCAATGTTCACCCATAAATACTGTCATCCTGAAAGATTTCAACTGCCTTGAGGACAAACCATGAGCTACCTTTACCTAAACACATTAAATAAGGGTTTCTAACAAGGTCAGAAATAACTTAATTTATACAACAAACTAACAACAACAACAATTACAGAGACAACCCTGGAATGAGTATGTACTTGAAGCTTTCAGACAAGATTTGCAACTCATACACTTATTCATAAAGACTGATGTACTTTGGAAGTACAAAGTTTTAATAGAGAAATAAAAATCCCTGCAGACTTTCTTAATTCATAAAAGTCAATACTTTCTTTCTACTATTGCACTTTTAGTGACTTTTGAGTCAGAAAGCTTAGGTTCAGCTGACAACAATTTTAGTACCTTCCTATCAAACCATTAAAGCTTCCTGTTGCACAAATATTTCTGCAAAAATTTCTGTTTTCCTGTCCTCGTGAGAGATAATATTTGTGCACAATTTTACTTGCTATCAACTTTGTTGAACTAATACATGAATGGACCTTTGAGTGCTCCTTAACACTAGAATACTAGAATACTCATAAACTTGTCTTCTTCCCTCTGCCTTTCACAAATTAAAAGGCACAAAAACACCCTCCCCCCAACCTTCAAGAAAAAAAAAATTAAAAAAAAATACACACACACATACACAAATAATACTATGACTGGACAGGAAAAAGAAAAAACCGATAACATATGGCCAAAATAACAGGACAACTGGGTCAAAGACAGTGAAATATACATAGGTACTGTACTCAGTATCTGCCTGTTAAATATTTTAAGAGAGAAGGGTATAGGAAAACACAAAATACATTCTCTGACCATGCTTTGACCAATAAATCATGTCTACTCTTTATCAATCATGGCACATTGCCAATGCTTCATAATTACTTCTGAAGAATTAGAATATGAAATGTGTGAAGTGGGGGGAATGGAAACAAAACAAATATAAGAGATTACACAGCATTTACCTAGCACACTCAAATTGTGGATTTTGCAATTTTACCTGTGGTGACTATTTTTGGAAAACTTAGACAGATCATCCTGCCATTCTGGTGAAATATACTTAGCCCTATAGGATCAGGTTCAGGGATGAGATTAGTCTGAAGTAGTATACAATTTCATGCTTAAGTTACCTGTCATGTGAAGCCTTCTAATCTTATGCGGTTCAATTCTACACTTATGCCCTTTGCACTTATTTGACTTTTTACACATCATATTTGTCAACATGATCACTATTCAAGTTTCTAGCTAATCACAAACAATATCTTTAAAAAAATCTAATCATTTCTTTGTTGCATTACATAAAACAATACATTAATGAATCTTTTTAAACCAATTACACATTTTTTTACTGGCCATGTATGTTCAATGTCTCAGCTTTTAAATAATCATTACCAAGCTTGTATGATCCAAAGCATGGTTGACATAAACACATTGAATAACATTCCATTTAATGTGACTATTTGCAACCACCAATAAATGAAATTTCAAAATAGACTCTCTGGAAGTGCTACGTGTTTAAGAATGCCTTTGATGAATTCTGTTTTGGCAATTGCTTTTAGATAAGCTTGTTTTTCTTCTTACTTTAACAGGTCACTGAAGAGCACATTATACCATTCCTGACAGTTTAATTTCTAAAAACAAACAATAGTTTTTTCTTCTCACAACAAAGTTGGAAGCAAAACAGCAAGGCAGACACCAAAACTTAGCAAATGGCAGTGACAAGCAATATCTAAGTTTCGATCTCAATGAATCAATTATTTTTGTAAGTTTTCATGAAAATATCAACTGTTTAGGTTAGCTCTCCACAAACTCTAACAATAAAGGTAGCAGACATTAACCTTGAAAAGCATTTTTGTTGTGCAATGCATTGAGGAAAACACAACTGTGTAACAAATCAGATATTCAATGCACTGTGCTAATCAATAAAGTGGGCATGACATGGCCAAAGGAAGTTTCTCAGTAAATATTCTGTGGGTACACCTTGACATGAAGTGAATGTTTGCCCCACTAAATTATGTCCATACACACAGGAATATGATGTTGTGAATTCCCAATTACAGGCCAGGCTCATATCATTTGAAATCAGAAAGCCAAAAAAAAATGAAAGCACGTCTCAAGATGGTGACGTCATTGAAGTTTGTAAGTAAGATAGAATTTTACAGCCCAGTTTCCAACCTATTGGTTCAAGTAGAGCAGGCCACAGCCGTTTTTCCATTTGTGGCCCACTGGCTTGTTTTTTCTACTCCACTGCTTATGCGGAGCATCAATTCATTGAAGGCATGGTTAGCAAACACTGTACCAGGAGGCTCACAATCATCAAATCTTGCGCATGGTAACACGTGTTAGCGAGTGCATCATTGACAACATCGGTGTTATGATAGCAGCAAGCGTTAACATTGACTACATTGTGAATTATGTGTTGTTGCGCATTGACTGCTTAGTAATGTTAAAAGTACCTTCAGCTAACAGCTCATAGAGTAAAGAAGCACTTCTTGTGGTGACTTGCTTGTTATAGAATGTCCATACATGTTCATGGCTGTTCTGTAAAGTGCTTGGACCGCATCGTTCTTGCACAAAAAAGAACTGTTTTTAACATGCACGCATGTGCACGCGAATATATTGGTCAATGATATGCTCCGAATCCACAACATGGTCTGTGCCTTGTGCTCTGTATGTTGGAAGAGTATTGTGATGTTATCCTTTTCATGGAGTTGCTAAGATAAGATAACTTTACTGAGTGTCACATTAGTTCCACATCTAGATGCCCCATCTTAAAAAGGGCGGGCTTTGTGCCCCCAATTGGGTCATAAAAGTTTGGTGACCTGTTGCAGCAATTTTGGAAATTGAATTTTGAACATTTTTCTTCAGATATCATAAATGCCGAATTTTACAGGTTTTAACTGGGGTGTGCGATGATATTTGTAAAATACTGTATCAAATCCTGCAATACACAAAAGTTATTGTGCCCATGTCATGCCCACTTTTAAAGAGCAACACAATTTTGGTGGCCGGTACAATTGCACTAACCTTACCCTGCAACACATATTTTACGCTGTTTATAAATGTTGTGCGATATTAAGCACATTTCAACCAATATCAGAGGGACTTCATATCAAGATCAAGGGCATTAACATTATGTGGTGTCTGAAGGGTGTTACTGGACACCAAATTGATGAAATAAACAAAGTTTACATTGTTCAAGCAAAAAAACAAACAAGTGATAATTGGTGGCATTCCTACCATCGCATAAATAATTATCCACCTCATTGTCTCAATATCCTCAACTTTTAGACATTCTAAAAAAATTGCCAGGAATTTCAACTTTCATGGCCATTATGTAAATTCGCCACCACTGCATATAACACAAATTAGATATCACAAATCCAATCCTTTCATAGGGAGTGGGGGCTAGGGGTTACGGGTGCCTATACAACCTTTCAAAATGAAAATGACATTTCAGCACTGTTTCCATGATCCATACCTACCTACAGCTATACATCTGTCCTGCACAGAACTGTTGGTAGTTTACAATCACAACATTTTATTGTGACATCATTCATGCAATATGTTGCTGTGGCCAATACTGCAAATTATCTCAACTTTGCTAATTTTAAAGACTGACACCAAACAACTTCTACAAAGTCATTTCAAAAGTCAAAAGCAAAAGGGTGGTTACTTGAATCATGAGCATTCCATGGCATAACAAATATAAAACTAAGAAAGGCAAAGGCTTCCAAACTGCTAGAATTGAGTGTGACAGTTTAGCCAATATTACAGGAGAAAAGGGTCTTTTCCTGGGTGAAGCTTATCCCTAAAATTACAACACTTAATCCCTTTTACAAACACTCCTGCTTTGTTGAGCAAACATTCTTTAAAGGGGTCAACCCCTTTAACTTTACTGATCTCAGATACTTAAACAGGAAGTTCTCTGATAGATTCTGGATAAAGAGTGGTCATCTTGAGATGGCTTAAACTTGCAATTTCTAGCATCATGTGACCAAGTCTGAACAAGAAACAACTGTGGTTGATCGAAGTTTGTCTCTTTTCAATCATTGCTTTGCATTATAACTTGTTACCTTAATAAGTAACATCATTTCTGCAGCTTTTAGACCTTCTAACACTTTTGTGCTAGAGGTGTATGACAAGATCAATGGCTCCACACTTTACATCATTATACGTCAATCACATGGCGTTCCACATGACTCCAATGATAAGATTGTTACTAGAAGCAGTAACGTCATCATTCCACCAACTTGTTCTTGTCACCATATCGCCAGTTCAGTGCTGAAAAAGCCAGCAGCTCTGATCCACCAAGGAAATGTATAACCTGAAAGAGGACTCCAAAAATCAGTACTTGATACCTGGCCACCGAAGAGTACCACAATAACACAGGAGCATAAAATGCAAAAACCAGCCAGAAACACATCACTGACCACAAAATACCCTTGTTAAGACCTGTATATTTGGGTTTGACGTTGTTGGTACTCCCGTTCTTTCGACTATCATGAAAGAATTTATCCTGAGTGTAAAACTTCTCCAGTACAGTTTCTTTCTCCCTCCATTTTTCCTGACACCATTTTTCTATACCTTTATCCGATATTGGTATAGCAGAAATGGGGTGCCTTTGTATATGAAAATGAACTTCGTCAGGGAAGTTTCCACACAGGGAGTCCAATTCTCCAAAGGTTGGTATTTGACAGGGGTAACCAACAGTGACATCATAAATTGCATCAATGAGACCATCTGTAATGTAGACACAAAGAAAATACTTCATTGACACATCAGTAAATTATGAAGCTATTTTCCTTCAATGCATGACAAAGATTACAAACAGTGTTTCTCATGAAATTAAAATTTCCTTCAGGTCTGATGGAACGAGAAAGCATCTTCCTATCAAAAAAGAAAAAAATGAAGGGAAAAGAAAAAAAAAAGGCTTAGGAAATGATGATGAAGATTATGGACCACTATAATATTAAGCCTAAAATGAGACTACACTTGCATCGCAAACTTGGATTTGTTAGGCAGATGAGATTAAATGACACACCAACCCAACAGTTTTTTAAAGAAAAAGTTGAAATACCATTCAAGTTCCAATGTGGTTTCAAATACAGCAAAATACTTTGCAAATCCTCCTCTTTAGTAGTCTCTTACAACAGGCAGAACATACCGTGGGCATATTCTGCTCTCTCAGGGGCTCAAAAACTTCAAAACAGATGACCAGTGTCAGTCCACAAGCTTAGGTTACAATGTTGGTCAAAGTTCCATATAACTACTTCAACAATGCAGAGGCAACCCCAAAATATTAACGAACTATCATAAACTGTAATCCCCTACAATTGTGGGATTTGTACATGCTTATTGCTATCATGTTTGCATCTCAACTGAAACTTACTTTTTCTCATTGTCTGAGCCACATAGACAAATCCTGTAGTTCTAGGATGGAGAACATACTCATAGTACTGCAAACCATTTTTCTTAGCATATGAATCACTTCTTGACTTTGATTTGGGGTTAAAATCAGTACCTGGAAATGCAAAGAGAAAGATTTTATGTCAGGAGAAAGATTACAGATATAAGTCGTACTACATGGCACACACCATAAAATGTAAAAGAAGCAACATATTTTGAGGAATATTTGAGAGGAATATTCAACTAGAGCACCAATGGTGCAGAAATTCAAACCAGAGTGACTGGCTTGCACAGTGGAACCCTTATCTGTGAGTAGATCATTACATGTGCCTCGGGAGGGGGGCAAAACTTTTCATGGGAAGAAATGCACCATCTGCCAGAATTGTGACAGGGAATTCCCAGGAATTTGTCGGGGGGGGGCAAGGTCCAAGCACAGACCTACAGCACTGTGCCACAATGGGTTGGCACAAAGAAGAAGAAAACTTTCACCCAGAATAGCTCCTAGATTGCCAAGAGTGGTCATCCAAGGCATATCTACTGATAAAATAGTGGGAAACTCTAGCAATATAAGTTTAATGCAGTGTTAACATTATTTTCCTTCAGTTTTTGTCTGGTTTTTGAAAATTTTGAATTTTCATGGGACTCTTGCTGTGAATGCATATGAATTGCTAGTCTGACTGTAACACAGTTAGTGGTAAATTGTACAACATGATATTTAATGCTGGCTGGTTTGGAAGCATTATTAAGGAAAAGAGTAGTCACCCCAGCTTCAAAGTAGTGTAGTAGAATGTCCTGTTTCATACTTGGTTGTTGAGAGACATGGGACATAATTGCTGTTCTGAAATGTGAAATTTATTGCAGCAACTGGTTGGTTTACCTTGCATATGCAATATCAAAGCCATAATATAAGATAGAAGATACTTTGAAGAGAAACAAGAATAACTTTGAGGCATTGAGCTGTTGCTTCCAAGTTAAGTTTGCAAGATCATTTTGACTTTCAAAGTGTGTCTGAAGGATAATGCTATGGTAGTGTGAGTTAAGAGTTTTTTAGGATAGCTTTTTTATGACTCAGTTGGGAGGCTTAAAGCTTAAAGAAGGGTTTAAGGTCATCACAAGTGTTGATGTGTTAGAGGGGTACTTATTGCAAGCATTTTGGTGAAATCTGCACTGAAATCTGACATGTTGTTCCCAAGACATGAGCAAGTAAAGTTGTCATATTTTCAACAAGAACTAAACTTGAAGCAAGCACATGTGACATCATATCACCACATTAATGGACAGTCTTTTGATCTTCTTTACACTTTACAGCTCATTTTGTCCTCAACAGTCCCATATTATAAGAATGTGATCACATAAGTGGCATGAGAACTTAACAAACTTTGCATTCCCCCCAGAGACCCATTTCTATTTACTATAAGGTCAACACAACAGTAGGGCTGTCAATTTGCGATAAGTGAACTAAACATTTAATCGCATCTTTTTGCCAGTACTTGGCGATTAATCGCATTTGCCTATGTATAACCAACCCGTGTAGTAACGTGTAGATATCGGTAATAGACCTACACTGTACTAGTGTTCGACTGATCATCTGTTAAATAATTGGCATCGGGCCCATTATTCCGTTATCACTAAATAATCAGCATCGGTAAAATTTTGCCATTCAACTGATCACTACCACCAATTATTTGCAAACTGGAAAAAGGGGCTAAATATACTTGAAACTTGCTCTTAATTTCGTTAAAATTCCTGTAAATACTCAATCCTTTAACTTCCCGCCAAAACGGGATGCATTGATAATCACAAACGTATAAATTTTACCCCTGCCATGGGAATGATCGTTTGATGTTTTCCACTTTAACCCGGTAGTATTACTTGGAATTCGATTTAGAAGCGCATTCAAGGTGTATTCCTTGCTGTCTCGCAGAAAGCGCCGTGTAAGTTGCTGTATAAACTGTTCTGCACAAAACACATAGTACAGGCTATCTAGCTGCAGTGTTTCGCCATTTTTTCAAATCCCCAAGCTTTGCATACCTATTTGTGTACGTTTTGTACACTTAGCACCTAGAATCTTGTGAAGTTCGGTTGTTATTAAATTGCATAAATTAAGGCATTCCCTGCATTCCTTCTGTAATGTTATTTACAGTAGGCCTTATACGATGTTGCCATACAACGTCATTGCAAACGAAAATAGTAATGCACCTGGTCTCTTGCAGCAAACTTCTTGGCCTACGCATGCACTAGACTTACGTGTGTGTCCGTTTTTACCGCCAAACAAAGCATAATATTTTGCTTGGTGACATCATATGCAAAAGATCCATTGCAAAATTTAAATTGCCCCCTGCTGCGTGATTGGTTCAATTGTGTTGATTCTAGGCAGCCAATCACAACTCGCGCCTTCGCCTATGTGATTTAGTGTGTGAAAATACTCGGTCTCGAGACAAATTTTCACATTGAGTTTGTGTTACAACGATCGCACTTGTAATGCCGTCTAGCGAAGCAGGGCGAGCCCAGTGCCAAATTCACCTAGAAACGGCATCGCAAATCTCCTCGTACGTGGATTTTTCGGGTATCTGACTTACGTGCATTTCAGTTGCAGATTCTTTTTAACCAAGACAGGAGTTTTGGACGAGAACTGCTAAAAATATATGGGGATATTTATATCGGAAAGGAACCATAAGATACATTATACGGGTGCCCAGAACTGCTAAGATTATCATGATTGCTTTACATGGGGTTCGTGATTAAAAGCGGGAGAGTAGCTACAGTACATTAACGCAACTACAACCGAGTACAGTAAAAGAATGCAATGTTCCGACATGATTGGGGGTTGAAAACTAGACAGAGCATGATGTTGGCCTTAGAACTAAATTATCAAAGGGGATGTGACATCGACTGCAAACAATTGTGCTTGATTTGTATCTCCACTTTTGAAGTGAAAATATTTCGCCTACAAAAGTGATATCCCGTTCGTGAAACAAACAGAACTATTCCCAATATTTCCATCCTGAACTGGTTATGGTAATACGATACGCACGAAGCAAGGGGCATGTACTAAAGTGACAAACATGTGACTTCCCTCTTTTTAATAATCGGTGACCGGTAATCGGCATCGGGCCAATTGTTAAATTAAATAATCGGTAATGGGGTATTACCGATTATAGCATAATCGGTCGAACACTACACTGTACATATACCATGTGTGTGCATCCGTAGTATAGTAATTCGCAATCGCTCACTAATACTGAGTTAGCGTTTATAATACAACGCACAGGTCCGCCTCGAAGCAGGCTCCATTTTAACTTTTTACCCCCTTTATCCTTAGTAGAAAAACATTTCCGGAAAAACAATTTTTATAAAATTGCTTCCATTGGTGGTTGATTCAGATAGAAGTTGCGGTTGAAGTTGGATCGTTACACCACACACTAACTTAGTACTGTAGCTAGATGAAACTTCAGTATTGCAAAGCAGTGATCGTTCACAAAGTGTAGGCTAGGCCACAGTGAAAGTAGTCGCCGGGCCCCCTATGCAGACAGACTACGATAAATTTAATTTTGACACTTGCCCAATCTACCCATTTGTTTCATTTCTAATTTCCCCTCAAAAATGGTGTGGCTTAAAGCCACAACAAAAACTAGGCCTAGGGCCTAGCCACCTAAGTTTACAGTACAAAATGTAATGTTAGAGCTAACAATAATAGGCCACCATCAAATCTAGACATTGTAGTTTTTACCTGTCTTTTACTGTAGGCCTATAAGTTACTGCCGCGCCTGTGAAAATAGACGTATGTATGTACGTTTGCAGCACATGACTCGGAACCGCTGCTACATGCACAGTATAATATGCACACACTGCCTTCAGCTGGCTGCTCGGCGTGTATGGTTAAAAGCTGGGGTGTACTTCAATTGGCAATAACATGACACCCTCCCTCAATAATTACGTTAGAAGCGGGGAATCCCTAAACTTTTAAAGAAGCCGCTTCATTCATAAACGCAAGCAGCCAATCAGTGTGGACGATTTTTTGTAACAAAAGTTTGTTTGATGTACAGCACAAAGCAGCAGGGTATAAACAAGTTTCAGCCGACTGCTACCATGTACAACTGCTGCTATGTACAGTGTTGGTCTCAATAAACAGTGATCAAAACTTTTTTGAAACTTTTTTCAATTCATGACTTACAAACACTCATACGTGACACAAGGACAGGAATAATATGGTTAGAAAGCTGAACTAATTATTTCTTGAAAAATGTCAATATCAAGTTGAAATTTTGGGAGACGTACGCCAGTAGTAAATTGACAGGTGGCTGTTGAAATTGAACTATTACAGCAAAGTGCACAGTGGCTTACAAGATGCTTAAAAGACACTGCAGTGTATGGATACGTTTAGTGCTTTCAAATTTCACTGTAAATTATGTTCATTACAAATGTATTGGTGGTGTTGAAGTAAAGCCTGTCACAACAGGTTCTGTGTTTGGGATTCACAGATTAAAATGTCCCCCCATGACACCGCACACAATCACATGTAAACTACAGGGGGTTGGGTGGAGAAAAGGTGCATATCATAGCTCTGCACAATTTTGAGCTTCTTGTTCATACTGTAGACATCGTATGCTTGCAATGCAGCTAAACTTGCAAAGAACAATGTTACATTGTTTATTTAATGCAAGTCAGTAACCACAGGGCATAAGAAGCAACTAATTGCATGTAACATTTTACTAAACCATTACTTGGCAGGAAATTAATCAGCGATTAATCTCTAATTGCTGACGGCCCTACACAACAGTGTGAAAAACAGAGGGAAACAAAGCATTCCTTTTAAATGTGAGAAGTGATATAATCTCTGCTGCCCTCAGCTCACTTTTGAACACAAACATAGTGAATTTTTTTCATGATATCTCAAGAAATATACATCCGATATGAATAGAAATTCACCCCGTGTCGATTTGGTTCCTCTTTCACATTCACGTGGGTGACACATATCCCCACCTTAGGAGGTGTTGACTTGCACCTTCAAATCCCATTTCATGAAGGTGACACACATCCCACCTGAAGGTGCTTGCTGACTTCCATCCAATTTGAAATGATGATATGTTTGAAGAACTAATTTCATAATTAATTGAGGTTATAAGGAGTGTATGTCAGTGATCATGGCAGAATATGATATAACAAGACAATTTGCCTATCCTCAGGCTTAATGTCTGCCAACATGGAACCCACATCATGTACTAATTTCATGACAATGACTGCTATTTCTTGAACAGATCAATCCACCATTTTAGAATGATTACCTTTACCTAGGGTGTAAGCCTAAGTGAGAAGCCTCTACTGCCTTGTTTTCTATTTTTACAGAAATCAGGAAGTCTAGTTAGCAAGGAAGAAAGCCAGTGTAATGAGCTATGATAACACAATTAGTAAGCAAGAGCTTCCTCTCTGAACACAAGAAAAAAATTGACTGTCTTCATGCACCCTTACCTCAAGCAAGGCTGGTTTAGAAACAGTGTAACATGACTTTATGCTTACTTAGTAAGTACTGTAATTCATCCTCTTGAAGTTGAGTATTCCTACAGAGTGGCTACATGTACACACAATAAAAACTACTGTTCTCATCAAACATCTGTTTACACTAACCTAATCGACCTCACTTGATTGACCATCTTGCATCAAGACAGTTTTAAAGGGAGTTCAGTTCAATGGGAAACACTGAATTTGTGAGCTGGCAAAAAAAAAGGGGTGGCACAAAATTGGTCAGAAAGGTGTCACAATTATTATTTATCTAAACACAGACAAAAAAATTGTAATTAGCACATGACAGCCATCCGTCTAAACAATTTTAAGGACAAGTTTGCAATGCTTCTGGTGGGAGAAAATGGCATTTGAAAATATTAATATCTATAACCTCAAATGACCTTAGATGACCACTGATCTATTTTTTTTCACAACCAGCTGGAAGCCCTTCAAAAAACGATTAAACATGCCATGTTTGGTAACTATTGGTCTCACAGGTGCACAGCCATAGCAAAACGTCAAAACTAGTTTCACCTCTTGACCTCATATGACCTCGAACGACCTTGGATAAACAAGTCTACATACAAAACTCATTAACCATTATATAAGGAATATTATGTCCAACTTCTAAGGACATTGAGCACTATTTGTGCGAGGAGTTACCCCTAAAAAAAAAAATTCACAAAACAGCCACTAATAACCCATAGATGACCTTTGACCTCAACTTTCTGAACACAACATGTAGCCTTATGTCAAAGACAGGGATGAGCCTGGTCTAATAAAAAAATCACTGAACATTGCTGGGCATACATGACTGACGCCTAAGGCGTCACTCAGAGCGCAAAGCGTGCCGCTTTAACAGGTGGGGTCCAGGGGCCCGCCTTAGGGCCCCTGGTGGGGTCCAGGGGCTAAGCCCCGGTGGGGGTCCAGGGGGCAAAGCCCCCGGAAGCTCTGAGAAAATAGAGTATTCAAGACATCATTTGGAGGCCTATTTTAATCAGTACATTGGTAAAATAAAACACTCCAAGAAAAGTTTTCAGTCAAAATAGGCCTAGGCATAGGCTAGGCCTAGCCTAAGCTATGCCTAACGTTAGGCTAGACCCTAAGTAGGCCCAGCCTACACTGAAGCATGTCAAGTTGAACAGTTCTTCAATCGCTGTAAAACTTGTCTCAGTGGTGAAGATATCCATCAATCCCGATTACAAAACCTTGCGATAGCTGTAACGTTAAGTTGTAACAACTAACGTTACGATGTTGTATAACGTTAGGCCTAACGTTAGACCTAGGCTAGGCCTATGCTGTTTCAAAGTTGCTCATCTTGCGAATGAAATTGCCGGAATGGCTCACAATTGCACCACATTAATTCACTTCAGACTATCACTTTTCGATATCTAAAGAAGTTCTTTCTCTATCCAAGACCAATATTCCATTTATATTAAAAACTGTTACATCAACTTTATAAGCGGCCGACTCATTTTCCGATCGATCACAGCACAGGTTACTGCATCATGCGGCATGATACTGCTAGTGCTACAGTCAACTGCTGATGATCGTGACAACTTACACATGCACAGATTTACGTACTGAACTTACGTACGTGCGCATGGTGCATGATAAACGTGATTCACTTTGACTGGGAGTATTACAACTCCCTTGCAGGCAGGATAAGCAATGATGGAGCTTGCAGCGGTAACGTCAGTAATAGTCCGGGGAGTTACAGTACAAGAGCAACAACCCACTGAAAAATAATGCTGTCAGAAAACCACGGAAATTGGGAAAGGTAAATCACGGAGGCAGGAAAAAAATCACGGAAATCCGCGAATTCACGGAAAAAGCTCATCCCTGCAAAGAACCAATGTGTCCAGGTTTTGTTACAATTTATCAACAAATGTGCTCCTGAAAGCATTAAAGGCAATTGTGAACAGACATGATAGATAGACAGATAGACAGATAGACAGAGTGACTGTGGCAGATCACAATGGCTCAAACAGCTCTTCGAGCTGGTTTGAGCCAACAATGAAAAATATAATATGAAATTGCCAACCAAACTTACTAATTTAAATAAAACCACAAAATTTAACTACAAATCATGTAACTCACCCTCAGGAAAGATTAAAATCTGGGCTTTATATTTCAACATAGAGAAGTAATGCAACATCATTTTGATCCATGGCTGGTCAATATCCCACTTTCTGGCCAAAAATATGAACATTGCTATTTGCATAGCCCAACCTAGTGTAAACAAAAATACATTAAAATTGATTTAATAAAAAATCACACTCTCATTAGAATGTTTCATATTCCAATGAAAATAAATGCCAGACCCTATTGACCCCTCAATCACAAAACCATTTGATTTCTCTTAGACAGATGAACACAGATGATCACATGATGACATGTGTCGGACATCACTAAGCCTCATTAAAATAAAGCCCAGGGTAAGTATGTATATACTTACTCATCTGACACAAGACGGATTGAGGAGACACTTGAAGACTGAGATAGATGGACCTTGGGTGTTGAAATAACACTTTTTGATAGTCACATAACAGTCTTTGAGATTCTCCTTCTGAGGTGCCTTGAAGGGTAACCCTAAAAACATACATATCAGGTCTCAAAATAACCAAAGGCACCACCAGCCATGACTGTCATGTCTTTACTAATGGTTTGGTGCTCTTCTAAAATGTCCTATGATATCACTCAAGACCAAAAGCCAAATAGTTCCATTTGGCTATGTCCTTTTTCAAATTTCCAGTGCTGAAAGGTGGAGTATGAAATGTGCTTAATACATTTTCAATATACAGTTTGAATCATATCTCTTGATTAGCCTGAGGGACCATTTTGCCATTTGGACTTAATGTGTGACATCAAGGAATATAAATAAGGGGCAAAGAGATGGAAATGACTCTTAATATTTATTTTCCTTGATATTACAAAAAGATTCAGAATGGCTAGAAATATAATCCAAAACTAACCTACATCATAAAGAACTCTTTTTTGAGGTCAACCTCCTCTTTGGAATTGTATCTTAAGAGATGTAACTATATGAGAAGTCCCTATCCCTTTTTAATACAATGTTTACAAACTTTATTTTGACACTTTAACAGTCAATAATGGTTTCCACCTGAAAGTGGTTAAAAACTTGTCACAACTGGTCAAAATGTCATAGTCAATATGAGACCCACCATTTAGATTCATAGAGAGCAGGGAAAATTTGTCTAACGTGCCTTATTCATATGAACACAATGACATGTGGCTTGGTGTGATAAAAGTCATATCACCCCAAAAGCAACCTTTCTTACATCTCTCACAACATTCCCTTAATTAGATTCCACTAATCAAAATGCAGTAAGTCAAGATGCCATGCAGGTAAAGGACACAAATCAATTCCTGTGCACAACTCAAATACACGTACGTCATAATTACCTAGGCTATTCAATGGCAAATTATAAATTTTGTTACTGAAACTTCCCCCAAGAGCACTTATACTGATAGTACTTAGTGTAATAAAAAAGCAAAATACTTTTAAATGACCTAATTATAAATGCCTGAAGAGGGTGTATAGCACAAATAAACAGTGTCTGGAATTCCACCAGAATCCACATTATTTTCAGCCAAACAAACCCAAACAGCTCAGAACCCCGTTCATTTGCCCAGCAAAACTATTATCTTCATCAATGCTGGTACATTGGGTGTAAAGAATTCTTTAACCCATGATAAACACAATGCAAATGTGTATTGACAATGACAGTATATTTTCAAGGCACATTTCTTACGTAATTTCTCCTTTTCATTTCATGGTGGGCTATATCATTTTTGACCTTTGATAAATATGTGGAACACTCAACAGAAAGTTCATCAGCAATATGTCACAAGAAGTTAATTCATCTGTGCTTGAATTGAAAATGATACAAACAGTCTTGAAAATTTACCAAATCCTGGGACAGCTTTAAGTGACCTCTTCAGGATGATTTTTTCATGCTTTACACTACTCTGTTGCCAAAAGACTTCCCAAAAGAATAGCCAATCAATTGTTGTCCTATGGTTCATCATAATGAGGCAGCTTTCATTAAGTTTAAGTCTGTCACCTGTGATGCAAAACTTCACGTCAAACATCAGTTCTAGGGAAAAAATACACAAAAATGTATTTGTCATTCATTGTTCATAGAAGAAGCTATTAACAATTTGATGGTGATAGCTTATTATGCAACCTGAATTCCATACAACAATCATCACCTTTGCTAGACATATGGGATTTTCATGTATCACTGCTTATTAAAGTGATAAAACTGTCAGTACCAATGTGCAGGATGTAGCTTTTTCCCTACAGGTCATTGTGTCCACACTTCACAAAGGTTCCAGTGGGGTAGTACAATCTTTAGGTTAACTGGACAAAATGATGACTTACAAATTACAATGCTTGGACAAGTGTTGTCAATCAAACAGTTTGCAAACTGTTCATACTTGATAAAAATGATACATATCTTTAACCCAACTTTCTTATTGGAAATATCAAGGGCCGACAGCTAACCAATTAATAAAATATTGAGTAATGTCAACATGACAAAAACAGGAAGCACTTCTCATTCTGATTATAACATTCAATCTACCAATAAACTACTAGACTTTCCAACATACTGAATTGCTCCTGCAACAAACATTGTATCCTGCCAGAATTGAAACTCTGGGCAAACATATTACTCATGAGCTACAAAAAAGTAACATCAGCAATAAATTCTTCCTGATAGAACCTTCCCTTTTGAAATACCTGTAACATAGGATACCTGAATTTGCATTGCTCACTATGTGATATCTTTAAATCATGATAGAGCATTTTCAATCTTAAAAAAGACACCAAATTTTCCTGAACATTCAAATCTGCTGAACTAACAGAATGACTAGTTTAATGGAATATGCATTAAAATATAAGAAAACACTCTTTAGTTCAAAGTTTACACAGTACAGTTTCAGGTTATAACAGTATGCAAGTAATGCACTTTATAGACTTATCAGTCCATACCAAAAGTATTTTGGTGTTCTTGTAGCTAATAGACTTACCATATTTCTGGTAGTGCTACTTCCATGTCTTGAATAGTTCTTCTTACTCTCATTGTATAAAACTATGGTGTTTCCTATAATTGAGTATGGTATTCCTAATTTCCTACAATACTTAGTCTCCTTTTCTTTGGAAAGACATAGATGCAACAGAGTCTGTACAAAGGTGTGCAACCAAAATGATTCCCGGCCTTAAGGAACTTTCTAATCCAGAAAGGTTGTGTAAATTGTATTTACCTTGCCTTAGGTACAGGAGGTTGCATTGAGACATGATATAAGTACTTGAGAGGTGGTACAGCTGGCAATGACCCACATTTTCAGAGATCCTTAGATTCTAGTAGCCATGGGCATCAATTTACGATTAATAAGCCACTTTGTAACAAAAATATTAGGCAAAGATCCTGTTCTCAGTGTTGGCATTGATATATGGAACTCACTGCCAGAGCACGTCATCATTGCACCATCCTTAAACGAGTTTAGGTCATGCTTCCACAGAGTTTGGTATCAAAGCAATTTTTACTACAACTGCAAGGTGGAGATTGCAACTAATTAACTGGTTCAGTAACGAAATGGCCTTTGGCCAACAACATCTTTATTGATGATGAAGATCATGATGATAATAATGAAAGTTATTCATAAGAGAATATATGCATCTGGACTAAGATTTTGATTCAATTCATTTGCATCCTAGTATTTTTGGCCCATGAAATTAAGGAAAACTTCTACTGTACTTCATTACTACATTTTATTGCCATTGCAGTCTTGTAACAAGAGCCCAAGGGCACTATAATTCCTTGTGTTTTACATAATTTTGTATGGGAATGGCAAGGTACAACATGTGCACCTTCAACCCATTGACTGTTGACCTTAACCAAAAGCATTATGGGATATTAAAATTTCAAAATCTTACAAGAAATTGCAAGTTTGCACTAAATTGACCAATTTATTTTCATGCATTTCCATGCATCACATACCCACTCTCATAACCTTTCACTACAACATCATTTGCTTGGGTTTGAGGCATTGTAGGAGGGTAATTTAACTACCGTTTTGGTATTTCTCAACAAGTCAAATCAAGGCCTCACAAAAAATGCACAAAGGTCAAATGGGGTCAATGAGGTCAAAGTAGGTCAGCACATGCACTTCACATGATACAACTGTCCATTATGTGATCCCCTATATCATTTGGTTATTGAGTTATCTCACCATATACCTCGCTATCTAATGCATTCTAATGCATATAACATGCACACATACTACTACCTTTTCACTTAAATGTCAATACCTCAAGTAAGATACATCCCAGGAGGGCTGAACGAATGCCTTGTTTTCTTCATCTGACAAGACCAATCCAGGGGTCACAAAAAAGTCACAAAGGTCAAAAGGTCATATTAGGTCCTGTGAAGTCAAAGTAGGTCAACACGTGCACTTAACTTAGACAAACACGACTTTCCACTATGCCATCCCTATTAATATTGCACGGCATACCTCACATTCCAATGCATATGGCCTAATGGCAATAACTTGAGTTAGGAACATCTTAGTATGGTAGTGTAATTGCCTATTTGGTTCTTCTGAACAAGATGAATCCAGGCATCACAAAAAAGTCACAAAGGTCATATGGTCAAACAAAGTCAAGTGAGGTCAACGTGGGTCATCACATGTACTTCACTTAGATCAACACTTATTTCCATTACACCACCCATCTAAAATGTTTCAATGGCAACATATCAATAAAACATACTTTTCGACCTTTTGGCCCTTTCAGATAAAGAGTTACCCCTCAACAGGAATTCACTTTTTGGCCCCTGGTGAGCACCAGTGACCTTTGACTTCTACCAAAAACAATGGGGCACACAACATACTGTACACATGCACACCAAGTCTGACAAAAATTGATCACTTGGTTATTGGGTTATCAAACCACATACATTACATTCCAATCCATCACATACACACACCAAGGTGACTACATAGGTTCCTTGCCTTGTGGAACCATAAAGAGTTTTTATGCAGTCCAAAAAGAAGATAATTCTTTTCTAACTGTAAGGTTCTTTCCAGACTGTTAAATTTGACCTTTCAAAATTTTTTTTCTTACCATATAAAAGAAGAGTGTACTTGGTAAGGAATTTCTTTAATACTTATCTCTTACAAATTATGGTTGTAAAATATGTCAAATTTTTACAACTTCCACAAAACTAACAGCCTTCATGAATGCTGTGCTACTAACAATGTACATGAACTCTAAACGTGGTACACAGACATGTGTGTCTTGCTCCATGCACACCTTTGAAAGTTTTGACAAATGATGCTATATATTTGACATGGGCTGTGGATAGAAGTGTTTAACATGTTAAGGTTCAAAATGTCACTGCTCCACAATGTCAAGTAGACCACAGGTCTTATTCATAAATGCCAACAAAATAATGCCAGCATTGCATTAGAATAGTTAGAAATACAGGTTACAAATGAAGCTACTGTGGTGTAGTATTATCATGTCTGGAAATTGTAATGGACAGAAGGCTTAATTCAAAAGCAACAACTAGCTGATTGACTGAAATTAGCTGCAAATATTATACCCAGACAGGCTTGGGTATTTCTGATGCACTTGTAATCAACAAGCATCAAACAAGTGCAAACATGATTCCAGCAGGAAAATGAACTTGAGGATCCAAGCACTAAATTGTATTAAGAGAATTTACAATGAGCAAGGGACTACAGCCTTAAGTTCACACTTTGGGCCTAACGCAGGGATCTTCTTCCACCTCAAGCTTTGTACTGTTGATTTTGTATAAACATATAATGGATACCTGTTTACATGTGCTTGTGTGCTGTAATCAACAACGATACAAATTCTCAAAAGGGCAGTCCAGTATTGCACTGTGCAGTGTAAACCTAGAGCAGCCATTGCTGCAGTAGCTGAACCTTCCTGATATGTAGTGTCATTTTTTAATTTATTTTGAACACAATCATGGTCTACCCTTTATAGATACCTTTAACTCATGTTGGGCTAACAGGCATTGAGCACTTCGCACCTAGAAGTTGGACAGTGTTGCACTTCAGGAGGTAATGAGGTGCAATTAGATTGTCCAGTCATGTAGCCAACCATAACATGTATTGCCATCCTTATGTGGCACCTTTACTACAAATGACCAGCATTTGCGGGTGATGAAAGCTTTTCAAAAGGAACACACACTTCACCCCACATAAAGCTCTAACCATTTCCTGCATTGAGCTAAAAAGTGGGCTATAAATTTTCACAGGGCTAAAGTTCTTACTAGATAACAATGAAGAGTGTATTAATTGAAACCGTCAAAAAATTTCCCACTACACAGTACAAGAAGTTGGCACCATTAAGAGGTGTGTTCAAATTAAGATTGCCCTGAATCATGCTTTCATACATTATCTGATAAAAAACCCAGAACAGTTATCAAATCTCTAAACATTTCCAAC
Organism: Holothuria scabra; assembly: GCA_037179385.1. NCBI lineage: Eukaryota > Metazoa > Echinodermata > Holothuroidea > Aspidochirotida > Holothuriidae > Holothuria > Holothuria scabra. The sequence goes on from CM074180.1 coordinate 20,835,393, forward strand.
TATGAAACTATCAGTTGTATGAAGACAGCTGAAATGGTATAAACCTGACAAAATTAAGATTTATTCTGGAAATTATAGAGCCTTTTATTGCTGTATGCATGTAAATGTGATCAATATCATTATTTGAACAGGGATACAAGTGTCTTGAAAATCACATTACTCCAATCCCTCTTTCCATTTGCAAATTGCACAAAGGTTCAATCTCTGTTTGCAAGAGCTATTATACAATACCCTGAAACTTCCTGAATTCACCATAGATCCAAAGGTCAAAATCAAAAGCTGTCATAGCACTCACCTATTAAACCCTGAAATGAGAAAAACAAAAGATCAGTCTTCCATTAGAGATCAATCCACATTCATAAGAATATCAATGTTAATTATAAGCCTCTTACATGTCTTACTGCATTATATAGAATGGGCAACTCATAGCTAAGGTCAAAAGTTCAAATTCAGAGGCCAATAGTTGTGATGGAAGGCAAATGCAGGTTATAAATACAATATATGCAAGAATATTCACAGTACACATCACCTTGCATACTATACTATAAACTGAATTGTGATGAGTGCTCCTTATGCACTTGGAATTACAGATATTCAATATTATTAGCATGCATTAGATAGCTTGCCATTTAGTGCTTGGTTGCCTAGCAATAATTCGTTAAATCCATGAAATCAGGCAAGCTCTGTACACTTTTGACAATTTAGCAAGATGTTGTGATGAGATACAAATTTATGCTTTTTGATGAGATGTCTTCAATATGTATATGGTACCATGATGTCAACCTCATTAAAATTCAAAGCAACCACAATATTACTTTCAGTTTGACTCTGTGATTGTACATAATGCTATGAGTTGCATATATATACCGTGCCACTTTACTTAATTGGCCATGACTTAATGTAAGAAGCAATTGCCAACAGTAATGCCATTTCCTAATTCAACCAAACTATCAAAATATACTACAAAACTTAATCTCTTTTACATAAAATGGTCACACAACCACGAACAGCAAAGTAGTTCTCCAGAGCTACAGCATTTGGCATAACCTTTCTCCTACTGCAAGATCTAACACTGCACTGAATAATTCAAGAGAATCTCAAATTGTATTATTTCCAAGCTCTTGGTATCCAACCAAAGTGTTCAAAATCATGTATTGCATTGAAGTGGCAGGAGCCTCAAGTGGTGAAATTCAAGACAGTTTCCATATGGACTCACTCATACTAGGATCCAAACATCAAGAATGTTCATGTGGATGTGAAAAAATAAAATGGTTCTTTTCATTTTTATCTTCCTCAATTGTTCATTTGTTTGTTTCATTTTTGCCAACATTACAATCCCAGAAAACAGAACACCTAGCAGGTGATCCACAGTACTAAGTTCACAACATTCAGCATTCTGCATTTTTAGTGTTAGTTTACAGGTAAGACTAAATTCTGGAAAATGGAAAATTCTGATTTTTATGGATGGATTCAAAGCTCACGAAACACGACAATTCTGCTTTACAAAATGGAACAGCTGGCAAGTATGCTGTCACTAGCTTTGATAAATAGCTAGCGGCAAGCTTCAGTACATTACCACCATATTCTTTGTAACAACCAATTTTTGGCAACATTGTTAATGACTCTTTCTTTCAACTATACTTTTAAAGCATTGAGACCTGAACTTTTGTTTTACTCTTTTGACAATACCTTATTAAGATCATGCTTTTTAATTTAATTAAGTACGTACAAATTTTGAAAAAAAGTCTCAACGTCCAAAAACTAGAATTACTGGTTTAAAACTGCCTGTTTCATATGTTAGATTTAATTTAAAAGAAAAAAATGAGTTGGTCTTCATGATCTAAAACAGAAGAACATATCTTGTCTTTCAAAGAATATGACCATTTCAAAAATTGTGACAGGTGAACAAAAAAGTTAACCGGAGGAAACAAACAGAGCAAGTTCGGAAACCTTGCAACACTGTTACGTATAGAGACAATGATACAGATGCATGGGGAGCATTTGCCCCATTGTTACTTTCCAAACTATATTACTTAATCTCCCTTTATCAACTCCTGTACAGAATTAAATGTAGTTAACAGCCCCAAAAATTTTTTTTACAACCACCCCCCCCCCCCCCACCTTTCCTCATCGGTTTTTGGAACCCTGTTAAACCTAGTTGCAAGAATTGCTCCACAACAAATACTTCTTTATCATCAAGCAATAAGTGCCTATTGACAAGGGAGATAAAAGAAAAACTTAAACAATTTTAGTTGTTTCTGTAGAACAGATTCAATATATCGAGGCTTTGAAATTACGTTACGGAACCGCCATGCTGGAGGACATTCTTGCCAAATACATGTGGCTTTGTGCCGAACGCACTGCACAGTGTGCACTGTGATATGCACCGTGTGTACAAATTCAACGAGCAAACGCATCCCGTATGGTTTACTACTGTACGTAGTTACATGTCCTCCAACATGGCCGCCGGAGAGTATTATGACGTCATGTGAAAGCCTCTGTTGGATTTGATGATGACATGACTTCAAGGTAGCCAAACTTTATTGTTCTTGGTAGATAAAGAACTGTACAGCTGAAGTATTACATTCAATAGATAGAATTTGCAGCAACAGACTAAATGAATCAAATTCTTGATTTACTTACCACTGGCAATGTGAGCCACAATCCCATCAAATTGTCCATTATCTTGCGATAAAATACTGGGTACAAAATCATCAAGGGCATCAGAGGTGCCATGATGAGGACGGAACCAATGCTGGCAGTTAAAAACAGGATTAGGAGGTAGATGAATCCCCCAAGGGGATTCCTGAAGATGTGGGGCATCCTCTGATAGAAATACTGTAAAATCAAACAATAATTTTAAAATTAAAAATCTCATACTCATGCAAATTGTCCACAATGCTCCACTACTAAAAAGAGATCAATCATGTTGTAATGACTGCATTTTAAAACAAAGTGCATTTACAGTTGTTCAATTTGGTTTTATGAATTTCACTTTCATATAATTGGCAAAAGTTGAAGGATATTCTTTGCAAGCAACACAAACTGAATGAATACATACTGTATTGTTACCATTATTTCTGCCATTGAGGTACTTGGGTAAATTGAATGAGAACTACTTAGCTAATGAGGAGATTATGACGGAGCAGCCAACATATACATACATACACAACTTCACAGTTTGCTGTATACATAGTCACATTTCATAGGAATTGCAATGGCAATAGGCCTTCTTCATTGACATCATGTTGATGTCATTTGGAGGACAACAATTAAGTGTGTGGCGGCACGCAATAGACAAGTTCTCTCTGATTGTGTGTGTGAGCAGACTTATACATGTATGTATCCAATTGGTTTACAAAACAGCTGTCTACGTTTGTCTGTGAAATTTGCAACCTTGCATGTTTTCTTCCAAAGAGGGAACACTCTTTGTTCTGTGACTTCATAAATATGAGGCCAATAGAGACTGCTGAAATTCTTCCAGACTTACTATGTTGTCCCTGCAAGCTTCGAATTATCTCTTGTAGATCTGCTTTGTTGTCATTTCATGTTTTCTGCAACTTTTGCCTTATTTCTTCTCAAATTAGTAAGATGGGAGTTTTACTGCCCACTTTCCAACCTTCTGGTTCAAGTCGAGCCGGCCATAAGCTTTTTTCCAGTTGTGGCTCACTCGCTTGTTTTCCTACTCCATTGCCCATGCAGAGCATCAGACACAACAGCAGTAGGTTCCATTTTTTAAGTCTTTAGTATGACCTGACCTGGAAATAGAACCCAGACCTTATTTCTTCTCAAATCTTATCAATATCTTAAAAGAAGGGTTTGAGGACGCATCAAATTTTTACATATTTTAGTGGTTCTTATTTTAAGCATCTTGGTGAAATTTGCATTACAATCTTAAGTGTGGTTTTCAAGATATGAGCAGGTAAAGTAACGTTTTCAACAAAAAGTGAACATGAGGCAAGCACATATGACATCATATCCTCACATGTATGAATGGTCTTTTGTTTTTCATTATTAACTTTAAGGCCAACACAACAGTCTGAAAAAATCAAAGGAAAACAAAGCATTCCTTGTTAACACAAGGAAGTGATATTATCTCTGCTGTCCTCAAGATCACTTTGGAACACAAATCTAGTAACTTCATTCACTGGTATCTCTATAAATACATGTCCAATTTGAATGGAAGTTTCACCAAACTGTGTAGATTTGGTTCTTCTTTCATATTTGAAAAGCAAATTTTTGCTTACACTTCCCTGTAAATGACCAAATTACATATCTGAAAAAAAGAATACTGTACAGTACTTTACTTTTCTACATTAATCATATTCTGATCCAAATCTGAGAGCTTTTTCTGAAAGTTTTACATTAACTGAAAGCCAGCTTTTGTTCTAAAATCCTTTCCCACTGCTCGTGACTCAGCTAAAATGCAATAAATTGTCCAATGCATTAATATTATCTCTCCCACTGTGGAAAAAGAGAATAATTATGAACATCTGACATCTCAATGTCAATTTTACACCAAAAGTAGTATAATATCTGTAATACTGCAGGAAGGATGTCAAAACTGTTAAAATCATTGCTGGCATGTTTTGATTATGTGATGATATGATGTATTGTCGGTGCTCGAACTGTGTGTGTGTGTATGTCACGCTGTTGATGCATGATGTAGGTTTCAATTGCACTTGGTACACTGTATTAAATACAAAGAAAGTTTTGGAAGGTTCTGATTGTGTTAAATAAAATTTGTGTTATAGATGCTAGGTTAGGAAGAATTATTTCTTCATGTGGAAGGGAACTTTGATACATGTTCAGGTGAAGAGGCATAATAACAAGCCATACTTTCTCTTCAGTTTTGTGAAAAGTGGGAGGAAGTTTTTCCATGTAAAAAATTGATTTTTTCGTCAATAGTAAACAGTTTTCCTCATAAGTCTTTGCACTGGTAACTTTTCATATAGAGAGTTAATGATAACCCTTGTCAAATGCACACAACATTGTAACATCAGTGTTCTCTTCACATTTCAGTATTCTTTGTCACCAAGACAGCTGGGTAAAATAAATTGAAAAAAAAAAAAAAAAAAACGGACATTTTACTGAGAATCACAGTCATTGAACTTAAATCAAGTAGATGCATCAAATGGGTTTTCACAGTTTTACCATTATTATTTCTAAAATACAAAAATAAATTTTAAAAATTGAAATTGAAAATTGAAAATACTGCTTTTATCTTCATGGTTCCTTGCAGTTATAAGATCTTAAGTATAGATGAATTGGATAAGCGCTTGTTTTTAGGGACTGTAGGCCGCCATTAGTGGGGTCCATCAGCCTTCAATCATCTTCATTTATTGTCTACATGGAATTTCGAATCCTCATATTCAGTGAAGTTGAGAAAATCAAGATACACTTCAGTGTACAACCATCCATGGAACAGGTAAGGAAGGAAATTTAAAGATTTAAGGTGGTGGACCCCAGTAATTCCAACTAAAATCAGACCATCGCAATCTGTCCGGATTCATCTATAGAAATCAACTCTCTTCAAGTTCTAAAACTCAACTGACAATGTAATTTATGACATCTTTGTTTATAGTTGATTTTTTCTACAACTTGGAATAACTTGCCTTTTCCTTCTTTTTATAACATTTACATACTTATACAGCAATTGCAACTGGTTGTAGATAGAAGGGAATAAAATGATCAAATAATCTATAGCAACAAAACACTGAACACAATTTGGCAAAAGGTACAAACCGGCACACCAGCATTACCCTGGGACTGGATTATGGCACAGCATTACTGACAGTTTGGCAGAAAGTGGAAGGTAATAAACGTAATAAATGTAATAAACCAAAATAACTCCCCCCCCCCTTCAAAATACAAAATAAAAAAAAAAAAAAAAACAGAACTAGGGTTATCTGCAACACTGTACTGGATTCCAAATTCCTGATGCACTTTTATTAGTTACATTGGCAAATGCTCAAATGATGCATCCATGAAAGAGCATGCCTTCTTTCAATCTGTACCAAAAGATGTCAAGGTACTTTGTTTTGAATTGACTTCATAAACACAAAGCACAAAAGTATTATCATGTACTGAGTTTGACATCAACAGTACATGCAAGCCAAAGGGAATTATTGTGCTTTAAAACTTGTACTTTCAAGTCAACCAAAATAAACTTTCTCTTCAACAGGAAGAAGGAAAGGGGGGAAAATGACAATTGACCCACAATGTACAATGGTTTCATGAAAAGAACAGTTTCAAGTGCTACATTCCTGTTCTATCCTCTACAAAGCCATGTTGTGCAGTATTAAATGCTGTGTAATGACAATCAGAAGATTTTTGATAAGACTGAAATGTAAGAAAACACCAAACCACAAGTCAAATCTCTGCAAAAGCATGGAGATATGAAAGCATATAATTTGGCAGGAAAACTCAGTTAAGTTTGATGGGATTTTAAGACACACCAATGTGAATGTGTTTCATAGTGCTACTAGAAGAAAGATTGGTGCAATGTTGGGATAAAACTAACTAAAACAGAGTAAAAGATGGTGGTATATTCAACTAAAACGTCCAGGCAAATGAGGGAGCCATGGCATAAATTTCCCTATAATTTAATATCCTTAACAAAGCCCAGAATAAGGGAAGGGTCTGTCTGCTCTAATCAAGCTTTCACGTTGGGCACAGTGTAAAACCTCTGGTGATTGGGAGTATTCATTTCTGGATGTCCAATGAGAATGTTACTGATGGTACCAGCACAATCACAGGGTTTTACAATATTGTCTTTCATGGCGATGAAAAGAATAGGCACGGGCAAAGTAATGCGACAGGGGAAGAAACATCACACACCCCTTTGAAGATAATGATGAAAGAGTAAAGGTCAAACTGACTTTGTGAATTATACTTTATTAAATTTAATAACATTATCAATAAGATTAAAAACTGGTACAAACTTAACAGAATCACTTCATGTACTAAAGCTTGAAGGGAACATCAGTGAATACAGTATACATATACACTATATACAAAGTGTTTTTGTGATTCCTCACTAAACACTGATAATGTATGTATCTTTGCAATACACACACATGTAAACTAACGTAGAAATTGACCAAACTTCAGTTGTGAGTAGGGTTGGGGGTATATCTGTATTGACATGAATACTCGAACTAGTGGTACAGGATATTTAAAATACTGAAAAATATTTGGTGACTTACTTAAACCTGTTCTTTAAAAAAATACTGGTTCACGAAAAAATTACAGATACTCATTTTAAAACATTACAATTTTTAAGAAAGTAACTGTTAGGATGTGTGGATGAGTAATATATTTTACAAAAACATCCATACCCTGATAGAAACTGAAATGAAACTGACACACTCATTCACCCGGTTGTACAAATGCACAGAATTACACCGGTGCCTTGCGCAGTTTAGACTCCTTCCTGTTCGACTTTCCTACCTGTGAGTTGAGAACCGGCACCGACCACAATACCGGTTCTGTGCTTTGTGGGACTAGTACCGATATTTCACAGTTCCGCCCAACCCTAGTTGTGAGGTGTGATTAAGTCTGCCGATTTGCATTTGGTAATTTATATTATGGTATTGCATTTTATGTTACTTCTACAGCAGGGATGTAGCTAGCCAAATTTTAGTGCCAGGTGATTGCTGATAAGGGCCAAGTAATTCACCCCACCCAATGGCATCTATCTGACTTTTCAGCCATTAATTTTTCTTTTTTACCTCAGTTTACTTTAGGGAGTGAATTTGGGGATAGTTTTACTCTAATTTGGAAAATTGGTGGGTGGTGAGAGGTGTATTTGCCTGGAATGTTAGGTGGGAATATGAAGTGCTGGGTGTCACTGTCCAGCACCACTCACTGTAACTGGATCCCTGTTCTACAGTACCAGCACTTACCTTACTAGGTAACAACCAGTCATTTTAAACTTCAGAATAAATTAATTACTTGGCTTTCAGTGATTTCCTTCACATCAAATTATTGCTTTGCTCAATAAATTTGTACAGGTTACAGTAGACATGAATAAGACAAATCTAAATCAGAGTTCTAGGAAAACTGCAGCTTTATTCAATTCCTGTGTTCAGTTTGAGAGGTCTAGGTACTGAAGGCTGAAGTTTTCACTTTCCCTTAGAGATCAAATGTGTTTTCATGGCTTTTACATTGCTGATCACTATGTAAAAAAAACATTTTGGTATCTTCTGCTTGGGGTTTGACCTTGGTTTCCTAACTTAGGGTTAATGCACTTTGTGCACTTGGTACAATTTTGGGCCCTTGGTATAATTTAAGTGTACAAATTAATTTCTCAAGCACTGTATGTAGAAATTGCAAATTTCACTGGAATATTGGAATTCCATTTTAATTTTCATATCTCACAACTAAATTTTAGGGGAGGATTGTTCTTTTCAGAAACTATAGTACTTGAATTGTACATGATAAGTTAGGGAAAGTAAAATGAGAAGATTAAATTAAGCTTCTACATACATTGCTATTTTACTGATCAAGACTCTTGACTGTGCCATCATATTGTTGTCATTTTCTTTTCCTTAATGGGGGAGGCTGAGAGTGGGTAGCTGTATCCTGTTTTTGTTTTTTTTTAATGTTGTCTAAATACAATGCAAATATCAACCATGTCAAGTTATTTTTGTTGACTACAGTAGATGACACATTTTCTGCATTGTGCATTCATACGCAACATCATTGCTTTTGTTTCAGTCCATCTGAAATGAAATGTTGCTGAAGATACAGTACACTTGCATTCAAAGTACACTGCCCTCATTATCAAGTCTGGAAAAGGTTCATCAACCAAGAAGCAAGTCAAACAAACCACAAATTTTTTGCACATTTTTACTTAAAAAAGTGAACAATTTTCCCTACAAGAAATAAAATTACCAAGGAATGAACTTACAGATAATTAGAGTTCTTGACACCACTAAATTTCAAATATTGTGTAAGTAATTTGTTATACTGATTTTTTCAACTGCTTCCTCTGTACACCCAAAACATGGTGCAACTGATGAAGTAAACAAAAACTCAGTCTAGACCTAGGATGCAGAAATTATTTTGAGGTACTTATGGGTCAAATTCCTTACACCCAAGTTCATAGATTAAATAATCCCTTGCAGGGGTTCTGCCAGAAACTCAAAAACAAGGGGATGGATTTACTGTATTACTGCCAAACCCCAACATCCAAACTGATGCTGCCCTTGGCCAAAGAAACAGGTGGGTTCTGGGGCAAAAGTTTACTTCAAGGCTTTTACAAGGTGGAATCTAAAGGGTTATAAGGCTTCAGTGTATTTCCTGAAGTTTGAACATTGCTGAAAAAGGTGTCCTTTTCTTAAATAAGAAACTTAAGTTCCTGACATTTTGTATTTATATTGAAAAAAAGGGGGAGGAGATTTTACCCTCTTACTTCTGGAAGGAGGGAGGGGGAAAAAATCTCCCATTTCCATCCTTTTGTTTCTAGGAACAACTCTCAGAGTATTGCAATGGGATTAAACACCCTTTGTAACACTGCACTCATAGAAACCGTCACTCTCCCATAACAAAATTGAAAACCTTTAATTAGATTCCTTTCGGTAGTGTATAATACTTTCATCACAATGTCGTGAAGTGCAACAGTCACAGAACTAGGCTCACAGCCAGGAATGTGTCATAGGAAGGCTTTTTAGACTATGACATGCAAAATAATGCAATGTTTGTGCCTCAAACATAATTATGTTTATAGTGATAACACTTTGGCCATTCTTTTTAGGCATCATTTCATTTATCACAGGGGATCATAGCAGGTTTCAAATCCCCGCCCCTTCTGGCTATGAGCCTGCACAGTATCAGATTTAGGTAATATATAAATAATGATGTCACAATACAACAAAAACCAAAGTGTGCCCAAAGATGAGTTCAGCCTAGCACAGAGTATAGTCAAATACCATTACCAATGCAGGGTTGACAGCTGGTTGGGTCACTACATAAAGGGTTGGCATGCCTTAGCTAATTCTGCTACAAATAATTTTTGAGGCTATGTTTGAAACCTGGAGAATCATCACCAATATTTACTTCACTAGAATGGGCAGTTCAGGAGGAAAAACCTAACCTGCAATAAATCTACATGATACAATCACTTCCTTTCTCATCTATCTACACAATTCAGGAATCCTTCAGTTGTCAAATAAATGGGAGGAACACACACACACAAAAGAAAAAAAAATTCACAGACAAACAACATGATACTGACAAAATGGCCCTCAAATATAAGAGCTGTAACTCTACCGGCTTTACTGGTTAGTGATATGAACAGAATGATTCATTGTGTAGTGTACATTACAAGGAAGTGGTATCTTCTGACCTGTAAAATATTTGCAAGACTTCCCTTTTCATAGGTTCTGCTTTAAAAGCTGTCTTTACAGCACTCACCTGAGAATTTTTATAACATGAAACAAATGTCATGAGTGTTTAAGGTTAAAGGCAGTAATCCTTCCAAACTGAGCAATAAAAATCTCATGGAAACAAATTATCTTATGTGATTTTAAAATGAGTCAAAATGTTGAAGACTTCATTTAAGTATACATGATTTACGCATTGAACAAATACATGTGACCATAACAAAGGTCATCATTTGCTGTTGACTTTAAACAATTACCAAATCCTTTCCCTCAGAAAATTCACCATTTTCTGTGTAAATAATGTAAAGTCCTTTTTAAGGTCTGAATGTCCAGATTTCCCACTTATTAAGTCCATATACTGTAGTGAAGTATACGTTATCTGTTTTTTAGTTTAAAGCTGCCCTTAAAATAGAAAGGTGTAAAGACAATCAGATTTTTAAAAGAAGAACAAGATAAATTTTGAGCAATTGTACAATATCTATGGTAAATGCTAGGGTTCATTCTTCTAGTTAAGATCAACAGGTTAGCAGTAAAGTTGTAAATGGCTGCAGACTTCAGACTGTAAAATCTTTTATTACCCTTGTTGGGACTGAAAATGTTTTTTATAGCTTAAGAAAGATTGTCATTATTTTGCATCATGTATAGGATTCAGTGAAATGGAATGTTATTGTAATTATTGTACATAGAGTTGATAAAGCATGTTCCTTGAAAGTATTATTTGATAAAATCTCATGAATAAATGGAGGAAAAAATCCATACAATGCTCCAGAGCAGAGATTAAGAATGGTAGCCCTAAATCTTGCTTGTCTGTCTGAATATTACACCCCCCTCCCCACATTCTACAGGTGAAGAGTAATGTGAAGGAAATATGTAAACCAGAAGCAGGGCAGTGTAGAGACAGGGCTTTCGTTAGTGTGCGTATTTGCGTATTGTGCGTATTTACATGGTCAAATACGCATCAAAACAGTAATGTGAAGAGTCAAATACGCATTCAGATATGAATGAAAAGAGTATGCATACTCTTTCAGTTTTAGTGTTGAGGTCATATACGCATCGCATAAATCCCCTGTTCATTTTGGTATCCACTTCTTTCAGTTTGTAGGAAAGTGTAAGCCAGTAAATTTATGACAAATAAGGATGCTATTTGAACGGTGCAAATCCGTTCGTGATCTTCATATCGTACACATCAGGGAGTTACATGTACTTAACTTTGCAGTAGACCACATGTTCGTACAACGTTACATAGGCGTATGTCGCACCTTCAAAGGTACCTTGTTCTGTGTTTATCTAATTAATGAACCCATCAAACGTACACGATAGTATCATTTGGTAAATCAATACACATAGCACATGCTGCAGTCATCACAAGTAAGATGGATGTGCTACGCAGGCAATCCTTGAGCTGAGCATCAACTTATACAGTTTTAGTATGAGCTTGATGGATCGCCACAGATCTCGATCAAAACCTTAATACTGAAGTATCAAGTTAAAATGACCTCGAAAAATTATATGAACCATTGTTAATCTTACTATGATAGGGTTTGGCATTGGTGATTACATTCGCAAAGTTTTTGACTTGCAAAAAGAAGAGCTTTTAATCCCGAAATACATTGGTCGATCTCTTATGTGAGCTACTACTCTCTGCAAACACTTTGTACTGTACAGACAGTACTCTCATTTTGGGAAGCAAGATTGATCGTCAAAACTGTTGCAAATGAACCAGTTGGTCAAAGGTGCCAGAAATATTTACTTGACATGTGCAACAGACCTTTAGATAACAACTCCAAATAAATTTGCAAGCATTAGTTCGAAGGTTATTTCACAAGGGCAATTTTTTTTTGAGAGGCTCGACACTTTGACCGTTGCCTAACATACAATATATATGTAGGCTAGGCTACACTAAGAACCTATCCTCCAGGCTCCAGATGGGTAGTTCATCAGTAATCCCCTTACTGTAGTAAACCTTCATGAGTGCTGGGGCTTATATTTTCCCTGTGATAAGTTTGTTCCAAAATGTAGACAGGTTGTTTTATTTCTGAACTCACGTTGGCACTTACAGAAAGTCGATCTGATTTATCAACAGCCTACATGTCATTCTGTGCTTGTCAAAACTTAATACACTGATATTTTAATAAATTTTGACCATAGGCTATATATTACTGTTACGCGAAGGTAAACAAAATGATGACTCCAAGTCAATCCAAATCCAAATAACATAGTGCATGAGGGCTTGGCCAGGATTTAAAGAAGTTGCACTTGTTTTCAAAACAACTCAAGTACCTTCACTAGCAGAAGGCATAGTTCACAGTGTATTTGTTTATCTGGGTGTAGCTGGGATAAGCAGGATTACATATGTAAATTAGGAGGTAAGTATCAGGATTCTCAGATCTCCCACCAAGGGAAATAGGGGTAACACTAGTCCAGTAGGACCCACGGTTACCTATCCTTGATAATGCAGTTTACATGACCAATATGAACAGAAGTTCTAAATTCTATTTCTCTTATCTAAATCTTATCACAATACTAGGTGTGCACTAACTCAACCAAAGAAATAGGATGTGGGTGAGAAACTTAAGGATATTTTTTTCCATGAAAATTATAGAGGGAATGTAGCCCACTTACATAGATCTCTTCTGAAAGATTTGGAAGCATATGCTTGATTTGTTGGTAACCATATAATGCATTTACAAAGGGTATCTGGCTGAACTTCCCAAACCTGAAAAGCACTACCATTGAACAATACTGAGAGTACTAAGAAAGTTTGACAACTGAAATTGTCATTAATGAGGAAATTTTTGATATTTTGAACTTCCAACAAAAGGTATGAAATTCTTGCAGTTTTAAAAACTTTTTTTTTTGCAACCTCTATTTAACACCTCTATTTTCTAGGTCTAGTAGATATTCCACTTTCCGTTTTAAGTGATCCCACTCTCACACCAAAATTGAAGGCCTGCATCACGCAGGGACTTCAGTTGAAATTACTTAAATTTGACCTCAAACATGAATTAAATTGTCATAAATATAAAATCAACAGTTTGTGAACAATTTCACATGTGAAGAGAAGATTTTTATTTAATTTTTCTTGGTTTGTGCATTTTTGTGAGAGTGACTAAGAGGAAAACTGCACAAGCCATGTTCTGCATTTCTGACTGCTCTGACGGGAGATAAATCAAAATGCTAACCCAAACTGATGTGAATACTGAAAAGAGAGAGGAATAGGCTGAAGTGAATGGGATAAGTAGATGTGTCTATTCACTTCAGTTTGAGGCTGGCATGTACATGAAGTTAATACCAATTTGATTTGCCACAATCTGGAGATCTTGCAAATGCCAACTTTTCTCTAGGAACAATTCAATTTTCAGCAGTTTTTTTACACAGAGTTGTGCCCAAAGAAGTGTATTTTAGCAAATCATGTGACTTAAACTCCCAAAACAAAAAAGCTTGAGAAGAAGTTCTGAGTCAGTGAGAACTGAGAAAGATACAACATAAAAAAGAGTGCAGGTGTCAAAATTTAATTGCAGCAGTGCTCTTTCCAGAACTACTGTTTGTTTGTTTGTTGGTAAACTGTTTCACAAACATCGCGCAACAAACAGTGTCAGTTTCTCACAAATTATCGCTCGAACAATAACTGTAAAAAGGGTTTTAAAATCGGCAGTTCGATTGAACGGATTAATTCCGCGGCAGCTCCCCGAATTAAGTACATTATGATGAGTGACAAGTGGCGCACCAATTGTTACTTTCGTTGGCAGGACTTCGTGTGCTCGTCTCCTAATCCCTTCAATAGCAACACCCAAGCACAACCTTAGAATTTAGCGGCATGTTTCAGAGGTTACTAAGCGAAAAGAAAGCCACAAGACAAGCAGGGAGCTGTAACAAAAGTTATCAAGCCCTGTATTTCTATGGCAATAAAACCTCCGCGAGACCACGATTAGGGCACAAAAGTATATTTGAATAAGTCTTCCCACTGTAGCTAATCGAAATATTTTATCATGCTACACCTCCGTAAATTTCATTATTTTTCATTGTTAGTAGCAGTATTTGGGATAAATTTAACCCGTAAAAATACGATCGTTAGCACCAGATAATTCCCGCCATTTTGTTGTTTGCCCAATATCATATAAAATGGAACATTCCATGTTAACTTTTATGAATAAGCATACGCAGTTCTTTGAACCGACTGGTTGTAGTTGCGATAATGTACTGTACTGTAGAAGTCAACCCTACGATGCACGTTAAAATAACGATCTAATTTTTAGCGGTCTTGGACACCAAAAAATGGACTCGATTAACGTTATCTTATGGTTTCTTTCTGATATAAATATCCCCGTAATTTTGCCACTTCTTGTCCAAACCTTACCATCTTGTTTCAAAATAATCAGCAAATGAAATGCACTTAAGTCAGACCCCCGAAAAAATCCAAGTACGCAGAGATTTGTGCTGCCGTTTCTTGATGAAATTTAGCACGGGGCTTGGCCGGCTGCACAGACAGGCTATGTAAGCCTGGGAAGTGCGATCGTCATAACGCAAACTCAATGGGGAAATTCGTTCAGAGGTCTGGTATTTTCACACACTAAATCCCATAGGCGATGGCGCGAGTTGTGATTGGCTGGCTCAGAATCAACGTATTTGAACCAATCACAATGCAGAGGCAATTCAAATTTTGCAATAGATCGTGTGCATATGATGTCACCGAGCAAAACATGGTCCCTTGTTTAATGGTAAAAACTGATACGCACGCAAGTCTACTGCATGCATGGGACCACGTGCTCAATTGTTTACGTTCGTAACGACGTCATATGATAACATTCCATAAGTCCTACTGTAAATAACTTTACGGTAGGAATGCTGGGAATTCCTTAATTTATGCAGGAAAATAGGGCTTGGTTGTGCTGTTTGTGGCTGGTGGGCCGTTTACAGTGCAATTGTACAGATCGCTACTATGACACACACGTGAGTGCTGTACTTGTATTGAACACTGCATCGCAAGCAAGCTGCATCAAAACAGCGGTGTGGGAGTGTTTCATGAAATGACTGACAATATAACATAGGGTCAGGCGGGAATACAACAGTTGGTGGACTGTTAAAAAGTGCACGTGGTCTGAAGAAAGCTTCAGTAAATGCGGGATGGGTTTTTACTGTGAAAAGATGATACAAACTCAGCGCAAAATACCAA
This sequence comes from Holothuria scabra, assembly GCA_037179385.1. Taxonomy (NCBI): domain Eukaryota; kingdom Metazoa; phylum Echinodermata; class Holothuroidea; order Aspidochirotida; family Holothuriidae; genus Holothuria; species Holothuria scabra. The sequence goes on from CM074180.1 coordinate 20,850,954, forward strand.
CATTTTTGCCACATACTTACATGTGCGAACATGACTTACGGCGCCATTTTAGACTTGCACTTTCCTGTACAAAAGTGATGGCGCTCTTTGGAAATGTTGATTTTTTGTTGTTGTGTGAACATTACGTCATTTTCGGTTAAACGGTTAACCGCCGGTTAATAAAATCGGTTAAACGGATAGTGAATTAACCGAAAATGCACAGCCCTAGAACAGTTAGACTTGCTTTTAGTCATTTTCAGTTTTGGTGCTTAGTGGTGTGCATTGACGGAATATTGTTATAAAACCCCCTTAGCACAAACTTGTGCTAGCCTTCAACATGTGGACAGAATATCAAAGAAGAGTAAGTGTCTTTAAAGAACAAACCATGCAACTGAAGAAAGGGATGTAACTTTCACATGCAAACCATTTTGGTGGTGAAGTCCTGAAATCTTTTTCAATATCAGTAGTACACAAGAAAAAGGGTAAAATTGAAACATCCAAGTTTAATCGATGTCAATTTATCACCCATGCCCAGTGAATGAGACTATTAATGAATTCCTACTGAATCCAAAATCTGCAGGAATTTTTAATTTAAATATACCTAGGTAGGCAATGGTTTATGTTCTTTTTGTGGAAAAACATTGTTCCATGGAACAGCAACTTTTTCAAAAGTTGCTGTTCCAGAACAAAAATCACTGTTCTCAGAGCAGCGGAATAGTGGGACTTTCAACCCCTGTAAGTGCTGTATTAGTCTGGAGAAGCGAACTTCCTAGTTTACTACAGTGAGGTGCCAGGATAGTACACAGTACTTACTACTAGGCCTCTAGCCATTGCTTAGTCTTGTATTTCTTCTGCTAGCCAAAATATAATGCCGATAGCTAAAATAACAAAAAAAGCATCATAAGTAGACAAAGCCAGAGTAAAAGACAATACATACCAAAACTGTAACTAAGTTAAGCCATATCAAATGCTATTTAAAATAAAACACGCTGTAATAAAAAAGATTTAAAAAGCAGTCATCCATGGTAATGCAAAGTGCATCTACCGATTTCTACTACTGGGCTTTATGTCATAACAATAGCTATGTGATAGAAACCATACACTATAAAAGGTACAAGTTTAGGCCTTCTAATTTTATGTTGTCAATTGTCATGCAGGCCTATGGGGTTGGCGGCATTATCATGCAGTAACGCTAGAATGTTTGGGATGAATAACTGATATTATGTTATTCCTTATTTCTGTACAACTTACTGTATCAATCAATTAATACAATTAAACTTTGTAAATAAATGAAATATATCATTTTTAGAGTTTGAAATAGCCACAAATCAAAGTCAAATAGGCCTAGAGATCTGAAGTTTAGCTCTAATGTTAAAACTTGGGGCATGATATTGCATTTTATATGCATTTTAGTACATCATACAGCCTTAGAAGTTAGATACATTGGGCTCGGTTTGAAGTTAGCTGCAGGGGTATCCCTGTAGGGCATACTCAGTGTATGCATCGAGTGCGCGCCTAAGAGTGGTGTCATTTCAAGGTTTTTACACTTTCTTTTAATGCAGATGCGCACTTGATGGGCCCGCCCACTCGACAGTCACCCCATCAAATCTTTTATTCCTAGGCTAGGCCTAGGCCCTACTTAGCCTAGCCCAAGTAAGCTAGTAGCCTAGGCCTAAGTATAGTAGGTTGGCCCTAATAGTACTAACTTTGGTACTAGCCTAGGCCTAGGCCCAACTAGCCTAACAACACATCCATCGATGGCCCAACCCAATCCTTGACAGGATTCAGTGACTCTCTCACCGTTATGCGTAGTACACAGTCCTGTTCAAGTAATCAAAGCCTACCAGCCTTAACTAACGTTAGGCCTTGGCACTGGTAATTCTATTTCTAACCACTGAAGGCTATTTCGAATAGCGTTTCTGTCTGGGTTATCCTTACATTGAATGTACCGCTGACTGCACCGTTTAGGCTTACGGAGTAGGGGACTCCCGTCAGCAAATCACAACGAAACCCTTGTTGAGAGATTTCGTTCCTAGTACCAAATTTAAACTTAAAGGTTCTCAGCTACAATCTACACTTTATGGACTTTACTTACGAAAAGATGGCCTGTGCAGAGAAGACTTGTGAAATATGATTGAACTTGTCACCTGCGCTGCCAATTACTACACAGGCAGTGCTGGTTGCATTGTATGACAATAGCTAGCCTATCATTAATGGTGTTCTATTTCCTCCACACAGCTAGGACTGTACTGACTGACTGCATATTGGAATTGCAATCTCAGTACATGTATGCTCTGTGTTACTATGATGAACTGAGCGCATCCGAATGTACTGTGTGCATGCACTTGTTCTACCAGTAAATGCGGGTATTGTTACCATGATACGGTTCAAAAAGTCTTGTATCAGCCGATTGTGTAACTGCGCCATCGTTTGGAAAGCAAACAATTGTTCTTTCATTCTTCCAGAGCAAACTTAATCGTGCCAATCGACAATTGAACAGTGACGGCATCAGCGGGCAAAGGGGGATTTTATACCCGGTCAGAACCCTTTTCCCCGGCTGTCCTCCCACTCAGCTCCCAAAGTACAGGGCTTGACATGAGTGTTCAAGGCACAGAGATTCAAAAATAATCCTCAAACTGAGGTTGAACCATTCCCAAAGAGGGCCCAATTTTCTCATCCCAAATACTCCTAACCTTCTCAATTAAGCCCCTCCCACAATTGTCTAAAATTCACCCTCATCCAGTCACAATCTCATTTTATTGCTTCAGGGGAATATAGAAAGCTCAATGTGTATAATCAAAACACTATCAGAACAGTTCGTGCTGTGTAATTAAAGTTTTGGTACTCTGCATTGTTTGAATTAGCAGTCAATCAAAAAGCTGAGCCAATTGAGAGTTTCTGTTACCCTATACTAGAATTGTAGTTTGGGGTGAGAGGATTGTCCCTTTAGGTAAAAAAGTTTTTTGTAAAAAAAACTTCCTGTCATGTGAAATTTTTTAGTGCAGCGCAACCTTGTGTAGTGGTCATTTGAACACTACCAACTGGCCCCCTAGCCTCCGCCCAGAACTTGCTACACTCTATGCAGTCGTCACCCACACACTCTAAAAACTGAAGTGCTATTTTGATAGCACATTCTGGGTGCTGAATTTAATTAGCACCCAAAGCGCTGTTTCAGCACTTTTATATTGCTAATTATACAGCACTTTCATAGTGCTGTCATAACAGGAAAGTTGGCGGAGGTAATTTAGATGAAAAAAGTTCAAAAACACTCAATTTCTAGCAGAATTTTTGTATCTTTGGTTTTGACTTTTATCAGGCATTTGTCAACTAACATAACACAGTGCTAACACGTATTCATAATTATTTGAATTGGTTTATTTCATGCTTTTAACGATGTAAACAAATATTAAAGTATATTCCAAATTAGGAGTTTCGCAAATAAAGACTTCTAGATTATTTTACATGTTATCACTCTTAAAGATTTAAAAAACAACACTTTAAGATTTCTGGACAGCTCTTGCAAGTGTTGTTTACTGCTGCACTTCCGAGGTGCTGTCTCTAATGCACCCAAAGAAGTGCTATGGTAGCACCAACGGTGCAGTCCCTATTAGGGCTCTTATAAGTGCTAAGAAAACTTCTTTAGCACCGCCTTTTAGTGCTGTCTGCAGGTAGCACTTATGGTGCAGTTAAAAGTAGCTCTTGCAAGTGCTTAAGTCCTGCACCTCTCAAGTGTTAAAGAATTTCAGCACTTAAAAAGTGTTGTCGTTTGCACCAATGGTGCAGTCCCAATTAGGGCTCTTGGAAAGTGCAGAAAAACTGCTCTTTAAGTGCTGTTTTAGCACTTCCTTTTTTACAGTGTAGGCTTTTGATTTAGTTGCTTGAATGAGCTATTCCTGCCTTCAGAAAAGTACCTGTCGGCAGCCCTGCGGTACTCTGTCACAGTGCAAGCTCACTTTTACTAAAACAAATTCCACATTTAGGCCTATGTGTAAAAGTTTACCTCAAGAACATTTGGCACAGTTACACTATAGGCGTATCTGTGATCACTTGTCGGGGGGGGGGGGGGTAACTACTAGAGGCCCAGAGTTATTAATTTACTTCTTTGTAAGAAACATACCGTAAGTGAAGCTAGGTCATAGGCGTATAGGAGCATTTTAGTTTTGAGGTAGGAAATTTTTCTTCCCGAAATAAAAAAAATTCTATTCAAACAATATCTATGCAGAGCGCCGCCATCAGTTGGCGCCGGGCGTACAAAAATGGAAATATTGCCAACCTCCGACGGCCGGAAAAGGCATTCTTAAGTTTGTTAATACAATCCAAGTAGTCGTTACTTTGAGTTTTCTTTTTCATTAACATGCTCTTTAAATTTAAATACAAAAGGGGCAAATTAGCCATTAAAAATGATCAGAGAGTTACCGCATAAAATGTACCCTTTCCAATATATAGGGCAAATATTTTTAGCACATGTATACACCTGTTGACTCCCGTCTTCCCGTATAATCTGGCAACTGAAGTCATTTCAAAACATTTTTGGAAGTTTCTCCCGCATCTTCTATACCGTTTCTGGCAACTGAGTGTTGACCAAGACTATGAGAGGTTAATGAATAATTACTTTAGTTATGAGCTACCCGCATGTGTCGCGATTTTGTAATCGTTTTAATTTTTCATGAAAATTTTACTGCGACTATAATGCGTTGTTTTGTTCAGAAAAGGTTTTGAAAGGATTGGGGCCCTTGTAAGAGTTTTCAGTGTAATTAAAACATGCAAGATCTTTAATGACTCAAAGATGGCTTCCCGATTTTTTCCAGGCTTATTCCCGAAATTCAAGTACTGTGAAAATACGGTAGTTAAGCTTAGTATCTTTCGTTTCGATAAGTGCGGGCTTATTTGACCATGGAAGTACTACCTCGGATTTAACCACTGGTTCTCTGGAGCACGATATCATTGTTGTACTTAAGGTATTATCGGTACCGCACCGTATGTTATGTTACAAATAAAAACGATAGGAATTACTCGAAATAGCTAAAAACTTTGCTCTGCTTTAATCTGACGAACATTCCAGCAGAATTTCATTTGAAACTTCTACGGATTTTAAGAAAACGGACAGAACTTCTCAGTTCTCTCTCATCTGAAGCAGGCTTCGACAAATGCCACGCCCGACCTGCCGACAGTTTGGGACAAGTAAGAAGTTACTCGGGCAAGTACACTGCTCAATGTCGTAGGCCGATAGCCCGCCGGGCAAGCATCCTAGGAAGGACTCCACAAAGGTGTATTAATAAAAGTGGACAATCTGATACGCATGCAGACAAGGACACTTAAAGAAAAGTTAGTCCGATGGACAAGTAACGAAATAAGAACTTGTGGAAGCCTGTCTGAAGCTAAATATTCTCTCCCTCCTTTCACTCTTTTCTTTTCCGTTTCTGAATTTCTTCTTTCTATAATTCTTCCTTTTTTAACAGGTGGATAGAGCTTATTTTCCCGGTATAACTATACAGGGGTGGGCACCCCCCCCCCCGGGCCCCTCGGAAAATATGCTACTGCATATATGACTGCAACAGGATAAGCTAGTTCATTTTAAAATCATTTGAATTTATTGCATTGGATGATGGATTATGAACCAGAATATATGATACCTATATCCCGAGGCTTAACTTTTGACCCAGAGATATACTCAAACTTGGAGCTTCGGGGACCCTTTTCCTCTGGACCCTACCAGGGGCCCTAGGGCGGGCCCCTGTATCCCCAAAATCAACGTCTCCCAAGATCTATTTTCCACTGTAGATGACGCAAACGCGGCCCGATGAGAAACGGACCGACTTTTCTTTTTGAACACTCTAGGTGCATTTACAGTTCTTCCCCTTTTTCGGCCTATTTTAGCTCATACCACGTACTTCATGAATGCTTCATAAACTTGTTTGGAAAATAGACATAATGTTCCCTGGGAAGTGGGCCATTTGGAGCATTTCAGAAATTTGTAGTCCAAGTGCCCATATGGTTCTAAGGCCCATTTCGTTCATGATCTGTTTATGGTTTTCTGGAAGCATCAGGCTAAGGCCCAGGTGGACCCAATGTCCCCTTGCTTTGAAGTTATGCAAATTTCACACCAAAAAGAATCTCTTTAACATTATTTTGGTTCCTCAAAAAGTAGTTTCAGAAGGTATTGGGTCAAAATCGTGAGGATAATTGCCTTTATTTGGTGTTAAGTACTGATGAGAACATGGTTAAAAATGTAGCTAATGGTGGTAAGATAGGGTCTAGTGACCATGACCTTATTTGTTTTGAGTTACATTGTTTCAGTAATCATAATGGTACTGACAAAACAATTCTAGATTTCAGCAAGGTTAGCTTTACTCGTGCTAAGGAGCTTTTAATCATAGATTGGGCGGCCCGTTTGTATAGGCCCTGCTTAGGCGAGGAGTGTTTTCCGGGATGTTGTTTCTGACAAACCAAGTTGTGTGTCCCACTTAAGAAAGCTGTGGTTAAAAAATAGGCGTATTTGGATTTCTAGAGAGGTGCTTAGAGCAACTAGGAAGAAACGTAAGTGTTGGCGCCGCTATATAGGGCCAGTAAAAGCCCAGGTAATTTAGCAGCTTACAAGAAGCAGGAACTCTTAGTTAAAAATTTGGTAAATGGAACTAAAACTAGGTTTGAAAAGCAGTTGGCCAAGGAGGTTAAGATAAACCCCAAAACTTTTCATGCCTATGTGAGGTCTAAGCAGAATTTTAAGGAGGGTGTGGGGCCTCTCAAAGGTGATGATAATACTTTGGTTAGTGACCATCAGGATATGGCTAACTTGTTAAATGACTATTTTGTATCTGTTTTTACTGAGAATCATCTTTGTTGGGGACTTGTAGGGGTTCTGATTTTTCTTCTTCAATCAGTTATGTCATTTTTTCGGAGGAACAGGTTTGTAAAAAGTTAAAGAGTTTGAAGACTAGTAAGGCCCCTGGCCAGATGGGGTCCACCCAGCCATTTTACGTGAATGCTCTGAGATTTTGTCAGTTCCTCCTTCCATCATTTTTCAGAATTGTCTGGATTGAAAGTTTGTTCCTACGGACTGACGGGTAGCAAATGTTACTCCAATTTTTAAGAAGGGGGATCGAAGTATGCCTTGCAAATACAGTCCTGTGTTGTGTGCAAAGTTATGGAATCTTTAATTAAGGATTGTTTACTTAAGCATCTTTTAGATAATGAGTTATTTAATCCGTCGCAGCATGGTTTCCTGCCAAGCAGATCTTGTGTTACTAACTTACTGAGCTTTCTTGAAGATGTTTCTTCATCTCTTGATTCTGGGTATGGCGTTGAGGTCATTTACCTTGACTTTTCAAAGGCTTTTGATAAAGTTCCATTAGGTAGGCTAATGGTTTAACTGCATAGGTTAGGGGTTCAGGGCAATAGTGCTGATTGGATAAATTCGTGGCTACATGGTAGATCTCAGAGAGTTGCTGTCAATGGTAACTTCTCCTCTTGGAAAGAAGTAACAAGTGGAGTTCCACAGAGTTCTGTCCTTGGCCCACTTCTTTTCCTAATTTTCATCAATGATATTGATAGTTCTCTTACATCTCGTATAAGTTTTCAGATGATACTAAGCTTTATAGGAAGACTAGCATTTTGGATGATGCCTTACTGCTGCAAAAAGATCTGGATAGGTTATTTTCTTGGTCTCAAACCTGGCAAATGTCTTTTACTGCAGATAAGTGTAAGGTCCTTCATTTTGGTCCTAAAAGTTTTAGCTATGATTATTACATGAATTGTAGTGTTTTAAGTAATGTCACCTTCGAGAAAGATATGGGTGTTGTAATTACTGGGGATTTAAAGTCATCAAGGCAGTGTGCAGCCACTGCTGCAAGGGCTAATAGAGTGCTTGGATTGATCAAGAGGAATTTCATCAGTCTTACTCTTAGTAAGGATATTGTACTTAATTTGTATAAGCAGTTGGAAAGACCCCATCTTGACTATGCAGCTCCGGCTTGGAGCCCCTTCTATGAAAAGGACAAGTTCAGAGGAGAGCCACTCGCCTTATACCTCTGAGGTGAGAAATTTACCTTATCATGCTAGGCCTAAACATTTTGGGCTTACCACTTTGGAGCTGAGAAGGATTAGGGGGGACATGCTCCTCCGGGTTTACAAGTTTCTTTCTGAAAGGAATCCCCTTTTGACTTATAGTTATTTAAGGCTTCAAAGTAATTCTCGGGTGCGTGCATGGGCATTGTAAAAAGCTGGAAAAGCCTTTTGCAAGGCTTGACATCAAGAAGTTTAGTTTCTCCCATAGAGTTGTCAACGAGTGGAATTGTCTGCCAGATTGGGTAGATAACTCCCCGTCAGTTCACTGCTTTAAGGTTAACATTGACAAGTTTTTCCATGACTGTGGTAGAATCTGATTGTTTGGGGCTGTTGTCAATTAAGCTTAGGTGGTTTGACTTTTTATTAGGGCTTGGACTTCAGGGCATCTTATCAGGGTATCTTGGTCCTCCTTTGCCCCTCAACCTGTTATGTTATACTATGTAAAACTTTTAGAAGGACCGTAGGGTCCATTTGTGAAATCTTGCAAAGGATTTAACTTTTCCTCCTATTAATCTTAGCAAGACGATTACGATGCTTGGTCACAAATTATTTGTCAATGGTATTCTGGAATTTTGGATTTGGCAATTTGGGCACTATGGCCCAATTTATGAAAATCTGCAAAATTCCTTTTAAAAGTTCTATTGTACCATATTACAGGCTCTATATGGTACTCAGTTTGTGCTGTTTCATGGTGCTCAGGAATTATGGGAATTATTCATCCGCACCTGTCCATTGATTGCCGGAACTCCATGCATCTGATTTGGACTTAATACAAAATGTAATTTGTCAGAAAGAATAATGACTTTCAAAAGTGGAGGTGTTGTAGAGAAGACGTCATTTCCAAAAAGAGAAAGGTTTTCCCGCGCCTATTTTAGTGGCAAGTTAGAACAGAACCACTCTGCCACTTGACGACCGATCTCGTGGGATTTTACTTAGGTTTAATTACATGGGTCTCTTGGGACGTTAAAGATTGAATGCTAAAAATATAAAGCGCTGATTGGATGAGAGTCAGAGTCCGCAAATACTAAGAGCACGGAAACGACACTCACATTTGTACTTACTTTGCAGTTCTTCAGAGGTAGTGTCGAGGAATCTCCTAAAGAGGAGCGAGGTGTTAAAAGAACCTCGTCGTTCCCTGGAAAATGTTTTTACACGTTTAAGAGAACTCAAATGCAAAATTGTGCAATTTTCGACACATTATTTTGAAGCATATGCTGATTTGAAGCATAGCAGCCAATGGCGGAGTCATGTACCTCTTGTGCTCCTGCCTCAATGGTATAACTCAGCTGCGTAGAGAGAAAAAATGTACAGTATGGGTATTTCCGTTCGGTTTATAAGACAGAAAGAAGAAGAGCGTCTCTGGGATGGCGCGAGAGGTTCCCGCTAGCCAGGCTGTTTCGGGTGACAATAAAAGTAAATTCATGAGAGTAAAAGTTCCCTCTTCTGGAGGGAATTTCCACTCTTTTGGAGTGAGCTTTATAACTTTCACCCTTTTAATGGAAGGACATTTCGCTCTTTTTTATCTTTTGAGAGTAGGTTTTGTTAGTTTAGGTTGATCTGTCAAATTTGTAAAAAACAACACCGTTTAGTTTTGAATCATTGGCTCTTTCTGCTCAGTCGAGTATTCCATGCAGTTGGAAACCAGATCTGATAGTGTTCATGCGCTAACAACAATAGCTGTGCAGCTTATAGTTGAAACCAACAGACCCAGACAAAGCTCGTTTTGGATAATTTCGGACTGAGGTTTTACTAACCATGAACCGTGATTAATATGTTTTATGTTTAAAATGTAGCACATTACATCATATCACATCTTTCTAAAAAAAAAGTCCGGATAACATTTGATCCCAACCCGGCTCGTATGAACATTCACCAATCCGGAGCAATAATGAATTGGATAGGGATACAAAATGATCCTGATTGGACCACTTTCATTTGGATTTGGTAGCAGCAAATGGTTTGGATTTATATACTTGACCCTCCGATTAGGATCAAATTTGATCGTAAGGATTGTATAGTGTGAAAAATAAAAATATGTGCATATTTACTATTTACTTCAAACTAACAAAGGGTGTCAAGGGTGGTCAACCCAACAGTCCCAACCCCCCTTGGATTCGTTACCAATAGGTCCCTATTATCAGACGACATGACATGAGGCACTCCAGAAAACTTTGCAAGAATTGGTAGGTTTTGGTTTTTTCTCAGTTTGCTAAGACCTCATAGACGGCGCACAAGAGCATTTCGGTTTAGAAGGGGGTCAGTAGACAGAAGAAGATTTTGCCCGAAAATGTAATTTTGCCCGAAAGAACCTTTTACGAAACATCGCTTCTATTCAGATCGTCGAAACGGAATTTCCGAGGTTTTTGTAGGATTTATAAGCAGTCACGTATAGTTTAGTCAGCTTCCCTTTTAATAAATAATCACTTCAAATAAGTTGACAAACTGCCAGTGGGGCGATGAGGATGAGGGGGGAGGGGAGAGGGGCATGTGGCACCTCGGATTTTGTCCCCAGTTGCCCCCCGTTATAGGTCAGTTAGGAGCTGGGTCAACCAAAAATGAATAACAAAAGTGTCCCCCTAATTTTGACATTCTGGCATCGCCACTGCAAAGTGATTAGACAGTTACCAGAAAAAAATGCAATGGCTTACGGTAGCCATCTTGGTGTGAGGAGGAACCATAAGCGGCGGAAAATGTTTTTTTATTGGGGGCCACAAGTTTCCACAGTCGACATAATGATGACGCCGTAAGGCGTCCGGTTTTGCGCTAAGCGCAAAACCCCATCGGCGTGGGGTACAGGGGCCCGCTTAAGGGCCCCTGGTGGGGTCCAGGGGAAAGGCCCCCGTGGGGATCCAGGGGGCGAAGTTGGAGGAAGCTTAGCGATATTAGTGATTTGAGAGGCTCCAAAATGGTCGAAAATCATATTCAAATTAAGGGTTCTAGACTATAAATTTAATTCAGGAGTGGGGTGAGGTAAAGGACGAGAATGGAATCGTGAAGGAGAAACATACTTCACTGTTATGTAGTACTATGGTGCACCCTCCATGACCTTTAACAGGAACGCCATCTTATTGTTTACGAGCAGCTCTCCCTTCCAGATTCCCAGGGCCCTTCCTGTTTCCCGTCACGTGTTACCTGTGAACTGACAAACTACCTCCCCTTAGTTTTACGTGTATGCCGTATCTCGTATTTTCAAGGTGTGGTCTGTGCCACCCTCTACAGCCTCCTCTTTTGTCATTTCAGCATTTAGATCACATTCACTGATATTTATTCAATACGTTGCGTCACAACTTTTGACCAATCAGTCGACTTCAGTTAGTTCCACAGTCCCACGAGCTTTGCAACCTTGAACACTCGTGTTTTGAAACTCATGCAGCAAACATGTAGTCATTAATTAGTCATCTTTGTGTACACAGACAATAATTTTTCAAGTTTTCGCCGGCTTATTGATCAACTTAATCTTGTTTTTAATGGAGACTAGAATGAACAAATAATTCATTTTGAATCAACTGGAACTTTCTTAATCATTTTTATCTGAAGCTACACTTAGCAAGATCACCCACCAGTTCTTCGTAATACGATTGGCACTTTATCTCACATTACAGTAATTTTAGGGGGCAAAGCCAAAGCGTTGAAGATACTCAAAATTGAACATGTTATTGATAATTTGAGACGGCATTTTTAAGAGATCCTAAGTGGTTTATCAATAGGGAGTTCTATTTAAAATCCAGAGGCAATACGCGTGGGACCCAGGGGCTCTGACATTTTAGGCTTTTTGGTGGACTTAATGGAAGCAAAAAAGTACCTTTATGTAGGTATTATTAATAATCCTAAAAGGGACATTATTACTGTGGCAAATGTGTGTCATTGGGGCCAATAAGAAGACTGGGGACATGCCCCTCACTCAGTATGTTTAAAAGGGCCTGATTTGAGAAGAAGCTTTGCATCTTTTGCACTCTGATAGCTTATAATTGAGCCAAAGAATAACCGAAATGTAATAAAAGCAACTCAAAATTTATTTTGCGACATTCAGTTATTGGGGGGGGGGGGGCATCCCCCAAAATCTCATAAAAAATTATGGGGGGGAGGGGAGGCCCCCTGGCCGCCCGCCTCCGCCGCCTATGGGAGCAACAAAGTCTACCAATCGTCCAGAGGCGTAGATCTGGTTTGTGGATGGGGGAGGCAAAAAATTTCGAACATTCGGAATCTCAGATGGTATCCTTGACCAAACCCGTCTATATAAGCAATCCACGAACACGAACGCGAGCACACGACCACTTTTCACACACAAACAAACACGCATACACACTCACATTGACACCCATATACACAAAACAGATAGAGTATTTCATTCAGTGTTATTGCTTTATAGAATAGGCTCAAACTGACGTGTTCTTTAAAGTCATCTGCACACTCGGTGGTGTAGGTACACATTCTTCCGGGAGGGGGGGGGGAGGGATCACCTAAATTTTCCGATTTTTTTAAGCTTCAACACCACATAATGGGGAAGGTTTCCTGTAAGAAAGTTTGATATCTTGGGGATTACTGAAGAAACTGAATTTCCTATTGGCAAATCTGAGATTGCACGATGACCAAAGATCGTTGTTGCATGCATGAGGCCTACGAATTGAGGCTCTTCGACATTTCAAAAGTAAATATTATTATTGAGGGAAAATTTTATTAAAATATTATTATTGAGGGAAAATTTGGAACTTTATGAAAGGAAATTTATGGAAATAGCACTGTAATTGCCGGCAAGTGTCACTTGAAGATCTGGTAAAAGGCAAATTTCCGATCATTTGTCATGTCTAGAGCTTGGAAAAATTTACCAAACTGATGTTTGTGCGACATGCACTATACTACATTAGGAATCAAAATTTACGGCAGCGCGCGAAGTGGGCGAAAATTTTTACTTTTGAGAGAAAAATAATTACAAATATTGAGCTTTTATTGGAGAGAATTCTAAACAGAGTTGGGAAACACATTGCAGTTGAAAGGTATCACAAATGTTTGTTATTTTTTTTTGGGGGGGGGGGGGTTTAACCTGCCCGAAAAATTGGGGAGGGGGGCAAAACGATATGTTTGCTCCCATTGTTTTCATTGGTTTGGCGATTGCCCCCCCCCTCCAGGATCGACGTCCCCGTAATCGTCCGCACTCTTGCCCACTGTCCTGGGGAGGGGTATCAACAGTGGCGTAGCCAGGACAGATTTTTTGGGGTGCCTAGGTAACAAGTGGGGGCCTGGTACCTCCGAGGGTAAGGCACGGCAAGACTATCTAAGCGGAGGGCCACCATTGTTGGCGAGGAGCGTACAAGAAAATTTTGGGCTTTAAAACCCCTCCAGATGGCCGGAAACGGCACTTCCCATGTGTTTTAAGCTGGATGTATTCAGTCTTGAAATACGAATCTCATGTCTGCGACTTCTCAAACAATGAGAATAAAAAAATCAATCTATGAAAAATGGTAATACATACACTTTTCAGGGACCCCAAAACTGGCCGGGGGAAACTAAAGGGAACCGGTATCCCCGTTTCCCTTGGAAAAAATTGAAAACTTCAGGAGGACGTAGATCGCAAATGCGGGATTATTGGAATGGATTTCAGCTTACTTAAGGCAGGAACTTACCCTTAACAGGTAACCCAAAAGCAGTTGTGTCCCCCTCTGAGAAACTTTCTTTGCGTTACGTTTCTTAGATGCAAAATGGTGCAGTATTTGTTCATCGGTACAGAACGTAGTCAAAATTAAAATACTACAAATAAATCTCTCAAAATATTTGAACCGCAAAGTAGGAGTATGGATCACAGTGGCGTAGCCACGGGGGGCCTGGGGGGGCCTAGGCCCCCCAGATTTTCTTCAGGCCCCCCAGATTTTTTGCGTCCTGATAAAGTAATTGAAAAAATAAAAATAAAAAAATGTGTAAAAATTAAAAAAAAAAATGAATGTGTGTAAAATACATTTTGTCCGCACGTATGAAATCAAGCAATAACTTCAAAATGCCTACTTTCACTAAATTAGATACCGTTTGTGATCTGCACTGTAGTTTATTGCATTTCACTTCGAAGATGAAACGAAAGTCTCGACGACAAACTTTAATGCGACTTTGTTAGGTTAAGACCCTTTCTCCCTTTCGGATGGCTGATTGATTTACTTAAAATAAGGCAATCGTACACTGGAGACCACTCTTACACGACCCTTCCTATACTTAATTATACACAAAATATGCCGTAAGCAGATAAGGGTAAGGTACTGCCTTCGGATAATTCTTCCCTTCCATCCTTAACAAGTAGGCCTATGTCGTGCCTCACTCCTGCCCATGACAAGTGCCACTGTAAAACGATTTTTTCGACAAGTCCTCTTTTTCGTAGTTGGCACTGGCGTCCGGGGGATTTGTAAAATGTCCACAAGGTCCGGATTTCATGTGTTTCCCACATGATCCATACTTCTGCTTTGAGGATCAATTATTTTGAGGGATTTATTCGTAGTATTTTAATTTTGACCACGTAATGTACCGATGAACAAATACTGCACCGTTTTGTACATTGTTTCTTTGGTAGTATGTATGTCTCTTGTAAAATCTCTACAAAAACTAAAAATATTTTTATATTTTTCATGCTCCCCAAAAAGGGAAAATCCGAAAACTCAGGCCTATAATCAGTTCAAAGTTTTGCCAAACATAGCACCATTTTGCATCTAGGAAGTCTAACGCAAAGAAAGTTTCTCAGAGGGGGGCACAACTACTTTTGGTTTTCCTGTTAAAGGGTGAGGTACTGCCTTAGGTAAGCTGAAATCCATTCAAATATTGCCGAATTTGCGGCTGGGTACATCCAGTTTAAAACACGTGGGAAGTGCCGTTTCCGGCCATCTGGAGGGGTTTTAAAGCCCAAATTTTTCTTGTACGCTCCGCGCCAACTGATGGTGGCGCTCCGCTTAGATTCAAATATTGCCGCATTTGCGATCTACGTGCTTCTGAAGTTTACAATTTTTCCCAAGGGAAAGGGAGATACCGGCTCCCTTTAGTCTCATCCCCCAGGCCACAGATCAGAAGTGCCCAGTTTTGGGGTCCCTAAAAAGTGTATGTATTACCATTTTTCATAGATTGATTTTTTATTCTCATTATTTGAGACATCGCAGACATGAGATTCGCTCCGCGCCAACTGATGGTGGCGCTCCGCTTAGATAGTCTTGCCGTGCCTGACCCTCGGAGGTACCAGCCCCCCCCCCCTTGTTACCTAGCCCCCCCCCAAAAAAAAAAAAAAAAAAATCCCATCCTGGCTACGCCGCTGATGGATCATGTGGGAAACACATGAAATCCGAACCTTGTGGACATTTTACAAATCCGCCGGACGCCAGTGCCAACTAGTAAAAGAGGACTTGTCGAAAAAATCGTCCTACAGTGGCACTTGTCATGGGCAGGAGTGAGGCACGACATAGGCCTACTTTTTAAAGGCAGTCATTCGTCACCCAAAACTACAGTTTCAGTATACATATATCACAACTCTCAATTAGTACAGCTCTTTGATTGGCATCACATTCAAACAATGCATCATAGCTAAATTACACAGCATTGGCACTGAGAGTGTCTTGATTACACATTATGGACTTGTATGGCCACTGGGACAAGCCATGAAGCAATAAACTAGGATTGTATCTGGATAAAGATGAGTTTTATAAAAATGTGGGAGGGGCTAGAAGTAAGTAGGTTGGGAGAATTGGAACTGTTTGGGATGATGAAAATATGCCTTTAAGGATGGAAAGGAAGAATTATCCGAAGGCAGTACCTTACCCTTACCTGTTTACGGCATATTTTGTGTATGATAAAGTTTAGGAATGGTCGTGTAAGAATGATCTCCAGTGTACGATTGACTTATTTTCAGTAAATCAACAAGCCATCCGAAAGGCAGAAAGGGTCTTAACCTAACAAAGTCACATTAAAGTTTATCGTCGAGACTTTCGTTTCATCTTCGAAGTGAAATGCAATAAACGACAGTGCAGGTCACATACGGTACCTAGGCATTTTGAGGTTATTACTTGATTTCATACGTGCACACAAAATGTTTTTTTTTTTTTCACACATTCATGCATGTTTTTTTCAGTAATTGCTACACATTTTATTTATTTACTTTTTTGAAGGGAATACTTGAAAGTTTATTTCCTTTCAACCATTTTTTTTCAATTACTTTATCGGGGGGGGGGGGGGGGGAGGGGCTAAAGAAAACCTGGGGACCTGGGGACCTACCTAGGCCCCCAGCCCACCCAGCCCCCGGACACCCAGCTCCCCCAGCCCACCCAGCCACTGGATATCAAAGCAATATGTTTTGCGGTCTCGAACGTGAAAGGTGGTACCAAAGTTTGGTTCTTTTTCTAGAGTATCAATTTATTTTTCAACCTTCCTCCTTCTCTGCCGATGACTCAACTCACATTTCGAAGAAACTGTCAAGATATATCATAACCGGTGATCAACTCCTTGAACAAACAGATGCAAATAGCGAAGAAAGCATCTTTTGTTTGCCAACAAGAGCTAAGGTATTCGTTTCCGGTAAAGATGTTCGTTCATCGCATGCATTGGGTATTACACAAGAGCAAACGCTCGTTGTTGTGGTTACCCTTCAGATGTTGAATTGCTAGTGCAGTGAGCTGCCATTCTGCTGCTGCAACAAGTGGAAGTTTGCTGTTCAGATTCACCGTCGGCTATTTCATAAATACCGTCTGATAGTCCATGCTGAAGGTACAGGTTGCCCGATCTATAGGCTCCATACCTTGGTTTCGCCGAACGGCCCTGCAGTGCCATAAGGTCGGGATGACTTCAGTAAAAAAGAGAAAACCATTAACAGAACTAAGTCATTGCCACAAGGGAGGTGAAAGCCCAGTGAAAGTTATTCTGGTTTATATCATCCGTAATTTTCCCTGTAGGGGTCATCAAGAGTCACCCCGCCGTTTCGCGTGAAATATGGTTTGTACACCGTTGTTTCGATCGCCCTTCTCGGCGAAAAGGGTGTCGAAGACAAGCTGTCATTGTATGTTGGTTGACTGTGTGAACTCTGGTACTTAGGCGCAGTTTTCAGCAGAGTGCGGGAACTTCCGCTGCAAGATTTGTGATGCTTTCAAGAACCCTGTGGATGGAATATCATGGACGGATGGCGCAACGAGGTTTTCGAAGCTGGGGAGCTGTTCTAAAATCACCTGTTATATGGCTGGAATCTTGCAGGTGAGGGTACGGTAGGGTAACTTGTTATCTCTATACATGTAATGTATTGAGATTGACACACTAGGCGGTTGCTGGCTGTAGCTGAATGTCCTTCTCAATTTCAGCTTGCCATGTTAGTGAGGTTTTACGTTTTTATCATAAATTTTGTAGCTCTGTGCGATGGTATGATTATGTGGTAGTTAGAATTTGAACTTGCTGAAAATAGTGGTCAAACAGCTATGAAAAAGAAAGCAGGGTCATTGCTTCCATTGCTTGTTCCTTTTTTCTCTTTTGAAAAAAAAAAAAAAAAAAACGGTCATCATCCATGCTAAAGGGGCAATCCTCTAACCCCAAACTACACTTCTAGTATAGGGTAGCAGAAACTCTCAATTGGCTCAGCTTTTTGATTGACTGCTAATTCAAACAATGCAGAGTACCAAAACTTATATTACACAGCACGAACTGTTCTGATAGTGTTTTGATTATACACATTGAGCTTTCTATATTCACCCTGAAGCAATAAAATAAGATTGTGTCTGGAGGAGGGTGAATTTCAGACAATTGTGGGAGGGGCTTAATCAAGAAGGTTAGGAGAATTGGTCCTATTTGGGATGAGAAAATTGGGCCTTTCAGTGTTCTGTTTTCTTATACTTTTTATTTATTTTTTTACTTTTAAAGGTCGATGGCTACGATAAACATATTACTGTTTTTCTAGCGTTGTGTTTGTAACACTACACTGTATTTCACCATTGCATCTTGTTTTTTTATGCAACTATATGTAAATGTGTTTATAAACAAAATGCAAATTACACAAATTATTCTGAAACAACAGCTAAGTCTCACAATTTTCTTCGTATTTCATGGTATTTTAGAACTTAATTGAATTATTGCATATCCAAGTTGATCCAATGAGTTCCCACACAATCCTCACAGTATATTATGAAGAATAATTGTCTCAAGACTTTTCAACTCTATGACCTCATCTTTTAAAGACCTCTCCAAACAGTTCTATTTTTCCTAGCCCTCTCCAGCTGTCTTACAGTACACTCATCCACATAGACATAATCTCAAGTTATTGCTTCACAGTGAGTAAACAACACCCAATGTGTAATATCAGCTACAATACTCTTTTTTATTTGCTGTCAATGTATTTTTGTGATATAACAAGGCCCGCAGGCCAGCACCGTATACCAATCAATTCCAATCCTGTTATGAGGCTGCCATTTTACATGCTCATGAAGATTTAGGACTGAGTTAGCTTTTTCAATCTTTGACCAATGCACTTTATAGGCTGGGGTAGGACATGATGCCTTAACATTTTTTATAAATTTGGTCTGACGTTGCCAAGAAAACTATAATATTTGTCAATTTTTCCCTCTTTGGCATGGCTATGTAGAGTCCCATATAGGGCCTCATATCTTGGCCCATAAGGGACCCTCATATCGGGCCTTAAAGTTTTTCAACTGGGTTTAAGAAGCCATGGCACATGGGCCTGACATGACCCATGTGGAATAGTTCTGGGGTAACAACTGCTATTAAGGGTGTTTGCATCGCATACAGTAATATCCCTCATGCTTGCATGTGGGTTTCTCATATGAGGCCCATTATTAATTCCTGGTGCAAAATTTAATGGGCCCATTTGAGTTAACCCTTAATTGGAGCCCATGTACCTGGGCACTGCCACAGATTGGACCCCTGTTCCCCCATTTGTAAAAATTAAAATTCTGTATCTTTCACGGTTCTCAAGATATTCAAATTTGTTTGTACCAACTTGTTGCTTATGCAAAAATAATGATGCGGATGTTACACAGGGTTGACATTTCTTTTCTTAATCCTATATTATCTCAGAATCATTCATAAGATAGTTTACGGTTTGGTAGATGATGCTGTGAGCAGTGGCGTCACAACAGGTGGGTGTAGGGGGTGCAGAAGACTCTGCCTGCGCCCCCATGCTGAACAATTGCCCGTGTTTGATGTCATTCTATGCCCAGTTTGTCGAAGGGGCTAATGATACTCGTTATTTTTGATTCCTTGCCGAAGGCAGGCAAGGAATCTATGCGATGGTGATGTCGTGTGTGTGTATGTGTGTGTGTGTGTGTGTGTGTATGTGTGTGTGTGACGCCTGCTTGTAAACACGATATCTCAAGAACGGTAACCCCCAGGGATCTCAAACTTGGCATGTAGATTGTCCACATTGAGTAGATGGTCCCTATTTTTTTTGGTAGAGGTCAAATGTCATTTGGGGTCACCAGAGGTCAAAATGTAAATACCTTGAAAATTGCTTGTAAACACGATATCTCCAGAAGGAAAAATGTGAGCAATCTCATACCTACCTTGCTGATTTTCCATATTGAGTAGATGGTCCCTATTGTTTTTGATGGAGGTCAAAGGTCATTTGGGGTCACCAGAGGGAAAAAGGTCAAAACCTTGTAAACACTGTATCTCAAGAAGGGTAAATGTGAGGGATCTCATACATAGCAGGTGGATTGCCCATATTAAGTAGATGATCACAATTATTTTTCGTGGAGGTCAAAGGTCATTTGGGGTCATCAGAGATGAAAAGCTCAAAAACTTGTAAACACCATATGTCAAGAAAGGTAACTGCCAGGAATCTCATATTTACTAAGTGGATTGTCCATACTGAGTAGATGACCCCTATTGTTTTTATTGGACGTCAAAGGTCATTTGGGGTCATCAGAGTTTAAAACATCTAAACCTTGCAAACACTTTATCTCAAAAGAGTATATAACTGTTGAAGGTAGTATCCATGAGCGGTTAGGGTGAAAGGGTAAGAATAATTTGGCATGTGTAATGTAATAGGCATAGGGTATATAATTTTTTTGGAACAGTTTATTAACTTCACTATGTAAATTCTTTAGTGAGGTAATTTTGAAAATGCATTTGTAAAGTACTGAAGCAAACTCATAGGAAGAAGGTCTTAGGTGCACAAAAAGGCACATCACATGGTAGTTACTGTACAGTATGTTGATTCTGGCATGAAATTGTGCCCTGTTATTACATTAAGTTCCAAGTATTAATACATGAAAAAGTGGGCAGAGCAAAATATAAAATCTTAAAAGGCAAAATCTGCTCATCAGGCTGGCATACATGCTTCAATGCTCATGGGTATGCTGATTTTGCAGTCACAAGTAAATAGATTTTCATGAAACTGATGTGGAACATGTGAGTTTAAACAGTCTGTATATAAGGGTCATTTAGGGACATAGTCTGAAAATATTAGAAGATGCTTCTGTGCACACAAAGTAGATGACTGATATGGAACTTCAAAAGTATAAACTTTGAACAGAGAGTACTCTGTGTGATGCACAAGAATCTCTTTATAACATACCTACATTGCTTTTTCAATAACCTTAAAGAAAACCTGAAGAAAACATTAAATTTAGTGGCAAAAAGTGCTAATATTTGACAAACCTTGTGCCTACTGTCCTCATGAGGACATGTGCATGCAAGCATGCATTAATTGGAAGTGGGAATTGATTAATTAGATATACCACAGTTAGTTAGTTTTACAAAAGAACCTCATTTACACCGATCATTTGGTATCAAATACCCTTCAGCGCACATGAACTGTCATTGCCTAATAGAGTGAATCAAATTGTGACTGACCCATTCTTTGCCATTTGGTCACAGTTATCTTGCCCAATTTTTCACAGTTGACTGCCAGTTATCCCCACAGTGTCCTGAAGGATTACCTCATACAAACATACAGCTCAATTGACTTAAGCTTTTTTACTGGATAAGTGGTGTTAATTGACTCTTATAAACCCTCTGAAAAAAGCTTATTTTTATCTCAGTACATAACCATGACAGCCCATTGTTTGTATATACTCCTATTTCCTGCCATTCCTGCAGGCATTCAGTACTCTTTTTGTGGTCAAAATGTCAGACTTCCATGAAAGTCACACCTCTGCTAAATCCAGCATAAAATAACTGTCCACACTATCTTGTCTCATCTGACCACAAATAAAAGTTGTTTGCCTAGCCATTGTCTGGAGATGGAGAAGTTCATGTACACTGATCAAGTTTCTAAACTGAAAGTCATCTTAGAAATACTGTAGATTGACACCCTTCAGAAATTAGTGTCCTTTACATAGAAGCTGGTGGAATTGAACAAAAAGTGTGTTTGTATAAGGAATTTTGTTGAACAAACTTTAAACATTGGTGTCTGTCTAGATTGGTGTTTCTGCTTTACAGTTTCAATATGCTCTACAGTGATTATTTGTCACTTAATAGTTTCATTCTAGAATTTGTTTTAAATTTTTGATAGCATAAAATGTATCAGCGTACTACTTGCCTCATCTCTGCTTATATCTGGATAACTGCACCAAAAAAGTAACCCCTGTGCGAAGGATTATGTAGCTATGTCAAATATCATCATCGAGTGGGAATTCTTGTCTCACATTTCATTTTTATCCATGTCACTATCCCCCCCCCCCCCAAAAAAAAAGTGTACCATAAAGCTTAATGCATAGAACCATTGCTTCAAGATTACCCTTTATGACACTTTTCAAAAGTATTAAGATTTTATTTTGCATTGCTGCTGTCATTTAAAAGTAGTTCAGGTAATAAGAGCAAGCATAATGTTGTATACTGTGTATCAAACAAGGAAAACTTGTACTGTATGTTATGCTGTACCTACAGTATAAGTAGACAAAAGGTGAATTAAAAGTCTTGTTAAATTATGGATTAATAGGGATATCTGCTTTTGTTAATTTGCAAAGGATACCATAGACAATGGGTGGGGCATTTCCCCCATAAAGCAAAAATTGCTGTCAGTAATAGCCAAGGTTACACATCTCTATTCAGATGTCTCTTTAGGCTTGGTCTCACATACCCCCCAACACCCAGTGTTAACTCGTGTTTACAATCAGACAAAACCACAGGCTAACCCCGTGTTTTCCAGTCTGTGTTCTCACGTACCCAGTGTTTCGTTGATTGGATAGTGTTACCATAGTAACGAGACCAAATATTTCACACACCGATTACAGCAAAATGTAAGAAAATACCTGTCATCAGTGCTATAAATACCTGTGACCTTGCTTGATTAAAACAAACACGATGTTTAAAACTGCTTAACCCTGCGATTTGAGGTGGATTGTAACCCTGCGATTTGAGGTGGATTGAAATTTAAACACCGACCCCGCGTTAACCCGCGTTCCCATGTTACTCGAGCGTGAGGTAATACAGTGTTATCTCGAGCGCAGGGTATGTGAGAACACAGTATTTGATCCAATGCTTGTAGGAGAGTGTGTCGATGAGGGCTTGTTTAAACACTAACCTCAATGCAGACTTTTCGAAACATAGAGGCATCGGAACATAGAGACTTCAGAATGGAGAGCTGTCCCCATTGACCAAACTTTTGATAAAAATGGTTTCAAAATACCACATTATCAAGTAATGAGACAGTTTTCTGGAATATTAAAGCTGTGTGAGAAATTCCTCTTGTGTGTGGAGATCAAAGGTTTGAGGTGACAGTCAGATCAAACTTTGTAGACATAATATTTTTAGGGGGATAACTGTGAGGGATCTCATACCATGGTGGAAGTACTTCCATACTCATTCTGTACTAAGCTCAGTTTTGAATTACTCATGTTGATGGACGTGTTGGTAAGGTGATCACTATTGTTTTTAAGGGGTCAAAAGGTCATTTTGGGTCACATGAGGTCAAAAAGTTTGGACCCTACTAGTATTATATCTCAATTAAGTAGGATAATTGTATGGGATCTCATGCATGTCATGTTTGTTTCCATGTTTGCTATGATATATCATACGGCAAGGAATCACTAAGCCTGTTGGCTTTCTAGTTTCCTCCAATTTCTCTCAAATATCTGCCCCATATGGGGCCCATTAAATTTTGCACCCGCTATTTACAAGGGGCCCATATAGGTAGTCCACATGCCTGAGGGATATTACAGGGTTGACCCATATTTTCCCCACATTTCAGTTGTTAACATGGGCACCAGAACTATCCCATATGGGTCATATGGGTCAATAAGGGACCCATATACGCCCCTTATTAATCCCGGGTGCAAACCCATATGGGCCCCTTAAGGGCCAAGATATGGGGCCCGTAAGGGTCCCATATAGGAATGTTACCTGGGTCCCTGACACCCCCCCCCCCCCTTGTGACGCCACTGACTGTGAGACGTATATTCTTGCTTGTATTTTACACTCCCATTATCTTTTAAGGTCTATGATACTTACAAATTGTATTGTATTGTTATGCTGTTGCTATGATTGTGCGGGCTCCTGTAGTGTTAGTTGTTTGGATCTCATGATCAAAGCACTTTTGGGGAACGAGTTTTACTTGGCACGTCAGCTCAACTACACCTGCATGTATTGAGGACTCGGGCTCTCTAGTAATATTCATTCCTGTAATTCAGCTATATTCGGTTCGTGATTGTTTACCAAAAGGACTACCTGTAAGGAACTTCGAACTTGTTCCGTTTATCAGGATTGCTATTCTACTTATTTACCTCTCGGACTTAGCATAATAAACTTTGTGTGAGGCTCCCTCGCACCATTCAGTATCAACCGAAAGTTGGTCATACAATACTGATGGTTTTCAATGACATAATCTCTAAAACTTTCAAAATAAATCCTTGGAGCCCCTACTAATGCTACAACTGTCACTGAGCTGCTCAACACTGTCACAGTCTTAGTCTTCTCGCGAGAGTTGCACACATAACCATGCATGAAGAAGACAACTGGTTATGCAATCGGTATGTATTGTACACGCCTCTTGTGCGATTGAGGAGTATAAGCGCTTTTTCATATGGATATAAGGTTTCATAGTAAGTTTTAACAGGTCATGTAAGTAGAGTCCGGAGTGAAGTGATGTAGAGGGTTTGTGGCAGTAAGCATCTATGTGCACTCCAAACGGACCAAACCAGGACACTGGGAATCACTTTGGGCCAGATCACCAGACGTTCAACAGAGTAAAACAGACGAGAAAAAGACTTAAAAAAGGCTTATTGAAAGAAAAAGAACGAGGAGCCAATTATAATTCACTAGGTTGGCATTAATTTAATGAGGTAACAGAAGCTTAGCTATTGGCCATTGCCTTCATTGATTTTCAGAAGTCTACAGAAGTTAACCTTGACAGAGTTATGCAATATTATGCAATTCGGCTATAATCAGCATTCAGGTGAGCAGGGAAGTAAAGAAAATTTCGTAAACAAAGTGGAAGTAGAAGCTGTTATCCACTGTACAGTTATACCCATAAGGGTGTCGTTAAAGTATTTGAGGCTAGGCTAGTATAGTAAAGCAGGCCAACCGCAATTCCATCGTACGTCAGGATAAACAGGACAGCGTCGACTGAATTTTTATATATAGACGAATCCGGACAGATTGTGATGGTCTGATTTTAGTCGGCCATTACTTGGGGTCCATCACTTTAATCTTTAAATTTCCTTCCCTATAGGCTGTTCCATGGATGGTTGTACACCGAAGTGTATCTAAATTTTCTCAGCTTCACTGAACATGAGGATTTGAAATTCACATAGACAATAAATGAAGACGGTTAAAGGCTGATGGACCCACTAATGGCTGCCTACAGTCACTAAAAACAAACGCTAATCGGGTTCGTCTATAGAGCAAAAGCATGCAGTCGCCCAACTTGAAGTATTGTAGTACACTCCCCCGTTTCATGATTGGCTGTTGGGAGCCATAATGTTTTTCTCATCAAATGTGAAATTTTCTAGACATCACTGCTTGGTTTACCTTGAATTTGCAATATCGCAGACATAAAATATTATAAAAGATACAAAGTATAGATGCTTTGAAGGGAAATGAGAATAAAACTGTGATATTTAGCTGTGGCTTCAAAATAAGTTCGAAAGACTGCTCTTCCTTTAATTTTTCATGTTTTAACATGTTTTGTTTGAGGCGATGCGCACTGTTTAACAAAAATTTCCTGACTGGCTAACGATAGGTCTAATCCTAACCTAATCCTTAACCCGAACAAAGAATACAATCGATACAATACAATGGCAACAGCCAATCAAGAAACACCTCGTTAAACAGTGCGCATCAACCCTTATGTTTTACTGTTTAATACGGCTCTAAAGTATGCTCATGTGTGAAGTGTGAAATGCGGCCCTCCGAATTCCACCGGAATGGTACCGTACAGTTTTCTTTTTCTTTACTTGATTTGATCCTGAACGTGCGGCTTTATTTTGTATATCTATATTATGATCAATATGTAGTTAGTTACTTGTATGGGGCTTAACGACACGCCAGCACGAATTTGTTACATAGTGTCATCGAGTTAGACAAAGTACAATGTTGGGGTAAAACTACCTAAAAAAGTGAAAAATAAAAAGATACAATGGGTGGTTGATTTCTACTAAAAGGATAGCAAGCGGGAGTCATACCAGAAATTTGAGTTTGCTTTCTTTGAGGAAGCCAAGAATACGGGAAGAATCGGTATTTTCAAACAAAGTTTTAAGGTCGGTTTTAAGGTCGGGCACAGTGTAGTATTTTTGGCGAATATGGGAGTATTCATAACAGTTGACGAGAATATGACTGACGGTGAATGATCAACATGTAATATAAAAGCATTTTTTGCGGAAAACATATGTAAGGTTATCTTTTACTTGTCTGTTCAACTGAACCAGCCACAGACTTCACAAGATTTGCCAAGTGATTTACATATTGAGCTCATGTTCATTCATGACTAAGTGCAATTCAGAAATTACATCGTAAAATTGTCAAGGTTTGATCGATTTTTGAGGGAATTGTGACAATATTCTTGGTTTGAAATGCCCTTTACATCAAATACCCAACTTTGTCATTTTCAGTTTTTGTGTGGAGAAGGTAACACCTCTGGTTTGAATTTTCTTTCAACAATATCACTTTATATAGGCTCAGACGCCTACCGTATGTCCAGCGCGACTTGAGGGGCTTTTTGAACAGTCAGCATGCTGCTGATTATTCAAAAACTGCTTTGGTAATTTCTGTGAAAATTTTATTACTTGTAAGTAATGCAGAATGCAGACCAATTGGAATCTACCTTCCATTGTGAGGACAATGCAAGCACGTTTTACCAATTCTCTTGACCCCTGACGGTGACAGCATTTGTCTGTAAACCCCGATTCCGAAGAAGGTATTAAATTAAACGGTTTTCAAAGGAAACTAAGGTCCCTATAATTATACTGACTTGCCACTACTTAGACTACTTTATTCTGTAACGTGTCTTTTGATCATTATAAGGAGGATAGCGCGAACGCAGTCCTCCGCTACCAGAAATTATACGCCCGAGTTCTCCACGTTTGGGAGAATCGCAGGGGTCAACCCAGCCGAAGTGCAATGGTAGGGCCTCACCCTGGGAGCTCTTTTTTCTAAAAGTACCCTCGACTCTCTGGCGAAGAGCCAAGGGGCGAAAACCAAACGATTACTCCTGGAGGAGTTCTGCTCCCTTAAGGAGCTAAACTGCTCCCGTGATCACAGAAACTCCTGCGCCAGGTAAGTATGCTCATGATTACTTACCTTTGCAATATATATTTCCCGTAACAAGTATTTGGTACACTAGATTCCAGTATCACACTCTACATGAACGTAAAACCTTCCTGACTACATGTAGTACTATCATTGGTTGCTCTCATCTTTGTTTGCGTACAGTTCAGTAGAATATTCCAAGATACCAAAGGGCTTATTAAATCATTAAGTTCTCGAACGTGAATCAATTCTTCAACACACATTGTATCGACATGTTCATATTTCATTCTTGTATCTTTTGTCACTAGATATGTGATTTTTTTTTGAAAATATAAAATCAGAGTTGAAGTAAATATTACTAGTGAATCTTTATCATCCCTCTTTGCGGTAATTCTTATGCCGCGTTTCTGCACATGCGTGTGTGTGTAATTGCCAATGCTATACAGTTGTGCTTGTTTCCGTATATACATGTTCAATACGTTTACTGTGCATACAATGGGCATTATACAGTGTGCTTGTGATGTACAGTATAACATGTGCTACTTGTGCACAGCTTACGTACATGTATTAAGATCCACTTCCAAGTACCTAGCCAACCATTGAGTTCCCTCACACTATAGGTACTGGTTGCCTCAAAATTCCAAATTGAATAGTTTTCAAGACTGCAGTATGAGGTTTTTATGGGAAAACGAGAGTGTGTCTTCTGTCTTGCCAACAATATCGTCATTTTTTTTATAAAGCCTCAAATTGGTAATCGAATGGTTACAAACCTTGGTCATGATGATAAATTTCAAGCATCGTCGTTTGGTTAGACAAATTATATCCAAATGCATACGTTGTGCGCGTCTATTTAATACCCACACACTGCTCCATTGTGCCCCGTTGTCACGTCTTGTACACATGTATTATTATGCATGAGGCGTATAAATAGAGTCACACAGCTCAGTGTTTGCATGAGTCTCCGTGATCAATAATCGTTCCGTCATGCTTTATTATGGAATGCCGGTTGCGAAGGCGGGTTAATCGCAGAACCCGCCATTTTATAGCGTGGGTTTGTCATATTATGTGGTTCTAAAGAGAAAAAAGAGATCTTCATGAAATGGTTGTTTAACTGGGATACGTATGCAATTTTGTACAAAATTTATTTTTGTGGAAATTAATATTCATAGCTTACATTTAACTGAATTTGTGAAAAAAAACTGTCGCTAGGAGAGGTTCATAGAATTTATCAACGTTTGATTTCTGATTTACCTATGGGTAAATAATATGTTCTAAAGAAGATTTTAAAATCCGGAGCAGTAGAATTTTGTGGTAAATTTATACATAAACACTAAGGATATATTCAGAGCAAATTTCGGTCAGATGATTATGGTTAGGAAGTTTCAATTTCATATTTCTTTAAAATATGCTATAGTAATGGAAACAAAATACAGCCGGCCAATTATAGTCAGGAAAATTGTACGTGTGGTAGTCCTCCGTCTTGATAGCAACATTTTTTCGTCTAACGAAATATAAATAGTATTGAGTACCCTTTTGTCGGTATCGCTTCTCGGCCTTTTGGCTAAGATCATGTGTAGTATCTGTTCTTTTCAGCTTAATATCTGAAACGCGACTCATCGAGTCGCTTGTATATTAAACTGATTTTTGCCACTGGGCTATGGAATAGGAGCTTGCTCCGTCCTAGCCACGGGTTGGCCCGGTCTTGCACTATCTCCGGGATTCGGCCCACTCCCTCCGGGGAGTACATTTACATGTAAAGATAGTTCTTAACTGTACACTTGGTCACACGAAATCACGGAGAGGGTGCATTCACATAGTTTAGGGGAGGCATGTTGACTACTGCTTTCATATAGTCTAGAGGAATCGTACATGTTGCCACTGACGGCTGACAATTGCTAACAATTCCTTTCAATTGCTTTTACGATGTGCTTGTTTGTAAACAGTCATGCTTGTACGTTTTTGCTGGTGTTGGGTCATTGCGTGACAAATCTACAATTTTTCAGGAAAGTCCCCAGGTGACCATATCAGATTTTAAAGATTTTTGTGTATAATGTTGCTGCATAGACAAAAAGAACACACTGGACTTTTGGGACCCATAGTTCAAGTGGTTTAGATGTTACCGCCTTCTAAAAAAGTATTTAGCAATGCCTTATTTTCATACCAAACGTTGCTTTTGAGGTTTTTATCCGAAAATACACAACATGTATGGAGATATTGTCACGCTAGCCGGTTGCTTGATGTAGCTAAACATCCTTGTCAGCATCGCCTGTAAGGGGGCTTACATTTTTATCATAAAGTCTTGTAACTATGTATCCATGTTGTAATTATGTGGAAGTCCGAATTTGGTAATCTGGTAAGTTGATAATCTAGTTAATTTGGCTGAAATGTCAAACAATTGTGCAAAAGAAAAATGGGTCATTGTAGCCTATAGCAGGCTATAGTTCTTTTTTCCCGTGATGCAATGCTGTGTGTATTAAGCCTGCTATTTTTTTTTATGTTGGCTTCATACCTCTGTTAAATCAAGCATAAGGTAATTGTTTGATGATCTTGTCTGGTCTGACCAAGATGTTGGCCCAGGACTACACTGTCTTGTGATGGAAAAGTTCATTTACAGTTGATGGAGTTTCTAAAAAGGATGCTGTGCTCTTCACCAACAAGTTTCAATGGGATTATAAGCGATTAGGGAGGGTGGTGTTGAACAACTTGGATTGAATGGCAGGAGGAAAACAACATTGATCTCCATGTAGGTGGGTTGTTCGTGTTTTGAAGTTTCAATATGCTTAACAATGATTATTATTTTTCACTTAGTATAACAGTACCATTACTGAATTTGCTGTTTTTAATATCTGATCAACATTTCGATATTTGAGCATGAAATGTTCATTATTAGGATATTTATGAATGCCTGCTATAAATATTTGAATGACCACACTCCAGTAGCTTAAAGGCCCAGTTCTCTCACCCCAAACAGTACCAATTCTCCTTACCTTCTTACTTAAGCCCCTCCCATAATTGTCTGAAATTCGTCCTCATCCAGATACAATCTCAGTTTATTGCTTCAAGGTGAGTATAGAAAAACTCAATTTATATAATCAAAACACTCTCAGTAACGTTCATGCTGTGTAATATAAGCTTTGGTACTCTGCATTGTTTGCATAACCTGTCAGTCAAAGAGCTGAGCCAATTGAGAATTTCGATACCCCCGTACCAAAATTGTAGTTTGGGGTGAGAGGTTTGGCTCTTTAACCTAACTGTACTATATGTGGTATGGGAAGTTTGTGTCATATTCCATTTTAATGCATGATACTGTACCTGCATAGCCAACGCTGTTTTCTCTTTTATGTTGTATCATTCAAAACTTAAATGCATAGTTCCACTGCTTCAAGATTACTATTGATCATCATCATACGTAAAAGCATTCAGATTCTGCAGCACCGATGCTCTAGTTTTTATGAACTTGAATGGTGATAACTTTTTTATAGAAAAGAGATGTAATGCCCAAGTATGAAAAAGTGTGATGTTGGTGGCAATGTAATTATAATTTTAACCTGATTTCAAATTGCAGTACTTTGCTGGATGTTGGATATGTGGGCCATTTTTCCATTCCAAAGCAATTTTTCCAATTTTAGGGATCACCTGGGCCTACTACCAAAGGGCCTCAATATTATAACTCACTAATATTTGGTCTCTTGACTGTATGGTCTGTTGATTGTAAGCAGGAGTAAGCATTTCAATATGGATATGTAAAACAAAGATTTGGCAGAGGTGTAAACCAGGCTAGTACGAGGGTTTTTTTTTTTTTAAACGAGTCCTCCTTTGGAGAAGTCGTTGATCCCATGGGCCACGAGTCATGCAGCTCGGTGGTTTCGTTCTTTGTGTTTGTTCAGAGAACGGGATGAGATCTCGTGTCTCTTCTCCTCCTTTGTTCCGCCCGGATTGCTTTGGGTTTCGTAGCTTGAGCCTTCGGTTGCCTTGCGTTTCGTGACCTGAACCATCGGGCCGTGAGCGTTCTTTGTAGCTAGAAATATTTTCTGTTTTAGGCAGTCAGTACACGGATAAATTTTAGGAGAACTCGAGTCCGGGGGAAGAGTACCTTTACGGTACGGATATTCCCGAGGATGTGTTCTCTGGGGCAGTTAATATGTGACGGATTCAGCTTGGTTTTGATCCCCAGAAGACCTTACAGTCTCTTTCAAAGTCTAAGCTTTCATTGGAACAAGCCCTTGTCCACCGAATGCCGCCCTTCCGGTGGATGTAGAAAGTGAAGGCCGTTACATAGCCGCGGCCTTCTCTGGGAAATGTACATCCTTTTCGAAATCCCAGCGTGCTTTCTTTAGAGTGGAGAAGAAGGGAATGGAAAAATTCATTTCAAGCTCCGCACATTCCTCAGTCAGCCGATGATTATCTTTGGTCAGTTGGAGCCATGGTGCGGTCCGGAAAGTGGAAATCCTGGTCGGACAGAGAGCATTTGAAGTCTTTTCAGTTATTGGATGATGCAGCTCGTGCCGGTCTTTAGTTTTCATCTGCTATCCTTTTGATCTCAGAAGTCTTGACAAAATCATTCCAATCTTCCGATGTCTCTAGAAAGGATACCCGCTACTCTCGTATAGCCTGGTTGACCTATAGCTAGGGGTGTTTATGATCAGTTTGCTAGGATCTCTGTGAAAGCTGTGACAAAGAAACGGGGGACAATCCTAGAAGACTTGCGTCTGCCAAAAATGGATTTTAAAAAGCCCGTTCTCCCAATTTCCCATCTCCAGAGAGGATTCGTTTTGCAACCAGTTCGACTCGCAGTTACAAGCAGAGGGGAAGCCAGGGAAGGACATTCATAAAGCAAGCTTATCTGGGCCTCATTTACAGTCCAGCTTGCGCTCCAGACGTTACCAAGCCCACCCCTATCTGCGTCCGCAGCTGGGTTCAACAAGTTCCAGTTCCAGGCTTAGGTTATTTTCCTCATCTTCACAACAGAGACGGCCCAACGTCCTTCTACGGCCTCATCCCGTCCAGCTCTGAAAGGTCCATCCCATGGTTCCAGGTCTGAAAGAGGTCGCGGCCTTTCAAGGCCCCAGGGGCTCTGACTCTCTTCCTCCGGTGGGGGTCACCCACACTTGTAAGACTTCAGATCCGGACAAATGGGTTTTCATTGTTATTCGGTTCTGATACAAGATAGGGTTCTCATCCCTTCCTCCGACCAAGGTTACCCCCAGGGCGACGCCAATTTCTTCCGACCCAGCCCAGAAAAGGGCTCTGGAAGAAGAAGTCGGTGGCCGTGTAACCAAACAAAACAAGGCCATCTCCTTCAAAGTCGTTTGCGTTCAACAGTCCTCTAACGTCTACCACCACCGACGCCTCGTGTTTAGGCTGGGGCGGTCTGGAAATCAGAGCTGGCGACAGACCGGGGGAGAGGGGTTTTGGAACATACAGCGGTCTTTAATGAAGTGAAGACGTAGGAAAAACATTCTTGGGTCACGAGGTCACGATTGTCTTAGACAACTCCACTACAGTCTCTTACATAATTCATCAGGCGATACCAAATCTCTGAACGTATGCTCTCATGAAGTGGAATCTGCTCAACTTTTGTCACAACAGGGACATCCCACTGAGCCAGCACCAGTTACCTGTCGGGGAAACTCAACGCCCTGGCAAATAAATGCGCTATCCAGGGGCAAATTGAACAAAAAAAAAAAAAAACCTGGGAACTGGCCCAGTCTTGGGTGGACTGTGTCTTCAGACTGTTTGACCGACCTCACATCTATCTGTTTGCTTCTGCAGAAAATTCCAAGCTACCAACTTTATTCACGATTGGGGAATATGCTCATCTGGATTGGATCAGCCTGTCAGTGTATACTTTTCCACCGCTCCGGTTGATTTTATCGACTATTTCCGGCACTCTCAGGGGGACATGATCTTGGTGGCTCCATATTGACCGAGGCAACTGTGGTTCCCGCTGTTTATCTTCTGGGGGACTTTACATTCAAATTTCCACTCGACCCAAAACTGCCCTCGAGTCTCCCAGTGTAACTGCGTGGGGATATCCACGATCGTATCGAAGAGAGACACCTTTCTACGAAAACTGCAAACCTTGCAACACTCGCTCATAGGTCTTTTACATCCAAAAACTTATCATTCCAGTTTAGCAAAACTCTCCGAGTGGTGAGAAGCCGAGTGGTCAGATGCAATTTTTGTCAGTCCCTTGGATGCTACCTTTTGCGAAGTCTGCTCCTTCCTGGTAAACCTGTTTGGTAGTGGTCACTGAGTGTCGACAAATAAAAACTACAGGTCAGTCATTGCCGCCGTGCAAAACGGATTCCAGGACGGTTCCACCATAATCTCATATCTCAGATTTCTTGAAGGGAATGATTAACGAGAGACCTCCTCCACGTAAACTTGCCCCTTTTTAGTCAATCAACGATGTCCTACACTCTCTTGTCGAAGCATAGTTTGAACCCTTACAAAGGGCTCCGTCGGATGCGCTCACACTTAAGACCGTTTTGCTCATAGCAGCAGCTTCCGTCAGGAGACGCAATGTGATTCACGCTCTTACCCTCAAACTATGCTTTACAAGGTTCTCCCCTCCAGGGGTTCCAACTACTCCCTGATCCAGGTTTCCTATCAAAAAATCAATCGATCCTGCTAACGCACAAGCACACATTCCTCCCGAATATGTCAGAAGGTTCCACGATTACGGCAGATCTTATGGTCTTCCCGGTTATGATTCTTAAATGAAACGGTGATAAAATTAAACAACTAAGGACTTAACATTTTTGGTTTCGATGATAAGAGAAACCAATGCAATCATGATGGCGTGCGTGTGTATGTATGTGTGTGTATGTGTGTGTGTTTGTGACACTTTGCTTGTTAACACGATATCTCAAGATAGGAATGTGTGACAGTTTTCAAACTTGGTTCATAGATGCGCCATATTGAGAGGAAGAACCCTATTGTTTTTGGTGGAGGTCAAAGGTCACATGGGTCACCAGGGGTCAAAGTCTGAAAACTTTGTTAACACAACACAATATCTCAAGATAGGAAGCTTGGATAGATTTCATATTTGGTATGTGGATGTGTTATGGTCAGGAGATGGTCCCTATTGTTTTTGGTGGAGGTCAAGGGTCATCTGGGGTCCCCAGGGGTCAAAGTATGGAAGCCTTGTTAACAGGATATCTCAAGTTAGGAAACTTGGATAGATTTCATATTTGGTATGTGGATGCATTATAGTCAGTAGATGGTCCCTGTTTTTTGGCGGAGGTCATCTGGGGTCACCCGGGGTCAAATCTAAAAATCTTGTTAACACGATATCTCAAGATAGAAAGCTTGAATAGATGTCATATTTAGGATTTGGATGTATTATGGTCAGGCGGTGGTTCCTATTGTTTTGGTGGAGTTCAAAGGTCATCTGGCGCCATCAGGGGTCAAAGTATGAAAACCTTGTTAATGGGATATCTCAAGGTAGGAAACTTGGATAGATTTCATATTTGGTGTGTGGATGCGTCATAGTCAGTTAATGATCCCTATTGCTCTTGGCGGAGGTCAGAGGTCATCTCGGGTCACCAGGGGTCAAAGTCTGAAAACCTTGTTTATGTGATTTCTCAGGTTAAGTAGCTTTGATAGATGTCATATTTGTTATGTGGATGGGTTATGGTCAGGAAATAGTTCGTAATGTTTTTGATGGAGTTCAAAGGTCATCTGGGGTCACTGCTGGCCCAAGTTTGAAAATCCTGCTTATGCAATATCTCAAGATAGGAAACTTGGATAGATTTCATATTTGGGTATGTGGATGCATTGTGGTAAGAAGATGGTCCCCATAGTTTCTGGCAGAGATGAAAGGTCATCTGGGGTCTCCAGGGGTCAAAGCCTGGAAACCTTTTTAAATGTGATCTCTCAAGAAAGCTGTTTGTCCATTTGTCTGTCTGTTGTTTGTCATTCTAGCCACGTATGGCTTTTATGGAGGTCAAAAGGTCATCTGGAATGACAAAATTATTTTTTGAACATGCTAGTATAACATTTGAATGAGAAGATAATGGTGCATGATGGCACTCTTTGAAACGGAACATTTATGTATCATCGAAACCTCAATGCATTTTGGATTCTTGTTTGTTCATCCTACCCATGTCGGCTTACTATCCAGCTTCCAGGGACACCATGTCCAGATGTATTGTCAGCCTCGTCACCAAACATGCTCAGCCAGGGAAGCCAGTTCGTGCTCATGTCGTCAGGGCTCGCAGCTCTTCAATAGCCTGTTTCAAGGGAGTTCCATTGTTCGACATCTTCGTCTCGGTCGTCTCATCAGGGGTTAATATCCGCCGAATGTCGGTACGTCCACGTCTCCCATCGGTGGTCTCAGGTTCAGAAACGTCGGTTGTGTCCGGGACAAGATCATGTTGACCGATTCTTCAATGTGAGGCTGTTTTTCATCTTGTTGTGTATGATACCATTCATTTGGTATCACTCTTGACTGGCTTTTTCAGGTGTAGTTAAGGGGTTCTTGAACTCTTCCTGTGGCTGTAGGAGTTACGT
The DNA here is from genome assembly GCA_037179385.1 of Holothuria scabra. Lineage (NCBI taxonomy): Eukaryota > Metazoa > Echinodermata > Holothuroidea > Aspidochirotida > Holothuriidae > Holothuria > Holothuria scabra. The sequence goes on from CM074180.1 coordinate 20,886,153, forward strand.
CGAGTAGGGTCTCTGCACAGGTGACCATGAAGTGTACTTGTTCGGCTTTTAAGTAGCCTAGCCATTTATTGTCTACTTGCTATTAATAAACTACAATTGGAACAACTGTACCTGTACTTTTATGTCAGCAAACAGCATTTTGCAATCATATCACATTGCGGTTAACATTCAAACTTTTGTGTTCATTGTGTCAATGTATGTATCTACTGCATCCACATGAGTAACAATAGACATATCCTCATAGCTTAGGATCGTTGGTTTATTCTCCCTAGTCCGAGTCCTAAAGGTCCGAGCGCAGATCGAGTCCGAGTCAGCCCTTGTTCAAGGCCAAGCAGAGTCCAGCATCCACACTACTCAAACGTCATTTTAGGTGCTTAAAGCTGCAAACAGTAACGAGAGGCGGTTACAGTCCCACACATCTTGTTTTGATATCCTTTATTGCATGCACCCTTTTTTCGAGAAATGTTCAAGTGACAACTGTATCGTACATGAACTCTGGGGTATCGGAACTGACAAGTGTACGTAATGATCTGATGATTAGATCGAGTAGTTTTCTCGAGTAACCAGGTAACTGATAATTTGAGGAATGGCATGCCGCAACTCCAACAATCTTTAGATAATGGGGAATTCTAAATATGAATGTATGACCATCATTTGTATTGATTCATTGAGGTGTAAAGAAAAAAGGGGGTTATCTACCGGGGGAACGGGGAGCGGAAGTATACTTTCGCACCCTTATGTTTCACTTGGGGCTGTCCCCCGGTCCCCCTCCCCACTCACTACGCCCTTGCCTGATATTTTAAAGCAAAAACGGTTCAGCTTCAAGAGAAACTTACAAAAATATGTCACCGGAATGAATTCAGATTTTTCTTCTATTATGTCCTTTATGGTGGGGTTGTTTGCGTGTCAGGGTTTATAGGCTTCGTTTAGGGTTAAAGGGGTTTTTAAGGGTGTGTTTTTCCTTTAATGTTTAGCTCATCAACAGTAAAGTTTTGTAGTCCACTTCCGTCTTTACTTTGTCAAATGCCTTTATTTTGTAAAATTGTACATTGTTATGAAGAAACAAATAAATGAAATGATAATGAAATATACCCCTAAGAGTCACTTTCTCATTATGTTCTCGCACACCGGCGTGTTCAGGGGCCAGCGAGTCATGCCCAACCCCCCACTCCTTGATAGGGGAGAAAACGATAGAGAGAGAGAAAAAAAAAGAGGGGAATGGAAGGAAAGAAGAGGGAAGAGAGTGAAAAAAGGAAAATGAAGGAAACGGAAGAAGGAAAGAAAAGTAATGCAGATGGGGAAATGGTAGCAATGACGTAATTTACAGAAGAGTACTGCAAACAGTGTCTCCATTGACATGGGAACTGGACTGAGTAGGGCGGAGAAAAATTCCGCCTCCGACCACCCTAGCCCCAACATATTGATGGATGAACCAATACTATATAGGAGTGAGGTGTGTGATGTAGCTGGCTTTCAGCGTGAATGAGTGACGTCATAGTACCAACTGAAGCAATCCTAAATTGTTCACTTTCCAAAACGTTAAATATCTGCCCAAATCGATGGTTGTACTGCCACAGCTCCTGTTCCAGTATTTGAATTAATTTTAAACTTGGAATCTCAAGACAAAGGTGGCCTAGATGCATGTCGGAGTGCTTGGGATAGTTTCCTAAGAAGGAAGAAATGTTTGGTAATTACTTTCCCGCCCCAGTTGATGGTGGAGATCCGCGCCAAGTCCCCCTCCCCCCCCCCATAGGTTCCAAGTATTTATTTCCTGGGGCAAGGGAACTGCTTTTTGGCGGTGGATGCATCTAGAACTTGCCTTTTGCCTCAATATATTGCATCTAAGGCCCTTCAAATATCCAAAAAGTTTCCAAAGGAGAGGGCCATAGGCGTAGAGAGAGGGTGAGGGAGATTAAGGGTCAGCCACTAATAAAAAAAAAAAATTGAGAGAGGCGGAAGTATGCTTCCGCCCCTCTCCCCCCCCCCCCCCCCTCCCTCCGGGTCAGAAATCTCCTTTTTTCATTTTTCCAAATTTAAAAAAAAATTTCTGGCGCGAAATTAGAATTTATTAGTTTTCGCTGATAAACCAGTATGGTAAAGTTTAGAAACTTTAAACTCTGGAAGTAACTACATAGGCGGCGGAAGCTAGGGAGGGGACAAGGGGGCATGGCCTCCAATATTTGTTAGGAGATTTGGTGGACATGCCCCCAATAACTGAATGTCGCAAAATAAATTTAAGTTGTTTTTATTACATTTCGGCTGCCCTTTGGCTCAATTATTACTTTTCAGAGTGCAAAAGTTGCAAAGCTTCCGGGGGCTTCGCCCCTTGGTCCCCCTCATTTATGATTGCCTGTAGGAGAGTAGTTTACTTTCGCCCTTCAAACAGTTAAAACAAATCTTTTTCCAAGCTATCTTTCATTTTCAAATTATTTTTCTTCTCAAATCAGGGCCTTTTGAACATACTGAGCAAGGGGCACTTCCCCTGTCCATTTATTGGCCTCGATGACACACATTTGCCATAGATATGTCCCTTTCAGGATTGTAGTAATACCTATACAAAGTTACTTTTTTTCTTCCATGAAGTCCCCTAAAAAGCCTAAAATGTCAGAGCTTCCGGGGGCCTTTTGCGGGCCCCTCGACCCCACGGATATTGCCTCGGGATTTTAAATAGCCTACTTCCTATTGATAAAATGCCTTTAAAACTTTTTGGATCTCATACAAATGCCCTGTCTCAAATTATCAAGCACATGTTGAGTTTTGAGTAGCTTCAACATTTTGGCTTTGCCCCCCTAAAGCTAATGTAAAGTATGTTCTCCTTAATCAAATGCCATAGTACTTCCCGATTCCATTCTCGTCCCTTACCTCACACCACTCCTGAGTTAAATTCCTAGTTTAGAATCCTTAACTTGAATATGATTTTCGACCATTTTGGAGCCTGACAAATCACTTAAATCGCTGACCTTCCGGGGGCTTCTCCCCGACCCCTTCCGGGGCTTTGCCCCTGGTCCCCATCAGGGACCCTTAAGCGGGCCCCTAGACCCCACGCCGATGGGGTTTCGGGTTTCGCGCAAAACTGGACGCCTTACGTCGTCACCATTATGTCGGCTGCCGAAAACTTGTGCCCCTCCCCAATAAAAAAATCTTCCGCCGTCTGTAAACTGCATCGGATATTCATCACATGTGACACCACATCATCAAGAGACACCGGCAGGTACAGTATATTGCTATTTTTGTAAACAGTCTTTCATAGAATACCACATTTTCTCAGTGGCGGAGCTAGGGGTTTCGGTCAGAGGGGGCGAAAATGGTCTGCAGGGGCGCTTCGAAGGAGTAAATACCTTGAGCCTGCGCACGATCGAAGCCACGGCTTTTCATATTATCCATTAATTTGATTTTCACCTGGTAGAAGACTACTTTAACATTTCTCCTCAGCAAGTTTTTCTATTAAAACATGTTAAAATTTCTATCCATGGGCCTCCGCTGAAGAAAATTTCGGGGGGACTGGGAGTAAATTCTTGTGGGGGGGAAAGCTCCGCGCCACCATGAGTTGGCGCGGAGCGCAAGAAAATTTTGGCCTAAAATGCTCCTCAGATCGCTGGAAATGACAATGCTAAAGCCTATTTACGGTATATAAATAGAGAAAACACTGAGTGAACTGTTAAGAAATATTGATGTCAATTTTTCTTCGTCTTTTTCTTTATGTTTTCTTCGTTTTTTTTCAGTTTTTTTTATTCATTTTCCAGGGGGAGGGAAAGTTCCTTTCCCCTACCTGCGGACGCGCATGTTTCTATCCTTCTCTTCCACATTCTAGTATGAAGGCAGTCATTATATTTTGTGTGTCATTGTCAGGTCTCGATTTAAGATTTTAATGTAATAATCGGCTGCTTTTTGAAGGTAAAGATTAAACCTGCTAGAGCTATATAGCAAGCAATCTTACAGAGGGAAAAAGTATGGAAAGTAATCACCGTTAGGTGTACATTTTTGGCACCTGGAAATCAAGATAAGTACAGGAGGAAACATCAAATGATGTAATTTACATCATGCGACCACTCTTAAATAGCCATTAATTAAGTACATTAAAAGAAATAGCCAAGACAAGAGGTCTGCTTGGCTTTCTAGATACCGAATTCATAATAAATAAAAGTAGCCTAAACTTAAGCTTTTTTGGTGCAATGTTCTGGCATTTTAGACCACGGAAGTATAGAAATAAGCATTTTCGTAGAATTCTCGTGCAGTGTCAGACATAGCCATTTATTATGATAATGATCACTTGAAGGAAAGCAAAATGAAAACTTCTCATTACAACTCTTAAATCATTACCACTATGATAACAGTTCTATTTTATTATAACCTGAATGTTCTCTTCAAATGATTTTGAAAAACGTCTTTTTATTGTCTATGTGGACAATTATCCCCCACAACAAGAGGGCTATTTTCGCTACAATTATTGATGCGCCCTTTGCAACATCTTTTACTGGCCGGGAGGGTTAATTTAGTGTCGTTCTGTGTATTTTGTAAGCTTATAACGTATAATCACGCTCGGTGTGGAAGCTATGAACTTAGCACAGCGACAACATTCATTAGTGCGTATAAAGCATGAAGATACGTTTAGGGCAAAACCTATCCCTATATTACAGAAGATGACCTTTTTCATCAGAATGAAGTGCAGTTAGTACATTTATTGGTGGCTGTTTGAGCATTTTGTTATCTGGGCCTTAAAACAACGCTATTAAATTTTGTCTTTTGCCAAAAATGGTGCAAGAGTAGAGTATGTTGAAAACCCCAAAAGGGCGCCGACAGACGATTTTGGTCCGTTAGGTGGGGCGACCGCCCCCCCCCCCGACCATATGGCAGCTCCGCCACTGACAGTGGCGGAGCTAGGGATTTCGGTCTGAGGGGGCGAAAATGGTCTGCAGGGGCGTTTCGGAGGAGTAAATACACTGAGCCTCAGCACGATCGAAGCCACGGCTTGTCAGACTTTCCATTTGATTTTCCGCACTTGGTAGAAGACTACTTTGACATTTCTCCTCAGCAAGTTTTTCCATTAAAACGTGTTTAAATTTTCTATCAGTGGACCTCCGCGGAAGAAAATCCGGAAGAGGGGGGGGGGGGGCGGGGGGCTAAATTCTTTTAAGAGGGAAAATTCCGCGCCATCATGAGTTGGCGCGGAGCGCAAGAAAACTTTGGACCAAAATGCCTCTCAGATCGCTGGAAGTGACATTTCTAAAGCCTACTTACCGCATATAAATAGGGAAAACACTGGGTGAACTGTTATGAAATAGTAATGCTAATTCATATATACGAAGAATTATAATTTACATCATGACCACTCTTAAATGGCCATTAATTAAGTACATTTGAAGAAGTAGCCAAGACAAGAGGTCTGCTTGGCTCTCTAGATACCGAATTCAAAATAAATAAAAGTAGCCTAAACTTAAGCTTATTTGATGTAATTTTCTGGCTTTTGAGACCACGGAACTACAGAATAAAGTATTTTCATGGGATTATGGTGCAGTGTCAGATATAGCCATTTATCATGAGAATGGTCACTTGAAGAAAAACAAAATGGAAACTGCTCTTTAAAAAACCATTATCACTATGATAACAGTTCTATTTTATATTATCCTGATTTTTCTCTACAAATGATTTTGAAAAATGTTGTGGAAGCTATTTTGGTATCTTTTATTCTTTCATTGTCTATGTTGACAATTATCACCGAAAACAAGAGGGCTATTTGCGCTACAATTATTGTTGCGCCCTTTGCAACATCTTTTATCGGCCTGGAGGGTTATTTTAATGTCAGTCTGTGTATTTTGTAAGCATATGTTATAATCAAGCTTGGTGTGGAAGCAATCATAAACTTAGCACAGTGACAACATTCATTAGTGCGTATAAAGCATAAAGATACGTTTCGGCAAAACCTATCCCTATATTACAGAAAATGACCCTTTCATCAGAATGAAGTGCAGATAGTAGCTTCCATTACTGATAGCTGTTTGAGCATTTTGTTATCTGGGCCTTAAACAGTGGCGTAGCCAGGATGGGATTTTTTTGGGGGGCCTAGATAACAAGTGGGGGAGCCTGGTACCTCTGAGGGTCAGGCACGGCAAGACTATCTAAGCGGAGCGCCACCATCGGTTGGCGCGGAGCGTACAAGAAAATTTTGGGCTTTAAAACCCCTCCAGATGGCCGGAAACGGCACTTCCTATGTGTTTTAAGCTGGATGTACCCAGCCTTGAAATACGAATCTCATGTCTGCGACTTCTCAAATAATGAGAATAAAAAATCAGTCTATGACAAATGGTAATACATACACTTTTTAGGGACCACAAAACTGGGCACTTCTGATCTGTGGCCTGGGGGATGAGACTGAAGGGAGCCGGTATCTTACTTTCCCTTGGGAAAAATTGTAAACTTCAGAAGCACGTAGATCGCAAATGCGGCAATATTTGAACCTAAGCGGAGCGCCACCATCAGTTGGCGCGGAGCGTAGAAGAAAAATTTGGGCTTTAAAACCCCTCCAGATGGCCGGAAACGGCACTTCCCGCGTGTTTTAAAGTGGATGTACTGAGCCGCAAATGCGGCAATATTTGAATGGATTTCAGCTTACCTAAGGCAGTACCTTACCCTTTAACAGGAAAACCAAAAGTAGTTGTGCCCCCCTCTGAGAAACTTTCTCTGCGTTAGATTTCCTAGATGCAAAATGGTGTTATGTTTGGCAAAACTTTGAACTGATTATAGGCTTACGTTTTAGGATTTTCCCTTTTTGGGGAGCATGAAAAATATCAAAATATTTTTAGTTTTTGTAGAGATTTCACAAGAGACATACATACTACCAAAGAAACAATGTGCAAAATGGTGCAGTATTTGTTCATCGGTACATTACGTAGTCAAAATTAAAATAACGAATAAATCTCTCAAAGTAATTGAACCGCAGAGCAGAAGTATGGATCATGTGGGAAACACATGAAATCCGGACCTTGTAGACATTTTACAATCCCCCAAACGTCTGTGCCAACTAGTAAACAAGACGAACGTCTAGACGAGTTGCGGTGCCGACAAACCCAGTCGTCTTGTACTTTAAAGGTGATTTTATATTTTAGGGGGGCAAAAATACCGTTCCAAAATACTTGTATTATGTTTTGCCCAATAGCAGCTAAGTTTAGTTCCACACTTGTAATCCAGGAACATTGTCCATTCACTTTAGGAATGTGGTTGAGGTGGAACGTGGAATACACCAAAGAAATACTCAATTGCCGTTATAATGAGGTTTGCTCATTTTGAACTCATAGTTGACAGTAAATCAGGAAAAGGTGATACAGCAGTTGATTTAGAACTGTAGAAAGAGCAAAACGTCTCATCAGATAACAGTTCAAACGTCCTTTACAAGCTGTTGCTTGTGCATTCAGTATCCATAATGTCCCGGCTCCTTAGTAACTGCTTGTACAGCATGATGGTTTCTGATAAAAGATGGTTAAGCGCCAAAGGCTCAAGACAGACCATTCGACCAAACAGGCGTTAGTCAAAATTATATTTTAAGAAGTGCAGTTAATAAGGAAAAACATGCCATTAGTTTAGCTATTTAGTGAATACAGGTAGAGCACACTGGTATGACGTAATGTTGGAAACGATAATGAGTCTGTATGACAGTAACGTTGTAGTTACTTGGTTGAAGATGGATTTATGTTAATGAACAAAAGGAAAAAAATTCCAATGTTGAACATAAAGAATTTCTTATGATTAATGGTTTTTAAAAAGTTCTGTACGCCCCGCACCAAGTTTACTCTCAGCTTACACAAAACTATAAGACAACTACTCTTACATCACTAAAATTTATTTCTGCCGCCCCTCCCCTTGCTCGTACATTAACGTAACATCTTAAGCCCAGTCACAGAGAATACGTTAGGATTTGCCCACAAAAAATCAAACGCAAAAATCGTGTCATAAATATTTCTTTTGCTTGTTTTACGGAAAATATTGAAGATCTCAGTTTCACTGAAAAGATCCGACTAAAATTTCGATTTCTATAAAGATAAATATAAAAATTCTAGTTGTTTAAGAAAAATTTAGGTTTTCTAATAAAACATTGTTGTAAGAACATCATATATTAACAAGTTAATGAGAATCAAAAGAATTTGTCGATATCTCAGATTTACCATAATCTTTACGAATGATGAAATAAAATAAAAAAAAAATATATAAAACAGCAAAGTAAAAATTCCTTTGTCAGCGTTACTTACACCTACATTCTCACAACATAAATGTTAATATGATGATATTTCATCTGGCCGTAGGCCTATTGTCACTGTTTCTCCAATTTATATTAATCCCGTACACATACGTCACTACTAACCCTTCGCCAGTAAGTTTAAGTTCAGTAATGTATATAGACACTTGAACGACGTTGACCTCCACAAATCAGAGAAACGAGTCAATCACTTACAAATCATAAAAGATAAATTGCAACATCTATACGTCCCTTCGTGAAACCCGAATACCAAGATATAGATGTCCCTAGTTTCTAACTGTTAGCGGCGATTCGTCTGTCATCACATCATTAAACAGTCTCGCTTCTTCCTACACTCTATATCAAGAACTTCTTGTCGCCTTTCTGACAGAGACTTCTTACTACGGAAGAGAACTGTTGCCATTGCACTTTATAAAAATTGTTTTAATAATTTCCATGTATTTCTTTTTCTAATAAAGATAATTATATAGCAAGTTTATGTATGGCCACGACTCGCAACTGATCAACCGTTAACTTAAAATATGCAAAAGCAATAAGAAAGCCAGGTCTGTGAATAAGACTGCACTGTCTAGTAAAAAACTCCGTAAATGACAAATTTCATCATTCCAACCACCCATATGCAATAGCTCAACAAATCACTTCCAAAGAAAAAACGGACTTTATGAAAAATAAACGTTTCGCTGATAACACCAAAGCCAGTGACATAAGAAATAAGAGCATAACTAGCTTATAAATAAGTGCCTTGCTACTTTACCATTTACGAAGTGAACCACCTGGCTAAAAATTTACAATTGCGAAATTTCTTGTACCTGTTCAAAACTTCGTTGTGTAAGCCAACAAACTAAACCCTCTACAAACGGTCCAAATTTAATGTTTACGTTCGTTTAAAGACACAGTATCGTGGAGCGAACCGGGGGCGACATTTGTACAGCCTTCAAAAAAATTGTTATCCCACCCTAAAACCCGGATGCAGCCCATAGACACCGTATGATAACAGTACATACGATTGCGTGGGATGCCGTACTGCTACATATGCTTGTTTGTGTGAGCGTTAACAGGCCTAGTATTTGTGTTAATTTGTATGTAGCAGAGAGTTGTTTTCCTGATACGAGTACCTTGCTCAGTGACAACAGAGAGACCCTTGGGAATTATCCCAATATCTTGGGAATTTCGAAACGGCTTAGGCATTCTTTTCCTTCCCACTTTGAAAAAAGAAATATTGTGTGATTGTTTCTATTTTTTACTTTTTAAGTGACTTATCAATTAGTTATGAAATATGTGAATAATTCCTAATAAGAATGCCAAGTTGGCTTGTATTAAATTTCCGGCTTAATTGTTTTTGTGTTGTAATGAATTAATCATCAGTTTGACTTCGATGCTCTTATAGTATTATTACTGTAGTTCAACGTTGAGGGGCTATACGTTGTTATTCGGGACATGATCTCGGGAATTTCTAAAAAGACGAACTGGCCTAGGAAACCTGCATTGAACTTGCGATATTGGTCGAAGCGAAGGGGCTAGTCTTATTTTTACGACAGCAAAATGTCTTCCTGTCCAGAAAAAAAAAGGAATTCGAAGAACAGCGTTTGCACCAGGCTATAGCAATGGCGCAGGAGGACCATTAAATGTTGTCACGAGAAGGAGAAATAAAACGAGAAAAGTACAGTAGCAAACCGAAGTCGGGAGTTCCCTTTCCCATTCTCACGCGGAATAGGCACTATACCTAAGCTAGATCGCCGCAGAAAAGCAGGTTCATTGATTGGGAATGGCAAGTCTCCTGTTTATAACGGCGATTTTGCGAAACATCTGCTCACAGATCATGCCCAAAGGTAAGTGAAATGTGTTTGTTCAGTTACTGATGGTAAAAAGTAGACAGGATTGCGGTCTCGTTAGTGATCCACACACGTGCGCTCAGCATATGTACATGCATAGGCCTAACGTTAGGACTCAATTATATTAGTAGCTCTATGCCTAGTAAAACTTATGACGAGCCAGCACAGGTTTCAGCAGAAGTGATCAGCAGTACATTTACCAATTCATCAAAATCGTAATCTCAGAATAAGCCGCACTACTCGTGAAAAATCTGACTATGCCCCGGGTTTGCTCATAATGCATGCCCCATAGTTTACACTTAGGCCTATGATCTCTCAGAAGGCCTGGCACGGAGTTTGCACTTTCCCCAATATTGTCATCACAAAACTTTCTTATCAAGCAGGCCTACAATATGCTATCACTTAGGCCCGTAGATGATCCTAGCTGTTTCATTAGCCTACAGTCCACTTGACAATGAGTAAGTGCTCAGCTTTGCTGGATCAGTTATTTGCCAAAGAGACTTGATGAGAACAACAGTCTGTAAGCCTGAGCATGTCGGATTTGTAATATAAATGAAGATTACCTGGTGCAACCAGGTGGGCAGGATCAAGGCGCCATTATCTAGTAATTGATTTCTGTAACTTTGCTTATGCTTGAGTGATCTCCAGCTGCATTTATAGTAATTGATACTAGTTATATGCTTTGCAAAAAAGGAAATGAAGGCTTTGATAAGCATTCACATATATCTGAAGACTTAACTAAGCATTCACATTCATGTGTGAATGCATTCCAAAACATTAAAAAACTAATGAATGCATTCAAACAGTAACTGAAGGCTTGGTAGACTGCAAAGGAAATTATGAAGGCTTATTCAGAATGCAAGGAAGATTCATTTGAGGAAGAAAATAAGCATTCAACTCACAGACTGCTTAATTTAGGCCTTTGAATGCTAAAAGATGCATTCAGAAGGCATAATGAATGCCCAAGCTTATTGAATGCTATGCATACATTCATGGTAAGGGTAAGGGTCCCCATCCAAGTGCCAGTGGTTTGCCAGGTATGTGGTTAAAAGAGTTCTAAGGCAACTGCCTTCCTATTGTAAGGTAAGGCCCCGTATATAGGCCTAGGTTTTCAAGTACGTACATCATATATGGAAAATCACACACACGTTCAACATGCACTTCAGCAGATAATTTTATAAAGAGACTATAGTTGTAGGAACTGTGAACCGTCTTCACAAAGAGTGTTTACAAGGGGGTATGTAGCAAAATGGGTGCACGAGGCAGCCCAACCCCCATTCGAGCGGTAAAACGCCCCTTCCTTTCAGATTTTTGATTGGAATTTGCATTGGAAGTAATAATTTGATATCAAAATCCCATTTTCACATATATTGGAAGGGAAGAATAAAATAATAATAATAAAATAAATTTCCGCGTTTTCCACCTTTTCAAATTAGCTATAGGTCCAGTTCGAAAACGCAAACTATAGCAAAGTGGGCGCCCCCTGTGCGCTCCCTCCCCCATCCGATCGGTTAAATGCCCCTGGCCATTTGGATTTTTATTTTGCAATTGCAGTGAAAGTATAATGATTTGTTACAAAACCCCACTTTTCCACACATATTGGAAGGGAAACAGCACCACCGCGGAACTTCTTTTTGACGGTAATTGGTATTCGAACACTTCTGCGGTTTCGACCTGGCCATATATTTCCCCCCATGTGTGGAACAATGCTATAGTACAGAAAGTTAGCTAGGCCTACATCAGTCACCTAAGAAGACCTGGATCTGCAGATTTTGGGCTCAGTCGCAGATCCAGGATTTTGAGAAAGAGGGGAATTAACGTCAACAAACCATGCCTACACCAGGGCATTGGGGGTCACCGGCCTCCAATAAAATCTGAATTCTGCTTATATGCTCATATACAATTTGCCACCAACTAAGAGGCATATTTTCTGCATATTTTCCTTGGTAAAAAAAATAGTTTGTCCTTGAAAAACTTACGGGAACCCTGAGCACTGCCAATCCCCCCTCCTGGGTCAGGGCTTATTGTCAAGATATTCAAGTCTAAGCTAGCTCTTTGTGCACACTGTTTAATCCTGCACAGTACAGACTATATACCCTTCAAGCCAAAGTTTTAAAATACTCAGTTAATGACATTTGAAATGTTACATCCAGTTCACCCTCATACTTTGTAAAAATTATTTAGGGATAATTACCAACATATTCAACAATTGGTGGTACCTGTATGCAATGAAAACTGATGCTGATCTCCTTCCCCTCAATCACCACCACCCCACAACCCCCCTCCTTACAATTAAGGTAAATAAGAAATCTGCATTCTAAATTCAGTTCATGCCAAAGTACTGTTGGCCTACTACCAGTAACCAGGAATCAATTTTCATGGTTGTCGGAATCTGGGACAACAAAAATTCCATACGAACTACAGTACCAATAAATTAAAGGTTGGTTGCCCCATGGACAACCATTTTCCTCTCGGATTGAAAAAGTATACTGCTGATTGATAAACTTTTTCAACTTTTTCCATAATAGTTTCATTTCAGACTGGAGTGTTGACTTTCTGTCTCTCAAACATCACATCTTTTTATTCTTCAAGACCAATAATACATGAACATAATTAGCCTTCTGTTTTATAATTGTGTGAAAAATATTTTGGACAACCAAATTTCCTTCTGGACAACTAAAATGAATGAAATGGTTGCCCCAAGACAACACTAAATTTTTTAAAAATCGAGGCCTGGGCTATGAAGGGTACTGTAAGGTACAGTAGGCTAAGCATAGTATAGCTGTACCTGTACATACGTATAAAACGTTGTTTACCCCAAGATCGATCTAGGCAGGAATGACACATAAATGCTTTTACTGGGTTAGGTTTGCGTATGTTAGATGTGCTGTAGTTTTACGGCCCAGTTTCCAACCAAGTAGTTCAAGTCAAACTAGCCTTGACCTTTTTTCCTGTTTTGGCTCACAGGCTTGTTTTCTCTACTCCATTGCTTTTGCTGAGCATCAAGCACAATGGCAGTAGGTTCCATTTTTAAAGTCTTCAGTGAGATGGCCGGGTAATCTGTATGTTGAGTGTACATGAAGTGCCGAATGCAATAAAAATTAGTGCCTAAGCAAAATTTATGTCCTCAGTTATTGACAAAGGCATTACCAGACTTTTTCATTGGGAGAGGGAAAGTTCTGAAGTGGTGGGCAAACGAAAATGCTCCTACTGTATATCGAGTGCCACTATTGACCAGCACATTGCGTACGTACAGAGAACACTTTGCCTGAAATGTGTTTCAGATTGCATAAAATGGATAAAATGGTACTTCCCAGCTGGTGTACTACTAAAAGTGCTGCTTTCAAGAGGTGTTTGTGAAGTTCTTACACATTTTGCCCAATATACTTTTTACATGGGGGGGTATACAAGAGCCACTGCTGATGCCACTGGTAATTGGCAGGTTGATTTAAAATTCCCTTTAGACAGAATAGATTGCAATCCCCCCACCCTCCCTTGTCCCTTTCTGTTTTAATGGGGCCTATGTGTTCACATCATCATCAATCATCATGATTATGACTCTTATAACAACCAATTTTGACATTACCCCTTAATTATTGAGGGGCATGTGATTTGAAATCATGGAAGTCTGATATACTTGCACACTCTTCCCTAAAATTAAATACGTACTGTTTCATTGCAAATAGTCTTGGTTTACTTTTCAGGTGTTCGTCAAAGTACTGTACATGCAGTGGGCCACACAGACAGAGCCAAGTGAATGACCAACCTCACGTACAGTTGCTAGCTGTTACACCCATCATAGGTGAGTGAAAATAACTGCAGGATGTATCAAAACAAGTCTTTCAATCTCCAAAAGCTTGTTTTCCCAGCTAACTTCCAGGTAGTACTTCCATGGTTTCACAACACTATAGCACAGAACAGATCTACCTCGTGCTGTTCAGAATTGCACGTAATGTTGTAGCAGCTCTAATTAGTACCATGAGTGGTGGCTCTATGTTGGGGCAAGAGGGGGCATTTGCCTTCACTAGATTTTGTCCTTGGCCCCCCTCACTCCCCCCCCCCCCCCTGCCCAAATGTTAGCTGGTCAGAAAGGAGTTGGGTTTGGGTTTACTGAACAGAATTTAAATAACATATCCCTCCACAGACTACATTTTTCATTCAGAGATACAGTATGCTAAAACCTCAGAGCTTCCAGGGGCGAAGCTTGTTTCCTGCCTACTGTAAGAGGTGACTAAAGGGAAAACTAACTTGCACTTGAACAGTACTTGAAAGTAAATTTTAACTTTGAACTGTTGGGTATACTTAAATCTCATTTTTACTAAAATATTGCACAGTTTATGAGCATTATGCTAGGCCTTTACCCAATATCTTGTTTGATAATGATGTAGAGTTGCAGTATCAATTAGTTGTCCACAAAGCCTGAGTGAATATTATTTTCTCCCAATTGCACAATGTTAGATAGTTTACCCACTATGGTAATGTTTTGGCATTGCCAACATTTTCAGAATTATAAGGTTGAATGTCATGTGCTTGAATAGTTTACATTTACAAATTGGGCTAGTTGCTATGTTGATATGATGTGCTCCCTTCGTTGAAGACAAGAGCAGTCACCCCAGTATAAAGTACAGTAGCGTACAGTAGCTATACTGCCCTGTTTCATGATTGGCTATGATAGAGTCAGGTGACTTCCTTCTTTCCTTAAATGTGAAATTTACTTAATTGCTTGGTTTGCCTGAATATCCAATATTATGGAATGAGAAGAAAATTGTGAGATACCTCCTTGAAAACAAACCTTACCCTATTATCAAGTTAACAGTAATTAGAAGTGTAGTTATAATAATTGAACATCATCCATACAGTTCATCCTGTGCTGCAAACTTGCATCACCAGCTGTAAATATGATATTCCATTGAATTGCAGCATTGAAATCTACTCCTGTCAAGGACCACTATGACAGTATTTTAGAGCCAGTTTGTCCCTCAACAGCAACTACAGTTAATTATGGAAGCCAAACACAGGGAGGATTGCAAATGGCTGTTCAACCAATTCAAACCAATAGTTATTGCCCATGACTAGCTGCACTTTCATTGAGTTCAGACAAACATCATGCATGTTCTATACATGCACAATTCCCTTAAACAACATGTATCACACAGACGGTGTGTTTGGTCTAACGGTAGAGCATCCACCTCATACGCGGAAGGCCCGGGTTCACTTCTAAGGTTGAGTCATACCAAAGACTCTTAAAAAGGAACCTACTGCCATTTTGCGTGATTAATGCTCCGTGTAAGCAGTGGGGTAAGGAAAACAAGCCAGTGAGCCACAACTGGAAAAAAGGCCGTGGCCGGTTCGACTTGAACCAATAGGTTGGAAACTGGGCCGTAAAACTCCATCTAACTAACTACAACATGTATTACAGCCAGGGCTGGAAAAAATGTTTATTTCCCAGGAAGGGAGTTGCATTATTTCCCAGGAAGAGAGTAAAATTTCCCACAATTCTCCCTGCATTTTCATGAACAGAAAAGGGAAATTTCCTTCCAGATGTCCAAATTTCCTGGGAAGGAGCTTCTCAGCAGCTTCACAACTCTTTTCACCCATGATTATAGCATTGCAGTACGTGCTGTATATAAGAAGTCACAACATCTGGCTGGCATGGTGCCATGCAGTCTCTTTCCAAGGGAATGATGAAATCCTTCATAAGAGGCACAAGCAGCCCAAATCTATGGCCAAACCCAGAGATTTGTCTGGGAATTATTTTGAATAAAATGTTATGAAAGAAAAATTGAAAATTTGGAATTTAAATTTAATGTTGATTTGGATTTCAAAATTAAATTTCAAGTTTTGTGGTTTTTATTAAAGGACAATTGCATTTCCTTCAAGAATTAGAAGGAACCATTGGAATTACTTGTCACTTCCTGGACAATAAATAACATACCCATCTATGCTCCATTGAAAAGAATGGAAAATGTTTCCTATATACAGTGGGGACCATCCATCATAACCTTCAGATGCATCCCCTGTATGTCCCACCTAGCTCCCCTTAGCACCTCTCTGGCACTCCTGGTTTTACTGAACACTTATGGCAAAATAAATTGCCGAAACACACTGGGTCATTCAAGATTTTAGCTGAATTGTTTTGCCCTCTACCTAAACAAAAAGGGATGGGGGTATTGGATGCCATGCAGTCTTTCCTTGTCATTCTGCAGTTGAAGTGTGATGTCTTTGTCACAGTGTGAGAAGAGGGTGCTATACTTACTGTGATTGTTCATAAAGTTCGAAAGCTTTGACTTTTTTCATGACAGTAAGCATTTCTTCTGAAGTACAGTACTACCGTAGCTTGACTGTCAGATACATGCATCTCTCTTCTACTCACAGTAGTTATATTTCCTTTTATTTGGTAACCTAGCTAGGCTACTCTAATCATTTCAAAATGGACTTATTAGGTTCTATGTTTTTGTATTGTTACTTATTTTATCTATTATACCAACAAGATACTACCCAATCTGTTTCTTTGGGTGTTAACTCTGAAAATGCAAGTTTTTTTTCTAGTGATAACTGATTGACAATTTCCAAATGCAGTCACATGCTTGCAAAACATATACGTGCTTTCCAACGTGCTTTCGAAATGTCGGATATTAACATCAAAAAGCTGACCAGGAAAGAAAAAAAATCCTTTGCTAAACAGAATTTGTTTTGTAATTTTTTAATGTGGTGTATAGGCTCAGTCCTGGCAGATGCAATCACTGGGTCTTCCCATTTTAACCATACTACTCCAATGTACATGACTGCTGTTGTCAGTTTTCCACATTGAAAGGCAAGAACAGTCATCCCAAACTTACTGTATTTTGAAGCAAAGGCTAAAGCTCACAATTTTCTTTTCACTTCTCTTAATTTCATAAAAGTATTTTTAATAATATTTTAGGACTTTAATATTACATATTCTAGGAAAACCAAGCAGTGACTCCCAAAAAAATGGCACATGACCGTGAAGAGCCAATCATGAAACAGGGATGGTGTACTACACTACTTCAAGTTGGGGAGACTGCACTTGCCCTTTAAGCTTTTCATTGATCATGCTTTGATATCAAAGGGCAGAAAAGAGGATCTGAGATTTTTCTAGACTGAAACAGTATCATAAAACTGCATGGTAGGAACATTCACCATTTGCATTTGGCATAAACTTATCCATGGATAAAAATTACCTTTACACAAGTTGCAAATTTTTTTGCCATTTGTCACTTTGTTTCTTCATTCATCTTCAAAATATGATATAAATGATAAAATGTAGTTTCCAAACTTTGCTAATTGCTCCATTTTTGTTGCCTGCTTGGACAAGAGGTGACTTGAAGTACAGGTCGAAGTGCATTACAATGTATTTTGTCAACAGTTCAGTTGAAGATTTCCTGGATTGCCAAAATGAAAATGAAACTGATGAGGCAGAGGCAGACAATATAATGTGGGAGGAAGCAGTCAAGTCTAAACATGAAAGTAGACTATCTAGGTAAATTCACTATGCATTGAATTCAGTTTCTTTGAAAAGAGAAACCTTGTACCTGATGGGAAAATATCAAGTTCTTGTTACATCTTTTGAATTTCCATTTTGATCTGGATTCTGCTCAAAATATTTCCAGAATGGTAGTATGCCTATCCCCAGTTCCAAGACCTACTGACAGTAATACCAACCTCACCTCTGAAGCTCTGGCCTTGTCCAGTTAAGCAAGTTTTGGCACCACATGTTTGAAAGAAATCTTTTATGAGTAGCTCTCTCTTCAAGAAAGTGAGAAATATGAGAACAATTTCATCATTTTGGAATTTGTGACAAGGAGAATAAAGAAAAAAAATTATAAGTGTTTTTCATACATTTCCAGTTCCAGCTGAGCCTGCTTATTACATTTAATTTGGAGAAGTACCAATGCAGATTATTAAGCAATCTAGAAAAATTTCAAGTAAGCAAGGAAACAAAACAGAGCAAAAATATTTCTGTGGGCATTTCATAAATTATTCTGTTTTTTTTTTTTTAGCACAGGAGGACCAGCACAAGGATCCACCCAAAGTTGTCAAGTCCACCTTTGCATATGCTAGTCATTTACAGTGTCACGGTCAACTGGACTGAAGATTCAAAATCTCAGCTACAATTGGGGTGTAAAAGGCACCTGGTTGATGCTTCCCAAGCAGGATGGAGTTATGAATGGTTCTGAGTATCCTGGCAGAACCCAGAAAACCACATCAATACTGGAAAGATTGGTTGCCATTTTTATGGTTTACAACACAAAAGCAATTTTTCTTAGCCAAATGTGTTTTGTGTATGAAGTTTTGTGAATAGGAAGATGGTGTGATACTGGAACAGTATTGCCAACCAGCTTGTAACTGTATTGAAGCCTTTCATTTATATGTTATAACATCAGCTATACCTGAAACTTTAGGTCTGAATTTTATTCCATGTACTAAACAGCATGAAAGAACTAATGGGACTATCATATCATGCATAATAAAGACAACAAGAATTTAGGAACAATTTTGGGTGCACTCAGTGGAGCATGTGTCTTTTGTAAGCTTGAAATGAATCGTAAGTTGAAGCAGGGTTTCCACATTTGTGGAAAATAAATTTTCACTTTTCCAGGACCAAATATTAAAAGAATTTGCACGACTTTTTGGGGGGGCTGTTACACATCAAGTAATGAAAATTTGTGAAAATTTCCATGAATTTCTTATGATTTAGTTAACACAATTTTTGAATTGGAAAACTTTACCAGGCCCTGGAAAATATTTTTTACACATTTCATGACTTTTCAGGTTTTCAATGATGGCAGGAACCCTTCTAAAGGTGTTTAAGTCATTTGTTTAATAGAGACATTGGTATGCCAAAGGAAGTGGAAGTTTGAAACTGCATGTTCAGGATACTCAGATTGATAATTATAGTTTATTTATTTGTAGTAACTGTACTGTGTAAGAAATAGTCATGCATCATCCTGATCTGTGATATCAAATTCAAGAATGCAGAGTGGCTCATATTCTGACAGAGAGTGCAGTCTGATTCAACAGGGTTTTGTATGCTCACTATGATGATATACCCATCAAACAGTAGACCAGGATTGTGTCTGCACAATTAAAAGTTTTAAACAGCTGTGGGTGGCTAGAATTAAACAGGTTGGGAGAATGTACGAAGTAGTGAGAGGACTTGGCCCAGCTTGAATAATCTACCTCCAGAAGTAGATCCTAATTCTCATTCAAAAGATATCCTGTAAAAGAATGTTTCAAATAAATTTATATTTAATATGGTGAAGTAGAATGTTGCGCTAAAAATTCTTAACTCAATTCTTGGGATGCTCGAAATATATGCAAGTAAAGTTATCAGATTTTTAATTCAATTTTTGTGAACTTGATCCTACACCCTCCACAAGCTTGTTTATTTATGATATTGTGCAGTACTTTATGTGTCCACACCTGAGTGCCATTTAACCAGCCTGGTAAAGGTGCATGCTGGTGCATGGTGCCTCTTTAATTGGAGACTGTGGTACTGCTTCGATGGGTCTCATTTATGTCCTAGTATCCATCATTGTTTGCTGTTAGTTACTGTATGGAGGGACTTGTACATTTAGACGTAGAATGATTTTGCTATGATGCAGAATTAAGTTGTTGCTATAAGAAGGAGAAAATTTATTTGTGCAAATTGCATGCATACAGTATGTGCACTTGCTTACTGTACAAACAGCACCACTACACTTGAAGGGAATGTAGCATATCCACAAAGATAGTTAGGAATATATAGCACTTTATGCATGAAGATCAGTACCAATTGGTTAAATTTGGATATGAATAGAAACAATAACTCCACTCTTCTTGATCAATTTTGTTTGGGTACGGTACTGGTAATTGTGTACTCAATCAATGGCATAACAAGAGGCCTTCTAGATGCATGGGGAAGCTAGACCGCAAAGGGGTGCCCAAATTCATTTTTCTAAAAGCCTCTATAGCTCCAATATTCATGGGTGGGGGCGGTCGGGTGGGAGTATGAGATAGGAATGAAACCTTGCACACACAAGCTCTGAGGTGTTCAATTCTCCATGGACCCCTGTGCATTGTCCACACAGGTCCACCCCACTGCTACCCAGAAGTCCCCACTAAGAATGAAGTTGTATGTAATTGTAGACTTTTGAAACTCAGTTCAGCTTTGCTGAAGTTCAACTGCAAAGGTGCACTAGGCTGGTGTTCTTGTTAAAATTGGAGAAGGTACTAGAGTGTGTAGAACACAGCTTTTAAAATAGGGCTTCAGTGTGATCCTTATTGAAGTCTGAAAACTATGTAAAACCTTGCTGCCCTTCAGAAAAAAGCAGAATGTGATCTATTGAAAGTTGGGCAATACATTTTCTAGGGATGTTGGAGGAGAAGGAGTTCTTGTCAGCCTTTCAACCTGCAGGACAGTGTGCATGGTAAGTATCACCTCCTCCTTTCTCCCCCTCCCCCCTCATTTTGGTCCAGAATGCTAATAAAATACGCTAGGTGCATGCTTGATTCTATATGAGAATGAATGGCTCATTCATTGCAAACTCAAAATTATCAAAACAGCCATTGTCATTAACAGACATTATTCTCATTCAAAAGATATGGTAGGTAGGCTATACATCTGTGCTACAGGTCCTTGCTCCAGTGAATGCAATTTATAACACTACCATAACTGCTGCAAACCACTCACTGGAAATAGATTCTCCTACATCCTGTAAATACCCCATCATTTTTCTGATCTACCTCTGTAAGTGAATAGCCTGACCCAACTAGTCTTCAAGGCATATGTAAAGGTATAGGAAACATGTAATTCACTCATACCTCATAGTAATATTAAATGATTTTTGACAAAATTATCATTGCTAGAATTCCTAAAAGGTCAGTTGACAGAAATATTACATAAAAGAAAAGATGAAAATCAGGTAGAGTACCATATTCTTACTGGAATCTTGTGCCAGCTGTTTCACTTTATTGTTTTACACTTAAAATTTCCCATCAACATGCCATACTACATTTCTTGATCAACAAGCAGGACAGTGGACAGCTCTTATTTTTTTTATAATAATAGACACTATGATTAATTCCCAAACAAAACATAACTCTTCTATTTTGCATGCAGTTATGAATTCACTTCAAAAATGGTACAAAAACTTACAGTGTTTTTCTAAAAAAAAAAGTTATATTTCAAGTGATATGAAAACTGCTACCATCTTTGGAAATGAAGTTTTTAAAATGTAGGAATTCAAGGCTTACATGCAACTTTCATGATATATCTTGCAGGATAGTTTGGGCCTACAAGTACATTTTTCGTCACTGATATCATGATATGCATTTCCCATTTCAATGTACTTTTGGGTGGCCTTTCCACCCCTATACTTGCACTCCTGTCACTGTATCCTAACATGATGACACCGGCTGTCCTCCCCAGTCTCGGAATATTGCATTAAGTAAGTAAGCATATGAAGCAAGTTTCAATAGTTGAATTCTCTAGGCAATCAGCTTGCAGTGGAGATGTAGTTTTCAAAGCCACCATGCAGACCTGGCCTGCACTTTCTTCTTTAAAGAGAAGACATTTTCCTTCCAGCCTAACAAGAAAATAATGGTAGGTTCCCATGCATGAGTTCTGCCATATAGTAGGTATTGTAGGCGATTCTTTCTCCAGAAAAGTTGATGCAGTTCCTGTAGTGCTAGTACCTTCAAGGATACAAAGAAGAGCACAATATAAATAAGTTATGTCACATGTAGTAACAACTTTTTTAGTTTCAGGAGACTGTTTAAGAAAAATGTTGTAGACTTGAAGGTTAGTTTACTCTGGTATATGGTATTTTAATTTACTTCATGCTCTGTACATATGGCCATGTTGAAGATTCTTGTGACAGGCAGAGGCTACTGAGCTGTTACATGAATGACACAGAGGCCTCGATTCATATGATGTTAATTTCATATGATGTTAATTAAAATGCAAAATAGCATATGAAACATGAGAGATGTACCCTAGCTTGTGACGGGAATCAGTTTCAAAAAATATGGACACTCATCACCAGGTCGATTAGTTATGAGAGAGATAGTAACCTTTTGCAATAAGTGACTGCTCTTCCATTGACAAATTCAGAAGATGCAGTAGGCAGAAAATGCTTTCATTACAACATGCAGTTGAATGCACTGCAATTGTTCTGACTTATTAAACATGACAGCTACTTGACAGGGTTAGTCTCTTAGCAACAAAAGTTTGTCTGCTTTTTGAGGAGCTAAAGATCTTAGCTATCTTAGCTTAATTTAAGAAGTCTAGCAGTGGCAAACATAGCTTGACAAGGGATAGCTAGAACCTTTTTTTCCTAATTGGGAGGGTAAGGGAGGGGGGGGGAGGAGCTTTAAATGATTGATAGACTTATATTCAGTTACACTTCAGGTATCAGTGGAGCAAAGTTCTTATTCCTACCCCCCCCCCCTTCTTCCTCCAGTCCTTATCCCAACTCTGAAGCCAATGCAATTACCTAGCTAACAGGGCTGCATGTGTATTCTGTTACATGCACAGCATTTCAGTAGGCCATTTCACGTTAGGTAATGGATTATGGCAAGCACCCTGAAAAGTCTTTGGTCTATTTAACTAAGTTCTCCTGGGGTCTGGTGTGGAAGAATTGTTTCAGACAACAATCCTGGCCAGGTTATCCCTAGATGCAATTTGCTGTCACATGTCAATTAATTAAGTATTTAGTGGAAATTGTTGGCATCATTACAACAGTACTGAGCTGGTTGGATAGCATTCTTATCCTTTGAACATGGTCAGTCCAATTTATTTCTAATCATACCATATAATATGCTTTCATTTAGCAAGCCCTTCCTAAACTTTTGTGCATGACACAACAATTCTTTTTTGATTTTGTCTTAATTTAGGGGGTGAAAAGCCAACTGTTGAGCTAGCTAGGCCATCATATGTGATCAGAGTGTAGTCTGAAATCTGTCAACGCACATAACTCTTTCTAATTGTTGGATATATTTTACTAAAACATTATGTAACTCAATTGTAGGCCAAAGAGGTGCCTGTGTGCTTGAAGTAATTTCATACTGGCAATGACTAACATTTTGTCCCTTTTTACAGCTGTTTAAGATATATCAACCTTAATTTGAAGGTGTATCCTGGTAGAAACTATTGTAGCATTAATTATGCACTCAACAAAATTGCAAGGATCCACATGCAACGTGATGGCAGTTGAATTTGTTTCTTGCTGTAATGTATCGGACCTTGGGAATTTGTGCCCATAATCTTGAGAAAATTGCTCCCTTGTTCAATTTTATATGGCATATACACGTACGTAATACAACACATCTCCAAACAAGGGATTTTTCGCAGAATTACTGCCAATGTCTACTAATTGCCATCGTATTTGTTCTTATCTGTTTTCCTTACCTTCTCGCAGCTTTAACCATCACAAGTTACTCCTTAATAAACGTTGATAAAGGGTTCCATGGAAGCCGGGCCGTCAGTGTCTTGTTAATAGAAATGTACGTCAGCACGAATGAGTACCGTCAAGTACTTCCATGCTTCATCTTCCCTCGATTGTACGAACATTTTTCACGGCCAAGGAAGGTGATGGCGCTGTAACAATTTTTGATGCGCGAAGGAGAAAAGAACAATTTTAAAAACATGGTGCCGCCCCCGTTTCGCGTCACGATACAGTGTCTTTAACATAAATATAAAAAAAATGATAAGGCAATCAACAGTGACGTAAATCCCGGAGAAGGCAAGGGATGTCTTTGCTTCAGTCCTCAAGTAATAAAGAAAAGCCAAACTGTCATATGGCCCCCCCAAAATTTTAAATAACCATTTCAAAATCAAGACATTTTTGACAAGAGATGAAGTATCCATGGCCTTTAAAAAGACCAAATCAGTTGGTTTTCAAGGGCTTCGCCCCCAACAGAAGACCCAAAGTAGACCCTGAACGACTGTGCAAAACCTTCTTTCATGCAAACCTCTTCCCAATATCTCAAACAGATCACCGCCCAGCGTAATAAAAAATGGTTGCTCTCATCACATACAAATATATGATATGAATGAACATGTTAAAACCCTGCCGTGACTACTCTTTACATTAAACTATGTATTCATGTTAACACTTCTTCATCTTATGATGTGCTCTTCTCCCTAAATGTATAAATATCCCCAAGAACGTTGCCTCCTGAATTTGGTTTTTTGAGCATTCTTCTTTAGTGGAACTTCTGAGCAATGGCAGCTCGTGGTGTAAATATGTGGAGGGGTACATAATGAACTTACAATGACTTGTCCTAAATAAAGATGATTATCTTCTACCCCTGAAACCGATAATGCCAAACACCGAAAAAAACAATTACCACCCACAACAACGAAAAAATAAAATGTACATGTAGATCTTTCGGAACGTATAAATAATACATCACGATCGTCATGTTCCCTACTTTCCCCATCATCACACCTCTGACTCTTTTCATATCCACTCGAGCCTTTTTTGTTTGTTCCCAACTCTGACATCATCATTTTTCTCCCCTTCATAACTTTTATCTTGAAATTCACCCCATACTTTCTTTTTCGCTGTTGCCAACCTTTCCTTTCTACAAAAAAATCTTTGAACGGCCCTTCTTGGGCATTGTTATATTCTCCACATAATTTTAAACTTTAAAATAAAAAATTTACCATGACCAGACACCTTGATATAACACAAATATTAATACTCGCCAACTCATACAAATAATATTTACCTACCAATAACAATTGTTTCCCTCCAACAGAAACTTACTTTCTGAAAAAACAGTGAACAAAACTCCTTTAAACTATTAAAGTTTTTACTCCACAGCAACCCTGACCTACGGAGCTCCTAAAGTGCCAGTCTGCATGTCATGATGGTGAGATAATTTATCTGACAAAGTTGTCATCTTTTCCTTAAGAAGTCGACATGTTTAAATAATTTATCTTACCATGTCGACATCCTTTGCTTAGGAAGTCGACATGTTGAGATCATTCATCTTGCCATGTCTACATCCTGTGTTTAGGAAGTCGACATGGTGAGATAATTTATGTAACCATGTCAACATCCTAATTTAGGAAGTCGACATGGTGAGATAATTTATGTTACCATGTCAACATCTTAATTTAGGAAGTCGACATGGTGAGATAATTTATGACACCATGTCGACATCTTTTGCTTAGCAAGTCGACATGGTGAGGTAATTTATGTTACCATGTCGACATCCTTTGCTTAGGAAGTCGACATGGTGAGATAATTTCAACTAAGTACGTCTCTGTCTATGCACTCAGTGTCCGACACTGCTTGCTGCATGTTAGCCAGGGTGCATTTCGTGATCATACGCCGGGATTTTCTGTAAGTGTGCATGTACAAGGCAAAGCAATCCGTAGGTGTGCGTATATACGTACAGTATACATGACTGTAATGCATACACAGACATCAAACATTGGTTATGCGCGAACATGTATATATAGTGCACTAAATGCAATCTGGCATGCGGACAGCCCAGACGTGGCTCCAGGGGGAGGGGGGGGGGGGGCTTTTACGGCCAGATCAACTATAAAACATACGGGAAATGAGAAGCGTAACTCACTCACTTCGATGCTTTCTCTTAAGTCAGCTGCCCCCCTTTTGGAATGTCTGGATCCGCACCTGGGGCAACTGGCTATACATAGGCATATATAGTTGAAATTATCTCACCATGTCGACTTCCTGAGCAAAAGATGTCAACATGGTGACATAAATTATCTCACCATGCCGACTTCCTAAGCAAAAGATGTCGACATGGTGTCATAAATTATCTCACCATGCCGACTTCCTAAATTAGGATGTTGACATGGCAACATAAATTATCTCACCATGTCGACTTCCTAAATTAGGATGTTGACATGGTAAGATAAATTATCTCACCATGTCGACTTCCTAAGCAAAAGATGTCGACATGGTGTCATAAATTATCTCACTATGTCGACTTCTTAGGGAAAAGATGATAACTTGGTCAGATAAATTATCTTACCATCATGACATGCAGACTGGCACTTTAGGAGCTCCGTACTGACCATGTCACTTGGAAAGAATAAATCTCTACAAAGAAATCCTCTTATAAATACTCAAAATTCACTAAACACCTCGACGAATTTAAAAAAAAAAACAACCAAAATGATGGCGCTGTGTCAAATTAAACAACATATTATTCCCCAGAGTACACACGGACCTGGTTTTTCCGCAAGATTGTTACTAAAAATAGAACACGTTTGCAAATTTTACATGAAGAAAACCCCAATTTTACACTCTCACGAAAGTCATATTTCCACCAAACTTAAAAAACACGAAAGAGAAGTACCATCCCTACAAACTGCACTAAACCGTATTTCGATACCACAAAGCATCTAGAAGGAGATAGAAATAAAGTGCCGGGAATTCAGACATTGACTTCGCGATAGTAACTGCATTAGTTGCGGTTGCCTGCAAGGCAGGCACCGCAACTAAAAAGAGGACTTGTCGAAAAAAATCGTCCTACAGTGGCGCTCGTCATGGGCAGGAGTGAGGCACGACATAGGCCTACTTGTTAAGGATGAAAGGGAAGAATAATCCGAAGGCAGTACCTTACACTAACCTGCTTACGGCATATTTTGTGTATGATAAAGTATAGGAATGGAGGTGTAAGTGTGACTCCGGTGTACGATTGCCTTATTTTCAGTAAATCAATCAGCCATCCGAAAGGCAGAAAGGGTCTTGACCTAACAAAGTCACATTAAAGCAGATCACAAACGGTATCTAATTTCGTGAAAGTAGGCATTTTTAAGTTATTACTTGATTTCTCATACGTGCGCACAAAATGTGTTTTATGCACATTCATCCATGTTTTTTTTTTTTTTTTAATTTTTACACATTTTATTTATTTACTGTTTTGAAGGAAATACTTCAAAGTTTATTTCCGTTAAATCATTTTATCTTTTCAATTACTTTATCAGGACGCAAAAAATCTGGGGGGGGGGGGCCTCAAGGCCCCCCCCCCTCGTGGCTACTCCACTGGCCTTAAAGGCCCTGTTCTCTCATCCCAAACAGTACCAATTCTCCTAACCTTCTTACTGAAGCCCCTCCCACATTGTCTGAAATTCATCCTCATCAAGAAACAATCTCAGTTTATTGCTTCAGGGTGAGTATAGAAAAACTGAGTTTATATATCAAAACACTCTCAGTACCATTCATGCTGTGTAGTACAAGCTTTGGCACTCTGCATTGTTTGAATTAGCAGTCAGTCCAAGAGCTGAGCCAATTGAGAATTTCGGTACCCGGATACCAAAATTGTAGTTTGGGGTGAGAGGTTTGGCCCTTTAAAACAAAGCTATTATATTATGTCTTTTGTTAAAAATGGTGCAAGAGTAAAGTATGTTAAAAACCTAAAAGGACGATTTTGTAGGCAGCTCCACCACTGATTTCTGAACACTGCACGATAATCCCATGAAAATGCTTATTTCTGTACTTTCGTGGTATCAAATAAGCCTAATCTAATAACCTAATAAGCCTAGGTTCGGGCTAGTTTTATTAGCTCAAATCAGCTTAAAGAGCTGTTTGAGCTATTGCGTTCTTCCACCCGTCACCCTGTCTATCCGTCTATCTATCATGTCTGTTCACAATTTAATGTTCTTAGGGCCACATTTGTCGACGAATTGTAACGAAACTTTGACACATCGGTCATGGGACTTAGGGCTACATGTTGTGTGCAAAAAGTTGAGGTCAAAGGTCATCTAGGGGTCATTACTGGCTGTTTTATGAATTATTTTGGAACTAGTGTCACTTCTCCCGCAAATAGCGTCTGACGTCCTTGAAAGTTGACCATAATATTCCTTTGGGAGTGGTTGTTGCATCTTGTACTTTTCTGGTTTATCTGAGGTCATTCGAGGTCATTGGGTTCATGGGTGTAAATATTTAGAAATGCTATTTCCTCCTAGATGCATTGCAAACTTGTCCTCAAAAGTGTTCAGATGGGTGGCTGGCATGTGCTGATTACAAATTTTTTATCTGTTTTTGGATAAATAGTAATTTTGACACCTTTCTGACCAATTTTGTTCCACCCCTCTATTTCTACCAGTCTCACAAATTCAGTGTTTCCCATTGAACTGAACTCCCTTTACAGTAAAACTGTCTGGATGCAAGATTGTCAATCATGTGAGGTTGATTAGGTTAGTGTAAACAAATCTTGTTCGATGAGAACAGTAGTTGTATTGTGAGTGCATGCAGGGGCTTTGTAGGCATACTCAACTTCAGGAGGATGAATTAAGGGTAGAGTCACCTTACACTGTTTCTAAACTAGACTTGCTTGAGGTAAGGATGAAGAGGGTCATTTTTTTCTTGTGCTTAGAGAGGAAGCTCTTGCTTTCTAATTGTGTTATATTGTCATATCTCATTAAACTTGCTTTTTTCCTTGCTAACTAGACTTTCTGATTTCTGTAAAAATAGAAAGCAAGGCAACAGAGGCTGCTCACTTTAAGGCTACACCTAGGAGAAAGGTAATCATTCTAAAAATTATGAAGTTCCTTGTCATTTTACCTAGGAGAAATTAAAACATTCTAAATTGTGGGTACATCTGTTCAGGAAATAGTAGTCATGTATGACAAGTACAGTCCCTTTACCCATTGCATGGGGAGTGATTTTCTTGGCACAGGAAGTCATCACTGTGCACTAATTCAACAGGTTTGAGCCATCAGCACCGATGGTGCTCTAGTTTGTTATGAATTCGGCATCTAGAGAGCCAAGCAGACCTTTTGTCTTGGCTATTTCTTTCAATGTACTTAATTAATGGCTATTTCAGAGTGGTCACATGATGTAAATTACGTCAATTAATGTTTCTTCATGTGCTATTCTTGATTTCCAGATGTCAAAAATGTACACCTAACGGTGATTAATTTCCATAACTTTTCCCCCTGTAAGATTGCTTGCTATTTAGCTCTAGCAGGTTTAATCTTTATCTTCACAAAGCAGCCCATTATTACATTAAAATCTTAAATGGAGACCTGACAATAACACAAAATATAATAACCACCTTCATACTAGAATGTGAAAGGGAGGGATGGAAACATGGGCGTCCGCAGGTAGGGGCCAGGGGGACCTTACCCTCGCCTGGAAAATAAAAAACCCTGACAAAATGAAAAATACATAAAGAGAAAGACGAAAAAACTAACATCAACATTTCAAAACAGTTCACTCAAAGTTTTCCCTATTTATATGCAGTAAATAGGCTTTAGAAATGCCTTTTCCAGCGATCTGAAAGGCATTTTGGACCAAAATTTTCTTGCGCTCCGCGCCAACTCATGGTGGCGTGGAGCTCTTTCCCCTAAAAGAATTTTGTCCCCCCCCCCCCCCGGTTTCTCTTCTGCGAAGGCCCATGGATAGAAAATTTAGACGTGTTTTAATAGAAAAACTTGCCGATGAGAAATGGCAAAGTCGTCTTCTTTCGGTGGCGGAAAATCAAATGGAAAGTCTGAAAAGCCGTGGCTTCAATGGTGCTGAGTTTCAGGGTATATCTCCTTCGAAGCGCCCCTAGAGACCATTTTCCCCCTCTGACCGAAAGCCCTAGCTCCGCCACTGATCGGAGAATTTCGTGGGGATTGGATAACATTATGTGGCAACAACGATTCAGTCGTCGTGGAATCCACATTTGCCACCAATACGTGAAGGAAGTACAGATTCTTCAGTGCAAGGGCGGATTTAGCAACTGCTGGAAGGGTAGGCGAACGAAGTTCACTGAAGGTGCACCACGAGCGCGAAGCGCAAGTACAATCGCGTGGGGTCCAGGGGCCACCGGCGTGTGCAGGGGGTCCAGCGGGTAATGCCTGCCAAAATTAGCATGTACTAAAACTCCATGCCACAATCCTTTGGAATTCCTATTTGAAGTACAAGGGAAGCGATTTTTTTTCGTCCCAGGGGACGGGTTTTTTTTCGTAAGATACCGAGGGGAAAGAATACGGCACCGACCAATCAAGTTCTTGGAACTATAGGCGCACCCTTTATTCCAAAAAAATCATTTGGATATTTAAATTCTGACACCGGATTATGAAAGAACTGGAGAAATAGGCTACCCAATCTTTGTAACGCTTGCTCTTTTAATCCAGTAGGCCTGTCTAAGATTTTGGAACAAATTTATTTTTAAGATGCTGTTATCTCCTTGCAACACTATGAAAAAACAACGAGCTTGGCTGTTACACTAAACTGGTACGGATATAGACGCAACGATTATAAAAGTAAGACGCTTTCGAAGATGCTTTAGACAAGTGCGTAATTGTTATTATTCAGGCGCTAGTTGGGCGTATTCTCCATTTTGACGCGACGGCAAACTTCATGTGTGTTGAGCTGATATGCACATCAAGTGCGTCTCAATTAAAAAACTTAGCGTGGGCGCGATGTTGAAGTTGTGGCGTTAGAAGATTTTCGGCAGACGCACAAACCTTTTCTGCGTACTGGCCTGTGGCGAATCCTAGCCCGTGGCAAGGAAATTGTCACGTACTCTTTTTTGGCGATGCTTCAGAACTGCCAGGTTTTAAGGGCACTAATATGTAAGGTAGGTAGACCCTATGCCTAACCTAATGTTAGTCACCCACTGATTCATATCTTGGGTTATAACTCAAGCCTATGAATGGCGCAGGTCTAGCCCCAGACCTAGCCTACATACCGTTAACCAGCTTCAGATTTCAAGTCTAGCCCTAGACTTTAACTTTCATACTACTAGGCCTAACAGTTATAGCAACTTTGGAGTGAAAACAGCTGTCTGCAAAGACCGTACGAGAACACTCTAGATATAAGGGCTGTCAAAGTGAAGTGCGAGCAGGAACTTAAAAATCTCACTGAAGCATACAAGCTAGTGAAAAAAGGATTTGAGTTGTGAAGACGAGACTGCTACCGTACGAAGTACTAACCTAGAAGTTTAGCTTATTTATATTAATTAATGAAAAACAGGTTAGTTCACAAAACATTAAAGTGGGCATGACACGGCCAAAGTAAGTTCCTCGGTAACTGTTCTTTGGGTACACCTTGACATAAAGTGAATGATTTCCCTACTAAATTATGTCCATATATACCGAAAAACGAGGTTTTGAATTCCCAATTACAAACCAGGCTCAGCCCATTTGAAATTGAAAGCGAAAAAACGTATGTGAACGCGTCTCAAAAATGGTGACGTCATTGTAGGCACAGTTAGCAACACTGTACCTACCACAGAGCTCACAATAATCGAATCATGTGCATGGCAACGAGTGTTAGCGCATACATAATTGCAAACACGTACCGGTGCTACAATAGCAGTGAGCGTGGCCACTGACATTGTGAATTGTGCATTGCACGGTTACTGCTTGGTATTCGCAATAGCATCTTCACCAAACAGCTCATACAGTAACTTGAGACGCGCTCGTAGTGGGGACGTACTTGTTGTGGTCTGATCATACATATTCATAGCTGTTCTTTATAGCGCCCGAGCCGCGTCTTTCTTGCACAAAAACAGAACTATTTTTAACCGCGCGCATATACACGCGAACATATTGGCCAATGATTCGCTCCGAATCCCCACCGTGGTCCGCGCCTTTGGCTCTGTATGCTGGACTGTATTCTAATGCAATCGTTTCTATGAGGTTGCTAAGATAAGATAACCTTACGGCGCTTTACATTAGTTCCACATCTAGATGCGTGCCGTAGGGCGGAGTTTGTGTCGCCAATTGCGTCATTTTTCGAAATTGAATTTCGAACGCAGTTTTCCTTCGAATATCATTTATGCCGAATTGTACGGGTTTTTAATGAGGTGTGGGATGATTTGTAAAATTTTTAAAGTTTTTGTGGCCGTGTCATGTCCACTTTAATTTTGACAATCTGTTACGTGAACTATGTCCTTGGTTGCCATGACAACCACACATATCGGTACAACTTATCATGCCTAGGCTATTACACTTAAGCTTTCAGATTTGTGGGATGCTTCCGTTAAGAGTTAGAGTGAATACAAAAAAAGTATTTGACCCTCTGCCACGTGACCTTTGACCTTGGTTGCCATGGAAACTACATATTTTGGTAGAACTAGTCCACCTTATTATCTCATCGCTCCGTGAGGAGGATGAGATATTGTAGTCACTTTGCCTATGGGGCTATATATGGCAATGCCAGCTGAAATCGCAATGGTTACCATGGTAACGGTAAATTTTCCCAGGTTACTAGTCTCGAGGTCTAACCCATGGTGAGGTACCCCGGGGTGACTGAAGGTCCAGGGCTGAGAGAGGGGTCAAAACCTGTCCGTGTGTGTGTGTGTGTGTGGGTGTGTGTGTGTGTGTCCAATTTTGTTTTCCTAATATCTCGTAAACGGCTGGGTCGATTTTCTTCAAAGTCGGTAGGATGGTACTTCAGGTAGAACAATTGCATTTTAATACTCAACCGGAAGTGAAGGTCAAAGGTCACAGGTCAAAGGTCAAATTTAGTGAAATCACATTTTCTGCTATATTTCCAAAACGTAAGGCTCCCCTGACACGAAACTTCACACATATGATGAGTGCATCTAGACCTACCAAAATATGTGGTTGCCATATTAGATAGATATTACATATGGAGGCAACGATTATAAGAGTAAGACGCTTTCGGGTGCATAATTGTTATTATTCAGGCGCTCGTATTTCAACTATTCAGGCGCTAGCTGGGCGTATTCTCCATTTCGACGCGACGGCAATGAATGTGTGTCGAGCTGATATGCACATCAAGTGCGTCTCAATTCAAAAACTGGGCGTGTGCGCGATATTGAACGTGTGGCGTTAGAAGATTTCCGGGCGACGCACAAACCTTTTCTGCGTACTGGCCTGTGGCAAATCCTAGCCCATGGCAAGGAAATTAAGGGCACTAATATGTAAGATAGGTAGGCCCTATGCCTAACCTAATGTTAGTCACCCACAGTTTCATATCTTGGGTCTAATCACATCTCCCTGACTCAAGCCTATGAATGGCGTAGGTTTAGCCCCAGACCTAGCCTACATACTTTCAACCAGCTTGAGATTTCAAGTCTAGCCCTAGGTTTCACTGTAACTTTCATACTACTAGGCCTAACAGTTACAACAACTTTGGAGTGAAAAGAACTGTCTGCGTAGACCATACGAGAACACTCTAGATATAAGGGCTATCAAAGTGAAGTGCGAGCAGAAACTTAAAAATGTCACTGCAGCATACAAGCTAGTGAAAAAAGAATTTGAGTTGTGAAGACGAGACTGCTACTACGAAGTACTAACCTAGAAGTATAGCCTATTTATATAAAATGATGAAATATAGGCTACTGTAGTTACAAAACATTAAAGTGGGCATGACACGGCCAAAGTAAGTTCCTCCGTAACTGTTCTTTGGGTACACCTTGACATAAAGTAAATTATGTCCATAAATACCAAAATACGACGTTTTGAATTCCCAATTACAGGCCAGGCTCAGACCACTTGAAATTCGAAAGCGGAAAAACGTATGTGAACGCGTCTCAAAATGGTGACGTCTTGGAGGCACGGTTATCAACACTGTACCAGAGAGCTCACAATCATCGAATCATGTGCATGGTAACGCGTGTTAGCGCATACATAATTGCAAACACCGGTGCTCCGATAGCGGTGAGCGTGGCCACTGACTACATGTGAATTGTGCACTGCGCGGTGACTGCTTAGTATTCGCAATAGCATCTTCATCAAACAGCCCATACAGTAAAGACGCGCTCGTAGTGGGGACGCGCTTGTTGTGGTCTGCCATACATATTCATAGCTGTGTTTATAGCGACCGAACCGCGTCTTCCTTGCACAAAAACAAAACTATTTTTACCCGCGCGCATATACACGCGAACATATTGGCCAATGATTTGCTCCGAATCCCCACCATGGTCTGCGCCTTTCGCTCTGTATGTTTGACTCTGTATTGTGATGCAATCGTTTTTCATGAGGTTGCTAAGATAAGATCACTTTACCGAACGTTACATTAGTTCCACATCTAGATGCGCGCCGTAGGGCGGGGTTTGTGCCGCCAATTGCGTGGCGGCACAATAATTCTCTCCATAATTAGGTCGATTGTTCGTGTGCATGGGCGAGCAGGTATGGTTGTGCAAGTACACAACATCTAGGAATTTTAAAAAAGAGCAATCGTCCCACTTATATTTAATAAAATCTGTAATCTTTTAGTGTCGAGTAAAGTGATGAAGCCCCGCGACTCCAGCATGTCAAGTAAGTCGATGCAGTACGGGGATCCTGCGTAGTATCCAGAAACAAAAAAAAAAAAAAGATGGAGGGTTCCAATCGATTTAATGATGATTGATTCGTTGATTAAGTTCCAAAAAAAGAGAATCAGTTTTAATCATTCTGCCGGCAAAAAAGGATTAATTATCTACAGCTAGGTTACTCAAGTGCTCCTCGTCTGAAGTCTGATGCACGAGTGTCCAGCTCGCAGGCTCGGTCTTGTGAATCGTGCGAGCTCTGAACACCTGCAGTCCCCTGATTGGTCAAAAGTTATGACGCACCCATATTAATGACCAATGAGGAGGCTGCAAAGGGGTAAATTGGCCACACCTTGAAAACATGGGTTACAGTGTGCACGTGGAACTACGGCAATATGATATGTCACGTCCACCGGTAACACGTGACGGGAAACAGGAAGGGCCCTGGGAATCTAGAACAAAAGAAGGGAGAGTTACTCGTAAACAAGATGGCGTCTGCTAAAGGTCATGGAGAGTGCACCATACTACATAACACTAGTGAATAACCAGGCAGCACGCTGCAACTGGCAAGCACATCATTTCCAGGGGCGTAATGAGTCCTGGCCGTCCGGTGGCAAGACTCAATACATTTCCCGATTTTGTACCAGTTTCCCCTTCTTTCCTCTCTTTCCTGCCCTTCTGCCCTTCCCGATTTCCCCCTTCCCTTTTGGGGGGCGTTCGGGGGCAAGCTTCCCCCTGGCCACCCCTTTGGTTACCCCCCTGACTCATTTTAAGGGAACTGAAAATATCTCGGTGCACAGTCTGCATGCAACTTTTCAGGAAAATAGACGATTTCTCGTGCAAAATTGTGACACGCGCACATCACACATTCGTATAACGGTTCGACGTTTTCTTATAAAGACCGTTATGAGAGAAGTGAAGTTCGCCGGAAGTTTGCTTGAAAAGAAACTTCAATCTGGTACCCCTTATCACCCTCTGAGTGCAGATGGTGTATGATGATGTGTCGTTCGAAAGGATAATGGGTGTATCCTCATGTTTTTGTAACAACAAACTTACACCGGCGCCCCCCCCCCCTAAGTTTTCCAAAGATTATTTTTTACTTTCACTAAATAGATCATTTAGCCTACTTGTTTCTACATAATTATATGGTCTTCAATAACAGGGAAAACTGTGATTTTAATGTTTCTATCGATGGAAGATGCTTGCAGCTAGTAAATTGTGTTAAATTCTTAGGAGTGTACATCGATTCGAAGCTCACTTGGAGCGATCATATTTGTAATATCTCATCTCAAATTTCCAAAGTAGTTGGTGTACTCAGACCACTGAAGTATGTACTCCCAGAAATGCTCTTCGAATTATCTATATTACTTTAATCTATCCACACCTTAGCTATTGTTCTGTTATTTGGTTTGCTGCCAGTCGTTCCCAAATGAACAAGTTAAATGTTTTACAAAAACGAGCTATTAGGCATATCACCAGTTCCAAACCACTTGATCACACAAACGATTTATTCAAGTCACTACACCTTCTGAAACTCTGTGACGAAGTAAACGTGTGCATTGCTACTTTTACTTACCGCTCTCTGAAAGGCATCATACCCGATCACTTTCTAAACTTCTTTCACACAATTCTTCAATCCATGATCACAATACCCGTCAATCTACATTCCTGCCCTGCATCAAGACACTATTCAGACTGCTATCAAGCTATCAAGCCGTGCTATCAAGCTGTGGAATTCTCTTCCACATGCCGTTACAGATAAGCCTAGTATTAAATCTTTAAGGAGTAATTTCTCTCGATACTTAATTGAAACCTAGGCTTGATCTTGTGCTGCACTGAACTGAAACCGTGTTTTTCCGCTGTTACTCAGGTGGGTTGGGGGGGGGGGGGGTCTTAGTCGGGGTGGGGTATAGTGTTTTCTTTCGTTATCCTCTTTGTTTTAGTGGTTTAGGTTACTCCGAGGGTTTGTTGGTTTTTTCTCTGTCTCTTATTTGTTGATTTTTTGTAACTGCTTTTGTACTTTGCCTTGTTTTTTGTTATACTAGGGAGTCCATATTCCAAGCACAACAGGGTTTTTCGTGTACTTCCCTTCACCTCATGCATATATGCCTCTATTAAATTTCATCTAATGTTTGTAATTATTTTCTATTTATGCATGAAGTAATACATAAAATAAACGAAATGAAACGAACGAAACATAATGTTGTATTATCTTATAATTTTCAAACTATGTAATTATAATTGTTACAAACTAAAAGCAATTTAGAGCACACAGTTTCAACTTAGTTTTCCGATAAAATGTCACTTGAGTGATATCGAAGGTCTCAACCCTATTTCGGACCACGCTTTATGTAGAACACGAAACTTTCTCTTACAATCCATCTGCTATTTGGGTTCATCAGATGTGGACCCAGCTAACAACAAAACGTTTCCTGAACGTTCTTCAAACGTAACCTCTTTCGTTTCGCAAACGTCTAGAACTACGTTTTAAAGACGTGTTTTTGTGGACTTTTCATACGTTTTCAAAACGTTTTTAGACACGTTCTCAAAAGGTTATTCAGACGTAGAAAACGTTTATAAAACCTTGGCGGGTCCGTACGGAAAACGTCTGGGACGTAAGTAAAAGGTACAGGACGTTCAGGAAACGTTTTAGGGACGTACAAAAACTACACAGGACATCCAGAGAACGTACTAGAGACGTACATAAAGCGTCTCTGACGTCTAGAAAACGCTTTATATAGCTGTAGGGAAAGCGTCTTCTACCTTCAGAAAAAAAAGGGACGTACGAAAATTATACAGGAAGTCAAAAGAACGTTTCAGAGGCGAAAAAATGGATCCTATCTAGGAAAAACCGTTCAGGAATGTCAGGGAAACTCCGATGACGTCAAAATACCTCAGGTGCTTACGGATATAAATTTACGTACCTAAACCAAAATATATGAAAGGTGAATATTGCTTATGTATCCTTCGACCTCTCCATGAGATAGACCATTGTGAAGTTGGGCTGTTTTATGGTCATCTGATAAGGAGCAAAAGTACTAAGAAATGAATTTTGCTGGGAGAGGAAGGGAAATTTCACTTAACTGTAAAGACAAACATAAGACCAATGAAAGAAAAAATGATATAAATGGTTTTTCATTTTCTTGAACTACTGTATGTAAATGTAATAAACATATCATACCACCTTTAATAAAGTGATCACAAAAAGACATCTTAACTTCTTAGTGCTGGCAAGGAAGTATGTCAAAGAATCATACAGTTCTAAATCTGCACATATATACACACTTAAAGCATCATTGCTGTGATTAATGTTCGCACGAGGTACCAGACTGATGATGTCAGGACGCAGTTTTAAAATTGCTAGAGTCCAAAGTTTCACTTGCATACATGGAACGTGTGGAAAGCAAAATTTTGTATTATGACTTTGCAATGAACTCATAGCCTAACAAAAGTTTTATTTTCAGGTACTGTACCCGGTTCGGAATTTTTTATTCATTTCAAACACTAGTTAGCAAAGTGACTAAATGATGTATAGTACAGTTGAATTTTACATCCAGTGTACACATACATCACTCTGTACGACAGAGAAATAGAGCCTGAGCGACGACAAAGAAAACCAAGCTAATAACAGTTAATGCTTACAGAGCAATAAAATTGCTATCGAAGCTGAAATTTGAAAAATCTTTTGCATAATACTTAATTTGTAGAAATGGTCGTTTTGTGCTGCAGTTAGACCTACTTTTGTACGTATAAATTATTACTGTAAACAGAATGGTTTAGAGGAATTTCAAAAATGAAGGCAATATAGATTTTATATAGAGCCTTGCAGACAAAAACTACAAATTTTAAGTCCGAGGCTGTTAACTACTGAGCACAGATCAGCAGCAATTTTTAATACAAAAGAATTACAGCTTAGTTTTGCAACTGCATGCAACAGGAAAGCCAATGAAAAGGCAGTAATGTAAGCATTAAAAATTTGGGATGAAAACATTAAGTAAACTTCATCAATGTGCATGATTTGTAGTAAACATCGCTTGGAAAATGCTACTGTAGAGTAAATACCAAAACTCAAACTTTGCTTTACAAAAAGAGATGACAGCATGGAAGGCAGTTTGAAAACACCCATCAAAATGAAAGGTATGATGTGTGCTTGAGGATACAAACCAGAGGATAAAAAACCAATAAAGTAATCTCAGAAAAACTTGAACCATACTCTTGTATGGCTAAATATAAGGTGGTAAGCAAAAGGAACCAAAATATCATTTGATACTTCAATATCAAAATGAAAGCGGGTGGTATTACAGTATACTCATAATGGCAGCTTTATTTTAGTGGCAAGTTGAAATGTTGGCAGCTTTTTTTTTCTTAGATCAATCATTTACACCACCAATTGAGTTTCAGTTAGAGCCAAATGGCTTTACTGAGAAGAGCAGCTCAAATTAACAGGCTTTGGAACTGATATCAAATCAAAACAACAAAGTGAATGCTTAAAAACTGTTCCTCTTGAACAAAGACCTGCATGGTCAAATGCTATATATACTGTAATTGGCAGGGAATTCATTGGGACATAAAAATCTTTCCCTAACAAAAGGTGAAACTGAATTTTGTCAAGTTTGTTTTTTACATAATATGCACAGATCACAGTATATCGAACACATAAACTCGTAAAGATTCATTTAAAACTCCCAATCAAGACTGGTGTAAACAAAGAATAAAGGTTAACAACTACTTGCAGAATTGAATAGATTGGTAAAGATTCATTTACAACATTCTCAAGCAAGACTGGTGCACACAAAAAACCAAGATTTATGACTTACAATGTTGAATAGATTGTTACAGATTCATTAATAACACTCTCAAGCAAGACTGGTGTACAAAAAGAATCAAAATTTGCAACAACTTAAAAGTATTGAAGAGATGGCTAACTCACATACTTATATACAAAACACACCGAATAGAGACCAAACAATGCACTATTTTTCACACTAGCGTAGCCAGCGGGGGGCAGAGTGCCCCCCCCCCCCCACAGAAATTTTGGGGACGCGATGGGCGATGTTGAAAAAATGAAGGGGAGCCAAAAAAATAAAAAAAAATAAACGGCAAAAGGAGTGAGGGAATCGGGGGCATTTTTTTACAGTTTTTCGGGGGGGGCTCATAGTCGTTACGATAAAGTATGCAGTCCCCGAAGGCGACTAGTCTCCCCGATGTTTTACCTGTTTTTTGCTCTCAAGGGACAATTTCCCTAATAAGAACCCCAAATTTTCGGCGCGCTACGCGCGCTGTAGATTCACTCCAGT
Organism: Holothuria scabra; assembly: GCA_037179385.1. NCBI lineage: Eukaryota > Metazoa > Echinodermata > Holothuroidea > Aspidochirotida > Holothuriidae > Holothuria > Holothuria scabra. The sequence continues at coordinate 20,925,734 of CM074180.1, forward strand.
TTTTTCAATACTTCCATTCCACATGTCTAGAAAGTGTAAGTCCTCTCAACCTTACCAAGTAACTGGTAGGCAGAGTACACAGGTTATGCAGAGGTCGTAAATTTTATCCCATATCACAAAGCCTAGTTGCTGTTCTCTTGTGTGTGTCATGCGATAGGTCAGATGGTGAGCCACTCACGGGGCATAGTTTGGCTATTTTATCGGGTATTCCAGGTGGTTTCGACACAATGTATGTTATTCCCGATACGGTCTACAACCCCTACAGTTTCTATTTTTTTTTTCTTTTTGTAATCATTAAGATTACATAGGCTATGTTATTTTTGTGAGCCCACCAAAAAAATTCGCGCGCTTTGCGCGCTTTGCAATTTCAAGATTCAGATTCAAAAGAACACTAACTAGGCTTTTGAAATATTAAGTAACATTGTGCAAAATGTGCCCAAGGCTGCAATGACATGGGATAGTTAGGCTCCTTCATACCACCCCCTCGACATAGGGGCTGTCCGAACTTGTGGTCGCTGGCATTGCCCGCCCCCTGTCGGGGATAACCTGTCGCTTTCTCATGGTCGGTTTAGTTACTTTGGCTTTAAACAAGAGTTATTTCTGCGATAAAAACCAAAATGTTCGGTACGCTTTGCACACTCTTCCTCAGTTCCGTTACCTAGAGCTAATAAAGTACAAACCCTTCCCATCTTTTCATGTAAATTAATAAGTAGAATAAATTGATTAATGTTCATGTCGGGAATTTCATCTCATTTCGCTAAACTTAGTTAATTATCTCTTGTGTCAGTCGTGCGGTACGGACTCGAAGAAGAAACTACAATATAATTTGTGTCCGATAGGGCCCAAATGCCGGGACAATTTATTGACCTATATAAGATTTAAATAAGTACAGATTCTTTTTAGTGTGGGCTAACTCCAAAAATTTTTGCCCCCTTTTCCACGGTTAAATCAGTGCGGAAATATCTTCCTCTAGCATATACAAATTTGATGTCGTATATGGCTCGCAATGGCAGGTATAGTGCACAGGTTTTCTTCAAACCTCCCTCACCAACTCATCGACGGCATCCTGGCTGTCGGGGCTTGGGTCGCTACCCACCCTGCCCCTCCCCCGTTGGGAGAGGGGCCCTTCGTCGGGCAAATCCTGTCGCCAAGCCTGGAGGGAAGACACATTTTTCCAGTTATGACTTGTATATGTGTAATGAAGCAATGAACTAGAAATGAAGCTGCATTTTTTGGAGAGCGGCAACTATTTTGGAGGGGCTGTCAATTTCACTAGGAGGACGTGTCGGCCCTCTAAAACCCCCTGTGGAGAACACTGGAATCTAGTATAAAAAGAACAAAATATAGCACCATATTGCATCTAAGCTCTTCGAGACAGCAAAACATTCCAAAATGGGAAGGTGACACCCAGGGAGACAGGCCCGTGGTCAGGGGGTTCAGGGGGTTCGCACTTAGTACCGCCCATACCTAATTTTTCTTATTTTTATTTTTTTTTTATTTAAATGTAGTTTTGGCGTTTTTCAGGGCAAAATGTCAATTCCGCTGGTTTAGCCAAATAAATGTAAGCCTTATGAGTAGCTCTTTTGTTCCAGTGCGACACAATTCCCTAGGGCCCCATTGACTCGTACCGAGTAACCCTCTGGCAGTCACACACTAACCCTGCTAACTCTCGAGGGAATAAGGAAAACATTGATTCAAGATTGAAAATGTCCAAAAATTCCAACTTAGGTGTTCACCAGATCGCTCCATTTTGATGTAAAATTGCAAATCTCCTTGGGGCAGGAGGGGGAAAACCACACCCTCTCCCCGTTCGGTCGCTCGGCTCCTCACTTGGGCGCTTCCCTCCCTCAAGAAAATGCCACACCCCAGTGGCGGCGATGAAAAATGAAAAAGTTTGGGCTAAAGGTATGTTCAGCCCCATAATATTTGTCAAGTGCTCCAATTAAGAAGCGGGGAGAATTTCGAAGTTGGGCTGAACATATTCTTGCTTAAAACACTAGGGAAGTGCCGTTTCCGGCCATCTGAGGGGTTTGTAAAACCAAAAATTTCCTGGTACGCTCCGCTCCAATCGATGTTAGAGCTCCGCTTAGAAACATGTATTAACATTTTTCATAGATGTTTTTTTTTTTTGCATTAATTGAGAAATATCAGAAATGAGATCCATATTTTTAGGCTGGGAACATGCAGCATAAAACACTCGGGAAGTGCCGTTTCCTGCCATGTAAGGGGTTTCTTAAACCAAAAATTTTCTTGTACGCTCCGCGCCAACCGATGGTGGCGCTCCGCTTAGATAGTCCCGTCGGTCAAGATTGGGGACGATGAGTCGACTTTGCCCCCCCACAAGAAAATCCTGGCTACGCCCCTGATTTTTCAGATGAGGGTCAATTGACCCATAAGGAGCTTGCCCATCTATTCTTGAGATTTTGATGTATAAATACACCTGGCAAGTACCAACAATAATCTTAACAATCATGATGTTATAATTTTAACAGAATGTTGGAGATTTGAAAGACAGACAGTTGCCAAAGGCAATATCAAGGATGAAAAACCTTCATAAAATAATCGAAGGTCCTGACACAATCTCTCAAAAAGGCATAATTCCGCAGTTCAGAAAAATTCCTCAGAACATTAAAACTAAAGAATAGTCCAGAGACATTTATTTTACATAAGTTAAAGGGGAACGTGTCCTTAGCATTTCTGTGATATTTTTGTTTTTCGAATTTTGTTCTCAAGATGATAGTAGTTGAATGTGGCAAGGTTTCTGCATACTGTAGAAGGGGGAACTTGAAGCAAGCAGACTTGGTGTCATGGTTTCACTTTGTTGACGAATGCTTTGTTTTTATTTATAGTGTACCACCAATTCTATGTAACTTAATTCTGGTATATTGATACTATAGGTTCATCATGAGTGATGGAATTTTTAAAAAGCTTTAGTATATGCCTCAGGGGAAGATAGTATCTTTCATCAATACCAGGTCAACAATGTGAATCAATGACATAACACCTGCTTGCTTCAACTTCACTCTGCCCCCTGCCCCCCCCCCTCCCCCCGCTGGCTACGCTAGTGTTTGCATCTCCTACAGGGATTTTTTCAATTCCTTGGAATGCACAATTTTTTTTCAAAATCATACTTGTTGCGGTGTGTAGAATATTTGAGTCAAATATGGTAGGAAAGAATTTGCACTTTGCACGGCCAGTGCTGCCAGTCATTGGCCAGTGCAACAACCAAGCTCTTGAGTGGAGTGGACCTACTCAGTGGCGTACGAGACGGGGGGAGGGGCAGACTGTCCTCAAATTTCCCCCAAATCTTAATTTGGGAAGGAATTTGAGGATAATTCGGGCAGGAATTTGGAAAAATTCGGACAGCTCTTTAATTTTGCAAAATTTGCATGTTTTTTTTTTTTGTAGAAAATTCCTAAATGTGGCCGAAAAGTTAAAAAAGACATGCTCGAAAAAAAGAAATGTCATATAGTCGCAGTAAAATTTCCATGAAAAAACGAGATTCAAAAAATTAGCTACATCTTCGGGCAGCGCAAAAAGCTGTTATTCGTGACTTTCATTTCACAGTTTATCACAACTCAATGCCCGAAATGGTCAAACATCCGAATTCTTTCCAACATTTGACCGAAAATAGTAAGGGTAACATAGTTACGAAAAATCAGACAAAAAAATCGCGACACATCTGGGAAGCCTGTGGCTTAAAAGAAATCATTCTTCTGTATTTAAATCTTGTGTAACACGAAATGGCCGATTATTTTAATAGCTTCAAACCTCTCCCGAAAAACAAAAACGCCACATTTAAAGTAAAATTTTCATGGAAAATAACAAGATCTGAGACACATTTGGGTAGCATGTGATAAAAGGTTTTCACCATCCCCACTTCATACTGTAGTCTTGCAAAAAAAAATAATGCCCAAAATGGTGACATATTTTGAGCGAAGATTTAAAAAAACGTTGGGACAGACTGACAGACAGGAGGGTGTTCAGGTGCAGTACCGAAAAGTTTGCCATCTATCCTGCCCTGTAGACCCAAATACGGGCAATGGTCATGAAAATCGGGCAATTTGTATTTTATTATCTTTAATAATGCAGTGTGAGAATGTCTTCGCATAGGTCTGCTTGAAAATTCATTTAAACGAACCTTGTAATGTGATTTTTTTTTTCAAAAATAAAATCATACATAGCCGGAAGTTCGGGCAGTCACACAATTTCATCAATATATATAGAACTTAGCCAAGAGTCGCAATAAAGTAAACTTCATTAGCATGTTTTCAATTCCGTTTTATTAAAGTTTCCCCCGAAAATAAGAAAGACCATTTCATCCATTGGTATAGTGGTACATTTTATCTTGTAATATTCTGATCAAAATAGGGACTTCTTATATCCTCCTACATAATCCTGGGAAATGTCATTTTTGACTGTCTGAGGTCCGATTTTTCAAAATTTTCTGTTCGCTCATTGGAACAGCTGATTGCAATTTACAGATGGATTTCGGATTTGCAATCCTATGATCCATAGTCCAGTGGAGAGATGAACTGAGCTAATTGGTATTTTAAAAGTGTGTTTGAATCTGAGAAATATCGCAAATTTTTCTCGCCAGAATAAAAGACTATTAAACCTGGCAAATGCCATTTCCAGCCATCTGGGAGATGTTAAAGTTCAAATTTTCTTTGTACGCTCGGCGCCAACTGATGGTGTCGCTACGCTTAGATAGTGAACTCCAGCCTCCCTACAAAAGTATCCCGACCCCATAGTACCCTACCTCACTTCTTTTCAATTTCGAGGCGAGATAACATGTCTAATCCAAACAAGCTTCAGTCGCCTCAACATTCTAATAGCACTTGCTTGAACTTACTTCAGCAGTTGAGAAGCGCTTGCTTTCGCTCATATTTTTCAATAAAACCCTAAATGTTTAACTTTCCCTAGGGAAAAAAATTCTTTCGTAAAATTCCAAATCCAATACAGCCCTCTGATTTCAGAACTTTTGTCTAAAAAGGGTACCGTGTGAAGTTTTTCTATTCTTAGCTCAGCCAAGCTGATGTGAGCTATTGTGATCATGCTATTGTGATTTGTTATAAAACTTGGACACAATGATGCTTGGGTAATGGGCAAAACAGGGTGCTCAGAAATTTGTGGTCCAAGTTTCCATATGGGTTCTACCACCCATTTTATGAAATTATGAAAAATGCATTTCCTCCCACAGATTGTGTTGTACTTATTGATGTCATAATGATACTCTGGTTAGGGTTCCTTCGGGGTGTTCAGGGTTTTTGGATCTGAGGCCTAAGATGGACCGTAGGGTCCATTTTTTGAAATATTGCAAAATGCTCCCTCTCCTACAAATTGTCTTGTACAACTTGTGATGTTTGGCCATAATGATCTTAGTTGTTGGTACCTTCTTTATATGCAGAAAAATCGGCCCAAGATGTGGCCCTTGGGTCCATTTTGTCAGGTAAAAGTCAATAACTCTTGGTTCTTCATAATGCCTATTGCACTTCTTTAAACTGTTACCTGTCAGAGGTAGTAATGTGTGGATCATATGTCTCTGACTGAGTTTAGGGAGGTAGCTTTCAGTTTTTATTCTGTTGTCATAGCCCATGAAGCTAGTTTTCTGCTTGGTTAACTGTGAACTAAAACTTTATCATCTGTAAAAACTGTGAACATGGCAAATGGTTGATTGTATTAAAGTAATAGCAAGTCTAAGCTAAAATTGTTGGCCTAATCATTTATCTTCTTGTCAGTGAAAAAAAGTTATGAGAGATGTACAAGGGGTCTCTTATCTCTCTGAGCACATTGCGTACAAGAGGAGCAAACAGAATTTAAAAAAAAAAAAATCGAACCCCTCAGACAGCCGGAAATTACATTTTCCAGATTTGTACCTACAGACCTAGAAATGAAGCAGTCGTTTGGCCAATTTGAGATTCCTTTGCAATAGAAGCCTCCCTTCAGCAGAAAAAAAAACAACTTGCTATGTGATCAGAAAATTACCAGGTAAAAGATACCACTGGCATTGGATGAAATGGTTTTGTCTGTTTTTCGAGGGAAACTAGTGCGCAGTGGAATTCAAGATATGCTAATGTTTTGACCCTACTATACTGAGACTCTTCGTTGCATTCAATTGAAAGGTTCACTAAATTGATAAAATTTTCTGTGACTGTCCCAAATCCGGACTAGAAATGATTTTACTTCCAACCGGGCGTCTTTAAAAAATATGTCACGTTACAAGGCGGCTTCAAAGGATTTTTTTATCAGATTAATTTATGGGGATATATTTTCACGCTACTGTATATCATTATGTGTAACTGAAAACGGCGTGGACGATTTTTTTTACCTTTGCCCGAATTCGGCTGTCTGGTTTGGACAGATGGCAAACTATGCGCACGTACACTGCATGCACCTGAACAACCTTAAGTCAGTTTTTGTAAGACAAATTGGGAATTGGGAGAGTTTCCTTGAAAAATACGTGCTTCTAGTATGCAAAATCAAGAAGATCGTCAGGGGATCTCAAGTTTATCGGGCTTGCATCTTTTATCGTAGGCCTATAGATGAAGGCTGCCCGATGAAATTAGATCTTTTCAAGGACGGGGGAGGCTAGCCTTCCCCGACGAGGCGCGTGGTCCCCGGCCCCCCGCTCATGCCACTCATGGTTACGTTTGCACATGAAACTTCCATCTTGGTCTGCAACACACTAGTCTTGGCATGGGTGACCTTGAGAGCACGGTTTGAAGCTGGTACAAGATACATGGAATGAGGAATGATGGAATGTTATTTTTTATTTTCAGACCCCCTTGGAAAAACCACCGCCCTTCCCCGACTGGGAAGGAGATGGGACAAGGTACAGCCTATGGAATGAGGTATAATAGAGCTAAGAAGAAGTGATCGAAAATCGATTTGGATGTGTATAACAGCGTTACAAAAGACAAAAATTATATAATAATCATCCATTCAGTAACTTCAGTCCTTTATGTTTTCTTTTACTTTTAGACCTGAAGGAAAAATCGTCGTCCTTTCCCGAGGGGGGAGGAGATGGGACAAGGTAAAGTACATGGAACGAGGTATAACAGGATTGAAAGTTCGATTCTGATGTGTATTAAAATAGCGATACACAAGAAAAATATGTTCCAGATCACCCATGCAAAATTTTCAGTCCTTGTAGGGTTTTTATTATTTTTTTTTTTTTTATTATTTTAAGGCCTCCCCGACGAAACCACCGACCTCCCCCGACGCGGGAGGGGGGAGTGTTCACTTACGAGGGGCCATGTCCCCCGGCTGGCGCCACCCCTGATTTTGCGTAAAGGGTCTATTTAGTGAAAAAGATATATTGGGAGCAATTTGTGACAACTTTGTCCCGTTGTGTTTTAGGCTATTATCCTGCTCTATGATTTTAGACTGCATGGGCCAATTCCGTGGAATTCATATCGGTTTCTCCACCCGGATTACTACAGTCGTATAACACACTTATCGACGACCTCATAACCATATACTCTATATTCATGTCATTCATCACTAGTCATGCATACCCTTTTTCATCCGATGACGGAAAGTCAGTTGTTTTCAAAATCTAAAAATGGAAGAATTTTACGTTAATTTTAAGTTGTTTTGGATTTCCCCTTCTGGAATAGGACATCTAGAAACTGTGACAACCTGCCCCTGTGACAACTAGCCCCCTCCTCCCCTACTATTATACACATGGAAATGGGGAATGAGTAAGATCATCTAAGTATCAGATAAGTTTAATTTAACTAAGGTTTCAAATTGAACCATTTTGTCACTGGCTCCTATGTTCGCTTTGGCTAAATGAATTAAGTATGGTATATCAAAATATCACCTTTACAACATTAGGTTGGGAGTGAGCTGTTCAACAGGTTTGAGCTTATGCACCAATGATGACCAGATATGAAACACTGCAAAATGTGAACCAATTTTCTTTTTGCAGTATTATAATGCTTGTAATGATACTTGGTGAGCGTTCTCTTTAGGACAACCATGAATTTCGACTCCAAGACCGTTCCAGTTACGGTACAGGGCAAAACATTAATGATATGGCTAGAAAACCAAGGAGCTTGGATGCTCCTTGCATAGAACTCATGGTATTTGGAGGGAAATTTGGGTTTCGGTCTTCCGTCTTCTGTCTTCCCTTTGTATGCACCCTATTTGCTTCCTCTCTTTCTGAAGTCTACATCTCGAATCAGTCCTTCTAGATTTCTAACGTCTAAAATCTACAACTTCTACTCAATGCCATCATGGGTGGCGATCCGTCTTTGAAAGTGGGGGATATAGTCGGTGTCATTATCTAAGCGAAGTGCCACCATCAGTTGGAGCGGGCGTGCAAAGAAAATTTCGGCCAAAAATACTCCCGAGATCAGGGGAAATTGATCTTTTCGGGTCATGTAACGTGATATCATAGCAACTGTCAGAAGCGCATTTCATAAAAAAAAGTAAACAGGCTTATCGTATACGGTACAGCAAAGTAAAGGTTGTCTGATTGCCTTAAAAAGGGGGAATAACTTTCTGAATCAAGTGAAAAGAAAATCACCAGTTGAGCAGTGGCGTTGCTAGACTTTTTCGGGGGGAAGCAACCAAATTTTCCATTTTTTTTTAATTTAAGGGTGAACGCCATTTCTCTGGGGATGACTGCGGCGCGTGAAGCGCGTCGAAATTTTAGGCCTTATTTAGCAAAGTTTCGAAAATGCTAATCTTGAATTGGAGAAAATTTGGATTCTGAGTTCCCTATATAAGAAAATGTAAACAGTTCGGGATAACTGAAGAATCTGTATTTCTTATTGGCAACTCTAAGATTGCACAGCTAAACAAAGATCGTTGTTGCTACACAGTTTTATCTAAGACCTAAATATTTTTTGTGGCGCCAGCGGGGGTGCCGGGAGGCGGAGGCATGACCCCCGTCGGGGAAGGTCGACTGTTTCGTCGGGAAGGCCTAAAAAATAATTAAAAACCTACAAGGACTGAAGTTACTGGATGGGTGATTTTAAAAATATTATTTGTTTTGAAATGCTATTTTAATACATATCGAGATCGATTTTCAATCACTTCTCCCTAGCTCCGTTATACCTCATTCCATGTTCCTTGTCCTATCTCCTCCCCCGTCGGGGGAAGGACGGCAATTTCTTTCGGGGAGCCTTAAAAATGAACGTAAAGGACTGAAGTTACTAGATAGATGATCATGAACTATTTTTTCTCTTTGTGAACTATTTTTTCGTTTGTAACACTAAGTTAATGCATATCCATAGGCGTTACAGGTTGTAATTTTTTGAAGGGGCAAGAGCAACTTTTGCCCAAATAATGGCACTATTTATCATGTTTTGCCTGAATGTACCAGTTGTTTTTGCCCCACTTGGGAGGGCGAGTGACCCCCGGGCCCCCGCACCCCGCCTCGTACGCCTATGTGCATATCTCAATCTGTTTTAATCACTTCTTTCTAGCTTAGCTATCCCTCATCCCATCTTCAATCCGCAAGGTCATGCCCCCGTCTGGTAAGGCTGCCCCCCCCCCCCCGTTGTTGGGAAAATCCAATTTCGTCGGGGAGCCTTCATCTACATGCCCCCGATAAACTGATAAAAGATGCGGGTGTAATAAACTTCAGTCACCCGGCGGACGATCTTCTTGATTGATTTTGCCTACCTGACCCAACAACCGAATTCTAACAACGGTAATGAAAAAAGGCTAGGCCGTTTCAACTGCACATGATAAAAAGTAGTTTGAAAATTTCTCCCAATAAGTCTGACTAAAATTCATGGCCACCTTATAAGGTGACATATTTTCAAATACATTGAAGGTAAAATCATTTATAAACTTGAGTTCAGGCAGTCACGTAGAAAATCTCATCTATTTAGCGGACCTTGCAATTGAATACAAGATTCTTAAAAGATACAAAAAACTTGCATGTTTTCAATACCGTTGCATAGTTTTCCCCCGAAAAGAGACAAGAACAGTACATCTATAATTGTCACGTATAGCAGTATCTTTTATTTGGTAATTTTCTGATCACTTAGCAAGTTGGGCTTTTTCTATTGAAGTGAAACTTTCATTTCAAAGGAAGGCGCAAATAACGACTGTTTCATTTCTAGTTACAAGTCTGCATGGGAAATGCCATTTCCGGCTGTCTGAGGGGTTAGATTTTGTAACAATTTTCTGTACGATCCACGCTAACTGATGGTGGCGCTCCGCTTAGATGGTGTTTTGGTCGAACACATTACTTAAAGGCAGTCATTCGTCACCCCAAACTACAGTTTCAGTATACATATGTCAAAACTCTCAATTGGTACAGCTCTTTGATTGGCATCACATTCAAACAATGCACCAAATCTAAATTACACAGCATGTGTACTGCGAGTGTCTTGATCACACATTATGGGCTTGTATATGGCCACTGGGACAAGCCATGAAGCAATAAACTAGGACTGTGTCTGGATAAAGATGAGTTTAAGATAAATGTGGGAGGGGCTAGCAGTAAGCAGGTTGGGAGAATTGGAACTGTTTGGGATGATGAAAATATGCCTTTAAGGATGGAAAGGAAGAATTATCCGAAGGCAGTACCTTACCCTTACTTAATTCATTTGCAGATATCACTTAATCATTAATGATCTGGTGATTTTGTCATTTCCAGATTTCGGAAAAGTTTACCAAACTGATTAATAGCGAAACACAACTGTTAGCAGCAACTGGCAATATCTGGGCGGAAAATTCTCCATATTTGAAACAAAAAATTACAAAAATGGAACTTTCATTGGAGAGATTTCGGAATTTCTTGAAAAAGAGTTGAGAAAACCACACTGCAGTTGACTGGATGTCACAAATGGCAAAGTTCCGGATTTTCCCTTTTTAAAGGGGGGGGGGGGGCAACAGGTGTGGCGCCAGGATTTGCCCGACAGGGGGCCAAGCTCCCCGACAGGGGGGCCAGAATTTCAAGGCTCCGACAAAGGCGATGGTATGTCCCAGTTGAACGTGACTTTGCTGAGTTTGAGGCGCGCGAAGCGCGCTGAAATTTTTGGCTTACTTTTTAAAAAATACTTAAAAATCTGGAGTTTAATGAAGTAAAAATTAAAACTTATGAAAGAAATTTGGCTTTTATTGGTACTACAAAAAATTTACGTGTTTTTTGAAGAATTTGTCCTTCATAAGGGAAAGATCAAAAACGTTATATGGACGACAGCTGAAATTCTTTTGGGGTTACGCATTGAATCGTACAAGACCTACTCACTAACTGACTAAGGCTTTGAGACGAGACTAGAAGTTTGCCCGGAAAATTTTTCCCTTTTTTGAACGAGTCTTTCAAAATTGAGAGTTTATCATGATGGAGAGATTGTGGATTTTAATGAAAGAAAATTTGGTTTTTTGGTAAGGCTATAATAAAAAATTGGTTTCTTTTATTACGTGATATGCCTCTCAGAAGCAAAATTAGGTAGTATGCCGGGTGATTAACAGAGTTGGCTTTGATTATTTATTGTACGGGGTATCCATCGAAATTGGGAAACTTTGCTGTTTTTTAACAATCTTATGCTATTATTGGAGAAAAATTTTATAATTTTATGACAGTTTGGGGGTTTTATGGAGGAATCTGACGTTCTCATGAGGAAAATCAAGTAGGGGTGATCTGTAGTTTTGTTGAGGTTTCTGAATATCATCATGCAGATTTAGGCCATCGGACCATATTGGAGCATTCTCCCGAGGAAAAAATTTGGCTTCGCTTATAGGCCTATTTGAAGTTTGGTATTTTATTTATTGACATCGGCGTACGGGAGCGTGTCCCCTGAGTTTGGGAGGGGCAGGATTGTTCTTTTGTACGAAAAAATGTAATCCTGCCCGAAAGATTATCTACGTCGAGCGCACAGAATTTTTTGAAAAATGAAGAACCCCCGGTCAGCAGGAAATAGCATTTCCTGGGCTCGTAACTGGAATTAAAGAAGTCCTTTCTTTCAGATTTCTTTCGCAATAAAAATATCTTCACTTCATAATACTGCCCAAAACGAAGAATAATTTACAAACACGCATTGTTCTGTTCAGTTATCTGTTCGACTAAAACACTATCTGTGGGGAGCGCCACCATCAGTTAGCGCGGAGCGTACAGAAAATTGTTAAGAGATCTAACCCCTAAGATAGCCGGAATGGCATTTCCCAGACTTGTAACTAGAAATGAAACAATCGTTATTTTGAGCTTTCCTTTAAAATGAAAGTTTCACTTCAACAGAGAAAACCCCAAGTTGCTAATGATCAGAAAAGTACCAGATAAATGTACTGCTACAATTAGATGTAATGGTCTTGTCTTTTTCAGGGGGGGGGGGGGAACTATGCAACGGAATTGAAAACATACCAAATTGTCTTTGATTGTATTAAGAATCGTCGTTGAATTCAATTGCAAGGTCCACTAAAGAGATGAAATTTTTAACGTGACTGCCCGAACTCAAGACTATAAATGGTTTTGCCCCAACGTTTTGAAAATATGGCACGTTACAAGGTGCCTTCCAACAAATTTTCAGTCAGACCTATGGAAGGATTTTCTCACACCACTGTTTATCATTATTTGTAGATGAAAACTTCATGACCGATATTCATTACCTTTGTGAGAATTCGGCTGCCCGGACAGGCGCGATTTTTTTAAGGAGTTCGGAATTGTGAGTTTCCTTCAAGAATATGGTCTTCTAGCTGTCTAGTAAGCAAGATCGAGGTCTTCCGAGTGACTACAGACCCACATCTTTTATCGTAGGTCTGTAGATGAAGTCTCCCCGACGAAATTGGATTTTTTCAATAACAAGGGATTTGTAGCCCGTCCCCGACGGAGGCATGAACTTGCGCGCACGGATTGAAGATGGGATGAGGGATAGGAGAGTTAGTAAGAAGTGATTAAACCCGATTCAGAAATGCATTAAAATAGCGTTAAAAAAAATAAGTTCAAAAAGAAAAAAATCATGGTCATCCATCTAGTAACTTCAGTCCTTTACGTTTTCATGTTTAGGCCTCCCCGAAAAATTGCCGTCCTTTCCCGATGGGGGAAGAAATAGGCCAAGATACATAGATTGGGGTATAATAGAGTTAAGAAGTGATTTAAAATCGATTTCGAAATGTATTAAAATAGCATTTCAAAACGAAAATATGTTCTAGATCACCCATCCAGGAACTTCAGTCCCTGTGGGTTTTTCATTTTTTTTTATCTTTTTTTTTATTTTTTATTATTATTTTTTTATTATTTTTTGGGCCTCCTCGACGAAACCGCCGACCTTCCCTGACGGGGGGCCAGTGTTCCCCGACGGGGGAGCCATGGCCCCCTCGGCCCCCCGCTGGCGCCACTCCTGGGGGCAATCGCCCTCTTCCACCCTGTACTTGCACCTCTGTCATTGAGTATCATTGATTTCTTTATATTGTATAGGCCTATCTTCTATTTCCATAGTAACTTTTAGTTATTTCAAGACGGTTCGATGCATATCACAGCATTTCAAGTTTCTTGTCGACACTCCTCGGGCTCTTCATAGTTGTACCATGAATTAATTTATATTAATAAAGCCTTAATATGAAGTAATTGTTTTTAATCATCGGTCATTTTCTGAATTAAAGTATTCTTAATGATGGCCTAAATATTTAATAATTGTTTATGGATTTTCAAAGTTAAAATCACTGTAAGAACCGTGTGGAGCTTAAACTAAGGTATAATAAATATCATCAGGAGAAGCAGAAACCGAAGTTGTAATAGAATTTTTTCAGAAAAAAAAACGTTACGGCGCCATGGGCAATTATGTAAAAGTTCTTTTGCAATTGTGATGGCATTTGAATATCACATATTCTTTCACTGCATGTAAAAGTCACCTTATCCGAATATGTATGTAAGAAATGGATACCGTCTTTACCTTCTATTTCAAACAAAGAAATAAGCTTATGGATGATCCCTTTCGAAGGTGATAGGCGATTGAGGATATACTGGTGCATATGTGTAATATATAGTTGTTTATGGTCGTCAGTCATTTACTGAGTTAAATAATTCTAATATTTATTTAAATAAAACTGACAGAAAGTCGATTAAACTGAATCGAAAGGAATGAAAATTACAACAATGATTTACAAAGTTAAAATAACTGTAAGAACCGTGTGGGGTTTAAACTCCGGTATAATAAAACTCATTTGGAGAAGCAGAAACCCAAGTTGTAACAGAATTAAATTTTTCAGAAAAAAAAAAACGTTACGGCGCGTTGGACAATTATGTAAAAATTATTTTGCAATTTTGATGGCATTTGAATATTACTTCTTTCACTGCATGTAAAAGTCACTTTATCCGAATATGTGTGTAAGAAATGGACACCGTCTTTACCTTCTATTTCAAACAGAGAAATAAGCTTATGGATGATCCCTTCCAAGGTGATAGGCCATTGAGGATACCGGTGCATATGTGTAATATTTCCATGTTTTAGTTACTTCATGAGAGGGTGTAAAGAACTGTCAAGCCACATTGATACGTTCCCTTCTATTTTTGGTTCCTTGCGGTAGCAAAGGAACCTATGTAGTTAGCTTGGCGTGTGTGTGTGTGTGTGTATGTGTGTGTGGCTTTGTGTGTGTGTGTGTGACACTTGCTTCGATACGCTCTAACTCACAAGGGAAGGTTGGATGGGACTTGGATTTGGTACATAGATTCGTCATAGGAAGAAGGTGTGCCCTATTGTTTTTGGTGAAGGTCAAAGGTCATTTGGGGTCACCAGCGGTCAAAAACTAAAAACCTCAACACGATATTTCTAGGTAGGAAACTTGGATAGATGTCATACTTGGTGTGCGGATGTGTTATGGTGTAAGGATGAAATTGGATATGTTTGGTGAAGGTCAAGGGGTCATCTGGGGTCACCAGGGGTCAAACACTGAAAAACGTTTTAACGCAGTATTTTAAGGTAGAAAGGACAGATTTCAAATCAATCTGTGTTTGGTTAAGGTCAAAGGTCATCAAGGTCACTGGAGGTCGGCCGCTGAAAATGTTATTTAGAAAATCTTGTAAGCTAGATAAAGATAGTTTCAATAGAATTTTTTTATCTCACCTGGTTTTGCATGCTTACTTACCCAAACACCTTAGAAATTTGTCCTTTTTGTTCGTTCAGTAATGGTTCCTTCCTGTTGTACACATATTTTTGATCATTCAAAGTTTTAAGAGGGCAATAACTGAAATCTGTAGATTTCATTTAGCACAGGTCATTCTGCATTAAACTGGTCTCTCTGCCAGTGGAAGCAATGCATGGGTTATGCAGTATGTCTCTTTAATACTGCTGTGCCCTGTGGGGTAACCTAATCCTCATTCTATTATCACACCCCATTAATCACTTGCTTTCTGCTTAGAGTGTACCTCAAGTAAAAAAATTCAAAAATATATATTTAAGAAAATGGAAAATGAATTTTAACAGTCCAACTCCCATCTTTTTTTTGAAAGAATTACAAATTTGGAGCCTGTGTTGCAGAGCTGAATCGAAATGTCATGTTGAAAGAAGAGTTGCAAGAAAACCACACTATAGTTCACTGGTGTTACAAATGGTAAATTAACGATTTTTCCTTTTTTTCACACGGGGCGGGGGACAATCGACCCCTACCCTCACCCCACCTACGCCTGTAGATACTTCACTGGAGAAGGGGACACCATATCTGCACTTTCCACAGTATGCACGTGCTTAAATGTTTCTACCTTCCTCTTCCACTAAGCTTTTTTATCAGAAGCTCAGAATCCACCTAAATGGTACGTAAATCACAGATAATTTTGAGTGTAAAATCACCCTGTCTATACACTACATCAAACAAGCTGCTTACATGGATTGCCTCAGTCGGGAGGTAACAAAGACTTGAACAATCCAACTTATTACCTCATTGAATTCTTTGATCCTATCGCTTTGTAATCTACGCCGTCGTGTTTTAGAAACGATGTTATGTCAATATCTTCTACCTTTTGTGCACTGTGTCTGAGTTGTCAATTGAGCTCTTATTCAGTGTAACATGCGTAAATAAACAGGTCAACGTTAGCGTACTCTGTTGCTCCTGGCAACCTTGCAGTGGTACCTATTCAGCAGTCACGTCGATCGGTGGCAGGGTCAGTAGGGAGCTCCCAAAAATATGTGATCTTCACGAATCCTGGTCGAAACTGCCTGATGAAGACAAAATCAAGGCATTCGGAACTTGTTGGAATTGAATAATTAACAGCATTTCCGTCTGTGCTTTCGTGAACAGATTTGAAATCTGAAGGACTCTTTCTTGCAAGAGTTTATTTTTGTCAACAGTTTCTCGTGTGAAGGACGAACAGGTTGAGTCAATTTACGGATTTTGTACACAGTCTGCACAGTTTTACTCGATCGCGTAGCTGTGCCGTACCTTTACGTACTTCTAACGGGATTTTCGGCTGTAATTTACAAACGCACCTCTGCAGCTGAGATTTACACCTATATTTTGAATTAACTTCAATGGAAGACCCATTTTCTTGCCCAGTTTTAGCTTTCATTTTGGCCTGATTTTTACCAAAACGTTATGGATGAAACTCAAACGTCGTCGTGATGCACCTGTCGCCGTGCATGTTATAAAATTCAGAGCACGAGAAGCTATGCGTTGAGGTTACAGTGTACAAAACCTAAGGCTAAGTTATATTAGCCTACGAAGTAATCGCGCAGCCTAGGCGAGCCAATTATGCTGCCGTCTGGGGTGGCCGTGATGAGGGGCTACGAAATTTAGCCAAGTTGAACTGACTTTATTTGGGAAAACTGGAAGAAGAGAGAAATTTCATGTGTAATAAATAAGGAGCCGAGGTCTTCAAGGAATAATGCACAGTAAGTACAGACTGAAAACAGGACTAGCCTAGGCCAATAGCCCAAGGGTAAAATGCCCAATACCATGCATAAGGATTTCCAATACCTACCATTTTTATGTAAAATAAATTGAATTTAACCATCACTCTCTTCGTTTGCTTTATTTTTCACTTCTATTCCCTGTGAAAATTATAATTTATTTCCAAGGATTGACGAAAAAGGGACAGAATAATATTTAGCATTATACAAAATTAAAGAGTGAATGAAGGAATTAATTTTGGTCGGTGGCTATCAAAATTTTTGGAGCCCAGAATTCACCCACAACTGTGTTGTATATTATGTATGGTTGATGCCTAGGCACAGCTCTTGAAAGTGGAGCCCAGTATCCAACTTCCTCCAGATCTGAAAAATTGTCATCTAGATTTAAATTTTTCAAGCTTGTGACTGGTCTTGCTAACCCCACTTCTCAGTTAAAACAGCTATTGAAGAAGAAATATCTTCAATTGGGGAAAAAATAAGAGTTAACAGGATATCCTCAGAGTACCTTCTAAGGAAAGGGGCTTCTATGAGCTTAATGCCATCATATACAACAAAGTGTCAATTTTGTGGAATTGAGCTGCTGTTTGTGTTGATCAATTGGAAGAACATTGCTTTCAAAGATTTTGTGTGAATATACAATCCTGTCATGGGGTAGGAGGTACTAAATGAATCACCAAAAGCAGTCAGGTTCTGCAGGACTGTCAAGTAATGGCATTTTACCAAAGGCCTAAGCCAATAAGCTGAGGTCAGGGCCAAGTGCTGTTCAAAACCCAGCATAAATTTGCTGAAACAAGAAATAGAATCTAATGAGCAGGGGACATGTTCCACCTGTCATATTTTTTTGTCATATATTTTTTTTTGGGTGGGGGGGGGAAGGGATGGGGTTAGGGGACAGGAAGAGATACTTCATGTGAAGCTACCTAAAACAGAGATGAAAGAGACCACAGGGATTAGTAGATCTGTCTATTGACTTCTTCAGTTTGAAGCTGGCTGACATGAAGTATAGGATGTTAATTTGTTATGCAACAGCCATTGTAGCCAGCTGAGTTTATTGCTGAACATTGCATCATTACCTTGAACAGGTCTAACATGATGGGCCATTATTACAAAATGTCATTAACCTCTTCTTGAGAAATCAAAACTCCAAAGGGCCATTATTTGAATTTGCAATTTAACATGTGGGTCATTATTTCAAATGGTCATCTTGGAGGATCATTATCTGGAATCAAGAATCAGTGTCATTATTCTGAACTTAGAGGTCCATGTTGACATAAAACAGATTTTCTTTTAGGAATAAAGAGCATGGACTGTTCAATTTCAAAGCCTGCCAGGCCTTGAGTTTTAGATTTTCCAGGTGTGCTGCTTTATTTAATTTTAATAGATTGATCTGAGTTCCCAGTCACTATCTAGGTGAGGAATTAATCACCATCCTCCCAATGATTTGAAGAGAGTGGTGGTATGCAAGCCACTCGCATGCCGCGAAAATCAAGGCCTGGCCTACTAAGGTATTAAGCGCTAGTTCTTCTTTTGGTAACTTTCAACTAATTTGTTTCAACACTTATAAATATTGTGTATTGTTGATTGCAACAAAGGAAAAAAATGAAATGAATACATGTGTCCAGAGCATGTGTATGTGTATCATACTGGGGCAAGCGAAACCCAAGTTTTTATTTTTTTCCTCATAGCATTAGTGGGTCAAAAGAAAGGAAGCCCTTTTTTCTCTTTTTTCATTGTCTTTCAAAATAATTACAATCCTATTATCAAAGACCTTTGAATTGACTGAGCTGTTTTCAAAGATAGTCAAACTCTGCTTGTTTTGATAACATCTGACACTCATTGTATGTTGCTCAGGGACAGGACATTTTCTGTATACACTCAAGTTGCACCTTTTAATGGTGGCTCAGGCACTCGGCTCAGGGAACCTTTTCGCCAGGATTTTTTCCTTGAGAGAATTACATTTAACTATCCATTTAACTATCCATCAACTGCTTTCTCTATAGACCCCACCGATTATGGATGTACACGTTGTGCTCAAAGATGCCTCCAGCATGGTGTTAGTTGTACTGTACCTCTGCAAAATCTTTGTGCCCCCTCCCCGGCCCCCAGTGCCTTCGATCCTTAGAACGAATCTTAGTTGCAATGCCACTGACTGCAGGACTGCCATGTAGGAGGCCTGTTTGCTTTGCATTTTTTGTTTTTTTATTTGATATTAGCCCAGTGGTTGATTTACAGCCCCTTGAATCAAAATAAGCAAGTTCGGTAATTTGTTGCTGCATGGAATCATGGGGCATGGGGTGGGATATTCAAACCAAGCTCAGTACATATCGTACAGCTTTCCCTCGTTTTTAGAGGTTGTGGATACTGTACATCACTATAGAGTGTCTAGCAAATCTTACGAAAAGTGGCGTCTCAATGCTAATTTACAGCATTAATTTAAAAAGCAAATTTTTATGCTAGAAGTACAATCCAGTGCTTCACCTAACCACACTTGAGAGAGTTGAGATCCCTGATTATGTTATAGATGGATCAAGAAAGAATGGAAATAACACCAAATTTTCATGAAAACTCCAATTTTGTACTACATGAAGGTGTGTATTGGTTTGTTTGAATCCTGATAATTTTGTGGATGTGCGCATGTGCATAGCCACCAAAACGAATTATTGGACTGGCTTATTGGTGAACATTATGTCAGGGGAAGGCTCACTTTTATCTTTCAAAATGTTGTTGGGAGTTTTTACTTTTTTTGAGGGGGGGGGGGCTCTATGTATCTTTCATTATGTTGCTAAGAATTTGAATTTGTTCAAAAAGAAAAGACAGTTGCTTCACTTGTTAATTACATCTCTCTAGTGTTACATGTCATGCATCTTTTATTCTTGTCCTCTTTGCTGTGGTGCTGCCTTGTGCAGGTATAAAATTTTGAATTAAATTGTTGGGACCAATTATGGGGATTTCCCTCAGGGAATTATGAACTTTAAAAACTTAGCTCCTGTTGAGATGAAGATTCATGTTAGACTATGTCAGACTGAGGTGAATATACGACAGTGTGCAACCGAAGGGAGATGAATAGGCTGAATAGCATGCAGTCAATGCTGAAGGATAAGTTGGTGTTGTTTCACTTCAGTTTGAGGTAATTAATCTCCTGAAACATGAATTATATTTTAAAGGCAGCACTTCTGGTCCCAGATAGTGAAAATTCATGAATTACTTTAATTTACTTTCAGTGCTCTTTATTGGCAGGGCGCTCTAGCTATCTCCAATTCCATATGAAACAAATTTCCAAGCTAGGAGAACAAATTTACAGCAACTTTCAAATCTCTCTCTTAGAAGTTCTCTTCTTACTGAGTTCTCAAGGCCATATCACATCAATAGTGTGTGAAAATTTGACTGCGGCTAAGCAAGGCAAAGGTTTCACCCTAATAAGTTAGTGCCCAGGAGTTAGTTCCCAAATGTTCATCAACCAGGGAAAAGCTACCATAACTGTTGATGTTTAAAGCCAGTCAAAGTGAGGTATGAAACCAAGTGTAATTAGAGATATGATATTAATTATGTATCTGAATGTGTTTGGGGAGATGGGCAAAGGGTGAGCTGTTTTAGCAAAATCATTACTGCAGGCCATCAGAGTTGTGGTCCCGTGATGATCAAATCACGGAACCCCAAAAACTGGTTACCACCAATTAGTTACCGCACATGCATTTTGTAACAGAACCCAAAAGTGGGTTTCTATGGGTTACCATGATGGAAAATGATGGAACCTGCAAATGGGTTCCTGTGATTTTTGAAATTCAATGGCTTGTTACTGGTCACATTATACACTGATTCTATTAGAATCTTGGTGGGTTAACCTTTGTGTCAGAGAACATGTGATCATAATTTATGATGTACCAGTTGTTTTTGGTTCCTTAATGTGTAACAAAGGATCCTAAGCAGTCACCTTGGTGTACTATGTTTGTGTGTGTGAAATGCAAGGTATGTGTTACGAAAGCTCAATAACAGAGTGAGTAATGTTTCTCAAACTTGGTGTGTACGTGTACAGTATGTTGTTGAGTAGATGGGCTCCATTGTTTTTGGTGGAGGTCAAAGATCACAGTTTGGGATCACTAAGGGCCAAAAGTAAATTTCGGTTTAAGCTGTAACTTACTGTCATGCAGTTGCTCAAACTGTTACATAATTTTAGAATGATGTAGATTGATATGAGGTGGAATTATTGTAACAAAACTCAAAATAATCTTTAAGGGTCAAAAGGTCAGAAAAAAATGTGTTGTTGATATCTCGCCTCTGAAACATTTTAGGGAGGGGGGTGGTATGCGTAATGGAAATTTGCTAAATGTCTAAGTGAAGTGCATCTGATGACATCCTTTGACCTCACCTGACCTCATGTGACCTTTTGACATTTGTGACTTTTTGTGAAGCCTGGATTCATCTTGTTGAGATAAACCAAAATGGCAGCTACCCTAAAATGTTCCTATTAAACATGAGTTATTGACATTTAAATGACAGGTTAGTAGTGTGTGATATGCACTGGAATGGGAGGCATATGATGCAATAACTCAAGAACCAAGTGATATAGGGAGGTCACATAATGGGTAGTTGTGTTCATGTAAAATGCACATGTTGACCTAATTTGACCTCAGTTGACCTTTTGACCTTTATGCCATCTTTTCAAGGCCTGGATTTGAATTGTTGAGATGGACCTAAAGGCAATAAACTAACGGCCTGTACTACCCCAAACTCAAGTAAATGACATCTTAGTGAAAGGTGATCGGTGTGTATTTGTCACATGGAAATGGGAGGTATTGGTGTGAAAAATTAAATGACCAATTTCTCTCAAACTTGCAAGTGTTTGTATGATTTTGAAATTTAATGGTCTCTTATGTTTTTGGTGAAGTCAAAAGTCACTGGTGTTGAAGGTGCACATGGCTTACCTTGCTACTCCCCCAGTACAAAGTCATCTAAAGTTTACTCAAAGAACCATAGTGCCCTTGGGCTGAGGCTCTTTGTTTTTTTTTTTTTCATTTGAGCAGATATGAAGCATGATATTTTTGTTATTTTTGTTATGTCACATTCTTGCATTTAAGAATTTTTTTATTCTTTTGAATTACAGAGTATCGCATGCTTGGAAAGAAAGGGGAGGGGACATTTTCAGAAGTGTTGAAATGTCAGAACATTCAAGATGGAACTCAATATGCTTGTAAAAGAATGAAACAGACCTACAATAGGTAACAGAAATCAACAAATTTAATAATAAAACTGTTTTTAAATGGTTCATTGAGCTTGGTTCCTGCTTCATGCACGTATACTTCATCTCATCCTCAAGCCTCAACTGTCCCTTAAAATTTACCTCAAGTCAAGAAATTTAAAAATATTTTAGAGTTTGCAAAATGAATCTTATTCATCCAACTCCAATCATGGCAGCTTGTTTCTTTGTTGCGATATTAAATGTTGAATATATTCACTGAAAACAACCAAATACTGTATTTACTCTATTAAACGCCCCTTGGGCGTGAAATTTTGGTTAAAGGGGGCATTTATTGGAGTCAAATTTACGTGACTTTTCTCTAGGCAAGTGCCCCACAACTTGTTTCTTATCTGAGCCCTTCTGATAAACTGCTATGGCATATTTGCCCATTTGGTTGTCAGCTTCACAATCAGCCGTGAGCTCCTCCCCAATAATCGGTAACCAAACTTCCCTATAAATATGGTGGCCACGAACAACACTGTGAACTTTGCAAGTGTGATCAACTTTCACCGACATCTTGATATGTAACGTTACACACAGAAGTGACTTTTTTACGAGCCCACGGCATGCATGTATGCATGCTGTGCACAGTATACAGCCAGGCCTCATGTTACTATACTGACCGGCCGGCTATATGCACGTACATACGGTAATTGCATCATAGTTACCGTGAGTAGCACCATGCAAGTATGTATTAGCAGTACATACACGTTCACAGCATTTCACTGTTCAACGGTTTTCCTGTGGTGAATTTGGATTTTCATGTTAGGCTGTTCGGATAGGCTAGCGAATATTTTTATACCTAAGGTATGAACAGTACCACTTTTGAACCGCAAACAAAGCAGCACAGGTTCGCGGTATGTGATAGCTTGATGGATATCAACAGAAATTAGTTGCAGAAACATGCCTTTTACTTCAGGATATGGGACTTTAGGAGATTTTGTGGCTTCAAGGTAGGACTATTTCATTTTCCTTTTACCATATTGTCTTTGGAATTAACAATTTCACTTTATGCAATGTGACGAAAAAGTTGGGGGGCGTTTATTAGAGAGGGGGCGTTTAATAGAGTAAATACGGTAACTTGTGACTTTCTTGTTGCACAACTCACATACATGTCTGCTTTGCCTCCCTTTGAAATTAAAAATGTTTTTATGACTTTAAATGCTCCTTGTTTGTTTCTATAGCATGTTGTTCAGAAAGGGTTTTTTCGTTAACTACATCACCAGATAAACTAGATTTCATATGCTATCACTGACATTTTGGTATGAGATGTACAGTAGTAACTTGCATGAAAACAATGAAAACAAAGACTGTACATTTTAAATTTTTTACCTCAGGCTCAGGGACATTCTAAAATTACTTTAGGGTGGCCAGGGTGGGGCCCTGGAGAGAAGGGGATAAAAATTCAAAGATAAAAATCACAAAAATCATATCCTGTTATCTATTTATTGTTCAGTATGTCTTACAATCTATAAGGCTGCTTTCCCCTAAAAACTTTCCCATTGAATTTAACACATTTTGAAATTACCTAGAGCTGTCTGGAGCTCTTACAGTGGTAAACATTTACAGCCGCTATTTTAAACTATATGCCTTACCCCTTACATGTAAACTGAGAAGTTTTTCAATCATGACACTACAAAATTTCCAGACCATGATCATTGAGATTTTGAGGCAGAAGGGGTTGATATTTTTATATTGTACACCCACCCCTAATTCTCTGCAAAATAACAGAAAATGTGACTTTTTGATTACCCCAAATTTTCAACATCCACACTTTCTCAGGCTCACATTGAGATTCATGGAATTTCATGAACGTACTACTCGGCAGGTTATCATGACAAATTTTTTAAACCAACTTTGAAAAAGAGCTACTGTTTTGAAGGGTCCTTTTGATGTGGCTGAACATTATGCTAGTTAATGGAGTTGTGAGCCCTCAGCACTAATGAAAGAAGGCCCATTTCAAAAGTAAATGGCCTTTATACAGGGGAAGTATGGAAGGTACACAAAATAGGACTAGAGTGAGATCCTTAGGGAGTTTGTAATACTGAACAATCCCAAGATAGAGTTTAGAGAAGGAACCTTTCACATGAATTGGGTAAGTGTAGCTCCCTGCTGCTCTAGATTGGACTAAATAATTTGATTTTTAGTAAACTGAAAAAGTATCTTCCATTTCTTAATACCAAATGAAGGAATTGGTCAATTGGTGTTAGAATAAGGAAAAATCCACTTTGACTGACCAGTAAAAAAAGCTACAGTAGATAAAGATATAAACTTCCACAGATTTCCCTCCTCTTCCCCTTTCACAGTGGCAGTAGGGGGAGGCACTTGCCCTCTCAGATTTGTCCTCTTCCATCCCCTCCACTTGCTGCTCTAAATTAGGTTAACTGAAAAAAATGAATATACCTCTACTGCGATTTAAATTTTTATCCACAGATATGCTTTAAACCCTCAGAACTTCCATAGCTTCACCTTCCAAGAAGCAGGTGCTTTGTGTTGTGCTGCCCAGAAAAATTTTGCCCCCAATGTTCTTTTGCCCTTTTCCCCTTGCAACCTCTCCCCTCCCCCTCTCAATATATTATTCTGGTTCTGCTACTTCCCTTTCATTTTTACAACAACATTGCAATAATGTCTCAAAATGTCTTCTTTCTTTAAGATTCTTTACAATTGTTGACACAGTGTCACAAAAGTGTTTGTGTGACACATAACCAATAGCCTATCTCATGCAAATTTGCAACTGTAGTATAAACAGCTTATTGGTTTAGAGCATTTCAAAGGACTTTTTGTGGTTAATACAAAATTTTAGTCTTGTCTTAAGCCTATATCACCTGGTCTCATTTTTCTGTCCTTTCAGTTTGTTGGCATTTAAAATGTGACTGTCCACTTTGTCAGTGGCATACAGTATTTTTTTTTTATTGGCTCTGATGCATGTGCCATTTATTGATTGGCTTAAAAAGGCATCTGCCTGACAGCCATTTTCAAGGGAAATTAATTAGGTCAAAAGTATCAGAAATTGTAATAGTTGCCTGGCAACAGATCTTTTCAATGGCCCTATTCTTCATGCTTCATTGTAAAATCAGGTACTGAAGTTAATTTTATGTGGATGTTTTGGAATGAAATGATATTGAAAGGCAATAAAGCATGCATTTTTTTTTACCAGGGCACCAAATTAGAAAAAAAAGGTTACAATAAAGTAGATACATCAATCTGGGCAGTAGCTTATTGCTTTCCTTTAAAGAAAATGTAGTGATTTGAAGATGGAAAACTCTGCTCCATTATAAATGTAGAATGCAAATTTTATTTTTTCAGCTGCCAAATTTTAGAATCCCAAAGAATATTTCTGTGGTGTCAATAAGTACTGTACTACTGAAGACATAATTCACAAATAGTCTCTATAAATAAAATATCACTGTTGTATTTTATGTACCTTTTTCATAATCATTGTTTGAACAGATTTTGTTGTTCTTGCTTTGACAAGTACATCTTTCATTCTTGAATTTTACATTTCATTCACAGTTTAGAGCAAGTGAATAATTTACGGGAAATTCAAGCCATGCGGAGACTGAGTCCCCATGCCAACATTCTGCAGCTTGTTGAAGTTATCTTGTAAGTGACTGTACTCTGAGTAATTTAATAGACTACTAGAAAGAAAAGAAATCAGTTTGATTTTACATAATTTTAGTGAGTGAAGCAATCAGTAACTGATGTTGTTTTGGTGTGCCATAAAACCTTTTACTACATAAAAATAAAAGCTTGATGGAGCAAAAAGTTAAAGCAGCTCATATGATTTGAAGCATATTGATGCTGAATTATCTTTGTCAAGTCCGAAGCCCATCGTACGTGTATGTACTGTAAGTCATCACCATGCATGAACTAGAACCACCTGAAATAGATTTTTAAATGGATCATTACACCAACAGTATGCTTTACTTTTTTGGTTTTGCAGTGAGAAGAAGTCTGGTCATTTATCTCTAGTTTGTGAATTGATGGATATGAATATTTATGAAGTTATTAGAGGTAAGGACCTTGACTTCTTTCAGCTATCCCCTGCCTTGAGCAAAAATTCCTGGTAGTTTTATGTTTTTTCATATTAGGTTTTTTAAGCAACATTTCAAGTGTTTTTCCTATTGTTACGTCAATGCAGTGCTCACCCAACAACTGGAAAAAGACCATGGGCCCTGCCAGATTAAACCATAAGGTTATGAGTTGAGGCTGTTAATCCTTATCAATCTAACCAAACCTACACTACAGTAACCAATTTGGAGAAAAATTTTTTCATGCTTCTGCACCAACCCATGAAGGTACTCACAGCATGCTTGCCAGCCGCCAATACCGTAAGGGGTCAAATTGTTGGCCTACCATATCAGGCACACCTGAAATAAAGTGATTTTGAGTGCATTATGGTAGAAACGTAAATTGTTTGTGTGTAGGGTGTCTTGTTTATTTCTGTGTGGTTATTCCTACAATACAGTACAAAAAATATATGATAATGGGTCTTCTTCTGCATACAGAATACTGTATATTGGGAGGAAGACATCCCAAGTGCACTCAGACTTACTGTAGTTGCTGCACTACCAATTTACAGAAACCTTCACTCCCTGCCCCTCCCCTCCTTACTTGACAAATTCCTGGCTAAGCACCTGACATCTTTTCTCTCTGATTGATAATCATATCATGTACAGTTGAAACCTTAGGGGAGTAAATTTCTATTAAAAGGTGAAAATGCTCTGAACTAACCGTATGATTTATCACTACAGGTCTTCATCTGCTTGAGTTGTTAGCGTTTGAATTATGAATACTTGCATGATTTTAAATGATTTAACTTGATACAAGAAGAAAAACTAACCCTACTTAATCAAATTTGAAGAGTGCAGTTGGAATTTTGATAAATGAATGAGATTTTCAGCTATACTTTCGAGTCTGTTTGTATCATTTATAAGTTAAGTTATAAGGGCCTAAAATAGATATCTTTTTGGTGCATATGGTTTTTCCCACACATCATTTTTTTTTTAATTGTTGTCTGATCCGATTCATAATTTGATCCAGTTTCATGTTATAGTTTAGATCGGATTCCATCATTCCATGTTTTTCAGTATGTAAGTCGTTCCTTTAAGCATCCTTAGCTTTTCAGGTTATCAAATATTAAAAAATCATTCTTACTGCAGGCTTTAATATATAAATTTGTATTCACCTGAAAGAACTGTAGATATAGGTTTGGTTTTAGATGTGTGGTTTCAATTCTGGTCAAAGCATCCCACTTGCCAGTGCTTTGCATTCCCAGACCTGCTCCATTCCAAGGTCTTAATATTCTATCTTTCACCTGTACAAATTGTCAGGTTCAATTGTATGAGGGGAATTGAACACTTGGTGTTAATTTGGCTCTGATTTTGATGTGAGGCAAGGGAAGAACAATTTTATTTGCACTGTAAGTGAAGTGAAGGACTGCCACTGTTCAGTGAAACAGTGAGCCAATAATGCCAGAATCTGTTCAATTCTTAATGAATCTGTTCATTTGATTCACAGTAGAGAGCAACAGACTTCAAATATTTCATTTATTTGTATCAAAGAGGATTGTCAGACTGGCTTGTGACAACCATTTTGTGATTATAATTTGAACCTGTGGAATTTTAGAGTCAATTCAGGCTTGGATTTTAGCTTGATGTATTGATTGTGAACAGCCTTGAATGAGTTTCAACAGGATGAAAGAGTTCCTTTCCTTTTAAGCTTTGTTACAAGTACTCTTCAGGGACAAAAATATACAAATATGAAGGCTGCTTTTGGAAAAGGTTTCTTTTGAAATGTCAAGGGTAAAATTAAGTTGCACCATTTTGAACACAACTGCTTTTTCATGTACTAGTACAGTTTATATTTAAAGCATACATATGTATGAAAACAACATGAACTTTTAAGGTCAAGTGCAGTCCTCCCAAACCTATATTGAAGCATGAGCTAAATGTCACAATTTTCCTCTTATTCCCATCAAAGTATCTTCCATCATATTTCATGACTTCAATATTGCATATTCAATGTAAAACAAGCAGTTACTTCCACTAAATTTAACATTTGAAGAGAAAAATTGTTGTCACATGACCTTCAAGAGCCAATCATGAAAGAGGACACTCTGCTACACTTGTTCATGTTGGGGTGACTGCTCTTGCCCTTTAAATTATGAGCAATACTTCAGGATATGTTGACTAATGTGAATCATGAACCATACATACAGTAGACCATGCACATGTGTCAGGCTAATAGCTCAAAAACCTAAAGTGTCAGAGAAACATAAAAGTGCCATTTCAAGCAGTTTAACAGGTATTTTTTAGCCAAAAATTTCTCTTCAAATGCTGTGCACCAAATGATGGTAACACTTTGCTTAGTGTCTTTACTGATTGCCCCAACATTTGAATGCTCTGTTCCCCCATCAGACCCCAAGTGAAAAAATCTGGTTGCTTAACTGACAAATTTGTTTGACAAACATTAAATGCAGACCTTTGAGAGTTTACCATTCATACTGAACAAATTTGAAGACACTTACTGTACTTGCCAAGACCAAGAAAGGGTGTTGGCTGAAAGTGCATGACACAGAGGATGGGGTAGTCATGGGCTTAGAGATGTTACAAATAGGGACATAATGAGTGATGGCCACTGAGTTCTAGGGGTATGCAGTATGTCCCCCTAGTTCCCAGTGCCCGCAGTTCATTCTTTTTGAATCTGAGTGACTGCAATGACAGTAGCTGCTCATAGTACATTTGTGTACCTGTTAACATATGTTTTAACTCCCAGAGTAAGTATATAGCTGCACTCTAGAAACAGACATTCTGTACATATAATGTATGCTTGCCCATTCCATAGATGATTGTAAAGAGCTCAATTTAAAAAGTATAGTCTTGACAAGCTTCACTTCCAGTATGTGGGGGGCCTGGGAGGGATTTTCTTCAGGCCCCCCAGATTTTTTGCATCCTGATAAAGTAAATAAAAATAAAAAAATGTGTAAAAATTAAAAAAAAAAAAAATGGATGAATGTGTGTAAACACATTTTGTCCGCACGTATGAAATCAAGCAATAACTTCAAAATGCCTACTTTCACTAAATTAGATACCGTTTGTGATCTGCACTGTAGTTTACTGCATTTCACTTCGAAAATGAAACGAAAGTCTCGACGACAAACTTTAATGCGACTTTGTTAGGTTAAGACCCTTTCTCCCTTTTGGATGGCTGATTGATTTACTGAAAATAAGGCAATCGCACACTGGAGACCACTCTTACACGACCCTTCCTATACTTAATTATACACAAAATATGCCGTAAGCAGATAAGGGTAAGGTACTGCCTTCGGATAATTCATCCCTTCCATCCTTGACAAGTAGGCCTATGTCGTGCCTCACTCCTGCCCATGACAAGTGCCACTATAAAACGATTTTTTTCGACAAGTCCTCTTTTTAGTAGTTGGCACTGGCGTCCGGGGGATTTGTAAAATGTCCACAAGGTCCGGATTTCATGTGTTTCCCACATGATCCATACTTCTGCTTTGAGGTTCAATTATTTTGAGGGATTTATTCGTAGTATTTTAATTTTGACCATGTAATGTACCGATGAACAAATACTGCACCATTTTGCACATTGTTTCTTTGGTAGTATGTATGTCTCTTGTAAAATCTCTACAAAAACTAAAAATATTTTTATATTTTTCATGCTCCCCAAAAAGGGAAAATCCGAAAACTCAGGCCTATAATCAGTTCAAAGTTTTGCCAAACATAGCACCATTTTGCATCTAGGAAATCTAATGCAAAGAAAGTTTCTCAGAGGGGGACACAACTACTTTTGGTTTTCCTGTTAAAGGGTTAGGTACTGCCTTAGGTAAGCTGAAATCCATTCAAATATTGCCGAATTTGCGGCTGGGTACATCCAGTTTAAAACACGTGGGAAGTGCCGTTTCTGGCCATCTGGAGGGCTTTAAAAGCCCAAATTTTTCTTGTACGCTCCGCGCCAACTGATGGTGGCGCTCCACTTAGATTCAAATATTGCCGCAATTGCGATCTACGTGCTTCTGAAGTTTACAATTTTTCCCAAGGGAAAGGGAGATACCGGCTCCCTTTAGTCTCATCCCCCAGGCCACAGATCAGAAGTGCCCAGTTTTGAGGTCCCTAAAAAGTGTATGTATTACCATTTTTCATAGATTGATTTTTTATTCTCATTATTTGAGACATCGCAGACCTGAGATTCGTATTTCAAGGCTGGGTACATCCAGCTTAAAACACATGGGAAGTGCCGTTTCCGGCCATCTGGAGGGGTTTTAAAGCCCCAAATTTTCTTGTACGCTCTGCGCCAACCGATGGTGGCGCTCCGCTTAGATAGTCTTGCCGTGCCTGACCCTCGGAGGTACCAGGCCCCCCCACTTGTTACCTAGGCCCCCCCAAAAATCCCATCCTGGCTACACCACTGATGTGTCACCCTCTAGTGGGTTAGCTGTTCCCAAAATACTGAATTCAGGTCAACACTCTAATAATTGGTATACATATTATTGGTTTTAATGAAAGAGAAACCTATGCATTCATGATGGCGTGTGTGTGTGTGTGTATGTGTGGATGTGTGCGTATTTGTGACACTTTGCTTGTTAACACGATATCTCAAGAAGGGAAGGTCTGAATGCTTCCAAACTTGGTACATGGATGCCCCATAGTGAGAGGAAGAACCCTATTGTTTTCGGTGGGGGTCAATGGCCATATGGGGTGAGCAGGGGTCAAACTCTGAAAACTTCGTTAACACACATCTTGAGGTAGAAAGCTTGGATGAATGTCATACTTGGTATGTAGATGCATTATGTCCAGAAGAAGGACCCTATTGTTTTTGGTGGGGGTCAAAGGTTATTTGGGGTTGCCAGGGGTCAAACCCCGAAAACATTGTTGACACGATATCTTGAATCATTTGGGGTCAAAGTCTGAAAACTTTGTTACCGAGTTATCTCCAGGGAGGAAACTTGGATAGATTTCATATTTGGTATGTGGATGCCTTATGGTCAGAAGATGGTTCCTATTGTTTTGGCGGAGGTCAAAGGCCATCCTGGGACTGAAAACCTTTTTTAATTCAGTATATCAAGATAGCTCTCTGTCTGTGTGTCTATCTTTCTTTCTATAACTTTTATGGATCTCAAAGGCCATGTGGGGTCACTTGAGGTCAAAATGTGAATGAAACCCTTGTTAGATGTTAGCACATTTCAAGGTGGGAAACTGAATAGATGCACATTATGGTAAGAAGATGTTCCTTATTTTTGTTGGTAGAGGTCAGATGTCATCTGGGATAACAAAATTAATTTTTAAATATGCTAGTATAACATTTGAGTGAGAAGATATGGTACATGATGGCATTATTTGAAATGGAACATTTATGTACATATCATCGAAACCTCAATGCATTTTTGCATTCTGGTTAAATTTTAGTATTACTTTACTCATGTAAAGTACTACCTTGGAAGCATGCTTTACTCTACATATAGCCTCAGCATGGATACTGTACATCAGTGACTTTAAATTTCCCTTGTTTATTACCTGAACAAAAAAAAAAACAGAAAATAAAAGGGTGAAATCATGAGAAAATAAAAGTGTGAAACCATCTTTGAAGACTAAGTTCCCAGTAGAACATCCTTGCACAGCCAGATGAAGAGATTTGTATATACATAGTATTATAATGTCTTTGCTTAACAGTAATATATGTAAAACATGCTGCAAAGACTGTTTGCTCTGAAACATATGCAAGGATAATCCACTCAATATTGTTTAAAATTGTAGCCATGATCAATTTATGCAGCAGTATATATTGGGCAAGTCAGTGTTTGATTTGAGTGCTCACCATGTGCTGCAAACTGTAGTAAGTTGACTGGAAAAATTTAATCAAAGTAACACTCATGACCTGTACTTTGTTTGTTCAGTGTTGGAAAATTAAATTGCAAGATGATATAAGGTTTGATTCTGCATGTAATTTAATTTTATGTTAAAATACATGCATGCATGAAGCTACTGTACTAACTGGATTTTCAAACCAGACACTTTTGTTCTATCATCACAACAAGAGCATGTCCATGTTTAAGGCATTAAATTTTTAATACTGTATGAGGACTGCATTGGCAACTCTAGCAAGACTTTTCTGTTAAGAAAGACAACTAAGTACCGTAGCAACAACAGATGCAAAATGTTAGAAGATATGGAGCTGGGGGAAAAAATACAAATTTCAAATGATAAAACAGCCAGTATTCTAGAGTGTGTAGCAAACAATTCCAAAAAGTAGAAACTTGTTCATGGTGAATATTTCATATCTGAAGACTCTTTTAGCTTTTATCAGTAACACTATTGTGCCAACAGCTTAAAAGCCTAGTCTAAGTGCACATACTACTATCATTACAAAGGGCAAGTTTCAATGGAGTAAGTCTGAATTCAGTTGGTTTCAAGAGTGTGTGTACTGTACTTTTCAAATTCAATCTGTCTGTTTGCCTCATGTAATCAGATTTAGTTAGTTTATCAGACATCCCCTAGCAACAAGGCACCTAACGTAATGGTTACACAAACTACCTACTTTTAAATGCCATAGGAAATAGTTTTGCAGCTAGAGTGAATTTCTCATCTCCTGGTTACACAGTATGTGATTAAATCTCAATTACCTCTGGAATTGTTTCGTGATACATCAATAAAAGTATGGGCAGTACCATTTCAAAAAAATTAGTAGGTTCTGTTTGGTTGGAATGTATCCTTTGACATTTGAATGTATCCATGTTTGCTAACATTAAGACCTGTTATTGGTTCCTTCATCCTTAATATTTTCATTGAGGTGCAAAGCTCGCTCAAGATTTTCTAGAGATTACAACTTTTTGTTAAGCTACACTCAATCAGTCACTTGTGTGACAGAAAAATCAGCTGTTCAAAAAAACATCCAGCACAGAAATAATTCAAAAGAATGTAATCCTTAAAGGGCAGGAGCAGTCATCCCAAATTGAAGAAGTGTAGTAGACTGTCCAGTTTCATGATTGGCTGTTGGGAGTCTTGTGACAATGTTTTTTCTTTTCAAATGCAAAATTTACTAGAAATAACTGCTTGGTTTATCTTGAATATGCAATAGTAAAGTCATAAAATGTAATTTAAGATACTTTGAAGTGGAATAAGATGAAAATTGAGTTATTTAGCTTTTTCTTCAAAGTAAGTTTGGGGGGACTGCTCTTTACCTTCAAGCTTCAAGCTAGGCCAACTTTCTGTCACACTATGTGGGATGGACCCATGATGTTAATACAAAGCAATAGTATGTGATACTGTTGTCTGAAGGAATAAAAGATTTAATATTTTAAATTCACTAAAATGCATGTGAAGATAGTCTTTAAAATATTAAAGGGAAATATCATCATCATCATATCAAGTGATACATGATTAAAAAGTAAGGCTGTATATTGTAACAGGTGCATAGCCAGGATTGTCTCATGGGGAGGGTTTTGGTGTCATGGGGGGGGTTGGGGGCACGATATGAGGGGAAATTCTACGGAGAGAGGAAAAAAAAACACTATCTTAAGTGTTTTTTGCATTGCAAGGTTGGGCCTTGGGGCATTCTGACCCCCAAAACTCTCCCTGTGGCTACACCACTGCTGTATGGTTACCTTTTTATTTTCAAGAAGTAAGTTACTTTTAGGTAGGAATTCAGTCATTTGTTGCTCAAGAATAATTTGTTCACCCAAACTTTCAACATTTTAAATGTTACAACTTCCATAACTTTTCTTGTTCATGATTTTTGTGGGGAGATGGCCCCATTGTATGGTTTGATATTTTTTTTTGTGTGTGTGCTGTGCTGTGTTGGAGAATTTTAAATGCAATGTTAACTTTAAGGTTACAAATTACATTTAGTAACCCCTACTGTTGTGAAAATGAATATTCTTTTTAATTCTGAGGTGTTTGCTCAATGAGGTGTTTACTTTAACATGCCTATGGCAATTTAATTTGCTTTAATAGACATTTGTGTTTCTCACTTTATAATTCCAGAACTGCATGGCTCAACCCTATTCCCTAATTAGCCTCAATTTGAAATGTCAGTTGCATTTTATGAAGTCTTTCATTGATGGGTCTCGTGGGATTACGTGAGGCAACTAAAACAGAATGGTTGTTGTAAAAAGAAGTGATGCACAATGCTCAAACACTTGTACAAAAATGTATTACATAGAGTTGATAAAAATGTGATTAAAGTGAATTTTAAGTATACATGTCCTGTTAAGAGATCTGTTCCTACTTTAGATAATGAATGTCAGTACATTTTATTTATATGATTAGACATGTTTGCCTTTATAAAAAACTTTAGGGAAAGGGTTAATATTTAATAAATTGGATTGATTCAGATATTTCAATTAGAAAGTAGTGTCATCAATAGGTTGCTTGAACCCAAGTTTGCTTTGAAGGTTGTAACACCTACTGCAACTTATAAGGGAATGCATGCACATAGGTTTTTACAATTTAACATTTTCTTGAATGAAAGTGGAAACATGGATGTTGTCATATTTTCTTTCCTATAATTTATGCAGGCATTGTGCAAGGCAGGCATAGATAAAGTGCTTGTATTGACCAGCATTACAGCATTTTGCTATGACAGGTGTAAAGGCTAAATGTGTTTAGGTCCATTACTGGAGGGAATCAAGTGGTTAGAGATTAGAGGTTTAGATGGGGAATTTCTTTTTACAGAAGAGTGAGATATCTTCAGATGTATTAAAATCATCACTTCCATGATTCTTCTCAATATTGCATAGTTCAATTTATTAAATATTCCTAATACGACATTATATTTTTGTGGCACTTTCAGGAAGGAGACACTATTTACCTGAAC
Organism: Holothuria scabra; assembly: GCA_037179385.1. Taxonomy (NCBI): domain Eukaryota; kingdom Metazoa; phylum Echinodermata; class Holothuroidea; order Aspidochirotida; family Holothuriidae; genus Holothuria; species Holothuria scabra. Next base: position 20,960,612 of record CM074180.1, read on the forward strand.
ATAAAGTTAAAAACTACATGTATCAGCTTTTAAAGTCTTTGGATCACATGCATCGGTGAGTGATTATTGATTTGTAGTATTGCATGAAGCTGCATAAGTGTAGATATGATATTCCAAAATCAAGCAATTTAGGCCTGAAGGACAGTTATTGTACAATGCTAAGCAACTGTGAATATGTGAGTGAAAGTTTTCTTACATAGGGTTGTTAATCCGATCAACAATTTAGATCACATTTGGTAATTTGAAAGGCTGGGAAAACTGAAGGTTGCTTAAAGATGAAAAAATGAAAAAAAAAAAATCCTGCTTTGAACAAACCTGGAGTCAAATCGGTATCGGTATATTAAAGAAAAGAAATAGCCCTTGTGTACCCCCTTCCTGTGTTGTGGGTTCAAGGCTGGTCCCATATTTACTGATTATTGGAAAAGGAGTGAGTGGTGGTACTGTATAATTCCAACAAGGTTTCTTCCCCTCGAAATTGGGGATATTTACATGTGTTAAACATGCAGGTTTTCATAGTGAGTCACATTGTATACTAAGTGCAATGGCAATGTGGACAAAGACATCTATTTCATTGAGATTGACAGAGTAGCATCCACATGATGTAAAAATTTGACTAAATATATGACAAAGTCCAAGATGAAATTGTAATTCCATAGAACCCTTTATTCTTTCTTGTTACTTGTCTTGTTTATATTAATCAGCTGACTTGAATGCATGCATAATATACTATGTCTCTTAATATTTTTTATTCATGGTTAAAATGTAAAATTAAGTCAAGTATGATTATGAATAAAAAAAGCTTCATGATCAACTAGCTCTTAAGTTAAACAGAAAAAAAAAACAACAAAAGTTATGAAGGTAAAATTCAGGCAAACTTTCAAACATCCCAACGATGGGAATATATTAATCTCCACAAAGATTTCTTTTTTTAAAATCTTGTCTTCAAACCACTTGATATTTGCGTACATTGTACGATCAAGTAGAAGCGTTCCTTTCATCAAGTTTTAAAAGCTGTCATAGTATACACACAGCAGGAATAAAAAAAAATCTTCTGAATTAAGAAAGCATGCAACATATTTCACAATTCTGACATCTCCTCATCTAAACAAAAAACGGAATGCTCTTTTAAGTTCTTTTGATGAAAAGCTAATATTGCACAGCAAAGAGCTTCTCAGAGTTGGCATTTTTTTTTACCCACAACAGATATATTTATTGCTGAACCAGATCCTCACTATGCTTCAACCAATATTACATTTAAAATCTTCCTCTTTCAGAAATGGAATATTTCATCGCGATGTTAAACCGGAAAATATTTTAGTTAAAGTAAGTACTGATAATTAACCATGCACGAGTCCTACCATCTTTGTGACGTAAATTGCTGTATCAAAGAATAGCAATGTATTTTAGGTGGTGTATCTACATATGCTGCAGTTGTGATGTGTTTGGAAAGAATGTCTAATTATTAATCAGGTCCATATGGTAGAGAAGAGAAAACATGTATTACAGAGTATTCTGCATACTGCACTTGAATATTTAACATACATTTTTCTGTAAATGTACTTTGCCCTTTCTCACATTTAGCTGAAAGGTAATTTTTTTAGCTGACTGTGACAGGAGATTTTTTAAAACAATTTTTATAGTGCTCAGAGAGATTAGTGAAAGGATGTCAGGCATGTTTGTTCAATATCTGGTACATATATCTCGAAGATCTGTTTTGCATTTGATCTGTTTTGTATCTGTGCAAAAGATTTTCTGTGGTTGAATTGAATATTTATGAGATTAAAGCACCTGTGTGGAATTACCATCTCATGAATTTTAGAAGCCTTCAAGTATGAATTAAGCTATTAAAAATTCAAAGCTTTTAATTTCCTCGGTGACTGACTTCGTCTTTGCCCTGTTTATTTTATCTTTCCAGGATGATGTATTAAAATTAGCTGACTTTGGTTCTTGTCGTAGTGTATATTCTAAACAACCGTACACAGAATATATATCTACTAGGTGGTAAGTTCATCTATTCCATATAAACATTTCACCCCCTGGAAGTTCACCTCATATACTCTTTTATTTTAAAAGTCATTGTCCCTTAAATTAATACTGTCATCCTGGGAGACAAGGTATTGGAAGCTTTCATTTTTATCACAAATCACATTAAGCAGTGAGGAAAATTTGACATTTTTTCCTCTATATTTTTAGCACAAACAATTACTCTGCAGTGTATGGCTGTATGCACTAGTGACATTTTAGAAAGTCAGCTGTGTTTTGAAATGTTACATTTTATGCAAATTTAATGACGTCGTGGGTTTTTGTAGTCAGGTACATTTATGCTTCCCTATGTACGTTATTTCTGATGCACAATGGTGACCTATTCATTTTGCAAATTAAATTGTGGCAAGTTTTCTTAGAGTCAAATGCAGATCTGAAACTAGTTGGTTTCAAAGGCTGTGACATGTATTATGATGAGCAAGATTTTAATGAAAACAAAATTTATGAAGCAAGTTGAATCAGTTGTTGACAAATTGTCTGATTTGATGTTCCTTCAGGTATCGTGCACCAGAATGTTTATTGACTGATGGTTTCTACACATATAAGATGGATTTATGGAGTGTTGGCTGTGTGTTCTTTGAGGTGCTAAGGTTAGTATTATAAAAGACATGATTCTTGTAGAAATATTTTCTGAGCCCTATTCATGAATCTCATTTCATAAAACTGATGAGAGTGATGATGAAAGTCTTTCTGGAAGGTGAGAAAATAGGACAGGGGAGCATTTTTACAAAGAGACAATGAATGGAAAGAATAATCCACAGTTAATGTTTCAAGCAATTTCAATACAGATACTGCATGTCTTTGAATCCTTACACTAACAGTTGTGAGTAGGTGTATCCAGGAGTTTTTTTATAATGAAAGGAATGGGGGGGGGGGGGACTAGAGTGGATGGGAAGTGAGGGCCTGGCCAAGGTAACTTAATGTGTGCTTGTACATATACACAAATTAAGGCAAGAAAACAAAAAGTGGCAATACATGACAAATGGTCTTAACACATAAATTTAAGGATGTAAAAAGTAGTTGTTTGTCCTGCCCTTTTTTAGTTGTGATAAGCTGCCATGTATGTGTTTCATCCACATTCCCTGCTGTATGTTAATTAACCTTTATTTCATGTATACCTGTTGAATTCTCAACAAAATCTACTATCCTTTTGATGGACGTGTCTTTAAGGTATCACTCTTGTCATTTCAGCCATTAAAATGCATCAAGAAAATAATTTCTTGTGTTAATGTCAGTGTGTGTATTTGTGTTGACAGACATTAATGTATGTGTGTACAGAATGTTTGCATCATGCTAAGCTCAGCTGACAAAATGATCCATTTTTTTCTTCTGGCTAAGCATGTGAAAAACATGAATGTGTGTTTTATAATTTTCTGCTAACCATCTCTAAACCAGCAATTAATTAAACCATGAACTTGAGCAAAAATTCCTAGGAATTACACAACTGGTATGTTTTGAAATATGAATATTATGTTTAAATATTGAATTTTTAACAAAAACAGGGTATTTTTATGCAATATCAAGTGTTTATTCTTTTGATCTAATTACAGCTTACATCCATTATTTCCTGGTTCTAATGAGGTCGATCAAATTGCCAAAATTCATGATATCATGGGAACACCAGATGATACAGTTATGAACAAATTTAGAAAGTGAGTGAATATCAACTTAATCATCATAAATATATTCAAATTGACAAAATATTTGACACTGCTACTATACAAATGAAGTCCTTGATAACACTTCTTTTTGATTCCTTGCCGTAGGCAGGCAAGGAATCTATGCGATGGTGATGTCGTGTGTATGTGTGTGTGTGTGTGTGTGTGTGTGTGTGTGTGTGTGCGTATGTGACGCTTTGGCTTGTAAACACGATATCTCAAGAAGGGTAAGTCCGAGGGATCTCATACTTGGCATGTGGATTGCCCATATTGAGTAGATGATCCCTATTGTTTTTGGTGGACGTCAAAGGTCACTTGGGGTCACAAGAGGTCAAAAGGTCAAAATCTTGTAAACACGATATCTCGAGAACGGTACATGTGATTATGCTCATATTTGGTGTGTGGGTTGGTCATATTGAGTAGATGATCCCTATCGATTTTCTTGGAGGTCAAAGGTCATTTGGGGTCACGAGAGGTCAATGGGTAAATTCCTTAGAAATTGCTTGTAAACACGGTATCTCAAGAAGGGTAAGTGTGACTATGCTCATATTTGGTGTGTGCATTGGCCATATTAAGTAGATGATCCCTATTGTTTTTGGTGTAGATCAAAGGTCATTTGGGGTCACGAGAGGTCAAAAGGTCAAAACTTCGTAAACACGATATCTGGAGAACGGTACATGTGACTATGCTCATATTTGGTGTGTGGATTGGTCATATTGAGTAGATGATCCCTATTGATTTTTGTGGAGGTCAAAGGTCATTTGGGGTCACGAGAGGTCAATAGGTAAATTCCTTAGAAATTGCTTGTAAACACGGTATCTCAAGAAGGGTAAGTGTGACTATGCTCATATTTGGTATGTGCATTGGCCATATTGAGTAGATGATCCCTATTGTTTTTGGTGGAGATCAAAGGTCATTTGGGGTCACGAGAGGTCGAAAGGTCAAAACTTTGTAAACACGAGTTCTCGAGAACGGTACATGTGACTATGCTCATATTTGATGTGTGGGTTGGTCATATTGAGTAGATGATCCCTATTGTTTTTGGTGGAGGTCAAAGGTCATTTGGGGTCACGAGAGGTCAAAACGTCAAAACTTCGTAAACACGATATCTCGAGAACGGTACATGTGACTATACTCATATTTGCTTTGTAGGTTGGTCATATTGAGTAGATGATCCCTATCGTTTTTGGTGGAGGTCAAAGGTCATTTGGGGTCTCGAGAGGTCAAAAGGTCAAAACTTCGTAAACACGATATCTGGAGAACGGTACATGTGACCATACTCATATTTGGTGTGTAGGTTGGTCATATCAAGTAGATGATCCATATTGTTTTTGGTGGAGGTCAAAGGTCATTTGGGGTCACGAGAGGTCAAAAGGTCAAAACTTCATGAACACGATATCTCGAGAATGGTACATGTGACTATGCTCATATTTGGTGTGTGCATTGGCCATATTGAGTAGATGATCCCTATTGTTTTTGGTGAAGATCAAAGGTCATTTGGGGTCACGAGAGGTCGAAAGGTCAAAACTTCGTAAACACGATATCTCGAGAATGGTACATGTGACTATGCTCATATTTGGTGTGTGGGTTGGTCATATTGAGTAGATGATCCATATTGTTTTTGGTGGAGGTCAAAGGTCATTTGGGGTCACGAGAGGTCAAAAGGTCAAAACTTCATGAACACGATATCTCGAGAATGGTACATGTGACTATGCTCATATTTGGTGTGTGCATTGGCCATATTGAGTAGATGATCCCTATTGTTTTTGGTGAAGATCAAAGGTCATTTGGGGTCACGAGAGGTCGAAAGGTCAAAACTTCGTAAACACGATATCTCGAGAATGGTACATGTGACTATGCTCATATTTGGTGTGTGGGTTGGTCATATTGAGTAGATGATCCATATTGTTTTTGGTGGAGGTCAAAGGTCATTTGGGGTCTCGCGAGGTCAAAAGGTCAAAACTTCGTAAACACGATATCTGGAGAACGGTACATGTGACCATACTCATATTTGGTGTGTAGGTTGGTCATATCAAGTAGATGATCCATATTGTTTTTGGTGGAGGTCAAAGGTCATTTGGGGTCACGAGAGGTCAAAAGGTCAAAACTTCATGAATACGATATCTCGAGAATGGTACATGTGACTATGCTCATATTTGGTGTGTGCATTGGCCATATTGAGTAGATGATCCCTATTGTTTTTGGTGAAGATCAAAGGTCATTTGGGGTCACGAGAGGTCGAAAGGTCAAAACTTCGTAAACACGATATCTCGAGAATGGTACATGTGACTATGCTCATATTTGGTGTGTGGGTTGGTCATATTGAGTAGATGATCCATATTGTTTTTGGTGGAGGTCAAAGGTCATTTGGGGTCACGAGAGGTCAAAAGGTCAAAACTTCATAAACACGATATCTCGAGAACAGTACATGTGACTATACTCATATTTGGTGTGTAGGTTGGTCATATCAAGTAGATGATCCATATTGTTTTTGGTGGAGGTCAAAGGTCATTTGGGGTCACGAGAGGTCAAAAGGTCAAAACTTCATAAACACGATATCTCGAGAATGGTACATGTGACTATGCTCATATTTGGTGTGTGGGTTGGTCATATTAAGTAGATGATCCCTGTCGATTTTCGTGGAGGTCAAAGGTCATTTGGGGTCACGAGAGGTCAAAAGGTCAAAACTTCGTAAACACGATATCTCGAGAACGGTACATGTGATTATAGTCATATTTGGTGTGTGGGTTGGTCATATTGAGTAGATGATCCCTTTTATTTTTGGTGGAGGTCAAAGGTCATTTGGGGTCACGAGAAGTCAAAAGGTCAAAACTTCATAAACACGGTATTTCGAGAATGGTACATGTGACTATGCTCATATTTGGTGTGTGGGTTGGTCATATTGAGTAGATAATCCCTATTGATTTTCGTGGAGGTCAAAGGTCATTTGGGGTCACGAGAGGTCAATAGGTAAATTTCTTAAAAATTGCTTTTAAACACGGTATCTCAAGAAGAGTAAGTGTGACTAATCTCATATTCGGTGTGTGCCTTGGCCATATTGAGTAGATGATCCCTACTGTTTTTGGTGGAGATCAAAGGTCATTTGGGGTCACGAGAGGTCAAAAGGTCAAAACTTCGTAAACACGATATCTCGAGAACGGTACATGTGACTATACTCATATTTGGCGAGTGTGTTGGCCATATTGAGTAGATGATCCCTATCGTTTTTGGTGGAGGTCAAAGGTCATTTGGGGTCATGAGAGGTCAAAAGGTCAAAACTTCGTAAACACGATATCTCAAGAACGGTACATGTGACTGTGCTCATATTTAGTGTGTGGATTGGTCATATTGAGTAGATGATCCCTATTGATTTTCTGAAAGGTCAAAGTTCATTTCGAGTCAGCATGTTCAAAGCCTGACAAGCTTTCCTGCACAGTCTTTCAAGAAATGTCACTTGTAGGGTCCTGTAATTTGTCCTGTAGATGGCACATAGTGAATACATGGTCCCAGAAGTTTTTGGTGGAGGTCAAATGTCATTTGGGTTCACAACGGCAGGGGATCTCAATGTAGGAAGATTGGATGCCTTGCATGTGTACTTTGTGGGCACATTATGGAGCCCTGTTAATTGAAAAACATTGCCAAGCAATGTCAGTGTGAAAAAAGGCCTTACATTTCAGCGGCAAGGAATCACTAAGCCTTTTGGCTTTCTGGTTTTTTTTGGGGGGGGGGGGGAGGACAGCAGCTAGCAAGTTTCCCAAGGGGCTATAGTTCCTTTATAGTTCTTTATTCCCTTGCAGATTTTTTTTAGAGATCACTTTAACAGCTTATTTTTGCAATGTGTCACATGGTATCAGCTATTTCTATTGCTATCAATGATGCAGTTTCATCATTATGTCACTTACAATATTTAGATATCTCCTAAAATTCAGAACAGTATACTATGTTGAATATGAGTCAAAAAGTGATTGAAGGCAAGGTGAAGGAAAGCAAATCAATAGAAGATGATATTTACATCACTCTGAGACTTTAGAAAAATTTTTATTTCAGGATTGTTATAGGCTTGCTTTTCTTATAATGACTGGATCCAAAGCAAGCCTCAGGGTCCATTGGTTAGTCATGCAAGGAACAAAACCAGTGGGGCTCTAGGATGAGTAAGCCTAGAAGTTCATAGTTGTGAGCATATCTCTGGGTGAAAAACTAAATTTTAGCATTAAGTATATGTATTAGTGGGTGGGGTCTAATACAAAGTCTGTAGGGGTCCAGGGGAGAAGCTCCTGGAATTTCAGAAGTTACAGAATTTTTTCTGATGCTCAAAAGTGTAATTGCTGGATGAGCACAGTGTATATTTTGCTGTTATTTTTATCAGGGTCTAGGATAAACTGTACAGTAGGTGCATCCAGTAAATTTTTTTTTAAGGTCTGGGGGCTGAAAACCTCTTCAAGGTATGGGGTTTCGCCATACCTCTGGGTAAAAATTAAGTATCAAAATAGGTACGGTTCATGGGTGGTGGGCAAGAGGGTGATGGTTCAGGCAGCAGGGGACTGCAAACTTCTGGCTGGAGCGACCAGCTCTTTCTGGGTGAGGTAGCTCCGTAGCTGTATCTAATGTGATTTCATATAATGTTATTGTTTAGTGGAATCTGAAGCTAGAAATTCTGCTTCATAAATGAATATAGCGCCCTCCCAATATTTTTCAGATACTTTCATACTCATTGTAATGTAATAGAGCTCCCTCCTGAAGTGTTCTAAGCATGAAATCATTGTGGTAGGGTACAGTATGATATGATTAGCAATCCTTGTTGAAAAGTATGATATTTTACCAAACTGAAGAAAACTTCAAGTACCCCCTTCAAGTCCCCTTCTAGTGTTGTGAGTACCTTACCCCCAATGTTTTTGAGATACTTTCACACTGATTGCAATGTGATAGAGCTCCCTCATTGAGTGTTTCTACAAATGAAATCATTGTGATAGGCAGGGTTAGAAAAAATGCTTATTTCTCTTGAAGAAAGTAGAACTATTATCCAGGAGAGGAGTAAAATTTCCAACAATTCTCCCTAGATTTTCATGTAAAGAAAAGGGAAATTTCTGTCCAGATGCCCAAATTTTCCAGGAAAGAGCCTCCTAGCTTCCCAACTTTTTCCACACCTTGGTGGTAGGGCACAATATGGTATGGTTTGCAGTCCTTGTTAAAAAGTATATTTTATCAAAGTGAAGGAACTGTCAAGCACCCCCTTCAGGTCCCCTTCCATTGATGTTGCATATTATCTTTGATACAACACGAACTAGAATGTGTTAAGACTCGTAGGTAGCCTACACATTAATATATTTTTAACAAAATAATGAAAAACAAGAGCAGTAGGGCTCAAAAAAAGTAAAAATACTAATTGTATTCAAAAAGAAGGGAAAAGATAAAAAAAAAAAAAAATACTGAGGATTGGGAGAGTGTAACCAGGTTTAAGTTTCTCTTTGACTATGGGTTTACAGTATCTGTCCAGTTTTTGAGAGAGAAGATCCTGAGCAAGGTGAAGCTACTAGACAAAAACCTGTGCACATGGAATTGTTAATTTCATGGCATGAAAATGTTCTGCTTATCTCAACAAATTGATGACACCATACTTTGCCAGTCAGGGAGTGGTCATGGCAACTGTGCACCCACCACACTGCTTGTGAAATCTTTTTGCATGCAAGCTTATTGAGAGGGGACATATATTTTTTGAAGCATAAACTCAGATTTCAAAGAGTAGGTAATAGAATTACATTTATTAGGGTGATATGGAATACATTTCATTGATCTGTTAATTCTTATTATCCATGACCCTGTTCAATCATGGTCCACCAGACTTTGTAGTAGTAATACCTTGGGTGAAATATTACACTGAAGTATTCTCTTGCAACTCAATCTAAGCATCCATAGTACCTACTGTAATCTTGCTACAGTATTTGGCATATATATACCAACCAGTCAGATATTTTAAACAGTTTAAAGATTGCCAAACATGTTATGAATATGAAATTTTAATTGCTCACTTTGCATGAGGTTTGTCATATTTTGCATTTGGTTTCTCCTTTGAAGAGAGCATCAGATTTTATTAAAATATCAATATTACTCAGAATTTTAACTGGCATAATCTATTTTACAAGTCTCTCTGTCTCTTGATTTAGGATCAGCATATGACCTAAAATGGTGATATATCAGCATAAGGTCTCAAAAATTCTCACAGTTGAGGGAAACAAAATGATCCTAGAGGTTTATTTACTTCTGTCAGAATAAAAAGCCTCCTGCATTATTTAGACTTTGCTTTAGGGGTGTGCATAATGCAATCTATAGAAATCTTGCAAGGTCAAGTAAATGCATGCTGTGATTTTTGTAATTTAATGATTCAAAACAAAAGGAGGTGCTTCTCCTGGGATTTACAAAAGTATTATGTCATTGGAATGAACTTTTGATCCTATCTTTTGATTGAGATTGCTTCTATCTATAACATGTCACATGCATACTTCTGCAATACTTGTCCAGGGTAGCATTACAATAACCTGTTGTTACAGTTTGAGGTCCTCATTGGTTAGAATACAATACACCAATATCTGAAGGCAATACACTTTCCCTTCATGATAAAAATTTAAACGTAACATTTTTAAGGAAACTAGTTGAGCTTTTGTTAGACAAGGAGCAGCAAATCAAATGTGTTATGTGATTCCGATAGTTACATCAATTCCAGTCTAGCAAGGATATCATGTTATTTGCATTTCATCAAAAATAAAAGGTGCACACGTAATGTAAGCCAGTCGCAAACTGGAGTGAATAGGCAACAACTAATCATATTCACATCAGGCTATTCAACCTATTCACCTCCCTTTAGCAGTTGTGTATTCACCTCAGTTTGAGGTAGTCTTACAGGAAGTACCTCTTAAATAAAAGATAAAACTTTTGGAAAGTGTAATTTGTTCATAGATATTAAAAGAAATTGCAGGATTACTATGTGTACTTGAAGTCTGAGGCTGGATCTATGTGATCAATCCTTGGCAATTTTCATTAACAGCAAAGCCAGAGGAATGAACTACAATTTTCCAAAGAAGACAGGATCTGGCATCGAAAAGCTCCTCACAAATGCCTCCAAAGAAACTATTGAACTCATATACAAACTTTGTACTTATGATAGTGATGAGAGGATATCAGCCAGGCAAGCCCTGAGGCATCCATACTTCAAGGAATTCAGGTAAATTTTGTCATTTTTAGAAGTATTTCAAAGTGAAACCATTCTTGTGAGGCAGTATATGATATCATGTCAGGTTGTTTAAGGTTCAGTTTGGGTTGAAAATAATGTTGTCACCTTGTAATACTGTCCTGAGAACCATGTACACATGGTAATTGCCTAGACTGAGCATTTACTTTGACATGTCAAAACAAAATATTAGCTTTATATAAACAACTGCTGCCAAAGCTAGACATCATCAGGGATTATTTTTCAGGACTTGACATAATTGTTGGCACTAATACCAAGAAGCTGTCATGCCTTTTACACTTTTACCCATGGGTATATATTGAGTATATATTGTGTACTCCAACAGGTTCAGTTTAAACATGTCCTTCTTGTGGCCTCTGTTGTGCTTGTTGTGTCTGTTGATTTTTAGGTCAGTCACTTTGGCTGATAAAGGATCACTGTTTTTTTATGAGTTGGGACTGTAATCGTCTTTGCTTTACATAAATTCATTTGCTTTATTAACCTCACTAAAATTTGAAAGTTGAAAAACTCAGTAATACAGGGAACAAAATTTGTTGCTACAGTAGATTGGCATATGAGTGCAACTGTTGTTTTTCATTTGCATTGTCATCTTACCCCTTCCCTGCTTTACCATCACACACTCCCCTCCCCCCCCCCCCTTCATCTCTGGAAAATAAATTACATACTCTGAAGGTACTCTTAAAGTGAATGTAGTCACAGAGTATATTTTCTAATTCTGTCAGTAATATTATATTAAAGGAATCAATTCTCTTCAGAAAAAGCAGTCCAAATTATACTTTATTATTCCATTTTAATTTGTACAGTAGAATATTCATTTATGAGTGCCAGTAAAACCTGCCAAAAAAAAATTGAAAACTTGCTTTCTTTGCTTGATATTTTTGGTTACATGTGGTTGCCATTGACAATGTACTGAACTTGCATCACAGTACATTCCATATGAACTTTGCTCTCCTGTTAATACCACTAAAGGCAGTGGCTCAACTGAACATATCATGAAACAAGTGAATGTTGTTGATATTATGTTTGAAAACCTACATCTGCTGTTGCCATGGCACCTGTCTTTCCTTGAGGGTGTGTCTTGTGCAAACTTTTCGTTCAGCACACTTACACACACCAAAAATAGCCAAAGAAGTAAATTTAGATCATGTTCAGCCTGGAGGGAATTTTCAAGAACCTAGTTTTCTTTTAAATGAAACAAAGCAGATACAACAAGCCTGGAGAAGCCACCTGAACTTTGTAATTCTTCAGAGGATCTGATTCATTTGTAGGACAGGACTTGTGCATAGAGATTTCACGAACTTTTGAGGATAGTCCATTGAAGTCTTCATGAACTTTTCCTGTTGTGACATTCAGTCTTTTTTAAATCTGTGGAAGAATCTTTCTTCTCTGTAGGTTTTGTTTATTCTTTTGTTTGGTCTGAAAAGATTAGAGCTAATGTGTAATTACACCTTGGCTTTTGATCTTTCCAAATTACTGCCCAAGGCTGTGTGCTGTGGGAGCGTGGTTTCAGGCTTAACATTGTAAGAATGGCATTTGTATCTTCCATTGTCCTTCATGTACCAATGCAGTGTAATGTCTCCCCCTAGACAGTCAATATTGTTAGAAATTTTTCATCATCTGTGAAGAAAGCTGCCATTTTAGAATACTAAAGATATTTGTTTGGTCTCTGGGTATCTGCCAGATGAAGACAGTGCATGCTAAATGCGTCTTTTGCTACCTGAGAAGCTGTGTTCATTTTTGATTGGTTATTGAAGGTCAACAATTCAACTTGTTTTAGACACTTGTAACCATGTCTCTGGGCCTGAAACAAATCATTTGAGCAAATGTGAATCCAGGCTGCAACATATATCGTGCCAGGCTCATTCTTGTACACTAAAAGGATTACTTTAGGGAATAAATACACTTCCAAAGTTTTTGGCATGGAATTGCAGTGATGTAAACTTGATCAGGCATTAACTCTGACATCTCAGTATTTTAGCTGAGGAGGGAAGAAGTTACAAATAACGTCTCCATTTGGTAACCATGGATACAAAATGGTGAATCTGTGTCATCACCTGAAACTTCCAACCTCTTAAAAATTTATTCAAGGAAACACAAATTTATGTTCTGCTTGCATTCTGTGCTAAATATTTGTGAAACTTGCCATTTGAGCACTGAAGACAGTCAACTCAGGTGATGCAGTATCCTTGACTACTCTTGCAATATTTTACTCTGTAAAAGAGTTTGGTTAACTGGAAGAAATAAGTGTCAGTTCCAGCAATGGATTTCTATGGAGTATACAAAACACACATAATGTGGAAAAATGTGTGTTAAGACATGACACCAAGAATTAGCAGGAGGACTTACCATGGCTCGAGAAATTAATATTTTGACTTTGTATCAAAGGTATGACATTAAGTTTAAATTTCTCCGTAAAAGTAATTGGACTTACATGTAGCTTTCATTGATTGACTGTAGTAGCAGAATGTGGAAAATGTTTGCGTATGCTAAAGTTGTGTTGTACATGCATGTTTAGAAGTATTTTTCCCCTCACAAGTCCTTAAGTCATGTTTCTAAATATAGAAGTGAAATGAAAACAAAGGAGCTATTTTTTCATCTAAGAATCTTAAAATTCAAGATAAAATAATTGATACAAGTGGGTTGAAAGAGCTGTGTATAAATATTTAAGTGTGTAGGGTGTCGCTGGTATTTTACATTTGGGTGACTGCATTATTTTCCTTTGCTGTTTAAATAAACCTGTGGCAGCCTTTTTGTTAGTATATGTGTACATTTTTTATATCTTGTAGTTATAGAACACAATCCACAAGCCAGAACAAGCTCTCCTTAAGTATGGGTCATTGAATATACTAGGTGATTAGTTAGATGAGGTTTACAGGCCAGTTTCTAACCAATTATTTGAATATCAGCCAGGCATACAGTAGCATTTTTCAAATGTTATGTAACAGACCAGTATCTCGTCACTGACTCTCCTGTTGGCAACATTACATGACATGGCTGAGAAGGAATGATGCTCATAAAAAACTTTTTTGGAGATGGGGAAGGAAGGAATTGGACCCAAGAGAGGTACGGTATGGGAAGCATATGCAAATGTGTTAGTTAATATGATGAAACTTGCAATCACTTCTTTTCCTCCAAGCTTGATCATTCAAATTTACAGTCATTTAAACAGTAGTACTAGGTTAGGGTATCAGGTGGGGTTAGAGACCTTCCAAGCTTTTTGAAAAAGTAATAAATGATTCTTTGCCCAGAATTTTCTTTTTTTTTTCACTTTTTATCAGTACCACCAGTTAAGAGGGTTTTGGGACAGGAAAAAGTGCATTGTGTACACTTGTAGAATTAACATGAGCAGCCATTCCATTCTGCTCATTTGTGTTTATTTGAGAAACAATGAATGATAACAATGCAGAAAAATCTGCATTGTACCTTTCTCGTATCACATGGGAAATAATTGGAAGATTTCATCTTGTTAGATACAGCGCCTGGAGGCATGCAAAGCTCAACTGAAGCAGGTGTGAAGTCAAGCGGCAGAAAGTGGGCAATATTCAAACTGTGAAGGAGAAAGTTGATTAATATAGTCTATGTTTTTCCTTTACCTTTTATATTTTTCCTGCAGGGATGCAGACAAGAGAAAGCAGCTAGTTAAAACAGAGAAAAAAGAAGATAACACGGACAAAGCATCCTCGGTTTCAGGAGAAACAGCAGCTAAAGGTGCCAATATGCTCAACAAGGATACTGATCAAACTTCATTCCAAAATACTCACAGGAGAAGGGTAAATTTAATTTCAATATCAGTTTATAAGGTATAGTGACATGCTGGCAAAACAGCCTGATTAATACTTGATGGTTAAAATATCATGATTTACCCAAAGAAAAATCTGGTGGAATTAATTTGGTGTCTTTGAGAGCTTTTTAAAATTCTTGGAGTGATAATGATATTGAATGTTGCACAGTTGTGACAGATTTTGGTAAATTATGGTTCGAGGATTGCATGATATTGATGATTTTAATACTAGGACAGGCCCACACTTTCAACTCTCAAAATATAAACCTCATGTTACACTTGCAATGTCCTTGATAATGTGGCCATACCCTAGACTTTCAATGCTTTTTATATATAACTTTGCCATTTTCATGTCACCATGCCTGTGACGGTAGCTTACTGTACATATGCTTTTAATTTCAGCTTGAAATTTTGACATATATCTCAAAATGAGATGGACTGATTAGAGATGGAAATTTAACTGTTAGAGAGTTTAAGTAATTACTTTGGGTGCATTATTAGCATTACCAAATTTCAGTAACATACAATAAGCATTGTGCTGATGACTAGTACACACATTTAATACTGACAGTCCTCGACAAAAATGATGGGACAAAGCATGCAAAACAAGCAATGAACAGATCACTATCCCCTGCTCCCCCACTCAATATTGCGGCAGCCCAAGCCATCCTGAAACTTCAACATTGATGTGGGGAGCACGGTTTGTCCCACATATTTTTGTTGAGGATTCTCAGCAGCCTGTACAAAGGAATAGGAATTTCCAAATTTTGGATTTTAGTGCTTTAAACAAACAGGTTGACATTTTATTTTTTATGTCACTGGAAAGAAGTAACGGTTGAATTTGTCTTACCAGTATAGTGCTTGTCAGATTAAGAGTTGGGGCTGGAACAAAGATTTTCTTCTTTAAGTAGCTCATACAGTACTAGTAAGGGGGGGACAGTACTCTGGCTGCATGGTGAAAGATTTCATTTTACTTATTTTTCGTGTTAGGGTAGGGGTTATGTATTTCATGATGTACCCAACAGTTGACCCCAAAATTTTCTCTCTTTTTGTATCAGTAAGCATTGAATGACAATTCAAACGACAGTCTGGTTAAAGACAAAATTGTACGTAAGCATTTGGGGTAGTGAACATGACAATTAAAGGTTTCATGGTATTGAAACAGTTAACCATTTTAGCACAGTGAAAGTTTCCCATACACAGAGACATTTTGCATTTGCCCCATTGACCATCAACATACATGGAAATAATGTGGAGATCAATGGTTAATAGTGGTGAGCTAGGTCAATGGTAAACCGTGGTGCTAATGAAACATTCTGAGAAATAGAGAGCAGTGATGCATTTTACATTGTGATAATGAATAAACGAAACATCATAAAGCCCACCTTTGGGGCTTTCTGTAGCAGTTCAGTTTCAGAAATTTGAAAAGCTGCTTTTGGCCTGTAATTATTTCTAGTATACCTGTTTGCCCCCTCCCCTGAAGGTTGTTTTGATCTGTCCCCCTTCCCTAGAAATATTTGTGGCTTTGAAGCTATCCCCCTCCCCTTTGGTACCCTGTATGGCAACAGGTCTTCTAAACAAATTAATTGTAAAAACTAATGACATAAACCACCCATGGCCATGGGTACCTTATTTTGAGCACTTCCCTGTCCTAATTATAAAAACACAGTATATGGACGGAATTCAGTAATGCTTAACAAATTACACTTGTTCCCTATGAAATATTTAAAAGCTGCTTATATAGTGTTGTCATGCAGCAGTTGTTCAACAGATGAGTTGACCACTAAAGAGCTAACTTTTCAGTGATAAATCGCAATCTCTTAAGCTAATAGTTTGTTTGTGGTCGGATTGAATAAAGAGTTTATCCATCCCTGTATCTAAGGTGCAATATACAAGAAGGCACTGTAATCCTGTAATTCTAATCTGGCACTGTGTAGCTGCTGCTAGGTTACTTATTTCTAGAAGGATTAGTAGGAGTGTTTACGAGACAAATGTGTCAGATAACTGGTGATGATCTACCTACCTGGTATGTAGTGACCTCACTTTCTTAAAGGTAAAGAGCAGTCCCCCAAAACTTATTTTGAAGAAAAGGCTAAATAACACAATTTGTACCTTATTTCTCTTCAAAGTATCTTTCATTACATTTGATGACTTTATATTGCACATTCAAGGTAAACCATTTCTGGTAAATTTCACATTTGAAGAGAAAAAACATTGTCACATGTCTCCCAACAGCCAATCATGAAACTGGACAGTCTAATACACTTCTTCAATTTGGGATGACTGCTCTTGCCCTTTAAAAGAAGTGATCTTGCTTTGTAGAAATTTTTTCTTTGTTTTTTTTTTTTTGTTTGAATGTTTTTTTGTTTTTTTTAATAAATAATGTGTTTTTTTTTTCAATTTCAATAGAGAAAAGGAAAAAAAGGCTTGGAACCAGACAATTCATATCATGGATCTCTGTTGCCAAAAGTACCACAGAATAAAATAATCTCTCACAGTATTTCGAACTATCCTGTCACATTCCCGTCGTCCACAAACTTTCCTAAAATTCACAATGGTCCCTCCATGTTGCCTAGTATCGCTAATACACATTACAATAAGCACCATGTTGGTGTGAAGAAGGTAAGTTTAGTTGAAGTTTATCTCAATCTGGTGGGATGGCATGAAATAAGCTAGTGTTTGAAGGGAAGGGGATGGGAGGTGGTGATGGCTACAATTTGTAAATTTTCTGGGATTTGAATGTAAGCTAAACTTGGTGTGATGAAATGAAGCTCAACAGTTACATCCACGGACTTCCTATACATGGACAGAGCATACTACATGGTAGATTGTCGCTACCCTTCATGTGAGAAAAAGCACACCAAGATGGCTGTCTGTTATGGTGTTGTGTAAAGTATGAACTTGCTCAAGTCAATTTCCAGATTTTGCAAGAAAGTTGAAATACTTTTGAAATATGGCAAGCTGAGGTCAAAATCACATCACATATTGCAGGAATATGATATTGTTTTCCATTCAAGTTTAACTTTTGTTTAAAATACAACAGAGTTGTCGTCAAATAAGACAATTTATAGCTTGATGGCGCCTTCTTTTCCCAGTTTGTGGCAAAAAACTATGGATAGGAAGTGCATGTTACATGCTCTGTCCATGTATATAAGTCCGTGGTTAACCCACTTTTACTTTATGTTGCATCACTTTAAGTATATGTTGCTTGAGATTACAAATGATATTATGTCAGATTGTGTGAACATATTGCATTTGGTTTGTTAGCACAGTTTGCTATTAAGAAGATGTACAGTATGTTTATTGCATTGATGTAGGAACACTTTTCTTGGTACTTAGAAAATTACAAAACACTCTTCAAAGATGGAGACACCATCCATGAGTCATAATAGAATCGCTCTTTATGTTTCAGATTATGTTACAGCTATTTGGTCTAGCCTTCAGAGTTGTTATGTCTGGGATTCCATGGGTTTGTAAATAATGCTGAATGTAGGAATGCTTACGGCAGAACATTTAACTTGATTTGCAGAGTAAAGAGACTGGTGGATTTATGCTTGCTTTAGGGCTAATTGCACAAATGTAAACTGTCCTGACACAGGAAAGCCAGTTGGAATAAAGAGAAAGGAATATTCAAGAAATGTAAACAAAACAAAGATCAGCTATAGACTCAGAAAGTGAAAAGTGATGCTTTAAAGAAGAGCTATGTTCGAATTTCCTTTTGTTTTCTGCAGAGCTATCAACCACCAGCTAAAAATGTGTATGGACATTACCAGCTTCCTTCTATACACCATAAGGGAAAAGATACTAGCTTTTGAAGAAGCCATATTGCAGGACGGACAAGCTGTCAGCTGATCCTTTCTATTTGAGAGAGATTCTGTACCAGAACATTTTTCTGAGGAACTCTCTGTCACAAGGAGTGCAGAGTGCTCATGTCATGGGTTGTCAGCCTTCCATGGCCAAGATATTTGATGGGAAGTAGATGTGAATGGTGCACTTTGAAAACCACCAGCCTAAGTATGGTGCACATTTCTTTAAATTTCTTGGGAACATGGAAAGGTGAAAGAGTTAGCACTATAAAGTTTTGAGTTAACCTCTGATCTGTGTGCCTTGATGACGACAAATGTGGATCAAAGGCCTGAAACTTAACAAAAAGCCAAGACTTTTTTATCAAAATTTATGAGCTTATCTTTCTGTGTCAACATAGTAATTTTTGATATTGTTGGTATAATTACATTCCAGTTAAGTTTCATCACTATCTTCTTGGAAGAAGCTGTTTAATATTATCTTCTCAGACATAAACAAGATTATTTCTTGCCAATGAGGAAGTATTTTTTATGAGATAAACCTCATAGAGATTAATACCTTGAGAAAAGGTGTTTCACATACGTAGAATTCTGACTAAATTACTATATATATAACAGTTTTCGGTCACCAGGGTATTTGAGTCCATCCAGGATGTATGCAGCTAATATACATTCCTAGTATGACAACAATTTAAGTATTATATTTGGTGATTCTTTAATTTCACCCAATAATTTCAAGGAAATATTATGAAGCATATTAACATTCTAGACCGTGGTACACGGGCTAAGTGTACTGAAATCAAAATTATGCAAGTTAAAAAGTTAATCCTAATGGTTTAACTCCCACCCACACTATGCATTCCTGTGTTGCTTGCAAGGTAAATTCATGAGATAACTGTCATTGTGTTTTCCTGAAGACACTACACCTGCATGGAAATTTTATCACTCCCTTATTGTTTAAGAATTTTTAAGGATGACTGACTTGACAACATAAGTCTCTTCCTTACAACATGTTTGCAAGAAAGTCAAAAGAAAACAAAGCAGGGAATTTACGTCCTAAATTTTACCTCTCAACACAGATTTAAAGGCCCAGTACTCTCACCTCAAACAGTACCAGTTCTCCTAACCTTCTTACTGAAGCCCCTCCCACAATTGTCTGAAATTCATCCTCATCCAGACACAATTTCAGTTTATTGCTTCAGGATGAGTGTAGAAAAACTCAATTTATGTAATCAAAACACTCTCAGTACCATTCATGCTGTGTAAAATAAGCTTTGGCACTCTGCATTGTTTGATTTAGCTGTCAATCAAAGAGCTGAGCCAGGTGAGAATTTTGGTACACTGGTACCAAAATTGCAGTTTGGGTGAGAGGTTTGGCCCTTTAAGTATGAAGATGAAAGTTTTCATGTTTTAGATTGATTTGCCAATCTTGAAAATTTACATAGTATGTCTAGACTCTATATAACTGGGCAGAAGCATGCACCCCCAAATCCTTGATATACAGCCCATTTATTTCTTGCACACCTAGGATTAATTTCACATAAATTTTAAAATGCAATTAAAAAATGTCTCATGATAAAAATTAACCAATAACAAGTATTTTATGATTCTCCAGTGTGCAAAATTCAAATTGGGGTGATTGTGTTTGCCAAGCATACAGTGTTAAGCTTCCTTGCCCATTCTAAGAGTCTTCGGTTTTGCTGTGTGCTCTGTAAGAACTAAATAATGTTGTTAGTATGAATGCATCTTTCACAGATATATGTGTGTTATAACTTATGTGATTTCTTAGATCCATGAGGGAAAACCAACCAGTTCAATAGACAAACAGATCAAATGATTGAGATTATATTATTTTTACAAAAGAAAAATCAATCTTCACAACCAAGCTTGAAAACAACACCAGGGTCAGGGTATACCTATAAATATTTTTCAAAAATTAATCATGTATATTTAAAAACAAATTGAGTGAAAAGCATCACTGAATATTATTTATACATTCACATAAGCTGCTATTGTACAAATAAAGGTTTTAGTTTTATTCATGACTCCTGTAGCTGAGCGATTGTGAGATTTATCAGCCATTTTGTGGGGCCATCTTTTCAACTCTTTTGTCTTCTTGCAGTGCCATACCATGGACAGTTGTATTCAATTCAAAACCTGCACTTAACCCGTAAATGTTGGGATATTTCGTTTGCAGCCATCTAATGGTGTACAGTAGGTAAAGAGCAAAGTTGGGAAAATTTAATGCTTGATGGCCCCCATAATTGCTGATCATAGCCTGGCTGCTGGATTTGTCTAAATCCAAGAAAGATTTGTTTAAGACTAATATCTTTTAGGGTAACATTTTAACCTGCATAGTATGGGAGTTGCACCTTTGAAAAAATCCCTCACCATGACCTGTACACATGATTTTTTTAACAAGTGTATTTTGCAGAACATGATTCGGACTTTGGAATTTCACCCATTATCAGTGTCATAATTACCCAAGGGCTCTTGAATCAGTTCATACAGCAGTTAGAGATCACCACGATTCCATAAACTGCAAAAATAGAGAGTTTATCATCATTCATTGTTTGTAACCATAATTTGAAAAGTGGGGTACCTCATATTTTTCAAGCAAGAAATGTTGAACAAATGTATCCCTGAAATGGCCAGTGCTTTCATCTGACAGTTGACAGTATCTCTACATTATCTTTTGCCACAATTATACCTAGGATCTTGTGTTCTAAATTTCTTGTGGTAGTTTGGGAAGGGAGTGGGGGGAACACCTACGAATAACTTACAGTTTTCAACATTCAACCACCTTTATTTTTATTTAAACAAGTTTTTTAATGCACAGGTAATGTTGTGGACCTTTACTAGATTTCAGAGATGTGCAGAATGTTTTGAAAAAACATATAAACTGCATACCTCTGAAATCATTTCCACTGGGGAGGGTTTGGGGGAAGAAAGATGCTTGAAGACGCTTCTAACAACTTACAGTCTTCAAAGGCCAATTACCTAAATTTTAGTTAAACAAATTATATGTGACACATACAGTAAGTTACTGTATGTCATGTTCACTTCAAGGATTCATTTCATCGTGGAATGTGGAATGAATGAAGGAAAAACATTTTGATGTGCCACTAAAAATTTTCTTCAGTGGTACACTTTTCCTTTTTATTAGGAAATCTCATGTGGGATTTCTTAAAACTTTCATGTCATTGCTTTAAAAAGTAATTATTTGATGATATGCTCTCTTTGGTAAACTGGCTTCTGTAAGAGTTGCTGTATTGCTACCCTGTATATACAGGTTCTTCATTCATTAGCTTTCAATCTGACACACTGGCTGGCCATCACTGCACATGCAAAGGTGTAAAGTAATTGCACGACAAGGCCTTACATCTGCAATTTAGTCATAAAGGACACATCATGGCTGTCAAAATGGGTGCACAGTGCATTGTGAAACCATTACTAGCAGTATTCTCAAGCTCAGAATCATATTTCTGATACATTTTGCAGTTGAAAATGAATGGCCTGTTTGATAATCATTTCCCAAGACACGATGTGTCGGTATGATCTTACATAAAATTTTAATTATACTACTAGAGGAAATATGATGCTAAAATCATTAAGGTTTTGATGTCAAGACTTTTATTTCAGAACAATCATTTGGCATTATATATATAATAATAATGAGAGATAATTTGCCAAGCATATGTTATGTAAAGAATATTTTCAGTGCTCAGAAAAAAATGAATATACCAAAGAATATGAAATTAAATGGAGTCTTATTTTTTTTTGTCTGCATCATGGCAAACTTTAATAATGCAGACCCTGAATTGTTTGGTCTCTCAGTTAAATGCTATGATTTGGAGAATTTTCAAAAATGCCTACTGCAACCAACACTACTATATAGTGGGTAGTCCAAGAACTTTTCATGACTAACTTCAAAACGTAATTCATTGGCATTGGCTGATGTGTCTCTGATGTTTGTAAGGTAGGTGTATATGGTGAATAATTACTTCTTGGTACTTCTGTCACATGAACCCCTCCCCCCCCCCCCCCCCCAGTCCATACAGGACCATTCATAAATCTTCACACATTACAAGTTACATGACTGAAGCCCTTGAAGCTTACTGCTTGCTGACTAGGCTAAATGTTAAAACAACACAAAAGTTGACAGTTACTTGCATTAATTGTCATAAAAATGCAACCACTTGCCAATAATTTTGGATCTGATAGATAATACTAGCAGTTATCCACAAACAGACCATACCACTACAGGAAATATGAAATGGTGAGCAGACATTTATGAATTTGGGATAACCTCCATTAACTAACTTAACCAGTTTCTGAGGGTTTCAAATTAATTGGCTTCTCTACATGTTCAGGGTGACAATTTCACTCTGCAACTGTCCTTGACATGAAAGAAAACCTAGAAGCCATTTGTTGTGACAATGGGCTGATGCAAAGAGATGACTTGCTAGCAGCAAATATCTCACTGTCTGGATTTGAAACACATTTATCTTATGCCCTGTCCACACTATGCAACAAGGTTGTCTTGTGGTGGTGAGCAACTGACAACTACCTAGTTTTAAGAAAAAATGACAACTACCTAGTTTTAAGAAAAAAGTGTCCCCATTATGCAACAAGTCGCAGGTCCATGGAGCGATTTATGCAAAATTCTAACTTTAAACATACTCTTTATTTGTTACATTGAAGAGACAAGAATGTGTTCTATTTCGATTAACAGACTTTATTCCAGAAGTCCACCATTGGTTTCAGTTGCACATTCCAGTTTCATGCAACCAAATATGTTCAGTCACATGAAAATGGGTTACACATCTGCTTGCAACTAGTTGCAAAGCATTCCACACTTTGCAACATGTGTGAACAACCTTGTTGCAATGAGCTGCGTTACACTGAGTCGCATAGTATGGACGGGGCTTTATTTGACTGCAACCAGATTATGGATGTCCAGTTGAGACTACCTTGATCGGCATTTCCTTTTAAGCAGGCTACGTTAAGCCTGCAATGATGGACTAGACACTGGTTTCATCTTTGGTCTTCAGAGACAAATCTACATGCTCCACATGGGACTGATTACAGATCATTGGTATGTTCCTGATGGTGTGGATCTCACATGCTGTACTTGAGCATTCCATCCTTGGTCTTACAATGGTTTTTTAGGCAGATTTCTAAACAGGAAATAACTGCATCATTTGTGCCATATCAAACCAATGGCTCTCCCCTGCTTAAGATGCTATACCTTCAATATGCTCAACCCAGCTTTAATTTGCTATTAATTTCAACTTGTAGATAAGAGTGCTTGTAGCCTGTTTTTGGAGTAAACAATCTTATCTTACACAAATTTAAAGGTTTTTTTTTTTTATTGTGGGCATTAAGCATAGCAAAACACTTCAATGCATTAAATTTCAACTGTCATTCTGATTACCATTTGAAGGGTTATTGAAATCATTCTGCAGGGAGTTTTAGCAGTGATTTGTTTACTTTTGCAGGGATCACAGCCGTTCAGTCTGCATGCTGGTCAGACTTTTTGGTGTCATCCCTAACAACTTGTCTCTCTTTGGTACAGCCTCACCAAACCCTAGTTCAAATTCCAGTTGAACCCAGTTAACCAATTAGATTCAACTGGTTCCAGCTTGTTTAACCCAAATTCCACATTACACTGACTGCATTAAACTGGGTTCTACAGCTTTCAACTTGAAAAACTACTCTAACCCAGTTAAATACACCCAAATTCCTTATAAGATCAACTGGATTTCAACTAGGTTCCAACTGGAATCCAGTAGGATAGAGTTGAACCCGGTCAAGCTGGGTTCAATTAGAATTTGAACAAGGGAAGGACAATAGCTTCACCACATTTTGCAGACGACACAACAGTGGAATATTTTTTTAATCTAAGACAACCTGGGACTGAAAAAATATACATGCTATATGCAACAGACAACGATAATGAGGAAGAAAGAATGTCCAGATGACTGCCTCTACACTTTTAGTAGCAGCTGCAATATTTGGAACAACTGCCTTTGTATTGCTTGGAAGGGATGGAAGATGCAGAAAGAATGACACAGCAACAAAGATAAAAGATGATCATACTGACTTCAAAGGAACAAAAGGAAACATAATCAATACAGACACAATAGCAATTGATGAAATATCAATGTAAGCATGCTTTTAATCAAAATTAACCATTTGCCATAGAATTCATGGAAAACTGCTAGAAAGATACAGATTTAAATGAATGGAGAGGTGCAACAATTGCACAAATTGGTAACCCAATTCCTTACTGGTTCACTCTAAATGAAAAGTCATGAAAAGAAAAATACAAGAAGTGTCGGCAGATGCTCATACCAAAGGAATGTGTTTAGATGACAACTGTGAGCCATGTTTATTCCTTCCTCGTATTTGTGAGAAAAGAGAGATATTCTACTGTACAGCATTGAATGTGCTCCTTGCAATGCCAAGTCTAAGTAGGGGTGTAGAAGTCATGGGGTCAACGGACATGTGACGTTATAAAAATATGGATGATATCAATTCTGTTTTCTATAACCATAAAGGAAATTTTCATGAGAGTCATGGCTTAAAATGTATTTTTATGTAAATACAGTATTATTAATTCCCACTTTAGTTACCCTGTCAGGTAACAGAAGATATCTCCATTAATGAATTCAACTCTAACTAAATAAAGAAGAAGAATGGTCAACTGGTACTAAGACCACTTAACCCCCTCAACCCTGTTCAGAAACACCTTCCTGGTTGTCACCAATAGTATTACATTTGGAAACTATTAGATTAGCTAAATACTGTAAGGCTGGAGAGGAAGCTAAAATCCAAGTGCTATATATTATGTACAAAAGTGCTTTCCAGTCCAGGCAGTTTGACAAAGGAAAATCCTGACAAGCAAAAACATTATAAGAGAATGCAAGATGATAATAGAATTCATTTTGGGCTCATGATTTAAGTCACTACAGCCAAAACATCTGTCAGTAAACAAGACTTTCTTGTTGCAAATATTCCTGCAGGTAATGTAATGAGGGTACAAACCAGTATGTAAAAACTTAACGGAAAATCACTCTCCCTTAAACAAACTTCAAAACCTGAGCGTTCTGTCAGATACATGTTCCTTCACTGATACACTAGGTACATTTACTTCTTGGTCAACACATTTTATAATAACTATGATGTTTTTAAGTCTGTTTTTTGCTCTAAACTCTAAACAAAATGTTTTACCTCAAATAATCTGCACCAACATATTTTCTTTTTCCTGAATGAAAGAAAGTTTTCTTTTATAGTTAGAAAAATGATTTTGAATATGCCCTACTTCTTGACATGAGTCACACACAAATGCTATACTGAAGTAACAAGAAGATAGGGGACAATAGAGCAAAATTAAGTGCAAAAGAAGATAAATGGGAACATTTTCAACATTACCATTCTTGGACAAGCAGGAAAAGGGAAAATAAAAACTTGACTAAAAAAGCAATTAGCTAATGCATTAAGAGGAGAAATGAATACCATCTACTGTTTTAGCAACAGGAAATAGCAACACAAGGTTAAAGATGATATTGACTTTAGAGCTATTAAAGAGAGCATTATCAACACAAACAGGGTACCAGAAATAGATAAATTATCAATGTGAGCACAAATGCTTTTACATCAAATAGAATTCAATTGCATTTGCAACTTTTCAAAAACTGGTAGAACTCTAACTGTTATCTCTTACATAGACAAGACAATAAGATAACCCCAATATTTTTTTTTTTTCTCTTCACGATTTTATTGAAGCAATCTATAAAAATTCCCTTTGTTTTGGAGCTCAATATATAGTTAGGAAAACAGTCCACAGTTGTAATCCACGTGCTTGAAGATGATGTGTTGGATCCATGAAACACTGTTACTTTTGTGAATGGCAAAGCAAAGTACTAGAGCAACATTCTCAAGAGATTTGAAGAATATCGTAATCCAAGCAAGAACTTCAGGTTTGAAAACACCTGATTTTTACATACGGTCAAGGTACAGCAGAATCTTTTGATCATTCTTTAGCAGCTTTGAGAACGTTGGACACAAAGTTAGTTTAAAAAGATGGCCTGAGTCGGTACAGAAAGTTCTGTAAGTGGTCTAGGTGACAAACACATAATACAGAGATGGTTGCATACTCTGGTGCTGACCTCTTATTGGAAGAAAACTGCATCACTTTGCAAAAAAACTTCAAAGAATCAGCTTACATTACGTGTGTGGCTCGGTTACTTGCCATTTGGTCTACCCCCAAAAAATAAAACGATATTCTGGGTGGCATATGATCAACAAAGACACCAAATGTGCCTTCGCAATCTCTGAAAACACAAAATCACGTGATTTGGTGTCTTGATTTTGTGTTTTCAGTGATAACGAAGGCAGATTTTGGGTCTTTGTTGATCATGTGACCCCCGGAATATCGTTTTATTTTCCAGGGGTAGACCAAACATCAAATAACCGAGCCGCACACGCCATGAATAAAACAGTAACTGGCATCAGAGGCTATTTTATTAGTAACATAAAGTCAAACAGCAACACATGGTTGACAAGCAGCTTAATTAATGTGAGTCCCCCTCAAAAAAAGTGAAAAGCCTACAGTTACCCTGACTTAGGGAGGAAAGCCATTCATCACTAACTCTCTCAAAAGTGATTACATGAGTTAGCGAGAGGAAGTTTTACAGCACAGTTTCTAACCAACTGGTTTTAAGTCGAGCCAGTCACAGCCTTTCTTCCAGTTGTGGCTCACTGGTTTGTTTTCCCTACGCCATTGCTTATGAATGCTAAGCACCTAAGCACAACTGCAGTAGGTTCCTTTTTTAAGTCTTCGGCATGACCTGACCAGGGCTCAAACTCTAGATCTACTGGCTGCAAGTCAGATGCTCTACACACTTGACCATGGAGCTGGTAACATGTCACCACTTACTAGGAGAATGAGTCCAGCACAAGAACAATTATGTATGAAATGTGGACAAAAGCACCACTTTGCTAAGAACAGTGCTACAGGACAAAATCTGATAAGAAAGTCGATACCATATCTTGGAACAGGTTTGTTGTTTTGGACAGGGTAACCCTGAATCTTGAAGTCTGCAATGATGACAATGACTTCTACACTAGTCCTGTCCTGAGAGATTCAACTGACCCCACTATAAATTCTCAACCTGATAAGAGAACCTCAGCTGGAAGGCAAAGTTAAGAGTAACCAGGCAATATATCACTTTTTAGAAGTGGAACTGAAAAGCTAACATTTGCTGTATGATATATATCTTGCACTGAATTTGTTGTAAGATGGTGTTAGCCAGAGAACTGAAATTACAGACATGAAACATTTGGCAAAAATTAAAATTTTGTTGCAGAGATAAAGACAGGAGAAATCTGTGTATAAATTGTGTGCATTAGAGAAAAAAAAAATACATCATTCTTGTTGATTCAAATCAAGATGTGGTAAATGTCCATTATTAGAAGGTCTTTGAAATACTTGACATCTGACATTTTTATTTATCAAAGGTAAAAAAATCCTAGTCTAGAACTGATGGCTACAGTTTTGTGTGGGCCAGCATTTTACAGGAAGTCATGAAACACAAAAAAGTGTTTCCTGACTGAAATCTGGCCCTAGAGCAGACAACCTCTGCAACAAATCGGCAAGACTCACAATCTGAATCGCAATATGTATGACAAAGGCTTACTGCTGTGTGACAGGCATCTCAAAAATGCAAAGTACTCCTCTGCCAAAAGCAGGTATCTGGTCATCCACCGGAAAAAGAGTTGGTTAAAAAAAGTTGATCACAATGCATTCCATTACACGAGAACATATAACAGGAATTGACCAAAGAATGGAAGATATTGCCAGTCATTACTGCGTCATGGTATGTAGAGATTGCCAAATGGGGTGTTTCAGAGCTCTGGCGTTTTCTATTCTTAGGGGAATCATTTTTAGTGAATTTTTCATGACTGTAACAGGACCAAATTACGAAATTTCAATTACTGTTATTTTGGCAAATCACTGAGAAAATTGTCGTAACTTTCCCAGACCTTGAAACAATTTTCCAATTTTTCAAGACTTTTCCCCATGATTACAGGCACCAGGTGGAAGATGAAAACAGTTACACTGACACTGATTATGACATCACTAATTAGAGTCAAAATGACCGCAAGAAAATTTGCCAGAAGAAATCTCATTAGTCTGTTTCTCAAAAAGCAGGCTCACAGAACATTTCAGCAAATATGGTATCTTTGTCTTCTCAAATACTGAACTTCACCTGCTGTCCATTTGGAATTAACCTTAGGACTCCACACTGACTCGTTCCTGAATACCTTCAATAGAATTACAAATTCCAGAAGAACTGTCATTTAGAATGATTCCAGAAAATGAAAATAACTTCAAAGGGGCAAAAGTGCTGAGGTGTTTCCTAACTAAAAGTTAGCCAGAAGGGGAAGATGGTCACAAAGAATAAGAGTTACCATCAAATTTCTTCATGAAATCTTCATACAATCCTATAATTAGCATAACACCCTTCACACAAACTTCGCTGGCATTAACCCCATGCAGAAAGGTGTTGCATCATTTGTGAAATATGCCCTGTTGTTTGTCTACTTACAATCAGTCATCATATTATGGTTGCTGAAATTACAAAAGCAATCATGTTATATTAATTGTGTCATTTCTGATTTTGTCTTACCAAGGATGGAACTCACTTAAGGTTTTGGACATGAGCTTTTATATGGGCTAGATGTAAATTCTGTTTACAAAATCATTGCCTTGCCCAAAATAGGGGCAGAAAAGGGGGTAAGCACATTGTGCCCTCAAAATGGATCTTGCTCTGTGCTAACAACTGTGTAGCTTAACCCTCTGATACATATGCTAATAAGTAACCTCAACTTATGGGGTAACCCTGCTTTTATTATCACTGTAACAAACTTGTCTGTATCTAGGCAGGCTATCAAAGGAGCACACTGAAAATAGGTAACTTGCATCTCCTTATCCTAGCATGTAAAATAAGATAAACACGTACTTTCTGATTAAAACACATTTAGAAAAACACATAGAAAGATATTGTTCTACTCATGTGGAAATTCCTGAGACTGGTTACTGTGGTAAAAGTCAAAATTAGGATGCAAGCAGACTTTACTCTTGAAATGCAATTATTCATCACCAGATAGCTCCAATTCTTCCAACCTATAGACCTATTTCCAAATAGCAATTACAAAGGATTGTGGGATAGAGTTTTGGTGTTTGTTATTTTTGTCAATGGCATTTTACTGTGGTGAAAATTGACGCACACCCAAACCTATATCCCACAATTCATTGTAATTGCTATTTGGAAATAGGTCTATTCACATCTAGCACCTCCCACAACTGTCTTGAACTCATTCTTACCCAGGCACAATACTGCTTTTTGCTTCATTTCAACATGCTGTGTTATGCCCGATACGGAATTCTCTAGTAAAAACGGCTGAGCAACGGTCTTTTGATGTAAAAAAAATACTGAGTCAAACACTGCAGTACTAGATAATGGCGCTTTGATCAAGTCCACCTGGTCACACTAGCTCATCTCTTATCAGATGTTGTTCTCATCAAGACAAAGGGCTGTTCTTTGGCAAATTGATGCAGCATAGATGCTAACTCATTGCCGAGTGAACTCTGGGCTAATTAAATAGGATCATGTAACTGATAGCATTTGCTTGATCAGAAAGTTTTGTGAAGACAAGAGGAAAGTGCAAACTCAGTGCCCTTCGGAGAGAACATGTCAGACAAGGCCTAGCACTCTCAGTACAAGAGCAATATGAGCTACTTTGCCTTTTTTTCAATTTGATGTTGATCAAAGAGCTGTGTCAATTGAGAATTTAAGTAGACTACTGGTAAAATTGTAGTTTGGGGTGAAGAATGACTGCCTTCATCTAATGATTCTGATCATACTTCTTTTCAGAATCACAAGGCTCTTATAACAGAATGGTAAACTAAACCCCTAAAGTTTATGATTAACAGTCAATTCATGAAAAAGCGTTCTGCATCACCAGAATAATTCACAAAACATTCACAAATAAAACATTCTTGTATAATTAAAACAAAGTGGAATTTTGGAAAGACAAGAATAAATGTAAGGCCTCTTCAATCAATACAACAGATAGTTAACTTGCTTAAGTCAAAGATTTAATACATAACAAGTTACAGGAGATTAAAAAAGCATTCATAAATCCTGGATAAATATTTCAGACAAACAAAATTTTCACCTGCCTTCTCTTTCAACTTGTTCTGTCTTCTCCCCCAGAGGAATTAAAGCCAATTAAGCAGATTTGTAAGAAAATATATCATTACAGACACAGTACCATATTTATTCCCTGATTTCCTTAAATTTTTATGTCATCTGAATACGGCAGCAATACACATTTCCACTCACATATAAGGTGCTTACATTCTAAAGCATCTCTAACAATGACTGGTACCTTGAAGATTCACTATATCCACTACCAAAATAATCCAGGAATAGTTTGGTATCCATCAGCACTTTTTTCTTTTTGCTAAAGTTATCTTACATCTGGAATGACATATGTTAAAGGATAACTTAGCTGCCAAAAAACTCCTTGAGAATTTCTGGAACATCAGCCTCTGCATAATTTTTCACTACAATATTGCTACCATTGTGAGCTCCACGCACCATAGCAGATAAAGCTGAAATTGGAAAACAAAGAGATAACTAAATGATAAAAGACTTACAGTATTTTTTGTGACTTTCATGTTTTGATATTCCCTCTGGAGTCTCCCCAGATTTCCAACCTTTTCCATCCATGTCCATAATAAGGCAGATTACAAGGCAGAGGTATGACAAAAATTTGCTGTGCTCTATATGCATAGCTGTTGCATTCCAATGGTGAAGCACCTACAGTGCCGTGCATCAAAGGATGACATCACAAGCACAACCTCCATATTGAATATTTTATCAAGTCTGTACTAGACCTACCACATGGGTATGAAATGAAAGTAAACCACCACTATTCTCCCTTCAGTGATTTTGACACAAATTATTGAGTCAATTTCAACTATGGCATAAACCTCCTCTCCCTAACTATTCTATGGCATGATACTCCATGCAAAATGACTATGCTGGCAGATATCAGTAGAACATACTGCAGCTGATAAATATTAAGGTTGGAGGGCTCTGGGCACACACAGGGTATCTAGATACATAGTATCTCACAGTGAAGCCTTAATTTTTATCCAAACCTGTGAAATTTGGTATAATTTGCGACAGTGGACTCAAACACAAAAATGTATCACAGTCATCTGACATAATACTGACATTCTACTACTTCTTTCTTAAATGCAAATCAGATCTGTGATTACAGATGCCAAGCATCCATTACATGGATATTTCCATGACAGAGTCATTGCCAGAAGTGGCAGAATGAGACCACAATCGCTTGCAACAAACAGATTTTGCCGACACATTTTTGCAACATGCCATCTCTGTACATCATGCAATTCACTCGCAATAATCATCATGCAAAACCCATAATTTTTTGATACTTTTTGTTCTATCGTGTTTGTATGAGTCTGTCTATGTATGTACCTATTTATGCATCAGTTTGTGTTTATGTTTATGTATCTATCTATCTGTTTGTACATACAGTATATCCATTTATCCATCCACAACATGATTCATCACAAACCAGTATATTACAGACAGAACTTACACTTGCCAGCAGTTGGACGATATAAACACAATATCCTCTTATTCATTGCAACAGCTCTTCCAATTTCATAACCTACTCCCAGTGATGTCTGAGTGACTTCAGCAACAACAACTGTAAACAAAAACAATTCAAAATTGAAAGATATGGTAAAAGATGTCATCATTTGCATTTTAACAATCTCTTTTCCATTCATGCTTTACTGATTCAATGTTGGAAAGCCTACACCTGCAACTGTTACTAGGAACAAATTACAAACATATATGTCTTTGTGGTTTCAAGTATGAAATGTTATTGCCTGTTTCATGCAACAATTTAGTAATGCAAACTAATAGGCATACTTGTAAGTCTACACCTGGCCTATTCCATGACAAATGAAATTTTTTGCATTTTTTCAACATTATAGAAATGAGTTAAGTTATATATCAAATTAAAGCTAAGACATTGAATTTTTAGAAACAAAATAAAAAATCATGTTTAAACTCATTTACATTAAGTTATGGTTCAGTGAACATTGGTCTAAGTGTTTTTTAAATCTATAATATGAAAAAAGTGGATTTTTTGTGTAATTTTTTTCAAAAACACAAAAAATATGTTCAGCAAAAATGTTATGGCATTTAAATAAGCATAAGTGGAAAAATTCATATTTGTATGAAAAAGTTTATTTTATCTATGCAAATTAGGTTTTGTGGTTATGTATTTAGAATTAAGGCATCTGATTAAGAGTCCGTCACACAAAAACATGTTTTTTTAGGTTTTCTCAAAAAGTTGAAAAAATTTTACCATTTAAATATACAGTCCTTTGATTCTATTAGTTTAACATATGATATCATGCTTTTGGTTATTTTCATTCAGCATAAGTGCATTAAAAAACACCTTGAAGATGTAAGAGTCCGTCATGATTTTATTTTTGTGTGTGTAGTCTCCTAATGTACCGGTTCTGCTACAAATTAGAGATCACTAATAATACTACTGCAGGCATATCAGCTTTGATTGTTAAAAGGCGCTTGGCCTATCTGTGGTAGAATCAGATAGTTAAAACATACACTGAAGTTCATATTTTCATCATGAAAGATTAATTCATTGTAGATATCAGCCAAGATACCACCCTCATTTGGTATACATTTGGCTCTTCTAGGGACTCTGTGTTGATGCTTTTAATACTCTACAACAATTAATTGCTAAAACTAAAAGAATATTCTACATTTCAAAATTGTTTATTAGATAATACTCATTAAAGCAACTACTCTCTCATTTTCAGCAACATAATACAGCAGCATCACCAGAAATCTTAAGGAAAAATCGACTTGAATTCAATGCATTTTTGTTAGGTTTCAAGCTAAGAGTCTGTCACTAAGAGTCCGTCACGCTGACTTTCTTTATATCATATTCAATATTTTTCATGAACTTAGCCTAAATTAAAAACCATTTTAGGTTCTCCCTTTCGAACAGTTATGAGCTTAATATAACCATAGAACCAAGTAACTTAGCTGAAAAACATCACAGGAATTGAACAAAATGTAAAATTCGAATTTTGTGCAATTTTTTTTTTAAGAGTCCGTCACAGCCAATTAAAAAATTAATAATTCATAATAATAAATATTCTTTCTCTATCAAACAATGTTTCATGATGAAATATGTTATCCAGAAGTGTTTCAGGTAGTAATCTGAGAATTTATGTGCTTTTGAAAGAAATAATATTACTTTGAAGTCATATTTTTACTTTCAATTAAGAGTCCGTCACGGTGGAATGTGCCACCTACTGATGATAGCAGGTGAACCAAACAATACATCTTTGACTTTGAGTGAAATTCAGAGATCTTTTTATTTATTCAAGCCCTTGAAAAAGGGTTGGGCCAAACATTTAAGTGTACCTTCAGTCAAAATTTTTTTAAAATATATTAATTAGAATGTAACACTAGTTTTAACTAACGGTAACACTCCCATCTTCATAGGACTTGAGGTACACTTTCATGCAGGCCTTGAGTTTCAGATTTTTCAGGTGTGTTACAAATCACTACCCTCAGAAAATTAAGGGGTGTGGTAGGCGTGCTGTTTCATTAAATTTAAATAGACTTATATGAGCTCTGAATCTTCACTCAGGTGTGCAATAAACACACTCCTCACAGTGATTTAAGGTGAGTGATGGTGTGCAACAAACACACTCCTCACAGTGATTTGAGGCAAGTGATGGTGTGCTATGACACTCACATGCCTCAAAATTCAAGGTCTGTTTCATGGTATTCAACATGTAAAGGTCTGCCTTTACTATGTAATGAACATTTCCTTTTTTTCTATTCAAGTCCTTGGTTTCATTTCTTTTTTCATTCAAGCCTTGAACGACAGTTACTCTATATGGCTTCAAAATTTGCCTGACCGACTAAATATTTTATCATCAAATGTAAATGTATTTGAATAGCCAGTTCTGACAGCGAATTCTAGATTGAGAGCCCATGTTACTCTGATCAAGACCCACATTTCCTCGTTGCAAAGCTTCATTGCTTCAAATGCTTTGGTTTTTAAGTATCCTACAATATCATGTCAAGTATAGTTGATATAGCAGGCACCCATATCAGCTCCATGTTAAACAGCACATATTACTATAATACACAAGTATTCTTCTTTCGCTCATATTAGAGGGGTGAAAATTCAAAAACTAAGCATTCTGTCTGGGAGAGATTGTTGACTTTTTAATCCTAACATGATTAAAAGATTTCATAATTCTAACCATTATACTGACTTGATTTCAAAACACATACATACTGGTTAAATACCTATGGAATCGATTTACTAAAGAGCGCTCCTCTCCAATTGATCAGTTTTGAGAGATCTGAGCAGACCATTTGGTGTTACTTCATAGGTAAAGCTGCAATCAGGTATATTTGTTTCTAACATGGCATCAGGTGGACCTACATATTATTTGCAGTTGCCCAAGTACAAAATATAAATTCATGATCTAAACCACTTTCTTCTATCCTTTTTCAACACACACACACACACACACACACACACACACACACACAAAAAGATGGTAATGTTAATTGCTGACTATGTACTGTACTTGTGAAGTAATATAGTAATTCAATACACAAAAACCAAGTAAACAACTTTTTAAGATTCATCATTTAACTTAAAGGGAAAATTCAGTCACCCTGATTTGGATTAGTGTAGTAGCTAGACCATCCTTCATCACAAAAAGGCCCTTGAGAATCATGTGACAATATTTTTCCACCAAATTGTGAAATTTTCAAGGAGTCATTCACTGCTTCTTCTACTCTAAAATATGCCATTTTTATGTCATGAACTACTATGAAGGGTACAGTACTTAAACGAGTTGTTGGAAGAAATTTGTAAAAAGTTAAGTTTTATTTTTGAGTGAGTCTGCCCTTTAAAATATTACTCTACCTCTATGTCCGTAACCAGCAGGCATTTCTATGTTCCTACTGCATGGTTAAGTGGTTAAAGCATCCGACTTGCAGATGGGATCTCCTGGCCAGGTAGCACCAAAATTCCAAAACCTTGAAAATGTCCTGCAATTGTGCTTGGTGTTCAGCAATAAGCAATGGAATAGGGAAAACACAGTGTGCCTCAAGTGGAAAAAAAAAGGCTGTGGCCAACCTCACTCAGTTCAACTGGGTAGAAATTAAGTCCCACCAATTAGGAACTGAGTCCAACAAGCCAAACCCAGCCCAACCCTGAACTGCCCAGCCTGACCTGACCAAACCCCCAGCCAGCTCGCCAGCCATCCAGTCCATTAGCCAGCCAGCCAAGCAAGCAACCAAACCAACTAATGCTAACTAGAGATTACCATAACTTATTTATTTACATGCAAAAAGATTAGATCCATATAAAGTGAGTTCTGTTTCCCAAAATTTTGGTTACATTTCACAAAATAAATAAAATCAAAAATTTACCATCTGATTTTTCAAGCCATTCCACATCTCTGTCATGAATTGTTTTATCTGGAATCTTTTCTGGAATGATAAATGATGGAATCACTGTTGATTAACATTCATGATTGACTTTTAAATAATACTTTCCAGTAACTTCACCAGAGTATCAAGCTTGTAGTTTTCAGGACCCTTAAGAGAAATTACACTTGTTTTTTTAGGGTATACCATGAATGATGATACTATTTTCAAAGTGTCAAATGTTCAACATCACCCAATAACCGTCCAGCCTTGAATTTAAAATTTTCCAGGGGTACTGCAAATCACACTGATCAGTAATCTAAAGATGGTAGATGTGTGGTTTTATTGAACCATACCAACTTTATATGAGTTTGCATTATTTATTGAGTGGTGTGGTGATGTGCACTTGCACCTGAATGCCTCAAAATTTAAGACCTAAATTCAATAAAAAATATCATGACTACAAGGCAGAGAGGATTTTGAGATTACCAGTCCTCATGTTTTATCAATTTCTTACTGTTTGGTCTCTCTCATAGCCTTCCTTTGTATCGTAATTACTAGTAGTCTTGTTTCCTAACCCCTAATCCTAAACCCCAACCTTAAACCTAACCCTAACCCTGATAGGTCCAGTCACTCCAGTAGGGGTACCAAAAACTGAAGTATATTACAAAAATGGCAATGTTGCTGTAGCTAAATACAGAACAATTTTTGCTAAAAGAATAATACAGTAAAGTTTTGCACTTTCTAAGAAATCCACAAAATAAGGAAACTATTGATGTTTCTGTTTAAATGACAAACTTTTCCCTGAAATGCACATCTCCTAAGAGTGGAGGAGGGAGCTGTATTGGCTAAATCTTGACCAATCAACAAAGACTAAGCCCTTCATACCTGTTTCTTCAAGACTGATGTAGCCTACATGTTCTGTCAGTACCTCACCATAGGCCTTCAATTGGTTGATGATTTTCATGTATAGGTCTGCATCCTGGCGACCTCCACGAATACTACCACAAAAGTAAATCTTCATCTTTTTTCTGTGAAGAGATTTGGACAGCATTATTTTATTGTCAGAATTGACAAATGGATCCAGGTGTTGGTAATATCAACTGCTGTGGATCATTTGGAGATCTAAGATAAAAATCTTCAAGGGGAAGTTTAAGCAAAAATTTTATTTTCATATGTGAAAGAGGAACAAAATCTACACAGTGTGGTGAAAGTTCCATTCAAATCGGACATGTATTTCTTGAGACATCAGTAAATGAAGTCAATAGATTTGTGTTCAACAGTGAATTTGAGGGCAGCAGAGCTTATATCACTTCATAACATTGACAAGGATTGCTTTGTTTCTCTCTGTTTTATCAGACTGCTGTGCTGACCTCGAAGTTAATAAAAGTATGACCTCCCTGTGGCGGATGCAAAGTTTGTAAAATTCTCATGCCACTTATGCAATCACATTTTATTAATACTTATGGGATTGTTGAGGAGAAAATCTAGTATGAAGTTCAAAGAAAAACAAAAGACTGCCCATTAATGTTGGGATGTGATGTCATATGCAGTGTTCCCTCTTAGAAATTAACCATTGAGTCAAAGTGACCAGTTTGGAAAATTTTAACTCAGTAGAACTGTTAACGGCATGGAACTGTGCACGTAAAGCCCTAGCCCCCAACGGGTGTGGTCCAGGGGGTGAAGCCCCCAAAAGCTCCTGAGTTTTAGGGGTTTTGAAGGCATAAAAAGACATGTTTCCAGGGGTGAAATGTCTTTTATCATGCTCCTGTATTTTTGTATGTTTATGCTAGGTGATGATAAAAAAGGAAATGAAAATGTTGGACAAAAGTACCAGAAAGCCAAAAGGCTTAGTGATTCCTTGCAGCTGAAATGTAAGGCCTTTTTTCACATTGACATTGCTTAACAATGTTTTTCAATTAACAGGGCTCCATAATGTGCCCACAAAGTACACATGCAAGACATCCAATCTTCCCTACATTGAGATCCCCCTTGCCCGTTGTGAACCCAAATGACATTTGACCTCCACCAAAAACTTCTGGGACCATGTATTCACTATGTGCCATCTACATGACAAGTTACAGCACCCTACAAGTGACCTTTCTTGAAAGACTGAGCAGGAAAGCTTCTCAGGCTTTGAACATGCTGACTTCAAATGAACTTTGACCTTTGGGAAAATCAATAGGGATCATCTACTCAATATGAACAATCCACACACTAAATATGAGCACAGTCACATGAACCGTTTTTGAGATATCTTGTTTAAGAAGTTTTGACCTTTTGACCTCTCATGACCCCAAATGACCTTTGACCTCCACCAAAAACAATAGGGATCATCTACTCAATATGGTCAATGCACACACCGAATATGAGATAAGTCACACTTACTCTTCTTGAGATACGGTGTTTAAAAGCAATTTCTCAGGAATTTACCTATTGACCTCTCGTGACCCCAGATGACCTTTGACCTCCATGAAAATCGATAAGGATCATCTACTCAATATGACCAACCCACACACCAAACATGAGCATAGTCACATGTACCGTTCCCGAGATATCGTGTTTACAAGGTTTTGACCTCTCGTGACCCCAAATGACCTTTGACGTCCACCAAAAACAATAGGGATCATCTACTCAATATGACCAACCCACACACCAAATATGAGGTTATTCACACTTACCCTTCTTGAGATATCGTGTTTACAAGTAAAGCATCACATACATACACACACACACACGCACGACATCACCATCGCATAGATTCTTTGGCCTACGGCAAGGAATCAATAACCAGAGGTTAGCAGAACTAAGTTGTCAAGCCCAAAACTTGGTTTTCTTGATTTAGACCTGTTGTACTTTCTGCACTGAATAATTTTCCCAGAATTTGCCAAATTTTATGAGAAAAGTTATTTTGTTTTGCACTTTTCAAAAATGGCATCTCTTTAGAGTCCTTTCAAGAATATATTTGAAAGTAACATAGAGTTGTACACTGTTCTTAGCAAGTTTTCAAACTAGAATGATGGCACTGGCAGTCTATTACTTTAAAAACTGTATTTTGCCTAGGTCCTACTCATTTTCAGCCCTGAGTTTAACTCAAATGTCTTCATGCGATTTAAGGAGAGAGTCTATGTAAACAGGACCTAGGCCTACTATTGGTCTTCCTTTGAAAACAGTACTCTGAACATAAGTGGTTGAATATACATAGGGGTTGGACAAGTGCGCAGCAATTTCAGCTAAAATGTAGAAAAGCGCGATTGTATTTAGCCTACACAAGGCGCAGTCACACAATCTTGCCACTGAACCCTTTATTTGCCGAAGTAACCTTACTGTTTAAAATAAGTTTCAATGCCGGTACCAAAGTCTCGTTCAGATTTATTTCTCTAATGTTTTCACACGCTTTCTTCCTCGCAACTTATCACTCAAAAGGTTAGAATATTGCTGCAGAAAATACCTACAGAATGCAGTACATCTGTACTGTATGTCGTTTATAGATATCACAACTTTTTAATAGACTACCTGCTGAAAGTTTGGAAAGATAAAGTTGCAGCTCGAGATTCATCTAGCAATTGCCCTGCACGCTCCTGGCAAAAGCCTCCCACCCTCCCTCATAATTACGCAGCATCTCCATAGCATACTGTCTGCCTGCATGTTCACACATATGAATGTACCTACAGAGTCACGATCAATGCAGTGCTATGCTTTACTTGCAGTCTCACGTAAATCCAGGTTAGCCATACGCACTGCATGCTGGCATTTCGTAGTAGACTGTGTACGTGCAAATCGTTGAAACGACGTAATTTCGGGAATTTCCTTAACACAATTAACTCAAGGATAAGTCACATTGGCTTAACCATCTAAAAGTTGGCTGGAAAAACATTCACAAGAACAGCCTGCTGGTAATATTTCTATTCCTTAACCTTATGAAAATCATTTCAAGAATGAAAGGAAAGGGTTATTTCCCTAACATAACATAGAAATGCGATCGTGAAAGTCTCGATCTATTTTGCTGTGTCAGCTATTCATTGTCATATTCGCTGTCAGTGTGTCTTGACAGCTCTACAACTAACGTTAACTTAGCGCTACCTGCACTACCCAGGCTATAACTAATTATAACGAATAAAATCTGCAAGCGTAAGTAAATGATCGTTAATTTCAAATAATATTAATTGACCTTCAAGCTTCGCATACCGTTGCATTAGTTGAAATGTGTTCGTTATATTTGGTGCATGTCGACGTACTTTTTGCCGTTTAAACGGTATCGATTTGGGTAGAACCCTCTTTTTTATTTTTCACCACCAACATCAGTGCGTCAAAGAGATGTCATTGCGTCAAAATCGTGTCATAGCGGCTTAGCGGAAACACTGATCATATGTGTCTGCCACAAAGTAACTTTTTGTTGAAAAAGTGAAAACTTTACGTGTTCACATCTAAGCTATGTAGGCTACAGCACTTCCGTTTGGGGCTTAGGATAAGCAACGAAGTAGGCCTAGGGCCTAGGGAAAACAAGCCCGACTAAACCAATTGGTTAGCAACTGTGCCGTAAAACTGCATCAACCGAATCGACTAACTGATTTCCCTGAACAAATTCCAATTGTGCACTGTATGTTCGTTTGATGTAGCCTACATGCACACACCTAGCCTAGCTACGTTTATAGAGACCCCTCCTGAGTCTTAGGAATGTAACGTGTCCTAAGACAGCGGTTTTGGTGTATTTACTGGGGTCCTTAATATTCCTTATTCAGGGGAGGGGTGAGGCTTTGCCGGAACTTAGGGTAAAACAGTAAATAAGAGAATTACACGGTGTCTTGCGTGCCTAACGAGTGCATATAGCCTATTTCTCGACTGTGTCTTGGTGGAAGCCCAGCACCAGAATGCCAGCTGGTGATCACTATTACAAAACGATCAACTAACTACAACTCATTTACATAAATCACAGAAACATCATACACATACACAGGTGTCTAAACAAACATAACGTGCAAATTAGGTAACTTAGAATAACCGTACATAGGTCACACACATCCTTACACTAGCATGAGGCCTAGGCCTAGTAGTATTAGCCCTAGTACTAGTAGCCTGGCATGGTAACTTAGGCCCTGAATGATTGTTGTTTAGGCTAGCTAAACACAAACTTACTTAGTCCAACTCCGAACTTAGTAATGATTTAACCTAAGACCTAACTATGGTAAGGTCAGGGGTAGGCCTAGCCTTGGCTAAGAACCTAGCCTAGGCCTAGGCCCTAGGCTATAATTTATACTAGTACAAACGTAGCCTAGCCTAGGTTTAAGTTAAATTAATGTCAGTTAAGTTACAAAGTTCCAACTTCACAAACCGAAATCAGTCGAGAGGATCCAACAGAGTGAACTGGATGATGCCGACTGTGAAGATGACTTATGTACAAGTCGAAAGTTAAGAAGGTTAGAACCCTTGAAGTACAAACGAGCGGGGAGTGACGTTAATAGTTTGTTACACTGTCTATCTGCCGCTTTGCTTAATTCCCGCGTTCGTACCGTAAATAGTTCATTCACTTCCGGTTAGCTGTGTGTGTCATCATTGCGACCGCCGTTATTCAAAAGCATTTGAACATGGCCACAGCAGGTTATAAGGAGATCCACGCTCGGAAAATAGAGTTGACTGGCCGAATAACTTCCGATGTTAGATGTAATCTTGTTAAGGATATTGTAAAATTTATTTTGTATCATCGTGAACAAATTCCTCTACCGTTTGAGCAACTTAAATATTACTTTGAGAGAGAGGTAAGATGTCTTTTTCGTTGAAGTGGTACCAATGTAAAGAGTACAGGGTAGTGGTATAGCCAAGCTAGGCTAAGGTTTGTCAGCTGTGTTGCGTTGCAGTAAGGTTGTAATACTAGCCTAGTACTACGTTAGTTACGCTAGTCATGGCAGCATGAGCTGTGAGGCTACCACTGCAAAGTACTAACCACTATCTTACCCAACTGACTTTAGGTCAAATATCAAAAAGGTTCATTAGAAAGGATAGGATGGCTTATATTAGTCCTCAGAAAAGGACAGTTCGTTTGCTATACACACTATACACAGTCCTTACTCCAACTGTTTTAACAAGCGGAATGATGGGTGGAAGTTTTTAACGT
Source organism: Holothuria scabra (assembly GCA_037179385.1). NCBI lineage: Eukaryota > Metazoa > Echinodermata > Holothuroidea > Aspidochirotida > Holothuriidae > Holothuria > Holothuria scabra. The sequence goes on from CM074180.1 coordinate 21,002,870, forward strand.
TGAAATTAACTTTCTTCTGTCAGCAAATTTTTGACCTAAAGCACTCATTTAATGCCATAACTATCAGGCTTGGGGCGATTTCATCTCAATGTAATCGATTACGATTGCGATTACGTCATATTTTACGATTGCGATTATGATTACGATTACAGCTAAAATTGAAAGTAATTGACTACAATTGCAATTACATTGCAATGAATTCATGATTGCAATCGTGATTACATTTTCTTTCCACATAAACAATGCAGTAGGCAAAACAATCCAGTGCCCACAACTGGAAAAAAGGACATGGACATTGCTCTAGATAAGCCCGGACAGAACAAAGTCCTCCGAAAGTAGAGATTATTGAACCCATGGACTTCTCACTCATTTTAAGCTGGAACATCCAAGAAAGAGGGACAATTAAATTTTGTCATTCCAACAGAAGAATCAAGCACTGAAAAGATTGTTTAGTAACTTAACTGCTGTCCGCCCCAGTTTTTACGACCCCATCGGCAAAATAATGCCGGTGAGTTACGGTGAGAACTTTACTTCTTTGTTCAATTCAGCTTCAATGTAATCAGAAATGAAACCGTGATTGGGATTACTTTGCCATTGTAATCGATTACTACAAGTCTTAAAGGCACAACCAAACCTTTTTTGATCACTGAAATCTTCTGGTTCTGGTTCTGGTTGGATACTACAAACAGTTCTCCCCAAACGGGATATACGGTTGTAGGTTGGAAACGGCTAGCAGACAAGGCAATAAGATCGGATTAATAGATTCAGATCTCCTCAAAGATGTCAAGTTCAGTTTGCAAATTTGATTTCTAAAAGTTTCAATAGATGGGGAGTCCATTATGGATTAGGGTAAGCAATTCCACTCTGCCACTGTCCTAGGAATAAAAGAGAACTTATAACGGTCCTTTTTGACAGCAGGGTGATAAAAGGGGATGGAAGAAGACTTGAAGTGGAGATTCCATTATTGTCGTGCTTAAAATTATGTCCGTTTAGATCAATGGCAACTAAGTGATGGAGAGACTTGTACAGTAAGTTCAACCTAGCACTGATCCTGCATTCCTCCAAAGTAGGCCAATTTAAGTCAGCAAGCATTGATGAAACACTGCTTTTATGCCCTTGGTCTTTACAGAAAAATCTGGCAGCTCTGCCTTGCACTGCTTCAAGCTTGTTTATATGCCCCTGATGGTAAGGATCCCAAATACTTGAGCAGTACTCCAACCTTGGTCTAACAGGGGATTTATAAGCAGCTTCCTTAACTTTTGGGGAACAACTGTACAGGTTACGACGTAACAAGCCAAGGACTCTGTTTGCTTTGGAAGTTATTCCGTTAATGTGATCGGCCCAGCATAATTTACTGTTAATATCCACTCTTAGATAGGTATGGTTGGGAACTGTTTGTAGAACACTATTGTTCATTTTATACGCAGTTAATAGAGGTTTCTTCTTATGAGTAACATGCATAGCAAAGCACTTAGAAACATTAAATTTCATTTGCCATTTAGATTCCCATTTGCAGAGACTATTTATATCATTTTGTAGCGAGATACTATCTTCCATTGAAGTAATTTCGCGATACAGGATACAATCATCATGAGGGACTCCAGAGGTAACAGCTATAGATGAAGATGTAGCACCGTCAAGAACTACTTGTTGCGTCCTTTGAGTGAGAAAGTTCTGAATCCAAGTGTGAAGAATGCCCGAAATACCAAAATGCTCTAACTTCAACAACAGTCTTTGGTGTGGGACTAGGTCAAAAGCTTTGCTGAAATCCATAATTATGACTTCAGCCTGACCTTGTTTATCTAAAAATTTGGCAAGGTTGGGTTTCATAGGAGCGACCCTTGCGGAAGCCATGCTGCTCATTTTTGGTTCCTTGTGTAACAAAGGAACCTATGCAGTCACCTTGGCGTATGTATGTGTGTGTGTGTATGTGTGTGTGTGTGTGTATGTGACAGATTGGAATGCGAGGTATGTGGTGCGATAACTCAATAACCGAGTGATCAATTTTTTTCAAACTTGGTATGTATGTAGATGTTGTGGAGTAGATGTGCCCTATCGTTTTTGGTGGAGGTCAAAGGTCACTGGTGATCATCAGAGGCCAAAAACTGAATTTCTGTTAGTAGCTGTAACTCAGTATCCGTTGTTCAAGCAGTGGCATCATTTTAGGATAAGTTAGATTGGTAGGAGGTGAAAATGTTGGTAAATTAACCAAAATAATTGGAAAGGGTCAAAAGGTCAAAAAGTAATGTTTTATTGATATCTTGCCACTGAAACATTTTAGAGGGGTGGTGTAATGGAGATTTGTGTTCGTCTAAGTGAAATGCACGTGATGACCCCCCTTGACCTCACTTGACCTCATTTGACCTTTTGACCTTTGTGACTTTTTTGTGACGTCAAGATTTGACTTGATCAGACGAACCAAAATGCTATTACACTACCCTCCTACAATGTTCTTTACTTGAGTTACTGACATTTAAATGACAGGCTAGTGTGTACATGTAGGTCATATGTAGGCCTATTGCAATGCCAGGTATGCGGTGCAATTACTCAATAACCAAGTAACATGGTGGAAATAATGGAAAGTTGTGTTCGTCTAAGTAAAGTGCACGTGAAGACTCTTTGGGTCTTTGTTCAATTGGTTTAAAAGTCCAGCTGAAGTTTAATGCCTTTAGACAAATGCAATGTATAAAAGAAAAGAAGAATTATAACCCCCTCTCAGTCTAAAAGCAGTTTAGTTAACAATCAGGACAGTAATGCAATTATTATTAAAAACAACCTTTTCCTCACATACAGTATTGAATAAAGTTATTCACAGTGCAAGCTAAGATTCCAATTTCAATAGTAAAATATGAAAGCAGTTTCTCTTCTTTACCTCTGCTTTTACCCTAGGGACTACAATGCTGTTTCTAACACCCTCTTTAGGTTAAAAGGTCAAGTTGAAAGTCATTTATTAGATTCTACAGAGCTATGTTTGTTTCTTGGTCTTCTAGCCAAATTGTGAAGAAGAAATTGGTGGTAATAAATCACTATCGGGCTGCCTTTAGTAGCAGAATTGTGGGCTTTTCCTTATTTTTGCTTTTCAGGCAAACACATTGGGTAGTCTAAAGGACAACCATGACATAATTTCTAGTCATCCATCATAAATTTTGGTGGTCAGGCATGACCAGATGACTGTTAAATTTCTTTGGTGCAGAAGAGACTGTGTTTATTTAAAATCAGTTTTGATCTACTTTGACTGTATTTGACCTTTGTGACTTCTTTTTAAGGTCTGGATTTGAATTGTTGAGATTGACCAAAAAGGCAATTAACTAACCTCCTATACTACCCCAAACTCAAGTAAATGACATTTTAGTGAAAGGTGATGAATGTATTTGTCGCATGGAAGTGGGCAGTGTGCAGTGTGATAATTTGAAAAGTTTAGTGTTCCATTTCTCTCAAACGGCAAGTGCTTGTATGATTTTGAAATTTAATGTGCCCCTATGTTTTTGGGTGATGGCCAAAAGTCATTGGGGTTAAAGGTGCAAATTATGCCTTACCTTGGGACTACCTTAATACAATATCATCTTTAATGCAAGGAACCATAGTGCCCTTGGGCTCTTGTTAAGGATGTTGTTTTTCCAGATGAGACAGGATACTAGTAAAAATAACATGTTCAAGAAGCTTGCACAGAATCGATGTTAGTGAAACAGGTCTGTAATTTGCTCGGGGGGGAGCAGTTACCTTTTTTAAAAATTGGAGAAACATTGGCCCTCTTCCAATCTTCTGGTAAATCTCCTGTGTCAAATTGTCAATAGACTTTTGGAAAATTTGTTGTAACAAAGGGGCAACATTCTTGGCACACCCTTGTAAATTTTTGGGGGTTAAACCATCCGGTCCCGGTGCTTTCTGAGGGTATAAAACCTCCAGGAGCTTTAGGACACCTTGGGTAGAGACTTCTATTCTTGGCATGGCTTGAGTACAAGGACTGGCTATCTCAGGCATCCTGTCACAGTTTTCAGTGGAGAATACAGACTGAAACTGGTTATTCAGGGCATTAGCTTTATCAATAGCCGAGATAGCAATATTGAAAGGGTGTAAACTTTGGAATGAAATCACCAACTTTTTCGCGCAGTAGAATTTTCTTACTTTACTATTTGACTTTGGAACTTTGTTTACAACAATAAAATAATGAGTGTAACTGTTACATCAATGTGGGAAACTTGCACAGTGGACTTACCATAGGGACTTAGACTAAACGGCAAACTCTACCATTCTTAGTGACGTCACAATAATATGCATGAGCGTTCTAATGTAAACAAATATTTCAAATGCTACAGTAAATTTTCGGTAGTTGCAAGGTTGATATTTTTATTCCAAATTTTCGCACCTTGTAGAGGTTTCAAGTCATCAAAAATAGTTGCAATAGTTGAACAGGATTTGGAAAAGGTAATTTCTGATAGCAAATTAACATTTTAGGTCCTGCCTTTGCTCCAAAAAAACAAAAATAATTTAGACCCAACGTAGTACTGTCGAAGACCAGCAACTGTGGAATCACAGGAGTAAGGACTATGTATAGGGAGCAATTATGCAACCGTCCGTACATAGTCCTTTACTGAGGACTAGGCTTATATAAAAGTGTAATTGTAATTTACTGGTTGTGTTACAGGTGTTTGGGTGAGACTTTTATAAAGGCCCAGCAAAAACTTCTGGTTCTGTTCTTGGCCCACTTCTTTTCTTAATTTTCATAAATGATATTAAGCTCTGTAGGAAGGTTGGGGATAAGGATGATTCCTTATTGCTTTAGAATGATCTGATCCTCCCCCCCCCCCCTCCTTCCCCCAACAAATAAAAAATAAAGACTCACTTAATTTGGTTGAGGTTTAAAGATGGGGGAAAATAATGGAATTTGTGTGGCTAAATTGAGAAAATGCTAGATTTATTAAGAATTTAAGACTTATTATTAAGATGAAGGAGTTCCAACCATATGGCCTAAATATATCAGGGCAAAACAAGGGAATTTTACAAAATATTTGAAGACTGCAGTGGTGGTGGTAATTGTAAATTTATGCAAATCCTCTTTTTCTTTCTCAGGAAAACATCAAGAAAGGAAGTGAAGCAAGGAAGCTAAGTCAACTGTTGGATTCTGTTCAAGAACTTTGCAGTAATCTTGACCTTCTTTTCCAAACTACCACTGATGTTGGACAAATCCTGATCTTACTTGGTCCCACTATTGCCACACCTAAAGAAATATTTGAGATTCAGTTCACACCAAATTTATTGGTGGGGCCTTTAAAGGAAGTACCATCAGGTAAAATGTGTAGCAGACTGCTGCACAAGAGTTTGGTCACATACAATACCCTGATTGACATTAACCCACCATCTTTGACCTCCATGCATGTATTATACCAGGGTCAAAGGACAGCAGACACTCAGTGGTTCAGACCAAAACACAACTTTAAGGTTCCGAAACGAGGCCAGCACTTCACATTTCAAATTGAGAGTAAGCAGCCCAAGAGTATTAAAGAGCCGTGTCAGCCAATCAGAAGTGATGTAGAAGGAATTGAATGTGAGAGTTTAGAAAAAGAACAAAATAGCATTAATATACAAGAAGGGAAACATTCAGATAAAGATTTCCTCTGGTTCATGGCTCCAACAGTAATAAAGGGGGTTAAAGATACCGTTCTATGTATACCTCAACAAGGAGAATTTTGGGTGCAATAACTATATGCTCATTTTTCAGTGTGTTGAGATGCTATGCAATTTTGGAATTATTATTAGGTAGAGTTTTTATCCCAAATCTATCATGTGAAATGCAATAATAGTTGAAATTAAGTTTTTAACATGTTCTTTTGAAATTTTTTAGAGAGATGAATATTCTTAAGTTGTTAAGAAAAACAGGGGTTCAAAAAAATGGGGAATTTTCCTCCAAAACCATTTCCTTGATGATAACACTTCTCTAAACATTTTGGAACCTTACTGTATGTTCAACTGATATGCCATGACCGTTCTGAGGCAGAGCATATATAAAGGCAGTTCTTGTAAAATAATTACTTTTGAAGTTCCTTGAGGTTCATTTTTTCTGTCTTGGTAATTTATATTTCAGTCAACCATATTATTGTTCCACCTAGGAATAGATTTTATTTTGGACAGTGATACTTTTGATTAGTTAGGCTTTATAGCCTAGTTTCTAAAAAATTGGTTTTTAAGTCGGAATGAACAGTCTTTTTTCCAGTTGAAGCTTCCTGGCATGTTTTCCATACTCTTATGCTGAGCACCAAGCACAATGGCAGTAGGTTTCATTTTTAAAGTCTTCGGTATGACCTGGCCAGCAATGGAATTCCGGTCCTCACAGTTGCAAGTCAGATGATCTAACCACATGACCATGCAGTTGGTTGTGATATTTTTGGAAGTAATGTTCTAAGTTTATAACTATATCTACACAGAGCCTCTACCCCACTCGTTTTATCTTTACCTGTGTATGCTGTTTCCATGGGTGGGGGGGGGGGGTATGTGAATTCTTTCCTACTTTTATCATGTAAGCTAGCATTTTTACATTTTGTAAACTTTTCCCTCCACACATTTCTAACATTTGCAATTGACATGGCTAAAGGATGAGAGCAGTTGCCAGAATTATTTCAAGGCAACAGCTCAAGCTTACAAATTTCCTTCTAAGTACATTTCATGATATTTCAAGACAGATATAAGGCATATTGAGAGTAATTCAACAGTCAGTATCTCCATGCAAATTTCAAAATTGTGTGAAAAATTCTGTCACATGATTTGCAAGCACCATTCATGAAGCAGGATAGTCTGTTATACTAGTCCAAATTGGTGTGTCTGCAATTTCCCTTTAAATGTTTTCAAATAACCAGTAATTCTATTTTTGTTCCAAAAGCTAGGCTACATAGCCTTATTTTCTTCATGGAATTTTGGTCCTTCTTTGTTCAGTAAAATTGCTCTTTGGGGTTCATGTCCACAGACCTTTTAATGTAGCATCCATTCCAGGAGTAACAAAACTACACACTAAATTTCCCAGCTGAATATCGTTGCATTAACTAGGCAAGTCATTGCATCAAAATATTATCAAACATGCCAATGGAATCAGTGTATTTCACACTACATTAATTTTGTGTGTAGATGATATAAAATTCAGTGTGGATGTAAAGTGATAGTAAGAGAATGCATTGGAAATAAATTGCAACTTGCAGGCAGGTTCCAAAGCCTTTTGATTGAAAGTTGCTTAGTTGCAGGCAAATGAGCACTTGTTTAAAAATGTTGTACTGAACCTTCTGAAACAACATGACCCTGTTTACTTTCTACTGGAAATACTTTTTGGACAACATCAAATGTGAATATGTTTGAAGTGTAACCTACATGTAGCACCAAAACAATGAAGATTTTCAGCTGTGGTGTAAGTGAAAGTACATCTTGGAAGAATTATGTAATATTAAACAATCCACTTTTGTTTCATGGAAAGACAATCCTATGTCTTCAAGATGGCCTGATGTGTTTGTGACACATAACTAATTAATATGATTTCTCAAGAAGGAAAAGTGTAGTTGCAGTTCTTAAACTTGGTACATGGATGCATTGTATTGAAAGGGAAAATTCTTTTGCTATTTGAGGAGGTCAAAGGTCACCAGGGGGCCATTCCACAAAGAGTTATGCACAATCTTAAGTTTGATTCACCATACTTAAGCCAACAGTAAATCATACTTAAGATGGGGGGTTACTCTTTGTGGAATGGGCACCAGGTGTTAAACTCAGAAAACCTTAACATCGTTCACAATATCTCAAGATAGGTAATTTAGATAGATTTATAACAGGTACGGGAGTGTGTAATGGTTAGAAGATTTTTGAAGCTCATCTGGAAAAACTGAGAATGAAACTGAAAACCATGTTGAAATGAATATTTTGAGATAGGAAGAGTTTACATGTTTTACGTGGATGCTTCATGGTAGAGGAGTAGGACCACATATTTTTGTCTGAGGTTAACGGTTGCTTGTAGTGCCCAAGGGTCAAACTTTGAAAACTTTGTTAAAAGAAGGGTTTAAGGTTACATTAAGTTCTGATAATGTTGAAGTGGTACTTATTCTGAGCAAGTAAGCATTTTGGTGAATTTTGCTTTGAAATCTGATGTGCTTTTATCAAGATATGAGTAGGTAAAGTTGTCATATTTTCAACAAAAAGGAACTTGAAGCAAGCACATATCACATCATATCCTCACAATAATGGACAGTTTTTTGTTTTCTTAAAGCTTTACAGCCAACTTTCTCCTAAACAATCCCATACAATCAGAATATGATTGCATAAGTGGCTTGAAAACTTTGCAAACATTGCATTCTTGGCAGGGAGGTCCTATTCAACTTCTAGGTCAACACAACAGTCTGAAAAAACAAAGGATATCAAAGCATTCCTTGTCAATTTGAGGAAGTGCTATATCCTCTGCTGCCCTGAAGCTCACTTTGGAACAAAACTCTAGTAATTTCAGTGCTAATATCTTGGAAAGTATGTTCCAGCTTTGAATGAAAGTTTCACCAATTGGTGAGATTTTGTTCTTCTTTCATGTATGAATATTAAATTCTTGCTTTACCTTTAATCATAATTTTGTGATGAAGAAAATTCATAAGAATTTTGTTTTTTCTGTGGAAGTGATAAAATGCTCAAACTTTCAAATGTAGAATGTTGATGGAAAGCTTTGAAATACAATTTATAAAGAACAAATGTGTACAGAGGAAAATTATGAACATTTTGGTACCTTGAAAGACTTGTTTGAAGTTTCTAATTATGTATGTTTAGTATAACTGGTACAAATACATAAGAATTGTAAAGTGTGTAACAATATTGTTTCATTTGTTGTCAGCTTTTGACCCTTGGTGAAGCATGACTTTCCATTTTTCTCACAATAATGGCCGAATCTAATTAACCACAAACAGTTCCAATAATCCCCAACATATTTTACTTCTAGCCTTTGCGAAAGTAGTATTATCTCTCTCATGCAGACACAATCTCAGTTCCTTGCTTGCATACACCTGGTCAACAAGGTAATAATGTGTAATCACTCCGTCCATGCTGTGTATGTGAGCTGCTCTACATCTTTTGACTGTATGTCAATCGAAGAGCAAGAACCAACTGATGATGCCTTTCTTTCTTTTTAATTAAGCTAAAATTACCCTGTAGGACATGCTTGTGCATAAATTTGAATTGTTCCATTTGCTCAGTTATACATCTAAAAGCATGGATGGGTCAAACATTTTATATTCTGAAAATCTCAACAGCAGGAAGCAGACTTGCCTTCATAGCAGGTGTCAAGTTTGTTTTCCGCTATTGACAAACTTGGTGAATCTGCTTTGATAAAAAGTGCAGCATGCACATCCACCAAGCAGACAACACGTAGATTTACAATAAGAAAATGCAGTCACCCCAGCTTGAAGAGAAGCACTTGACTGTCCTGTTTCATAATTGGCTCTTGAAAGTCATGTGACAATATTTTTTCTCCTCAAATGTGAAATTTACCATTAGTAACTGCCTTGGTTTACTTTGAACATGCAATCTTAAAATATTGTGGAAGATACTTTGAAGAGAAATAAAAAGAAAATAGTGAGATTTTGACATTGCTCTAAAGTAAGTTTGAGGGGACTGCTCTGGCCCTTTAAATTTCTTTTTTGTAACTTTGCTTTTTAATCTTTGGATTGAAAGGTGGCTGATTACCCAGGCAGACTTGTTAAACTGTGTATATTAAGAGGAATATCTTTCATAATTTGGAGTTTTTGCAAAAATATATTTTTGTCAGAAATTAAAGCTTGATCTAGTCTTGTTGATTACTGGCATACGTGTTACAATTTTTACACTATATGATCATTTAATGCTAATTTTTTTTAATAAATACCAAGAATACCTCAAGCTTTGTTTGATTCCAAATTCCTTGTAACCTAAATTATCAGTTGTAATTTGGTTTTGTTACCTGCAAATTTTTTATGGCCACAATGAAATATGACCTCCTTTCACATCATTTTATTCATTTAATTGTCAGCTCTTTATTTGTTCTGAGACAAAAATAAGTCAAGCATTACTAGAATATACATTTAACAGGTGGGACAATGAATCTTATTCATCTGACTCTGCCCATTGTCACATCTTGTCACATTGCCAAGGTATTTAATGTTGGCATTAAGTCACCCATATGTTGAAACAGTCCAATGCACCAAAATTCATGAAGTTCTTATACTACAACTGTTAACGTGCTTTTGTTTCCTTTTGAAATGAGAAATGTTTGTATGACCTTGGATACTTCCTGTCTTGTTTCAACATAGGGAGGTTTTCTACACTCAAGTCACCCCATACCAGTAAGAATGTGATCACACTTAGCATCTTTGCATATATTTAAATTTTCCAAAAGCTTGGGTATTTAAGTTGGACCACATGAAGTCACATTTCTTGCTTTGTGATAGTTTTTCTTTTTGAATATCAAACATTTTTAGTTATACCGTTAGTGCAAGACCAATATAGCACAAATATATGTGCCTGTTCCTGATCAAAATGGGGTTTTACCATGGTTCTGTTAGTCACATCATCTATAGAGCTTGTTTTTCAAATTATTTAGATTGCCCCAAAGGAAGCTATTTCATTGGGAGATGTGTAATCCCCCCCCCCCTCCCCCAGCTTCAAACAATCCCTCTTTTAAAAAATGTTCCTATTGACTTTCACTCTTCCACACAGTACCATTTGCCACAAATCATTAATCAAAAATATTACACAAGACTGAATTTGTATGATGAACTCACGATTGCTTTATTGTGGTGGCATTTGAATTGTTTAACACGAACAAAAATTAACATTTGGTCACTAATAATGATTATACAACATAGACTGGATTGGTGCAACAAATGTTCTTCATTTGCAGGTAAGGCATTTATGAAACTTTTCCACACCCAATGACATGAAGCAATGTTGTGCAAATATATATCTTCGATTTTGCAACATTTCTACCAGCTGAAGGCCTGACTGACCAACTTTATGAGCAAAAGTATTGAGATATGATCAAAACCTCATTGTAGAACGTTGAACCTGGTGATTGCAATCCTTTCTAATTACTTATTCAGAAGTAAGCAATTTCAGAAAAATATTTTTTTATGAGAACTGTACCTCTTGCAAATTGCCTTTTTCTGAACACAATTCCAATGGTGTACATAAAAAATGCATGGTTTGATTGCTCTTTAAATATAAACACTTTATACCTGAACGATATATTCACATTTATGATGTTGAGGAATTTGTTAACTCTCATCTGCATAACCTTGGGCCCATGGGCGTCCGCAGAAAAAAAGTCAGAGGGGGGGCAAAATTTCTAGGGAGGGGCAAAACCTCCAAGTGACCATGAATTGACACAAAGCATGCAAAAATTTCAGCCCAAAATGCCTCCCAGATCGCCGGAAATGGCATTTCTAAAGCCTGTTTTTCTCATAGAAACTTGGAAAACACGTTTTATTCAGATTTTTGCTTTGATTTTTATACGTTTTTTTAAATTTTTGATTTTCCAGGGGGGGACCAAGTGCCCCCCCTTGCCCATACCTGCGGACGCCCATGCTTGGGCCTGAAATTTGAGAACTCATCCTTTTCCCTCATTTGTGACCAGGGCCCTTTTTCCAGAGGACTACAGTCCATCATAAATTTGATTTTAATTGAACTGTTACATAATGCATAAAATGCACAATTGAATGCAATTCCTGTTTAAGATCTGTCCTAAAATGGATAAATCAGTGGAACAAAGACCATGGCAAACACCATGTAATATGCTGAAGCTATCTCTAGGCAATTCTAGAGTTGGTTAGTTAAACAGAGTTTTATTGGCCCAGTTTCCAACCAATTGGTTCATGTCAAGCTGACCACAGCCTTTTTTCCAGTTAGGGCTCACTGGCTTGTTTTCCCTACTCCATGACCCACCTAGGACTGGTACTCCCAACCTCCAGACTGCAAGTCTGATGCTCTAACCACTTGACCATATAGTCAGTCAGGCAATTGTAGAGAGTCATGCAGAAGCCATGCACTCCTTGCTTTCCAAAGTACTGGCTTTTGGTTTTATTTTAAAGAAGAACCACGAAAGAATATTTATGCAGCAAGAACTTTCATCTCCATATATTGAAAAGCATTTCAAATGGCTAATCATACAAAAATACTGGTGTCCATTGCATCAACTCAACAGTAATATCTATTGTTACATTTGACAATTTATCTCAGCAAAACTATTACCCACTGCAACAGTTTTGGATGTTGGTTATTGTACAGTTTGAAACAAATTATTCACCACTTGTACAACATTAAAATCATTTAAGTGAAATATTGTCTTTAAGAAAAACAAAGTACTCCAACCACAATTGAAATATTTATTGAAGTTTTCAGTAAACTGTTTGCAACATTTTTGCCAAAGGGAACATTACCAACAAACCTAAGCAGAAAATGAGAGCATTCATCTGGAGTTCATTTCCCATAAGCTACTGTAAGACACAGTTATTTTCATTCCTGTTTATTTCTATTTGCTTATTTTTTCTATTTATTTCTATTTACTTTTCTATTTACTTCTGTTTACTTTTTTATAGTGCATCTTCTTTTTCATTACACCCAAAAAAAATTTCAGTTCACTTTTTAGGACTACAAAGAGTTTCTTCAAAGCTATTAAATATAGCTCTACAGTAAGTACTAAAATATTTTATTTCTGAGTATTGCACAGAAATATTGTTATAATACACAAGTTAATTATCTCTATATATTATTTACATTGATTGATTAGTACAACATTAAGTACACAAATTCTTGTACAAAACAAAAGCATCTCCACAAAGAGGGTTACAAAATAGATAACAAAAACACTACAAACATCTATGATGACAATTATTGACAAGAAAATGGTTTCCTACAGAAGATCAAAAAGTTGCAAAAAAAATGAAAGCTGCATTGTGTTGTAAACTATTTACCAAAATGAAAATAAACAAAAATCTTGTACAAAATCCTGCAAGTTTTATTAAGTACCATAACTAAAAAGTACCATGCATTCAAGATGATCCTGCATCATTTTTTGAAAACTCCCAGAGTTCCACTGGCTGTGGACAACCAAAGCTAAAGATTCAAAATGTGTGCAAAATAGTAACAGTTTCTTCCTCATCCCCCTTTAAAGAATCATACCAACCAAGCATAAGGCATATGCAAGAACTGAAAAAAGAATATTAGATTTAGGGAGATGGAATGCCTTTCAACAAATTCAGGCTGTGTACCAGCCAGTGTTGTAACAAGTCACAACTCGAGTCACTTCCTCTCAAAATGATAGTGGCTCAATAAAATTCAGTAGTTATTTCCTCACTGAAATAGTACAGTGACTCGAGTGGATCACTCGACTTGAGCAACTTAAAAGTTTGAAAACTGGTGACTCGAGTCACTAATTTATTGACTCGCTAACAACACTGGTACCGGCTACGGTAAGGCAGTATTTTAAAGAACAATTCTGGCAGTTAATGAGAAATAATGTAGACACCCTTTTGGACAGACTTTATATGCAAAATTGTCAAACTTCAAGGAGGGAAAATTGGGATGAATCTGTTAGGTCCATTACAGCTAATGACAGATATTAAATCATATCACCTCTATAGGATGTAGCTTAGGTCTGTGCAAAACTTTTTCTTTAGACCTTTCATGGACTCTAATGGCTCTCTCAACAGCTTTGGTTCAACTCCACAGCTCATGAGGCACCAAACTAACCACTTTAGCACCAATTAAATGTCACCTCTATACTTCTTCATGAGTAGGAAGCAATTCAGTAGCACATTGGTAGCACCATCTCTATCAGCTCAGTTCTCTAAATCTTAGCCTCAGAAAATTTCCGGCTAACCTGCACGACATCGAATGACTATGCATCCTCGGATGGTGAACTACACTGCAAAACAGAACGTCAGCAACCTATTTGTTGCAGGATGGTGTAACACTACAGCTTGAAGATGTTGGGGAATGTAAAAGGCCTCTTTACTTTACACTTTGTGTCAATCAATTCTCCTGCAATAAAACAGAAAAAACAAGGCCTTTTAGTCTTTTAAGATGCAATCTGAAATATTATGCTACACTGAAGAAATCTTAAGGTTCCTCATCAGCCCTCTATCCTCTTTGTTTTCTCCAAGTTCGATGTCTAACAATCATTCAATAACACAATGGGATACAGCACAAAGGGCCACCCACTTTGAAAGCAAAGGTGTGATGGAGTTTTTGCAAGTCATTCTTCATCAAGTGTGAATTCATACGTTTATGAGACCATGAAAACATACTGAGGGAATCATCACTGTCATCCATCAAGATTCCAAAATTCCACATCAAATCATAAAAGAGTGTGTCATCTACTCACCATTATCAGAGTATGTACTGAGGCACAATCTTTTGGTCTTGGTGCATAAACTTGTTTTTGGCTCTTTGACAGGCAAACCAGCAAGAACTGTAAAGGAAAAAGGAGAAGAAACATTTTAATTTATAAAATTTGGTATATCAATGCTGCTTCTAACCTTGTAGATTTTGAAGCATACAACCAAAGAGAAAGATTTTAAAGAACAAATGCAACCCCATCCTTCCTTGCAACCATCATGTGAAGCTCTCTTTGTCACACGATGGTCACTGATTACACAATTGTTCTAAAGGGATTTTCCTGAAAAAAAAATCATTCTTTGTTGAAAAGTGATTTTTTTTTTTAAAAAAGTTACTAATCTTTCAAGTGAGATATCTTGAGTCAGGAAAAGGGTATTGCAACAGGGTTTAGACAATATGGTGTGGAATATATTTGTCTTTCTTACAAGATCCAAGTCAAAAGCCACTGGAATATGGCTTAAAGGGATACAGTGAGCTGATGATTCATGTTTCTCCAACAATTTATGTAACTACTGTTAATTCTGTTATTTCTCCTTCATTATAAATTTCAAAACATCCATCATCACTTCAATCAACAATATTACTCCACTTTGTGTGTTTCCGTGGAAAAAATTTAGTCTTTTCTTCCTATTGTGCCAACAAAATATTTTCATATTATGCAGTGACTGTCAACAGTTAAAAACACATTCTCAGAGCAAGAAAATATATATACCTGGAGCTGAAGTATTGATGGCCACCCTGCAAACAAAAAGAAACAAACAAAATAAAAATTTTAATACATATTTTGTATTTCATAAGGTTAAATCCTACTATTTTATCATGTTTCATTGTTACGGCTGCCAGTGATTTTAAAACATAATTTTCATGTATGGTAACAGCTGCTTTAATAGCTGCTTTGTTTTCTTTTACAAAAGTATTAGATGACATTTGACCCCTAAGAGTGCCATTGAACACTTCATTTAAAGGTCAAGAGCAGTCACCCCACCTTTCTATGAAGCAACAGCAACATCTCATTATTTTCTATTTCTTTCCCTTCAAAATAGCTTTCATATAATATTTTAAGACTTCAATACTGCATACTAAAGGTAAACCAAGCACTTTCTCCAAGTAAGTTTCACATTAGAGGAAGAGTAATGACATCACATGACTCTCAAGAGCCAATCATGATGTACTAATCCACTAAACAACTTCAAGTTGGGGTGCCTGCATTTTCCCTTCAAAGGTAATAATGTGATGATGTTCATCAACATACATGAAATATACCTCTAAAATTCAACCCTTCATTGCTTTCTAAAAACTGAAAATCCCCTAATTCTTTTATTGTATCATTAAAGCCATTGCAGTTAGTTGGTTAGTGAAATTCATAAAATTTCCCCTAACCTGCAAAGTTTGATTCACATACTCATGACAAATAGTCGAACATAAACAATCCCCATATCCTACAAACAATTCTTGAGAGAGTAATCAACAACCCATCAGTTTTCAAAAAAAAAAAAAAATCAAGATTAAACACAAACAATCCACCCTACTGAAATTTGCAAAAATTGGTTTGAGATTTATTGACTGATAACAAAATAAATAGGCCTGGCATTTCCATTCCAATACAGTAGTCTTATTGCAAAGGTAGACTGAGTGGTCACTACTACATTCTGAATCATAGTGTCAGTTCCACCTTGAAGAAGATTTGGTTAGGATGGATAAATCCTCTCTATTCATTCTTAATATATTTACTAAAACAGACCTACTGCACATGAGCAGTTTGCTTACAATTTTACTCTTTTGAAAAGCCTTGATGTCCTCTCCCCTAGCAAAAAAAAATTGCTGCTCTCCAGTTTGAGATTGAGAATCAACATGTCCATGAATCAGCCACCCAATACAGCAGTGAATAGAAGAATGAAAGAAACTATCCACCAAGCCAGGTCTGTTTAGAAAGGGGTGATGTCATTCCATGTCCTCTCCACATTGCATGGAGACTCCCAATCTGGTCAATTCTAAGACATAATTCATTTCAAAATTTTACCATTTACCATTGAATCATTCTTGATTATTCAACACATGTCAATGTCACCTTCCCACAGACAACACCATACCCCTTTGACAGATAAACACAGTCATGAAATGTGCTTTTAATTAATTGCGAGTTGAAAAAATCATCCTCCCCAATAGAAAACCTGGTTACAAACAAAAAAATGAAAAAAGAAATAATAAAAAAGGCAAGGGTGATACCTTTCTTTCCCAAGCTGAGATGAAATGGCAAAAGAGTCAGTTAAAGAGTTAGTATCGGATGAGCTGAAAGTTAGTAAATGGAGAAATGAGAGAAATATGACAAGATGCTGTAATGTTATGTTTAGCAATGTTAGTCAAAAAAAGTGTTAAAAAGCTTTTGAAAGCAAAAATTATAGTAAATAACTTTTTGCCAGAGTTTTGATGTCTTAAAATGCCCATGCATCTCATAATTTCATGCAAGACAAGGTGTAGATGATGAATATCCAACCCGTTTTTGACCCAGGATTTACTTTCCAAGTGACCAATCCCTGAGATCTTCCAGTCCATTGTCAATTCCGTAGACTGCAACCAGTAGACAGGTCTCAATTTTGAAGTGAATGTGCTTAATAAGTGTTGATTTAACTTTTAATACGGTATAGACAGCCCATTGCATCAGCTAGGTTCTCAATTGATATGACAAAACCTTAAATGACAGAGAGTAACCCCCTTCCAACCCCCTCCCCCCTCCTCCTAAAAAATTCCTACATCCCTTGTGGTCAACTTGGAATCAGTCTGCAGTCTACCACTGGACCATGACCCATTGGTTGGGTACTCCTGGTAAAGGATAATACAAACCCTGGGCTTCATGTAAGTTATTAGTGCAGATGCCAGAGATGAGTGAAATTGCTTTCAATTAGTTTATAGCGCATGAGTAGTACCAGATGAAGTTAACATGTAGGTCACAATGACACCTTTATTCCAGCAAGCAGGCCACTAATGGAATGTGATGCACTTAAAATGTTCTTCAAATGACAGAAGTGTTTACATTCATAGCCAACCTACCTCAACAATTCATCAACAACGCTCTTTCTTTCACTGACAGGTGGAGGCGTATTGATTCTGTCTTTCTTGTTTAATTCATCCACGCAAGCTTCAATCATAGCATTCATCATTATTGCCTGTGGGATAAAGGGGCACATTAGTTTTGTTTCGTATCTTGTAAACATACATTCTTATGTGTTCACTCAAGAGAGGTATCACACCTGCTTGCTACAAATTCTTATTTCTTTCAAGATAACTTGAAGTATTTGATTTAAACTACATCATTTCTACTCAACAACAACCAAGACTTCTTGTACCACATTAAAAAACAACTTACAAAAAGTAACCAAAGTGACCTTTACAAAACTTCCTACATAACACACCCAATCACTATAAAACCTCATTTAATTAGGCCATTTCTAAAGATTTGTTACAAATTTCAGTGACTGCTTAACAAACTTACTAAATCCATCATTCACATCAAACTTCAAACAAGAAAATTCCAAAAACATTTGAAGCTACACTATGGCTAGATGCCCAAAAAATGCTATTGCAGAGTGTCTAGTTTCATTTTTATCCCTTTAATCCCCCCTCCATCCTGACCAGGATTCCATCATTTTTACATTTCATACTGGAATCTTTTCACTTTCCCCACACAAAATCTACCCCTCCCCTTTTTTCATAAGATCCTGGATCTGCCCACTTCTCACCTGCTTTGAGAATATTTGTAATACTTTGCTGCATTTCTTAGATCCTTCAACAACATCAAACTGCAACCAGAGACAGGGTAAACATTCAGGTTTTCCCTTGGAAGGCTCTGTGTATTCCCATGAAATCTCATCATACATAAGGCCCAACAGTAATTCCTAAAAAAGAACACATAAAAAAACTTGAGCTATCACATCAGTTTGTCACAGCTTAAGACATAAACAATGGAGAACAATGGAATTTGTAAAAATATGATAAAAATATGTAGCTTTCACACCTATCTGTCAGTTTGCTCAAAGAGGTAAAAATTAGTTTTTAAATGCTTTAAAAAAATACAGCTTCATCATAATCTGAGCCAAAAAAAAAAAATCCAATATACTTTGACCATTACTTTTTCTCCCAGGATTCTGCCAGACAGAAACTCAAAAAAACAAGAGCCCAAGGGCACTATGGTTCCTTGCATTAAAGATGATATTGTATTAAGGTAGTTCCAAGGTAAGGCATAATTTGCACCTTTAACCCCAATGACTTTTGGCCATCACCCAAAAACATAGGGGCACATTAAATTTCAAAATCATACAAGCACTTGCCGTTTGAGAGAAATGGAACACTAAACTTTTCAAATTATCACACTGCACACTGCCCACTTCCATGCGACAAATACATTCATCACCTTTCACTAAAATGTCATTTACTTGAGTTTGGGGTAGTATAGGAGGTTAGTTAATTGCCTTTTTGGTCAATCTCAACAATTCAAATCCAGACCTTAAAAAGAAGTCACAAAGGTCAAATACAGTCAAAGTAGATCAAAACTGATTTTAAATAAACACAGTCTCTTCTGCACCAAAGAAATTTAACAGTCATCTGGTCATTCCTGACCACCAAAATTTATGATGGATGACTAGAAATTATGTCATGGTTGTCCTTTAGACTACCCAATGTGTTTGCCTGAAAAGCCAAAATAAGGAAAAGCCCACAATTCTGCTACTAAAGGCAGCCCGATAGTGATTTATTACCACCAATTTCTTCTTCACAATTTGGCTAGAAGACCAAGAAACAAACATAGCTCTGTAGAATCTAATAAATGACTTTCAACTTGACCTTTTAACCTAAAGAGGGTGTTAAAAACAGCATTGTAGTCCCTAGGGTAAAAGCAGAGGTAAAGAAGAGAAACTGCTTTCATATTTTACTATTGAAATTGGAATCTAAGCTTGCACTGTGAATAACTTTATTCAATACTGTATGTGAGGAAAAGGTTGTTTTTAATAATAATTGCATTACTGTCCTGATTGTTAACTAAACTGCTTTTAGACTGAGAGGGGGTTATAATTCTTCTTTTCTTTTATACATTGCATTTGTCTAAAGGCATTAAACTTCAGCTGGACTTTTAAACCAATTGAACAAAGACCCAAAGAGTCTTCACGTGCACTTTACTTAGACGAACACAACTTTCCATTATTTCCACTATGTTACTTGGTTATTGAGTAATTGCACCGCATACCTGGCATTGCAATAGGCCTACATATGACCTACATGTACACACTAGCCTGTCATTTAAATGTCAGTAACTCAAGTAACGAACATTGTAGGAGGGTAGTGTAATAGCCTTTTTGGTTCGTCTGATCAAGACAAATCTTGACGTCACAAAAAAGTCACAAAGGTAAAAAGGTCAAATGAGGTCAAGTGAGGTCAAGGGGGGTCATCACGTGCATTTCACTTAGACGAACACAAATCTCCATTACACCACCCCTCTAAAATGTTTCAGTGGCAAGATATCAATAAAACATTACTTTTTGACCTTTTGACCCTTTCCAATTATTTTGGTTAATGTACCAACATTTTCACCTCCTACCAATCTAACTTATCCTAAAATGATGCCACTGCTTGAACAACAGATACTGAGTTACAGCTACTAACAGAAATTCAGTTTTTGGCCTCTGGTGATCACCAGTGACCTTTGACCTCCACCAAAAACGATAGGGCACATCTACTCCACAACATCTACATACATACCAAGTTTGAAAAAAATTGATCACTCGGTTATTGAGTTATCGCACCACATACCTCGCATTCCAATCCGTCACATACACACACACACACACACATACACACACACACATACATACATACGCCAAGGTGACTGCATAGGTTCCTTTGTTACACAAGGAACCAAAAAGGGGGGGGGGAGGAGGAGGAGAATATATTACTGCCAGTCTCAGGTCCAAATTGATGGTGTCTTTGGCCAAAGTTACTGGTGGGTTCAGGGGGACAAAATGTTGCTTCAAAGCCCCAATCGGGAGCAATCTTAAGTATTTTAGAGGCTATTTTATTATATAAGTTCAAACATCGTGGCAGTATGGTCCTCTTCTAAAATAAAAAACAAGATACTGACATTTTTTTGACACAATCTGAGGAGATTTTACCATCCTTCTGGGAAGGGGGGCACAAATCCCCTCTTTTCCCAACGTTTCCCCCCCCCCCCCATGACAGAAACACTGTCACCAGAGGTGGGAATCTAATAATTGCTCTGACTCAGCTTAAGATAACACACTAACCTGTTTGGAGGAATCCATCAAGAAGATTCCATCTCTGTTGAGAGCAATCCGAACAGGTCTGTCAGGACAATCTCGCAGGCTGATTCCTGAAGAAATTTTCTCTATTTGACCAGAGAAAAACACACTTCTACAGGAGAACAAAAACAGAGGGAAAGCTTTATACGTCCGCTGTTATAATTTTACATTCTTGTTCATTTTCCATACAGTACATGTCCCAATCTATATCAAACATTCCAAACTTTAAAGACTTACGACAGATTTTCTGTCTTCACAAACACTTCCAATGCTTATTTTGCAATTTTGGTTTTGTTTTTATAGGAAAAAATTCTGACATGCCAATTTGATTTAGTATATCTGTAATACAATCATACATGAAAAGGTTATTTTTAATACCAGGACAAAACCTTAGCATCTGAATCATAAGGGCAATGGAATCATGTCTTGTACTATCTTTACAATTCCATCTTTTTGTTCAGAACTCAGAAGTATCATGCAAAAGCTAATAAAGGGAATATCGAAGGGGATTTTTGAGCTGCTTTGGGGCAACTCATCATTTCGCTTCAAAGAAAATTTAAGTTGAGAAAGTTCCACCTACCCATAAAATGGTAACTTGCAACAAAATTTAAGGAACAGCTGCATTGCCTCTGCTTTGGTTTTCACTTTTTCTGAAACTTGATCCCATTGTTGAAATAACCTTTGTTCTATGATCGTTGCTGCAGCTGAAGCACTCTTTCCTTTTAGCCATGACCATCTATTTCCTTCTCTGCACATATTCAATGGCACATATTCTTGAAGTTTCCCCCTAAAAACAAAACAATGGAAGATATAAGATGATGTCAGAAAGGTGTTGAGGTTGATAGCTCAAAATGTACTCTTCAAATCACTTGTGTGTAGGAACTTTTTTATCCCATAATTCACTTGGAAATGACACAAGCTTTAATATTTAAGTTATTTATAAAGAAGGAATAGTATACTGGGAGCAGCAATGCTGCTACAACTGCCACAATGTAGCCACTGCAGGTCTGACAACTAACTACTTTCTGTGCTTGAGCTTCACGCTGACACTTAGTTCATGTTTGTGTATTTCAAAGCTGTAGGCAGGTCCAGTAAAATAACTGCAGGCCTCATGTTTAACATGACAATGTAAAGTCTCTCGTGAGGAGCAAAGCCCTCTATGGTGCAGAAAGCTGGACATTAAAGCACAGTGCCATGTGATGATAATATCATTTGAGCAATGGGTGTGGCACAAAATGCTCCAGGTTAGCTGGAAAGAAAGGAGGATCAATGAATGGGTAGGAGTTTTGAGGAGGAAGGCCTACTTGCCCAGTCAAAGAAAAGGAAACTTTGGAAGCACCAATCAGATAGCCTTGCCCAGATAACAGTACAAGGAGAAGTAGAAAGAAAAATGAGAGGGAAGACCAGACTAGGATGTACGAAAACAGAATGGATTGATAACATCACAAAGTGAAAGGTGGCCATGGCATGAGCAAAAGGCTTACAAGAAATGCTGACAGTTTAACTTTGACAATTTAGTAGTAGCAGCATGTGGATTTACTTAAATTATCAAAATTTACTCAAACTTCTGAAGAATCTAGAATCCAATCTCTCATTGAAGCAGTCCATCCATCAGATTCGAGGGTTTCTACACTACAGGTATCTTCTTCTCATTTCATTAAATACAAATAAGAATAACCTTCACTTACTTGAGGTAACCAGATGGGTGACTCTCAGGGTCATATTTTCCATGTGCAAGCCAGGCAAGAATACCCCCTAAATACTCATAATCTTCACCTTCACAAGGGTAGTTACCAGTCAGAATGTTGCTTTTAGCCTCACTAAACAGCCATACCAAGATCTTTGTGTTAGAAAACATCTGCAAAGAAAGCCAATAATGGGTTAAAGTTTAGATGTCCCTGTGAGCTTATTTTCTTCAAATTATGTAGAAATAAATCACCTTTTTTCAACCTTGTTTTTTTTAAGCCATAGCAGAGACAGATTTGTAAAATGAGTGTTGGGCATACAGCATGACTCATAGTTGTATTAATGTTCTTCCACAAAACCTCCAGGAAGGTTTAAGACTGAACTGTAAAGCTATAAGTCATATCAAGAGGCATTGTGTGTGGCTGTGTACTGGTTGGAGAGGTTTACATGATACAAAAGATATAGATCATTTCCATCCATATATCTCTCATAGCAAAACTTTTATGATAGCTGTAAAAACAAAGCCACAGTGAGAGGCAGACAATTGATAAAATAGAAAGCTGTCTATACTAACACAGCCAAGACATATGTAAATCTTGATAGGAGAGACATTGGAACAATCAAATGTAAACAGCCTTCACCATCTTTTAGACCACAAAGTCATTCAGCTGTCCAAACATTAGACAAATGAGAAACTGAATGGGGATTTCGTGGGATGTCATTGTTCACATGACAGCAGAAAAAGATAACTCACTGGAACCTTCAAATAATATTTATCTCATAATATAAAATGTGTAATAAAATTATAGGAAATTCTATTCTTGTTAGTGTTACATCATAATCTTTCCTTACATTACTGTATGCCTGATGTCAAACCAGCCCCATCCAGTTTCTAGTACAGTGTCTCTCAAAACAAAGGTCACAAAACTTCAGTTCAATTCAGTGAAGTCCTACTCCACAGAAATATTGATATCTTATTGCCTTTTCTCTTTATCCCTGACTTTATGATTATATTTTACATGTAGGCCTGTGGGGGAATGACATCTTATGCATGACTAATCAAGTCAACCATGCAAAATTTGAATTAAATCCCTCACAGAAGAGAACCACATATCTTCAGATACTATTATTTTGATCAGGTTGCTAACCACAGTAGGGTAGCAAAGATTGTGATATGGGAGGGGGGGGGGATGGTTGGAGCACTGCATGAGGGAAAAGTCTAAGGGGAGAGGGAAAAAACCACTATTTTAGGTGTTTTTTCCATTTCAAGGTTGGGTCATGGGGGGGTTTCAACCCCCAAAACCACCCTTGTGGCTACGCCAGGGCTAACCATATCTTAAAGGAGAAATGTAGTCAACCAAATTTTAATTTACAAGGGATTCAAATAATCAATGGTACAGAAAGCCATGGTTGTCAGGCCTTAAACATATGATGGCTATGGTGCAGATTCCCTCACATTTCTAGTGGGTGTATTCACGATCGACTACACTTAGATTTGTAACATCTAAATTGCTTTCATTCATTCCCCCAGGTGCCTTGCCCTTGTTCCCTCTGCCCTTCCCTGAAAGAGGATGGAGACCTGAAGGACTAGGGCCTAGGGGGTTAGGAAGTGCATCAAGTTGGAACTGGAGCTTCATGCCATGGGCCTGCAACTGGGAGTCAATCGCTTGCCACTGGTCCGTCGAGAACACCATGCAATGCTCATAAGGGGTTGCGCGCCGGGTGCATGTGTGACACGCTGGGCAGATGGCATGAGGGCCCCACCACTTCCCCAAACGGAACTGCGAGCACATTAAGGCACAGTGCGGCTGCGTTTGTCCTTTGTGCCTTCTCCTTATGCCTGGCTCCATGGCAGAAGGAGAAGGCACAAAGGGAGAAGAGAACACAATACTGAGAATGACAAAATACGATACAAGGGAACCTAAGCAGGCTAGGCAAATACCAGCCAATCTAAGGAATGAAGCAGAGTGCAATACACAAAGAGAAATTCATAAATGAGGCAAAGGTCACTTGACCTAAAAAACTTGCTTGTTTTGGCTGTGCCATATCTCACTTATTTAATAAATACTTTACACCATACTATAAAAATTATGAAAATATTTGTAGCCCTCATATCAAATCTGCACAGGCTCTTATCTGTATGGTATCAAATCTACCAGGCATTGCCATTTCCATGGGAAGCATAATGCAGAGCAAGTAGAGGTATGTGTTTTGAGAGGGAGTAGGACAAAGGATCTCTTGACAGACTTCATAAAAGCTAGATCACTTGTAAAATGGGCTAAAAACTTTTTCTTTATACTTACTTCCATTTCCTTCTCTGTGTCAAGGAAGGCATTTCTTTGGAAGCACACAATAGGTTCATCTGAAAGAAAAAATATTTAACACATCACTAGATTGGCTGGGCTGTATTCAAAATGACAGGAAATAAGCAAAACTGATTGTCAGTAATAGCACCCATGCACCATCAAAATAAATCAATGTCCTTTTGAAAAGTAACACAGGTACATTTGGGACCACTGGTTGGGACAAGCCATTGTATTTGTGAGCTTGACAATATGGAGGAGTCATTCACTTTGCATAATTCTTTGCAAAAGAAAATAAAACTAGTATTTACTATGCCATAGAAACTAGCCAGGTGAACATTCCCAGCAGAAAATTCCCTTAGAGACCCTTTGTCCAAATTCCATTCACCAAAGGGTTTCAATGGGTTCCAAACGGTTCTAAAGGGTTTTCAAAAGGGTTTGATTTACGCAAAGGGTAATTTTATAAATCCCTTTGATATCTTTGGGTTCAAAGGGTATTACCCCAAAGGTTTCCAAAGGAAATTTTCAGCTTGGTGAATATATGTTGTTCTAAAACCAGTCAACGTACATCAGGATAGTACATCACCTCAAGAGAGATCATGCCTACATGGAAATTACAAACATGAAACAATAAAATCCATAATTGGTTACATTTCAATTCCAAACTCCAGAACCACTAAAAATTACAGTGTTTCTCCAAAAATACCTTTTACTGTTGCAAAGACCATTTTCTTCATAATCTTTTCCCCTCTGCACCCCCCTCCCCCCTCCACTTCTATGTATTACTTCCCATTTCCTTTCTTTTCCTTATTTCAACCATTCATTCAACTTTAAAGCAAGATTTACTTCAAGAATTAACAATGTTTACATTTCACTGGGGGATAGCTTGAAATGTTTACAACTGTGAAACTGGCTGTGTCTTTAACAGGTAAACATCTTGACAATACAGATAACACAGTCCTTTGAAGATGACACCATAAAATACCTTTATCTCTGACTAAGGCTCATTAAGGTAAAAGCATTCTGCCAGTAGGCTTCCATTTGTGTAGATTCTGTTTAATATCCCTATTGCAAATGTGTCCTCAGGCATTGTATATTTTAAAATGTCAATGCTTAGAGAGAATAATGTCCTTTATCTTGTCACTAAATGACATCCTTTCCTTTCAAACACACCACAAATAGCCTCAAATTTTTATGAGTCTGTATTCCTTCCTTCCTTTTCAATACTATACCAGACTTTTATGTCACCACACAGTCCCATCCTTTTGTGTCACAGTCAATTTCATGACATAGCCATAGATTGTATTTACTCCATTCTGATCACTCTCAACCTTTATCACATTTAATATGTTTACATCGAAGTAACAGATCATAACTCACAGAGAGTGATGTTAACCACTGATGGCTGTTATTTAAAGGCATAGTGCTCTACTGAACCATCCACTCATGGATGCCATTTTAAGGAATAAAGCTTGGTGTAAAGGAGAGCCATGTCTAATTTGAGATTTGCTGGGAATAGCAACCAAGTATCACACTAGAGTATACCACATGTTGAGAATATAAGCTAAACTGAGTTCTTTCCTGGTTTGCTTTATATGCACCCTACAAAAATAAAGAGAGAGAGTAACATTTGCTATTCCTTTTTCTCACATTTAAACATTCTAAATCTAACAGATGTTCTAAATCTTACACTCAAAAATTTCTTCATGTATCCAAAAGTCTCCATGTCCAATAACCAACATTAGTGGTATTTTTTAAAGGAACAAAATCAAACTCTACTGAACAATCCATTTAAGACTGCCATTTCTACAGAATAAAATTCAGCGCGAGGACAGCCATGTCTAATTGAATCTGACAGCTGTTAGAGATGGTAGCTCCCCAGTTAAATTAGGAATGTACCCCATCATAAATATCTAACCACATGTAAAACTGCAATTCAAACTTATAAAAAAGCTGTTTGTCAAGATTGCTGGTTTATCTACAATGCACCATCAAGCTCAAGTCTAAAAAGCTTAAACTTAAAAACACTTGCTTAAGTATCACATTACAGTATACCACATGTTGAGAATATAAGCTAAATTGAGTTCTTTCCTGGTTTGCTTAATATGCACCCCACAAAAATAAAGAGAGAGAGTAACATTTGCTATTCCTTTTTCTCACATTTGAACATTCTAAATCTAACAGATGTTCTAAATCTTACACTCAAAAATTTCTTCATGTATCCAAAAGTCTCC
Source organism: Holothuria scabra (assembly GCA_037179385.1). Taxonomy (NCBI): domain Eukaryota; kingdom Metazoa; phylum Echinodermata; class Holothuroidea; order Aspidochirotida; family Holothuriidae; genus Holothuria; species Holothuria scabra. The sequence goes on from CM074180.1 coordinate 21,029,774, forward strand.
ATGCAATATTAAAACAACAAAATTCCAATAAACATGCCCTTACACAACTGGTGGCCCCAACCTACATAACATTTAGCATTTTCCCCTAAAGTCACTTTTAAAGATTACTATACGTTAATAATGTTGCTATGCCAGTTGGCCGTTTTACATCACTTCAAAGTCACTCTGAAAGAGAGAAGCTCCCTGAAACCTAAATATAAACTTATCTTTGATAATTTTCCCCTATTTAGTGAAATTCAAAGTATTAGTGAAGTGACTCCTTTCAAAGTACAAGAGCACTTTCCCAATCGTATCCACTTTTCAAATCAAGCATATTTCTCATGTTTTATTACCATTAATGCATTCTGTTCATTTTCAAATTACCATCCAAACATCATCTGCCAAAATTTGTTTATATTTACAGTCTTCAACAACTTTCACACTTTTAAGAAATATGGAAGGCTTTATAACAAAGTAGAAGACTGAATTATTCCAACAACTGAAAGATGTTAACTTAAAATACCACAGGGAGAACAACCTCCTTTAAGATATAATCATAAAATTAACCCTTGGAGCATCTCTAGCCAGACTGGTGCCTCTTAAAATCTTTGCCCGCATCCAATGAGTCATCCCTGACTTAACTGCTACAACATAATAGAGGTTTATGTCCCACACAGCTGTTACCTTACATCAAACAGAGTTAGAAACAATTGAGCAACTGCTGTTTTCATGTAATGAAACGAAAAAAGCATGTGCAACCAAGATAATCAGAACTTAATTCACCAAGAAGAATCAAATTAAGAAGTATATTGAAAGTAAAACCAAATTATTAACCACAAATCTGAGACACTTTGATTAAATTTTCATTCTGACATTTCTGGGATTATCCATGTTTCCTTAATGTTCCAGTGATTAAAAATGTTTTCTATTACATACCTGCCAACTTTTTCCAAAGAAAAATAGTAATGATGATACACGTGGTGGTCGCTGGCCTGGGGGAGGGGTCTAAGGGGAGGGGGTGTCTTTGTACGACAGGCTAGACGCAAGATGGTGCAACATTTGGTACAAGATATGAATGAAATGAAACACCCTCCTTTGTTTATTTTTCTTGCTTTGTGAAATATCTTCAAGGAGAAAGTTGCATCTTTACTGACATGCAATTAACTTTACATCTGTGAGGAAACAGAAATGCATGAAATATCCCCTTCACCATCTACATTTCCCTGGCCATCCCAAATCAACTGTAGGCTAGATACCTCATAAGAATGGCTATTTGTTTCCCTGTACTAGGCTTTTCTTCGCCTAGATGTTTTGCACATTTTCACCCTCCAAAACTAGTTACTAGCCTAGTAAGACATAAGTTAGGCTAGGCCCTAAGTAAGTTACTACATTACATAAAGGCTGGGTGTTTGGGTCTAGTGATACTATTCTTCATAGTTTGACACACATTCCAACAAACCAGGGAGTGCAGAGGCCTATCATTGAAATGGAATCCTCACTCTGTCAATTGCGTCGATATAATTATAAGCCAGTCAGCTAGCCTATACCAGGAATCTCACGTTAGGCTAAGGCATACTGCATAGCCTACACTCAGATACTACAATAGTAAAGTTCAACGAAATACATCGTGCATTACTTCACGGTCACATACAGTAGCCTAACGTTAGGCCTCACTGAGAAACATTCCAAGTTTCGCTAACCGGAATCGATGTTTCCAAACGTTGAGCAGTTAGGCTGTTCGTACAGTAAATTGAGGTTTGAATTTTAGAGAATGTTCACTGGTAAGAATCTCAAAAAAGAACGATGTTTACCATCAACAGAGAGCGCTACGAAGCATAACCATTAACACGTCATTGACATATGCACAGCCAGCCAAACGATACGATATACGAACCACTGCACCAGAAGTGCAATTACATGTCACCGTGTTACATACCGTGCAGACGTATTGCGTGCTGCATGCATGCTATATAGAGCATGTGTGCTGTATCCGTACGTACACACAGAAGCAGCGTGGTATTGCATAACACACACAGAAGCCAACTTAACTGTCAAGTTGACTGCGAGGCAGTATACAGTGCATGCAGCGCTGAGTGTATTACCACTAGTTGGTGTATGCAGGAGCTTTCCACATTGCATGTTTACATTTGAAGACTTGTGCTTCGGGGATCGGGAAAATGAAAAATCGTAATTTGGGCGCTGTAATTTGGAATTCGTAGTCGGGTATAAAAATCCTAATGATTACGCCAAAATCGTAAAAGTTGGCAGGTATGCTATTATGTGATGTTGTTTCCTGTGATTGATATATACTTGAGCAAGTACTAACCCATGGCTTTCTGTTCGTCTGATGCTGTAGTAAATTTATCCAGTAAATCCTGCCATTGACGACATAATTTAAAAGGGATGTGATGAGGTTTCAACTGCAGTTCTAGAAAGGAGAGGGTATGAAACATTGATCAATAAGATGCCATTTAGCATCAGGTAGTCATGACATGCAATTTAAAAATGTAAATGTGAACAACTGCACTTCATATGAAATTTTCATACATAATCTAGTAATTAACCATAATTAACTGCTGTCTCCAATAGTCTACATTCTTATTTAGGTTATGCCATAGAATTGTTGGCACTTTAATGGCTGTTTCTATAGTTCACCATGTCCCTTTTGGCAACATTTTGAGCCACTATATAACCCAACCCTCTCTCCCTGTGCCCCCACCCCCAAAAAAGACTTCCACAACTCGATACTAAATATAGTCATCATTTGGAAAGGGAGAGCTATGGTTCATTTTGCTAGGAGGTATCATCAAAAATTCTGTGTGATATGTAGTTGAAGAGTATGAAAAACAATGCACATGAAACAACAGTACTTCGTGCTGTGATAGGTTGTACAGTTACACTTCAAGTTTTTATTGTCCTACATGGAAAATGCTAAATTAATTTTTCCATACATGCTGCACCCCCCACTCCCTACCCACTCAGAAAAAACAAAAGGAAATGGACTACTTTTAACCTTGCCCCCACATTGAAACCTTCCAATCATGTACCCTAGTTAGATGGGATTTAAAAGGCCAAACCTCTCACCCCAAACTGCAATTTTGGAACCCGGGTACCGAAATTCTCAATTGGCTCAGCTCTTTGATTGACAGGTAATTCAAACAATGCAGAGTACCAAAGTTTATATTACACAGCATGAATGGTACTGAGAGTGTTTTGATTATATAAATTGAGTTTTTCTATACCCACCTAGAAGCAATTAACTGAGATTGTATCTGGATGAGGATGAATTTCAGACAATTGTGGGAGGGGCTTAAGTAAGAAGGTTAGGAGAACTGGTACTGTTTGGGGTGAGAGAACTGGTCCTTTAAAAACACACCAACCCAAATGTGTTATATAGTGAGTTGTTGGAACTGTTAAAATTTTCACTCCTAGTGAAAATCAAAGCTGTACCTGTCACACCATATAGCACTTACAGATAGCTATAAAAAAATGTAAAATAGGTGTGCTTCCAGTCCACAAACGGTTATATTAGGAAAATTGTGATTTTCCAACAGATTCCTGTCTTTGTTTGCAAAACTTGAATTTGAAGAAACAGACCATTCTTGGACATGACATCATTCATCATGTATTTGTATTTCAATTATACTTTGGATGACTAAACACAAAGTACATAGTAGATCTAAGTGCATAGTTTGGTAAAAAAAGCAGGATATGGTATAAAATTGCTCTGAAAAGTTTCAAAGAAATAGAAGTGAGCATAACTAAAGTGAAACCATTCAACCAGACAATTTATTGTGATTGGTGTCGGAGGTAAAACCACAAATTACAATTTTCAGCTAATTCAAACTGGAACTAAACTAGAGAAGCAGGAACTAGTTTTGCTTCAGAAGGGGAGGTTAACACCTTTAAAAAAGATTTTGAATGTTTCCATTCCTTCCATTGACATGGCATTTTTTGTTGTTTTGCTAAAAGAAAAAATATTGTTGTTTTGCTAAAAAGAAAAAAAAACTAAATGATCCCCGACCTCCCCCAAAAAGCATTTAGAGATTACGTGTAAGTACAGAACTCTACTCTGTTGTCTTCTCAACACAAACATCACTACAAGGCATCACTTTTGTGTACTTTCGATTTCCCCCTCCCTTTATCTCTACCCCTGGCTAAACTATATTAAAACTCCGTCCCAGGACCAGGGAAAACATTCATCAATCCATCCATCCATCTAGGTAGAAATAACTTGAAATTATCACCAAAAATGAAAACGTACAAGATGCTTTGGGTCAGTCCAAAGAGAGCAATGGGACTGATCTTCTCCATTGAAAAGGTGCCTTCCATACTAGTAAGCCCCCTGGGAAAGGAGCTTAACTAATTTATTCTCCAGGGAGCTGTCTACTGGACAAATAAGCAATGTCCTCCTACTATTCAGCCATTCATCCCATCACTATTGAAAGTACATGGCTGATATAATTTATCATTTACCTCTTTATACATACAACAATGGCTACTAACCACAGCAATTGTTGAAGGGGTTTTCTGCTTGAATTACATCTAATTTAATCCCCAAGTTTCAATACATAATGGCTTCCATGTCCCCTCTGCAACTGTAGTCCAACCAATCAATGATTGAATTATTAACTCTAACACCCTTTCCCCTGTGGTTTTGTAATCCCTTATTTGTAATACAAAACACTTCCTAACTCACAATGTTGTCTGGCCTTAACGCACCAATTAACTTCCAGCTCTTATTCAAATGGATGCTATGAATAACATGAAGGTGCAGACTAGAACCTAATGCAGATTGCTGGTTTCAATAACTGCTCAGCAGATTTAGAGTGCACAAACAGCACTGGGCATAATAACTGTCTGGAGGGAAAAATTGGCAATAACAAACTTAATATTAAAACCATCTTTGACACTGCTCAAAATTTAAGAATCAAGTAACTACTGTGGCAGTGTATTAGAAATACACCTTATAATCACACACAATTCATATAGAAAATGCTGTTTATATGTGTGACACCATGCCCATGGCCTCTTGACATTTTATTTACTATATTGTAATTTCTGAACCTCCTCCATCCAGTTGACTACCCCATCTTAACTTTGTTTCTCTTCCCTCTGAAATTTGTGCCATATATTTAAGTTAGACAGGTAGAGCCTTAACTACTCAACTCAAAAGTTTAAGCCTTTTGATGTGCCACTGAAATGGAATGAGTCCCCCTCCCCCTCACCACTATGCCATAGATCAAATATTACATGTACGCCTTGTATCGTTCGATGCACTACCAGGATACATGGGTGAATTCATGTCCATACTGTGGGGCACACATCTTTTTACACTGTTGGAGGGATATTTGCAGGATATTGATCCATTAAAAATTGTTAAATATTTGAAAAACTGACAAGTAACTTCTTGAAACAAGCATGTGTTTGACAAATGTCAAATGTAAATACACAGCACATCCATACTAGTTTTGTAACTTCTCAAATGGGTACTTTCGCATGCACGTACACTGTATGCACACACATGCACACACAAAGCAGGCCTACAGATGATCTAGTATTGGAACAATATGCAGTTTTACCCTCACTTCTTGGGAGCCATACATGGCAAGCCTTGATCCACTACTGAGAGCAAAGGCAAGCTATACAACCCATATATTCATTTTTTTAGAGAGAAACTGTCACGGTTAAAAATTTCTCAAATGTTGAAAAAAACTTACGAAGGAGGGGTGATGTTATCCAAAGTGCAAACATATCTTTTGCTTCTGGTGGAATTGCAAGACAGTCTTCTACTTTTAAAAGTAACTCCCCTGCATTTTCTGTCCACACATTCTCTAAGAAGAGTTCATGGACTGATCCATCTTTCATGAAAACACAAACTTCAAGAGCTACAATGGGGAAACAGAAAATATCAGTAGAACATGTCTTTCAAGTTGACATCAGAATTGCATTATCAATTGTGTTCAACCTTAACATTTTACTGAAACCTATCCATACCTTAAAATTTGTGGCAAAATAAGAAAACTTGACTGTTGTATTTCTCAGATAAAAAACTAACCCACAAACCTTGTTGGTCTTTAGAGGCTACCATCCTATATAGTATGATTCAGAAAATTTAATTCCAATCCGTAAAAACTGAATAAATTAACTTTATGACTCAATAACATCATGAAGCATTCTGAATGCTACAGTTCTACAATAAATAGCTGGAACATTATTAACGAGTTGTTGGGGGTGGGAGACCATTTTATAGTAAATCTACTAAACCACTCAAGTATGCACGTGAAGGTCATTTTTTAACCAGTCGACCATGTAGGTATTGGTTCACGTTATGCTTTACGACTTTCATGTTTTTTTTACACCACTGTTAAGTAGGAGTTAGTAAATGCTAAAAATAAATACGATTCGATTCACAGATCTGCTGTACTACCATGTGTTTAATTGTGATCTTATGTTCATGATGTGGGTTTTATATGAAGTGAGTCTTGATCAAATCAACATTGTAAAAAGGTGTGAAAATTAGTGCTGTCTAACACAGCCCTCCAGCATACACAAAACACACTTTATATCATAGAAGCAATATTTATAGACACTATAGCAGGAAGCAGCTTGAAATCCATGGTTTTGAAAATTTTACAAGAACAGGAAATTCTCTGCAAGAGAATGAAGAGGGGAAACTTGACAAAGTTTTCTCACTGAAACAGGAACTACTCCTTATGTTCTTCTAAGTATTCAAGATATCAGAAAGGTATTATACATGTATCATATGCATATGCCAATCACTCATTGCAATGGCTGTATGGTGTCAAATAACCTCAGTATGAGATATTTGGGTTTGTCTTTTATTGTAAACAAGGAAAACCATAAACCTCTACAGTTCAAATAGAAGTCAGTGTGCAATAAAATTTTCAAAGTGCCTGCTTTACTGTTACACTTAAAAATTGCACATGGGCAACATTTCAAATGGTAGGCCTAGTAAACTTAACTTTTCTGGATATTTCTGTACCTTGGTCACATTAATCAATTCCTTATGAAGCAACTTTGCAAACTTCCTTTAACTTTAATCCATGGTTCTATAGTACTATGGCGCATACTGCATATACAGTATGTTAAACTACACAAAAGCTACATAAATCACTGTAAGGTTGTATAAGATATGATACTAGGTGAATCAACTGACCTACAATTGAAAAGAACCACAACATAAAAACCAGCCTTTTGTCCATTTTTCTTTTCAAAAAGGAGGTAGGTGTGGGCATCTTTTACTTTATTTTTTTTTTATTTGGAATGGAAGAATAGAATTATAGGCTACAGCTGTAAAGTCATGAACTGAACAGGCAACATTTAATCAAAATGAGAACTGGTAAAACTTATATGTAATGTACCCTCTGTACAGCTGGTGCCTAGAGATTTTATGTGAGTAGAATGGAAGCTAGATCTTTCTCTTGAGCATACTAGTAATTACCTACATGCATACTTTGCAAACAGTTGCCTAAACTTGAGAGTAGACTTGCATTCAGCTTAGTTGTAGTGTATTGTACTCATGCAAGACTAGTGTGAGCCTAATTGAAGGGTAAGAACAGTCACCCCAACTTGAAGTAGTACAGTAGACTGTGCTGTTTCATGACTGGCTGCTGAGAATCATGTGACAATGATTCTTCTCTTCAAGTAGGAAATTTACTAGAAATAAATGTTTGGTTCACTTTGAACTTATGCATTAATATTGAAGTTATAAAATATGATGAAAGATACTTCAATTATGATGCCTGTTACTTAATAAAACTAAATTTTGGGGTACTGCTCTCGACGTTTAAACTCGAAATCTTAACATCGGCCTGGAGTAAACCTACTTTCTCACGTACACTTGAGTTCAAGATAACACAGTGTTAACTCAAGCGTAGGGTACCTGAGATCACAGTCAGTCTAGAATAAGAATCCAAACCTCCAGAAGTTATGGTTGTTAGTTCTAAGAATGACAGATGACAAATTTATGTTTCTGTAGCCAACAAGTTTGAAAATATATGGATCTCATTTGATATACTGTTCTCAACTCCATAGACCACCGTGATATCTGTGTATGCTTGAAGAGTGCATTCCATGAATTTCTGTACTAACATACAGTTAGTCCTTCAAAGTTTGAAAAGAGCGTCTTGCTGGACTTCTTGAAACTGATTAACTTCTTGAAACTGATTAAACTGTTAAGTTTATTAAGTGTTGATACAGCCTGAGTCACCAAAACCACCTTCTCATATGCAATATGTCTTGTTCCTCATTCAGTTTTTAAAAAACTGTCAGCAACCACAACAAACAAAACAATATGACCTCATTTATAAATAGAGTAGAAATGTAGAAATAATGAAAAAAAAAAACAATTTGTTTACTTTTGTGTTCTAAAATCCTGACTCAAAATTGAAGTCAGCCTCCTAATATTATTGCCTTCTGCAAGTCACACCAGCCTCCCTCAAAACTAAACAGTTTCAATAAAAAACAATAATAAACAGTTTCAATTTTATGATTCTACGGCACAAAATTGAACAATTCAGTAATTGCCAATTGATCAGAATATAGCCAATCATGAATTAGTATGGTAGGCCTAAACCACTTTACATCAGGGGGACTACAATTTGCCCATTTCAAAAGCATTATTTCTTACGCTGATAGAGTCAATGGAATAATTGCTGCATTCTCACTTCTAAAAGCAACTTTTTGTAAAATCCAAATTCACATGTACCCTTGAAAAAGTTTCCACTACTGGGTGATGTCCATCAGAATTTACATACAGACCATATATTGAAAAACCTTTGCTTAATAAATGAACAAGGACTGAGGAAGGCAGTAAACTTTACTGTAGCATATATTGAGCAAATAAGGCTTCTTTCAACTGAGATCTTTTATTCTAGTTCATCTCCAGAACCTTTTAAAAATGCTATGCATGAGTTGTCACTAGCATTACGTGGCAAAGGTAATTCTAAAAGCTTTTGAAACTACTATTCAATTAAAGCTGAAAGCCCTCACAATATTAACAAGAAGCTTACAATTTACTGTTTGCTGAGTGGGCAACTTGCCATTTGGCTGACAGACCACAAGAGAAACTGGTGTTAAGTCTGATCACTGGATGAAGTTATCAAAACATGTTATATAACTCTTGAATTTTTGTATTGAAGCAAGTTTATCTGTGCAGTTAAGTAAAGATGTGTTAAAAGCACTTGGCACTTCATTCCTAAAAATCACTTTGAAATAAAAAAGGGATTGTTTTCTGCTTGGTACAGTAACTCAGAAGTTATCTGAGGCAATTGTTTCAGACTATATGTTTATATTTTTGCACATTAAGGTAAATTTGGTAAAATAGCATGAGTCACTGTGATACTCAAAATGTTAACTTTCATAATGAAAATGTGTGACAAACTGTTGATAGTGGATCACATGATTATTCAGTTGGACTATTCTTCGGAGTATTTATTCAGTTCCATATTATGAATTCCTAGAAACTGAGTAATTCGTTGTTGTTATCATAGAAATACAGTGAGAGGCAAACATGATAAAGGTCATCACTGAATTTTCATGGGAAGGATAGTTTTCTGTCACTAATTGGTGGTCCCATGGTGAAGAAATCACAGGACCCCAAAACTGGTTACCACCCACTGATTTTCTTAACAAAACCCAATAATAGGACCTGATTGGTTACTATGGTAAAAAGTTGGGGAACCCACAAATGGTTCTCATGATTTGTTATTAAAGCACAGGCTTGCAAAACCTTGACAGATTTATTTTTTATGTCAATTCACCATTGAACAAACAGCTTCTTATTCAGAATATTAACTTTAGGTAGTGTAATCTGTTTAGGCACTTTAGTTTTATTAATAAAGTATGAAGGCCTACTGTAATCAGTTTAGTCTTTTATGAAGTAGGCTATGGAAATTTGCTCAAGTTTATCAAGCATCACTATTTGTGGTTTAACTACCATACTGTGCTCCTGCAATAAAAATAGAAAGTTCTTTCTTATGCTGATTCTCTCACAGAAAAATTTACACAGAAATGACTACCACAGGCCACAAGGGTCAAAACAGACAACAAGTTCATCATATGGTTGAACTTCACCATGGAGACAACCAAACCACTGAAATTAATCAGCCTGTCAAAATCCACCCAGATGTAATCATATACCAGTCTCTAACAACATGAATATTGTGGGGAGGTGACTCAGATCAGGGAGATGGAAAAGATGCTGACCTCTGATGTCATCTTCTCTTTGACATCACAGCAGGATTCGCCTTATTAACAGGACAAGATAAGGTGTTCTGGTTCTAATTTCTGGGAGATGGGCACATTTTAATGTTTTTCTAACAACAAATCTTAGATGCTATAGTTCAGTGCTGGAGTGAAGCACAGCATGCAGTTATTAATTCATTTAAAGGGCATGATAAGTGTACAGCTGAAAACCTTCAATGAAAAGATTTCATTCATATTTAATTGTACTTATGATTTAAATGGAATATGTTTGAATTGCCAAAAAAGTTGCTCAGAGGTATTAAAACTGAACTGCTTCCATTTTGGATGGCCAAATCTTTAGAAGGAAGTCAATTTCAAGTACTCTACAAACATTAGTTCATAAATTATTCAGTAAGTCTTTTAGGTTTTTCTCTATGTTATTACAATGTAATTCCCCATAAATTAACAGCGAAAATAGTTCTTCGATATTGCACATGTATGGTAGCTTCACATCATGGGCCATGCAGTACAGTCTGTTGATTGAATGAACGTTGTTCAGAGCAGTTACATGTGGAACTTCACACGTGCAGTAACTGCATGTACAACATTTCAAAATTGCTTTTGAATAATGCTCCTTCAATATGTTCAACCTGCAGTTATAGATAAGGGTCTGTGAACCATCCTCAAGTGTCTGTAAAATACTACACCAGGTACAGACAGTATGTGGAAAAGATTAGTCACCTCTACAAACTGAACTTTGACAACACACATGTGATTGTCAAACAAACCCGAACTTTACCTCCTAAAGTTGGTTTGTTTGCACAAGTCAAGCTTTACTCTAATACTGATCAAACAAGGTTGTGTCATGCAAGGGTTTGTGTAGGGTAAAACATAAATTTTGAGTAATTCTTTTAAGTTGAGTAAGTTCAATATCAGTCTTGATTCTCTCTGTTGATTTCATTTAAGATTATTTTCCTTAAAATTAACCCTTGGTAAATAATATTGTAAAATAAGTTTGAACAATACAATGTATCCAACAATACAATAAGTCTTTCTTCGATGTTCAGACGACTATGTTAGGGTCAGTTTCACGGGTTCAGCTCCCTTGGTATGAAAAGCGCGACAATTAATTTTCAAGTATGGTCAGTCACTCCAAGTGCCTGCACACTGTCTGGATTACAATTTCACAAAAAATATGTGCCCTTAGTATAAACTATAGTAACAATAAAATCAGTAAAAACAAGCAAAATTATTTATGTGTGGAGGAATAAAACAGTACAACGAATTTCCTTTGGCAGTATAAAACTCTTCTACTGGACAACTGATCAAAGCATTAACAACATTCTGTACTTATTTAAAATTGCACTGTATGCAAACTGTCAGATACAAGGTAAACCTACAGTATAGTACAATAAGCACAAATATAACTGGCCAATTATTGTTTTCCAACAAGCCTAACATGTTTGAATTTATGTCAATCAAACTGTGGTATAAAACAAATAAGTCACTCATTACAGATATGGGGATATACCTAATTACAGTTGGTTTGATTCATCAGCTGCTTGAAACTTACATTTGACAGACTTGGAGGATGAGGTACTGCTCCCTAATCTTTGTATCTCTGGTCTTGTCATACTGAGTGGTGTTGAGTGACAGCTGGGAAAGTTAATTGATGATAACGGACTTTTAAGCTCAGTCAGATGCCTCAACGGAACTTCTTGGATGGGTGAATACTTTGAATGTGTCAGCACCTGCCCTGATGCCATAACAAACTTGTCCACAAAATCTGTAACATAAAAAAGGCAAAAAGGGAAGGAATTCAATAGCTTGTTTTAATTGAAGTGACAAAACAAGTTCAAATGATGCAAACATGATCTGGACTGTTAAACTGTACAAAGATATGAAAACCAGTAAGTAACCCACTTTACTAGTATAAGTTTACTGTACAACCAAGTTTACAAGAAGTCCAAAAAGTTGTATTTAAGGCCTTGTGATCCAGACATCTTCTCTGCCTGTACAGATATTACAAGTTCATAAACATTATATCAAGTGGAACACACAACTAAATGATGATCAATTCGATTGCTCCCAAAATAGGCCACTGAATACTATAGCTAAGTTTCAAACTCACCAATTCAAGGTAAAAATGGAATAATGGATAATTAAAGTCAATGCTTGTTTCTTCTGTGATAACTCCAATAAACTAAAACAGAGATATAGTGGAGCTTGAATGATGCCAGATGAAGAAGCTAACTACTGTAAGTCTGTTCATACCAAGTTTATGTTGTGAACAATATATGGAGAGTTTATCCTAGTGCACCCACTGCTTTCACACATATACAGGATGTAGTATCCATAGACACAGGAAGACACTGGAAGGCTTAAAAGCACTAGGTCATGCAGTTAGTAAGATCATTTAAAACAGTATCTTTCCTCATTATCAGAAGCATCATCATGACATGCATTTCTAAATGTCTCATGAAAAGTATGAACTTGTCAAATGACAGACTCTTTAAATAAAACATTTCAGAATCTCCCTATACTATGAAAATCATTGATGAATTCATAATCTTGAGTACCTTTTACATTGAAACTTTTATTGATAATGTACTTTGAGTGTTTGACAACTGCTAATTTGCCAGATGCAACGTCTATGAAGGAAGTTGGACCTACAAACATGAACCGTGTGCAGTAACTTACTTCCACTGCTGTGATGTAAATTGTGTACACATGCAGAGCTGAAATTAAACGAAAGCCACAGAGGCTATGTCTATTGCCATACTGTTACATTTAGCCAAAGTCCGTCAGAAGAAGGAAAGGGGGCCCAGGGGGAATTTTTCCTCCTTTCCAGGAAAAGGTGGGTAAATTTCCCTCCCCCTCTCATTTCCCCAAAAATTAGAAAATTGTCAATATCTTGGTTTCCTTCAAGTTGCACCATACAGGGACCTTTAACCAGGCTTTTATCCCCTTGATCCCACTTGTAGGACTTGGGATTTGGCAGTAATAAGCCCCCACCCCCCCTCCCACACACCTCTTTTTTTTTATTACTGTATTTTATTTTGCTTTGTGCACAAGCCAGTTAAATTGCTGTACAAATGTGAAATTAAGAGTGTTGTACATTAATGAACCTTAGAGTTCCAATAATTTTAAGATGGAGAGCCTAAACAACTCAAACTTGCTGTACAGATGTCACATACTGACAGTTACTTTATTTCTTGGATTGTCACATGAAAAGAACTGCTCAAAATTTGACAAAATTAATTTTTTAGAGCAAAAATATGGCTAAAAATAGCCCTGAAGCCTAACAAGTGTGCAATGCATCTCTTCAAAGTATCAAAAAAAGTAATCACCTGAAATGACCACAGCTTTATTGTAACTAGTTACAATTTGGCTGATCTCATAGAATTACACTATTTCATGTTTAGGTTGTTGAACCAGGATTTACACAAGTACATGTATTTCAGTCACATCCTGTCCTGTTTTTTTCCTTCTAAATCACAAATCCTGAAGCTTTGTACAGTCATTGTTGTCAGTGACACAACCCAGCCCACATGCTGCCTACAAACTGAAGCCTAAACCAAGGCCAGACAGGAAAGTATACACAGACAAGAAAACAGAAATTATGCACAATCATTTTAAATTACCTAGTTTAGTGATTAATGAATAAAAATTGTAATTAGTTTTGGTTTGAAAAAAAAATCATAAATCAAGCATTATAGCTGTTGAGGTTATTTGGTTGTAAAAAGAAATTTATGATTACATTTACAACTTCAAATTAGTGAAACCAGGAAATAGGTATAAATCTGGCAGTTTCCATGAATCATGGAACCAAATCCCAATCTGGCATTCTAGAGGTTAACAAGCCTATCAAACCAAAATACTGCAAAGATTTTTTTTGTTAAGTTGAAGATAGCTCTACCTAGGAAAACCCGAAGTTTGTTTTTATCCTTACACTGATTGCACTCAGTATGCAGAAAAATTATGAATGCAAACATCATCAAAATCAGAGATATTGACCTCTGGACCACTAGCTGATTTGACATGGAATAAACATCAATTTTTCAAATTCACTCTATGCAAGTTACGACCACCTCAAAAACATTCAAGTCAACCCTTTTTGCCCAGCTATTTAGTGGTACTATTCCCAAACTCAGTGGATAGTCTGAATTTAAAGGTGTGCTACAAATCACACTCCTCAGGAAATTTAGGAGTATACTGCTGTTTTTAGAATATTTATGAGCTAATATTCCTCATTTATGTGTGCTAAAAACCACAACCCTAACAGGAATTTGTGGTGATTGATGGTAGGTGATCAGAATAGCACTGAATGAACTTAGTCTTCCCACTCTGAAGGAGGAATGCTGCTGATAGAGAGTACAGTGGGAACATCGAAGTTCTAATTCCCGGGTAGTACTTTCATGCTATTTCCCAGGTAGTACTTTCATGGTGGGAACGGGAACATGCCTTCTATCACCACAGTTAAGCGTAAGAGAACCTTCTTAAAATCAGATAAAAGACATTGTTTCAGCTGATACATGCAGCCTGACAATATTTTTTGACATGTGTCCAAACTTATTTGATCTCCTCTGTGCCAACACAGTGGAGGTAACTGATCAAAACCAGCACTCCCCATCTCTTAATCAATTGTTTCACAGCTGTTTCTGCTTGCTGTTACAAATCTTGGTAAACACATCCAACCAGTTCCATGGTCCTACATTCCATGAAATTCTAATGCATACTGGGTTCCAAGAGAGCTGATGCTGAGGGCATCTTGCTAGAGAAGGAGGACAACAACGGTCAACAACCTCTCAAAGTCAAAATAACTCAGCTTGTGTCCAATACCAACTACTGTATCATACCAAGCTTGAGGAAATGAAACTTCTAATCTCTGTACCAGTTTCAATTGCATCAAAGGGACCTTTTCCTTTGAAAGTGGGAAGTTGGTAACTGTACCTTACAGAAGTGATGTTTACAGAGGTGTGAAAGTACAACTGAATGATACAATTTCTCTTTTAAACAGAATGAAAATATAATATTCATCATGAACTACTGTGTATAGCCTATTGGCCACATCAGATCCCAGTAGTGGTACAGACAAACTTGTCCTTGGGCATTGTAATAGTTCCTTTTAAACAAATCCTTGGTGTAGAAATAGAATGATGAATTCTTCAGGACCTTCAGGATCACACTATGGCTTGAAAAATTTTGCACCAAGTAAATCCCATGGCCAGATTTTATTTATCTTGAACCCTATAGCTACAGTAGTTTCCCAGTATTTGTTGGCTTACTCTTTCTCCATTAAAAATTCAACCTTTGGTGTACATCATGCCTTATAAATGAACATGTGAATGGTCATACAGGAATATTTTATCTGGTATCGCATCAATATTTAATATAAAAACTGGCAGAATTGCTACACAAATTTATGCAAAAATGTGTAGCATTTTTTGTGTGCATAACTATAGTGTTTCCAGTGACAAAGTAATACAGAGGGAAAAATAATTTCAGAACAACTACTAGGTAAAATTGAACACTTAACTATTCCCTGTACAACAGCACTCTATGCAGGTAACTGACATTTAATCCTACAGAGTACAGACATATGCAAAACAGTTCCCATCCAAAATACAAGTCTAGTTTTGTGTGATGGACTGTTCATATTCATTTCTCATTTTGTTACCACTGAAATTCTCTTTGCCAGTTTAATATTTCAAAGTAACCAATGGAAAATAAAAATAAACTCAAATTGGATCAAGGCCAATTTAGAATGGCTAAGTTATCCATACAGTTGTACACGAGGTAATGATAAAGTGAGTTGCTGGAGTGCAATTTTTATTAAATGTTTAATTGGCTGGATGTTAAAAATCTTAAAAGATGTCTGACAAGAGGTTTTTGAGAATATTTTCCATAAGTTTAAGTGTTAATTGGCGGAACTCCTCTAGACATAAAATGGAAATCTGAAAATGCCCACCAGCACTACAGTGGTCATGATTCTGCTTTAGCAAACAGAAACAAATAGATCTGTCATGTTCCTATAGCTGGCCAACTACAAGGTGTGTCCTTCCTGACTTGCACAGATGAATGTGCTACAAAGGGAAAACATAGGACTAATTTATTGACTAAATCCAACTAAACACATGAAAAACCTTAACAGCTATCACGCTATGACAGTAAATCAAACATTCATAATCATATCACAGTTAAGAAAAGCTTTTCCCCTTACCAAGAAATTCAAGGAAAAGGTGCAGAAAATATTTGCACTCAAAAGTTCAAAAGTTCCATCTGCAGGAAAGCAGTTCACAGTTTTGTATGATGAGATGAAATGTTAGTTTTTTAGATACATTTTATGGCAGGTCAAATCATCTGTGCATGTCTGTACAATGGTTAGGATGTTCATTCCCTGTTGATGCTATCATCTGTAGTAATTCCATGATCTGACTCAAGAGTATACTGCTGTTGAGTGTACATTGCTTGACTTGTTCCCTTTTCAAGATTAAACTTCAAGCCTTTCATAAGCACTACACACACCTTTCCCCCCTTTTAATTTTACAACTACAGCTATTGTACAACTGACCTTGTCTATCAAACTGTCTATTGACAAGGTGTTTGCATAAAACCTTCAGCAAAGTGAAAGGGTACCAAAGTTCATGGAAGCCACTCACTATGATCCCTTTGGCTAGGACTTTGTCAATAAGCTGATTTCTTTGCAAAGTACAATTCTGAACAAAACAAAAAAAAAAGAGCAAACATGCATGAGTGATCAACAGCCAACTGTGAACCACAACTTTGCCAGGTGTATTTTTAAAGACTTTCAAAAAGTCTGTAAAGAAGAACAAGACACTACCATTACTGCAAGGAGGGATGCAGAACTATTAGATTTTATTTACAAAATCATACTAGCATAGGTACAGTACTTGCTGGATTTTTCCATCTTGTCAAATATTGTTAGTACTAGGACTTTCAGGGGACCTGAAATCAAATTTATATATCTCTTTTGTGATAATAAAGCAAGCAACTTCATCTAAATAAGAATAAATTCTATGCCTCAAAATCACCTGATGATAATATTTCAAATAAGATTTTTCTACATTATTAGATGCCAAGTCTATATGAGACATTAACAGTAGTGCTGTGTGACCTTGACTGGAGGGCTTGCAGTTTCAAAAACAATACATCAACAGAGCATTAAACTGCAAAGCTTGAAGGATGCATGTTTATTTAAAACTCCATTCTGTGAGGCTATCACCAGTTTAGAAGATGGAATCTATCCCACTTATTGGGGATCAATTACCCTATATCTCTGAAAGACCTCAATGGTTCAAACTTTATCAGAAATGTGCCTTTGTCATGATTCATAATTGGTAAAATTGAAACAAATAATAAAACTATAAGTGAAAAGCTTAGAGGAATGTAAAACGTTGAGTTTTTAGAATGTCTTATACATGATATCTGCCTCTTCCCAATGATCTCATAACTCCACATAACACTTGTAACTGCAAGAAAATAAAACATGTTCCACAGTACTACTTATCAGTGTCTCTTCTTTACACACTGACCATAGTTAATTCAGGTGTGAACATCTAAAGAGTAATTGACTTAGTCTCAACAAATTTGCTTAACTCTAAATTACACATCCCCTGGAGAGTCTTGTGGTCAGTGTGTTACATAACAAATACCTGTAGTGTAATTAAAGGGTGATTCTCTTTCTTGGCAATATGATAAAGTTTTAATGCTTTGCCATTCTCAAAGCTTTTTTTTCTAATAAAAGAATACAAGATGTTATGGTGGCACAGATGATGATTTTAATTTGTTCACCTTTTGCAATGCTAATTCAAACCTGCAATGAACATTGCCTTTCCACTCCTACCAAATCTGTGGAACTATAACATCTTTAAGTTAAATCTTAAGTAAGAAAAGATATTTCATTCACTTCCCCTAGGTCTTTGTACATTTTTATTTGAACTTCTGACGCCTGGCTTGTGCTGCTGTCCTCATTGACCAGAATCTAATCGGCTTTCCACCCCCCCCCCCCCAAAAAAAAAAAAAACACACACACACACCAAGAAAGAGAAAATATAGACTTGCCTAAGCCTAAATAATAACTTGATTCTAATTATTGGCCAAGCTGATTTTGGTTACCTGTCAGTTGAAAAATAGAGAATCAAGTTTAAAGTCCACAGTGGTATCATGCAATTCACAGAATTTGAAGGGCCTCTAACTTAGATCAAAATGTCATTATGCATGTCAATATATCATTTTTATCAACATTGTTAATGATAATTTTATGTTGTACTTTATGTCCTAGCCGACAGCCAACACAGTAGCTACCTTACCTACCGAGTACCGGGACAGTGGACTCAACGTGCAATTTTACTATAATTAGTAAAACTGTATTGCAGCTTACCTAAATGATGGTGATTCTCTTCGGAATCGTTCGACTTTTCAGAAGATATCCAGTCAATAGCCGCAGTTCTTACTATTCTATTAATTTTTGCAAAGTCTTCCTGATATTACTACTGCAACAGTAACAGCAACAACAGTTCGAAATTCTGGCAGTGTACGTGCAGAATGAATTCCAGCTGATGTTGTTTTGATACCACGACCTGCTCTGCTTGGCTAGATACACACTAGCTAGCAGTTGATACACTCATCAGTACGATGTTTACCTACACTGACACTGCGCACGTGCGTACTCGCACTGGGCATGTGCACAGTGATACAAACTGACGTTTTATCGTAATCCCGCCTATAAAAAGAGTATCAACAGGATCAGGAGACGACTACAATTAAGTTTGCAAAAAAATAATTATTAGTTGGCAAAATGGACTCCCAGGAGACCTAAAACATGCTTACAGCCAGCAAATTACATGTTTACTTGAATTCTGTGCTGCTGAAATTTTTGTATTAACATTAAATTTAATTAATCAGGGGGTACGGATTGCCAAGAGAATCTGCTGGTCTAAACTTACAAGTTGCTTGCCAGCACCAGCGTATCGAGGAGCATCGAAATGATAGACTCCTCCTTTCCTACGTATTTTTTTTTCTGGGAAAGGCATGGGAACTAATGCTTGGAAACGGTGACCTAATTGATGGTACTAGCAATTTCTAGAGGGAAACGATTTCTTCTCATCAAGCGTTATGTAAGAGAGTTTCAGTCTTCTTCTTAGATGTAGAAACTGAAATTCTTTCTAAGGAAGAACGTTCTCCCTTAGTGATTTGAACCTAATGAACGTAGCTTCAGAAGTTGAGATGCATTTCTGGAGTCCTAGTGTGTTACTTTTTCGCTGATTTGAGTGGCATACTTAACAAAATACAGACCTTAGAAGCGATTTTTTCAGGCAGAACAGTTGCGGATTTAGGCGGGGCGCACCGGCGCGCGCCCCCTAAAATTTTCCAAAGCTTATTTTTTTTACTTTCACTAAATAGATCATTAAGCCTTCTTGTTTCTACATTAATGTTCTATTATCTTATAATTTTCAAACTATGTAATTATAATTGTTTCAAACTAATAGCAATTTAGAGCACACAGTTTCAAGTTTTCCGATAAAATGTCAGTAGAATAATAGCGAAGGTCTGCTAAGTTTCGGACCACGGTTTATGTAGAATACTTAACTTTTTCTTACAATCCACATCTGCTATTTGGGTTCACATGATCGGGTGTGGAGTTTTCTAATCAACGGAAATCCTCGTTAATGCTATCATACCGTTGTCGAGAAAAAAACAAAAGAACCGTGAAAATGTCCATAGGCTACGCACCATCGATAATGAAAGTTCAAACTCTATGTAAATGTAAATTATGCTGTCAATTGCAATCCCATTCCTTTCAAGGTAATTACGAGGAATTCGGGAGGATTGGTCAGTCAAGTTCGGGAAATGTAGAATGAGTGACAAAATTAATTAATTTTTTTGATGAGAGAGTCGACTGAGTGCATATTAGAATGATTTCTGCCATAAATGTAATTTTACTAGTATTTTTCCTTTTACATTGTATCATGGAAAAATTCTGCTATCCCGAGGGAGTGGAGACTGAATCTCAATGCCACTAATGAAATCAATTATAACACAAAGCGTTTAACAATGTTTATCTCTCATGCACATGACAATAAAGTGGTAGAGTTCACTAAGCAAATTAAAGACCGTCTTTGAAAAGTACTGCGATCTCAAATGTGAACTTACAGCAGTGCATCGTATTCTTGGTCAGATACAGTGGCGTAGCTACTTAGGGGGCTTTGGGGGCTCGAGACCCCCACTGAATCGCTCAGCCCCTCAGCAGCCCCCCCCCCCCCACTGGCGACCTGGGTATAAATTATATTTGTACTGGCCGAAGATAATATTCAGTCCGGACTACCCGGCTACAATGTCATAGATAAGGCTTGCGATAGATCCACGCAGTTGCAGAGTATTCTGCAATTGTGCCCCATTCTGAATTTCGGAATAAATTCAGGTAGACTGTAACCAGGTAACAATCTTCATATCTTCGGAATTTCTTAAATTTTTACTCGTCGGGTTTCTGGGTGGATAATTTTCTAGCAGATTTGGAGTGGCTGAAATTGGCTACCTTGGTGTGGATCAGTGTGCTTCTAGCATGTGGCCTGTTTCTATCCAACTGTAGGATTTTTTTTTCAATTCCTGGGGGTTCACAAGTTTGTTCCAAAATCATAGCCTACCTGGTGTGGTGGGTAGAATATTTGAGTCAAATATTGTTGGAAGGAATTTTGCACTTTGCACGACCATTGCTGCCAGTCATTGGCCAGTGCAACAACCAAACCCATGTTGGGTCAATGCAGTCTCAAGGGTCGCAACCTTACCAATATTACGTCACAGGACCTCACTTTATAGATCTTGGGTAGAGTGGACATACCCAGTGGCGAACGAGAAAGGGCAGGGGGACGATTGTCCCAAATTTCCGCAAAATCGGACAGGAATTTGGGGAAAATTCGAACAGCCCTTAAATTTGTTAAAATGGGATGGTTTTTTCAGAATATTCCTAAATGTGGCCGAAATCTTAAAAAGATATGCCTAAAAAAGGAGAGAAACGTCATATAGTCACAATAATATTTTTCATGAAAAACTAAGTCAAGATTCAAAAAAAAATTGCTACACCTTCGGGCAGCGCAAAAAGCTATTTTTCGTGAATTATACCTCACAAATAATCACAACACAATGCCCGAAATTGTCGAAAATCCAAATTCTTTCAAGCATTTGCCCCAAAATGGAAAAGTATCATAGTTAGGGTAACATAGTGACGAAAAGTCAAACAGATAAAAAAAATCGCGACACATTTGGGAAGCCTGTGACTTAGACAGTTAAAAGAAACAATCATTCTTGAGCCTGCTTTTAAATCCTGTGTAACACAATACCCTAAATGGCCTATTATTTTAATAGCTTCAAATCTTTGCCGAAAAACAGAGAACGCTACATTTAAAGTAAAATTTTCATGGAAAATAGCAAAGATCTGCGACACATTTGGGCAGAATGTGAAAAAGGTTTTCATCATCCCCACTTCATACTGTAGTCTTTCAAAAATTTGCCCGAAATGTTCAAATATTCTGGCAAAGGTTAAAAAAATGCTGGGACGTTTTCAATTGCCAAATTAATTCATCGGACAGACAGGAGGGTGTTCAAGTTCCCAAGAGTTTGTCATTCTATCCTGCTCTACAGCCAAATACGGGAAAGTTAATGAAAATCGGGTAATTTGTTTTTCGATACTTCAATGATGCAGTGTGAGAATGCCTTCCGATTAGTCTGCGTGAAAATTAAAACACACCTAATTGTAATGTTACATTTTTCAAAAGGTAAAATCATGTATATAGTCGGAAGTTCGGGCAGTCACACAACTTTATCAATATATATTGAATTTAGTCCCAATACCAGTAGAGTAAAATTCATTACCATGTTTTCCATTCCGTTTTGTAGTTTTCCCCGAAAATATGCGGGACCATTTCATCGATTGGTAGTGATACATTTTATCTGGTAATTTTCTGATCAAATAACGACTGCTTAGATCCCCTTGTACAGTTGTTAGCCTTTGAAATGTCATTTTCGACTGTCTCAGGGGCCCTGATTTTTCAAAATTTTCTGTTCGCTCCGCACTATACCAGTGGTGGAGCTCAGCGTAGGAAGTATTCCTGGCAGAATTTTACTTTCATGTGAACATTTTTTGCAAACGGAACCTCGAAATAGCGACTGCTTAGACCCCGTGTAAGCATAGGAAATGAAATTTTTGACTGTCTGAAGGGTCAAATTTTTCAAAAATTTCCTATACGTTTCGCCCCAACTTGTCGTGGTGCTCCACTTAGACCGCTTCAAAGCAGAATAGAATTTAAGTTTCAAGTGAACAGTTTTTGCAAAAGGAAACTCAAAAAAGCGACTGCTAAGATCCTCTATAAGTCCGGGAAATGCCATTTTCAACTGTCTGAAAGAGTCGCATATTTAACGATAGTGGCGCTGCGCTTAGATGCTAAACTACATCCCCCCTACAAAAGTATTCAGCCCCCACAAAAAATCCTAGCTACGCCACTGGTCAGATATTTTCACCATCGTCTTTAAAGCCGTTGGAGAACCCAAAATTCAATTCTTTCAGTTTTTTACGTTCATAGAATTAAAGGTTGTACCGAATTTTTATTCAAAATTAAAAAGGAAAGATTCTCCTCCCTGTACCTTGTTTGAGGATCCCCCTTATCTTTAGACCACTTTTTCCCGGCCTATAACATTGCAAAATATTTTTGGAGAGATATCTCATCAAAAGTTTTTAAAGAGTGATCTTAGCTTGAATCAAAATCAACTAAATTTTGGTTTAGTTCATGAAGCAAGTTTGGCAATTTACTCACTTTTAATTGAGGGGAATATTTTTTTGGCACACAAAAGCTCAAATTGACGACGGCTTGGGTTCTACTTACAAGTCTGGGAAATGCCATTTCCGGCTATCTGAGGGGTCGCGCTTTTTCAAAATTTTCTCTACGCTCCCCGCCATCTGTGCTCCGCTTAAATATTCGTTCGGGCAGATGATCGACCGTCAGCGCCCCTCCCCCTAACGGAAAATCCTAGATCCGCCCTTGCAGAATTCATTGACTTTATATTTGCAGAACATATTTCTCTTTAAATGAGGTGAAAACTGCATCTCAATGGTCTTCGGGACATATCTGTTGTCAAAAAAGCATTTTCGTTGAGATTAATGCAGTACCAGATTAAGGGAACTTTACCTGTGATATTATCACAGCACAGTAATTAGACATTTCATTCACTCAATTATAATTCTGGAGCCTCTGAAGGGAATATTTGCCATGATTGTCCAAATTGCAGCGCACGGCGGGCTGAAATGAACGTTGTAATGAATTGTCCCGGCCCCTTTGGTCTGTGTCCTCTTTGGTCTTGACATGAAGGCATATGTGTACGAAGCGAGGGCAGGGAAGCAGATCGCCCCCCCCAAAAAAAAAAACGCAACATCTAAAATTCGGGCGGGAATTTGGTAAAAATCGGACTAAAATTTGGAAAAATGGAACTGCCACTTGACTTTTAAAAATGACATGGTTTTTGAAAAAATACCTAAGCATGCCCAAAATCTTCACAGTACATGCCCGAAAAAGAAAGGAAAAAAATCCTCGTCGCCGTAAAATTTACATGAAAAATCAACAACGTGAAGATTACAAAATGTCGCTACATACTCGGTCAGCGCAAAGAGCATTATTTGTGAGTTTTACTTCACAGTCTTTCTTAACACAATGCTGTGCCCGAAATGGTTGAAAATCCGAATTCTTTCAAACATTTCCCCGACAAAAGGAAGTATCATAGTCAGGGTAACACTTGAGTAAAAACAAAGAGATCAAAATAGAAAAAAAAAAATCGCCGACACACTGGGAAGCCTGTTACCTAAATCATTAGCCTGTTTTAATTCAATCTTGTGCAAAATAAACGCCCGAATAGCCAATTAATTGAATACTTTCAAATATTTGCCCGGAAAACTGAAAACGATATGCAAGTTAAAATTTTCATGGAAAAAACATTAGCCACTCATTCCGACGGGCAGAAGTTGTGAATGAAGTTTTCCTCAGCCCCACATCAAACTGTATAGTCATGCATAAACTTTGTCCTAAATGTTTAAATATTCTGGCGAAGGTTTAAAAAGTGCTTAGACGTTTTCCGTTGACGAATCAATTACATGAACAGACGGAGGGTGTTCAGTTGCAGTGCCCAGTCGTTTGCAATGCATCCCACCATGTATAGATCCGAAACCGGACAAAGGTTATTTGTTTTTCAGTACCATAATGACACAGTGCGAGAATGTCCCCCGTAAAACTAAAGTCTACCTGAAAATTCATTTAAAGGCCCAGAACTCTTACCCCAAACAGTACCAATTCTCCTAACCTTCTTACTGAAAACCCTCCCAAAATTGTCTGAAATTCATCCTCATGCAGATACAATCTCAGTTTATTACTTCAAGGTGAGTATAGGAAACTCAATTTATATAATCAAAACACTCTCAGTTCCGTTCATGATGTGTAATTTAGGCTTTGGTACTCTGCATTGTTTGAATTAGCTACCAATCAAAGAACTGAGCCAATTGGGAATTTCGGTACCCCCGTACCAAAATTGTAGTTTGGGGTGAGAGGTTTTACCCTTTAAACTAACCTCGCAACGTGGCATTTTTTCAAGAGGTGTTACTAGTAAAATCATCGATCGGAGTTGGGACAACCGCAAAGACAATTTCATTAATCCAATATACAGTTAGCCAAGCTGGGGGTCGCAATAAAGGAAAAATATAAACATTTTCCCCCAAAAAATACAACACCATTTCAACCGAGGAAATGGTAGGCTTTCATTTCATCTGGTAGCCTATAGTTTTCTGATCACGTAGGGAGTTGCTGATACATTTTTTGCAAACGAAATCTCAAAATTGCGACTGCTTAGTTTCTACTTACAAACCCGATAAATGCCCTTTCGGGCCATCTGAAGGGTCGGGATTTTTCAAATGTAGTGTACGCCCCGCGCCAACTAATGGTGGCGCTCCACCCTCCTGGCCAAAAATTAGTTCGAAGAGAACAAAAAACAACGCAAACGAAAACTCAAATAGTGACTGCTTAGATCCCCCTTATAAGCATTGGGATGGTCATTTCCGGTTAAATCTGAAGAGTCCCATTTTTCAAACTTTTTTGCACTCGCCAACTGATGGTGCTCGGATTAGATATCTGGACAATTACATTTTTCGGGCAGAAATCTTTTGCATCCCCCCTCCAACACATTAACATGCTCCCGTGCGCCTATTCATGTTTGATGCCGCCATTGCGCACCGTACCGTAATAAGGCTTTGCATTATTGAAACGGTCTTAAAAAGCTTTGTATCTTTAAAACTAGTCTGACAGTATGTCAGTTCACCATAAAATCATTTATAAACAGGACATGATGCCCGGTAACAGCTCTAACAAAAATAATTACCCGGTGAACGCGTAATTCCAGAAAAAGTGACATCAATAAGGTCATTCCTTATTACGATTACACCTACGTACAACCCGGATTGGCAAGGAACACCAAGCACATTCATAGACATTCGAGTCCTGTGAATGGTTTTATTTACTTTTCACAGAATCTATGACCAATATTAGCTTACTTTATCACGTTGCAATCATGGCTATTTTTAAATAGAAGGAAAGCATACGGGCGCTTTGTAGGATGGAACAGCATGGAAGGAATCGAAAAGTCAATTTTTAATTTATGCTCATTCCTTCTTAAGCTCTATTAGGCCTAATGAATAATGAATATTTATTTCATCCAAATAGTTTCCTGATTTTACTGTGGTACCGAAGTCAAGCAAAGTTTTGAAAATGTGGAGCTTGTATTGGAGAAAATTTTGGATTTTGGAAAAAAGTTCGGGATAATTGAACAATCTGTATTTCTTATTGGCAAGTTTGAGATTGCACAGCTACCAAAGATCGTCGTTGCTACATCGTGTTATCTAATACCTACAAAGGCTGTACGACGACATTTTAAGAGTCAAGAGATTATATTACCGAAAATTTGGAATTTAATGATAGAAAATTCATGAAAATAGCTCTGTAGTTATCGATATCACTTAATGATTTTGTGATTTTTTCATCTCCATAATTTGGAAAGTTTATCAAATTGATTTATGAGGGAACACGACTGCAAGCAGTAATTGAAAATTTCCGCCCGCGAAGAAAATTTTGCATATTTGAAACAAATGATTACAAAAATGGAGATTTTATTGGAGAAAATTTGGAGTTTCACGAAAGAAGAGTTGGGAAAAATATCCGAATTTCCCCTTTTTGGAGCCAGGGGAAATCGCCCCTGCCCCCTGTAGCTATGCCACTGTCAGACTGTCATTGAGTATCATTAATTTCTTTATACCATATCTTCCGTTTCCATATGAATTTTTAGTTATTTCAAGGCGTGTCGGTGCATATAAGAGCATGTCAAGTTTCTTGTCGACCCTCCACGGGCTCTTTATAGTTATATAATGAATCAATTTATAATTTTGTGTACACTGTTTATAATCACGTCTCTTTCAGTATTCTTAATACAGGA
This sequence comes from Holothuria scabra, assembly GCA_037179385.1. Classification (NCBI taxonomy): domain Eukaryota; kingdom Metazoa; phylum Echinodermata; class Holothuroidea; order Aspidochirotida; family Holothuriidae; genus Holothuria; species Holothuria scabra. Next base: position 21,056,501 of record CM074180.1, read on the forward strand.
CTAAATATTAAGTGATTGTTTATAATCATCATCAGTCATTTTCTGAATTAAAGTATTCTTTATCTGTTATGATGGTCTGAATTTTTATTGTTTTTGGTCATCAGTCATTTTCTGAATTAAATCAGCGACTTTTTCAAAGTAAAAACCAATGTAAGGACCGTGTGGAGCTTAAACTGCGGTATAATAAAACACATCTGGAGAAGCAGAAACCCAAGTTGTAACAGAATTAAGTCTTAAAAAAAACCGTTACGGCGCGTCGGGCAGTCATGTAAAAGGTATTTTGCAATTTTGATGGCATTTTAATATTGTATAGTTTTCACTGCATGTAAATGTCACCTTATCCGAATATGTATGTAAGAAATGGATATACCTTCTATTTCAAGCAGAAAAATAAATTTATCCATAATCTAAGTTATGGATGATCACCTTCGAAAGTGATAAGCGATTGAGGATACTGGTGCATAAGTGTAATATGTAACTTCATGTTGGGAGGGTGAACAGAACTGTCAAGCCACACTCATTCGTTTCCTTCTATTTTTAGAGAAACGGTTTTATGCTACATTTTTAAGTGTGGATTTTTGTAATCTTTTAGTTTTCCGTTCTATTAAAGAAGTTTTCATAGCAGCGTACTTAACTTTTTAGAGCTTTTTTCCAAATCTGAAGGTTTGTTTTCATGAGAGGATCTAGTGTACAATATCCCTCATCTAATTTCATCGGGGATCATATCCCACCATCCCTTCCCCCCAGGATCGCCGCCCGTGCTCATCAGCGAGCAAAAAGATTGTTTGTTTCAGCTAGCAGAACCAATGATTTCCTTATCTTTGTTTATGCTTGACTTCCAGCTGCATTTGGTAATTGATGGGCCTACAAATCCAGTCTAAATGCCTGATTCGTCGGGTATATGGTTACCAGCTTTCTAAAGCGACTGTCTTCATAATGTACCGTCATTCAGCAGTGTAATTGGTTCAGGACACCCGGAGGGTGTGTTGGGTCCACCCCCTGACCATTGCAAATAAAGTTTTGTCCTAGATTCCAACGCGCTGGGGTCCTTCAAGCCCGCGGTACCGGGGCATTCGCCGCTAAAAGGACACAGGAGTTACCTCACTACCGTGTATATATCCATAAATAAGCTCTCTGCGAGCAGAAAAAATGGGACGGGTTGGGTGTTGATCGTACAAGGCCGTTCATGTGTTTTGAATAGGCCTATCTATAAGATCAATAACGTTATGATGACTTTGAGTGGTCGAACTCTTTATATGTAGAAAATATTCACATTACGGCTGTGCGTGATGGATGATTCCATCAATGGTTCTACGCCATCAGCTGGAAGGCGTTTGGCCTTCACCATCTTTGATTTTGTGCTGACCATACCCTGTTTCAGGCATGATACGTTCGAACTCTAAATGAGGCACCTTAACGTATAGTTCAATTTATTTGGTCATGGACTGCATAACTTCGAAGCCCCCTCATTAATTTTGTATTGGCAATTAAGACGCAGAAGTGATGCCGGGAAAAAGTAGGACTACAATTATGCAGTATACGAATACGTGCATGTTTTTGGTGTCCCATATTACACAGTACAATTAGTTCCCGTAAAGTGAAGTATTTAGGATGCTCTGGTGTTATGTACCATATTTAAATTGCACACAGTTACCGGTACCGGTAAGTCACTATTCGAGTGCTTATTTTGCCAAATTTGCAAAAATATGTTTGGTGTACGATTTTGAAGCATAAGCAATAAATGCGACTCCCCTTGTCTTCCAATGGTTGGAAAATTCTCTTCACTATAGGCACAACCTATTCTTCTCATAAAATCATATCCCATACAAGATCCGACTTGCAGCTGTGAGGCCTGGAGCCTCGTTTCCTTGCCTATAACCTTCCCAGAGAGTTGTGTGGCAGCCCTCTGGTCTCCCCGAAGACTTTAAAAATGGAACCCACTGCCACTGTGTGTGGTGCTCAGCCTAAGCAATGAACTAGGGAAAACAAGCAAGTGAGCCTCTAACTAACCCATACAAATCAACAATCCAGCTCCCTGATCAAGCATATCATCCAGGCGCGTAGCCAGGATTGTGTCATGGGGAGGGTTTTGGTGTCATGAGGGGGGGGGGGGGTGTTGGGGCACGATATGAGGGAAAAGTCTAAGGATAGAGAGGAAAATACGTTATTTTAGGTGTTTTTTGCATTGCAAGGTTGGGTCACGGGGGGGGGGGTCTACCTCCCCCAAGCCCTCCCTGTGGCTACGCCACTGATATCATCTACAAGATTACACACCTCAGTAAAGGAGGGAAGAATCAAATGAGTATGTTTGGGGTAGAAAACTGAATTTTAACAATTGCTATCTGTCTAGGCATAAGCTAAGAATAAGTATTCATTTGACTCTGACATGAGTTATTGGTGTCATATAATGATGATCTGAAAGTGAAAAACTAGAATTTACCAACAAGTTTTTCTTTTTTTGGTATGGAATATTTAAATTTTACAAATATGTGACAAGTTGGGTCCCTAATTTCCGGAATTTCACATAAACGGTACATGAAAATGTTTTCCCACGACGAATGAGCACCTTAAAATTAGCACACATGTGGCAGCTCTGATGATAGCGTTGACTTACACACTAAATCCAAAAAGTAAACGGGCCTCATAAAGCTTGTCGAAGTTTTCGCCATGTGCTAGCTACCACTCATATGAAAGCTAACAAGTTGGCCATTCATGGCATTTTCAATTTTCCATATCATGACCGTGAGAATTTTTTGTTATTTCAGCTCAAAGTTCAATCACCCTTTCCCGAGCCTTGTTTTTTTACTAAAAGTTTGGAGTATGCCTCCTCCAACTTCTAAAGTCCATAATATCCACAAAATTGCTTCAATTAAGCCCCTTTTTACATCAATGATACTTCATTTGATATACTTTCATAAAATAATTACAGAACACCCTTTCTTATTCCATATCATATTGAAAACGTGCTGCCTTTCAAGTTCGGGACTCTATCTGAGGGCGAACACACGGACACATTTGTACACCCGCTAATTGAGGTTAGATACCCTATGCTACCTGATGCTCTCGGCACCGTCTCAGTATTATATACGTTACATACGTGCCTGACGCTATTCAAATAGAGGGCGCACATAAGAAGAAAAGTTCCACGACTTTGCAGTGGCATCCCTAGAGTTGTTTGCAGGGATGGGCAAGTGACTCGAAGTGCCAACCCCCCCCCCCTTCATTTCCGAGGACCGAAGTACCTGTTTGTTCGAGCATCTTATGTGGGAGGTCAGCAGAGTAGTGTAGTCAGAGGGGCAGGAGATAACTTCTCCAAAGATGAAATTAAGTACCGTCGGGACGACCGAAAAATTAAAAAAAGAAAAAGAACGAAAGAACAAGAATTAGAACTAGGAAAATGCGAAAGGGGTAGGATAAGAAAAATAAAAATAAAAAGGTGAAAAAGGAACTAAAAAGAAACATAGGAATGGGAAATAATGGCAATAACTCTGAAGGAAAGAGCACTGGGAAAAGGGGCGGAGGACTGGCTACATGTGACGTCGAAGATGAGTTCAAATAATAGGACGAGTAGTGAGACAGGCAATTCTGAGGAAGGTTTATGAGGTAGAAGCGTCCGAGGAAGGGAAGGACCGGGGAAGGCAGTCACTGGTGCCAAGGATCAAACAGTCAAATTGTCCATTGGAAAGAGAAAAGGATGAGAGAACAAGGAGGGCCCGTGGCATAAGAACTTTCGGAAAGGACAGATTAGGATGGAGAGCAGGCAGAATTAACTTGAACAGAGGAAAAACGAGCAACGTTGCCGATGTGAGAGGATTTGAGAGGAGCGACAGTGACCAATTTTAATTTTTCCATCACCATCGAGAAAAGAACACTTTATATTACTGCCGACCGGCAAAGTCAGCCGTCAGAATTCTAATGAGTGTATCTAAACAAGTGATATGCACAGAACTATAAAAAGTGGATGTGAAGTAATTGGTAGCTTTTTGATATGTAAAATGGCTGCATGTCAAATATTTTTATAACTTTCAATGGACTTCGCACTCAGTATTCATATTTGCGTAGGTTTTCTTTCCGACCATTTACATTCAAGACTGTTTGAACACATTTTTTTCCAATCCTTATACATATGCCCACTATCTTAAACTAAAACAATATTTCGTAACTTTAATTCATAATCCATGCGATGCGTCGTTTGAACTCATTTCCTATGTAGAACCAGGGGGCATTTTCTCTGGCCAAATATTTGTGGTATGTTCCAATTGATGATGGCGCCCTGTTCAGGAAATAACTAGAGTACCTGGGAAAGGTACTCTAATAATAATGTATCGAAAGTCCCTTTTTAGGAATCAGCAACTAAGCCTCTGAGAAAATCCCTGGGCCTTCTGCCGCTTACAAGAAGAAGGGGGGGGGGGGAGGGGGGAGGGGCATGACAACTTTCGTCAAAATGCTGCTGTGTAAAATGGATATATTTCCAACAAGTGTCCCAGCCCGCACCCCCCCCCCCCATTCCCCATCGTAAAACCCATGGAATGGAAACTTAAATTGTTCATCGTGACGTAATAAGCCTTGGTTACTAAAAAGGATTTGAATAAAATTTAACAGTAAGTTAATGAATAGCAACAATTAGTGTTAGAGAGCAACGTCATCTGCCCGATAGACGATAAAGGTGCGTGGGTTAAACATCCACGGTTTTAAGTTTAAGAAAAAATATAAAAAAGTGTGACGAATATCTGCTCCCAACATCCTGCCAGCAAACTGCCTTCCTTGTAGGTATATCAGGCTGCAGTCCTGCGTCGATGATTCATGCGGCCCCCATCGGACACTATTCTAGCTCTGCTCAGTGACTCACCAGTAGCCTGTTGCCCTTCATTTATCGCATATATTAACCTGCATGATTATTGTCTACCGGAAAAAATTCGAAGGAAAAATTACGCAATGGGTCAATTAAACTTGCGTCCCTGTCCCGCACTACAGTCCATACCCTACGAGGATTAGTACAAAGTGCGGCCTACTTGTTCCAAGCCTTTACAGGACGAATGGAGAAAATGCAGTGAAACAAAATCATAACATAACATAAGGTAACACACCACAACACAGCTGAACGCAACACAACGCAACTTAACACCATATAACACAACATAACAACGGGTTATTAAAAAGGGCAAAGTTCTAGGTAGATAGTGGCGCAACCAGACTTTTGGGGATAAGGGGGTGGGGGGGATTGTTCAAGGGGTAGGTGATCAGTAACGACACTGCGGAGCGCCACCATTGCTGGCCTGTAGCCACAGAGGAAATTTTGATTGGAAATATCTCTCAGATGGCCAGATGTGACCTAATTCAACAAATGCAGACACATTTGCTCATAATTCAATGTGGATCTTTTTATCTCTATTAAAAAGCCTCAGTGAATTTGTTCATTTTTTTAATGACGGCCAAGATTTGCAATTCTTCCTTATTTAAAACTCTGCACCATTGAGACTAACAATTTGGCTCAATTTCATTTCAATTGTTGTTCACTACTTAATTTTGGTCTCTAAATTATTTTTGAGTAACCTTTAATCAGGCAAATATTAAAAGTCCATACTCATGGAATACTTATGATTTTTTTTCGTCGAAACACAGTTTACACGATATTTTTATTTCTTCCAATTTTATTTGGAGGGGGTGGGAGGTCGAGAAACTTGACCGCCCTAACCGCTTCTAGTTGCCTTTACATGTCCTAAAATTCAAACAATAAATCAAGGACACAAACGAAACGAACTGTTCCATTACAACACATACCCACCTGGCTCTTCAACTTGCTGTAAAATATTTCTTATTAAGGATGCATCACGTACCTTGGTGATGAAGAAGAAAAAAGAGTCATTAGTCAAGAACACTAGAACAAGAGTACTGCTACTAGAGAAGCAGTTCTAGTAGCAGCCCTGTAGTCCAAAGAAATGTTAAACTAGAGGGGCCATTTAATAAAAGAACAGTCAAGCTACGATGACGCCCACAACAAATCGGCACGTATTTAATAGAAGCAACTTTTTAGACAAGACCCACCTACATTATCAAAAATGACGATATTTTTAGGTAAAAGCATACCGTATGGCCTTCTCGACCGGGTCGTGGAGGTGTTCCTCCCCTCCCCCAAATGAAAATGTCAGACTCAGAGCGACAATATTTGGAAATTCTTAAATTCGGACTGGAATTTTCTCATACTCAGCCTATATAGTACGTTTTCCCAACTAGATCCAGTGCCGCAGAATTTACTAACTTGTGAGTTAGCACCATAGAGCCCCATTTTCGCGAACCCTTCGAATTTTAGTCCGCTCCGAGCCTTTGCAGTCCGACTGATGTATCCATTATCAATATCGTCTCGAAGATAATCTTAAAGGGCAGGAGCAGTCATCCCAAATTGAAGAAGTGTAGTAAATTGTCCAATGTCATGATTGGGAGTTATGTGACAATATTTTTTCTCTTCAAATGTGAAATTTACCAGAAATAACTAATTGGTTTACCTTGAATATGCAACAGTAAAGTTATAAAATGTAATTAAAGATACTTTGAAGAGAAATAAGATGAAAATTGAGTTAGTTACCTTTTTCTTCAAAATAAGTTTGGGGACTGCTCCTTACCTTTAATTATTTATCAGCCCGAATACGGTTGATTGTTCATGTGCATAGGCTGAGAGCAGGGAGGGTCATTATGAAGGTGCTCAGCATTCGTAATGATTCACCAGGGGCCATTTTTATCACACTCTACATAATGAATGGCTAAGGCGCTAGTAGAAAATTAAAGGTTCATCTCCATCCTCTGTCTATTGGTCTACAGTGAGGTGTCTTTTTAACGAATATAGAAGCATTCTTTATTGCTTTCTATCAAACTTGTTTCACAAACTGCCCAAAGTGTGGCGTACTTTGCGCCCTTGATTCGTCGTGTCAATTGTTTTCACTTTAGTACCGTCTCAACCAATCAATGTACGGGGTTTAACAATTGTTCTAGAACAAGAATTCGGCCTGCTTTGCTCGCAGTTACCACAGTTTACTCTCCACCCTTCTGTTCAATCGACGTTATGTGAAGGATTGCGGACCAGTGGCGAAGCTGCCATATGGTCAGGGGGACGGTCGCCCCCCTGACGGACCAAAATCGTCTGTCGGCGCCCTTTTTAGGTTTTTAACATACTTTACTCTTGCACCATTTATTGGCAAAAGACATAATTTAATAGCGTTGTTTTAAGACCTAGCTAACAAAATGCTCAAAAAGCTACCAGTAACTGTACTATCTGCACTTTATTCTGATGAAAAGTGTCATCTTCTGTAATACAGGGATAGGTTTTGCCGAAACGTATCTCCATACTTTATACGTACTAATGAATGTTGTTGCTGAGCTAAGTTAATTGCTTACATACCAAGAGTGGTTATAAGCTTACAAAATTCGTACGCAGACTGACATTTAATTCACCCTCACGGCCAATAAAATATGTTGCAAAGGGCGCAACAATAATTGTAGCGCAAATAGCCCTCTTCAATAATTGTCAACATAGACGATAAAAAAAAACTAGTTATAAAGATACCAAAATAGCTTCCACATCATTTTTCGAAATCATTTCAAGAGAACATTCATGTTAAAATAAAATAAATCTGTTATCATAGTGGTAATGGTTTAAGAGTTTTAATGAGCAGTTTCCATTTTGCTTTTCTTCAAGTGACCATTCTCATGATAAATGGCCTGTTCTGACACTGCACGATAATCCCATGAAAGTGCATATTTCTGTATGTGGTCTCGTGCAGAAACAAGTAAAGTGCATCCAATAAGCCTAGGTTTAGGCTAATTTTATTTATCTAGAGAGCCAAGCAAACCCTTTGTCTTGGCTATTTCTTTTCATGTACTTAATTAATGGCTATTTCAGTGTGGTCGCATGATGTAAATTACGTCAATAAATGTTTCTTCTTGTTCTTATCTTGATATCCAGATGCCAAAAATGTACACCTCACGGACTCACGGTGATTTATTTCCATAACTTTTTTCCCATGTAAGATTGCTCGCTATTTGGCTCTAGCGGGTTTAATCTTTATCTTCACAAAGTAGCCCATTATTACATTAAAATCTTAACTAGAGACCTGACAATAACACAAAATATAACGACCACCTTCATACTAGAATGTGAAAGAGATGGATAGAAACATGGGCGTCCGTAGGTAGGGACAAGGGGGGGGGGGGGGACTTGCCCTCCCCTGGAAAATAAAAAACCTGAAAAAAGAAGAAATTATAAAGAAAAAGACGAAGAACAATTACCATTAACATTTCTTAACAGTTCACTCAGTGTTTTCCCTATTAATATGAGGTAAATAGGCTTTAGAAATGCCATTTCCAGCGATCTCAGAGGCATTTTGGGCCAAACTTTTCTTGCGTTCCGCGCCAACTCATGGCGGCGCGGAGCTTTCTCCCTAATGTTGCCCCTTCCCCCCCCCCCGAATTTTCTTCTGCGGAGGCCCATAGATAGAAATTTAAACATGTGTTAATAGAAAAACTTGCTGAGAAGAAATGGCAAAGTAGTCTTCTACCAGGTGCGGAAAATCAAATGGAAAGTCTGAGATGCCGTAGCTTCAATCGTGCTGAGGCTCAGGGTATTTACTCCTTCGCCCCTGCAGACCATTTTCGCCCCCTCTGACCGATATCCCTAGCTCCGCCACTGTTGCGGATCCCCTCCCCCACCGGCCCCCATCGGTTTTCAGTTTTCCGCCAAAGGTATTCGAGCTATTTTTCTGCAGAGGTAAGGTGAGATGAGCTTTTAACCAATTATCATTCAATTCTAGCCATGTTCTCTCACAAATGTTTAACAAACCACCCAAATTTTCGAACGTCCCGAGTGTTCCTGACCTTGCTCATCGTTAACATGTGTATCAAATACCTTCTAACAACAACCCATGCTGCCATGAAGACACATAGAGCAGCAGAAGTTTAAAGTTTAAATAAGAAGAAGTTTAAATTTTAGTGTAAAGTAATTAACCTTTGCAAAATGAGCTTGCATGGGCATTCTTCAAACTATTAAACTACCTTGCTCGATTATCATAACATTTAACATTCGAGCAACTTCATTGACCGGCGAAAATCCTTTCTCAACTTCAAGGGAGGGTGGCAATGCATCGCATGCAGGCTGCCTATAGCCTTAGAAGTTTCGTCGAACTTTACAAGGATCCCCTGTGTTTGAGCAGACTGATCAGCTCAGACTCAGGGGCTTACATGCTTGAAGTGTACCTGAGTGAGAAATTGCATGAGAAATTGGCTCTTACAAAACCGGCCTTATTTTCCCGCATTCACCGCGCGAGGTAGAAGCCTCTGTAAACATAATTATATGAAGTGGCGTCACCAGACTTTTCATTCTAGGGGGGACACTGGGGGAAACAAAGATTTTAGAGAGAGCACTGTCAGACTCCACATATGGTGCCGGGGCGCCATCGAGGGCGAAGCGCGAGACTCAGTGGAGGGGGGTCCAGGAGCCCGCCTTAGGACCCTGGTGGGATCCAGGGGCAAAGCCTCCGGAAGTTCCCGGGTTTTAGCGTGTCTGTGAGGTATTAAATCGTTCTTTAAGGGTAATTATATTGACTTAACACTGGTCTAAAAATTACCTCCAGGGTAACTTCAAGTAAGACTTTCGGTAAAATAACCACTGATTCAACTACCAAGAGCGGATCCGGGTGACATTTTGAAAAAGGGGTAGATGAACTATAGAAAAAGAAGTTGATGGGCAGTTCACTGTGAGTCTTGGTGGGGGTCCAGGGGCGAAGCCCGTGGAAGCTCCTGGGTTTTAGCGTGTTTGTTAGGTATTAAAAGTGTTTTTTAAGGGTTGTCTTAACACTGGTCTAAAATTACTTACTGGGCAACATCAAGTAAGATTTTATTTTTGGTAACAACACTAACGTTAGTGAAACTACTACCAAGAGCGGATCCGGCTGACATTTGGAAGAAGGTGAGCTGAAACAGAAAGAGAAAGAGAAGGCAGTTGATGGACAATTAGATGTGATCCTCTTAAGGAAAATGTAGGCCTAATCCTGCTTGAAGGGTTACCTGAACTGTGCACTGTGCAATTTTGTTTCCGTGAAAACGTGATAACACGATTATTAGCAATTATCTTATTGACCAATACACCTATGAGTTTCCCCCTTTCGCCAAAGCCAATCATTCATTAATCCCGGCTTGAAAAGGGAGACTTAAATACAAGCATGGAGTTGGCATTTCCCTGCCGGCCATCTGATGGGTCACTAGTTTCAAAATTTTCTGTGCGTTCCACGCCAACTATGGTGGCACTCTACTCAGGCTTAGTCGTTTTGTCAATATCACACAACGTACTTCCCTCTACCCTTGCGAAAGATCCTACCACCGTCCTAAAGGCCCCATAGACTAGAGCTTTTGTGCACTTCTTTTTGCGAAACTTATGTACAATAATTCCTTTATAATTAAAAGCCATACTAAAATCGAGCAAAACTTTTTTCTCAAGACACCAATTACTTCGTTTGTGTTGTGGAAAATGGCAAAGAGAACTTTAAAGGAAACAAATGAGAAAAAAGGCGCAACACTTCACTGGAAAAGCAGAGATGTAAACTATCGATAGAAATCATAGTTCATCTCTAAGAAATCAATGTTGACGTAAAAATATGAAATTTTACACTTCAAACTACCCTATTCATGTTTCATCAATTCTAGGGAGGGGAGGTGGAATTAATTACGCAGACTATCATCCTCCTTAAGACAAACATTACCAGGTGATGCGCAGCTCTCGTAGCGGTTTTTGTCTTTTGGGCCGGCAGCTACCGTACGGAGAACCTTGCGAGAGATGTGCATCAGGAGCTGCACTGCGCATCGACCAAGGACTTCTTCTTCTTCTTCTTCTTCTTCTTCTTCTTCTTCTTCTTCTTCTTCTTCTTCTTCTTCCCCTTCTTCTTCTCCTTCTCCTTCTCCTTCTCCTTCTCCTTCTCCTTCTCCTTCTCCTTCTCCTTCTCCTTCTCCTTCTCCTTCTCCTTCTCCTTCTCCTTCTCCTTCTCCTTCTCCTTCTCCTTCTCCTTCTCCTTCTCCTTCTCCTTCTCCTTCTCCCTCTCCCTCTCCTTCTCCTTCTCCTTCTCCTTCTCCTTCTCCTTCTCCTTCTCCTTCTCCTTCTCCTTCTCCTTCTCCTTCTCCTTCTCCTTCTCCTTCTCCTTCTCCTTCTCCTTCTCCTTCTCCTTCTCCTTCTCCTTCTCCTTCTCCTTCTCCTTCTCCTTCTCCTTCTCCTTCTCCTTCTCCTTCTCCTTCTCCTTCTCCTTCTCCTTCTCCTTCTCCTTCTCCTCCTTCTCCTTCTCCTTCTCCTTCTCCTTCTCCTCCTTCTCCTTCTCCTTCTCCTTCTCCTTCTCCTCCTTCTCCTTCTCCTTCTCCTTCAAAATACGGTGAGACATCCAGTTAAGGACATTAGTACACCACGTACGTGCCGTGAGGTCGGTCAGGCCCTAAAAGAATTGGTAATGAATTGTACGGGCTTAGAGTGACTAATGACCCCCTCCATGAGACTGCTGGGAAGATCATTCCAATTCCGAATAGTGTGGGGATAAACCTATATTTCAAGCAATTTGTCCTACCAGAGGGGGGGGGGGGGCGTTAGTGCAAAGCATACATATTACGAGTAATACGGGTGGGTTTACAAAGGTCAGACAGAGGGATATTAGCTTGGCCGTAGATACCTTTGGCGAGGATTTGAAGCCTACAACGCCTGCGGCGATCATAAAGCATGCCAAGATCGAGATCTTTCAAGAGGGTAGTCATTGATCCAACATCACGGGAGTAATACTCATTGGCTATAAACCGAGCAGATCTTCTTTGTACTCCCTCTAGTTTATCTTGAAGTGAAACCTGATTTGGATCCCAAACGGAACAAGCATACTCTAATGAAGGCCTTATCAAACCTTTACAGGCTGCCAATTTAACTTCCTTGGAACAAAAAACAGGTTCATTCGCAGTAGACCGAGGACCTTATTTCCTTTATTACAAACAGACTGTATGTGCTTACTCCAATTGAGATTCTTAGTAACGGTCACCCCCAAATACTTAATAGAGCCCACCCTCTTCAGATTAGCACCATGGAGAGTATACATGCAAAATCTGGGATTATGTTTCCTAGTAACAGACATAACATTGCACTTTGCCGGATGAAATCTCATGCCCCAGGTTTTGGCCCATTGGCCCAGGTGGGTAATGTCTTTCTGTAGAACGCAGCAGTCGCTTTGATCTTCAATGACTGTATAACAAACACAATCATCAGTGAACAACCTAACTTCAGAAGAAGCAGCTTCAACAATATCGTTAATATTTATACAGAAAGAGAAACGGACCTAGAACAGACCCCCGAGAAACACCAGAAAGAACCGGACTATTTGTACCATTTTCAACAACAGATTGAGCGATCGGAAAGGAAGTTATCAACCCAATTAACGATTTGTCTAGAGACTCCTAAAGAATATAACTTCGTCTTGAGGAGTTCGTGAGTGACAATGTCGAAGGCTTTCTCGAAATCTAAAATAAAGACGTCGACTTGTTTGTCCACTCATTAATAACAGACACCAACCGAGTATCACAACTGTTTTTTTTTTTTTTTCTGAAAGCATGCTGCTTAGTGGAAAGGATTTTATTCACTTCGTAGAGATCGATCAAATTCCTATTCACGGACAGAGCGTACTGCACGGTAGATTGTCGTTACCGTATGTGTGAGAAAAAGTGCACCAAGACGGCTGTCTGCTATGGGTTTGTGTAAAAGTTTGGACTTGCTCAAGTCAACTCCCAGATTTGTGCAAGAAAGTTGAATTTGTTTGGAAATATGGCAAAGTAAGGTCAAATTCACTTCAAGTGTTGCAGGAATATATGATATTGTTTCCCATTCAAGTTTAAAAAAAAATTGTTAAAAATATAACGGAGTCGTCATTAAATCAGACGATGTATAGCTTAACTGCAGCCATCTTGGGGCGCCTCAAGTGGCGACAATCTGCGGAAAGGATAGACTCTGCAGAGTCTGCTCGAATCATCTTTACAAAATCAAATTTCACTCCCTCTTTAATAAGACCCGTAATCATTGCTCTTCTAGTTTACTTCCTCTTTCTGCGTTCATTTTCAGCGGACGTGGATACAGGGCGGCCACAAATAGAGGGCGTAAGGTTTTGAAGAGTTATAATGGCTAATCCTAAATTAAACGAGACCTAAGTTGAAGTTTGATAGGGATTCTACCGAAACTTCACACGAGCGGAGGGATTACATGAGATTGCACAATTGACTAGCTTCAGTTTTTTAAAGCGGTTATGAATGAGCACAAAATAAAAACAAAGAGAGATCCCAGGGAGGGTTCAACTGGGAGGGCATGTAATCCCTCCGCTCGTGTGAAGTTTCGGTAGAATCCCTATCAAACTTCAACTTAGGTCTCGTTTAATTTAGGATTCTACCTCATCTTCACACTCCACTTCGGAATTACATGAGATTTCAAAGCATTGTGTTCATGAATAACACTGAAAAGGAAGAAAGGTACATCTTTGGAATTGCGTCTCATTATTTTAATTTAATTTTCGATTACTCATTCTTCGGTTTGTTCTTGAGGCAATTACCCGAATCTTTCTGTACCTCATCCACTATATTAATCAATTCCGACATAAGCAAAAAATGTTTCACATAGCTGAATAAAGGTATCTCTTAACATATTTTCATACTTTTAACTTTCCTTTAGTCTGCATACTTAAAGTGATAAACGTCAGACTTAGCAGCTCAATGAACTGACCACAAGACCAAATTAGTTTTACAAAACTGAGTTATAATGAAGATCTGGCCAGGATAGAGTCAGAAAAAACCTTGTCTTGAGTTATTGGCTTATTGTAAAACCTGGCAAAAGTCTTTTCCGAGTGCCAGCCGGCTGCTCGAAGAATCTCGTCCGTTGGTACACTAGCAGCGTGAGCTGCTGAAGCTGCCGCCGTTCTTGTACTGTGGGCTGTATAGTAAGCTATATCTATCCCAGAATTCGCCATCACTATTTTCAACCACCGCGACAAAGTGTCCCTTGAAACTGCCTTGTGCGGTTTCGCGTAACTAATGAAAAGTCTAGATTCTTTTCCTCTGAGATGAGTTGTTACCCTCAGGTAATGAAGTAAAACTTTGAAAACATTGACGCCTTCATCCATAGTATAATCTTTAATAACTATTTCTAGAGGCATAGAGCCAGGCCGAGACTGCTTTACGTGCCCAGTAATTTGAAAAACAATATTGTCCTTATAGATAAACATGGACTTGGTGTCCAAAAGCTGCAAAGTCTGGAGACGTTGGGCGGACACAAGAGCTATAAGCATTACCAGCTTCAGCGTAAGCTCCTTTAATGTAATAGAGCTCAAAGGATGCAGGGACCTTAAATAGGTTAGTACAAGTGAAACATTCCAAATCTTTTTATATTTTGGAAGTGGTGGACGAAGTTCATAAATTCCTTTGAGGAATCTTCTGACCAGAGGATGCTCTCCAATAGTGCTTCTATAATTCGGATTAACTAACACCGATAAAGCGGACCTAGCAGTATTAAGCGAACTGTAGCCCAGACCTGATTTATATAACATAGTTAGAAAATCCAAGACTTGCCTCACAGATGGTCGAAAGACACTACTCTTCTTGTCTCTGCAGAATTTGGCCCATTTGTCATGATAACTGCGGTATTGTTTTTGGGTAGTTTGTCTCCATGACGCCATGATAATAGAGGTAGTTTCTCCTGAAATGCCTGACATTTGCAGGGATTGCCGGATAAGCGGCAAGCCAGTAACTCGAGCTTGTGATACAGAGGGTGTGGCTCGATCCTTCCTGGTATGCTTAGCAGTTGCCTTCCTCTGGGCAAAATTTTTGGTGTAGCAATGGTCATGTGTAATAACCGAGAGTACCAGGTTTGGGTTGGCCAGTTTGGTACTACTATCACACCCGTCGCCTTTTCTTCCTGAATCTTTTTCAGACATTGACCAATTAAGCTGAAAGGAGGAAAGGCGTAAAAATTAAGTGTTTGCCAACTGAAAGAAAAGGCATCAATAAAACTGGCATCTGGATCAGGTTTCCAAGAAGCAAAAGTATCTACTTGTGCATTTAATCGGGATGCAAATAAATCTATTTCTGGTGTGCCCCATGTATTTGCTATGTCATGAAAAATCTTCCTGCACAGCATCCACTCTGTATTGTCATTGAATGAACGTGACAGTCTATCGGCCTGAACGTTCTGTTTACCAGATAAATGGCTACAAGATAACCAAATGTTTTTTCTGAGGCACCATAGCCAAATAGCTTTAGTTACTTTATTACACAAGAGAGAACGAGTGCCACCCATGACATTAATATACGCCACTGAACTTGAATTATCTGTAAAAACCTTTATATGGCTGTTTCGAACCTCAGCACAAAGGGCTTTTAGACCCCAAAAAACAGCAAGCAACTCTAATACATTGATATGGTAAATCGATTCATTTGCTTTCCATCTACCACTTGTACTAAGCGGAGGATTGCAATTGTTACACACAGCTCCCCAGCCTTTTTTTGAAGCATCTGTAGTGATCGAGATGCTGGGTGTAGTAGCCTGAATAGGTTTCGATGCTACCGGTAGGTTCAATTCCCACCATTCTAGCTCCTCTAAAGCTTCTTTCGAAAGAGAAATAGGCCCTTCATAATTTCCTTCACTTAATTTCAAGGACTTTATTTTATCAAGTTCCAGGTATCGATAGAAAAGAGGGCCATGTTGGGCGCCTGGAAATAATGATACCAACAAACCAATTACATGAGCCAAGTCGCGAATTGACCGACTATCATTTTCCTTGAAAAGTTTAATATGTGACAAGACTTTGTCTATTTTCTCTTTTTTAGGTTTCACAATCATGTTTTTGGAATCTATCTCAAACCCCAAGAAAACAAGCGTCTGAGTTGGGGTGAAGACTGATTTCTCAGGATGAATAATAAATCCTAGCTTTTCAAGTGCTGTGACAACTTCCTTCACTGATGAAGCACATTCTCTATAAGTTTTGCCCTGGATGTAAATATCATCAATGTAACTTACACAGAAATGTCCTTGTTTTCGCAGTTCTGAAAACACTGGCTTCATCAATTTAGTAAAAACTCTTGGAGCTGAAGCCAATCCATTCGGAAGGCAAATATATTGGTACAACTGGCCTTTCCACCAGAATTTTAGAAACTTTCTGCTTGATGGAGCAATCGACAACGAATAATAGGCATCTTTTAAATCTACCGATGCCATAAAACAATTCGGATACATCATACTTAAAACTGAATTTATAGAATCCATTTTGAAGTGACAATAAAGAACGGATTTATTTAGCTCTTTCAAATTTAAGATCATACGAAATGACTTGTCTTTTTTGGGGAGGAAGAAAAAAGGGGAAATAAATTCTCCTTTTGAATGACAAGTTTCTTCCACAACTCCTTTAGCTTTGAGTTTCATTAATTCTTTCTCAAAGCACTTTGACTCCAAAGCCTCAAACGGCGAAGCATGAGCTGGCTCCTTTAAGAGAGTATCATACCTAATTGGTTGGGAGGGGTCAAATTCAATTTCATAACCCCTTACATAACTTAAGATTACTTCATCAGAAGTAATTTCTTTCCAGTTTTGCAAGTAGAATTGTAATCTACCTGCTGGTCTATAAATCTCACCAGATTGTGATAAATTTACATGAAAAGATTCAAGGAGACGTACCTCACCTTGAACTAAGTTTAGCTGGCTTTGTTGACCGGTGGTCTTCTTCTCCACCTTCGGGCTAAAAAAGGCCTTCCACGTTCATAGGCTCTTCCTCGTCCAGAGTAGCCTCTCGAGAAAGCAGGATAATTTCCTCTCCCTCTTCCCTTTAAGCAACGATTACTCACTCTCGATGCATCTTTTATATCTCGCATCTGTTGTTGCACATTGTCACCAAACAATAACGCAGTTAAAGGGGTTGCCTTTGAACAGAGACTTTTATATTCGTTTTTCATCTGAGGTTTTATGAGATCACGTCTCAAATAATTCAAGTTAATATTTGCTGTACCCAGCAATGCTAGGGTATCTGTAAGGCGTCTCAACACTGTTTCTTTATCCACTGTTGCCTTAGAAGTAAGAATGTCATTCAACATGACGGTGATTGCGGTCATAGCCTTTACATTGGCAACTTGTACTTTTTGTGCCTTTAAATCCGTCGTACGAGTTGATAGATCCAGATTGTCCCAAATAAGTTTGTTAACTTGGGTTACATGCAGCATGTCAATATTTGAAGGCTGCGCATATTTCTCATACAAGGCTTTTAGTTTCCTGTCTGACAATTGATGCTTTGTAATATTCAATACCAAATTAGCCACTTGGCTTTGAACCTCAGAGCCTGGCTCGGTTCCCAGATTCAGTTCAGACACTAAAGTATCAAACATACTTTGATCTTCGTGATCAATTTTACTTGGCGAATCTTCGACCAGCTCAACATCTGAAATTTCAACCTCTTTGGGTGATTGCAAAATATTTTCCAGCTCTTTGTCTAAATCAAAGAGATCCTCTTTCTCAAGCTCTGTTTTCTGTTTTTTCTGTAGAATTTTAGGCTCTTGGCCTTCAGGCTCTTGATATTTGCGCTTTAAATTTGCGCTACCAGCATCGGACTCCAAGTTTACCTTTTGACAGAGCATATTAACTTGAGCTTGCATGGCTATAAAAGCTTTCTTGAAATCAAACGAGTCCTGACATAAGCCTGATGGTCCCTCTCCCGAAGGAGAAGGGAGATCATGAGGACTTAGATCCTCAGTAAAATCTAACTCAATATTGCCATCCATTACAAGGGCTATTGAAAGCCGTGTTTTCTTGTCCTTTAATAATATATCGGACTATTCTATTGAGCCTGCAACCAAATGTTGCATCACGTACACGGCAAAATACCGGTGTGATAACGTTTAGGCGTGGCTTTTATGGCAGTATGGTGTACAGAACACTAGGCAAAATACCAGTGTAAAAGAGGCAAAATACCCTTTCAATGTGTATACAGTCAATATAAGGAGCGCAGACATCCAAATGCTGTGAAAAACGGCAAAATACCGTTTAATACAAACTAAGCTCCTGTATTAATTTTCCAACCCAAAGTAGTTACAAAGTATACAAGATATAACTCACAAAACTCTTATGTGGAGGCTTCTGTGTTCTGCAGGTAGCCAGGTTGAAAAGCAAAGCTGCACTGAAGCTTTGAACAACAACAAGTAGAGCAAGAAGACTTGCCAAATACTTAAGTTATTCGAGCGTGAGGAGAGGAACGCCAAATACGTCCTCACCTCACGAGATCAAGATGTGCACTGAAGCTAGTCAATTGTGCAATCTCATGTAATTCCGAAGTGGAGTGTGAAGATGAGGTAGAATCGGCTTGGATAAAACCACCGATCTCTATAATAAACATGGGTAGCGCTTGTGGCAGTATTTTTGAAGTCACCGTGCCGCCATCTTACCACTCCCAAAACACAGATTACGTTATTGCACTTGCAACCACTAAAGTACAAAAAAGCTACGCAGTTTGCAAGACTTCATAAGGAATTGGGCAATTTAGCAACAAAAATGCCATCGTGTGCGGCTATCAGTTGCACCAATGGATAGTTGAAAGATTGTCAAAGAACATTTCACTAATAAATGGATAGGTAGAAACAAACATATGCAAATAACAAGGCTCATTAGTAGACAGGTGGATGGGTGACCCCATGATTTTTAGTCACAGGAAAAACTTGTTGATGGTTCGCATCATCATTGGGGCCAGTGAAGGTCCCCGTGGGTTCGGGACGGTTTTGGTTATTTGAAAAGCATTTTTAGACAACTCTTGCTGTTTTCAACAGGCTGCTGTGCACCATTATAATGTTCGTCGTTGCAATTTTGGTCAAGTAGGCCTACACTGAACATCATTTACTTGTTGTTGGTTGTTTTGGTTAAACCACATTTATTTTGACTCACTGCCATTGTCACTGTCTAAGGCATACGAGGCGGAGGTGCAGGGGGGCACTCGCCCTCCCAATTCGGGCAAAACCGGTTGTCTATTCGGACAGAACATGGGCAAAACATGATAAAGGATGACGCGGTGACTTCAACTGTTTGTACGTGCTTCTATAGACGAAGCACTATCCAGGTTTATTATAGAGATCGGTGGATAAAACATTTTAAACATTGGTGGGAGAACACCTTGTGCGTACGGGTCTCAGATTTCGTCGCTCTGAAGCTAGAAAGAATGCATTTCTTAACCATGACATGTACCGTTCAAGCTTAGAACCTTTTAGGAAGGTATCATATTTGACGCTGCTAAGCTAGAAAGAATGCATTTCCTATCGTACGAACCGGCTCGGGAGAATTATATCGCCAGGAGAGACTTTGCAAAGTCTACGGAAAGGACGTATACGTTACATGAGGTCCATGTATATAAGTCCGTGCGTGGCATGCATCGACCCAACAATACCTGGAAACAATCGGCTATTAGCATGGTGCAAATTAGCCCTTGAACAGGGCTGTGTGTTTCGTTACATGTGGAGTGAAATGAGCTTAGGCCATGTAACGAAACACACAGCCCTGTTCAAGGGCTAGGTGCAAATAGTAGTTATGTGCCTCTTGCTAAACAGGACAACTTCGACTGTTTACTCGCGTTGATAAAAAATTCGTTTTAAAAGGTACTTTGTGATTATCTACATGTATTTCCTTGTTATTATATACATGTAGTTCCTAGCTTACTGCTGTTCGTCAATTCGACGAATGCTCGACTGGTACATGTGGATATCATTAGCTCTAACTTACGCTTTTGACAGTAATGTGACAGGTGAGCTAACTTAGCGTAGGTCTAGTTGCACGATAACACTCTCCCGTGCCCTCGTCGTGGCTATTGACCCGGACGCGTCCGGCTCCATTATCGAATGAAATTGATAATTGTCCCGGACGTAGACTATTAGCTGTGCGTAAGATGTATACATAGGATATGTAGTGTGTACTACAGTACTTTAACGTTACACTTGCAAGTTACAGGCAGCTTGCACAGTACGCAGTGTAGGCCTAGCTGAAGTGGTCTAACTTCTAAGTGGAGGAACCATGATTCAGTGGAATGAGTTATCCAAAAGCAAACAACCCTTGCATGTATCAATGGACATTGTAAAACAGTTATGCTGCAAATGTAAGACTGAGAAAGTGACTTAAAATTTCACTTGTCTAGTCCAAGGCACTAACGTAACACACATTACGTCCGGTTTGTGTTGGAGTAAATGTTATAGTACAGGGTCAAAGTGGTGGCGCTCTTCCAAAATGAGAAGTTACGTCCGGGTCAATAAGACAAAATCTCTCACAATAGAGCCGGACGTCCGGGTAAATAGGCCCCACCGTGCCCCGTAGGTAGCGGACCACTAATTTTAAGTCCCATTGACTTACACACTAAATTACGCTACTTCCGTGCCCCGTAGCTCCCAGTAGAAGTTTTCAAGCAGGACATGCAACCCCTCTGATCGAAGCTCACAATCTCCGCTTTCATAGCACTTTCAAATTTCCATACCATTAGGCCTACCATTGAAATTTTGAGCTAGAGAGCCTTGAATGATAGGGATGTGTTGCCCCCATAATAGCATAAGGACCCTGTTACCTATATTACTGGGCATATTTAGCCTCTCGATGCATGTGTGGTGAAAGAATGACCTTTGGATGTATCACCTTTTTTGAAGAAGAAGAAGAAGAAGCTACTCAAAAACGGCATTTCACAGAGCAGAGTAATACAATTAAAAAAATGATGCTAAAATTTTTCATGGCACTTTGTCTGTCAGTAAACATTTTCCCAGACACGAGTATTGGAGTTAGTGGTCTGCTACCTGTACAATTAGGCCTATAGAATACAGGTCCACTCTTGAACACCACTTTGCATCCGGATGCGTGGAAGTGATGAAACCTTGGCTTTAACTTGACTCCGCATCTGCGTATCAACTCGAAAATTTGCTTGTGGTGCTTAAGGCATCCTGCATGGACTCACTTGCTGATACTATTCTGTCAGTCCAACATCCAGGCATTTGCGTGACCTGGGTCATGAAAACTTCAACTGAAGTGAAAACAACAATAGTCTGGCAGTGAGTACAGCACAGTATGCTACTGCCAGAGCCTCAGGATACACGATTGTGGGCCTAACTGGCAAAGTTTCTTGAAACCAAGGCTGAATAGAAATCTCAGAATGTCAACAATGTCAGGCTAATGCAAAAATGTTGGGTGCTTGTGCACAAAACACTCACTTACGAACGGCAAGAAACCCATTCTTGTCAGGGTAGGCCAACTGTGCAGGACTGGCTGGCCATTACGTTTACATGCCATCTCATAAGGGAAACGGTGAATTCCCACCATAAAAAGTTCTTGTAAGACCATCTGATCATGACTGCTGGATAATTCAATAAAAATCGGTCATTATCTACAAGTAGAAAAAGACTGCACACTGTTTACAACGTACAGTTGCACAATATGTTTGCACTGATGCTGTACTGTGCGACAACCTTTTTCACTCCAACACGTCACATGATTGACTTTTCACACTGGATGTGACGTTCCTTGGACCGACAGAACGTTACAAACATTTGCTCACAACCCAAATTGTAATGAACGGTTGGAGTAACTACAACTATTTTAAGTTTTTGACACTTTGTTTCACTGTTCTTGTAGCATGGTAAATCTATTTGCATGCTAGCTCCCAAGCATTTACTCAGAGTCTAAAAGTGTATTGGTAAATTGCAATTCCAGGATTTAAAGGCAGTCACTCATCACCTGGTTCAGTTCAGTGTTTAAAATCAGTCATTGATCACCTCAAACTAAAATTTCACAAGAAGTATACAGAAATTCTTTATTGGCACAGCTCTGCGATTGATCTCCAATTAAAGCTCACACTACACATCATGTACACTCACCAGGGTAGGAAGCAATAAACTATGACTTAGTCTGAATTGGGATGAGCTTTGACAGTTGTGGGAGTGGCAAGAAGAAAGTAGGTTGGGAGCAGTAGCATCCCCAGGATTGTGTCATGGGGGGAAGGGGTTGCGGCATGACATGAGGGAAAAGTCAAAGGGGAGAGAGAAAAAACTTTGAATTGTAAGGTTGGGTCATGGGAGGAGGTTTCAACCCCTGAAACCACCCCTGGGTTGGGAGAGTAGAACTGGCTGGGGTGATGGATAACTGCCTTTAATTTCTAACCATTTATTACTAGTTCTAAGACATTTATATACATTAATATTCCACTGGTTCAAAAGACATTTAATAGGCCCCATTTTAATGCACATATGCTCAAGTGATGAAATGTGTGGGGTTTAACATTTTGTTTGCTGTATAACATATACAGTATTGCATCAACAATATGTGTTTGGCCTGTTTTTCGGCATTCCATTTGCAGAATGAAGTAACAAAAATGAAGTTTAGAACTCACTGGGTACAACAGATTTTTTTTAAAGAGTAATTTGGATTGCAGAAAAAATTTATTCAAGTTCCATCAATCAGATCAAATAATCTTTTCTTGGTTCAACAGCAAACTGGACATATATTATGTGATTGGAAAATTCAGGAAATCGATCTGTGGCTTGCATGAAGAGGAGTATGGGTGAAGAGAAGAGATGGCAGCTTTAAGGAAGGCTACCCAATGTGTCTTTCAAAGTATTACTTTAAAAAACTTTAATAAGGAAAAAATTCTCCTTTATGTAAAGACAAGACATCGTGTACCACACACCTCTCATTCACAATCTCTTCATGTGACAAATCAGAGACAATGTAATGAAAAGTTTCGGTCAACTTTGGATCTTATCATGACTCGTATCAAAGCTGCTGGACCATTGACAGTGTCTGAATACATGTCTATTGTTCTTACCAATTCTGTATCAGTAAGTTTCATCTCTATCATTTTTTTTTTTCAAATTCAACTTCAGTTAACTAGGTCTTGAATTTTGAGGCATGCAAGTGCTATTGCACACCATCACTCAGCTAAAATGACTGTATTTTTAAGGAGTGTGATTTTTTGCACACCTCTGTAATAATTTTGGAACTCATGTAAATCTGTCAAGGTGTAATGAAACAGCACACCTAGCACGTTTCCTCCCCCCTGAAAAAGGGGTGGCCTTTCTCCGGAAGCTACTGTGCCTCCAATACTTTGTCAGGCTACAGGCCTACTGTAGGTTAATATGAGCATTGGATGGCATTGGATTGCAATTTGTCATGGGGTCTTTTCAGGCTTAAGAGCAAATGTATTTCATTTAATATAAACTGATAAAAGAATACAGTAGAAGTCACATGGTATGTTGTGGCCATATTTATCTTTGTCAAAGATTGTATTTATTGTGGAAGAAAAGTAACTGATGTCACCAAATGTTTGTAATTGCATTATGTTTGCTGAAAATTTCACCACATCTTTTCAAGTGCAGTTCTTTTTTATTAACACCCTAACAAATTTTAAACAATTTATTTGGTTTGTTAGGGCTACTACATGAAAAAAGATGTCTTTGGAAAACATGGTGATTTCATTACATCACCAGAAATAAGCCAAATGTTTGGTGAGGTAAGTACCTACTATCTATTACTTTCTTATTACATCTATCCTAATTCTTTTAGGTTAACAGTAAAAATTTGTTTATGGGGTTAAGCATTTGACTGAAAGGGAAGAGCAGATTCCCTCACATAAATATTTGGTTTTATGTTTAACTCTGGGTTGAGATTCATTTGTAAACCTAGTTGCTAATTTTGACCTGTCTTATTGCCCATCATGCATGGTTCAGAAAAATGCAATTTCAAAAATTACTCCAAAGAAATAGGTCTCATTTACAGCAATGCTTTGTTATTTGGGCAATGGGATACTTGTATGTCGGTATAGTATAACTGGGGGGTTTAAGGGGTAGGTAGTGCTTTATTAATAAAAGAAATAATTATCACTTTAAATTTATCAGCTGTTAGCTGTGTGGATTATTCATGAATGGAGTCAGTTGGGTTCTTCAACACCTATTCAACTAGTTGAACTTGGACCAGGGCGTGGCACTTTGGCAGATGATGTTTTAAGGGTATGTCCGTTTCTCTTGTCAAATCAAATAAATTATTTATAAAAACCCTTACGTTTAGTGATTGCGTTTAGTCCATTCTCAGTCTGAAATGATTAGATTCGGCATGTTTGTCTAAGAGTAAGAGCATCCAGCTCTCACGCGGAAGGCCCGGGTTCAATTCCAAGGTCGAGCAACACCAAAGACTCTACAAAAAAAAAAAGCAAAACACAAAAGGTCCTCAAAAAGTTGGATAGCCCAAGTATGCTGACCCAAGTCAGTCGCCAAGATCTGAAGTGCAGGGAAGCTAAAAAAGAAAGGAAAAAAAGGTCAACAAAATCTGTTCTGGTCGGTCAGTTGGTCGGGGTGCTCCCCCTCTTGAAATCCTTTACACGCCGCTGCATATAAACTGTTGTGTATATAATACTAGTGATGTAAGGAACATGAATAGGTTTTTCTATGGCAGAGATTAACATAGAGGTCATGTACCTGACATCAATATGTTTCAATTTGGCACACTAGATGTCACTGACCCTGCGCAGGTGGTGTGTTACCATAGGCATGCACAACTTCACCTTACAGTAGTAACAATCGTTGTACAATGCATGCCTGGCTGGCAAAACAGAGAGACACACAAGGGCACTGATGTCAGTGCATGGCCTTTATAGACTAAAGATTCCATTTTTTTTTAGTGTTTTGAATCAAAGGAAGGTAGGATCCTTCATGGCTCTAGGCCAGGTGTTATGATGCAGAGTTTGGTAATAGTATACTGTACATGTATCACTTTTACATAGGTTTTTCACCAGTTGAAGAAAATACCTGATGATGCTCTGTCATTACATCTCGTAGAGGTCAGTCCTAAGATGAGTGAACTTCAGGCTGACAAACTAACCGGAAGAGACAAAGAGGATGAGATGTCTATTCAAACTGAAGGGGGAGAAAGAGAAATTGATTTTGAAGTTAGGGGATCTCCCTTCAAGAGTACTCGTAGCAAGACTGGTATACCAATACATTGGTATGACACCTTGTCTAAAGTTCCAAGAGGTACTTGTGATAAATCTTGTTAAGTAAACAAAAAATGAAGCAATTAATGAAAAGAGTGTCTTCTGGAATTGATTGTTTTTTGGTTTGATAGAGGAGGTGTCAGAATATTAAGATGAACCTTTTGTTTCTTTTTTTTTTCACTTAATATTTGTGAGAACATTTTAGGGGGACACTTTCTTTTTGAAAGGATTTGTCAAATTCACAGCTTGTTTTCTTTAACTTTTAAGTTAATATGAATAAATGTAGACCTAACTTAATAATGAATAACTATTAATTACTTTCTTTGTACAGGATTTTCCTGCTTTATTGCTCATGAGTTTTTAGATGCCCTCCCAGTGCACAAGTTTCAGGTAAGAATTGACAAGCATATCATTTAACTTGGCTATTGCTGTCCTTAAAAGGGTATTGGTTTTAACATATCTCAAAAATAAGTGTCAAATCTTTGTATAGAAGAAAATTATTTAGTAGGAAAATAAAATGAATCCAATGTCACTCAATGTTCCACAAGGGTGTCAGTAGTGACATGTCCCTTTCTTCCCCTCAAAGAAGATGAGCCACATGGTTAAGAGGGCTAATAAGCAAAAGAAAAAAGCAGTATTCGGGAACAAATAAAAACATTTTTATTTTGATGATTTGCATTTTAATGCATGTTATGAAAAAAAAAATTAAAAGAGTAACAAAAGGGTGGTTTCAAAATGTAATTTTAAAGGTCAAGATCAGGCCCCTCAAACTTATTCTGAAGCAACAGCTAAATATCACAAATACCTTCATAATTGTTTACAATGTATCTTTTATACTATTTTATGTCTTCAATATTGCATTTGCAAAGAAAACCAAGCATTTACTTCTAGTAAATATCACACTTGAGGAGAAAAAATTTTGCCACATGAGTGACATGACTAACAAAAACCAATCATAAAACAGGACAGTCTACTGCACTACTTAAAGTTAGGGTGACTGCTCTTGACCTTTAATTAGTATTACATATAGTGTGATATAGGGCAAACATCTCCATTAGAGTTTTTAAAAGTTAACTTCTCTCTGTCAACCATTTGATAAAAAAAGTTGAACTTGGCTTATCAGTTGATTATTTTGCCTGAATTCATCAGTGCATGACACAGCAGCCATAAGCCCTGTTCATTTTGTATTGTACACTCAAGACACTTGAACATTCATGCATCCTACCAAGCAAACAAATCAATTAGTACGGTCAATGGAGGCACAAATGAACCAAGCGAAGTTCCCCTGGATTTTGTAGGAAATCCTAGGCAGGGCTTCCGTACTTCCCTAACAGAGTTGTAAACATGATGCTTATTGAATTCAGTTGTTAGATGGTAGATGCATTTTAATCAAGCCAGAAAACAGTGTACAAAATTCTCTGCAAATTAAGTATACATTTTTGACATACTTCAGTGCTTAAAATTAATATCCAACTATGATGGTTTCACAGAAAACAGACGGAGGTTGGCGAGAGGTGCTGGTTGATATTGATGACAGTGGAGGTAAGGAAGACCTTCGTTTTGTACTCTCTGCAGGAGCTACCCCAGCTTCAACTGTGCTCATCAAGGTAAGGGAGGATGACTGGAATGCCAAAGAAACATTCTTTCACTAATGTGTTTTTTCCCTGATAGAGGAATATAATTTGTCATTGATTGGTTCATCTCTAGTTTAGATCATTTTGACAGGAGCAGAGGAAAAAGAATTACTTGTTGTTCTTTTGACCAAGTTTATATTTGAACTGATGGGAAGTAGAAACCAGAATGCAAAAATGCATTGAGGTTTCAATGATATATAAATGTGCTGTTTCAAATTTGCCATCATGCACCATTATCTTCTGACTCAAATGTTATACTAGCATGTTCAAAAAATAATTTTGTTGTTCCAGATGCCCTTTTGACCTCCACAAAAGCAATTCATAGATAGACAGACAGACAGACAGACAGACAGACAGATAGATAGATAGATAGACATCTTGAAATACCCCTTTAACAAGATTTTCAGACTTTGACCCCAGTGACCCCAGATAACCTTTGACCTCCACCAAAAACAATAGGGACCATCTCCTGACCATAACACATCTATGTACCAAATATGAAATCTATCCAAGTTTCCGATCTTGAGATATCCTTTTTCAATTTTGACCCCCGGTGACCCCAGATGACCTTTGACCTCTGCGAAAAACAATAGGATTCTTCCTCTCAATGTGGTGCATCTATGTACCAATTTTGAAAACTGTCAGACATTCCTATCTTGAGATATCATGTTAACAAGCAAAGTGTCACAAACACCCACACACACCCTCACACATACACGCACGCACGCACACACACACATACACACAGACGCCATTGTGAATGCATAGGTTTCTCTTTCGTCGAATCCAAAAAGGTTGAGTGATTGTTAACATACATTGTTTATGGTGTTTTATCTCTCATGTGGTTTTATTTATGAGCCAGTGAGGCACAACTGAAAAAAAGGGTGGCTGATCTGACTTGGACCAATTGGTTAGGCACTGAGCTGTACAACTTTATATAACTAACTAACTTGATTTGTGAAAGTAAAACCTGAGTGGCATTGTAATGATCTTGTGTCATTTCATAGAAGTGTATTTCAATAAGCCTTCATTGTCTTTGCTAAAAGAGGATTTAAATTCATTAACCATTATGTATGTGAATCATTTTTGATTCCTTGCCGAAGG
Source organism: Holothuria scabra (assembly GCA_037179385.1). Lineage (NCBI taxonomy): Eukaryota > Metazoa > Echinodermata > Holothuroidea > Aspidochirotida > Holothuriidae > Holothuria > Holothuria scabra. Next base: position 21,084,258 of record CM074180.1, read on the forward strand.
CAGGCAAGGAATCTATGCCATGGTGATGTCGTGTGTATGTGTGTGTGTGTGTATGTGTGTGTGTGTGTGTGTATGTGACACTTTGGCTTGTAAACATGATATCTCAAGAAGAGTAAGTGTGACTAACTTCGTATTTGGTGTGTAGGTTGGTCATATTAAGAAGATGATCCCTATTGTTTTTGGTGGAGATCAAAGGTCATTTGGGGTCACGAGAGGTCAGAAGGTCAAAACTTTGTAAACACGATATCTTGAGAACGGTACATGTGACTATGCTCATATGTGGTGTGTGGATTGGTCATATTGAGTAGATGATCCCTATTGATTTTCGTGGAGGTCAAACGTCATTTGGGGTCACAAGAGGTCAATAGGTAAATTCCTTAGAAATTGCTTGTAAACACCGTATCTCAAGAAGGGTAAGTGTGACTAATCTCATATTTGGTGTGTGCATTGGCCATATTAAGTAGATGATCCCTATCGTTTTTGGTGGAGATCAAAGGTCATTTGGGGTCACGAGAGGTCAAAAGGTCAAAACTTCGTAAACACGATAACTCGAGAACGGTACATGTGACTATGCTCATATTTGATGTGTGGGTTGGTCATATTAAGTAGATGATCCCTATCGATTTTCGTGGAGGTCAAAGGTCATTTGGGGTCACGAGAGGTCAATAGGTAAATTCCTTAGAAATTGCTTGTAAACACGGTATCTCAAGAAGGGTAAGTGTGACTAATCTCATATTTGGTGTGTGCATTGCCTATATTGAGTAGATGATCCCTATAGATTTTCGTGGAGATCAAAGGTCATTTGGGGTCACCAGAGGTCAAAAGGTCAAAACTTCGTAAACACGATATCTGGAGAACGGTAAATTTGACTATGCTCATATTTGGTGTGTGGGTTGGTCATATTGAGTAGATGATCCCTATTGTTTTTGGTGGAGGTCAAAGGTCATTTGGGGTCACGAGAGGTCAAAAGGTAAAAACTTCATATACACGATAACTCGAGAACGGTACATGTGACTATGCTCATATTTGGTGTGTGGGTTGGTCATATTGAGTAGATGATCCCTATCGATTTTCGTGGAGGTCAAGGTCATTTGGGGTCACAAGAGGTCAATAGGTAAATTCCTTAGAAATTGCTTGTAAACACGGTATCTCAAGAAGGGTAAGTGTGACTAATCTTATATGTGGTGTGTGCATTGGCCACATTGAGTTGATGATCCCTATCGATTTTCGTGGAGATCAAAGGTCATTTGGGGTCACCAAAGGTCAAAAGGTCAAAATTTCGTAAACACGATATCTGGAGAACGGTACATGTGACTATGCTCATATTTGGTGTGTGGGTTGGTCATATTGAGTAGATGATCCCTATTGATTTTGGTGGAGATCGAAGGTCATTTGGGGTCACGAAAGGTCAAAAGGTCAAAACTTCGTAAACACGATAACTGGAGAACGGTACATGTGACTGTGCTCATATTTGGCGAGTGTGTTGGCCATATTGAGTAGATGTTCCCTATTGTTTTTGGTGGAGGTCAAAGGTCATTTGGGGTCATGAGAGGTCTAAAGGTCAAAACTTCGTAAACACGGTATCTCAAGAACGGTACATGTGACTATGCTCATATTTAGTGTGTGGATTGGTCATATTTAGTAGATGATCCCTATTGATTTTCCCAAAGGTCAAAGTTCATTTGGAGTCAGCATGTTCAAAGCCTGACAAGCTTTCCTGCACAGTCTTTCAAGAAAGGTCACTTGTAGGGTCCTGTAACTTGTCAAGTAGATGGCACATAGTGAATACATGGTCCCAGAAGTTTTTGGTGGAGGTCAAATGTCATTTGGGTTCATGACGGACAAGGGGGATCTCAATGTAGGAAGATTGGATGCCTTGCATGTGTACTTTGTGGGCACACTATGGAGCCCTGTTAATTGAAAAACATTGCAAAGCAATGTCAATGTGAAAAAAGGCCTTACATTTCAGCAGCAAGGAATCACTAAGCCTTTTGGCTTTCTGGTATTGCTATGTATTACTTCGACTTCTCAGTCTGAGTCCTTTACAAAACAGCTTCTTTAAAGCAGTTTCATTTCATGCTGTATCTGGTTCCAGCTTTATATCCCATTTTAAGGGCCAATCCCCTCACCCCAAACTAAAATTCTTGTAGGGGTTAACAGAAATCCTTAATTGGCTCAGCTCTCTAATTGACAGCTAACTCAAACAATGCAGCATACCAAAGCTTATATTGTGCAGTATGAACTGCTCAGAAAGTGTTTTGATAATACACATTATTTGAGCTTTTCTATTCTCACCCTGAAGCAATGAACTGAGATCTGTCTGGATGAGGATGAATTTCAGACAATTTTGGGAGAATTGGTACTGTTTTGGGTGAGAGAATTGGGACTTTAATATGTAAAAGTCAAAGATTGGAAATGCTTTTACTGATTCCTTGCTGAAGGCAGGCAAGGAATCTATGCGATGGTGATGTCGTGTGTGTATGTGTGTGTGTTTGTGTGACACTTTGGCTTGTAAACAAGATATCTCAAGAAGGGTAAGTGTGAATAGCCTCATATTTGGTGTGTAGGTTGGTCATATTGAGTAGATGATCCCTATTGTTTTCGGTGGAGATCAAAGGTCATTTGGGGTCACGAGAGGTCAAAAGGTCAAAACCTTGTAAACATGATATCTCAAGAACAGTACATGTGACTATGCTCATATTTGGTGTGTGCATTGGCCATATTGAGTAGATGATCCCTATCAATTTTCATGGAGGTCAAAGGTTATTTGGGGTCACGACAGGTCAATAGGTAAATTCCTTAGAAATTGTTTGTAAACACGGTATCTCAATTAGAGTAAGTGTGACTAATATCATATTTGGTGTGTGCATTGGCCATATTGAGTAGATGACCCCTATTATTTTTGGTGGAGATCAAAGGTCATTTGGGGTCACGAGAGGTCAAAAGGTCAAAACTTTGTAAACACGATATCTCAAGAACGGTACATGTGACTGTGCTCATATTTGGCGAGTGTGTTTGCCATATTGAGTAGATTATCCTTATTGTTTTTGGTGGAGGTCAAAGGTCATTTGGGTTATGAGAGGTCAAAAAGTCAAAACTTGGTAAACACGATATCTCAAGAACGGTACATGTGACTATGCTCATATTTAGTGTGTGGGTTGATCATATTCAGTAGATGATCCCTATCAATTTTCATGGAGGTCAAAGGTTATTTGGGGTCACGAGAGGTCAAATAGGTAAATTCCTTAGAAATTGCTTGTAAACACAGTATCTCAACAAGAGTAAGTGTGACCAATCTCATATTTGGTGTGTGCATTGGCCATATTTAGTAGATGATCCCTATTGTTTTTGGGGGAGATCAAAGGTCATTTGGGGTCAGGAGAGGTCAAAAGGTCAGAACTTCATAAAAATGATATCTTGAGAACGGTACATGTGACTATGCTCATGTAGTGTGTGGGTTGGTCATATTGAGTAGATGATCCCTATTGATTTTCGTGGAGGTCAAAGGTCATTTGGGGTCACGAGAGGTCAAAAGGTTAAAACTTCATAAACACTATATCTCTAGAATGGTACATGTGACTATGCTCATACTTGGTGTGTAGGTTGGTTATATTAAGTAGATGAACCCTATCGATTTTCGTGGAGGTCAAAGGTCATTTGGGGTCACGAGAGGTCAATACGTAAATTCCTTAGAAATTGCTTGCAAACACAGTATCTCAAGGAGAGTAAGTGTGACTAATCTCATATTTGGTGTGTGCATTGGCCATATTGAGTAGATGATCCCTATTGTTTTTGGTGGAGATCAAAGGTCATTTGGGGTCACGAAAGGTCAAAAGGTCAAAACTTTGTAAACAGGATATCTCGAGAACGGTACATGTGACTATGCTCATATTTAGTGTGTGGGTTTGTCATATTGAGTGGATAATCCCTATTGATTTTGGTGGAGGTCGAAGGTCGTTTGGGGTTACGAGAGGTCAATAGGTAAATTCCTTAGAAATTGCTTGTAAACACGGTATCTCAAGAAGAGTAAGTGTGACTAATCTCATATTTGGTTTGTGCATTGGCCATATTGAGTAGATGATCCCTATTGTTTTTGGTGGAGATCAAAGGTCATTTGGGGTCACGAGAGGTCAAAAGGTCAAAACCTTGTAAACACAATATCTCGAGAATGGTACATGTGATTATGCTCATATGTGGTGTGTGCGTTGGTCATATTAGGTAGATGATCCCTATTGTTCTTTGGTGGTGGTCAAAGGTCATTTGGGGTCACAAGAGGTCAATAGGTAAATTCCTTAGAAATTGCTTGTAAACAGGGTATCTCAAGAAGAGTAAGTGTGACTAATCTCATAATTGGTGTGTGCATTGGCCATATTGAGTAGATGATCCCTATTGTTTTTGGTGGAGGTCAAAGGTCGTTTGGGGTCACGAGAGGTCAATAGGTAAATTCCTTAGAAATTGCTTGTAAACACGGTGTCTCAAGAAGAGTAAGTGTGACTAATCTCATATTCGGTGTGTGTATTGGCCATATTGAGTAGATGATCCCTATTGTTTTTGGTGGAGGTCAAAGGTCATTTGGGGTCACAAGAGGTCTAAAGGTCAAAACTTCGTAAACACGATATCTGGAGAACGGTACTTGTGACTGTGCTCATATTTGGCGAGTGTGTTTGCCATATTGAGTAGATGATCCCTGTTGTTTTTGGTGGAGGTTAAAGGTCATTTGGGGTTATGAGAGGTCAAAAGGTCAAAATTTGGTAAACACGATACCTCAAGAACGGTACATGTGACTGTGCTCATATTTGATGTGTGGATTGGTCATATTGAGTAGATGATCCCTTTTGATTTTCCCAAAGGTCAAAGTTCATTTGGAGTCAGCTGTTCAAAGCCTGACAAGCTTTCCTGCAGAGTCTTTCAAGAAAGGTCATTTGGGTTCACAACGGGAAAGGGGGATCTCAATGTAGGAAGATCGGATGCCTTGCCTGTGTACTTTGTGGGCACATTATGGAACCCTGTTAATTGAAAAACATTGCAAAGCAATGTCAATGTGAAAAAACATCTTACATTGCAGCGGCAAGGAATCACTAAGCCTTTTGGCTTTCTGGTTTATATTGTAGAAGGATGAGAGAAGGAATCATCTGGAAGTGAGCCCTCAATCTGGTATTGTGATGCAGGAACTGTCAGATCGGATTAGTACAGATGGTGGCCTGGGATTAGTAGTGGATTATGGTCATAGTGGAGAAAAAGAAGACACATTGAGGGTGAGAGTATTTACAATACTTCTAGTTATGGGCTTTGGCAAATGTTGACTTCATAAACATTAACTCAAATTAAACCTATTTCCTATGTTTCTTTGTATTGTTAAAACTTTCCTAGTCATCTAGAATGTTTGCAGCATTGATTTACTGGAACACTTTATCTCTTTCTTTGAAGTTAGATGTGATTGCAACCTAATCTTCAATTAATTTTGTAAAGCTGCACATGACATTGTACCCCTCAATAGTATGAGGGTTAACAGCTGGGAACAAAATGGAACAGTGGATGGTAATTTCTCAGGACCTCTGCATAGAATTGACAAGTATGTCTTACCTCAATGCTGCTATGTTACTGTCATGTGAGATATTTGCTAGCAATGGTTCTTGAGTCCCAAGAAGCTTGTTAACCTACCCTTGGAAAAAATTGTGTTTTGGCAAGATGCATGGGCTATTCATGCATGGGTGTTTTGCTCTAAGACAACGTTAGTAGCTATGCTCATCCTACAGTATTTAATGAGAGGATGCTCCATCATCTATCCATTTCTTCTTCCATTTGAATTCACTTCAATTTTAATCACATTTTCTAGTCTTTTCTCTTCTAAGGCTTTTCAAGGACATCAACTTCATGATGTTCTTAAAGACCCAGGCTCAGCTGATGTAACTGCTGATGTAGATTTCAACTATCTGAAGGAGGTTGCTGGGGATAGTGGTAAGCCAATGCTAAGGAGCTCTGTGTTTTTCATTCATTTTCGTAAGGGTTTTTTTGTTTTATCAACTCCTTCAAGGTTCTTCATTCCCTGACAAAATGAAAGAGTGACAATGTTGTGGTCATTTGTAACATTTTGCCTGCCAGGTGCTCCACCACACTCAATATTTTGCACTGTGATAGATAAATTTACACTCTTTGGATGATCTGTTAACAGATCTAAAACCACCATAAACAGTTCCATCTTCTTTGTAACCAATGAGCTGTTCAGAATTTGTCAGGAATAGCAGGTACCTAAAATGGTGAAATTTCTTGGACAGGCTAGCACTGCAGATTAACCCCTGTTTGTTTGTTTTGCAGTGTCTACATTTGGACCAGTTCCACAAGGACAGTTCCTACAGATGTTAGGCATCCAAACCAGATTGAAAGTAAGTGAAGCAAAGTGCACAAGTGTTTGTGTAAAAGTAAGATGCGTGATCTGCATCAGTACCTTCCAAACAATACAAAATAAGATCCCTTTTGAGAACTGATGTGCATTAATTTGTCCTGGTCCACTGAGGACCATGTATGCTAATGAATTAATTTTGTTCTGTAAAATTTAAGTGATGATAGGAGAAGCATGAAGATGTTAAAACCCTCTACTTTGGAAACTTTCTAAACTTCATTTGCCTTCATTTTGTATGTTTTCTTTGAATTTTTTTTTTCCAAGAATGATGACAGCTTTGGCATTCCTGAAACTGAACCAAAAAAAAATCCTGAAAAAATTAAGTGTAAAAATTTTTGGTGGAAATGATGAAGTATGAATCTGTGCAAAACTTAAAGATTGCAAAACATAGCATGATAGCAAACTGCATCAAATATCATGTGTGACTTCCTACTTGCAGCTGTCAATCTTTCAAGTTCTCCATATTTCAGATGCTTCTGAGGCAAGCTACGTCAAAGCAACAGAGTGATTTAGTGAGTGGTTATAGGATGCTGGTGGATCCAGCTGAGATGGGAGAGAGGTTTAAGATGCTGGCAATATTTCCTCATCGACAGGATGATTATAGACCTGCAGGCTTTCCACCTTGAATGGGCAACTGCGTGCAAGCTGTATGGCACACTCAATGGCAATATGGATGAAGCTGTAGCTGAAGGGACAAAACTCACATTGAACCAGCGATCAAAATCCTCTGCAATACTTCTGAACATTGCCTGAAGTCCAATCTTATCTCGTTTTTTGAAGGGCATGTTTAAGGGAGTGGCAAAAAAGGACACATCCAGCATTGGCCCCTAAAAGTATAGAAGATTTCAAAGAATTTTCCACAGATCTGATCTTTAGTAATGTTAAAAATAATGATGTATCCAGGTGAAGGGAAGAGGGTGGTGAACTTTAAGTCCCTTGGCTTCTATCAAAAAATATCAGAACTATATTACATCTTATTAACTATGGTAAAACTAATTATATTTCAGGAGCACTGCTCTTTCTGGACTTTGAAAAAGCATTTGACTGTCTTGACTGGGAATTTTTGCATAATTCTCTTTCTTTCTTTAATTTTGGTGTTGGCTTTTGAAACTGGATTAAGACACTTTACAGCAACATTTCTTCGTGTGTGTCAAATAACGGCTATTTTATAGAGTATTTTAGGCTTTCGAGGGGAGTTCACCAGGGCTGCCCCTTGAGTTCATGTTTATTTATTACTTGCACTGAGATATTAACTTCTATGATCAATTTCAATAATTGCATTTCTGGAATTACTCTTTCAGATGTTTCCATTAAACTTTTAAGCTATGCTGATGATACGGTTATCACTACTGATGGTACCAAAAGTTCGATAGTCAAAGCTTTAGTCATGTTGGTGTTTCCTTCACTCATGATGATGAAGATTTGTTCAAACTGAATTATGTACCAAAATTATCACGTATCAAAAATATTTTAAATGTATGGTCTTCCAGGGATCTTACCCCAATTGGGAAGATCTTAATTATTCAAACCTTTGCCATTTCCCAGCTGGTTTATCTGTTCAGAGTTCTCCCCAACCCACCTGCTGACTTTTATAGGGAATTTGGAGACCCTTTTTCATAAATTTATTTGGTCACATAAACCTGACAAAATTAAACGAACTGTCCTCGCTAATCCGTGTGACAATGGGGGACTTAACATGATCAATGTAGAGCTGTTTGCAAAATGTTTGAAATGTAAATAGATTAAATTGTATTTAGATGAGTGCCCTTCATACTGGAAGCTGTTATTTGATCAAGAACTGAGAAATTATGGTGGAAAATTTTTATTTGATTGCAACTTCCACCAAGCTAATATTAAAATTAGTAATTGTTTCATAAAAGATGTTTGTTACGCATGGGCAGACTTCAGCTTCCGTTACCCTGTTGATGATTACGTAAACCAATCTGTATTGAATAATTCATATGTTAAAATTGATGATAATATTGTTTATTCAGAAACGTTAAGATGCAAAAATGCTTATTGTGTAAGGAATTTTTTTGATGATGTAGGCAAATTGTTCATCTCTCTTTCATGACAAGGTACAATATTATGGATAGATTTCCATTCACTTTATATTATGGAATTGTTAAAGCTATCCCTAGGCTTTGGAAAAATAATGTCAGGCAGGGTGAAAAGCCAAATGATTACATCACTCGTCTTATAAGTTTTATTACAAGTTCTCCCCCAACTAAAATCATATACAATTACTTAATTAAGGGTTATGTTCAAAATACTGTAGCCATTACAAAGTGAGGTTTACCAGGTATTACAATTGGAGCAATATATTTCAGATACCCTTTTTGGCTGTTAGAGACTCAAAAGTTCAATATTTCCAGTTTCGGTATATTCATTGATTAGAAGCAACAAACTTTTTTTATGCAAATTCAAACAAAGAGAATCCTCACTATGTACTTTCTTTGACATTGATACCGAGACATTAGCGCATTTATTTTGGAGATGTAATATTACCAGTGCTTTTTGGCATGAAATTTTTATGCATTGTATAAGGTACAATTTTGATTTAAATGAAGAGATTATAAGTTTTGGCCTCACAAGTGAGGCAAAGCACCCACTCAACTTCCTTATATTACATGCAAAATATTTCATTTTTAATTGCAAATTAAAAGATAAATCGTCCAATGTTTCTACTTTTATTCAAAAATTCAAAATTTTATTAGAAGTGGAGTGCTTTATTCTAAGAAAGAACCATAACGATGCACGTGCATTATTATTTCAAGAAATGTTTTGCTTTCCTTAGGGCTTTTTTTTTTTCATGTATGCCTTTTGTGAAATGTCTATGCAGACAGCTTGATCATTTATGATCCTGCTGTTCAATCATACGAACTTCGTCTGATTTAATCCCTCCCTAGGTATTTACTTATGGGTAAAAGAAAATTGTAATTAAATTACAAAATATATGTACAATGTTATAAAGAAGGAAGACAGGAATGGTTCTTTTACTATCCCATGTAATATATAGTGTTAGTTTCTTTTATGGGTGTATTCATGGGAAAGACTACATCTATACTGCTGTAAAAGTTGGGTTCTACTGCATTAACTGCAAAGTGTGATCTTATTTGTCATTGTTATTTTTTAGGGTTTAATTGCCATATTGAAACTCTATTTTACTGCACTTTCCGTTTTGTCTACGCATTATAACGGAATGATCATTTAAAAAATTGTGATATACTCAATAAATGAGATGAAAAAAAAAAATTGAAAACCTTGTTAACTTGATTGTCTCAAGGTAGGAAACTTGCATACATTTCATAGTTTGTTGTGGATATTTTGTTGGGAAGATGGTCCCTATTGTTGTTGGTGGAAACCAAAGTCTTGTGGGGTAACACAAACAATTTTCTCCCAACATGTTAGTAGAGCATTTGACTGAGAAAATATGGGACATCATGGCATTATTTGGAATAGAACATACACTGATCATCAAAACCTCAGTGCATTATTGCATTCTGGTTGAGTGATTGATTTTATAGAACATTCTTCTACTAGACATTTGAGAAATGTTTTAGAATTAAGAACTGAAATTAGTACAAAACAGCAGTTTCTATATTTCAAACAATATATTTCCTTCATAATTCTTTAAGAGAGGAAAAATACATGTTACAAAATAATTCATGATTATTCAATATTGTGCTTTGCCAATGGAAACTTGTCTTTGAGACATGTCTTACTTGCTAGCCAGCTTTTAACTGCCAAATCTTTCCTTATGTACAAACAAGGAAAAGCATACCTTCCACATCACCTTTGCCATTACTGGGGCTCTATGCAAATTTACCTAGGCAACAGAGGAGGTAGGGATTTACCAACCAATTATCAAGGCTCAGCATGAAGGAAAATAATTTCCTCAGAGGATTGATTTCTGTTGCAATTTTATCAGATTTAATGACACACCAGCAGGTAGGGATGCACCTGATCCAAAATTCTGGATCCGTCTGGAACCAGATTTTGCCGGAACCTGCTTGAAATCCGGCCGGATTTTTCCCGGCCAGAACCACATTTTTGCAATGCAGATGAATACAGGAATTTTAAGTCATACTTGTTACATGTACATGCAAATCAGTTACTTTTATAACTTTGTTGCCTGTTTGGTTCAGTCACTTTTAAGGGCTAAATGCGTTTAGAATGAATAACACGCACTGATAAGCTATCAGTTATGAACTTTAAACTAATTCTGTGACAGTTACTGCAGTGTTCATTTTTGTTTCAACTCAGATCATGTACATAATGCTACCCAAGTTTACAGGAAAATCCAGCCAGATTTAAAAAAAATTAGGCCGGGACCGGATAATTTTTCATTATCCGGTCAGATAATCCGGCCGGATCGGATATCAGGTGCATCCCTACCAGCAGGAATGTGTTATAAAGTGTCAACTAGGTGAAAAGGTTAAGTTTAAATATGGTTATGAACCTGGTTCAAGTTCCAATTTGCTTTCAAATACAGATCAAATATTGTGTAAGTCCTCCCTTTAGTCCCCTCTTACATCAGGCAGGAAATATCTTGGGCATATTCTTTAACCTCCATCCCACAGGGACTTCTGTAGTAATACAGATATGACAGATTCAGTAAATAATAAAAATTTAACTAATTATTTCAGATTTTGAATGTGATCTAATATTTTATAATGCATTATTGCTGTTGGTAATTTGGGAGGAGACGGCTGTTTCTTTGCATTGCATGAAAATTTAACAAGCAGCTTACCTGCAAGTTTAAGATTTACCACCAAGTAAGGAATGGAGTGACATCTCTCTCGATGTAAAACAAGAGTTTCCACAGTAGACATGAATTTCGGAAATGCACACTCATTTGAAAAGGGCTCCAATATCCTTTCCTTTATTACATCAACTAATGCTTTTAGAACCATACATTGACACAGCGCTGCTGTTCTTGGAAATCTCCCAAGTTAATGACAAAATTTACATCTGTTTTTCATCAGGTAACCAAAAACAACTTCTATCCCACTTCTGTTCCCAACCCCCCCTGAATACTTCCAATCAAAATATGTTTTCCCAAAAATCTCCTGGTTTAGGGGGCCAATGGCCCAGAACCTCACCTCCTATTTACAAATGTAATCCCTTCTTATCCCCATTAAGTCCTTGGAAAGCTACTTCGATTGGACTTACTGTGGATACTTGTTGGGGACCTACTTGTGGTTACTTGTTGAGGACTTACTGTGGTTACTTGTTGGGGACCTAGTGTGGGTACTTGTTGGGGACCTAGTGTGGGTACTTGTCTGGGACTTACTGTGGGTATAAAGGAATTACATACCTAAATAGGTGATGAGGGACAATGTAGATTCTGTGAACCCTTCAATTAACTTACAGCAAGTATAATTGGTTTGGTGATGCAACCATCAGCAGATGAGCACAGACATTATACACATTAATGTCAGTGTGAACAATTATTTTCTGGTAACAAAAAAATCTTTCTTTTGTGAAATTATTGGCAAAAGGTTCACTGCTTCATTACATGCAAACAAGCAATGCACATGGTGACATTCATTAAGAATTCAGATTTTCAAAAATAAACTCCCACTAAAGCCAAGGCTAGGGCCATACCTCTCAAGGCCAAGACTGCTTCCACATCAGTGCAATAGATCTACAGATGTGTATCTGATCAAAAATGTTGATGTGAAGCTGTTGACAGAATTGCCACATTGGCATTGGCATTGGCATGAACTCACAGGTGTTTGTATCATCCAAACAAAAAATACTAGGGAAATCAGAAAAAGAAAATCTTTGTGGGAGCATTGGATAACTATTAAGTAAGGTTTAATATCAAGCCTTTGATGAACATAATCTAGCCTCAGGGTAATGTTCCAACTTACATGGCAACAGGGTGAAACCAAGACCTCAAATATTTGCTTCCAGACCTCCAACACTTTCATCACATATGATATTTGGAAATAAGACACCTTAGGCTTTTGCCAATCTGAACAGAACAGGTATGTCTCATTGGATTAAAAATTGACCACTTGGTCATCTCTTATCTTGTGGTTTTCCTTTTCCTTTAAAGTTACTAGTATTTCTTTTAATAGACTTAACTAAAGCAGAGACTTCAGTTTTTGTAATAGCACCACTCTCCAAGGATGGTTCTTTCTCTGGTTGTACCTGATGAGTTTTCTTTAATTTCACTTCTCCTCTCATTCTTCTAGCTTGTTTCTCATCCATGAGAGCCTTCATTGCTTTGGTTGGTTTAAACTGAGGATCTGACGGATCTATGGCAAAGTGATGGGAAGAGAAAATGGCCTCAAATCTGGAATCTTTTACATTAACTTCAAAATTGTCAGCCACTTTTGTATTTTCTTCATCAGCATCAGAATCTGGTTTCCTCTTCTTCTTTTTCTTCTTCTTCTTAGATTTTTCCTGCTCCATGATCTCCTTGAGATTGAAATGTTGTTTGTTATCATCATCATCCATCACTAAGAGCTCAAGTTCAGCCTGTTTGATAAAATAGTAAGATACCTGCTGAATAATGTTCCCAGTGGCTTATTTGAATGACAGTAAACATTCTCAAATGTGGATTGGTTATCACAAAGTTCTACATGAAATTTGACTCCGACAGTTCCAAAATGTACTCAACATCCAGACCAGCAAGAGTTCAGGAATGGAAAAAACACTAAATTTCAGAACATTATTGCAGCATTTGTTTGGTTCTGTCAACCACTAAGTTTTACCAAATCTTTCCAACTGAAATTCATGTTTAAAAGGACTTTTCCAAATTTACTTTACTATCTGATCAACACACTAAAATTAAGGTGAAGGAAGGTTGGTATATTCTCAACTTTTGTTGCAAAATAATTGAGACCATTTAACACTCTAGCAGAACAGCAGTACCTCTGTTACAAATATACTGTCTGCATTAAGACAAAGGTACTGGATAGGGGACAAATGGAGTGAGGTGTAAAAAATTAAATTTGCCCTCTTCTCTCCCCCTTAGTTGCAGGCTGGATACCCTATGACCAACATACTATACTTAGTTTCAATGTATCAAAGAGGTCAGACTGGATTCTTCTGTTTAGGAAAATCAATCGAAACATAACTAATTACCACTTAATTCTAGCACACAACTTTCAAATGCACAAGTTTTGGTTTTGAAGGCCATCTTACACCCTTCTTTTGGCTACAATATATCTAATCTTGTGCCATGATGAGCAATTTCCAGTGGCTCACTATGCCCAGAACTAATTAAAATATCTATGGTGAGCATGCCTTTCCGTCAGCTGGGCCCAAACTGTGGAATCGTCTGCCCAATTGTATCAGAAGTTCTTCCTCCCTCACACAGTTTAAGTCTGGTTTAAAGACTCATTTTTTTCTCCTTGGGTTGTACAGCACTATTGAATACTATGTAGATTTTAGTGCTGTATAAATTCATTCATTATTATCAATTTCCCAATAAAGAACTTTCAGTTCGCTTAGTCTTCATCTCACTGCAACATCTACATTCTTGACTCCTTTGCTAACACACTACATAAATATACCAAGCTCATTGAAATGTAAGAATTAACTTACTAAGACGTTGCATGGAGAGATCATATCAGACTTGTGGCATACTTCAGTGAATCACATGCAAACTGAGAAACTTGCTGCCACAAAGTTGTAGTTTTCACAAGCCAACAAAGAATCTAATATAGGAGTCACCAGATATGAAGTCCATTTACTTCCATATATTCATGCTGAAAAAGTACCCTATAAGGTTTAAGTAGCTCCCACTTAACTGTTGGGTGAGGGCCTGGTAGGGCAATCCCCCTCGCTTGTTCACTAAGCAATTCACATCCTCTCACACCTCTAGTTAATACTTGGGCCAATTTCTTTAAATACTACACCCTTCCTTTGCTTTGCAAATACTGTGATCACACAGGATGGTCAGACAACAAAATTGAAAATACTGTTCTCATTGTTCTAGATCTTGCACCCATTGGCAAATCAATGGAACAGGTACGTATACAGTTCTGCCAGAAGAAATATCTCACCTTTTTCTTCAAATGATCTGGATCTTCTGCATCACTCTCATCATCATCTTCATCAGTTCTCTTTGACCTTTGTTTCTTCTTCCCACCTGTAAAATATCAATAACAACTTGTTACGACATTTTAGGATATAAGACTGGACATTATTGTCTCTTATATTCTTCCAATCAAAGAAGGTAACTTCTTTGGCAACTGCAAAATCAAAATTTCAATTTTGATGAAATGTGATATCCAGAGTCATGGCAACATACATCCCTCCAGCTGTTAGAGCCCCTGTCACACTATTCCAGGCAAGCACTGCATGCCACTTGACAAATTTTACTACCCACAGCTCCCTACAGATAGCATGGACCTGACAGTATCTTACATGGATCTTGCCGGCAGGTGCACATGGAAGTGAAAGTTGTCTGCTGCAAAGTTTTGAACATGCTCAAAACTTGTTCCTAGTGAGCTGTACGAGTTTGCCTACAGAGGTTTCAGCGGAACACTTGCAGTAGGCCCATAGCAGTCCCAAGTCAGCAACAGTTGACTCACTTTGAGAAAGTAGGTTAGTTGTGGACCGTGTGGCAGTTTTGCATGAAAGCGTATCAGATCCTTGCATGGAGTAAGCATTTTGCTGGCAAGGAACAGTTGTACTACTGTCAACTTGCATTCAACGTGTCAGTTCTGCAGTTATGGAGCTAAGAAAGTGAAAGCATGTTGTGGGCAAGTTACTGCTTCCCTGCTGCTAATCCGAGGGCTTGCAGCAGAAAATTTGGTGGCATTCTGTGACTGCCAATGTGATATAAATGTGCCCATAATCTGCCAAGGTAAACCACACATTGCAGGCAACTCCCACACAGGTGACACGTAACTGTAACTCTGGTAATGTGCAGTGCATGTAAGTGTTCCTGAGCTTAACACAGAACTCTCCCACCTGTGGCATACATGTCACACAGAGAACATGCGAAATCCACACAAGTATCACTCATCAAATGGGCAAGTTTTCTGCAGGCAACAAAGTCCTTGCCGGCAAAAAGCCTGTGAGGCCTTCTCAGAATAGTGTAACAGGCTTAATGAAGTGTAACATGAGATAAAAGTTAAATCAATAACAATTTTATGTGAGCATTTTAGATTAATGAAAATATGAAACATGAAGAAACTAATTACTTTTCAATTCTCTGCTAAAAAAGGGGTCATCTAGGTCAACACCTGCAGGAAGTTCATCATCACTGAAGGCTAATTCTCCATCCGAATCACTTGATCTCTGCTAAAAAATGATAGAGTGAAATAATGGTTGATAATGTAACCAGAGTTGACAACTGAATAACCTATGCTGTAAGAAAACAGGGTTCCTGCACCTCAAGAAGAATAAAATTTCACAACTTTTCCATGACTTATTCATGACTTAACATGACTATTTCAATTAACCATATTTTATCTAAAATTTGATAGACTTGAATGGCACAACAATTGTGACAAATAAATGAGAAAATTTATTTACTTGTAAAAAATTAACTGACTGATCTTGGCTAAATTTCATGACTTTTCCAGGTCACAGGAATTCTGGGAAAGCTTAAAATAAAGAAACTTGGGCATCTTTGCTTTTGAATATACCATAATGTATTACAGCCATTGTCTCTTTTTGCCTAGAGAAGGGCAGAATTTAACTGCAATTCTCATAGCACCAAGCTAGGATGTCCACAGATAAAAATTCAGGTGGACAGCTTTTATCAAATCACATAAAACTTTTCACTCCAAAGGACGGTCAAAATGTTGGCTTTTTATATCAGTGCAAGCCAGGGGAATGATGGCAAACCTTGCACAGCCAATCTATGTTAGTAGAATACCACCAAATTTTGGCCTAAATGCCTCTCAGACCACATAAATGACACTTCCCATGCCTTGTGAGTTGCATCTAATTATCTTCTATTTTGAAATTTCATGTTCTGGAAACATTTTTCCAAGTGTCCCACCCCCCTCCCCATTTGAATGCCCATGACTTCCACTTGTTCTTAGCTTCAAGCATCATGTAAATCTTATCCTATTTTCTGACTATAACAGTACTACTTTCACAGGAAACAATAACATACTACAAGCTTGACACCATACACATTAAGCCTTAATTAACAAATTTACTGTCGTATTTCAAACAATTAAATGAGATGAAAGTTTACATAATTACCTGACAAAAGATTTAATTTTCAAATAAATATTTCCAAGATACACACCTTTAGTCTCGTTGCTTTCTCATTCTTCTCTTGTTCTTTCTTCTCTTTTCTTTTCTCCTTTTTCTTTTCAAGATACTGTTGCCATGGTGACTTGCTATCAGAATCCTTTTCCCCTAATTTCTTTTCAACTAATTCTTCAGTAGTTTCCTTCAATCCTGTCAAAAGATTTTAATAGTCCAAAAAAATTCATACCAGTCAGTCTAACAGAGCATGGTTCTTACCTTTTTACATTTATAACTCAGTGACCTTTGCAACAAGCATTTTATGACTTTTCCATACCTTCCCAGACTAAAAGTATACTTTCTGACTTGAAAGGACAAAATAACAGCTGGGTAGAGTCAGTCAAGGGGGTGTTTTTTAAAAATTATGAAACTTCATGACTAGTTAAGCAAGAACATATTTTCATGTCTTTCAAGGCCTAGAAATGCAAATGGTCAATTCCATAACAGGTTTTCATCATAACCTGTGATAACCCAGCTGATCATACCAGTACTGAAAAGGTAATCATGTGGTTCAGCTGAGTATTTCATATCATGCTGAAATATATCTGCACTAGGCAATAGTACTTGTATTCTTATTGTGAAATGAAGACTCTGATGAAAAAAATTCAAAAAAATTGCCACCACCAAACAAATAAAAATAAAAAAAAAATAAAAACAGATTTAAGAAATGAAACTTCTCCCATCTTGACTTCCATACCTCCTTCAGAAGTTATAATTGTTGAAGCATCAACGTAATGAAAAGATGCACATTAATTGCATCTCCTGTTTCAATTTCCTCCTTGAAAATTTCCTTGAACATGTTCATCACTTCTATATTTGAACTTTCCCCGCTAGAAGTATTCAGCAAGGTATGCAGTCTGCTTCATAATTTATTTATATTTTTTTCTCCTTCATGAATCTATCTTTCACTGCAACTTCAACAAACCAGAATGCAAAAATGCATTGAGGTTTCGATGATACATACATGCTCTTTTTAATAAAATGCTACATTTCTTGTAACAACTGTTGACCCAAAATGACCTTTGACTCCACCTGTAAGTAACTGTTTTTTTTTTAACCAAAACATTTCTATATTCAAAAAGCCAAATTTCATACTGTGCCTTAAGATATTCTGCAAACAAGGTTTTCAGAGTTTGATGCCAGGTGGTACCAGATGACCATTGACCTCCACCAAAAACAACAGGTACAGTACTTTCAACTCACCATAACACATCCACATACTAATTAGAAAATCCATCCAAGTTTCCTACCTTGAGATATCCCATTTTGACAAGTTTTTCAAAGTTTGACCAATCATGACCCCAGAAGTCCTTTCACCTCCACAAAAAAAACCTAATACAGACCATCTTCTCACCATAACTCATCCACATACTAATTATGAAATCCATCCACATTTTGTACCTTGAGCTATCCTAAACAAGGTTTTCTGAGTTTGACCCCCTATGACCCCAAATGACCTTTGACCTCTACCAAAATCAACAGGGTTCTTCCTTACATCATAATGCATCAACATATCAAGTTTGAAATCAATTCAAGCTTCCTACCTTGAGATATTGTGTTAAAGAGGTTTTCAGGATTTGTCCCCTTCTGACCCCAAATGACCTTTGACCTCCAACAAAATAAATAGGATTCTTCTTTACATCATAACGCATCAACATATCAAGTTTGAAATGAATCCAAGTTTCCTACCTTGAGATATAGTGTAAATAAGGATTTCAGGGTTTGACCCCATGTGACCCCAAATGACCTTTGACCTCCACGAAAATAAATCTGTTGTTTTTCTTACATCATAACGCATCAACATATCAAGATTGAAATTAATCCAAGTTTCCTACCATGAGATATCGTGTAAACAAGGATTTCGGGGTTTGACCCCACGTGACCCCAAATGACCCTTGAACTCCACCAAAATAAATAGGATTCTTCTATACATCATAAGGCATCAACATATCAAGTTTGAAATGAATCCAAGTTCCCTACCATGATGTATCATGTAAACAAGGATTTCAGGGTTTGACCCCATATGACCCCAAATGACCTTTGACCTCCACCAAAATTAATTGGGTTCTTCCTCACATCATAACGCATCAACATATCAAGTTTGAAATGAATCCAAGTTTCCTACCTTGAGATATAGTGTAAACAAGGATTTCAGGGTTTGACCCCATGTGACCCCAAATGACCTTTGACCTCCATGAAAATATATCAGGTTCTTTCTTACATCATAACGCATCAACATATCAAGTTTGAAATTAATCCAAGTTTACTACCATGAGATATTGTGTAAACAAGGATTTCGGGGTTTGACCCCATGTGACCCCAAATGACCTTTGACCTCCACAAAAATCAATAGGGTCCTTTCTTACATCATAATGCATCCACATATCAAGTTTGAAATTAATCCAAGTGTTCTACCATGAGATATCATGTAAACAAGAATTTCGGGGTTTGACCCCACGTGACCCCAAATGACCTTTGACCTCCACCAAAATATATAGGGTTCTTCCTAACATCATAACGCATCACCATATCAAGTTTGAAATTAATCCAAGTTTCCTATCTTGAGATATTGTGTAAACAAGGATTTTGGTTTTTGACCCCCTGTGACCCCACATGACCTTTGACCTCAACCAAAATAAATAGGGTTCTTCCTCTCAGTATGGGGTATCTGTGTACCACGTTTGAGAACTGTCATATCTTCCCTTCTCAAAATATCGTGTAAACAAGCAAAGTGTCACAAACACACACACACACACATACATACACACACATACACACGCACATACATACACATACACGCCATCATGAATGCATAGGTTTCTCTTTTCATCGAAACCAAAAACATGTCAGCATCCATCAATGAATTATACTCCTAAAAAGTTCTCTTACTACCCCCTCTAGCATAGTTTTAGCAGAAACACAAACTTCTAAACCTAAATTCCAACAGTGTAGAATCCTTAGCTCAGTATGATAAGGTCAAAAAGACTGAAAAGCACCATTTCCAGCAACCTGAGATTCAACTAAAGCCAAAACTTTTATCAGCACACTACAATCAAACTGATGGTGGCACTCTGCTTAGATAGTGCACCCATAACTGCTTGTCCCACACTTTTCCCCTTCATCCCAAAAATGAAAATCTGCTCATCTCACTGATTGGTAAAGTGGTACTGAGTGTACCTCGCAAATTTGAAAATAGCACCCCAAGAGAGAAAGGCTAGAAATCCCTGTCCTAACAGTTGATCATCTACTTACCTGGTTCCCAAGTTATCTCCATCTCTGTGTCTGCATCTTCCTTCTCCTGCTTCTCTTTATCCAGATCCCTCACCAATGATCTGTACTGTTCTAGTCTCTCCTCTTCAGTTAAATGAGGGACTTCTTCGTCCTCACTAGATCCAGATCCAACAACAGCTGACAAAAACAAAATATAATTTTTTATTTAAAAAGTACTCAATCTCAAATATAAATTTTATTCCTAGCCATCAATGTATGGGTTCGAACTGTGCAATCACTTACAACCAAGGGCAGTTCTATGGAGGCCCAGCACACCAAAATTGAACAAAATTTGCTATGGTCTAGTAGTGGTCAAGACATATTTATGCAGAGAAAATACTTTTCATCTACTTTAAGCCACACTCTCACCTTAACAATTTAATACTACGCCTCTAAAACTGCTCCAGCTTACTGCACTACACCACTTGTGCAATGTCCCAGGAACACACATGCAAAAAAGTGACAAAAAAGCTCATTAAAACTTTACTCTAAAGTAATTACTTTTCTCATTTTCATGTGGAACTAGTTCCCTCATTCGAAACAAAGAATACAATGTGATCGATTATTACGTGGTTTTCCCTCCTCATGTTTGGATCTAACAGGATGAGCTTCATATAAATTTCTTCACTTGTAACAGATTGGGGAGCCATAGCAGAGATAAATTGTGGAATATGAGGTGGTCAGTTTTCAGATAGACCCAGGGAAAAAAAGGAGGATAACATTGAGGCCAAAGTTTCCTTTTAACCCTTTCGCAGCCACTTTCATTATATTACATAAGAAGAAAAGTTTCCGTTAAAGCCACATACATAATATTACATAAAATTATCAAGTAGTCTTGAGCTTCTTGGCTGAGAACAGAGTTGAAACAGTAATGACACTGGCTGTGAAGGGGTTAACATTAGAAAAGCAGGAATTTTTAGAACAAAAAAAAAACTAGAAAGCCAAAAGGCTTAGTGGTTCCCTGCCATAAGATATATATTGTAACAAACATGAGATCCCACACAGATATCCTACTTGAAATATCATGTCAGCAAGGTCAAAACCTTTTAAAATCTTGTAACCCAAATGAATTTTCACCTCCACTTAAAACAATAGGGATCACCTACCCTACTGCATAGGTCGAGTCATACCAAAGACTCTGAAAAAGGAACCTACTGCTGTTGTGTGCGATGCTCTGCATAAGCAATGGAGTAGCTAGAGAAAACAAGCCAGTGAGCCACAACTGAAAAAAAAGCTGTGGCCAGCTCGACTTGAACCAATAAGTTGGAAACTGGGCCGTAAAACTCCATCTAACTACCTAACCTACTGCATATGACCATCATCATGGTAAATATGAACAATTCACAAGCTAGGTATGAGATCCCACACATTTATCCTCCTTCAAATATCATTTCTACAAGGTTTTGACCTTTTTGTAACTCCAAATAACCTTTGACCTCCACAAACAAGAGAAAACTCCCAAACAGATATAATGCTGCAGGTGACAAATTGTATTTTGTACCATCTAATAACTTGATAAAGAAGTAAATATGTTTATTTTCATCAAAATTTGGATTAAAGCACTTTATTTTGTCAAATTTTTGCTATTGGGGCAGCTCTTTGTGTTTTATTTTTTGATGAATGTCCCTCTCAATGGTTATAACATCCTTGAAAATTAACACAAAACTAATAACCCTATTAACCCAGAATCTAACAAGACATGTAACTTGGCCTTTTGTCTACTTATAGACACAACACACAAGTTTCCCTGGTTTGATACACTGTAGGCATTAGTATAAAGCTTGCTTTGATTACCTGAACTACTTTACATATAATAGGCCTTGCTCAAAGGACTAAATACAGGCAGACACTGTTTATTCAGTAAAAGGTTAAGTTCATTGAGCACCTGGTTCAACAGGCTGTATGATTTATTCCGTCCAGACAATGTAGTTTGTATTGGCAGTCAACTGTGATAAATTATGTCAGATAACAGTGATCAGTTTGAATTGAGGTGCAGGGTCTGTTACAATTTGATTCATCCAATTAAGTCCAATCACAGTTCATGCACACTCAAGGTATTTGATCCAATAACCAGTAGTGTAGTTCTTTTTTATAAAACTAATAACCCATGGTATATTTAATTAATCAATTCCAATGCCCAATTCATGCATGCTCACATGTCCTTATGAGGACAGCTAGCAGCATAAGGTTTGCCAAATAATAATCTTTGATACCAGTCTGTTTGATACTAAATTTAATGTTGTCTTCAAGTTTTCTTTCAGGTTATCAAAGAGACAATGTTGGTACTACTTATAAGAACTTCTTGTACATCACACAAAGCAGTTGATCTGTTCAAAGTTTACACTTATGAAGTCAGAACAGTCCTCTGCTTTGTATGCAAAGAAACCTTCTCCAGTATTTTCAAACTATGGCCCCAAATGACCCTCATACAGCCTTTGTTTCACTCAAATGTTACAGACACAAATACTGCAGGAACTTCCATCTAACAGTAGGAAATAAGTTTCATGAAAATCTTTTTATATTTGTGGCAAAATCAGCATATCCATGCCAAATATCCCACAGGGTTACCTTTCTTGAGTTGGATGTTTTGACCTCTGGTGACCCTAAATGACCTTTGACCTATACCAAAAACAAAGGGGATCATGTACTCAATATGGGCAATCCATATGGTAAGTATAATGTCCCTCACAATTACATACATACATACACACACACGACATCACCATCGCATTGATTCCTCGCCTGCCTTGGGCAAGGAATTAAAAAGGAGAAGAGAAAAAGTATAAAAGAGATATTGATTGATATTCAATATCTCTCAATACTCTTTCACATGTTTTCCTAATAGGGGTTTAATTCACTTTACAAACAACTTTTACATCTTAAGATAATGCCAGGAAAAGGAAGAATTTTCAAGAGAAAATCAGGAAATGGGAACAGACTAAAAATGTGGAGGAAAGTAAAATAAGTATGAACCACTTTCAAGTCTAAAATCATCCTTTTGTCCTACCTCTAGCATCCTCATCACCACTACTTGATGCAATATATGCATCAAGGTCAGCCATTTCAAGATCTTCCTTCTTAAATGCTCCTTGAGTCTTTTTCATCCTGTTTGGGTCATCCTCATCCCATGTCAAATCAACTTTTGACTGCTGGAGAGCAGAATTTACAAATTCAGAGGGTTTATACACCTCTACATCTAAAGAATTACTCTCAGCAACTTCCTTGGGCTCTTGGTCAAAGGTCATATCATCTGGTACAAATCTGTAAAAGATATATATACACACATCTCTCACCAAAATATGACATTGGATGAGGCTAATTTGCTGGGTGTCATTATCCCGTCCCACCAACTGTAGCTAAAGCCCTGACCCACTGTACTGTGATCATTGAACAATTCCCTCAATCAAACAAATGCACTATGAGTCACTGTTATTCTTCCCCTGACTACTTTTCTTCAATAAACCTCTCTTCCAGGCTGAAGGTAAACCAAGATATTATTCTGCATGAATTTCATACTCAGTGACAACAATATTTGTACATGATTTGGAGAAGCCACACAAAATTTAGGATACCTAAGTATACTTGCTCTGAAGGGAGCACACCACCATTAGCAGAACGGCCTTGCCGGGAAAAGTAGTTCCAAAGTACACCGTCAGTTTTAGGTCCTCTTTAAGTGTGAATTGCTCAAGTTAAGCTAATCAGATGTGGTTGTTTTGTTTTGGATATGAAAGAGGACGTGTTAATGTGTGAGTTTTGCCAAATTGGGAAGAATTGAAGGTGATTTAGACTGTTTAAAAATTTGGTGTGAAAAAGACGTTACTTCCATCACTTTGCGGATTAATAGGGTAGGGTGTACAGACCCAAAACTTCATCCCCTTTTATCTCAAAATCTAAACGGTCATGCTATGGTGAATTTGTGATGCCATGATTGGCCAACTCACTGGCTTTCATGTGAGGGGTAGCTTTAGTGGGGTGTGAACTTTGACTGGGCTGCGGGGGGCATCTAATGAAGGCAAAATAGTGTGTAAGTTAATGGAGAAATTAATGGTGGTGTGCTCCCTGAAGTTAAGACAGGATGCATTTATTTTTTCTTTTAAATTTCTAAAAATAACTTTGAAGGGTTTACCTGAGATCAAGTTTCACTGCACTACTCTCAAACTCAAATCCATCACATTGGTCATAGATGTGAGAAGCTGTTTCTTTAGAGTCACATTCAATGATAGCATAAAAGTACTTCAATCTGTGGAAGAAATAGGTTATATTCACCTATAACATTTCATGTAAAGTATATACTCTCACCAAAATGGTAATGAGCTGTAACCATAAACTATCATTACTCGCCTCTTTGAAAACATACCAAGAGTTAAAACTTTTATAAACGTTTTTATTTGAAGGGAAAATGATCTCACCTCACAGTTTTAAAAGATTACTTAAAATCTAAACTGTTTTAAGCACCCTAATTCTGAAGACAAAAACCTATTTAATTGTTTACAGCAAGTATTGGTGACCATTTAATGCCTCATAATGTATACTCTCGCATGAACACAGTCTGCTCCACATCTTTTGAATTTTCTGTCACTGATATAAATCAAAGACAGTTATTCAAGACTTTTATGAAGAACTGCAATTGCCAAAAATAGCTTAAAATGTTCTATTGGGATGACTGTCTACCTATAGACAATCCAGGGGGCACTTGTGTTTTAAGACTGTAGGCAGTCATTACTGAGGTCCATCAGCCTTAAATTATCTTCATTTATTGTCGACATGAATTTCAAACCCTCATATTCAGTGAATTGAGAAAATCAAGAAGTCTCCCAGCATATAACCATTCATGGTACAGGTAAGCAAGACAACTGTAAGATTAAAGGTGAAAGACCCCAGCTATGACAAACTAAAATCAGATCATCACTTGCTGTCCAGTTTTGTCTATATTACAGCTAGCTATTTGAAAAATACAACTTCAATCCGGCTTGGATGCACAGGCAAGTTCAGTCTCTCATCGACAACACCACATCCTTATTCCCTTATTTCAAGGACTTCATTGTTAACTAGTTAAAAATTGGGTTGAATTGGCTGATAACATTTGAAGTCCTCTCACTGATTCACTGTTATACACACAGGGTAGTCAGCAGAAACTTTACCAGATATGCATATTAGTTGGACATGAATATTCAACATCATTGCACTATACACCATCAATCTGTGCTGGCATATTTAACATTTCATCACAAATTTGTCATGGGGGGCACAATACAACTTATGTTGAAAATGTAACTTGTTTTGTTGAATGTTGAATGAAAAATTTGTGAATTTCCTCTCATTCAAACATGGTGACTACACTTTCATAACAAAAATCAAAACTTCCACTCTGATTGGTTAATGGTGATCTGTGACAATCAGTAAAATGTTTGAAACGTGCATGGCTGACAGCTACAAATACAGGAGATTTGAGCATGTAATTTAAACACAGAAGTGTACTCTACAGAATATGAGAGTAAGAAATTTAAGATGTTCAAGCTTTATAAGCTATGGCTCTCTTTAAGAATAGCCAATAATGAATATTTTCCTTACTTTTTTCGTTACAGGAGGAGAAGGGGGAGGATTCAAAACTTTGTTAACAAAATTTTGATAGAAGGAAAGTGTAGTTTGTCCTTAAGTTGGAATTGACTTAAATACATACCTCTGCATCTGATACTTCCTGAGCTTTTCTCTGAAGTATTTTTTCTCACCTATCCCACTCAATTTAGAGAATTTTGCATCTTTTTCTACCAATTCTTTTGGACCATGTACATCTTCATATTTCATTCTTTCAAGACCAAGATCTGAGATGAAAATCTACAATAAAATGTACATTAGTACAATGCATGTAAATAGATATCATTTTAAAATATTAACTCTTGAAAATCTCCACACACTTTTCTTATACACAAATCCGACTAGCCCTTGTTTTTAGTGACTGTCGGCAGCCATCAGTGGGGTCCATCAGCCTTAAATTGTCTTCATTTAGTGTCTACATGAATTTCAAATCCTCGTATTCAGTGAAGATGAGAAAGTCAAGATACACTTCAGTGTTCAACCATCTATGGAACAGATAAGGAAGGAAATTTGAAGATTAAAGGTGATGGACCCCAGTAAAAACGAACTAAAATCAGACCATCTCAATCTGTCCTGAATCATCTATAAACATGTTAAGCTTACAAATGTATTTAATGTAAAATGATCTCTAAATCAATGCTATTTCAGTCTTTTACATACAGCAGTACCATGATTTATTTTCTAGCCTACTTAAAGAACAATATTTTCAAGAACATTGTTTTCTTAGATCTGGTCTTTCTGGTGAACACTTTGAGAAGGATATTGCACTTGTTTCACACAACTGAAAACATTCAGAACTTTAAGATAAAACTTTACTGAATAGTAAGTTTTTCAAATAAGGTAGTACAGTAACCATCTGCTAATGGTCAAGAGCAGTCCCCCCCCCCCCCTCAAACTTATTTTGAAGCAACAGCTAAACATCACAATTTTCTTCTTATTTCTCTGCAAAGTATCTTCCATTGTATTTTAAGACTTCAATATTGCATATTCAGGGTAAATCAAGCAGCAAATTTCACATTTGAAGGGAAAAAATGTCACATGACTCAAAACAGCCAATCATGAGACAGGACAGTCTACTACACTACTTCAAGTTGGGGTGACTGCCCCCACCTTTTAAAGAAATTCAGGTATGTAATTCAGGTATGTGTTGCTCAAAAATAATTTGTTCACCCAAACTTTCAAAATTCAGATCATGGGATTTCCCAAACTCTTATAACGCATAATGTTTTGAGGAGGTAAAGTTCATTGTTGGGGACTATCTGTGAGATTGATTGACTTCATAATAACTAGAGCTATTTTCTTCATTTGTCACGTTGGTGCAATTTTTGTACTAGTCAACAGAAATTCTGTTCTGACTCAGTTCTTTGACTGACAGCAAGTTCAAGAAATCCAGAGGCCAAAATTCATTACACACAGCAGGTACTACAGTATACTGAGAGTGCCTTGATAACATATTGGTGTTCAGCAATAGTATACTCAATAAACTGAGATTGTGTCTGATGGATGAATTTTGGACAGTTGTGCAAGAGGCTTTAGTAAGTAGGTTAGGAAATTTGGAAATGTTTGGGGTGAAAGGATCAGGCCTTTAAGACTCTAGATATAAAATGGTCCCATGGTTTTGCTCAAGTGTAATTTAGTTAACAGAGACCAATTTTTTTCTCATTTTGTTTTATGATATTATTCCTTTTTCAGCATTAGAGGGAGCAGTTCAACTGCTGGAACCATTGACTCTGGCAAAAATACATTGCCTGTCATCACAAACAAATTTGAAAGACTTGCAATCAGTATGCATATATACCTTCACACATTTAATTACTCCACCAGATGGTTTAAATGATGATAGTAAAACCAAAATATCTTCGGCAGTAATTCTATCCCAATCCATGTTACAGAGGGCTAAACGAGAAGAAACATCCTCGCTTCTCTTGGCATCAGTGTCCATTTCTCCCCATTCATGTTCTAGGTCTATCTCCTCATTGCCCTCAGAATCACTGTCATCTGATTCTGAACTGGAAGACTCCATAAATGCTTTCCCTCGACTATAATCCACCCTGTCATGAATGGTATCACCTTCTTCAGAACTTGAGGAGTGATCAGAAGATTCATCAGTGTCGTCCAAATCTAAAAAAAAAAAAGGGGAGATTCCCACAAGTTGTCTTTGAAAACATTTAGCTAACTTCATTTTCATTTTATAATAAATAAGAATTCCCTCTAGTGATTTTATACCCCAAAATCATCCCTCTTAAAATACTTGCATTTTGTCTTTAAAGGTCCAATTTTCTCACTCCAAACAGTACCAATTCTCCTAACCTTCTTACTTCAGCCCCTCCCACATTTGTATGAAATTCATCCCTCATCCAGACAAATTCTCTGTTTATTGCTTCAGGGTGAGTATAGAAAAACCCAATGTGTATAATCAAAACACTCTTAGCACAGTTCATGCTGTGTAATATAACCTTTTGTAATGTGCATTGTTTGAATTAGCTGTTAATCAAAGAGTTAAGCCAATTCAAAATTTCTGTTAACCCCAATAGGAATTGCAGTTTGGGATGAGAAGATTGGCCCTTTTTAAGCCAGGGAATTACTGTATGAAACTTCTGGGTTATTAATCTGTGGGTTATTATTCTTCTAGGTTACTGTATTTATCTGTGAAGTATTAGATGTGATGTGCCTAGTATAATAAACCAAACTAAGAATAAAAAGATGAACCCATTTCAACAACACTGCCAGCATTGCTCTCAGAGAAGTTAATAACACACAAACTGATGTGAGTGTTACATTGCATGTTGTTTGTAATTTAAGCATCCCAGAATCTTTTAACTTGACATTGTACAGTGCAACAGCTAAGATGCACAGAGGCATGATTTTTGCATTCAATTCAAAAGTCCTGCAGAGAAAATTTTCTTCTGTGGGAAATTTCTGCAAGGTGTTCTATGTGTTATTTGAAATTAAAAGCCTCTAAAAATGGTGGAAGGAAAAAATTTCTAGATTATACCATCATACAGCCAACACTGCTGCTCAAATCTTAATTCCCATAAGTTGTACATCCTACATATATTAAATTAATTTTTATGTAATTTTCCTAGGTTAATGTATTTTTGCAATCTGCATCACTAAGCTTTTGTCTCATGTCCCTTTGAGGCTGTTCAATAAACTTCGGGACTTAGTTTGTATAAGTGGAACATATTCAGCACTTTGGGAAGCTCCTTGCTGGGTAATTTTGGTATTTGACAGGAAACATGAACATTTGAAGGGGAATTTGGCTAGGTTTGTACATATGTGCAGGATTGGGAACAATCTAACTTTGTGCCTACCAAGAAAAGAACCAGAAAATTTACCAGCCCTGAAAGTTTGGTTTCATTAGGGAACTTGAAATTGAAAAGAAACAATTTATCCCTAGTTTTTGCTTCTGGATACATGATACTTACCATCATCATCTTTTAAAGAATCTTCTTTCTTTCTTTCATTTCTAACACCACTTGCATCTTCAGCAGACAATTTTTCTTTCTCCATATCATCCTCATCCTTGTCTCTGTCAACAGTATTATATGACTGAAAGTAACCCTCCCTACCATCTTGTTTTACATTGTCTCCTTTATTATGAAGTGTGCCCCCTCTTTTCTTCTTTCTTTCAATCAGTAACCTTAATTCTTCTCTGCCACTAAGTCTTTTCCTTTTTCTACTTTTTTCCTGAGTTTCACTTGATTCTACTTCATCCATCTCTACTCTTTCTTTTTCTTCATTCTGACTGCCATCACTACCAACCCTTTCCTTTTCTTTGTCTTTTCTTTTTTGGACTGTCTTTTTATTTTCATCTTCACTGAGTTCTGAGTCTGAATCTGACATCTCATAAAACCTTTTCAAGTTTTCATCTGTTGACTGTTGCACAGGTCTACCTCTTTTGTCAATACTGTACTTGAGTTTGAATTTTTTGTCCTTGAACATGGCTTCAAAGCGTCTGTCAATTTTGACCTTTCGTTCCCTTTTGGGAATGTGCTTGAAGCGGGGATCTCTGGACATAACAGTAAACCTCTCATCCTGCTCTTCCATCTTCAGTTTTCTGCACCTTTATACTTACAGAAAAAACACAAAGCTCTGAAAAAGTTCTATGATATGTTATAGCAATGCACTATATCAACCCTGCTAACATTGACACATGTTGTGCTATCTGTAATTAAAACTGAAAGTCATTGCCAATTTGCTTTGACATAGGCTATTCCTCAGTTTCATGTGTGTGCTATAGAGTAGTTTGAAGTCTGGGATCAAAATGTGGTCCAAACAGCGAATTGGTATTTTGGATAACTGTGGAAAACATTCCTTGGCTCTAAATCATGGGTTAATGTGACTGGAACTTATGTCATAGTTATAGGGTTAGGGTTACGTACCATATTTATAAGGTTAGAGTTACCTACGCATAGTAATTGAGTGTTAGGTATACATAGAAATGGGGTTAGGGTTATGGTTCAATAGGGATACATACATGCATATATACCTTTGCATAGCTAGATCTATAGGATTAATCATTACGGTGACCATTAGGAAGACCTATCTGTAGTAGAATGGCCGATATTTCCATCTCTACATTTGGGGTTGAAAAGTTGTTGCAAAACCATGGGTCCTGACAATATACACCCATGGGTTCTTAGAGAGCTTGCTACTGATCTTGCTCCAATGATCAGTCATCTTTTCCAGCAATCAATCAACAGTGGTCAAGTCCCCAAGGACTGGAAAAAGGCAAATATCTGTCCTATTTTTAAGAAGAACGATAGCTCTCTCCCATCCAACTATCGCCCTGTCTCTCTTACTTGTATATGTTGTAAGCTACTTGAGCATATTATCAGCTCAAATATGATGGATCACTATCAGGCAAATAACAGCCTTTCCTCTAAACAGCATGCATTTAGAAAAAATCATAGTTGTGATACACAGTTATTGTCTGTTGTGGACGATTGGACCTCCGCCTCAGATAAAAATAAACAAGTTGATGTCTTCATCCTGGACTTTGAGAAGGCTTTTGATACAGTTCCTCATGAACTACTTAAGATGAAGTTATTCTCCTTGGGGGTGTCTAGGCAAGTCATAAATTGGATTGATAACTTTCTTACTGACCGTTCACAATCAGTTGTTGTTAATGGTACTAGGTCTGCTTCTGCTCCAGTCCTTTCCGGTGTTCCTCAAGGGTCTGTCCTTGGACCAGTACTTTTCTTGTGTTATATTAATGATATTGTTAGTGCTGCTTCTTCTGAAGTTAGGTTGTTTGCTGATGACTGTGTTTGCTATAGGGTCATCAATAATCCCAGTGACTGTAGTGAGTTACAGAAGGACATTATAAACTTGGGCCAGTGGGCCAAAACTTGGGGTATGAGATTCCACCCGGCTAAGTGTAATGTTATGTCTGTTACTAGGAAGCATAACCCAATAATCTATAATTATACTCTTAATGGGGCCAATCTGACAAGGGTTGATTCAATTAAGTACCTGGGGGTGACTATCACTAAGAATCTCAGCTGGGGCAAACATATCCAACCTGTTTGTAATAAGGAAAATAAGATCTTAGGCCTATTACGCAGGAACCTCTCATTTTGTTCCAAAGATGTTAAATCGGCAGCCTATAAAGGTTTACTAAGGCCCTTGTTGGAGTATGCTTGTTCCGTCTGGGTTCCACATCAGATCTCACTCCAAGATAGATTGGAGGGAGTACAAAAAAGATCTGCTAGGTTTATATCCGGCGAGTACTCCCGTGAAGTTGGCTCTATGGCGCACTCCTCAAAGATCTAGGTCTACATACTTTGTCTGACCGTCGCAGACATTGCAGACTCATAATTTTTGCCAAAGGTATTTACGGCCAAGCTAACATCCCTCTGTCTAATCTGTGTAAACCTACTCGTTGTTCTCGTAACATGCATGCTTTGCACTTTCACCCCTCCTCTGCTAGGACTAATTGTTTTAAGTACAGTTTTGTCCCTAATACTACTCGGGATTGGAATAATCTCCCAGAGAGTCTTATTGCGGGGGCCATAAGTCACCCAAAGCCAGTGGATTTCATTATGAACTCTTTGAGGGCCTGACTGATCACATGGCACGTACGCGGTGTAAAATTGTCCTTTTGGATGTCTCACTGTTTTGAAGAAGAAAAAGAAGGTGGGCTACATGTTCTAGGTGTACGCATCCATAGGAATGTATACACTCGTACATATGCACTTTGCTATTCATATGTACCTATAGATATATAACAGACAGTATTCTTAGACAGTAATTAAATTTTTCAAACCCCTCAACCAGCAATGGTGCTTGTAGCATAGTTGGGAAGCATGCTCTTGTTGTTACACTGCTGAGGTCCAGGGTTTGCATGGTTCCAGGTAACTTAGGCCTACATTGTTTTAATTTCTTTCTTCCAGAGCACTAACCATTCACTTCTCTCTACTGCATGTTCATTCCCCCATCCCCCCTCCCCCCCCCCCAAAAAAAAAGGTTTTTTAATAAAAAAAAAAGTTTGTTTTCCCTGAAACTTGTTGGCTAGTCAGTAAAAAGAAAATCACTTCTCCGTATGGAAACCCAAAAAGGACCCACATAACTTCGAGGAATTTACCTTTTAAATGCAAATTAACAGCCTAAGTTTTGGCTATGTTTTATTTAGAAATTGCTTTAAGTATAACCACGGCCTACATACCCTACAAATGTCTAGACCTAGGCCTATCAGTATCAGCCAACATGGTATTACTAGTAATACTAATAGGCCTAGCCTAGCCTACTTCTTCTATAAAAGGCTAGGCTAAGTACCTAAAGTCTTAACAATTCCAAGGTTACTTTGCGATTATCGCACTTCTAGGCTAGGCCTAAGTAATACCTAGTACAGTTGTTTGTTTGATGCAAAAACGATGACTTCAGTTGCAAACAGGGCTATACTATCTGAATAGTTGAATGGACTTGGTATTGCACACTGTTTTAGAGACCGAGAGCTCATAGTCATATGTGTTCATGTGTGGCTGTCAACACAATCATGCACATGGTTTACAGAGCTAACGTATTACGTAATACTTAAACCATATGCGTGTAAAAGTTGCCTCACAAATGGATCACGTCGTGGACGTTTACTTTTACTAATCAGGAAAAAGCATAGTCAGGTACGCAGTCGACCACCGCCATACAACGCACTTTGGTCAACTTCGGTTCATTAGGCTAATCAGAAACAACAAAAACGATACACAGTCGCTGCTGTTGGTAAATCATACAATAGGAAATAACGGTGTACAAGATTGTTTCTTTACTCGGAGGAGCTGCAACCATTTGTTGGAGTTGGAGATTTTAGACTTTGAGTTCGAGTAGCCTCTAAGTTACTTGAGGCCTAAATAAATACTCGCAAACTGCATAGTGTGGCCTTATAACACAAGTAACTTAGGCCTAGCCTATGCCTACCTTACAATATAACTGGCCAGTACAACCTACAAGTATTGTAGCCTAGGCCTAGGTTGATGTATTTTTGGATACACATCGGAACAACCACCTTGCTGGAACTAGTCAACAAGAATCGGTATCAATTTAATGCATTATTGCTTACAGCAAGCATGTTTTCTCTTATTGAAGAATAAACCTGATCAGGCTGAACTTACTACTATTGGCTAGCTAGACCTAGGCTAGGCCTAGTCCTACAATTGGAACTGAAGACTAGCCATGGCTGATGATGGAAATGCAACAACTGGCCTACTTAATGGGATAGCAAAGCGAGACTACTTTGGAAGTATCGAGATAACCAACGAATTCCTGAAGAATGAGCTGTACCCAAACCTTTCGGATGAAGAATTTAATGCTATACACTCCAAGTTCAGCCACTTGCTTAAGGTTTGTGTTCAATTCAGAATCAATAGGCCTAGTACAATTTGTTGGTGTGATTATTCGTATGACAGTATTCAGAGCTTTTAATGTAATTTTTTGATGTGTTGCTTGTCTAAGAATCACCAACAAGTATGACATGGTTTGAGGAATCTTTGTATGATTCTGAAAAACATTTCTTCTCAGATTGTCACTGGTAGCTGAATAGAAAGAAAAGAGCCTAGGGTGGTAGTTTTGTATGTACAGTCCAGTAGACAGAAGGTTGAGGTTTGCAAGAACAAAGGCATGCAAGATAGAATAATCAAATGAAGTCACAATACCAAAGTTACCCTTGGCTGAAAATAAAAGAGGGATCAGGATACTTTTAATGATCAGGTTTAGGAGACTGTGGGTTTTAAGGCCACTCTACCAAAATTAGAAACCTCTCACAAGACCAGAGCTATCAGGGAAATTTTTTGTAACGTTCAGTCACCCAAATCCAATTTCCTCATTTTTGTTTTGGTCTCACAAACTATGCTTTGTTTTTGGTCTGGTCAACTTCTTTTTATTTTCAAGTATCCTTCTTCAGTCTTAAGTCTTCACTTACAACTTCAAAGGGCCAAAAAAGCCACCACATAGTGAACAGTTTGCAACTAAAAAAACTACTGCTGATGTTAGACTGATACTCAAAGACAAGACCACTTAATGCAACAAGTGTAAGTGAAACTAAATAACAAAGTCCCTAAAGAACTGACTTAGTGTAGGCCTGTGTGTTTGTAGATGGGTCTCTGTTCCAACTGAGAGGGGGGCCAGGGTGGGTTCTTGTGGAACCAATGTTATTCTTTGGTCACTTCAGTCCATTTTGTTTGTCAGTCTTGTGGATCTTCAAGATTGGGGTACACAGTATGTCCATGGTGGTTTCAGACCTACTGTATTATGCTAAATACAGTACTGAATATCCACTCATGTCCAGCCATCATCATTCAAAGAAAACTTGTGTACCGGTGCCTTGCTGATGTATACAGTATGTCTTATTTTTAATTTTTTATGTGCAGTATGTGTTGGATGTGGATGTCCCAAGATAAATAGACTGCACAATTCTGGTGTATGTAACAGTGTAATACTGTCCTGGGGGGGGGGGGGGGAGGGGCTATCCAATTGGCTGTCCACCAGCAAATCGTGCAAACATGTATTCAGGTTCCAAAAATAAAAAAAATCAAATAGCTATTTGAAATATTTATAAGGCTGTGTAGCATATAGTTATCAAGTTACCAAGTGCAGTAAGTTGACATACTCTGTGATTCTTTTCCAGAACATAATTTCAGCTAACATGGATTTTAACCAGCTTGAAGCTTTCCTGACCAGTCAGAGAAAGAAACAAGGTGGCCTGACAGATGTTCAAGCAGCAGCATTTTCTAAATTCTGGAAAAATAACAGAACTAAAATCCACAATGTCATGGTCACCAAAGTGAGTCACTTTAAAAGGATTTATGAGATACAATATTTATTGATTTCAAAATGTGCAGAATAATTTTCTTTTTCAGGAGG
Source organism: Holothuria scabra (assembly GCA_037179385.1). Taxonomy (NCBI): domain Eukaryota; kingdom Metazoa; phylum Echinodermata; class Holothuroidea; order Aspidochirotida; family Holothuriidae; genus Holothuria; species Holothuria scabra. Next base: position 21,119,113 of record CM074180.1, read on the forward strand.
TGAAAACTGCATTTCAATAACATATGTTTGAAAGATATTAATTTTCAAAGAAATGCATTTTTTTCATTAGATGATTACGCATTGTGGGAAATTTGTTACGTCATCATGACACATTGATTTGAAATTGCATTTAATTTGTTTAAAATTTTGATGCCCTCAGCGAGTGTTAAAGGCTGTCATTCCTGACCCCAGAACCACAATTGTACAGGTAATCTACAGAGATTCTCAGTTGCGACAACTCTTTGATTGACATCAAATTAAAAAAAGCAGAGTACCTCGTACTACACATCGTCTACAAGTTGGGTGCAGAACCACACTCCCTCCCTGCTATTGGCCACCAGAAATTTTGAAATGCCACATGTATGTGTCATGAGGTTCTTCATTTCATTCAACCATGCAAATGAACTATATTCATGTGATCTCAAAAATACCCCAAAACCTTAATTTTCACACTTAAATCAAATTACTGTGTGTATTTATCAAGTTGTGCCTGATTGTTGCTAGTTACTGACACCTTAAGTCAATATGTGAACAAAATTCCACTTTGAAGGCTTGACAACCAAGACCAAGGGTGTTGGCTCTTCGAGTGGGAATATGGTCTATTCCAGTTGTTGCGCACCAATGTGATTCATATGTGCATGGGCTCAAATCCTGCTTGGTGCATGTGGGTTTTTCTCTAGGTACTCCAGCTTTCATCCTCCCACTTGGCATTATGCTTGCCACTTAGATCATTTGCCCAACTGACGAAGTCACACAGAAGCACCTTGAGGTGGAGCAGTTAGCTAGCCAAATGAGCCCTGCATGGTTAGTGTGGCTCTAGTCCCCAGTGAAAGTTATGGGCTTAAAAGGATCTTTTACTTGGCCAAGAACATCCTATAAAGATGGTAATTGGACTGTTAGAATTCATTTTTATGCTGCTTAATATACATTTTTTAATTTTTTGACTTGAGGTGCACTTTAAGCAAAATTTTTTTAAACGTGTAAAAGAACAATTCCATTTCAGTAGACTTGATTATGGAAACATGATGTTCAGTAGAAAACACAAAAGAGAGTTTCAATGCAAGGCTATAATGACAGACATGTTCTTGCTTCAAGTAATTTTGGGTTTAAAATGAGAACATATCATTGAACATTTTGTAAAATGTGTTGAATCTTATGCAAGTGTCACTAGAATGCTTAGATATGACCCTTCTTACCTAAAGGCCTGTATACACGATCAACATTTGTAAAACATTCTCAAAACACTTCACCTGCAACAAACCCAAAACATGCTTGTTTTTGGTTTGTTGCACAGTGTAGACAGAGATAAAACAATTTGAAAACATTTTGAAAATGTTTTGAGAATGTTTTGAAAAGAATTGACAAGACATTTCTTTTGCAACATTTCCAAAACATTTTCAAAACATGCTGTAAACCCTGTCTACACTGTGCAACAAACTGAAAACAAGCATGTTTTGGATTTTTGCAGGTGGGTGTTTTGGAAATGTTTTTGGGAATGTGTTGCAAATGTTGCTCATGTATACAGGCCTTTACAGTACCTCTCCCAGACTTCCAGCTCAGTTAAAGCTTAAATCTGCCTTTTAAGTTGTTCAATGAATTATACTCCAGAAAACCTTGGAAGGGTTAAAAGACATGAACTAACATGTACATGTAGTAATGTAGTAACATGTAAGGATGTAAAATAATTAACGAAAGCAAGTAGTAAGAATATCTTTGCAGAGTTAAATATTTTCATACAAATTGATGTATACTTCAGAACAGACATGATGGTATGGCAAAGTCCTGAGTGACTTTGCATAAGTTACATTCTGAAGCCATTTCCTGTTCCAATCATTAGAGGGGCAGTGAAACCATTGACATACATTGAAGATGAAGGCAAAAGCAGGGCTTAGCTACATTTTTTTTTGGGGGGGGGGAATGATCACATGAAGTGCCAATCTGAAGCTTTTAACAGTTTCTCTTTATCCTGTGATTATACTTATGGGGGCAACAGGGACAAAGCTTCTGAAAAGGAAAGAGTCGAGTATCCCATAACCACCTGCCCTTCTCCCCCCTCTCTCTGTGATAACCTTTGGGTCATATGGTCAAATTATACAATCAAACACTTTTGTCGCTGATTCACCTCTTCATCAGTCTGTCTGTTTTATGCTGCTTCAAATTTTCCCTTTTTTACAGACAACTTTTGGAAAGACACTGAAAAATGTGAGCTGGAGAATTGACTTGAAAGCTCAAGCAAAGAAGCTGGACCAAATTAACACCCCTACTGCAATAGTGGAACTTCAACTTGCCAATAAGAGTCAGCCTGCAAATGTAAGTAATGAAATATAGATGCAGAACATATATACTGTTGTCACCTTAGCTTTATCCTAACTTTTGTAGAAATATGTGTATGTCTGTGTTGGGGAGGATATTTGAGAGTAGATGGAAAGCACTCCCTCTAAAATTTTCTCATAATTAAATTAGCAAACACTCATGATAAGAATTTGCTGTAAAAATCATATTTTATGGCCCTGGAAGTAAGTGGCTTGCATGGCTCTCAAGGCTTCCCACCTCATACCACTGCTTGCAAACATTTGAAACAAATGTGTTGGTACTTGGGGTTATGTAACAAGAATTTTCAAATTTTCTCAGTTTTCATTTTATACTTGGCTATCATTCCTCTTCCTTTCACACATTTGTTTATGACCTATCTTCATCAGATTTGTCAGTGTATGGAGACAGTAGGCATTACAGTTTTGCATTTGTTACTGAAGAATCAGGACAGTCAAGTGATGGTCTGATCTTAGTTGACCATAACTGAGGTCTGTCACCTTTAATCTTTCAGTTCGTCCCCTTTCTGGCGTACTGACGAATCGCAAATTGGCATAGTGACGAATGTGCAAATTTGGCAATTTTGGCGTAGTGACGAATGCATTTTTTGCCTTAATCTGTTCATTAATTATTTTCTACAATTCCAAACATGAAGCGATGAATATGGCGAAAATTCTCCAAATAAGACAACATTCGTTACTATGTGAAACACAAGATCCACAGATTCATGAAATTCTTGATTTTGCTATTCGTCAGTACGCTAGAAAGGGGACGAGTTATCAATATCAGGGATGGTTGTAATTTAACTGAATATGAGGGTTTGAAATTGCATTTAGACAATAAAGGAAGACTATTTAAGGCTGATGGACCCCATTAATGGCTGCCTAAACACAAACACTGATCCAATTCATCTACGGAAGCTGTTATTTACTTGAAGATGGAATACTAGTACTGTGTTAAAGCCCAAAATATTTTGGAAGACTTTGAAGGGAAATATTGCATATGTGAGACTGGCAATTGAATCTATCTTGAAAACATATGATCGTATAAGATTCATATGATCAGGTACATTTCGATGAAAGAGAGACTACTACTCCATGAGTGCTTATTCATAAGCTATTAAGCTTTCTGTAATAACTTACAAATTTGTTCACCCAAACAATTAAGGACTTTAATAATCAGTTGGTTAGAAACTGAGCCCAGTGACCTCATCTAACAACCCAAACAATTATGTAAAACCCCACCTGTGTTACAGCTGATCCAAATCGACCAATCAGATCACTTGTATTGTGTTGCGTCTGACAATAACAAATGTCTCTTACCACACTACAACTTTTTGTGAAATATAAACAAATCACTGAGGTGACTTTATGCCGACCTGGGAGTAGCTGTTTGGCAACCTGGTTAAAGTATAACATCTAGTATGCTAAGGGGGATACCTCTTGGATATACTCTGGTATACTGTAGACAAAAGTTTTAGTTAAAGGGTTATTTAAATTTAAGCCTGAGGGGCTGTAAAAAAGTTGCTTTGCTATCCAAACAATTGGATGTTGAGTTTGTTTGTGCTTCTACAATGGCTGCTAATAATTTCAGTACTAGGGAGTAGAAAATTTTACCAACTTGTGATAACATCCATCAGACAAAATTATGGTAGAACTGTGCTTTGCATGTCACTTGAATGGATGGTGCTCATGATTTTATTTGTGAAGTCTTCTGCAGGTAAAACCCTACATTGGTATTGTCCTAGTGTCCTCCTGTAACAACTAACTGGAGTAGCATAGCTACTGTCGCTCAACCCTTCTGATGTTACCAGTATAGCTTTTCATTTATCTTGAGAAAAATGGGTGTAAACCTAATACATACCCAGACGACTCTAGTTTGTCTGGCCAGCATGCAAACACTGATCACCTGGCAGTTGGTCTGTATCAGGGATAAATCTCTACAGGTAGTTCATCCCCTTATATAATGCTGCCCATGAGGACAAGAATCAGATACTTCAAAGACATAGTGCATCATAAATGTGACAAGTTTGTTTAGGACAGTAGCATGCAATTTAGGGAAAGTAGATGGATAGTTCCATAAATTAGGGGACCAATGGTAAAAATAACTCAAATTATGCTACTGCCATGCAACTTTTAGTTTACATGATGGTAAATGTGTTTTTATTTTGTCACTACAATTTAGGGTGATCATTTACTTACCACAAAATTTGTGTCAATGGAGTAAATCTTCCCAATGTGGTGGAAAATGAGCTGAAATTAGCCATTGTTAGACTAGAAATTGAGAGCAGCCATTTCAAACTTTGGATTTCCCCATGTTTAAATGCATATTTTGTAAAGTTTTCAACATACAATTGTTGATAACATATGAATTATGTCAACAAAACATTTACTTCACAGTTATGTTGACCAATTTGAGGAATTTTATGAAAGATGTTTCACATGTGAACTTTGGTGTCCCCTTTAGGCATGAAACTTTCTTACTCCTTTTCCAATAACATTGTTCTTATTTAATGCAGTTATCCTCTGGAGTAGTTTGTAGATTGTGGAGGCCTGGGTACTGCCTCATACAGTGAACAGTTTAGAGAGAAATTTCAACAAAAATAAAAAGCACAAGACAATTATCAAGTTTGAACACTAGTTTGGGGTCCCCTGAAAAATTTATATTTTGAAACTTGACAGTTGAAATAAACTTATTTGCCAAACTTTCTATTTTGAAATATCTTAGGGAATTAAACTTTCAAGTATGGCATTTGACATACTTTTTGAAAAACTCTGCTATCTGCTTTAAAACTTGAAATATTAGGAAACCTATTTTGGTGTCCTCTTATCTTGTTCACATGTGAAACAAATGTTTTTGTACCACACAACGAATTGAGAACTGAATGATTTTTAGCTTTGGAATGTTCAAATTATCTAAATTATATGCTTTAGTGCTATATGAAAGAGACCCATCTATGGTATTAATGGGGTAAAAGTGTTTTGGTGTCCCCTTTACATGGGAACATATTTTTTCCTAAATGAGGTCATTTGAGGATGTAAATAATTCCTGCAACCATGACTGGAACTTACTCCTCATTAGTTAAGAGATTAGTATGAGACAAATTAAAACATTGTGTCATACAATAAAAAACAATTGACGTGGATAAAGGGCCACAAATATCATGTCACAACTTAAGGCCACCAAATAAATGGAACAACCTATAACCTAGATACCAGATCAGATGCCTTTCCTCCTCCCCCTCTGCCCCCCCCCCCCCTGCTCCCTCAATCCCTCTCTCCCTTTCCATTCCTTCATCAGCTTTCCTCTCTCTCCCTCTCAAGCTGCACTCCTCCATGAGATTTGAGGGCAATTAAGTACTGAAAGAAACTTTCCTACACCATCCGTTTGATTGGAAAAGGAAATGCTGATTTGTGTACATTTAAAATTGTAATTATTCCAAATTCTAACATGCTTTGTGTGAGCAGAGATTACATCTCTTCAATACCACTCAAGGCTTGACCACTCCACAGAAGCAAAATTGTGGTGATGAGCCAAATAGCAGTTCAATGGATGAACAGTGATCCCACTATATGCAAGTGTCCTTACACAGCAAGGAGAGCTCTGTGTAATAGATGCTAAAATTACTGAAGGATAAGTAATTAGCTGAATGGGAAACCCATTGGGAACTGAAGGAAAAGTGATGCTGAATGGAAACTCATGGTGTGTACACAGTGGACACAGGCAATTACAATATGCTAACAATTCCTCCTCTGGGTTGTTGTTTCATGTAGACTTTTGCCTTGAGGCAAAAATTATCAAAATGGCCAAAAATTACGACTTTTCTTTGGTATATGGTGTTGCTAAATGGTAAATATGTTGCCCTTCTAATATGACACCTGTACATCAAATTTTAGAAAAATCCACTGGCAATTATGAAGGCTGAAACCTTTTGAAGAGAGAGACAGACATTTTGCCCTTCTACAGTATAACATAATCTCTACCCACCGTTAGTGGGTTGTGCTAATAATGTACACTGTGTGAGAGGTAAACCCCATAGTAAACCAGTGACTGGAACCTCATCTTCCTTCGTGTGTTGCAATGTGTCCCACAGTACTGGCAGATGGAACACTCCATAGGACAGTGTGGTGTAGTCTTTTGTGAGGGTCAATGTGGTGATGATTTCTTGGGAGGGTCTATCATTTAGCATGAGGAGTAAAGGTCACATGGGAGTAAGGCTGGTATTTTTTTGGAGGAAAATGAGCCTATTCAAGAGGAAATTGTTGCTTCTTTCTGTCCCTATTTTGTGAAATTAATGTTGATGTGGGGCAAGTAATTTGTGATTTATGTTTGGAAAGGGGACTCAACACAAGAGAATTACAATTGTATCACTGTGTGATAGTTTTTAAAGGCAGTATTTCCCTTTAAAGCAGGAATGGACAACCTGTGGCCCACATGCTGCATGCCACCAGTAATTTTTGGGGGCATGCTAGATATCTCAAGTCAAAGAAAATAATGGTATTTGGACACCACAAACCTAGCATCAAACATGGTGAAATAAGTAGCAAACTGTTGGTGCCCAGGGATCTCATCAAATTAATGCAGTCAGGTATGTAACAGATGATGATGCAAGTGGCAGATTCATGGTGAAACCCTTCCTCTTTTTGGTCACCCCAGTAATAACTAATATGTGAACAATTCCTTAATGTCAGTCAATGAGAAAGTGTATGAGGGCTTTATCAGACTCACCATTATTGCAAAAAAGAGCTCAAAATACCTTATTTAGATTCTACATAGAAGCGAGGGATATGCCATTTTGGCCGTCTTAAGGTTGCAAGTTCCCAAATTGATGCAAACAATGGTGATGCACAGCTTGGATAATATTTCAGGCAGGATACATATTTTAGACAGAGGATCACGTCCAAACCACCTACACCTGTAATTCTCCCAAGTTTAAATCTCTTCCCCTCCCCCTCCTCCTCTTTTGCAGATTATAACTGGGCAGACTTGCTTTGTGATAGTTGTGCATGCAGATTATATTGTTTGAAAGAATGCAGAGGTATAAGATTAAAGATGAACAGCTGCTTGTTGGTTAAGTGCAGTCTGGTCAATTTTCCAATCATCATGTCTGACCTGCTCCATCAAAAAGGTTCCCCATCCCTGCTTTTAAAGTGAAATCCCCCATTTTGGCATTAAAATAGTGGGAATGTTCAGATAAAATCGAGAGGAAAGTTTCAAATATTTTACTTGTACTTTGATCTACCAGTTGTTTCATATAATCAAACTCATGCATATATGTTGGCAATTACCAATTGATGGACTCTTATATATAGTGACTGTACCTTGAGTCATTCTACCTTGAGTTGGTCACTGCCTATAAAAAGCTTCATTGCCATTAAATGAAAAAAATCTACTCGAGAAACTCTAGAAGAAAATGACAACAGCTCAATATCTGTAAAAAATAAAAATTCAGCCCCGTTTTATGAGGACTTTTGCCCAGCCTAGCCTTTATCTTATGTTACCCTTCTATGACTTCAGACATGACTCACAATAGTTGCTTATTTTCAATGTTTCTATGGTACACTGATAGTAATATTCTTCCACAGTTTATTGTTTTTTTCTTTGTTTTGACAATGTAATTTTATTCAAAATATTGCAAAATCGCTCTTATAGGCATACCATACGTTTAGGTGACCGACTCAAAGTACACTTGCCAAACTAAACACACCCATCATGACTTGTGTTAGGAACCTCTTCATTTCTTAAAAGTTTTTACAAGAAATACACTCTCACTTCGAGGGTTATTAGAAGGAAGGTTTGTTAGAACATGGGTTCAAATATGAATTGAATATTTAATACATTTTTGGTGAATTTCCGTTGAGTGACCGACTCATGATACAACCATGCTACACTATAAATAATTAACACAGTTTTTATTGTTAAACATCTGATGATCTGTGGAATTACCTTTGGCTGCAGCTTTTCTTTCCCCAATATTTTTTTATTATGGACTTTTTCTTTTTGTCTTCAGGGAAATGAAGTGGTGAGGTTTGAAATGGATGAAGATCAACTTGTTTCTTTGACAAAGAGCTTGGAGGAAATTGAAGAACGTTTAAATACCTTTGCCAAATGATAAGTTTCAAGATGCATTAAGATCTTGGCTAAATATTTACTTTCTGCTGATGAGATAAAACAAGAAAGATGGGAGAAGACACAAACATGAATGTTTCAAATATATATTCTTTTATTGACTTTTATAATTATTCCATATTTTTTATAGCACCATCTTGTAGCAAGTCAAGCATAATGACTCCACTTGTTGGATACCAAAATAACAGTTATTGATGTGAATCAACTTGACTCTTGTTTCTTGAAAAACATCTTGAGAGAAAGAAGTTATGGTGATAATCTGAATGTGTTACAAATCAAGGAGATTCATTAAGGGTTCATCATTTTCTTGCATAACAAGAGTTCAAAATGTTTTGTGTGAGGGAGAGTCAATATCTCATATTTTGAAAGTTCTTAAAAGTACCATGAAAGTTCAAGGTAGTAGGAGAAAATTCTAATAAGGTATATTTGCAAGTCCAAAATATCAGATCAGATTATGGTGTGCAAAGTAAATACATACATGAATTGTAGCCCTTATGGTTGGCTCAACGTTAACACTTCCACAGCCAGTATCCATTACTGTAACAACACCCTTTTCAGCCAAGAGATTGAAAACTACATAAAAATTTAATGTATGTGATAGTAGGTTCATGGCTGTGAATGGAAACTTTTCATGATACATAATATTACATAAGTGGCTGCAAAAGGGATACACCGATGGGTTTGAAACTGGGCCATTTATCTCCATCTAGCTAACTACTGTAACACTCCCTTTTGGACATCCTATGGCTATCAAATAAAGCAAATAGTAATGACTTTTCAATTATCTGATATTGTCCACATTATTCATTTCAATTTCTTAAATATAAAATGTAAATGACAACTTGAATGATGCTTAAGATTACACCTGTTTTACACCTGCTTTTGTATGTGAGAAGTACATCACGTGAAAGAATAAAACACCAAATTCTGTTGTCTTTTATTTTGTGGCAAAAAGAAACACAAAAGGCATTTGAAAAAACACAAAGGCTGAAGTACTGCCATCAAGGTGATTATGCATTAAATGAAGAAGGCACTCAAAGTAAGCTTTTTTTTCTTAGTAAGTTCACGAGGTTGTTACTACAGTTTGACCTCAAGTGACAAAGATGTTTCATCTATGAACCCTCTCAAGAACTAAGATATTCTGCTCAATGTGGGATATCCATCATGAATGCCATACACACAATCTCTTTAGACTACTTATGAAATAATTGTCTTAAGAAGCAGTATTCATAGATTTAACACAGTTCAACCAGTGGTCCTTTGACAACCACCACAATCTATTACTTCTCCTTCCTCGAAAGAGGCAATAAATCTTCACAATCCAAATGGTAAAATTTTTCCCAACTAAGTTTATTTCCAGCACCTTCAATTTCAAAAATATGTGTCACATTGATGACCTACAATACAACCAGTGTTATTGGCAGGTTGTGCATAAATGGTTTAAGGCCACTATCAACACAGTATATGTAGTGTCATTTGTAGGCTACACAAGTCAGTCACAGATCAACTAGAGTGATGCTATTGTTTGAATTAATCACTAATCCTTAACACACTGAACCAATATTGCACGGTACTCTCCAACTGTCTTCAGCAAAGCCCTGTATAGTTACAACAACATTCTCCCCCACACAGAACTACTACCATTCCAGTTAAACGCCATCACAATCTACAACGTAAGCTAAGTTAGCAGGGGATTCGAAGGTTCACTAGATTGAAGATTTTGACAGAAAAGGGGTCTGTTAAATTGAAGTTCCACTAACAAATTTTCCATACCCATCAAATGTCGCCATTAGGGCTATTCAAGTTGGCAACAGCTTCAATGAGCATTTAGTGGTACTGGTAACACCCACTGATAAGTTTTGGGATAGGGAACCTTTGCAAAATAACTACAAGGTCACTACAATTCAGTAAAGATGTGCATACAAGCGACTTCTTAGGATGCATATAGTTCAGTTTGGCACTAATAAATTGTCCAGATGATACCACAGTTTTTGATAGTGGTACAAGTGTTAGCAGAGAGTGCAACTATGACTTGATTATGAAGGAACTAATCTAATGATTGAAGTTTCACTGACAAAGGTTCCATACCCATCAAATGTCAACCATTAAGGTTATTGGCAATGGCTTGAATGAGCACCTAATGGTACTAGTAACAACCACTGACAAGTTTTGGGATAGGGATAATTTGGAAAATGACAAGAGTGCCAACACAATTCAGTTAAGAGGTGCATGCAAGCGACTTCTAATGCGGCACAAAGATGGAGGTTACCACTTTTCAAATATCATGTGTGGTCATTTACTTGAGTCATTGTGGTCAAAGACTTGAGTCACGTTGGGTCTTTGCAAGCTAAGACTCGAGTCGAGTCGAGTTAAGTCATAGAAGTTTGTGACTTGAGTCGAATTGAGTCACATAAGACTGTGACTCCATTCAGACTTGAGTCACTACAACACTGCAATATACTGACCTTGAAAAGAACGTGCCTGGTTTAATTAGTAACCCACTTGAGTGTACATGTAATTTCCCAATGAATAGTCAAGGTCAGCTTCCTTCTGTGTTGAACTTTCCTTGTACCAAAACATTAGGATGGATATTGTCTTAATTAGCCTGTTCATCTTCAACATTTGCAGATAAGGAAACTCTATGTTCCTTTGCTTATATGTAAAGCCCAGATGTTGTCAATATACTCATTAACAAAACTGTCAGGTCTGGTTAGTTTATCAGCACACATAAGTAGTCAAACAGGTGAGTCTGGACTTTCCTTCTCAGGAATTAATTTAGCTAATTCTTTATATGCTGACCTTTCTTTGTTACTAGTGGATATGGGCTGGATATTGCTTAAATCTGCTTGATCCACTTCAGCTTTGAAACCATTTGTAGATCCAGTATTTAATCCCACATACTTCAATGAATCTGACTCATGTTCTTCAATATTAAGAATTCTTACTTTTGCAAAATTTTGAATTTTAAAAATTGTTCTTACCTGTCCAAATACATTTGCCAACAAGACTTGTTCACAGCCACCGGTAAATTCACAATGAAACTGTTAAATTAAAACTACAGGGCAAGAATAGGACCTACTGACAAGGTGTCCCTAGCCTTTTTGGATTTCTGCTTTAAATTCATTATAAAAAATTACATGCGACATTATAAATGTGCCAGACATAGGTATACATTCTGGCTTCTTTGAAAAGTTGTGTTGATGATTCCCGTTGTCCAAGAAAAAGTGTTGACATCATTGCCAAGTTGGTGTTCCATGTGAACTTGAAATGATGGTGACTCAAACAGTTCTTAACTGAGAATTAACCTTCAATTTTAACTACAAGACACATATTCATACATATGAGATGGCACTTAAGGCAACAAGTTGACTGCTAGGTGACAGCTAAAAGGTGAGGGAGTTGGCTGCTGTATTAAAATTTAAAATATCTCCTTGCATTTAAAGAGTAGCTAACAGTCACTGTTCTAATTACTGAATGAACTGCATGCTGGTGTGACATTGCAATGTTCAGAGAGATCTATCTTGGAAGTAAGGTGGCATTACACTAATTGCAGATGCTTGTGACAGTCTGACAAATTGTATACTGTCACAATCTTTCGTCATCTATGTGACCCTTCTGAATGTGTAAATAGGGTAACTGATGTACTCAGCCCACTATGAACACAACTAAAGCAGAATGTCTTGGCTCTTTCATTGTAAAGGAAAGCTCCAGATATCTTTGTTTGCTCTAAAAACAGTCTGCATCATGAAAGTCACCAAGACCTCAGTAAGTTACAAAATCAAGAAGACATGCTCAAAAATGCTGGTTAACATACTGCCAAAACAGTAATTTTTGAGGCTCAATACTGTAGGCCACTGTAGGCTACATTTGCACCTTGGCCATTGACCTTATCCCAAAGGACTGAAAAAGAAAAACCAATATCCTTCCTTGACCCAATTTTTTAAATACAAAAATGTGCAAGTTAACTACTTCAATCATTTTTAGTGGCAATTTTAGGACTTACCCATGAAGGGATTTAGTTGAACTTTAAGGAACTCTTCTTGTACTCTACTTTTCAGTGTTGATGCAACATTTGCAAAACACAATATGGGATGCATGGTAAATGATGAACTTCCAAAGAAAGCTAATGCCATTATGAAGCTTATGGAAACCAAAGGCAGACATCATCTTTGCCTCTTTGCCTTACATGACATACCTACGGGCACCAAACTGCGATGTTCCAGATCTCCCATGGCGGAAAACATCTGTCCCTGCATAAGTAAAGAGCACCAATGAAAAAGAACAATGCACTGAAATATCATCTCAAAGAAGGAGACAGGGAGGTGTTATGATGCAGCTATGGTGAAACAGGATGGTAGCCATGGTGCAAAGAATCCTTTTTTAATTTCAGGTTCAAAAGACACAACCTTGACTGAAAAGGGGACATTGAGAAATGCAGTCCTCTGTAGAGAAGAATCTAGAAATGTCTTGGAAAGTGGCATGGCTGTAAGTGTTTATCAGAGATGTGTACCACCAAAAGTAAATGAGACTGAAAAAAGTCTTTCTGAGGATACAACGGAAATCAAAACAAGGAGGGAACACCATGCAACAAACCAAACCTTAAGGATGGCTAAAAAGGACAGAGTCAAGGAGGTTTGTCTTGAAGATGAACAGAATGTTATGGAAAAGAAGAGCAGTCAATGAAGGCATCTGAACTTTTGAAAACATGCGACTCATGTTGTATTGATGAAAATGTGGATGATGTGAACTCTAAAAAGAATTCAGAGCAAAACCCAACCGAAGTTACACCAATAAAAACATCATGGCATCCCATCAGCCTCATCTGCTTGCAGTCCAAACCTATCAGAACATTGTAGCCTGTCCCAAGCCATGTTCTCTCAACTGTGCAAACCAGTCAAACAAAATGGAAGCAAAACCAAGAAGACTGAGGTGGTAACTTCTTTGCCCTACAAGAAGACTCTGGAAGTGAAGAGCAAAGCAAAAAACCAAGGTGAAGCAGCAAAGAAAGAGCAAAACAGCAGATGGAAAATCAACCAAACATCAGCAAAAACGTCTGAATCAGAAAGAGGCAGGCTCTAATGAAGATAGAGAATGGCCATGTCTTGTTTTAAATTAGTGAGGGGAGAAGTGGATTGAATGCACTATATGCCCAACAGGAATGCACATCTGGTGAAGAAGGATAAATCTGTAAGAACTCTGACCCAGATGACAGTGAAGACTAGTTGCAGCACCCACCCCCAACTGGCACACTAAAATGACTGAAGCAAATTCAGTGTCAAAGTTTTGACCTAGATGTTCTGCTATTTACACCTGTCCACCACAGATGCAATGAGCTTTTGTTATACATATTTGTATTCATTCAACAGTGAAGTATTCGTTGTTTCTAAATGTATGAACAGCTTTTAAAGTAGGAAGAAGATAAGGACAGTTCTTGCCAAAGACTTGTTGCCTACTCAAACAGTTATGTAAAGATTATACTCCTTATCATATTCAATAATTTAGAATAGGTAATTTATTTCATAAATTTTATGCAAACTTCACTTTTTAATGATTATCTTATAAACTCTAATAACACAAAATTGTCAGAATGACAAATATACATATTTCCATAAAAAGTTTTACATGGGGAACTAGAAAGCCAACAGGCTTAGTGATTCCTTGCCGTATGATATATCATAGCAAACATGGAAACAAACATGACATGCATGAGATCCCATACAATTATCCTACTTAATTGAGATATAATACTAGTAGGGTCAAAACTTTTTGACCTCATGTGACCCAAAATGACCTTTCGACCCCTTAAAAACAATAGTGATCACCTTACCAACACGTCCATCAACATGAGTAATTCAAAATTAAGCTTAGTACAGAATGAGTATGGAAGTACTACCACCAGGATATGAGATCCATCACAGTTATCCCCCTAAAAATATTATGTCTACAAAGTTTGATCTAACTGTCACCTCAAACCTTTGATCTCCACACACAAGAGGAATTTCTCACACAGCTTTAATATTCCAGAAAACTGTCTCATTACTTGATAAAGCGGTATTTTGAAACCATTTTTATCAAAAGTTTGGTCAATGGGGACAGCTCTCCATTCTGAAGTCTCTATGTTCCGATGCCTCTATGTTTCGAAAAGTCTGCATTGAGGTTAGTGTTTAAACAAGCCCTCATCGACACACTCTCCTACAAGCATTGGATCAAATACTGTGTTCTCACTTACCCCGCGCTCGAGGAAACACTGTATTACCTCACGCTCGAGTAACGTGGGAACGCGAAACGTGGGGTCGGTGTTTAAATTTCGATCCACCTCAAATCGCAGGGTTAAGCAGTTCTAAACATCGTGTTTGTTTTAATCAAGCAAGGTCACAGGTATTTATCGCACTGATGACAGGTATTTTCTTACATTTTGCTGTAATCGGTGTGTGAAATATCTGGTCTCGTTACTATGGTAACACTATCCAATCAACGAAACACTGGGTACGTGAGAACACAGACTGGAAAACACGGGGTTAGCCTGTGGTTTTGTCTGATTGTAAACACGAGTTAACACTGGGTGTTGCGGGGTATGTGAGACCAAGCCTAAAGAGACATCTGAACAGAGATGTGTAACCTTGGCTATTACTGACGGCAATTTTTGCTTTATGGGGCAAATGCCCCACCCATTGTCTATGGTATCCTTTGCAAATTAACAAAAGCAGATATCCCTATTAATCCATAATTTAACAAGACTTTTAATTCGCCTTTTGTCTACTTATACTGTAGGTACAGCATAACATACAGTACAAGTTTTCCTTGTTTGATACACAGTATACAACATTATGCTTGCTCTTATTACCTGACTACTTTTAAATGACAGCAGCAATGCAAAATAAAATCTTAATACTTTTGAAAAGTGTCATAAAGGGTAATCTTGAAGCAATGGTTCTATGCATTAAGCTTTATGGTACACTTTTTTTTTTTGGGGGGGGGGGGGGGAAGTGACATGGATAAAAATGAAATGTGAGACAAGAATTCCCACTCGATGATGATATTTGACATAGCTATATAATCCTTCACACAGGGGTTACTTTTTTGGTGCGGTTATCCAGATATAAGCAGAGATGAGGCAAGTAGTATGCTGATACATTTTATGCTATCAAAAATTTAAAATAAATTCTAGAATGAAACTAAGTGACAAATAATCACTGTAGAGCATATTGAAACTGTAAAGCAGAAACACCAATCTAGACAGACACCAATGTTTAAAGTTTTGTTCAACAAAATTCGTTATACAAACACACTATTTGTTCAATTCCACCAGCTTCTATGTAAAGGACACTAATTTCTGAAGGGTGTCAATCTACAGTATTTCTAAGATGACTTTCAGTTTAGAAACTTGATCAGTGTACATGAACTTCTTCATCTCCAGACAATGGCTAGGCAAACAACTTTTATTTGTGGTCAGATGAGACAAGATAATGTGGACAGTTATTTTATGCTGGATTTAGCAGAGGTGTGACTTTCATGGAGGTGTGACATTTTGACCACAAAAAGAGTACTGAATGCCTGCAGGGAATGGCAGGAAATAGGAGTATATACAAACAATGGGCGGTCATGGTTATGTACTGAGATAAAAATAAGCTTTCTTCAGAGGGTTTATAAGAGTCAATTAACACCACTTATACAGTAAAAAGCTTAAGTCAATTGAGCTGTATGTTTGTATGAGGTAATCCTTCAGGACACTGTGGGGATAACTGGCAGTCAACTGTGAAAAATTGGGCGAGATAACTGTGACCAAATGGCAAAGAATGGGTCAGTCACAATTTGATTCACTCTATTAGGCAATGACAGTTCATGTGCGCTGAAGGGTATTTGATACCAAATGATCAGTGTAAATTAGGTTCTTTTTTGTAAAACTAACTAACTGTGGTATATCTAATTGATCAATTCCCACTTCCAATTAATGCATGCTTGCATGCACATGTCCTCATGAGGACAGTAGGCACAAGGTTTGTCAAATATTAGCACTTTTTGCCACTAAATTTAATGTTTTCTTCAGGTTTTCTTTACGGTTATTGAAAAAGCAATGTAGGTATGTTATAAAAGAGATTCCTGTGCATCACACAGAGTACTCTCTGTTCAAAGTTTATACTTATGAAGTTCCATATCAGTCATCTACTTAGTGTCCACAGAAGCATCTTCTAATATTTTCAGACTATGTCTCTAAATGACCCTTATACAGACTGTTTAAACTCACATGTTCCACATCAGTTTCATAAAAATCTATTTACTTGTGGCTGCAAAATCAGCATACCCATGAGCATTGAAGCATGTATGCCAGCCTGATGAACAGATTTTGCCTTTTAAGATTTTATATTTTGCTCTGCCCACTTTTTCATGTATTAATACTTGGAACTTAATGTAATAACAGGGCACAATTTCATGCCAGAATCAACATACTGTACAGTAACTACCATGTGATGTGCCTTTTTGTGCACCTTAGACCTTCTTCCTATGAGTTTGCTTCAGTACTTTACAAATGCATTTTCAAAATTACCTCACTAAAGAATTTACATAGTGAAGTTAATAAACTGTTCCAAAAAAATTATATACCCTATGCCTATTACATTACACATGCCAAATTATTCTTACCCTTTCACCCTAACCGCTCATGGATATTAACTTCAACAGTTATATACTCTTTTGAGATATAGTGTTTGCAAGGTTTAGATGTTTTGAACTCTGATGACCCCAAATGACCTTTGACATCCAATAAAAACAATAGGGGTCATCTACTCAATATGGACAATCCACTTAGTAAATATGAGATTCCTGGCAGTTACCTTTCTTGACATATGGTGTTTACAAGTTTTTGAGCTTTTCATCTCTGATGACCCCAAATGACCTTTGACCTCCACCAAAAATAATTGTGATCATCTACTTAATATGGGCAATCCACCTGCTATGTATGAGATCCCTCACATTTACCCTTCTTGAGATACAGTGTTTACAAGGTTTTGACCTTTTTCCCTCTGGTGGACCCAAATGACCTTTGACCTCCATCAAAAACAATAGGGACCATCTACTCAATATGGACAATCAGCAAGGTAAGTATGAGATTGCTCACATTTTTCCTTCTGGAGATATCGTGTTTACAAGCAATTTCCAAGGTATTTACATTTTGACCTCTGGTGACCCCAAATGACATTTGACCTCTACCAAAAAAAATAGGGACCATCTACTCAATGTGGACAATCTACATGCCAAGTTTGAGATCCCTGGGGGTTACCGTTCTTGAGATATCGTGTTTACAAGCAGGCGTCACACACACACATACACACACACACACACACACACACACACACATACACACACACGACATCACCATCGCATAGATTCCTTGCCTGCCTTCGGCAAGGAATCAAAAAGGTCCCAGGGTGGGCGCTTTGCCCAAGCGCCAGGGTACAGTAAGAAGCCCACTTTTCAAAAAATACATTTGGTTCATTGTTACATTTCTGCCAAAGCAACTTTAGCACTGTACCTTAGTTGGCATTATTCCTCTTTACTTAGCATATCAACTGATGATTACATTCCAACTTGCTTTGTTTGTAGTAATTGTGGCCTTATTAACTTAATGGGGCTTTTTACCGCAGTCTACCCTAATTATTGAATACCATCCTGGGCCAGCAAGAGGAGATAATGTGAATCCTTGCAAAGAAAAAGAGACAGTGTAAAAGAAGTAAAAAAGGATTTGGGTTTCAGGTTGACAGAAAGGGTACAAAGCCTGACTTCTGCATTACACAACAGAAGTAACATAGAGGAGATGCTTGCTGATTTTAGCAGGGCACATAAAGTAACGGTACCAGTGTTATTAAGTCTTCACAGCAAATGACCTGACAGTGTTACACAGTAAAATTTTAATATATTTTAAATAAGACCCTAGTATATTGAGAAAGGGGTCTACTGATGTTAAAATACATAGTGTGATTGAAGTAGATCAATGTTAATTAACTAATTAACATTGATCTACATGGCTTAGTTAATTAATCCTTGGCTTAATTAACTAAACCAATGATGCCTTAAAACTGGGGTGGGATGACAAGCAGTTGTGGGATGTTGGAGTTGACCTGGGGCCCGTTCCACAAAGAGTTACGCACGATCTTAAGTATGATTTGCTGTTGACTTGCGTATGGGGAATCAAACTTAAGATCGTGCGTAACTCTTTGTGGAACAGGCACCTGGAGATGTTGGACAGGTTGCCATCAGGTACCATTATCTACGGGCATGATTGTGGCAGTGAATGGGATGGTGATGGTGAGACACACTGTCTATTGCATGATTATACATAAATTTCCCTGTGACACAAAGAAAGAGCTTACTTGGATCTGAATATCAGTGGAATTAAAGCTAAAAGGTTGAAAAACAATATCACCAGGAACAGATCCTATTAAATGAACTTTTGAATTGTAGTTCACCAGTAGTCCTAGCAATGTTGACTACTAATTTTGATGTTTTAACATCAGGGAAGGTCCCTAATGACAAGACTATTGGAATTTAAAAACCTCTCTTTAAAGTAAAGGGTTCAATTAATGAGGTTGACGATTATTGGGGGAATCACACTGGTAAGCTGTCTTGGAAAGTTGTTCACTGCCAGTCTAAATGAAAGATTAAATAGTTGCCTATCTCGGACTAGAATGTAGGGGGATGTACAAGCTGCTTTCAGACATGATCAATCAGCTTTGAATTATATTTTTGAACTTCATTCTATAGCCGACCTATACTTACAATAGAAAAAGAGAGTTTATTGTGCATTCATTGATCACAAAAAAGCATTTGACCATATATGATTTGACTCAATTCAGAAAGTGTGTTTGTGGTCTAAGCTTATTAAAGTGATCTAAAAATTTGTGTATGATAATGAAAATCTTGTGTCAGAAATAAGTTTGAGCACTCTGATTACTTTATGTGTAATGCATGTAATATCTCTGATATTACTTGCTCTTTTTTTTCAATGAGTTTGACTCCTTCAAAGGGCTGAGTTACCCATCAACTTTTGTAAATCATACCTTAGTGATGTTGACATTGAGGTGCTCTTGAGATTTTGTTGTATGCTCTATACCAGTGCTTCTCAACCGGGGTCCATGCGCACCCCCGGGGTGAATTCGAAATGCTCCGGGGTGAAATTTGGGGAATTGGGGGTGAATTATACACAACGGGGGAATTTTGTAAACAGGGGAAAATTTGCATGAATTGAGTTGGATCTTGAAATCTCTATTGCACTTTTGTGTAAATCTGTGGCTTGTGTTCTTTAAATGTAAGTTTGAAACAAAACCTAACTAGCATGTTCTAGTTTTTGGTTTTTAGTAATTTGATGATGTTTTATAGTACTAGGGGTGACTGGTGGAAAAATTTTTTCCCAAGTGGGGAAGTGGATCATAAAGGTTGAGAAGCACTGCTCTATACTGACAATACCACAGTTATTGCTGGAAATGAGGCAGATTTACAGTCTGCATTGGATGATGTGAAGAATAATTGAGATTGTTGGAACTTATCAGACAATGTCATTGGTTATTTTTCAAAGGGTAAAATTAGGAAAATGCACACTTTTAGCTTTGGTAGTTAAAATATTCAAGATGTGAATGATTACACTTACCTTGGTATTATTTACAGTAACAATTTTAATTAAGCTATGGCTGAACAGGTAAAACAAGCAAGATGAGCTTTTATAGTTTAATTTCTAAATTGTACAATTTGCAATTGCCATTGGATGTCTGACCAGTAGGCTCAGAAGCATTTGATAAAGTTGTTCTCCCAGTTCTGATCTATGGCTTAGAAATTTGGAAGAATAAATAAAGCTGTACAAATCAATGCTTTTCATATTCAATTCTGTAGGCAAGTTCTAAAATTGAATAAAGCTACACCTAATTGTATGGTTCTTGGTGAATTAAGTTGGTATAAAATAACAAACACGTCTGGGATGAGAATTTTGTTTTTTTTGGTTGAGAATTATGGTAGTGAAAGTAGATTATTTTTACAACTTATGAATTGTTGTGAACCTTGCATGATTACAGAATTACCTGTAGTTGATGGTATCATATTTGAGCAGGATAGGATATGATTCTTAAGGTGTTCATACAAGATATGTTACAATTGATCCATACAGGCACTGTAGGGAAAAGGCAGGCATAGATCATAAGAAGTAATGCCCTGGTTGTTTATGAACTATGATATTACAAAGATAGTAGAAATATGTTCAACATGCCAAACACATAGGTACAAACAACTACAAACAACAACAAAAAATCTCATCACACACCCAGTTCCTAAACTGTCTGCAAGGGTTGGAGCAGACTTATTCACTCTGCAGGGCAAAGAGTACTTGTAGACACAGCCATCAAATTATGCAAAAGTATGTTTTCTGCATCAACTTCAAGTAAAATGGTGATTTACAAAATGATCTTTGTAACAGCAAGGCATGGAGTGCCAGAAGAGGTCATTGCTGACAATGGATCTCACTTCATAAGTGAGGAATTTCACCCATTCTCAAAGCAGTGAGAATTTCCCCATACCACAAGTGAGTCCCACAGTTGAGAAATCAGTTCAGGTTGTGAAAAACCATTGAAAAAGACCTTTAAGGTATTTACAGGACCACACCCATGGAAGGTAACAAGTCCTAGAGCTTCTTATGAGGAACCTCCAGGCAAACCCTCCAAACATTAGATGTAAGTTCATCCTCCCCCACTGATTGAGTGATGTAAGCGTACTCCTAACAGTGATTATGTCTTGAATAGGACCATGTACTATGCTCAATGGTGGGACATACCTCATACTCAAGAATGTTTAACTCTATGCAAACTATCCACAGAGCAATGGAAAAATGGAAATGGCCATAAAGATTGCAAAAAATCTTATCAAGAAAGGGGGCACTGATTTCTACCACCTCAGTCTTTTGTGTTGGAGGAATATGCCCTCAGAAGGACTGCACAGTTCCCCTGCTCAGCATCACTATGGACGACGTACACGTACAAATATACCAACCACAGGGAAACTGCTAAAAGGCAAAATTATATCCGGCACAAAGAAAAGAAGACAACAGCAACTAAAAACACAACAACATTATTACAACTAAGGAACAACACCAAAACTAGCACTGAAACATGGACAAACTGTGAGAATGCAACCACAGGATGGAAAGCAAAAATGGGAGAAAGCTCGTGTTTTAAAGCAAGTTAATGTTAGCTCATGTGTTGTTCAAACAGAAGAGGGTAGAGAATACAGAAGAAATAGGAAGCACCTTAGAAGCACAAAGGAATGATTCATACTAAGAAGTGAAGCATTCTCCGACACGTCACATGAGGACAGTGGCCCACAGAATGAACCAAATTCCCTCCAAGAATCAGGCGATGCCCCGGACCCTCCTAGAAGAAGCCAGAGGATCCGTACACTTAAGCAAGACTGTATCTAGTGTAAATAGTTCAGTTAAGGATAGACTTCTTTAGTAAGCAGTGTAACAAGAAGCACTTTTGGTAAATACTGGAGCTCAAAATAGGATCAACAACCTGGAAAGTAGTTTTAGTAACTACCTAGTGCAAGTAGATTGGGTATACCATATGATCCTTAGTTACTTTGTAATATGTAAATGTGTCACATACTTAGTGCAAGCAGACTTAAGTCTTGTTATGTAATTTTAAGCTTCTATTTGTAAAGTAGAAAAGGTTTAACAATTGTAAGTTATGATTTGTTTGTGATTAGCGCCACCATTACCTAGGAGGTTGAAAGCATGACCTCCAAATAAACATGCCATAGAATCACTCAAAAAGACAGCTCTTTATACTCAGTAAGGTATATTTGTAACATGTGTGATCTTAACCACACAATCCCCATTTCAAGGTGTTGCATCTCCAGGCAAATGACAGCTCCCTGGTCAAATTACAAATGCTGGATGCAGGTGTTACAGAAATATTTTGTAGCAAGTTGGGTCAATAAGAAATCAGGCTCAGAGAAAATTGTAGATCTGCTTCACTTTGGAGTTGGACATATAATAGCCCATATATACCTAATGGGATGACCATGTAAAGAAATGTGTCAAAGTTAAAGAACAGTGGCCTGCTCGACTTGAACCAATAGGTTCGAAACTGGACCGTAAAACTCTATCTAACAAACAGAGCATTCATGATGAAATCTTCTCCACACTCCCCTAAATCCAAAAGCTACTGATTAAGCCTCTTAATTTCATCACAAGGCATGGAAAATGTGGGAGGGGACCATAACCCTGAGTCTCCCCATGATGCAGGCTTTGAACATTCTTGATGCTATTAGAAAGACTGAAGGAGTAGCAGACAACAACACCTTTGTTTTTGAATGCACTGCAAATTGATACCTTTAACCATTGGGGGGGCTCTGATCACATGAGCATGTTTGCCAACAGCTGCAAGGCAGTCCATTCAGAATTACTGGCAGTTACCCTATAATTGCATAAAAACTTTGCTACACTATGCTTTATTCTCAGTGTAAACTTCCGCAACTTGCTCAACACCTTAGGTATGATATCAAGGTATAAAGGTATTAAAGACTCCACTAAGGGGTCATTTTCTTGTCCAAAAAGTAGACTACTCATAGTAGAGAAGGGGAAGCTGACAGAGTGCTGTTATGGGCATGAGGGCAAGATTTGACTTCAAATCAAGAACTTAGTGAATAAAATATCAAGTGTTCTATGGATTATGAATTGAAATTGTTTGCTCTGAATTGTACTTATAGAACTCTGGTTCCAGGAATGTCTCAATTTGATTTCAACTTAACACAAAAGTTGCAATTTACTAGGTCTGAAGTTTGTGCCCACTTGTTATCAATGTTTACACTATAGAGGTGTAAAATGTTGAAATCTATAGACATTAAGTTATACATTTCTATGAATCATGAGTTATCTATGTTTTATTTCTGGGTTAACATCTGCCAATCTCACATATATCCACTTTAAATAACATTTAACCTGTTTTATTTGTCATTGGTTGTAAAGTGCACTTTCCTAAGTTGTAAAATGACAACTACTCCCTTTAAAACCATTACTTGATTTTAGCTAGTACAATCTACCTTGTAAAAATTTACACACCAATCCCATCATTATGCAACTTACTAACATTATAGCAATCATGATCTGAAATTGCAAGCAAAAGTACATTTTTCTCCACAAGGAACTATTTTCCAGTACTAATAGAGTTCTCTAGACTATTGCATAAATTGAAATGGTAAGGCTTACTTGACATGTATTGCAAATAATTGCATTGTTAGCCATATCCTTTTACATATGGTCTTCACTAAGACAATGAGGATGTGACCCCATGTTTATGGAGTGTGTCCTCAACATCAACACTAAAGACAAATAAGGTTTCTCTTCACTCTTGCTTAATCTCTCACATGGAACTCACCTTTTCAATCCTTCATAAATTGAAAGGCATTTTTCCATCCTTTTTTGTTTTTCTTTCTCTTCTTTTTTACATTTCCCTGAAGCTTTTGATTGTTCCTTTCTTTAGATGAGCCAATGGTTTCATCAACAACATTAAAAACTTTAGGTTGAATACCTGTTGTTCTATCAGGACTAACTTTCCCTGTCTCAAAACTCTTTGCTTTCTTTTCATCTGCATCTAAAGCATCAAATTCTCTCACCCTCCTTATTCCAAAAGCTCCAGGCTTTCCTGTCGACTCAACATTTGATGATGCCACAAATTGTTTCTTCTTTTTCTTCTTCTTTTTCTTTGACATACTTTTCTTACCCTCTTCTAATGCACTGATAACTTTTGTCTCTGTAACCTCTACAATTTCTGCAACATTCTTCTTTCCCTCTTTGGAAGTAAATCCATCATTTCCATTAAACACCTTCCCATCTCTGTTTTTATTTCTCTTTCTCTTTTTTCTCTTATTCTTAGAACTCTCACCTACATTCTCTTCATTTTGTGGCATGTTGCCAATCTCTGAATTTTCTCCCATTTGAGAGGATTCTCTAAAAATATCCTCCACAGAACCAGGTACACTGTCTACCAAATCAGGCATTAGAGAAACATCCCTATTCTGTTTCTTTTTTTTCTTTTTCCTTTTGTCTGACATTCCCAGAGCTGTCTGAGCTACAGCTTCAACAAGGTCATTTGCTGCCATGGGTACACTTTTCTCATCACAAATTTCCCTCTTACCATTTGCTTCCCTTTCTTCAAGTTCTAGTTGTTTTGGAATAAAATGTTCTGCGGTACCCTCTTGCAATTGTGTCTTCCTTTTCTTCTTCTTTCTCTTTTTTTGGGCTATGTCAGTGATTTCTACTTGGATAACTTCATTTTGGTTTTCTTGTCTATCCAATACATTGCTCCGACTTAACCTATTCGCATCGATACCCCTTTCCTCCACTGAAGCATTTGCAAATGATGTGCCACCATCTTCCTCAGGAAGTATGACATCGCTCATGGTTATCACACGAGTTGAGCCTGCCAAGGAGAAATAGAGTTGAGGAAAAGGTATCAAGGAGCAAAGCTCTGAACAGATGTACACTTGTAAAGAAAAGTTTAATATAAAAGCAAAACAAGTGATTAACAAGTTTATTTCACTTCAGAAGGATCACATCTTAGGGGTTCTTCACTCCAAACATACCTGGAAGATAATTATACTCATGGCAGTGATCAAGGGGACTAAAAGCCTAGAAGAAGATCCTGATATGAACACAAACTTTAAACACAGTTCTGAGTATACTTCACTACTTTTATCATTACCTGAGAGATCATGAAAACCATCAGTTAGGGAAATAGAACTTTCAGGTACCTTTTATTGAGCGAATGATCCTAAAGGACTGTAAATTTAAACTTTAAAGATGGATGGAAAGTTGTTCATCTCTGTTCTAGACAGATAACAGAGTGAATGTAATCAACACATCCTAAACCTAGCAATTACATTGCATTGCTTATTTCATCAAAATCCTGGCTATGCCAGGCACTTTTTAGTGGTGTTTGGAAAAGATTTAGAGGTCTTGTGTGTCATCAAACCATATAAACTTTTAAAAGGAAATATTTATAAGGGAAATATAGTGACATAAATTAGAGTTAGTGTCATCTACTTCCATTAGGAAATGGAATAAAATCACAAATTCTTGAAGTAGTAACGTACCCTGTTTAGACTGCACTTCCATCTGCCTGTATGAGTTGCCATTGGTCTTTCTCCTGTTAACATAAAAATTTCAGAGGTAGTGATGTTTAATAAATGCACTACTCTCACACATAAAATATCTGCTATACGTACCATGAAATATCTACTGTACTGTTCATACCATGGCAGCTGTAACCTTCATAGGTAGCTACTTGTTAGGGGGTTAACAGTAGAAGTAACGGTTGTAAATGAAATACCAAACAAAACATCACCTTACATTTAGGTGGCAATGAACACATAGAGAGTTG
Organism: Holothuria scabra; assembly: GCA_037179385.1. Taxonomy (NCBI): domain Eukaryota; kingdom Metazoa; phylum Echinodermata; class Holothuroidea; order Aspidochirotida; family Holothuriidae; genus Holothuria; species Holothuria scabra. The sequence continues at coordinate 21,144,969 of CM074180.1, forward strand.
CAATCAGAGTCACAAAATTGCAAAACTGCCTCACATGACAAATTGTGGCTGATTCTCCCCACCCCTCCCCCCCCCAAAAAAATATAAAACTGTGAATAACACAGTGGTTTGAGTCATTACTTGACTCAAGTCACCAAAATGAGTACAGTTGCCTTGGTCTGTCACAAAAAGAAAGACTTGGCACAAAGGAAAATTAAACTGGTATTGCATAAAGCCACATATCGTCACTTCTCTATGGCAGTGTTGTGATGACTTGAGTCAAAGATGTGACTCGAGTCAGACTCGAGTCCCAAACTCACGGGACTTGAATCGACTCCAGTCACCACTTGCCAAAGACTCGACATGACTCGAGTCACCATAAAATAAAATTTGAAAGACTCGACATGACTCGAGTCACAGAAGTGAATGACTCGACTCGAGTCTTTGTCCACAATGACACGAGTCACACCCGAGATTAATAAAACAGAAACTAAAATTTGTTTTCATCATCGGATGCAAACCAACGGCCGTTCATTACTGTTTTATCCATTATGCGCTCCCATCTGTACATAGGGGGATCCTAACAGTGTAGCGCCATCAATTTCACGGGATAACTCGTACAACAAACTTCTCGAAGCTGAGTGCCCTGTATGTGTAGTACTATTTTGGTACCGTGCCAGTGTAAACATTACGATTTCCCTAGACCGTACCTCAGTGTCTAGCCTAGTATACTACGCTCCACAGATAGATGACTGATTTCCCTCGCGTCTTTACTAATATGTGGTATTTTGACTTGAAGTAGCTGAAGGTGTGACGAACAAAATTTCATTTCCATGAAATCCTATTTAATTGGTAATATCTGTTATTGGTATCGAGGATTTAGATTAACGAAATCAGTTTGTTTATGGGAACACCTTTGTGACCTGTGGCTGCTGATGAATCAAAGTTTAGGCCTATCATAATTATCACTTGTTTACGTAACATTGGGGCCTTAGTGTCGTGTAACTGGTAGCAATGGTGTTTATATGTTCGCAGCAAGATTAATTAATAGGGTGTATAATAGGTCTATACGATGAGGTTATGTGCGGAAGCTTTTACTCCCTAGTTTGTGTTGTACATGTATGGCTTGAGACTCAATCAAGGCTTGATAGTGTAGTGTAGGAGTTAAATAGGTACTTGGTTATATCTGTTCTTGTATGACAAACATTAATAGATGAATTATGTAATTGCTCAATGTGTAAAGGTTAATATGGTACTAACTTACAGATAATGTGTGTATTTCAATCTTCACATTTAGGGTTGTGAAGTCAAATTTCACTTGAAAGTACAGGAGTGGACATCAGTCACCTTCTTAACCCCTCCTCCCTCCTCCCTCCTCCATAGGCGTACAAGGCGGGGTTAAAGGGGGGCACTTGCCCTCCCAATTCGGGTGAAAGGAGTTGGTCTATTTGGCAAAACATGATAAACAATGACATTCAGGCAAAACATGTTCTTGCCCCCTCAAAGAAAAATACCCTCGTACGCCTATGCCCCCCTCCTCCAACAAAAGTGTGCAGTCACTTAGCAAAGGACTGCATTTGCAAAAGATCAACCCATCACGTACCATGGACTCGATGCCAACTCAACATGTAAGAGAGCAGGTGACTTGGAGTGACTCAAAGAAAATAAACACAATATGACTGAGGTGACTCGAGTAAAAGACCACTCAAGCTTTCAAAGTGACTCGACTCGAGCTGAGGGAAGACTCGACATGACTCGACTCAACTAGAATTGCTAAAGACTCGATGTGACTCGAGACTCGACACCTTGTGACTCCAGGTGACTCGTGACTCGACATCAAGTGACTTGATTACAACACTGCTCTATGGCTTTTAAATTTTACTCAGAAATGGTCATACACCTCTGACTAGGTTTAAGTTCAATATGGTGGAGTAAAGTCATTCCTCAGATACCTCTCACAAAGTGATTTAATGTGGTAGTGCAAAAATATCCATTGCATTGTCCCACATACCTTTTTCAGTATTGCAGTTTCTCACATACCTCTTTGATGAATTCACTTCATCATCTTTATCCTTTCTTTTCAGCTTTTTGTTCTTTTTTTCTTTCCTTGGTTTTGATTCAGAAGACATCTCCTCAGTTGAAACTGCAACTAAAGTGGCAAACATGAAACATTAGACTTCTTCAATACAACCAAAAAAGTAGATGGAAGTGGGAAATGCTTTGTTGTAGGAAGAATGAAGACCCTTTAAATTTTTCCTCTTTAAAGACACAACAGCTTACATTTTCATCATAATTTATGTCTTGTATTGCCTGCATAACATAAACACAATGTCAGGGGGGCGATGCGCACTGTTAAACAAGAAATTTCTGAACTAGCTAATGATAGCCTTAATTCCTAACCTAATCCCCAGCCCTAACAAAGAAAACAATCGATACAATACAATGGCAACAGCCAATCAAGAAACACCTTGTTAAACAGTGCACATCTACCCATGTCAGGCAAACACCTATAGTTGTATAGGTATTATCCAATAATTAAAAAAGGTATAACTTTTTGTTATTCCCATTTCCATTTACAGGAGTGAAAGCTCAGAGTTGTTTACACAATCAAAGGTAGCATGTGGCTCTTTCCATTTCACAAAAACATACAGAAAACATAACCTCATTTAAACTTCACATAATAAGTTAAGGCTACAGCCTACAAAAGGCTGCAAAAAGCCTCTGCTCGAATAACACAGGCTGACTTAATCTTAATTTGGTGTTACTGTGAGAACTTATTCTGTGGAGTGTAAATTTAACCTGCAGTTCCTGGTGCAAATACCCTTTGCATGTGAATGGAACCTTCATACAAGTGTCAATTCAATAAAGCAGACTTGCATCATCGCTGAATGCACCCAAGGAACCATGGGAACTGGGAGTATAAGAAATAGAGCTGCAACATCAGCACTATAGTTTATAATCACAGTTCCCATGATTCCTTGAATCTAAAAACAATGATTAAAGTCTGCTAGTCTCACAAAACAGGTCATGGAGTTGAAGACAATCACTTTACCGAACAAAGTTTTGAAATTTTGGGTACATTTCAACCAGTTTTTATTCCCATGGCTGTGCAATCTTACATTTGTTCTTTGAAAAACGAAACTTTTTGACTGCAGCACTAGTAAAACTGCAGTAATTGTGATGCTTATAGCAATTTCAACTCTGAATAACTAGTGCAGTTAATGATCCCTTGCTTTAATTATTTTCAGTTGTTAACCCTTTCTGATTGAAAAATATTACGCACTGTTGTAAACTAGAAATTAGAAAACTGACTACCAGTGAGAAGGTTACAGAAACAATGAAAATGTTACAAGTGCAAAGCTTTCCATTTCAAGAACAGTGCACCTCTACCCAAAAGACCTTCTAACTAAATTTCAAATTTATAACTGCCCCATTCTTGCCCTCAAATTAAGACTCTCTCATAATGAAAGTAATGGCTTCTGCATATACATTTCATATTCCAATCAAGATGTGCTGTAGTTTTACCAACTCTTTACAAATTTTGACACAATGGTAAAAAGAGTATTTATCAGCAGTAACGAAAACTCTACCTCCTATGTCTTCAGACTGATCTAAATGATTTGGCGACATCCAGCTTGTTTCTGAATGTCTTTGCCTTTTCTTTTTCTTCTTTGAGTTAGGCTGCACCTGGAGGATGGCATTAATTTCTTCTCCTTCTTTGGGTCTATTATCTTGACTGGCAAGATCTACCTCAGTGACAAAGGTCCCCTTTTCAGGTAATCTGAAGCAGAAAGCAAGGAGTTTTTTTTTTTATTTCCATTAAAGAGGCTCACTGAGTTTGTTCATGAAATTCAACAAATTTTTCCAAGCCTGTTGAGTTTTCATCACACACCAATGACAAACAGTCAAATTAAGACAATCCCCATATACTACATACAAATAACTGTTTTATGAGTGAGTGCTCAATGGTCCATTCGGTTTTAAAAAATTCGTGACCAGACACTTTTTCAAATTAAGCACAAAACCGTTACAAGTCATGACGCCACAAAATTCGAAATTTTAACTTTTCCTGTAACTGTTAGATATGAAACTTGACTTATTATGCTTACTGCAAGCATTGCTATGTGATAGTGACTCTTTGACTCTGCCAGAAAGTTATCAATATCAACTCAATGAGCCCCTTTAATGAGCAAGACATTACATTTACTAGTCACCATCTTGTTGTAATATTACTCTGTGTATAAAGACTGGGTGAAACAAAATTATGAAGAATCGTCTTTTCAATAACAGGATTTAAACATGCTTGAAAACGGAATAAAAACACCAAAGAACAGATGAAAGAGATATCCAGACAATCACAACCAACATACAATGGAAAATTCTTCTTTGTTGTAAAAAGTTCTTGTTATTGCCTCCAAAAGCAGCAATCAGTCACAGTTAAGAGTAAAAATGACAGAAGGGATGATAAAGGAAGGAGAGAACACTGTAATACCTATGGAGTCTCACATTTATGTAAGATGGGCTTAAGAGTGAAACAATTTTCTGTTTTAGGACACAGCCAATGAATCCCTTCTGCTTAGATGCAAAGAGAAATCTACTCACTGGGTATCAAACAGTGTTACAATTCTTCAAATTAAAATACTACTGGAGGGAAGGAATCTTGTTCTTTCAAAGAATGTCTTTCAAGTGACTGATGGTGAACAACTTTTGAAATAAGTCTGAAGTACTCAGCAGTGTTTCTGTCAGGTGGGGGGGGGGGGGGGAGGTCGTCAAGCAAGGGGATTAGGGGGGGATTGTCAAGCCGGAAGGATTTGTCCTCCACACTTCCTAGAAGACGGAGGGTGAAATCTTCCCCTTTTCTTTTCCATAACAATAAAAACCAGAATGCAAAACTGCATTGAGGTTTCGATGATATACAAATGTTCCATTTCAAATAATCCCACCATGTACCATTATCTTCTCATTCAAATGTTATACTAACATGTTCAAAAAATAATTTTGTTATCCCACATGACCTTTGTCCCCGCCACCAAAAATAGGGATCATCTTCTTACCATAAGCATTCACAAACCACACGTGAAATCTATTTAAGTCTCCCACTTTAAGATGTGTTCACACCTATTAAACAAGGTTGTCATTCACATTTTGACCACCAGTGACCCTACAAAACCTTTAACCTCTACATATTGCAATTTCAAAAGGCTTTGAGCTGACTTCAAGAAATGAAAAATAGGAATCATGCAAACCTTCTTTAAAATGGACCCCTCTCATGCTAGGGGAACCCTAAAAAACCATGGTACAATTAAGAAATGATATAAAGATGGTTTTGATGGTTTTGTATAATTACCTGCTAAAAGTCTTGAGAGTTCACAGCACTCTAAATTAAGGACCCTCTCCCCATCCTTTCCAGCTGAAAGGTTTAATAATACTTTTAAGACTTTGATGAGGGTTAGATTTCAGTGCAGAGGTTTGAACCAATCCCATAAATACTGCAATGACACTTCGTAACACTAATATATATGGGAGAACTTTTGAACAGCTTCTCGTAACACTATATGGGAGAGTTTGTAAGTTTTCACCCACTGCAGATACCACCCTGCTACTATCAAAATATGCTGCTGCATGCTTTATATCATGTTCTAGAACAACTAATATATTGGTAGGAAAGCTAAATTTCCCAGGAGGCTAGCTTATGGATATTACACAGAAACATACATGTGTAGAATAGGTTCAAAATGTTCATATATGCTATACATAAGGCAATGGCAAAAGTGCCAAGACATTAGACATGATGAAGAAAATTACATAACAGGGAAAAACTTTACACCTAAAGCTCACAAAAGTACTGCAGATTGTTGCATAAGGGTTTTTTTACCAATGCCTTTTAAATATTTTTGATGTTCTTGGCCAAGTGGGTTTTTGTTGATCCTCTTCAGTACTCCATCCTGCTTTGTGAAAGATGTAGCGTCGGCTAGGCCTAACTTAGGCCTACGTTAAGCCTAGGCAGAAAGTACTAGCCTACTTGCTCAATCGAACCATACAATTTTGGCCTGAACTTTTCAGTTTAGGGAGCTAGACACTTTGAGATTTCAACAAAGTTCCTTAGCGTGTGAAAAGAGCAATTTTTGGAGCATATTCGCAATTGCGGAATCGAGGGTGGAAATGATAATTACTCCACCCTAAATCAAGATACTTGGCATCTCTGTAGGGACCATCTCCTAACTTTAACCCATTCACATTCCAAGCATGAAATCTATCCAAGTTCCCTACCTTGAGATATTGTTAACCCCCCGGTGTGACCCCAGATGACCTTTGACCTTCACCAAAACCAATAGGGACCATCTTCTGACTATAATGCATCCCCAAACTAAATATGAAATCTATCCAAGTTTCCTCCCTTGAGATATTGTGTTGACAAGATTTTCAGACTTTGCCCCCCGGTGACCCCAGATGACCTTTGACCTCCACTCAAAACAATATGGACCATCTTCTGACAATAACACATCCATATACCAAATATGAAATCTATCCAAGTTCCCTACCTTGAAATATCGTGCTAACAAGATTTTCAGACTTTGACCCCTGGTGACCCCAGATGACCTTTGACCTCCACTGAAAACAATAGGGACCATCTTCTGACCATAACACATCCACATACCAAATATGAAATCTATCCATGTTCCCAATCTTGAAATATCGTGCTAATAAGATTTTCAGACTTTGACCGCTAGTGACCCCACATGACCTTTGACCTCCACCAAAAACAGTAGGGACCATCTTCTGACCATAACGCATCCACATACCAAATATGAAATCTATCCAAGTTTCCTATCTTGAGATATTGTGCTAACAAGATTTTCAGACTTTGCCCCCCGGTGACCCCAGATGACCTTTGACCTCCACTCAAAACAATATGGACCATCTTTTGACAATAACACATCAATATACCAAATATGAAATCTATCCAAGTTCCCTACCTTGAAATATCGTGCTAACAAGATTTTCAGACTTTGACGCCTGGTGACCCCAGATGACCTTTGACCTTCACCAAAAACAATAGGGTTCTTCCTCTCAATATGGCGCATCCATGTATCAAGTTTAAAAACTGTCAGACATTCCTATCTTGAGATATCGTGCTAACAAGCAGTGTCACAAACACACACACACACACATACATACACATGCCATCATGATTGCATAGGTTTCTCTTATCATCGAAACCAAAAAATGTTTGGGATATTTCCAACTTTAAAAGGTGGACACCTTTGCAGCAATGTTTAAACTAACATAAATAAATAGCCTTGGACTTGGGATTCGGCAGTAATAAATCCCACCTTCTCTGGTGGAATCAGAGGTCATTATATAAAACAAATTAGAACAGTACAGATGACAGCAATGGGTACATCTTGAAATACATATTCTCCTCACTTTGGGGTCCTCACTTAAACCATTTATCACTCAAATATGTAAAGCATATACAAAAATAGTGGCACACCAATACATGTGTAGGTAATGCACAGCATATTTGTGAACTAACACATGGAATATATTCTTTGATCTGTCAAACTTTTCTTTCTAGTACCATAAAACTGAAACTTTTTGTACCTGAGTGAAATTTTTTATATGGTAGAGTAGCAGCCTATGCTTTCCTATTATTCTGATCTGTTATTCTAAACCAAGAATAAAAAAATACTAACTGTCCATTCAGGTGATTAATTCCAGTCTGTTTTTTGCTTTCATGTTTATGTGGTGCAGTCCCAGTGATCTTGTTGGATGTTTCCTCTGTTTTATCTACTAGACCGGCAAAACAATACCATTTAAATCAATTAATTCAATAATTGATGAGAGCATGGTTGTATATCAACATATAAATCATTTTAAATAGAATATGAAAGCTAAAAAATATCTGGAGATAGAAGGACCAAATCCTTTAATAACCTTGTACATTTTTATACACACCTCAAAAATTGGTGGCACCAAAAGCAAGAATGACCTTGATGTTTACTGTATTAGTTTCTTTTAGTCTTGTTTGCTTTCCATGCTTTTGTCTTAATTCCTCTTACTTTGGTGTCTGACAAATGTCTGCCAAACTGGGGATATCAAGTTTAAATATTTTTCAATGTGTAAATTCCAGTTTGTAAATTGAGTTCTGATATACAGAAAATTTTTACATGGTAACAAAATATCAAAATTCCAATTTCAAGATGCATTTCCCCAATCCCATGTTATTCATGACCTCATTAAAAGCAGTCCCTGATCTCATTACATTTGATGCAATAGCAAAAAAAAAAAAATATCCCACAATTATTTACCTCTACAGTTTCCAATCTTGCTTCAAGAATTCTTTGGCAGAGAGTGATGTAATGCATAAAGAGCTTTCCAGATAACGATAAAAATTTCATTTTGAAAATGAAACTTGTTTCTAATTGGAAGATTACAAAAGTTTTGTATCCAATAGATCAGTTACCTAAGTATCTTAAGATGATGGTGGATATAAGTAACTGCCATGATAGTCTATCTTCTCCATAATTAGAATCCATATGAAGATCCCCTTAAGAACAAATGCTAGTCTGATTTGTAAACTCTCCCTGTAATACAGCACCTGTCTGAGCCATGGATCATCCCTTGTTTTCACCATTTCCATATTTTCAATGTTATGCCAGCAAAGGCAGAAGGTGCTTGAAGGTTATAGTAAACTCCGTGGTCTTGTAAAAATGTTGAGCAAAGTGAATCACCTTTAAAAATTAGAAGTGCCAACTTTTTGAAGACCCCTCCAAAATAAAATACACCATCTGTACACCATACTTACATGACATAAAAAATAAATGACTTACCACACAGGATAAAATGTTGGGGCACTTGTGTATGTGAGGTCAGCCAAACTATTTGTTGATTCTAAGAGAAGGTGTCACTTAATAATGATTCCTAGCATAGTACATACATAACTCAAAGCAAAGGTTAATACTCTACCCTTAGCTGCATCTTTTGTTTTAACTAATCCACTAAAGATGTCGTCCAGTGAGAGTCTGGTATGGTCAACCTCTCTGGCAACCCCACCAGTATCAGGAATACTCTTGTCAAACTCTTCATGAAGCTCTGGCACAATGGATTCCTCTGAATCATTGTCATTCAGCAAACTGAAAAACCTTTGCAGAGTATTCTGCTTTTTCTTTTGAGGAATACTGAAAGGAAATTGAGAATTTCAATGAAACTCAAAATGTCATGACAGGGCATGGTCTTTCAAACAGAGATAACAGCTAGCCACTCTTTATAGGTGATATTTAAAACCAGAAAGTGATGAAATTGTAGCATTTTTTCCAACCAAAGTACATTTCCTTTAAAATTCCAAAGCTATTCTACAGTGCCTGATTAATAGGTCCCAAAGCCTACAAAGAAAATAAATATTGAAAACTTTCTACAACTAGAGGATTTCATTTTTTGATTAGTTGAAGTTAGATAAGGTTCCATGGCTCAGTTTGGTGTAAAGCAGACTTGGCAATGGCCTTTTCCAGTTGAGACTCACAGGCTTGTTTTCCCTACTCCATTCCTTATACTGAGCACCAAGCATAATGGCAGTAGGTCCCATTTTTAGTCTTTGGTATGACACCTGCCAGAATTGCAGACCTCCTGGCCTTGATTGGTTTAAGAGATACTACATATGAACTAAGGGTGGGGGGAGGGTGAAGAGACATTTCCTTACATAAATGTATGAATGTCAACAGAGAAATGTGTCATTTTGCATAGAATTCATTACTATAAGTTCTCCTTTCACAACTTCTCCCTTTTTCTCCAAATAAAATATTGTCCTGAAAACAATTTTGCATCTTCCAATATGTTTAGGGTGATAGAAGGAAGAGGGGCAGTAAAATGGTGAAGAATCAATACATGCAGGGGTTCGACAGCTTGAGAATGACCTCATGGCACTCCAAACTACTTTCCTACTTGATACAACTGCAAAGCAATGTGTTGAAAAACTTTTTAACTTCTAAAAGAATTTTTCCATGAGTTATCATCATTGGCTGATGAGGTATAACTTGAACACTAGAATGCACTTACATCAATACTGCAATATTTCTGAGTTCTGTCAGTTCACTCCCAACTGCTTCTTCTACGGTAGATGGTAGAGTCACACCCTCTGGTAACTGAATGATACAAAAAAATTCAGAAGACTAACTTAAGATCAATCTTTTTCATTCTTTTATTATCTCTCATACTGTTATAAACACAAGCCAAGAGTAATGAGAATATGCCACACTCAATCTGATATCAAAGCAATACACATTTTCCCATTTATTGAAAAGATGTGCACATGCCCATTGCCGTCAGTGTTTATATCACACAACTGTGGCCTATTCTTGCACCACCCTTCTGGCCTGTAAAGGTAAGACATAGTGATGGGACAGGTTAACAAATTTTATAAATGGTTACTGAAGAGACCAAAGTATTTGCGAATGGTTCACGAATAACCCAATACTAATGAAGGTGGAAAATTTTGAAGGTCTAATTGTAGCAGGATTTCAAGTTAAGGCAGTGCTTATTTGCATATTGACTAGTCACTGTGCAAACATGATTCTGTGATTATTTATTTACATGACTGGCAGCACAAGTGCATATGTTGCTGTACTCACTCCTGATTTGTGCTGTCCTTTCAGTCTTGGATATATGTTTGTATGGTCAGTGGCTGGATGAGTAACTGACCACTGAGGTTTTTCTGCATGGCTGCTAGCCAACATGTGTCACCACATGAGTGCCAAAATGTTCCACAAAATTAGTTGTAGCTAAACAGCCAATCACAACTCACCCCAATATCAAAACAAATTTTGTGTGATTTGGTATGTAGCAAATCAATGGAGGTCCCCCATGTTTGCAACAGCTGGTGCTGGCAGCAGTTTCTTGAGACAGATAGCACAAGTTTTATGATCAAAAACTTGTAATAATGTTCAGTTTGTTTCCAATGTAAAGCAACAAACAACTGAGTTCTTATGGATACTTTTGAGATGACAGGCTTCTTCAGGGGTGTGAGTGGGGTCCTTAAGAAAGGGAGGAAGAAAGCTGAACTTGGTAAAAGCCAGTCTAGGGGTTTAAAAGGGAGGGCCAAATTATGGCTTTCATAGGGGTGCCAGATGCAAAATGGTGCTTCTTTTGGGGCTTATGCTTGGGTAATGAAATTTCCCAATTTTGTACGAAAGAAAATTCATTCATCTAACAGGCACCAGAAAATTATGCTTGGCCTTCATTCCCCTCCTCTGTCCTACAAAATTTCAATCTCAGAACAAACCCAAATCACCTGTTCATCTTCAATTGCAATATTACAAGGCAATTTTCTACTACCAATTAACTGAAATCAGACATTTTCTTTTTTTCTGTTTGCAGACACTCAAAAACAGTCATGGAAAACTTGCAAAAGTTGCCTATTGCAATTAGCCTGCATACATTTGCTATTAGAAAATACAAGCTTAGGCTAAGCACAGATACAGTAAGACAACATTACACTAGCATTACTAGCATACCTCCCAAGTGATCTTCACTTAAACAACCAAACCAGCCAACCCACCCAGCCCTCTGAAAAACCTGCATTTCAAACCTCCGCAGTATTCTTAGATAGAGGACCACACAAATTAAGGAATAATTCAGCAACGCATTCAATTGCAAAAATGAATGCCCCCTTTGCCGGTTAGGGGCAGGGTTTGTCCAAGAGTTCCCCATTAAACAAATGTTCTGGACTGTCTTGACAGTTCTTGACCTTGACTGTGTGTTTTCCTGGCTAGGACGCAGCGCAAGATGTATGAAGATATATATTGGAAATCACTTGCAGCATGGTACCACCGTCGTTGACACATCAAGTTGACGTTGGCAAACTGTGCCAGTACCACACCAAAATTTGTGGCAACAATAATGATTGAATATTGCAATAAGGAGAGCTAGGTTTTAGTAATTGTGCATTTGTGAATATCCGAACATTTTTGCCTGTAGACACTTCTAAAATTCAAGGCCACCGATCCACCATCAGACAGATCAGTTTGATCTGCATCTAGTTCTTTGAAACTTGAGAGCTTTGTACTAGGCTATTGCTTCTCAATTTAAATACTTTCCAAAGGGTATTCTTGTAAACAGTTGGACATGAGCGATTCTCCTCCTTAATCCATACTTTATTTCCTTGTCAAAACATGATCGACCAAACTGAGCAGGACATGACAAGCATGTGCTAGCCACCTTTGACCAGCTCCCTGCTCTGACATTTTCGGTAAATGCTACCGTATGTATGTAATGCAATATTCAGCACACAGTCCTAAATCACTCCTCAGCTCCATGCTCACTGCTACTGTTTTTGGACTCATGTACATGCACTATGGTTTCTCCATGCTTTAAACAAAGTCTGTAAGGGGTGAAAGGTTGCAAAAATCTTCTAGTTTCGACACCCACTCATTTGTAAAGTTAACACAGTTTAAAATAATCAAAATGCTAATTTTTTGAAATGGAAAAAGCTGAATTCTGCTAAAAGGCGGAGATTTCACCCCCCTGTTTCTAGCAATTGCAAGTGTTTGCATAACTGATCTTGTAACCATTTTTCTAAATTGGAAATTGGTTAGTGAGTGCTCACTCTTCAGTTCCAGAATTAGTAAGCCAAAATCACCCCTGTTGTGTTCTACTTTCAAATAAAGGATTCTGATAAGAGGTTTATGCTCATTTAACTCAGAAGTTTACTCACAACATGGCGTCTACTCTACACATTCTCTCAAGACTCCTTTACGAGGTGTCATAACACTAATATATCTCACAGTTCCTCTTGAGGTGTCACTACACTTGTACATCACAACTACCTGTCCCTTCAGAAATTCACGAACCCCTGAAACCCATGTTCATTTCAAAAGGTAACATAAACTCACCCAATCAGATTCTAATTCAGGCAAACGTTGAAGCCACAGATAGAGACCTGTGTACCACTTGCAAGATTTCTCAACAAGATGCTGTGCTATGATTCTACAAAAAAGTAACAAAAATCCAAGAGCAGTCTTCAAAATACCTGGAGTATTTAAAGTATGTTGGGAGGATGCAGAGGCCAAGGGAACATAGATAGAATAACTTGTACTGAATCATACATGTGAAAAAGCACCAAAACTTTTATAACTCCCCATGTAGTTTTTTGAATCAATTGGTAAACTGGAAACAATTGAAGTACAATAATTAATCCCCCCTCCTCCCAAAAATAAAATCCTTGATTATTACATTATGAATGATAAGAGTTAGCAATCTATCTAAACTATGCTAACAGTTAATACATTACTATATTCTAGATGAGTGAATACTAGATAGTTATGTTTATAACACTTAAGCTCCCACAACTGAAATAAAATTTATTATACATTTCCATATGATGGCTGGCAACATTAAGTTAAGTGGTTCAATACAAGTATCTATTCTATTCATCACCATTTTGACAGTGGATCACTATTTACTGGCTGATCCTGGTAATGTAATAATTACCTTTCTGTCTCTCTTTACTGAGGTAAACTTACAAAGTTGTTCAACTTACTGCATTCGAGACAAATATCCCGTTTGCAAAAGGTTTCGTAGAAAAAGATTATTAATTTCCATATTTTGTAGCAAAAGTCTGAAATGAGATAAACAAAGCAAAGTTTATGGAAATGTTAGACCAATAAGAATATCTTCACAAAATTATTCATTTTTGTGCTTTTCCTCCCTAACAGATGAAAGCATCACAGTAAATTTTGACAGTCTGTCACATCAGAAAAAAGTGCATTATTTGAAGCAAATTTTTGAAAGGTCGATGCTGTGATTAAATGGCCTTTACTACACTGATGAAGTCACAAAACAACTTTAAATGTAAATTCATTTGCCTCAAAATAATTTGTGGTAATAAAGTTTAAGTTGAATACATGTAAAATTATGGATCTCAATACACAAGTTGCAAGTCCTGTATGTCACATCACTACTGAATACTCTGTAGATTTTAGCACTCTATAAGTTCATTTTTTATTATTATTTAATACTAAAGCCTTGTGTCAATAAATTATTTAAAAGTTATATTGAAGTAAATGTCCGTTTGAAATCCTTTGTTCCATCCAGCTGAAGGACAAGTTTACTCAACTTCATACTATGTCAAATACGTAACAGCTCCTATTCAAAAACATACATAATGGCTACTACTTGCTTTTTGGTACAAATATTGACATAACACATGGTGCATATATGCTGTACATCTAAGGATACTCACTCATTTGTTTTGTAGCCTAGTGACCAGATATAAACACAGAGAGATGCAAATCCCAGTAACTTTACCAAAAAGTATTCCAGCATTTGACGACTTGGCCATTTGTTTGGTTTTACTCCAGGAAGAGTCTCCCTTTGAATGTAACAGAACTTACAGGTTAAAATGTATGACATTGGCCAATTGGTATAGAGAGTGTTTCTTGAGTTGAATGTTTCAAAATCACTCTTATGGATATTTTAAATGTTTGCTTAAACAACTCCAAAAATACACTTACTGAAACTAAGTAATATCAAAGTTGTGTAATTTGTAAGCCTTAATTTTGTGTTTCTTAAATGTTTGTGCAAAAAGTACACTCTCACTTGAAGCATAAGGAGAAGGAATCTTTCTCGGAACACAGACTAATTCAAATTAATATACTTTAACATTCCCACTGAGTGGCCAACTCCTGGTACAATAATGCTAATAGCATGTAATTGAGAATGTGTTGCAGGTATATTACATCTGCTACATTTACAAGGAAATTCCATGACTACAGCATACAAAAAATCAAAATTGAAATGAGAACTCACCCAACAGTTTCTGGTATCAATGACGTGACAAGTTTATTAATTTGTAATCCTATTACATTTTCACAAGCTTTTAACATCTGCATGGAAAATAAAGAAAAGATCAAAAATTTTCAGACAGAACCATTCCTAAATTTCAAATATTAGGCAAAGTTTGCGATTAAAGAGATCCACATTAACTGTAAGATTCTTAATGCAATAAAAGGAACAAACCACTAGACCTGAGAAGATGACAAAAACACGTACCAAATAGTTACTAAATTAAAGTGGAAAAATTGATAAAGCCTATAAAGCTTTTCAAGCTATTAAAAGAGTAATCCAGAACCAGATTAATGCTTGATATTGGCAATGAGGAAGCTTGAGCATTCTGTGTAATTTTCATTTATTCCCATCTGCAGATCCCAAGATATTAAGCTTAAAAGCGACACATTTTACCAGTAGGTGTGATGTCATGGATTCACACTGACAGCTAATGTTTTGTTTTTCTTTACAATTTATTACTGATTTTGTACAACAAATGTCTCACATATATTGCTACAATAAATGTATACTGAGCAATTTAATTTGCCTTAGGGCAAAATAGCATCCCCAATCAAAGGTCAAGACAAAAGGTTGCAAAATAAAGTAAAACAAAAACATTGACCATCAGTGTGAATCCATGACATCACACCTCCTTGCCTCAAGTTCACTTCGTGTACAAAATGTATCAACCGCCACTACTAAAATCTCAAAATCTGTACTGCATACATGGGAGATAAATAAAAAATTTCCAAAATGATTAGAATGTGTCATTTTATCATACAAAACATACTGTAAATTTGGTCCTGGAGTATTCTTTTCAAGACTTGTTAAACCTGCAATATGATTGATATACAGTTTGCAGCACAGTGAGAGGAACACTTTGATCAAACAATCAACTTCTTTTAAAACATGTTCATTCCAGCTTCAAATAGTGTCTTAAGATACTTCTAGCTTAAACTGAGTGCAGACAGAGAGCAGCATAAAAATCATATGTTTATGAAGTCTGGTTCCTGTGGAGTTGGCAACATCCATAGAAGAAGGAAAAAATGCTGATTCCAAGTTGTTTATAGGCAAATAGTAATTTTCTTCAGGAAAAATTCATTCAAGCAACTTGCAAATGAGGAAAAATTTCAGGTCAAAAACTTGTGAAATGTCTTCCTATTTTCATACAAAATGAAATTTAAAATAATTAAATTGTTTACACTACCATTTTTTGCTGTCGAAACCATTTCATGTTGCCATCAGAATTTTGATACTTGTAACTGTATCTCTTTGAAATCCACACTTCCTTTTCAAGGACCTTGAGTAGCTGCATTTCAATGACTATATCATTTAAGATATTCTTGTACTGTTGAATAAAGGCTACAGGAGAGATAGAGTGTGTAAAGAGGTTTGTCTTCTCTTTGACAGAATATGAGTTCAAAGTGGCATCTTTTGAAAACACATCAATTAAATTACTTGAAGGCCTAAATCTCTCACCCCAAACAGTTCCAATTCTCATAACCTACTGACTCGAGGCCCTCTTACAACTGTCTAAAAACTCATCCTCTACATAATCTCAGTTAATTGATTCAGGATGAGTATACAAGACCCCAATGTGTAATCATTAAAAGCACCTCAGTACGGTAAAATACATGTTGTATAATATGGCCATTCATTAGATGTTAAAACAAAAGGCTGTGCCAATTGAGAATTTCTGTAGGCTACAACAAATCTGTAGTTTGGGGTGAGAGTTATCTGCCTTTAATGGTATAATGGTATCCCCTTAGTTTCACCCCTCACCTTATTGTATGATGGTTTCTAAGTTTTTCTGTATAGCTATGGCAATGCAAATTTTGAATCAGTTCCTGCATGTGATGAAAGTTTTCATAATACAGTATGTCTTTTCATAACTTTGGCCTGATGGCACCATAAACTTAACTGGAACTTTCACTTTTTACATGGTTTTGAGTTGTTTATTTTTCTTTCTTCTTTTTTTTGGTGAGTTGATCATTATAATTTATGCCTTAAAACAGGTTTTGAAAACCCAAATGCAGATTTTCACCAAAAATTAACCTAACCATCATCACTAACCTTGACTTGTGAACACTAATTCTAAATCAGAGTCACTACATCGTTCATTAAAACAAATTAAGGAGGACAAATAAAAAGAAAACTGAGCAAGAGATGTAGCCTTGCTACAACCATGAAAATCATAGATTCCTGACAATACTCCTGCAGGATTCACACAAATATCACCAAAGAAATTGAGGTAATATGTTTCAAAATCATGACACAATCTGTGAGGCATATTAAACCCAAAATGAATTAGGCCTAGGCAAGGCCTAACTTAGGCCAAGGCTGGCTCATTTGTTCGCACCCAGCCCTTACTGTTAGGCCTAGTGAAATTTGTGTACAGTATGCTCCCATTCTTTAGTGTGTGCAAGTATTTCCAACCATTGACTATACTTCAGGTATATAATTATAAGGCTTCAAGTTTGAGTGTTTTGACCATGCAAGTTGCAAATTATATAGACGCATATGAGTAGCGCTTGTGTTCAGTAATGTAGGCAGCCATTAGTGGGGTCTATTAGTCTTAAAACATCTTCATTTATATTTTACATGAATTTCAGACACTCATATTCAGTGAACTTGAGTAAATCAAGAGGCGTTTTAGCGTACAACCATTCATATATTAAAGATGAAAAACCCTGTAATGGCCGACTAAAATTGGACCATCGCTTGCTGTCTGTACATTGGATTTTGTGCTCTGCCAAATTTCTTGCACCCATGCAAATTCTTCTCTTTCTTGTTAGCAAAGAACCAGCAAAAGCTGTGGAGCGATCAACCAAACCAAATGCATTGTTTTTGTCCACACTGAAGCCAAAACAGGTTGGTACATTTTTATGATCTACCCAAATTAGTTGCATTTGATCCTCACTGTAGCCAACAGTAGAAATCACACCCATATTCTTTGCTCATACTCATAGCCTAGTCATAAGCCCAGAGCAAAGAATGTCACTTAGGCCGAGGGAATGAAAGTCATAGAATACCATCCTGGCGATTTTGAAAAACACATGAGGCTTTTTTTCATTATTCATTATTCTGAGACACTGGAATCATGCAAAATCATACCAGTCATAAATCATCTTTATGCAGAATATATAACATAGGCAACTCATGAAATGTATGAATCACACATGAGGCTGCTATTTTTTTTTCCCTAGAATGAGGTGTAATCAATCTGATTGATTACACTGTGCAATCATTCTAGGAAAAAAAAAGAAGTTGCTAGTAGGAACACTCGCTTTGGCTTTTTGGTAAACCTAAACCACTGTGTGTGTGAGAACGAAAGTTACATACAGTCGTGGCATGATTGAGGCTTCATATTAACAGCGCGACAGGTTCGCGATATACGTAACATCAATGTTCTTCCTGCACTTGAAAGATGTGCCTGTGATTGAATGGGCGGATATTGTTTTCATGCCAATGCAGTGTGCGAGTCGAGTGAGTACAACGTTAAAAATTGTACACAGCAATTCTGCGAAGGAAAAATAAAGGTACACTGTTGAAGCAGATTGGATTATAGGGAAATAATGATTTTTTTTAAAATAATGAAAATTTTCGGTGGTACCTCTCAGCACATGTGGGCGGTGGACAGTATTCAATGACTTTCATTCCCTCGGCCTTATGCAATCATATTCTGATAATATTGGACTGTTAAGGCAAAGAGTGGCTTTAAATTTTAAAGGAAAACATCCATTAAAAACCCAGTTCTCTCACCCCAAACAGTACAAATTCTCATATCCTTCTAACTTAAGCCCCTCCCACAATTGTTTGAAATTCATACTCATCTAGATACAATCTCCGTTTATTGCTTCAAGGTGAGTTTAGAAAAACTCAATATATAATCAAAACACTCTCAGTACCATGCATGCTGCGTAATATATAAGCTTTGGTACTCTGCATTGTTTGAGTTAGCTGGCAATTAAAGAGCTGAGCCAATTGAGAATTTTGGTACCCCCCGTGCCAAAATTGTAGTTTGGGGTGAGAGGTTTGGCCCTTTAATGGCCATTAATGTGAGGATAAGATGTCATAGCCTATGTGCATGCTTCAAGTTCACATTTTGTTGCAAATGTGACAACTTTACCTGCTTATATCTTGAGAACCACACATCGGATTTCAAGGCAACTTTCACTGAAATGCTAAGAATAAGTACCCCTCTAACATACCAAAACTTGACAGGACCTTAAGGCTTAAACCCATCTTGCGTGAAATTCCACCCACCCCTTGGTAGCATGCACAGGGTAGCCCTTGAACAGGGCTGTGTGTTTCGTTACATGGCCTAAGCTCATTACACTCCACATCACAGCCCTTGCCCAGCTAACACAGGGAATCCCATCACTAGGCGACCTTGGCCAGGGTCGTCATCTCTCACGTTCACAAATTCCTATGTTTTCTCACCAAACTTTACACAGATCACCTCTGGCACCGCATCCACCTTTCTGCATAAGCTGTTCACCCAGATTCGATGTTGTAATGGTGTATTTTGCCTCGAAAAATTGAATGTAACACTAACTCAATGTGCCATGTTTGCAAGCTTTCGAACGACTAAGTCTACGGTCTTCGATCCTACTAAACCACGCGCTGGCACGACTGGGTATGCCTTGTGTACCCGGGCCTGCGCTGACACCCTGGATGTTAATTTAGCTAACGCTGATATTAATTTCATTAAATGCTATCGGCTTGTACGGCAGCGCGTGGAACTTAAGACAGGGCGTACCAGCGGATGTCAGCGGGTGCCAGGGCGCGGAATAGAATGACTTGTAGTCTTCGTGATATCCACTTTGGGGTCAAAGGTCATACCAGGGGTTTCCACTTATTCAAAAAGTTTTCGCACTTAGAGAAATTTTGACAACGTTTCAACAATTTTAAAAACACTTAGAAGCTTCAAATACTAACGAACAAGAATTTTTCATATGAAATTTGCATTCATTAGGTGAAATGATCGTTAAAGTTATCGATTTGGTGAAATGGTTACAACGTTCTAGGAATGATTTTTGACTTTTTGCAAGTTCATGTAGAAAACTTATTGTACAAGCTGGGCTCATTCATACGACGGAGTTACTAACCAGAATCGAAGTGTCATTTTGCTGCATTTTGACCTCAGACTGTCCATGAAAGCCGATTTATTGCTAACTTTTCGATTGAAAGTCACTTGCACATCATTTTGTGGTAATATAAGTTGGATGTGTGTAATATTTACCAGTTTAGAACGTATTTTGTTCTGAAAGCCTAATGATGGGATTCCCTGGAGTCTGCCGATTGCCACACTTATCTGGGAGTTGACATCTCTAATACCCTTACCTGGAATAGACATATTAATCGTATCACTTCATCAGCAAATAGGTCTTTGGCTTTTATTAAAAGAAATTTATACTCCTGCCCCAGGAGTGTCAAAGCTAATGCCTATCTCACACTTGTTAGGCCTTTATTGGAGTATTCATCTTCTGTTTGGGATCCCTACACCACTTCCCTATCCAATAAGGTTGAGCAAATTCAGCGTAGGGCTGCTAGGTTTGTTTATAATGACTATTCCCCCCATAGTAGTGTGACTGAAATGCTAAACGACCTAGGGTGGGATAGTCTCAAAAACAGGCGTACTGCCAACAGGCTGGCAATTCTTCACAAAGCCAGATTGGGCCTCCTAGCCTTGCCAATCAACAACCTACAACCGGCCCGGCGGCCCTCTAGGCATCACCATTCTAATAGCTTTACAAATATAGCAACCAATAAGGACTGCTACAAATACAGTTTCTTTCCTCGGACCGTCAGAGACTGGAACCTACTCCCCCAGAACATTACGGATCTCGAGGACCCAAAGCAATTCAAGAGCGCAGCCTTGAGGATCCTCAGACGGGACGACTAACTACATGCGCACACTCAACCCTGCACGTTTGACTCCACCAGGAGTGTTGTGCAGTATTTTTCCAGATCCAGACCCTGTGTTAGCGGGGCAAGGGCTGTGATGTGGAGTGTAATGAGCTTAGGCCATGTAACGTAACACACAGCCCTGTTCAAGGGCTAGCACAGGGCGACTCTGTGTTGCGAAACAGTCAAACACATGGTTAAAATTTCGCGGAACACAGTCCTGTAGAATTACTAGGAATATAAAATCAAGAACGAACATGTTTGCTCAAGCACCAATTTGTATTCCTTAAATAAATGACAGTATTAACACAAACGAGGCAAAGTTCTTAAGGAAGATTGCTTCCATCGCTCACCCATTTCCCCAATGTTGTACTTGACTGGTAAAAGAAGTACAGGAGGGCCGACAATCGACCTGCGATTCCAAATAGTCGAACTTGAGGCCATTTTAAGTCTGCTGTGCCTAGTAAGTGTCACCGTACCGCAAAAACTCTTTTAATACACGAAAGCATAGTTCAAGAATTATATTCCACATATTCAGGATAACCCGGCTCAGCCTGCTTCGTTTAGTAAACAAGACAAACATAGCTAGAGTAATTTCCAGCCCGAAAGCGAAAGGCGGCTTAATTAATTTGGCAATGGAATATATCCCAGAACTGTGTATTTTACCATTTCGGGCAAGAATTTAAAGCCATATTTTCATCAACCCAAACAGTTTCAATTCTCCCAACCTACTTACTCCTAGCCCCTCCCACATTTATTTAAAACTCATCTTTATCCAGACACAATCCTTTAGCGTGTTCGATTTGCTTCCCTTGACCATGGAAGTACTTCCATGCCTTGACTTACTCGAGCCTCGAGCTAGGGCTACGGTGGTCATGCGCAGTTGGGTGAAATAAACGAACGTTTTACGGTAATTGTTGGAGAAGTTGGTTCACAATAGCCAATGACAGAGCCCGTAGCTGGATGGCAGAGCGAACTCTGGTACGTACGTATTACATGCGGTTCGCTTGTACGATGAACGTAGACCCGAAACAATGCTCATTTAGAAAATTCTCGAGAAATAACACTTGATTGACTTCACTAATTTCGACATCAACCTCTTTTCACAAGTCAGAAGTTTCATGTTTACCCCACTGCATTAACATGCTCAGAAATTGTTCACGAATGCATGTTGCAGTCAAGCCTCGCTGTAAGCGTTAATGAGGCTTGTGACGTCATCCTCTAAAATGGAAACTCCGCCCACAAGAGAAAATCATGGGTTTCGCAGAATAGGTACCTAACATGCTGGGGGAACTTCAAGCTTCTGAATAATGCATAAAAAGGCGTTCCTTGTTGCTGTGTCCTTGGTCATTTGAAATCTTAAAGTCTTTTCTTTACTAAAAATATCGTGAGGTATTGTTTCTTTCGCAATTTCACAGAGAAATTTTCCATCAAAAACAGGTCAACTTTTGGTGGGGTTTTTTGACTGGCCTCAAATTTTGCGAATACCTGACCGTATTCAGGATCATTGGGGTGTAAAACTTCCAAAATCGAGTGTTTGAGACATAAAGCTAACTACTGATACCTATTACACTACGAGCAAAACAACAAAATAGTCGCAATGAACGTTTTTGCAAGTTGGAATTTTGCACTTTTTGGCCACGTAGAGCATCGCACAAGGCGGTAACGTTATGGTTAACATATGGTAACATATGGTAAGCTACTGTCATTGTCTTTTGATTCTAGGCTGCTAACTAGGATACTATTTTAGTCATTATGTCAAGTAATAAAGTGAATTTTAATACGACTAACAGGCCCTTTTAAGGTTTTAAACCACTAACAAAAAACATTAAAATTTTACAGACAGGCCTAGTCTATACTAGGCCTTGGCCTATGCATGCTAAAACTGCACACTATATGGTACCATGGAAGTACTACCTCGCCATGATGGTACATAGTGAATGTATGAATGTGTACTGATGATCTGTGATCATCATACAGATACCGTACTTTACTAGTCCTTGCTTGCTGTATGAGTGAGTTTTCATTTTAGAAAAAAAGCTTGTAAAAAATTTAAAGAGGCCTGTAGCACAAAATTATTGTGTCATATGCACATTGTGAGTTGAATTGGGAGCAATGTACAGTACCAACGATGAAGATGAAGATCCAAAATAAGCAAATTAGTGTTACACTTACAGGTATTGCAGGCTACATCATGAAACAATTGATATAGGCCCTATAGCCATTTATTTACACATACACTTTACCAGCCTGTCATTAATTCTTTCATATGGTTTTACCAGACAAAGTCAAGAATTTTCAAAAGGGAAATGACTTGAGGAATATACTTAGAGTATATGGAATGCGCACCTATAAGAGCTCCGTCAGTTTCAGCATTTTTTGTTTTTTATTTTGCCTGGGCCATTGTTCTCAGTTTTCTTACTTAGTACTGTATTTTTGTATTGTTGTGCTGAATCATATTTCTACACAAATGAATTAATTGTGCCTTAGTTCTCAGCCTGTTCCTGTTGAAATTTAATTGCTAGTTATAGCCTACACCTACTAGCTGCTCTAGGCCCATTTGGGGGTTAAGGTCAAGATTAGAGCTTGCATTGCTATATACCCTTTTCTTGTATAAAAGCACAAATGGGATTCTGAGTCAGTGTATCCTAGAGGACAATTTTTCTCTACACAAGCAAAATGCCAATTTACTGACTTAAGAATTTTGGTTGTACACTTAATTGTGTCCTGTATCATCAGCTGTTAATTCTGATGGATGAAATCTCATATGTTCTTCTGAGACTGCCTTCTCATTTGAAGTATAAACTGTTGTCATTTTACACCACTAACTGAGCAGAGGAGAGATGAATAATGTAGCAATTGCCCCATCACATAGTAATGGCATATTACAGTCAAAGTTTTTGTCACTAACTTGAATTAACTTGATGGCCTGTTGTTACCTTGGACTCTGAGTTGATATGTTTCCAGTTGTTTATGGGGGTGTTACTGAGTACCCAGTTCCCTAAAAAAACTTAAGACCCACCCAGTTCCACATGCTGTTCACAACTTATATTACTAAACAAAGTGTTTCTGATCCGAGGCTTCATTTCTTTTACCTCACCACCTAAGGATAAGGACTGACTGTATAGCGTTAATTACCCCAGAGTTCACTAACAAGCCTTACAAGATGAACTATACATTCCAATATCCCTCCATTTTACCTCTTCATTGTCTAGTTTAATGCCACAATTTTTCTGTCATGTTAATCTTTGCAATAATTTATGAGTCCAGTACAATAACTGTGATTTACTGATTGTATAATGTGGTAACGTGCAAAGTGTATGGCCATGTATGTCAAAAGGTTACCATGAGTCGGTCAATTAATAGGTGTTGTACATCGTGACGTACGTTTTATAACACTGTGGTGATCGACTCAAGGTACTTACGTACTTAAGATACAATCACTATAACCCTTGCATCGATAGCCACTTCATCGTTACAAGGTTTTCAAAAATTGACTCTCAATGTAATTTTCCCGCTATATATATGTAAATCAAACGTAAAGGAAGACTCGACGAGGTTAACATGATTAATACTTATGTGGAGGATATTTTCTCGCTCGGTGTAGTTCCATTTTCGCGCAACTAATGCAAACACCTCGGTACGAGAAATTGGGCTTTTTACATACGGTGCAAGGCAGTGTCAATACCTGCTCTAAACTTTGCGAATACCTGACCGTATTCAGAAATATTTCATGGTAATGTTAGGTTTTTTAGGTGTATAAGGAAATTTCTGATGTACCCTCTTTCTGGCATACCGTGCCAAAAAACTTGTTTTCGAGAAAAAAACAAATTTTCCGAACAGAATGAAAACTGTTTTTACGAGTTCAAAAAATCGTCTCAAATTCATTGCTTTGTGTATAAAATACTTCAAAAATGTTGCAAAACTATCGGAAAATGTGTTCTCTATCAATTTTAATGATGATTTCGTAAAATTATGTGTTTTTCATGTCGAAATTTGGATTTGAAAACAGTTAGTTTTTGCTAATTATATATGCAAAGGCTGTGACGTCATGCATACTCAAATTAGAAAAGAAGCGACTTTTGGTGGCTGTGCAGACTGGCTGTTGTTCGTTTAGCTGCCATGTTTTCCCAAAGCACGATGGGATATTTACCTAAGTAACCGACTCGAAGGGTCGCTCACTTGGGCCTGGCGCGAGTAAGCGCGAACACTGACGTCATTAGCTAATCGAACGTAGTCGTGCCAGACACGAGTTAACTCGGGCGAGTAATCGAACACGCTACTTGTTTATTGCTTCATGGCTTGTCCCAGTGGCCATACAAGTCCATAATGTGTAATCAAGACACTCTCAGTGCCCATGCTGTGTAATTTAGCTATGATGCATTGTTTGAATGTGATGCCAATCAAAGAGCTGTACCAATTGAGAGTTTTTATATATGTATACTGAAACTGCAGTTTAGGGTGACGAACGACTGCCTTTAAAAGACTACGCAATGAAGTGGGGAAGAGGAAAAGCTGTTTCACTAGCAACCCAAATGTTTCGCAATTCTTTGCTATTATCATGGCATTCTATTTTTTATTGTAAACTTTTTGTTACTTCACAGTGAGTTGGACAAGCAGCGTTTTCGTTCCCCTGTTTCTCGGGCAAAGATCTGAAAGTGTTAAACTAATTCGTCATTTGGGAAACTATGTTGAACAAGATTTAAAAACAAGACAGGCTGAAGACTTTTAAGGCTTCTCAAATATGTCACATTTTTTATTCCTTCAATTGATTTTTCGTAAATATGTTCCTGGCTGATGCAGTGTGTCATAGTATGATACTTTTCTATTTTGGGACAAATGCTTGAAGGGCTATATTCGACCATTTCAGTCATTGTGTTGTGAAAGACTCTCGTGAACAATAGCGTTTCAGTGTGCTGCCCGCCGAATGTGTAGGCCTAGAGCGATTTTTTTTTAATTCTGCTGTTTTCATGAAAATTTTACCGCGGTTGTGACGTTCTTTCATTTTTCGGGTATGATCTTTTGCAGATTTCGGGCACAACGTTAGGAACTCTGAAAAACTCTTTTTTTCCTGCCCGATTTTTGGCGGAGTTTTTTTTTTGGGGGGGGGGGGGGAGGAGGGTGGTTGGCCGAGTCCCTGCCTCCCCGCCGCTTTCTACGTCTATGCATGCTCTGAGCGGGCGACACTCGGCATGCATCAGTCGGCGTGGAGGGTTCAGAACATTTTGGAAATCGTATAATCCCTCAAAAAGTCGGAAATGGTATTCCCTAGGACTTCTAAGCGGTCTTTATTTTGAGAGTTCTTTTTCCTTATGTTTGCAATGAAATCTTCAATTAAGCCTAAGTCACCAAACAGAAAATGCAAACTGATAATTAGAAATTTGCATAACTCAGTATAACCAGTCAGAGGAAGGGGGAAAGTCGAGGATCATTAAGCAATATGACACATCACACAATCCGATTGGAATAAGAGGCTTATTTTTGTTTTACTTGAAGTAAAAAAAACTTCAATCTTTTATGGAAGGGTCCCCTTGCCCTCCTTCCTACATCCGCCCCTGGAAAAGATGGCAAACTATTCTTTGCATGTACCAAAAAAAATCCTCTCGTTCGTGTTATATGTGCATTGAAAAACGTCATTGATTTTCCATGACAATTCTTTTAAATCCAACGTCTGTTGTTTCCGACAAACTTAAGTTTCAAGTGATAGAATTTAAATATTTGACTACTTTGAATATGTTGCTCCAGAGTGGCTAGATTTGGCCAAGTCTCTCGTGAGTGTTCTGAAGCACTGCAGGGATTTGTGTAGAGTTAGTGTCGTCAGGTGGCGCACCACCATTAATTGTTGCCATTGACTTACACACTAAACATGCTTGGTTATTCTGCCTCTAATTCCTTGTCAAAGTTTTCAATGCCAGTGAGTGTACCATCAAAGCGAAGCTGACGAGTTGTTTATTAATGGCACATAAGAATTCCCATAGCATGACCATTGACTTTTTGAGCTACAGGCGTATGAATAAAAAAGTAGTGATTTGCCCCCCCCCCCCCCTTGTCACTACCCAGCATATGAGATAGGTCCGCTGACATTCCAAAGCCTCTCAGTCAGCTCAGGTGTAACCAATTTCGACCATTTTCTCACAAAATAATCTCCAACTCAACCACTACCAAAAACATGCAACAAACCATTCACAGCTTTCTTCAAACACGTTGAAAAATTAACCCAAACAAAATTTTTAGGGACTACGGCCAGAGGGTTCACCTTTTGCCCAAAGTGCAATTTTAGGTAATGGAGGTGCGCCCCCTGTCAGCTCCCCGGGGAACACTCACGAGAGACTTGGCTAAGTCTACAGAGTGGCAAGATTATAAAATGAAGTCCACGAATGTCAGCTACAAGTTTGATGACCTCCCTGCATGCGTAGCGAATTTCGTATGCGTAATGTTGATGATTTTTCAGGAAAATTGTTTTACAGTGACTTTGATTTTTTTTTTAAATCCATCCGAACATCCATCTATCTCACTTTCCTCGTTTTGCCCGAAATTTTAGAGGTGCCAACGTGTGAGGAAATTCGGACTAATTGTAGGACCGATTCGGTCTTTCCAATCAGAGGAAAGTTTATACCCCTATGCACACCTAACTGACCTACAGCAAGACAACGGTGATCGGATGGCCACCGTACCGCCCGGAACCGCCCTACATAGATTTGTCCCTCGGTCTGACATCGGGCCATCGGAGACTACTGTTGATGACCTATCGGCGGGCAGGCAGTAGGGCGACAGCGGGGATAGAGTCTCTAAAACAGAAGGCCACCAGTGGCGACGCTGAGGAATTGGGCATGCTCGAGCATTCGCCTCCTTAGGTTTTGTTCTTTTCCCAAGTTGCCCCGAGCTAGATCAGTTAAGACCCGGCTGGTCAACCGAAAAAATAATGGTCAACCGAAAAGATAATGGTCCCATCTCCCGGGACTTACTTTTCATCCAGAGATATGCTAAAATCTCATAGCGTCCAGGGGCTTCACCCTTACCCGGGCTTTGACAACCCACGTACAGAAGCGTGGGCTTTGTGTTCGGTTTCGTCCTGTGCTCGAAATTTGTTGTCCCCTTACATTTTCCTTTGCTTCTAGTTTGACGCGTATGAGGGTTTAGAATTACATATAGAAAATAAAATTAAGACAATGTACGGCTGATGGATTCCACTAATTACCGGCTACACCAGCTGCTCGGTTCCGTCTATGTGCAGAGAATCTGTGGGTGAAACTTTAACGCGCCAAATCATAATGCAGTAGTCAGTGGAGTAGCTACGAGTGGGGGCATGGGCGACATCGTCCCCTGTCTCTGAAATGTGAAAAATTCTGAAATTTGCCGTTTGAAACATCGGTCAAGTACAGTGTGGATATTTCCCGACCCTTTTTTCATGAAACTACGAATTCTTTTTAAAAAAAAACTCCATATTTGTAAATTATTTGTTTCAAAAAAGCAAATTTTTTCGCGCGAAACATCTAATTCCAAATTGCCAAAATCCAGTAATGTTCGCTCATAAATCAGTTGGGTAGACTTTTCCGTATTCTGGAAATGACAAAATCGGAAATTTGCTATATGTGACAGCAGAATATGAAGTAGCGCCGTCAACAACAGTGACATTTTCATAAATTTTCCTCCATAAAATTCCCCGTAATTTTCTCCAGTTTAAGCTTTTGACTTTTAAAATGGCGTCGATAAACCTCAGTTTGTGAACTTTAGATAGCATTGTGTAGCAACAACGATATTTGGTCGCCGGCGGCAATCTTAGAGTTTCCAAATGCAAATGCGTGTTCTTCATTATTCCCAAACTTTCAGATTTCCTTACAAGGAACCCAGGATCCCAAATTTTCTGCCATACATCCGTATTTTCAAATCTTCTCTTAGAAACGCAAAAATTCCGCAGATCATTCCTATACTAAGTGGTGTCACGCTCCCCATTTCCTCTTCCCCAAGAAAACTTTTCATTTTTGAAAGAATAGGTGATATGGAAAAGGTGGTAGTAGTGTCTCGTGTCCCAATCAGTGAAAATTAAGAATGTAGACTGTATCGACGAATCCGAAGAACGACGGTCTAACATTGTTGGGGTTCATCCCTTTCAGTCTTTAAAGTTCTTTGCTTCAGTAGCGTAGCTAGACATTTTTACAGGAGGCAAGCAGTTACTGATGGCAAGATTTTGTCGGACCAACTCCACAGTTTTTCTATTGGTAAACTACCAAACAGGTGAAACACGTGCGTTCACGAACACGGCAAGTCGTGTTGGACAAATACACCATATTTTATCCCGGTATTAATACAAATTTATACCGGTATTAATTCTATATTTTAAAATGGTATATATTCGAACCAATCAGAGGGCAGGAAAACATACCGGTATGTAATCGAATTTATACTAGTATATTAATTCGAATATATACCAGTATTAATTCGAATTTATCCCGGTATAAATTCGAATATATCCCAGTATTGATTCGATATACCTCAATTAAATCAACCACTCAGAAAGCCCGAATATATACCGGTACTAATTCGAATATATCCCAGTATTTATTCGAATATATACCGGTATAAAATCAACCAATCAGAAAGCCAGAATTTACACTGGAATAAATTCGAATATATCCCAGTATTAATTCGAATTTATATCAGTATTAAATCGAATTCAACCCTACCCCCGCCCTTGGTGATGCCAATGCTGGATCCCACATGCAATTCGCACGTTCTGTGTTCTTGCTATGCACTGGGCCAGAAGACTTGTTGGCCCCAATATTTTCCTTTGCCCTTAAATAACGACCTAGGTATAAATTCGATTTAATACTGGTATATATGCAGGCTTTCTAATTGGCTGATTTAACACTGGTATAAATTCGATGTAATAATGGTATGTATTCAGCCTTTCTGACTGGTTGATTTAATACTAGTATAAGTTGGATTTAATACTGGTATGAACTGGATTTAATACTGTTATAAGTTCGATTTAATACTGGTTTATATTCAGCCTTTCTGATTGATTGATTTAATACTGGTATAAATTTGAATTAATACAGGTATAAACTGGATTCAATACTGGTATATATTCAGTCTTTCTGATTGGTCAATTTACTTTTTGAAATTGTTAAATTTGTTAAAACTAAACGATAGAGTCAATCCAGGAATAACCTCGTTTACATATCGCCTTACTCACAATATGTTACCACACTCTTTTTCCGACTTTTTTTTACAACTAGTGCCAATATTCACAGTTATAATACATGTAATCCTGCAGATTCTACATTCGGTGAGTAGCCATCTCACTCTAAATCAAGCCTACGGCATCGTGCCATAAATCCTCAGATCTTTCAGGTATAACTTAGGTAAACTATATACTTGATTATCTATTTTCATGAGTCCTGCCTTACTCTCCTATGCTTCCATTACTGTTGTTTTATTGTTGATGTGCAATTGTGTCAGAGCAGGCTCGTACAGTAACTTCCGTCTTATTATACAGAATTGTTTATGGTGTGTTCTGGGGAGGGAGGGGTGCTGGTGTAAGGGAGGGGATGAAGTATAGTGTTAAGTTTTTGTTTCCCGTGTGTCTCTTGACGGAGTAGAGCTCTTGGCCAAGCCCGTGAGGGTTTTTTGTTCTACTCCCTTCACATCAATCACTAAGTTATACTTTACTGGTAAATTCATATGTATATATTTTATGTTTGTATACTTGAATGATGATGTGAAAAACAAAGAAGTGAAATGAAAGTAAAAGGAGTACATTATTTTAGGTATATAAATATAAATAAATTTATGTTTTATGGTTTAGAGGTAAAAAATTGTTTTAATTATTACAAATACACTGACAATTACTCCATGTCATATTTATGAGGGTTCACTTATATTTTCGTCTCTGCCTGATGTCTTCTTCAGTACTTGTTTTGAAATGCGGCGAATAAATCCAATATGGCGGCCAATATGGCGCCAAATGAACCCCATGGGACACGATTTTGTCTTGAGAACATCAAATTCCTTTATCTAGGCTCCCTTGTTATTCCAAAAATATAAGTTCGAAAAATATGTTCTTGGGGAACCCTAACTAATTCCGACTAGAATAATTGTAGACCTAGAAAAAAATAATAATTGCACCATTTAACATTGTTTTGCCATTGCACGTAGAAAAAAATAATTGCACCATTAATCATATTTTCCTTATTCGAGAAGTATCAATTCCGGCCATCTGGAGAGTTTGTTAAGCCAAAATTTTTCTTAAACAGTCCTGCTGTCGCTGAGCCCTCTAAAATATTATTCTGTTCCGCCAGAAACTGACCCACTTCCCCGGGCCCCCTTCTGCCTTCTGGCTAATCACGAATCCGCCACTGCATAGTAATGATACAATTTCCATGTTAGTATTCCCATTCCTCGGACTTAAAGGGAATTCCACGTCAAGTGAGGATTTTAATGAGAAAATCGAAATTCTGGCGCATTTCCCTGGCATGTGTGGCCTGTACATCCACTGCCAATGCCTGCTAATTTTTGGTAGGCGTGAGAATGTTGTTCCGGCAAAGTGTTTATCACATATGGTGTCACCCCTGACAGACTGACTATCAACATTGCTCCTGATGTTTCCTGCGCGGTGCCGGTGCCCCTTATATTAGATTCCTGCAGTCAGTCGCTTGGTGTGACTTTCGAAAGCGATTTAGACAAGCGTATACATTGACCTGCTGTTGATACATTTTCCATATTTTTATCCCTCCCCCACTTTTGGCATCCCAGACTACTAGGTGACAGATGGGTAGGGGTCTAATAGGGAACCGGGAAGTGGTGCCTCCTAGTGAAGAACATGTTGAAGGTATCTACCTTAAATGATCGATTTAAATTGTTTATTGGTTACCAACTAGGCTAATCGAATAGAGAGTGAGGCCTATATGGGTGATTCTTTTTCATGGGGTACCAAGTTGTGACATGACATTTTTAACCCAAAATTTAAGCTTTATGTTTCTTCTCCTATAGCTCAATTTTTTTGGTTGGTCTTATACAAATTTCTTATACAAATTTCACGTGTAAAGACCGGGCACCAAATTGCCATTTTGCTGAGTTAGAACTTTCAGGGCGAAATTCTATGGAAACGTTAAGGTACCATCAAATTACGAACTTAGTCATCGCATTATCTTAACATTTTGCTACAAAGTGATGAAATGAGTCTTCTTATCTGAACATTCTGCAGAAAAATGATTAAATGCAAACTTACAATATTTCAACAGTTCAACATTTTTTGACAAAATTAATGAATTACTCACTTATTGCAAGTGATAAATTTAGCATATTGTCAATTTGCAGAAAAATGACGGATTACGGATCTGCTTTAGATTCCCATTTCCACATTTTAAAGAGGTAGAATAATATGTGCCGTCATTAAAACTAGATACACATGTTTTCATATCGAAACATTTACGTATCTCTGTGTTTGGAGCAATCTGACTTCTTGAGGCAGGAAGCGGGGGTAAAACTTTCAGACTTCAGAGAGTCCCTCACATTCGAATTTGGGGTTGGGACAATCTCTTTTTTTTTCAATTTTACTGTCTCAATGATTTTACCTTTGACTTTTTTTCGGGGGCACTTTGCCTCTTCCCCCTTGCTATGCTATATAGTTTGATATGTGTACAAGGTATAGCAAGGTAATCACTTTCTTTCTACTCTCTGCTACCTTCTCAAAAGGACCCCTGTAATTACTTTTTTCCGTTGCTATTGGGACTTTAATATCAACAAAGTCTAAACGCCCTTAAAACTGAACACAACAGCTACAGATCTAAAGATTTTCATAGTTTTTACTTGAATGCTATAGAAATTCGGGCTTGGTTTAAGACGAAAACAACAACTGGGATTTAATTATCCTTTTAGAGGCAGGGTATCTGAACCAGTGTTTTAGTCGAGACCAGCATATCCAAGATCGAGACCAGCAGGTGTCAAGACCGAGACTCCAGGGCAGAATCCGAGACCAGGGTCGAGACCAACAAAGTTCAAGACCGAGACTGAGACCGAATGTAAAAAATAGAAAAATAAACTGCCCAAAATTTTTCATACACGTTTTAAGCATAATTTTATTACCTAATGATTTCACTGTTTACATATTTCTTCTTCTCGTTCGTAAAGCGCCTGCACTCCTGATTGTACCATAAACTCACCAAATTTGGAAAAGAACATAACTATGATACAAAAAATTTGGCATACATGAGTAATTCATTAATTTTCTGCAAAACAAGGAGTTTATAACATTCGCTAAATGCGTAATTCATCAATTTTCTGTGAAATTTTGAATTGTTGAAATATTGTAAGTTTGCATTTCATCATTTTCTGCAAAATGTTAAGATAATAAGTAAACATTTCATCATTTTGTTACACAATGTAAAGAAAATGTCGTGACCAAGTTCCTAACTTAATGGCACCTTAACGCTTCCATTGTATTTCGCCATTTAAACAAGATGATCTAGCTCTGTCAGATGGCAATTTTCTGAATTTTGCCACTTTGACGAAAAGTTCTTACCCGGCAAGATGGCATTTTTCTGAATATTGCCGTTTTGACGAGATGATCTAACTCGGTAGGATGACAATTTTTCGAATGTTGCCATTTTGACTAGAAGTTCTTATTCGCCAATTTGCCATTTTTCTGAATTTTACGATTTTGACGAGATGTTTAAACTCAGCAAAGTGGCAATTTTCTGAATTTTGTCGAGATTTGTTAACTCGACAAAATGACAACTTTCGGAATTTTAACGTTTTAACAAGTTAATTAAAACGCCAAATGTCGGATTTTTGTCATTTTGAAGACTTAATTTTAGTCGTCAAAGTGTCAATTCTATCAAAATTATCATTTTGCTGAGAGAGCTGTTTTTTCTTTTGCATGTCTTTTTTTAAGCTTCCATACATAAATGACAGACCGATAATGTAAATGCTCTGCGGGCCGTGTCAAGTGTTGTACCTTAGTGGACGTAATAGCTCTTTCGGGAAGCAGTTTAAAGTTTGGTTTCGCCGATAGGCCCTTTGCCAGAGGGTCGGTAGGACTTTACAAAAAAAAAGCATGGGCGGCAATCCGTCTTTGAATGGGGGGGGGGGGGATATAGTAGGTTTTACCATCAAAGCGTTGGTGCGGAGCGTACAGAGAGGGGGAGAACCACGCCCTCTCCCCGTTCGGTCGTTCAGCTCCTCATTTGGGCGGTTCGCGCACTCAAGAAAATGCCGCACCCCAGTGGCGGCGATGAAAAACGGAAAAGTGGGGGCGAAAGGTATGTTCAGCAATATTTGACAGGTGCTCCAATTAAGAAGCGGAGAAAAATTCGAAGTTGGGCTGAACATATTCTTGCTTAAAACACTAGGGAAGTGC
The DNA here is from genome assembly GCA_037179385.1 of Holothuria scabra. NCBI lineage: Eukaryota > Metazoa > Echinodermata > Holothuroidea > Aspidochirotida > Holothuriidae > Holothuria > Holothuria scabra. The sequence continues at coordinate 21,179,038 of CM074180.1, forward strand.
CGTTTCCGGCCATCTGAGGGGTTTGTAAAGCCAAAAATTTCCTGGTTCGCTCCGCGCCAATCGATGGTAGAGCTCCGCTTAGAAACATGTAGGCCTATTAACATTTTTCATAGACTGATTTTTTTTTTATTTTGCATTAATTGAGAAATTTCAGAAATGAGATCCATATTTCCAGGCTGGGAACATGCAGCATAAAACATTCGGGAAGTGCCGTTTCCTGCCATCTAAGGGGTTTCTAAAACCAAAAATTTTCTTGAACGCTCCGCGCCAACTGATGGTGGCACTCCGCTTAGATAATCCTGTCGGTCAAGATTGGGGACGATGAGTCGACTTTGTCCCCCCCACAAGAAAATCCTGGCTACGCCCCTGCCTTCTATTTTTAGAGAAACGGTTTTATGTTACATTTTTAAGCGTGAATTTTTGTAATCTTTTAGTTTTCTGTTCAGAGAAGTGTTCATAATAGCATACCTGAATTTTTACATAGTTTCCGAATCTGGAGATTTGCGTTTATGGGGGTGGTGGGAGGAGGGGTAGTATAGTGTACAGTATCCCCCACAGTTTCATGGGGAGGATATATCCCCCATCCCCCAAGGATCCAGCCTGCCCAGGTTTCGATGTAAATGATTCGAGGGCCGCCGAGGCTGGTCATTACTATACGTGTTGTCCTGTAGTGGATGTGACGCAGGCTTGTAGTTGTAGTGGGAAGCAGAACTCCTTCGAGAGAAGTTTTGCCGAACGTCTGTTCGCCAGGGAGTAGTGAGAACTTTAGAAAAGCATGCCCAGCTGGTCTCAATAATTTACAAACTCTTCAAGAAGATTACAATAATTCAGTGAGAACAATATCAGTTACTGATAATAGGAAGTCTCCACGCATCAAGGTGGGACATCAAAGCTTACGCGTGGAACTTCTTCGGTCAAATTTCGCTAATCGGCCAAATGCCAATTCTTTTTTAACTACACCTATGTGTTTGGTTCAAGTTGTCTTGTTTATGTTAAACAGTAAATAATATTTGCCTTAAGTAAAGAAAAATTCATATCATTACATAGAAGAATATCTTATTGACTTCAGGTCATTTTTCACCAACCAGTACTAAGATTGACTGCCACCAATACCCCTTTTATTTATCTTTTTTTTGTCATGCCGATCAATCAAAATTGCATGCAGTGACTTACGGATAAAAACACACATACCACAATGATGTAAATTCATTTGCATGGCAGTAGCCGAACCTTTTTCAAAGTAAGTTAAGTTTACTTTTGGTACCCTAATTTATGAATTCACCCATACACGCGTAATTTCACTAGAAGTTTGGCAAAATTTAGTTTTCGTTGTCCTGGTCGAGGGTCTTGGGGGTGTTCTACGTCCACTTTGGAAAATACTTCCCGAAGAAATGCCTAAAAACGTGCTACTATAATTTACTTGAAATTGCCGGGAACATTTTCACTGAACATTCACAGGCGGCGGAAGATGTTTTTTATTGGGGGGCACAAGTTTTCGGCAGCCGGCATAATGGTGACGCCGTGAGGCATCCAGTTTCGCACGAAGCGCAAAACCCCATCGGCGTGGAGTTCAAGGGGAAAAGCCATGCCCGGATCCAGACATTTCCAATTAAAGGGGGACTGAAATTAGAGAAAGAGGGGAATGGGGACGTACCAATGGCGTACGCAGGATTTCTCTGAAATGGGGGGGGGGCATGCAGTGTGTTCAGTGATCGCCGGCCTAGGGGAGTGGTTTAAGTGGAGGGGTGTCCCCCTCCCCCTTTGAAAATTTTTGGCCTTTTCAAGGAGCCTAGGTGCAAAATGGTGCAATATTTTCGACTTTGGACGGTGGTTCATGGGGATAAGACTGAAACTTCTGTGTCTTTACATGCAGTCTTATTCCATTTACGTTGCATTTTGAAGTAAACTTGTAATTAATTTTGCTTACTTTTAGGAGTCAAAATAAAAGAGCATCGATCGGTATAGGCGAAGGGAGCATGTATGCATATATCAAAACTCTCAATTGGCACAGCTCTTTGATTGGCATCACATTCAAACAATGTATCATAGCTAAATTACACAGCATGGACACTGAGAGTGTCTTGATTACACATTATGGACTTATATGGCCACTGGGACAAGCCATGAAGCAATAAACTAGGATTGTGTCTGGATAAAGATGAGTTTTAGATAAATGTGGGAGGGGCTAGAAGTAAGTAGGTTGGGAGAAATGAAACTGTTTGGGATGATGAAAATATGCCTTTAAGTTTGCGGTTTTTCTTGGCCACAAAACGTTTTTCTGCCATAAAGATTATCTAAACGGAGGGTCATCATTGGGTGGCACAGAGCGTAGAGAAAATTTTGGAAAATCAGACCCTCAGATGGCCGGAAATAGCATTCAAGACTCATACGAAGAATCTAAGCAGTCGCTACGCTATCTTCGCTTTATAAAATGCTCACTTCAAAATAAGTTCGCGAACTTCAAAGTGATTAGAAGTGATTAGAAAGTTATTAAAAACACACTTTGAACCGAAAATGTAATTTTGCCCGAAAGACTATCTAAGCGGAGCGCCACAGTTTTGAAAATGATCGCGACCCTTCAGATGGCCGAAAATTGCGTTTTCTTGTAAAGAGTATCTGCACATGCAGTCTATAAGTTTAACTTTTTTTGCAAAAAGAAAAAAGGAAAAGAAAGAAAGAAAAAAAAAACAGGAACAGGAACATGCTAAATGATCAGAAAATTGCTACCACTATTATATGAAAAGGACAAGTTTATTTTAGAGCAGGTTCAGAGGAGGGCCACACGGCTTATTCACAATGTGCGTAATCTCCCTTATCATGATAGGCTCAATTGTCTAGGGCTTACTTCTCTCGAGTTAAGAAGGATTAGGTGGGATATGCTGCAGGTTTTCAAGTTCCTTTCTGGCTATGATTCTCTGTCTAACTGTAACTACTTAGAGATTTGTGCTGATCCCCGTGTTCGTGGCCATAATAAGAAGCTGGTAAAATTTTTCTCTAGACTTGACATCAGAAAGTTCAGTTTCTCCCATAGGGTTGTCAATGAGTGGAACGGTCTCCCTGAGTGGATTGTTAATTCCACTTCAGTCAACTGCTTCAAGATTAACATTGACAAGTATTACCGTGACAGTAGCAGGATCTGATTGTATTGGGTTTGTTTGGTCTTTGTTTGGATTAGGTGTTGGTTTGGGTCTGTTCTATAGGGCATCTTATGGGGTTTTTACCCTCCTTTGCCCTTAAACTTGTTATGTTATGTTATGTTATGTTATATTAAATGGTCTTGATTCTTTTCGAGGAAATTAAACAACGAAATTGAAAATTTCTAATGTTCCTCTATGGTGACTCTTGGCTAAATTCAAGATCCGCTGAGTTGATGAAATTGTCTGTGACTGCTCGAACTCATGTCTGTTAATTATTTTCCCAATAACATCTCTTGCGTGATAAATGGCAAACTATTTCTCACCGCAACTGAACAGCCTCCGCTCCCTGTCCTTGTCTCGTACGTCTAAGTCGACCGGGAAAGTATTCTAAGGGACGGCCCCTACCTTTTGACTATTCACCCGGACATATCATACGAGGTTCGTTTATTTGAATTTGTGTTGTGAGGGAAAGGATTAACCTGAAATAGCCCCCTTGTATGTCCTCGTAGATAAGCATTATGCTTATTTTAGTGTATTTGTTTTTGTTGATGTGACGAAAAGGGGGGGGGGGCTGAGGCAGTAAAATCTCCCGTTGGATCCGGGCCTGAAAGCCGCGGTAGGGGTCCAGGGGGCGAAACACCCTGAAGCTCAGCGATTTAAGTGATTTGAGAGGCTCCAAAATAGTCGAAAATCATATTCAAATTAAGGATTTTAAACTATGAATTTAATCCAGGAGAGGGTGAGGTCGGACGAGAATGGAATGGGGAAGTACTATGGCATTTGATTAAGGAGAAACATACTCTTAGGTCACCTAGGGGGCAAAGCCAAAATGTTGAAGCTACTCAAAATTGAACATGTGATTGATAATTTGAGACAGGACATTTTGAGAGATCCAAAGTGTTTGGGGGCATTTTATCCATATGGAATTCTAATTTAAATCCCGAGGAAATATGCCTGGGGTCCAAGGGCCCGCAACAGGGCCCCGGAAGCTATGAGTTTTAGCCTTTCTAGGGGACTTAATAAAAGCAAAAAAGTACCTTTGCATAGGTATTACTTATAACCTAAAAGGGACATTATAACTGGGGAAATGTGTGTCATTGCGGCCAATAAGGGGCCCCTAGGGACATGCCCCTCGCTCAGTATGTTTAAAAGGCCCTGATCGAGTCATTTGAGAAGAAGAAAGGAAAGATATCTTGCAAAACGGTCAACTAGGAGCCGTGCGCTTGTTGATCGGCCATAGTACTCCCCAAGTTTCCAATGATTCAAGGAGTTTCAAGACTGCATGATTTTCCTCTGACTAACCAGAGACCCGGGTCCCCTTTCGCCCGCTACTTTGGCTTTTAAGAGCGCCACGTGACTTTGCTGAAATTTTTTCCAAGATGAAATGTAAGTTGACCAATATGTGCCAGATGCTGCGGTGCTGTTATTTGGGCTGCATGCAGCATGCTGCTTATGTGGATTCATATATCCCCGAAGATATCCCCAACCCCGACCATGTAAAACTTTTTGTATACGCCCCTACTCGTACTCAGGATCAGACGTAGGTATGTGCTGTACCTGACAAGACTCTCTATCTGAACGTACCTGGCATCACAGTCTGTATGAACAGTGAATGCTTTGCGCAACTGCAGTACAAACGCAGGTCAGGTCAACATCGCGAAATCGTTGAGCTGCAGACTGGCAGAGCACAGCATGAAATCCCTACAAATTAAACCAAATTTTGAACGAAAGACCAAGAAATAGATGACAGGGTCACCATGTTTAGCAAGAAGAGTAGTGGTGATCTTAAAAAATCCTCTCAGAAAGTGATCGACCACAGGAAAGATGCCGTCACCCGATTGAAACATTTACGAATCGTGCTCGGTATGTGAATTAGCGTAACGTTTATTTCAGTACATATAGCCTTATAGGCTTACATGCAGTGTTGTCTTTAACACTGCCGCCTGTATTAGTTGCTGTCCACTCCCCCGTTGAGTTCTGTGGGTAGCAGTTAAGCGACTTCTGTAGTTATGATGAGCACAGTTGGGACCCACATCTGGTCATGTACAGAATCGTATGTGGATGTCCAAAACTAAACAACAGATGCTTCATTATACATTGCAGTTGCCACATCAGTTCTTGGCCACTACAAATCTGCCAGAATAGCATACTCAGTGTACCGTCGAGTGCGCACCTAAGATTTAGATTTGGTGTTATTAAGTACTGATGAAAATCTGGTCAGAAATTTGAGGAGTGGTGGTAAGGTTGGATGTAGTGACCATGACCTTATTAGTTTTGACATTTGTTGTTTCAGTAAACCTCCAAGTAGTGACAAAACTGTTCTTGACTTCAGTAAAGCTAATTTTAGTCATGCAAAAGAGGAGCTTAGCATAGATTGGGATGCACATTTGTCTCATTTAGGTCCTGCTGAAGCTTGGAAATTTTTCAGCAGTACTGTTTCTGATATTACAAACTTTTGTATACCACTCAAGAAGGCTCGGGTGAAAAGTAGGCCTATTTGGATTTCAAGGGAGGTACTCAGGGCAACTAGGAAGCAGTGTTGTAATCGAGTCACTTGATGTCGAGTCACGAGTCACCTCGAGTCATAAGGTGTCGAGTCTCAAGTCACGTCGAGTCTTTAGCAATTCTAGTCGAGTCATGTCGAGTCTTCCCTCAGCTCGAGTCGAGTCACTTCGAGTCTTTGGAAAGCTTGGAGTCGCCTCGAGTCATGTTGAGTCTTTAGCAATTCTAGTCGAGTCATGTCGAGTCTTCCCTCAGCTCAAGTCGAGTCACTTCGAGTCTTTCGAAAGCTTGAGTGGTCTTGGGACTCGAGTCACCTTAGTCATAATGTGTTTATTTTCTTTGAGTCACTCCAAGTCACCTGATCTCTTACATGTTGTGTTGGCATCGGGTCCATGGTACGTGATGGGTTAATCTTTTGCAAATGCAGTCCTTTGTTAAGCGACTGCACACTTTTGTTGGAGATGGGGGCAATAGGCGTACGAGGGTAATTTTCTATGAGGGGGCAAGAGCATGTTTTGCCGGAATGTCACTGTTTATCATGCTTTGCCCATGTTTTGCCCAAATAGACCAACTCCTTTCACCTGAATTGGGAGGGGGAGTGCCCCCCTGAAACCCCACATTGTGTGCCTATGGGGGAGGCCGGGGTTAAGAAGGTGACTGATGTCCACTCCTGTACTTTCAAGTGAAATTTGACTTCACAACCCTAAATGTGAAGATTGGAATACACACATTATCTGTAAGTTAGTACTATATTAACCTTTACATATTGAGCAATGACATAATTCATCTAATAATATGTTTGTCATACAAGAACACTCAGATATAATCAAGTACCTATTAAACTCCTACACTACACTATCAAGCCTTCATTGAGTCTCAAGCCATACATGTACGACACAAACTAGGCAATATATGCTTCCGCACATAACCTCATCATGTAGACCTATGATACACCCTATTAATTAATCTTGCTGTGAACATATAAACACCATTGCTACCAGTTACACGACACTAAGGCCCCAATGTTACGTAAACAAGTGATAATTATGATAGGCCTAAACTGTGATTCATCAGAAGCCACAGGTCACACAGGTGTCCCCGTAAACAAACTGATTTCGTTAATCAAAATCCTCGATACCAATAACAGATATTACCAACTAAATAGGACTATATTGAAATGAAATTTTGTTCGTCACACCTTCAGCTACTTCAAGTCAAAATACCACATATTAGTACAGAGGCGAGGGAAATCAGTCATCTATCTGTGGAGTTAGTATACTGGCTAGACACTGAGGTCTAGGCCTAGGGAAATCGTAATGTTTACACTGGCACAGTACCACTAGTACTACACATACAGGGCACTCAGCTTCGAGAAGTTTGTTGTACGCGTGAAATTGACGGCGCTACACATGTTAAGCAGAGCTGTATGTTAGGATCCCCCTATGTACAGATAGGAGCGCATAATGGATAAAGCAGTAATTAACGGCCGTTGGTTTGCGTCCGATGATGAAAACAAATTTTAGTTTCTGTTTTATTAATCTCGGGTGTGACACGAGTCATTGTGTACAAAGACTCGAGTCAAGTCGAGTCATTCTCTTCTGTGACTCGAGTCATGTCGAGTCTTTCAAATTTTATTTTATGGTGACTCTAGTCGAGTCGAGTCTTTGGCACGTGGTGACTCGAGTCAAGTCGAGTCCCGTGAGTTTGTGACTCGAGTCAGACTCGAGTCACGGAAATCGTGACTCGAGTCAGACTCGAGTCACATCTTTGACTTGAGTCATTACAACACTGCTAGGAAGAAACGTAAGTGTTGGCGATGTTATAAGGCCAGCAAGGATTCTGATGACTTAAGTGCCTACAAGAGTCAAGAGGTCTTAGTTAAAAATTTGGTTAAGGACACTAAAGCTAGGTTTGAAAAAAAGTTGGCCAGTGAGGTTAAGATTAACCCAAAATCTTTCCATGCCTATGTTAGGTCTAAGCAGCATGTTTAGGAGGGGGTTGGGCCACTTCATGATGTGAATGGTTCATTAGGTAGTGATCATCAGGATATGGCTAATTTGTTAAATGATTATTTTGTATCTGTTTTTACCAAGGAGTCATCTGTCATGGGGATTTGTAGGGGTTCTGATATCCCTTCTTCATTAAGTGACATTGTGTTCTCTGAGGAGCTGGTTCTGAAAAAATTAAAAGAGTTTAAAGACAAGTAAGGCTCCTGGGCCAGATGGGATCCATCCCGCCATCCTTTATGAATGCTCTGAGGTTTTATCAGTTCCACTATCAATTATTTTTCAGAAATGTCTTGACTCAAATTTTGTTCCTACTGACTGGCGGGTTGCTAATGTCACTCCAATTTTTAAAAAGGGGGATCGGAGTTCACCTTGTAACAGGGCTCGATTTTCATGGTTGTCCGATTGTCCGGGACAACTAAAATTTCATTCGGACAACCAAAAGTTAAAGGTTGGTTGTCTGATGGACAACCATTTTCCTCTCAGACTGAAAAATTATAAAGCTGACTGATAAACTCTTTCAACTTTTTTCTTCTACCATGTTTCAAATTTGAAGTGTTTCTGTCCCTCAAACATCCTAGCTTTTTATTCTTCAAGACCAATAATACATGAACACAATTACTGTTTTGTAATTATTTGAAAAGTGTTCCGGACAACCAAATTTTATTGTGGACAACCAAAACTAGTGAAATGGTTGCCCGAAGGACAACCATAAATTTTACTGAAAATCGAGGCCTGTTGTAATTACAGGCCAGTCAGTTTAACTAGTGTTGTGTGCAAAATTATGGAATCCTTAATCAAGGACTGTTTGCTAAAGCATCTCTTAGATAATGGGTTACTCAATCTAACTCAGCATGGTTTCCTACCCAGTAGATCTTGTGTCACAAATTTGCTAAGCTTTCTTGAGGATGTTTCTTTGTCTCTCGATTCAGGTTCCAGTGTGGATGTCATTTACCTTGACTTCCAAAAAGCTTTTGACAAAGTACCTCTAGGTAGACTCATGGTAAAATTGCATAGGTTAGGTATCATAGGCAAGTGCGCTCAGTGGATCAATTCGTGGGTCAGTGGTAGGTCTCAGAGAGTTGTTGTCAATGGAAATTTTTCTTCCTGGAAAGAAGTCTCAAGTGGTGTACCACAAGGTTCTGTTCTTGGCCCACTTCTTTTCTTAATTTTCATAAATGATAATGATAGCTCTATCACTTCCAGTATAAGTAAGTTTGCTGATGATACAAAGCTCTATAGGAAGGTTGAAGGAAAGGATGATTCTTTATTGCTTCAGAAAGATCTGGATAGGTTATTTTCATGGTCTCAGACTTGGCAAATGTCTTTTAATGCTGATAAGTGCAAAGTCCCCCACTTTGGTTCTAAGAATCCCCACCATGATTATACTATGAATGGTACTAATTTGAACAAAGTGACTTCTGAGAAAGACCTTGGTGTAGTTATTACAGGAGATTTAAAGTCATCTAGGCAGTGTGCAGCTACTGCTGCAAGGGCAAATAGGGTGCTTGGGTTGATCAGGAGATATTTTAAGAGTTTGAGTAAAGAAATTGTGCTAAATTTGTATAAGCAGCTAGTTCGACCCCATCTCGACTATGCTGCACAGGCCTGGAGTCCCTTCTTTGAAAAGGACAAATTGCTTTTAGAGCAAGTTCAGAAGAGAGCTACCCGACTCATACCTGAGGTTAAAAATCTACCTTATTCCCAAAGGCTTAAGCTGCTTGGGCTTACCACTTTGGAGCTGAGAAGGATTAGGGGGGACATGCTCCAGGTATACAAATTTCTATCTGAAGGGAATCCTTTGTTAGCTTGCAGTTATTTAAAGGTCCAAAGTAATCCTTGGGTTAGAGGCCATTGCAAAAAGCTTGAGAAGTCTTTTGCTAGACTTGACATTAGGAAGTTCAGTTTCTCTCATAGGGTTGTTAGTGAGTGGAATAGCCTGCCTGAGTGGGTTGTTAACTCCACATCAGTGCACCGTTTTAAGGTTAATATTGACAAGTTTTTCCATGACTGTGGTAGAATCTAATCTTTCTGGGCTCTTTAGGTGTTGGTGGTTTGCTTTGTTTTGGGTTTTTTTGGGGATTACAGGGTATCTTATGGGGCCTTTACAGCCCTCCTTTGCCCTTTAACCTGTTATGTTATGTTATGTTATGTTATGTTATGTTATGTTATGTTATGTTATGTTATGTTATGTTATGTTATGTTATGTTATGTTGTGTTATGTTATGTTAAGAGCTCTGTCATTTCAAGATTTTTTCACGTTATGTTAATGCAGATGCGCACTAGACGGGCCCGCGCACTCAGGTTACATCTAGGAATGATAGAGATTTGATACATTTCTTCATTGCCTGTCAAAATACAAATTTGGTGGAACATAAGACAGGACTCTATGCTACTTCCACTTTGTTTTGCTCCACACTAGAGTCCTTGGTCACAGTGCGCTACAAACCCTGCCGTTGCAATATCAGGACTAAAGAGGAAAATTGATCCTGGCATAAGTGGCTCATATGTCAGCTAATTTTACCATCGCTTATCCTTAACCCTCTAGTACGGGTCCTTTCTGGTACAGACAGAGAGCGCGGCTGCCACACATCTTTACTGCTTCATGCGGAGCTCGAAATTGCGAGTAGCTACCCGAAACTTCAGTCACAACAACGAGAGAGACAGCAGTTTAAGGTCACGGGGCAATAGTCTAGGGAAGCCAATGCGGGACATGCTACGTCCCCTTTTCTGACGACCCCCGAGGCTCTCTAGAGGGTTAAACAATTAGAATTCATTTTATAGCTAACAAAAATGTGCATACAATTTTAGGTTGCTTTCTGAGGCAAAATGTTACAGAATGCACACCAGGAGATGTCTTTGAGCACCAGTCATTTTGCTATTTTGAGAAATGATGGTGCTACACATACTTCCACATCAGTGGACAAGTTACATAAGTGGAATTCCTCTAATAAATTTCATAAAATCCATTGTCAATTTCTAAAACTCAAAAAGAAAGATGTAAATTCAATCCAGGATATTAATAAAATTGTTGTAGGCCTAATATACTTTCCAGAATTTTTAAAATGTATAACTATAAATTTATTAAATTTTCTGTAAATAAGGACACTTTATAAAGTGGAAACTTTTAAGACGATCGTCTTCTGGAACATCATAAAGTGTAGTCAGGGTAACCTTTCCCAACAGGTGACCCTGCCTTGTTTATACATGTCAAGGTGTATAAACAAGGCAGGGTCACCTGGGTGGAAGGGTTACCCTGACTGCATGAAGTAATGGCACTGCGTCATATGACAAGTTTACAGTTACAGGCATTTCTAGATTGTGTAACTTACTTCATGTTAGAGTCGATTTTTAATTTCAAATTTCACCAATGTATGTTCCTCCCTTTTGAAAAAATGCTGCTTGACAAGCCTAGATCTTGTTGTTAAAGATCACTCATGGCAAGTATGGTAACTGTAGGTGCATTTTTGAACTGTAAGGAGTGTTAGAGTTCCTCGTTGTGCTTGGCACTCAATCATTTTGATTTCAGGAGGCGTTTGGGCAAGGACCGTGTATAGAGTAGGTCCTACTCTTAAGCACAGTGCAAGGTCCTGTTCAAGGACAAGGCCTTGTCTAACTCACAGACATGGAGAGACACTGTGGCATTGGTTTGTCTGGAGTTTTCTGCCAATGGGACCCTTTTGCCCAAAATATCCCTAAATCGCACTTTCCTTGCACAAAAAGTACATACCCAACATTTTCTGTTTCCTGAAGTGACATATTCCTGAGAATTTACAAGGAAAAAATGTGTTTACATTTCAAATAGGCCTTACCCTAGGTTAGAAGGTTAGACCGAGTAATAGAAAAGAAGGTATGGTTGGCAGTTGATGGTGCAGCCAGTGCCAGTCACTTACTGTAGCTTTATGCACCATTAAAGGAAATGGGCAGTCATCCCAACTTGAAGTAGTATATAGTAGACTGTCCTGTTTCATGATTGTCTTTTGAAGAGCATGTGACAATACTTTTACTCTTTAAATGTGAAATTTTCTAGTAGAAACTGCTCGGTAATACCTTGAATATGTAGTATTGAAGTTCAAATATTATGAAAGAAAGTTTGAAGAGAAATGAGAAGAAAACTGTAAGATATAGCTGTTGCTTGAAAATAAGTTTGGGGTGACTGCTCTTGACCTTTAAATTTATGCTACTGACACTATACACAGTTTTACAATGTGTATTATCTTTGGAAAGTCACTTAATCTATTTGTCCGGTAAAATGTGCATTTGCAACACAACACAACCCAGCATAACACAGAAGGCTGTACAGCAAACTTTTCTGTTGATTTTCATCAATTTAGGTGTATCACAAAAACTGTGGCTTGCTTGTTTCATTTGGCCATTGTGCTTGTTGCTCAGCATAAGGAATGGAGTAGGGGGAAAAAACCCAGTGAGCCCCAATGGACTGGATAAAAAGGCTGTGGCTGACTCGACCTAAAACAACCAGTTAGACATTGAGCCTTAATTAAACTCTTTACGTCTAAGTTCTAACTCCTTCTGGCCAAGTTGGGTGACGTTCTTTTTGTGAACACTCTTATAAAGCTGTAGCTGAAGGAAAGCATGCTTGATTTCTCAGTGTTAATGCCTTGTAATTTATTTATTCACTTTTTTTACCAACTCAAGGTACAATGAAATTATGTTCAGCAAATAGCTTAATTCTGTTAGGATAATATAAAGGCAAAAAAGGCAAAATTAGCTGGGTTCACATAGCAATTAGCTACCCAAGAATTGTTGGTTGCAAATCAGTTCCAGTTTTAATTAGCAAAAGTTGCATTGCTTGATATAAATACTAATGACTCATTAATGAATTGTAATTTTTTTCTAATCAAACACTATTTTGTCTTTTTTTTTTGTAAAGTGGATGTTGCAGTTTTAGTGTTGATTTTGTGTAAGGGTATTGAATGCCAAGTTTATCTTGTAAAGAACCAGAAATATAAAAAGAATAATAAACTCAACATTCAACAGCTCTCTAAGTAAATCAATGCTTTAGGCTTAACCTGTTGTGACTGCAACTCTCATTCTTCATAACTATGAACCTGCAGTGTACAACCCATACTGTAAATGAATTTATGGTATATGGCATTATTTATTAAGGACTGCATAGACTGCATAGCAAGCTTACTGTGTCTGAGGTTTTAAGGAGACAGTTTGAGAAAAACAGGTTGTATTGCACAGTATCAGTGAGAATTTGTAAATTTCATCAGCAAATCTTGAAGGAAAATACTTTTATATTTTTTGTTATATCATTTTGGAAGTATTTCTGTCGGTAAGGGTGTTTCATTACAATAATGTGCAGAAGCCTCTGCTTTGACTTTATTTATCACACTTCTTTAAATGCACATTCGTACATCTTTTACAATAACAAAATAATCCAGACTGCAGGTTGTTTTTTTCTTGTAGGAAGCAAATCCTTTTCAAAATTCCCATGAAGGTTCCCTGATGGGTCCATTTCATCATATCCAAATTTCAGGGGCATCCATTTCTACTTTGATCCATTCCATCATTTTTAACACAACCTTCACCTAAACTATTGAAAATGTTTAAGTAGCTATATTGGAACGTGTCTATTTCCGCCCAGAAACATGTTCATGCATTGGCTTATACAGTATGCACAGCATTCAAAACGTTTTCACTATTTTGGGAAAACTTGTGGTGTCTTACACACACCAGATTAAATAGCAATTCATGTACAATATACTGTGTTGCTGTGTCACGTATTGTGGGATGGTTAGTGTACATGCTTTTTTAGGCATCCATTCTTAAGTTAGCTACTGAGAGGATTGTCACTGCCATGAACGTTTTATTAGTACATACTGTAGGACTGTGTCAGTGTGTTCAATTATGCCCAAAGAGCAATTTCCCGCAAATACTACCTTTTCAAAGCAAGAGTGGTCAATCCATACTGTACACAAGTTCATGTGAATGATGCAATGAACGATTGACAGTAAAGCATGGCGTACTTTAGTTCTAAGAAGCTTCCCAAAATTTTAAAGTTGCCTAAGTGGAAGTTGTGATGATTGTATCATTTTTGAAATAGGAACCTAGAAGTATGATTTTATGGGGCACAGACAATCATAGGGAGATTTTATATAGATTTCAGGAGGAAACTATAGTACGAAACAATCCCCTAAATTACAGGTTGTACGTTTTACCCCCAGATAAAGCATTCATGGTCTGTAGCCTGTGCGTGCACTGTTCAACAGCGCATACTGTGTGGGCTGGCACATTGTGATATTGTGGAAAAAAGAAGAGATATCAATCTCATTTCAGCTTCGTCCTAGCCTAGGTATTGTTGTTTGTGTAAAATGTCTTAATTATCACACGTCCTAACACAGTTATTTTCATTGAGATTAAAATGAGTACTGGTATTTTTTTGAGTTCAGGTAATTTTTTCAAGAACCTGTAACTGGTAACTCACCAAATATCTTTGGTATGTTAATAACATGTGCCGCTAGTACCAGTATTCATGTGAATACCGAGTGCACTGCCCAACCATGACATCTCCATAAACTATTAAATGTTATGACTTATTTTCATGCTTTCTCTGAATTTGCAGCATCTGCCATTGTAGGGGTCAGGTTGGTGGGGGAGGTGGGGGAGGGGGCTGAGAGGGGAGGGAGGGTGCAGCTGACCCACCCATGACAGGTGTTGTTCCTCCCAAAATACACTTTGGAAGTAACATTTTTTCAGTCAGAGTGTTATAGAGAAAAGTGTATTGTACACCCTCCAGAAGTGATTGTGGATTTCTGGTGATTCACACTATTGGTTACTTGCAGAACATATTGGTCATCTTTTTTCTGCATAATTTGTTGCTATGGCAAGAGAGAACCACCATAAATTTGGGGCAAAAGGGTGGATTGATAGGCCTGTCAATGGTATAAGTGTAAATTGTCAGTTAGCCATTACAGATTTAAGAATGGACTTCACTGAGCAAAGGTGAAAATGAGAAATCATGAATTAGAAACCGGGAATTTCTGCAGGTATACTTATTATAAATCTAGCATAATAATTGTGCCATTTTGTATCTTGCCCCACCTTACAAAAGTAGAAACATTTTTCTGTTTCCCTTAGACCCCTCCCCCATGTCGGCCTGCATCTGGACATTAAGTTCCACCACATCAACAATGGTACCCACTAATGCCCTCACCAGCCTATGCCCCTTGCATTGGTTATACATGTAGACTACTTTGACTGCAAGGAAATGTGTGCATCTCTTGTCAGCTTTTGTAGTGTTCACCATAAAAGAATGATTCAGTTTGACACTTGTGCAACATTTACAGGTGTAGATGCTGGAAAAATATTAAAATTAATTTGGTTGGGAGTTCCTCTGTCATGAATGAACTTGTTAACAAATTAGTCATTCATGTTTTTATCTTGTTTGTACTATGGTGGTACAGTATCAATAGACTGCTGCTTTTCACTGTATACATAGTATTTAGATGCAGTATACAGTATTTAAATGGATGTGCGATGCAGTTTGTAAACTAGGGACCGTTTTAAAATCATATTGTTCTGGTACTTGTTTCTTTTCATATCAGGAATCAAAATTTTAACATTTGAGATTGTATAGATAGAAGTATTGATGCTAAAAGGCTACTGTACGTTTGCCCCTCAAAAATGGAACCTACTACCATTGTGGCTCCCTGTGGGCTGGGGGTTGTAGAATATGCCCACATTTTTTCCGACCTGTTGACAACTATTAAAAGGAAAGCAAAGTTGCATTTGAACCATACTTAAAAATAAACTTAAACTTTGAACTTTTTATTGAGTTGAGTGACACTGTATAACACATTTGTGTTGGTGTGTCTTTTAATCTCATCTAACCAACTAACTAACAAATTAACCTACTGTACCACCATAGTGCTTGGTGCCCGTAATAAGCAAGGGTGTAGGGAAAACAAGCCAGTGAGCCATAACTGGGAAAGGGCAGTGGCTGACCAGTGGGGTAGAAACTGGGTTGTCAAACCTCATCTAATTAAATAATACACATACAGTAGAGTGCTGTACACACAAACTGCTAACAGAGAAGGAATTTCACTTTACATTGTGCGGTCGCATGAAAATAGCATCTGCACAGGATGTTGATAGAAGGTTGTAACATTTGAGTGAGAGTTATTTAAGTAACACTTTCCTAGTGGCTCCCAAAAGGCAAATAAATCAAAAATACTGTATCTACTCTTCTTCGCAGTCACATTTGTCACTGAAGTTGACTTTAACTTCTCCATAGTTTATTTTTATGAAAAACACTCTCTCAGACTGTATTGTGATATTCTAGGATGGGGAAGACAGATTGAGAGACGGCTTACCTAGATAGTAAATGTGCAGTACTCTGTATTGATGTAGTGAACCAGGAAAAATAAAATACTGAAAATATTATTTCAGTTTTTTCATCATTTTAAATGCAATTTCTACACATTCACAGTATAGTCTGTCCAATCAGGAGTTCCTACTTTTCAAGCAGCATCTCCCATTTTAGGCTTACTTTAATGTGAATGGTTTGCAGAAACTGCTAAATGATGAAAAAGTGAAGAAATTATTTCAAGGAATCATTAGTCTCATTCATTGTCAATTTATGTTGGAAAAAAGGTTTTAACGCAAATTCTGTGCCATGTAACCTTGGTCAATATGATTGGTTTTTCAAAGTGATGTTGTGATATTCATGTAAGTTACTATTTATATGTTTTACAACTTAACTATGTGTAGTACCATATTGTCTGCATTTCTACCTTTGTGCTGCTGTGAAAATAATGAGATATAATAAGCAGTGTGTTAAGTGTTCCAAAATTTAGAAAATTGTCAGAAATATTTCTTTTGAAGTAAAGTGTTCAACATGAAAAGCAGATAGCACTAATTAACCTAGTCTAGATAACTTGGTTAATAAATTTTTAAAGCTACTCGTGTTCCAAATAAGCCAAATAATGTTTTTATTTATTCAAAACTGCAAAGTATGGCAAGTGAGGACACTTTTAACCTACATACTGTGGCATGGTAAAAGTTACATATCAGGAAAATGGTAGCTTTTCCTGTTTGAACTTAACTGTACTTTATGTATTATATGGTGTTCATACTGTGCTGATTGCACACATCTTTGGCAATCATAGTACATATTAAAAATACGAAAGATCTATGGACATTGTAAAAGCAAATAAACAGATACAGGAATGATAGTCAATTAGAGTAGGTTGCTATGAAATTTATCTTACATTGGGGAAAAATTGTGACCATTGTAGTACTAATTTCACTTTTAATTTGTGGAATGGCAAGTAATAAAAATACCCTTTTTTCAGGGATTATGTTTTCTTTGGTTCCAGTTAATGCCTTTTGAGGTGCACAAGAGATAATGTGACTGTGACTGCTCTGCTTATTAACGAGGACCTGGGCTAAAGATACTGTCAGTCCATTATGATTGTAACTTGAGTTAATTAACTCTTTGTTGATTGTTAGTAGTATTGGAATTGAGATTGCCGTACAAGTCTGTGGGTCACAGGTCATGACAATTTATGCATTGTCAAAGCTACTGTAGTGATGTGCTCAACCTTAGTGTAGATATTTTCTTGCACAAGTTGTTGTCAATGTAATAATATTAGGAGTTTCTTGTTGGTAACTTTTTTGACAGTTCATTAAAGTCATTTATGGAATTTAGGATGGGAAGTTGCCACAATGACTTTTTGGTTTCGATGAAAGAGAAACCTATGCATTCATGATGGCGTGTGTATGTATGTGTGTATGTGCGTGTGTGTGTGTATGTGTGTGTGTCTGTGACACTTTGCTCGTTAACACGATATCTCAAGATAGGAATGTCCGACAGTTTTCAAACTTGGTACATAGATGCGCCATATTGAGAGGAAGAACCCTATTGTTTTTGGCAGAGGTCAAAGGTCATCTGGGGTCACAGGGGGTCAAAGTCTGAAAATCTCGTTAACACGATATCTCAAGATAGGAAGCTTGGTTGGATTTCATATTTGGTATGTTGATGCGTTATAGTCAGGAGATGGTCCCTATTGTTTTTTGCGGAGGTCAAAGGTCATCTGGGGTCACTGTGGGTCAAAGTCTTAAAATCTCGTTTACACGATATCTCAAGATAGGAAGCTTGGTTGGATTTCATATTTGGTATGTTGATGAGTTTTAGTCAGGAGATGGTCCCTATTGTTTTTTGCGGAGGTCAAAGGTCATCTGGGGTCACTGGGGGTCAAAGTCTGAAAATCTCGTTAACACGATATCTCAAGATAGGAAGCTTGGTTGGATTTCATATTTGGTATGTTGATGCGTTATAGTCAGGAGATGGTCCCTATTGTTTTTTGCGGAGGTCAAAGGTCATCTGGGGTCACCGGGGGTCAAAATCTGAAAATCTCGTTAACACGATATCTCAAGATAGGAAGCTTGGTTGGATTTCATATTTGGTATGTTGATGCGTTTTAGTCAGGAGATGGTCCCTATTGTTTTTTGCGGAGGTCAAAGGTCATCTGGGGTCACTGGGGGTCAAAGTCTTCAAATCTTGTTACCACAATATCTCAAGATAGGAAGCTTAGATAGATTTCATATTTGGCATGTTGATGCGTTATGGTCAGGAGATGGTCCGTATTGTTTTTTGCGGAGGTCAAAGGTCATCTGGGGTCACTGGGGGTCAAAGTCTGAAAACCTCGTTAACACGATATCTCAAGATAGGAAGCTTGGTTGGATTTCATATTTGGTATGTAGATGCGTTTTAGTCAGGAGATGGCCCCTATTGTTTTTTGCGGAGGTCAAAGGTCATCTGGGGTCACTGGGGGTCAAAGTCTGAAAATCTTGTTAACACAATATCTCAAGATAAGAAGCTTAGGTAGATTTCATATATGTTATGTTGATGGGTTTTAGTCAGGAGATGGTCCCTATTGTTTTTTGCGGAGGTCAAAGATCATCTGGGGTCACCGGGGGTCAAAGTCTGAAATTCTTGTTAATACGATATCTCAAGATAGGAAACTTGGATAGATTTCACATTTGGTATGTAGATGTGTTTTAGTCAGGAGATGTGCCCTTTTTCTTTTTTGGCGGAGGTCAAAGGTCATTTCCGGTCACCAGGGGTCAAAGTCTTCAAATCTTGTTAAAGTTATATCTCAAGATGTTGGTTTATCTATCTATGTATGGCTTTTGTGGAGGTCAAAAGGGCATCTGGAATAACAACATTATTTTTTGAACTTGCTAGTATAACATTTGAGTGAGAAGATAGTGGTGCATGATGTCAAATTTGAAAAACAGTACATTTATGTATCATCGAAACCTCAATGCATTTTTGCATTCTGGTTCATTCATAGACTGCTATAAGCTGGGGAATCTATCTCATGGTTGTGTCTTATGTGTGAGTTAGTTTGATTAAGCGACATACCAAGACAGATGTGTTATATAGTTTCAGTCAGTTTTATAAAAAGTTCAAAATTTAAATTTATTTTCAAGTATGGTTCAAGGTCAAGTTTGGTTTCCCTTTAGTCGCCACATACGACAGGCGGGAAATACCATGGGCATATTCTACAACCCCCAGTCCAGAGGGGGTTTGTACTAAGGTTTCACGGTATACCGGTATTTCCGTAAGTACCGGTACGTACCGGTACCGGTACGGTACGGTACCACCAACCTAAAGGTACCGAAGTATCGTGGAGACTCGGTACTCAACTGTAAGGTGAAAATCTTTTCTCAAAATTATAGCATTTAAATTAGAATGATACCAAAATGTAACAAGCGTCCATTTGATAAATGCCCCGTGTCTCTAAACATTATAATATAAACAGGGAATAGTCACTTGATAATCATTTCGCACCATTTCAGTCACAAATCCCCCCTAAGAATTTCGGAAATTGCCGTTTAACGTTACTTTCGCAGAACTAGCACCATCCACACTAAAAAGGAACTTGCTTTCTATCGACATTCTGCGCAATCTCAGAACGATCACTGCCAGCGCTAGCTTCGCCGGCGCCCGCGCCTTCACATTGTGTATTTAGACGGACACGATTAGTCAACTTTGCGGTGAAAATCTTTTCTCAAAAATTGAGCATTGAATTTGAATGATACTTGAATGAAACAAAAACTCATTTGATAAATGCGCCGTGTCTCTAAGGATTGCAATACAAACAGGGAACATTCACTTGATAATCGTTTTGCGCTATTTCAGTCACAAATCCCCCTACGAATTTCGGAAAGTGCTGTTTAACGTTACTTTCGCAGAACTAGTACCTTCCACACTAACAGGGCCCTTGCTTTCTTTTGACATTCTGCGCAACCCCCGAACGATCGCTGCTCATCAGCAAATGCTTTCACATGGTGTATTGCGAATAGATACCATGCGTTGATTGATAAAATTCACTTTGATTACGATAGCACACAACATTGTACGAGTGCGAAATTCGTTGTAAGCAGACAAAAGAATCAGAGCATTGCAAGCTCTGACATGAACGTTGCATGGACGATTTCTGATTTTAACACAGTGATTTAGTGGGACCGTTCCATAACGTCCACTGTCTATGTCTGTGGGAGAAAAACTTTCGTACGAACGCAACGAACGTTCTTTCAGAAATTATTGTAACACGGTGAAGCAATGGGACTGAACACACAGTAAATCCCGCTTAAATCATTGGCTCGCGTGTTCAGTTCAACTGATCAACTCACTTGCTTTGTTGTATTGCTCTACGTACTGAAGAACAGTATAGTGTTATTGTACAACGGATTGCTGCGCGATGCATTCGTAAATTCAATCTTGAAGCACTTTCATTTAGTTTTGATAGCGATAACTCGGCGGGAAGAAAGCTTGATGAATCAGATTTTTATGGAAATATTTTTGTAAAGTTCTACTTAATAACTTTTGGTTATACTTTAGGAGGGGGGTTGTTATTATTTGCAGAAATTATTTTTGCAATCTTCATTACAATCCTGAGTGCTCTTGTCATCTTGTGGGGTCTAGCTCCGGTGCGGACGTGCGGCGCTGATTTATAGAGGCTTTGCAATTGCGTCACGGAACCGCCATGCTGGAGGACATTCATGCCAAATACACGTGGCTTTGTGCCGAACGCACTGCACAGTGTGTACTGTGATATGCACGGTGTGTAAAAATTCAACGAGCAAGCGCGTCCCGTATGGTTTACTACGTAGTCACATGTACTCCAACATGGACGACGGTGAGTATTATGACGTCATGTGAAAAGCCTCTATTGTATGTCCCGAAATTATCGGACGCTAAATTTGCAGAGAGGTTATTTCTTTTTTTGTTTACCGATTTGTTTAGTGTGGGGTGACTAAATGTTATAAAAAAATGCTGAAACGGGAGGCAGGGATTATCAGAAGACTTCACTTATGTCAATGCATGGTATTTTTACGGATATTTTGCATGTGATAAAAATCCTACTTTTTTACTCTTCTGGTACCGGTACTACGGTAATACCGGTACCATTTGTGGCGGTACCGACGGTACCAATTATCAGTGGTACCGTGAAACCCTAGTTTGTACTTACTTGCTCAAAGTTGCTGTGTAAGTACTTCAGGCAGAGCAGACTGGGTTAATACTTAAGTCTGGATCTGTGATACATGGAACACTAATCCTATTTCTCCTATAAACCATTTTCTTGAAAGCAAACAAGATGCAAATCCATAAATCATAAATGACATGAGAAGATTATTTTACCCATGGAAGTACTACTTTGACTAGTTTTGACAATTAGAGGGAAATTGGGAGAGTACTCTTTTACACATGAAAATGCATAAGGAATTATGGGAAGTAATAACTAGTACAGTATGTCCTGTAGGGTTTACATTTTGTCCAGCCTGACATATGTTGTAACACTGATAGGCTGTTCTTCTTTCTGCATGGTTAAAATCTGCATGACACTTTGTATGGATTTGCAACGTGGCCTACTGGGAAGTTTTGTCATTTTGAGGGGACAACAAAGGTTGACAAGGTTGACAAGGGAGAATCAAGTAGAATCAGGTAGACCTTATGATATTAGGTTTTGCACAAGTTGTTGTGAAAATTAGAAGTCAGGTCCCAGCCTCCCAGGTATGATACAGTCTTAGGGAAAAATTGTCTCTTTAGAAAAAAAGGGAGAGAAAAAAGGAGAAAAATGTAGTCAGATGGAGTTTTACGGCCCAGTTTCTAACCAATTCGTTTAAGTCAGCTGACCACAGCAGTGTTTTTTTTCCAGTTGTAGCTCACTGACTTGTTTCCTCTACTCCATTGCTGTGAAGGAGAAAGTGAGGTAAAATATTGCTATGTCTAGTAGTCCTTAAATTAATTTAAGATATTTATAGATATCTATATATCAGATATTTATTAGGGGTAAAAAGCAGAGATGTAGCTACAGTGGGTGGTGCTGGGTGGTGACACCCAGTACTCCATATTCCCACCCAGCACTCCAGGCAAATACACTTCTTTCCACCCACCACAATTCTTCCTAATTAGAGCTAAAAACTAGCCCCAAATTCATTCCCTAAAGTAAAATGCTGAAAAATGGGATGAGGTGCTTTTCCCAGATCAGACAATTACCTAGCACTCAAATTTGGCCAGCTATATCCCAGGTAAGAAGATATGGCTTCTTAGAAGTTTTCATGGAAAAAGTAGTTGTCGGTACACTGCACATGTGTCCTTATGTGTGAAGAGCATTACCACTTTCAAATTTTACTGTTTATGTAAACTCTGATATTTTAGATGACATTTGATAATGCCATAGTTGCATTGAAAGAAGATTAAGTCACAATTATCTTCTGCCTGTGACAGGTCATGCACTCTCTGCAGTGCTATAGTACCTGAAACTCAGTTTCATGGCACCTGTGCATGGAAATAATACATGTTTTACTCTATGAACAAGAATAGCACATTTCATATTTAAGACTCAAATGCAGGGCTTTCTCAGGATGATTTCATCATTTGGCAAACAATATAATGTTGACCATTATAATACCATATGCCTTGTTGGATAGGAAATATTAAATACATGATTGCCCCTTCACTGACTTTTGTATGTATGTAGCATGGATGAAGGAAGTTTGTATTCATGTGGCTGACATCTCCTGCCATGAACAAAGGTTTCAAAGTTTCAACATACTTCACGTGAGGTTATTTCTTTAAGTCGGTTCGTGTTGCTGTTAAATCCAGTATTTGTTAGGAAGTGATTGTTGGAGAACCCTTTACTGTTTTTATTGGATGAAAGTTCTAATGTGTGAATGATGACATCAATTTATTCAATCAACACTCTGAGGATCATTTATATGTTCATGATTGTACTCACCAACTGTATTTTAAAAGAACAATGCCAAGTCAAAACAAAAAGTTTTAGAGTTGTGTGACTGTCCCGTTAAGAACACATAAATACTCTGAGATACTTTATAAGCATTTATTGATTTACCAATTGGTAAAATTCATTCATTTCTTTGAGAGCTCTGTAAACACCCTTAATAGTCCCCCATCTTTTCTTAATGGCATTGCTGAAATCTAATGATAAATTCACTTGTTTTTTTTTTTTTGCTTTCGCAGTTAGTTACTCAATGTTTATTTCTCCTTTACAGATAATTCACAAGCTGTAGATGTGAGGTCCTACTTTGAAATCAACTGTTCCCAAATCTACTATGTGTTCTATGAAAATTTTATACTGGTAGAAGCTGGTCTTAAGCAAAAAGTCACAAAAGCACAGAGGGAGGAACTGGACAATGTTCTTTACATTTTAGAGGTAAAGTATGACAGATATATTTTCTCTCCAACAATACAAATTTTTTGACAAATTGATTTAACTGTATTTAGAGAGTTGGAAGTTATTTTGCCTGCTTTCACAGGTGCTTTTTGAAAGAACTTTGACATTTTCTGTGTAAATCATGTAGTACCTAAGTGAAGGTCATCGTACATCTATACACATAAAGGTAATTTTTAAAGGGCAAGAGCAGTCGCCGCAAACTTTTTTTGAGCAACACCCAATTCTCACAATTTTCTCATTTCTCTTCAAAGTATCTTTCACAATATTTAAGGACATCAATTAATACATTTTTGTTTTTAACCTAGTAGTTACAGTAACAGTACTTCTAGAAAATTTCACATTTTAAAAGATGAAATATTGTCACGTGACTCTCAAGAGCCAATCATGAAACAGAACAATCTACTACACTGCTTCAAGTTGGGGTGAGTGCATTGAACCTTTAAATCTTCTGATATTGTAAGGTCAATGTTCTGCCAATGTATTCCCAAACAAGTAATGAAAATGCCTTTATTTAAAGTTCATGCCTACTCTAATGCCTGACCTTTATGCACGGACAGATTGAATGAAAGATACTCTTTCAATTCAACAGTTGGTGTGATCGTTTGCCGTTTGAAATTGTATAGAGCACTTTTTTCTTTAATTTGCTTTCTTTTTCTGTGTTCAGTCTGTGTCTGTGTTGTTTAAATGTGCAATGTAACCTTTACTATTTGACATTTACTTGATATAAAACTGTCCCAATAGGGAAGTGCAGGATTTACAAAACAGAAATGTCAACGTGCTGTACCACTCTGTAACTGCTTATGAAGTCTGATTTGTTAGTTGGATGAGGTTTAATGGTTCAGTTTCTAACTAACTGGTTTAAGTTGGGCCAATCACCACTTCTTTTTTTTCCTTTGTGGCTCAATGACTCCTTTGCCTATGCTGTACATCAAGCACAATGACAGTATTCATACTTAAGTCAGTTTGGTAGTGAAGGTCAAGATACGAAGCATTGTCCACTCCTGACAAATTATTTCTTATGTTTGCTCAAGGAAATAGATGTTTATTTTCATTGTCTTTGTCAAATTTGGTGAAGTATTGCAACTGGTCATGGTCAGTCATAATTAACATGTTTTTAGAAAAGAAAAAAAAAATTAATATTTGTTATGTATGCTCTGTTCCTTGAAATGAAATAGCACGTTATTGCATTTTTTAAATACAGTTTTGTAATAAGCCTATGTATTTTCTGATCTTACTGACTCCCCTTACTCCTAGCTTGTTATACCAATGTCACCAAGTGTATGATCTCTTGGTACCTGTAAAAATGTTTTCCCTACCACATATTTGATTATTATTTAGCTCTACTTTGTAAACTTGTCTAGGAAGTACCTTCTGTGCCATCAGTGGTGTTTGCTAATGCTGGCATTCTCAGAGGGTTCTACTGTACTAGTATGTTTGGGAGCCAGGTGCAGTAGCTACAGTAACTGTACCATTACATACTGACAAATTGGAACAGTCAACTGATGGTCTGCTTTAGTCTTTGGTAACTGTGGTGTATCAGCTTTAATCTTTCATATTCTTTGCTTATGCGTATCATAGATGGTTTTTCACTGAAGAACCTTTTTTATTTCATCAATTTCACTTAATATGAGGGCTTAGAATTACATGTAGACAATAAAGTTAAGATGAGTTAAGACTGATGGACCCCACTTGTGGCTGACTTCACCAACTGCGTGTATAGCATCGGTGACCAAAACATCTGTTGTGATCAGCTTTTTAATAAGGAAGGGATTTTCATAAGGGGAGAGTCTTTTTTCTTACCAGTAAGTATGGGCAGGTGGGCAAATGAAAAACGTAAGTGACTTGGCCATAACGGCCAGTTAGATAAATGACTGCCCTAATATGTTTATGGATTGTGACCGTATGAAGTAGACCCATGCAAAAATTTAGTCTAAATGGATTCAGTGCCCCACAGATGGAAAGGTTAACCTTTTTAAATTGTGGCATAAAACTATTCTGAAATGGAAAATGGACAAATTTACAACTTTAAAAAAAAAAGAAATCAGGACTTAGAAAACGTTACATTTCATAGCTTGGTACACCATAGTACTCATATCATACATTCCATGTAATTAAGGCTATAAATGTAATTCAACACTTGATTTCACAAAATTTGTGCTGGTAGATTATTTTCAAAGTATTGATTCCTCACAATGACTGTGATTTTTACATTGACTGTGACTCTCCTTGGTGAATGACATCTTTAAACTTGTGTATTGTTTATAGCTCAAATGAAAACCTTATTTGGTACAGCTAGAAATGGGTTGAAGGTTTGATGGGTAAAACGACATGTACAGGACTGTATGGAAGAAACAAATAGTGGCTTGATAACAGATCAATTGGATGGATTTAAGTTTCAAATGTGATAGATGTAAGAGGCTTGGGTTGTACGTCAAATTGTCAGTATGAAATTTTAAAGGTGAAATGAAGTCATCTAAAATTGAGATGAGTGGAGTAGACTATCCTATTTCATGAATTGCTCTTGACAATCATGTGACAAGGTTTTTTCCATTTCGAAATTTATGAAGCATTGACTTCCTCATTACCTCAAATATGTAAAATTATGTTTTGAAGTATCAAGAAGATACTTGAAAGAGAAATGTTCAGGAAATTTGTGAAATTTAGCTGCTGTTTCAGAACAAAAATGTTTATGGCATTTAAGAATGCAAGTAATTTCCCTTTTTCAGAGTTTTCACAGTGACTTGGGAAATTTAAGTATATGCATTCCTTGAGGAAATTTTATATCACTATTTATGTAAATTTTGTTTACCGTTGGTCATATTTGTTTTGATTGAGTATAGGACTATTATAGATGCCTTTTCTTCTACCCACAAAAATATTTAACAGTAAGAAAAATTATATTCTTACATTCAGGATTGCAGTTTCAGTTTGTGGATTTGTGTTCATCAGTTGTTTTAGCAAATATTATTGTTTGATAGATCAGCGTTAGTACTACACAAGGAATAAATGGAAGTTAAGTATCCTTATTATTTCATGCCTGTGTAACTTTCATGTCATGGGTCAGTGGTTTTGCCAATTGTGAAGTGACTTGGGAGGCAGGAGGCTCAACCTGCTCTATCAACACCCAAACATGTTTCCCCATTATGCTTAAGTGGAAAGGTACACAGCTCAGCAAAAAGGGCTTACCTCCTCTTGCTTCTAAAGTATGCTTTTTGTTTCCCGCCCATTCTGCACCTCACCTGTCAAATCCTATCAGTATCACTGCATGTGATTGCAGGCTGATCAATAGTTGGGCAATCCTTATCTCTCCATTCCCTTAAACTTACAGACATTCAAACTTGGAGTTTTCAAATTTACTGTCATTCCCTTTGTCTTTGAAGAAGTTTGAGGAACAGCCTCAGAGCTGGTACAGGTCCTGGAAATCCAGGTAGGGAAAACTGAAATTGGAATTTCCAGGCCTCCAGGAAAGTCAGGAAAATTGAGCAAATTTTCAAATGTTCCTGGGAAAGTTAGGGAAATTAAGAGAGGTGACTTCTTGTTCTGATTTTCTCATTGCCCAGATACATTTTTTTGTGGGGAAAAGGGATCTGACTTTTTTTAAAAAGTCTTGACAATTTCAGTTAATATCTTTTATTGAAGTCATGGAAAAATGGAAAAGTCATGGAATTTTGTCATTTTGCATGTTAAACAAGCCCTTATGTAATGTTAAATGATAGGATGTACCGTATCTGAGAAGTTCCTTCTGGAGTTTTGACTCCAGGCTGTGTGATGGGTCATGGGTCATACTTTAAAAATGAAATCTACAGTACTGCCGTTATGCTTGGTGCTATACTACCGTTATGCTTGGTGCTATACTACCGTTATGCTTGGTGCTAAGCATAAGCAATAGAGAAAGAAAAAATGCCAATCTACTTCACTCCTACTTACCTCACCTGTTCCACAAATGGACTGTTCCATTTACCGCGGAATACTATCTGGCAATGTCTTCTGTAGGTGGCGCTATAGCCCAATAGGAACCATCCCCGAACACACCCTTGTTTCATTGCCAGCGGAATGCTTAAGTCACGTTTTATTAGCTCTCTTGTTTTTTCATCTTTTTGGATTTTCCTTTGGACCTTTTTTGGGTGCAGGAAGTTTTTCGTCATTTCTGGATCGTTTTCAGCGGTTCACCTGACCAGAGTGTTAAGTAAGAGGTTTCCTTTTGGGGTTTTTCAGGGGCCTTTTTCTAGCTACTTTGTTAGCCGTTTTCGTAGCTTAGGCTTCTTGCCTAGCGTGAGTTCGTTAGGCCGCCGGCCTATCGTAGCTCTTTGCAGGTTTAGGCTCCCATTTTCCCCCCTTCGGTTCTGGTAGCCTTGCGGCGGACCGGTTCCGGGTGTTGTTGGTTGTTTTTTCTCTTCCTGCCCTTTGATGTTATATTTGTTGTTTTCGTGTTTTAGTGTTACTTTCTTTATCTCGGGACTTGGGACGCGGGTCTTCCCGTTCGTACTAGACTCATGTTGTGGGGAGGTTGGCTCTCTCTCCTTGAGGTTTTCTCCCCTCCCCGGCCTGATCGGTAGCCTTTGGCGAACCGTCGCGGCCTTCCCCTTCCGGTAGCCTTTGGGGCGCACCGGTTTTTCCCCCCTTAGGGTGTGGTCGTACTGGTGATACGACCGTTGTCTTCTTTCTTGCTCCTGTCCGGTCACAGCTCGTTGGTTTTGACTGGACAGGTTTGGCTTTCTTCGGCTCCGAGGCTTTGTTCTGGAGCCGTAGCTTGCGTTCCTTGGCTTTGTTGTGCTCCCGGCTCCATGGAGCCGGGATGCTTAGTTGCCTTTGCTGGCAGCTTTATTCTGGAGCCGAGGTTTTGTGTAGGTTATGTTGTTTGTGTTCCCGGCTCCATGGAGCCGGGATGCTTAGTTGCCTTTGCTGGCAGCTTTGTTCAGAAGCCGAGGTTTTGTGTAGGTTAGATTGTTTGTGTTCCCGGCTCCATGGAGCCGGAGCAGCTTGATTGCCTCCGCTATCAGTTTGTTTAGAAGCAGAGGCTTTGTGCAGGTTGTGTGTTTTGTTGTGTTGTGCTGTTCGTGTCCTCCCGGCTCCACGGAGCCGGTGTTGTCCGTGTGTTCTTGGCTCCTTGGAGCCGGGATTTTGTCCTTGTGTTCCCTCGGCTCCGTTCCTGCGTTCGGGGCCGAGGTGTGTGTTGCCCTGGCTCCTGTGTGGAGCCGGGGTTGTGTGTTCCTGGCTCCAGGGTGGAGCCGGGGGCTTGTGTGTGGTCCTGGCTCTGTGGAGCCGGGACGTCTTCATGCTCCCTGGCTCCGTTTGGAGCCGGGGAGAGTTCTTTCGGCGGTTCCCTGACTTGGTCCGGGAGCCGCGATGGCAGGTGTTTTCTTTTTCTGCTTATATCTTTCAGATATGAACCCGATCTGCGAGTCCTGTCATCAGTTTAAACCTCATCGAGGCTGGGATTGGCACACCAAATGCCCGATGTGCCACACGTGTTCTAAGCAGAACCCTTGCGAGGTCTGTGATCAGTGGGATGAAGCCTCCTGGTGTGCGACAGCCAAGCTGTTGAAGTCTAGGAAGATGCGCCTTCTGGAGAAGGCGAGCTCCTGTCCAGAACTGGCGAGTTCTGTTGATCGGGCCGGTTGCAGGGGTGTTCCCCCCGTACATAAGGCCCCGGCCCCGGATCAAGCCGGTTGCGGGGGTGTATCCTCCTCACATAAGGCTTTGGGCCAGAAGAAGAAGAAACCTTCTAAAGGAAAAACGCCGGTTAAGGGCGGCTCCAAGGCCAAGTCCTCTCGTGATTCGTCGGGTTCCAGTGCACCGGCTCAACCTTCTCAGGCTCCGGCTCCGGCAGCCTCGTCTTCTCCGGCTCCAGCGGATCCATCACTCGATTTTGGAGTTCTCGGCTCCGACGTTTCCTTAGCGGAGGAGAGTCTTATTCACAGTGCCTCTCCGGAGGCCTTGCTGGAAACCCTGGCTCCGGTGGACCCGGAGCTTTCCTCAACTGATCGGGGCCATAGGCGCCCCCACCGGGACCGTTCTCCTTCGTTGGATCCGGAGGCTCCTCCCAGGAAGCAGGCTAGAAGTGCTCCAGAGGACACTGAGTCTATTCTTGCCAGGTTCCTGAAACAACTTTCTCAGGTTCTGTCTCAGGGCTTCATCAAACCCACGGAGCCGGCGACGTCCCCTCCTGGAGCTCCAAGTTCTCCGGCCCCGTCATATGACGGGTCCGATTCTCAGGAGATTGTACAGGATCCGAGCCTTCTTGATGATGCCGGTCCCGCGGGACCACATCCTGCAGCGTCTTCCCGCCTTGCGGAACCACAGGACTCGTCCTCGGAAGATGACCTTCCCCTCCTGGGCACCACCATTACACAGGAGGCGTTTAGTAAAGCTGTAGAAGTTATCAGGAAAACATTGGGGTTTCCGGCCCCCGAGGCGCCCCAACCCACGGAGGAGACGAGGCGTTCCAAACTCTCTTTCATCAAATCGAAGCAGCCCCCCATAGCCAGCCTACCAGTTGATTATGAGTGTTTTGAGCGGTTCACCGCCATTGCCGACAAGAAGACTTGGTCCGCCTTTCCGTCTAAGGAAGCCGCCGTCTTCAAGGTTGATGAACCGGATTGGGAGGAATTGTTTAGAGCCCCCCTTATGCCGCAAGCTGCCAAGGATAAGCTGGCTTCAGCCGGGGCCATGGATTCAAAGGGAAAGTTCCTGGCCAAAGACAAGAAGCTTTTGGATTCGGAGCTTGTGAGGATAGATACAGCGGCTAGAATGGGTTTGAAGTTCACTTCTTCCCTCTTGCTCTTAGCGGAAGTCATTAACATGGCGTTCCACCAGCCACAGGACAGAGCCGTATCTAGGGAGGACACGGGCTCCCTCGTCAAGCTTTTGGGCCCAGTCTCACGTTTGGTCTTCGACCAGCTTTCCAGAATCGCCGTCCGTTCCGTCCGACAGAGGAGAGCCTTGGCGCTCGATTGCCTCACCTGGCCTTCAGACTCTATCAGAGAGAAGTTTCAGAAGCTGCCCGTTTCCTCAGCGGACTTGTTTAACAACCAGTTTGAGGCGCTATTGCAGGCAGAGGTGAAAAAACACAAAGACCTTAAGGACGCCGATTTTAGGCCCAAGCCACGTTCGTCTTCCCCGCTCTTCCAGGGATCGTCGTGCTCCGGGGGTGGGGCGTGCCCCCTTCGTGCCCGGCATCCGGCAGACCGTTCTCGCCGTGGTAGCTTTGCAGCACCCTTTCAGGATCGACGGACGCGCCGTGACCCACTCCTAGAACGTTCACGCCCAGCTAGACCCGTAGAGAGAAGCCAACCGGGGTTCCGTCGTCAGCCGGCTAGAGGAAGGGCCCCAAAGCCCTAGGGGTGCCCACCTCACCGTCTCGTTCCCGGCGGTGGGGGGGCGTATAAGAAAGTTCGCTGGAACCTGGGACATCCTAGGCCCGGACTCATGGGTTTCCCGCACAGTCTCGGAAGGCTACAGGCTGGAGTTCACAGAACCTCCTCCGATAGGGAACCACTTTCGTGCAACCCCGATTCCAGCCCAGCGGGACCAGAGGGAAGCCTTGGAAAAAGAACTGTCGGACCTGCTTTCCAAGGAGGCTATCCGTCCGGCCACCCGACAAGAATCGTTGAACCTATTCAGATCCACCTTTCTTTCTAACTCCAAAAAAACCGGATACCTGGCGCCCGATCTTGAACCTCAAGCCCCTGAACAAAGGCTACATCCGCCCGAAGCACTTCAGGATGGAAACTCTGGCTTCAATCCTCCCGTCCCTCGCCAGGGGGATGTGGGCCACCTCCGTAGATCTGAAGGACGCCTACCTTCATGTTCCGATCCACGAGGAACACCAACATTTCCTGTCTTTCCACTACAACGGCGGAGACTACCTCTTCAGAGCCATGCCCTTCGGCCTTTCGACTGCTCCAAGGGTTTTTACAAGACTCACCAGAGCTGTTACCAGTTACCTACGTCGGCGGGGAGTGCTAGTCTTCGCGTACTTGGACGACTGGCTCATCGTCGCCAACTCGGAAGCGGCCGCGATGGACGGCACTCAGCTCGTGACACAACTCCTCGGGAGTTTGGGATGGATTATCAACCCCCAGAAATCTTCTCTCGTTCCCTCTCAGTCTCTGGTGTATCTGGGGGCAGTTCTAGACTTGGAAGTAGGCAGGATCCTCCCTTCCACCGAAAGGCTGGAAGCAGTCGTCAACCTGTGTGCCCATCTCATGGAAAGGCCCATCAGCCCAGTCAACGAGTGGCTTCGTCTTTTAGGCCTCCTAGCCAGCTTAGTAGACGTGGTTCCCCTCTGCCGCCTGAGAATGAGACCTATCCAGCTCTTCTTGCTTCACCAGTTCTCCCCGTCTCAGGACCCTACCTCGAAGCCGATTCGCCGGACGGAGGAAGTGTTACCTCACCTGCTGTGGTGGCGGACACGGGCCAATTGGAGCCAGGGAAGACCGTTCCGAGTCATTCGCAAGAGGGAGGTCATGTCGACGGATGCATCCCTGTCCGGGTGGGGAGCCTCCTGGGGATCGTCAACAGTCTCCGGGGAGTGGGCGCAGGAGGAGTCCCGTCTTCACATCAATGTCCTAGAGATGGAGGCAGTGCACAGAGCGGTTCTTCATTGGGGCGAACGCCTCAAAGGCTCTCTGGTAACTATCCTGTCGGACAACTCCACCACAGTGTCCTACATAAACAGACAAGGGGGGACAAGATCTCCGACCCTGTGCCTTCGGGCGATCAGCCTGATCCTAGCTGCAGAAAACCTAGATATTCAACTTCGGGCCTCTCATCTAGCGGGGAAGGACAACGTGGTCGCAGACGCCCTCTCCAGGGGTTGGTCCGTGGATCAGAAGGAGTGGTCCCTCTCCAGCGTGTGGGCCAGCCACATCTTCACCCTGTACGACCGCCCTCACGTCGACCTCTTCGCAACCGGGGACAATGCAAAGCTCGAGGTCTTCTGCACGAGGTTCTTCCATCCACGAACCTGGGCGATGGACGCTCTCTCTCGACTGGTAAGGCATGTTCGCCTACGCCTTCCCCCCGTTCAACTTGGTCCATCAAGTGCTAGCGAAAGTCAAGGACTCCAGTCAGACTCGCCTGCTCCTGGTCGCCCCAGCATGGCCAAACCAGCCCTGGTTCCCCCTGCTCCTTCAGCTGTTGGTCGACAACCCCTTCAAGTTTCCGATAAAGACCACCCTGCTCTCGCAACTCAAGGGAAGAGTTCTTCACCCAGACGTGGGTTCCCTCCACCTAGCTGCTTGGCCGATATCAAGCGATCCCTTCAAGCGGAAGGCCTTTCGCAAGAGGCTACTGACATCGCATCCAGAGCGAGAAGATCCTCCACATTGGCTATTTACAATACCCGTCTCAGAAGGTACAGGTCCTGGGCAGCCGCCCGAGGTACCGATCCCTTGGAAGCTCCAGTAGCGGAGGTAGCCGAGTTCCTTACAGCCCTCTTCAGGGAAGGGAAACAGGTCAGGACGGTACGCAATTACAGAGCAGCGATAGGTGCCATTCACAAGGGTTTCTCTGACGGGTCCTCTGTGTCGGACAACGCCACTATCCTCCAGCTGATCAAAGGCATGTTTCACATCAGACCTCCGGTCCATAAGCTACCGCCTTCTTGGTCCATCAACCAAGTCCTGGACCTCTTATGTCGTTCTCCTTACGAGCCTCTGGAGTCGGCCTCCTTACGCCACCTCACTGAAAAGACGCTCTTCCTCGTTGCAGCGGCCTCCGCTAGGAGAAGGAGTGGCCTACATGCACTATCGACGGATGACGGCTTCATCAGGTTTCGCAACGGAGGGGTTCAACTGCTGCCGCACCCGGGTTTTCTATCAAAGAACCAGTCTCTGTCGTTTGCCCCGGAGCCGGTCTTTATTCCAGCGATTGAGTCCATCTCGTCGATTCCAGAAGATCGGTTGGCCTGTCCCGTCAGGGCCTTAAGAAAGTATGTTCGCCGAACGAAGCCACTTAGGAAGTCGCCTCAACTATTTATCCTGCCGCAAGATCCATACTCTCCGGCTTCCAAGGACACCATCTCTCGTTGGATCCGAGACCTTATCTCTCCGTTTACCTCCCGAGGCGAGAAGGCTAGGGCACATGATCTACGGTCCCACGCCACATCTAAAGCCTGGTTCGCGGGGGTCCCACTGGAGGACATCGTCAAAGCAGCGGCCTGGAAGACTCCGTCCACCTTTGTGTCCTGCTACCTAACCAACACTGTCTCCGCAGAAGCTAACTTCGCCTCAGCTGTGCTAGCTTCTACGTCACGTACATCATCGCAGTCTCCAGCTCCATCCGGCCCTCCGACCTCACGGTGCTAGTCTGGTAGTCCATTTGTGGAACAGGTGAGGTAAGTAGGAGTGAAGTAGATTCAACAAAACTTACCTGTGGTTTGTGAATCTACGAACCCTACTTACCTCACCTATCGCCCGCCTCCCGTCACCCCACTCGGAGCTGGGAGGTATGAGAGGGGGAACTTGTCTAGTTGTGTCACCGTCATACTAAGACACTAACACTAACCTCCGGACGACTCACTGGATCCTCGTCTTGCTGGACGCCCATGCCTTCGTCGTATAGTTAAGGTAAGCCGGTTCTCCGGTCACCGTTTCCTTTCCTTTTTTTTTTAAAAAGATAAGTAATTTAAGGGAAAGGGCAGTGTGAGTCGTGTCTCTCGCTTGTTGGTTCCTCATTACTAACCCTTGTGCCACTTGCTCTCCGTCAGCTCCTCCTCTCGTGCTTCTCCTCTCCTTGGCGCATGAAACAAGGGTGTGTTCGGGGATGGTTCCTATTGGGCTATAGCGCCACCTACAGAAGACATTGCCAGATAGTATTCCGCGGTAAATGGAACAGTCCATTTGTGGAACAGGTGAGGTAAGTAGGGTTCGTAGATTCACAAACCACAGGTAAGTTTTGTTGAATTAGCCACAACTGGTAAAAAGGCCGTGGCCAGCACGACTTCTAGCAATGGGCTAAAAACTGCTGCTGAAAAACCTCATCTAAATAACTAGAGATGTAGAGAAGTGCCTTAGAGGTTTCCTTTCCGTATTTGTTTCAAAGAATTAGATGAAACAGAATGTCACATACGTCCTGAGTCTGCAGACATGTAGCATTGACCTACACTTGAATTTTAGACTGCTATGAACAGTTTATGGTTGCTTGTGTTATTAGAAAAGCTCTTAAGTTTTATACAGTTGTCAGTACCAGTAAATCTGAATGGAATATTTTTTTTCTCTTTTTTTCAGAGAATCATAGTTTATCTGCCAGATCTTATCCATGTCAGATGGCAGTTCAACAGTATTGGTAAGTTTATTTGACACAGAGTGAAGCAAATTGTATTTTAGTGCATAGAACTGATTGTTTCTACGCCTCGAAATTATTAGCACGGAGTAGATGCTTGCCACCTTTTGTTACAAAATAATTTTTGAAAAAATTGATGTAAAAAAAATCAAACAAATTAATTTGTGTGAAACAGCAGAGAGTATCCTGCTAGGTACTGTAATGTTGGGCAGTATTGGTCATATCATAATTTCCAACTGTAAGAGAAACTTAGTATCACTTTACTGTGATTTATTTGCCAGCTTAAAAAGCAAGTCCCTGGTGTTATAAATTAGAGATGGATGTCTTTATTGACTTAGTAAATTTTTGTTTCCCACAGTGTTAGCTGTAACAACAGTGTACTTTGTTTATCACTGATATGCAAACTAGATTTAATGCAGTAATATCACACTACATTTTTTTAGACAAAGAATGAAACATGCTGTACCCACAAAGTAAACTAATTTCAAATTTTATGCATCTATAGTAAACTGAAAGGGCTAATTCCATTGGCTTTTGATCTTTGTCTGTTAGAATAGACAAAAATATTCTACACCATGTCCCCCAAACCCTTTTTCAATACCCTTTTCCTAAATCAAGATGTCTCATTTTAAAGACTGGTTATTGATTCCTTGCCATAGGCAGGCAAGGAATCTATGCGATGGTGATGCCGTGTGTGTGTGTGTATGTGTGTGTGTGTTTGTGACACTTGCTTGTAAACACGATATCTTAAGATAGGAATGTCTGACACTTTTCATATTTGGTATATAGATTCGTCATGTTGAGAAGAAGAACCCTATCGTTTTTGGTAGAGGTCAAAGGTCATTTGAGGTCACCAGCGGTAAAATTGCGAAAACGCCGAAAATGGCTTGTAAACACGATATCTTCAGATAGGATTGCCCGACAACTTTCATACTTGGTATATAGATTTGTCATGTTGAGAGGAAGAACCCTATTGTTTTTGGTAGAGGTCAAAGGTCATTTGAGGTCATCAGCGGTAAAATTGCGAAAACACTGAAAATGGCTTGTAAACATGATATCTTCAAAAAGGAGTTCATATTTGGGATATAGATTTGTTATGTCGAGTGAAAGAAGCCCATTGCTTTTGGTAGAATTCAAAGTTCATTTGAGGTCACCAGTGGTAAAATAGGGAAAATCCTGAAAATGGCTTTTAAACATGATTTCTTCAGATAGGAGCAACCGACACTTCTCATGCTTGGTATATAGGTTTGTCATGTAAAGAGGAAGAAGTCTATTGTTTTTGGCTGAGGTCAAAGGTCATTTGAGGTCATCAGCAGTAAAAATGTGAAAACACTGAAAATGGCTTGTAAACATGATATCTTCAGATAGGATTGCCTGACAATTTTCATACTTGGTGTATAGATTTTTCATGTTGAGAGAAAGAAGCCATTGCTTTTGGTAGAGGTCAAAGGTCATTTGAGGTCATCAGCGGTAAAAATGTGAAAACACTGAAAATGGCTTTTAAACATGATATCTTCAGATAGGATTGCCCAACAATTTTCATACTTGGTGTATAGATTTTTCATGTTAAGAGAAAGAAGCCTATTGCTTTTGGTAGAGGTCAAAGGTCATTTGAGGTCATCAGCGGTAAAAATGTGAAAACACTGAAAATGGCTTGTAAACATGATATCTTCAGATAGGATTTCCCGACAATTTTCATACTTGGTGTATAGATTTTTCATGTTGAGAGAAAGAAGCCTATTGTTTTTGGCTGAGGTCAAAGGTCATTTGAGGTCATCAGCGGTAAAAATGTGAAAACACTGAAAATGGCTTGTAAACATGATATCTTCAGATAGGATTGCCTGACAATTTTCATACTTGGTGTATAGATTTTTCATGTTAAGAGAAAGAAGCCTATTGCTTTTGGTAGAGGTCAAAGGTCATTTGAGGTCACCAGGGGTAAAATTGCGAAAATTCTGTGCCTAAAATGTAAAGAAAAATCTATCGAGCACTGTCAATTTGAAAGCAGGTAAGGTATTTGATGGCAAGGAATCACTAAGCCTTTTGGCTTTCTGGTTTTTGTTAAAAATACTTTCACTTTTCAAATAAAGCAACAGTAATTTATGTAATGTGGGCACATTGTGTTAAATTCTTTTTTTCTTTATGAATGACCTTTTTGTCCTTGAAATTTGTCACTGTTGTTTACCATACACCATATATGAGGTATAGCAAACAAAGGCTCTTAATTTTCTCTGCAGAGATATCAAAATTATAGATAAAGTGGATGCAATGTCAGTTTTAATGTACCGCAATGGCATCGCAGATTTCCTATAATGCACTGAATCTCAAGAAAAAATTGCATTACTTTGAGAATTAATATCTTCCAAATGATATGCTAGATGCAATTTTCCACCTCCTGAAAGAGAAAATTCTGACATTACTGTAGCTTGAGATAATGTGGTGTTACCTCGAGCACCGCACTGGGTACATGAGACCACAGTAACTCATGATGAATATCCACCAATTTTGATCCAGCTATTAGGAAAGATCAAATGTACTGTGCTGGATTGAAGTTTGTAATGTGAATGTTATTGGTAGATACTGAAAATGACCCTGGGTCTCTGATGTTTGTGAAGTATGGTTTAAAGGGCCATTCCTCTCATCCCAAACTGCAGTTCTTGTAGGGGGGTACCAAAACTCTTTGATTGACAGCTAATTCACAAAATGCAGAATACCAAAGCTTGTATTACACTGCATGAACTGTACTGAGAGTGTTTTGATTATTCACATTGAGCTTTTCTATACTCACCCTGAAGAAATACTCTGAGATTGTGTCTGGATGAGGATGAATTTCAGACAATTGTGGGAGGAGAATTGGTTCTGTTTGGGATGAGAGAATCAGGTCTTTAAGCATTGCATACCACAATGACAGGTAGCCTTGTAAACAATGGTGACCTTTCCATGCTTGCCTATTGCATTCATACAGCACATTGATATATTTACCATGCTTACTCATGTGGATGTTGCTCTGCATCAAGTTAATAGTTTACAGCCATGGGGCAATTAAACCATGACCCACTGTGCTTACTCAACTGTAGAGATGGGAGAGTTAGGGATTCCACCTGAAACTCAAAAGAAAGGGGAGGGGGAATGTATTACTGCCAAATTGATGGTATCCTTGGCTTAAGTTTGAGGTAGGTTCATGGGGTCAAAAGTTTGTTTCATGGCACCCATCAGGTGCATTCTTTAGTGTTTTAAAGGGTATTTATTAATGAAAGTTCAGACATTGCTGCAAAGGTGTCCTCTTCTTAAATGAAGAAACCAAGAAACTGACATATTTTTTTATTTTTATCTAAGTGATAAGGGGAAGGGGATTTTACCCTCCTTCTTCTGGAAAGAGGAAACAAAGCCTTCTCCCCCTTAGCTCTCTCTTGATTGAAATGAAGGGAGTTCTCAGTTTTGTAAAAGCCAAATTTCGTTTTGTAATGTATTTTGCACATGAATCCTGTTGAGGTAGTACAGGACCATGAAATCAAATTGTATTTTCCAATTTTACAAAACAGGAAACTTCTGTCTCTACCCAAATGGAAATATAACCTAAAGTGTGCATAGAGTGCTTGCTTTGCATTGGGGGAACTAGTCTACAGATTTGCATAACTAAACTGATTGACCTGCTTTTTTCATGGAAGTGCAGTCAATCACTCACGCTGTTGTTAGAAATAAAAACATACTGTTTGGAGATTTTCATAGAAGTGCATGGGAGATGTGACAGTCCCTGCAAAAGTTATTAAATCCAGTTCCTCCTTTTGTTTTTGAGAAAACCTTCAATTGACTATGAGTTTGTTGATCACTTTCCTGTTTTTCATGTTTCTGTATTCTATTGGGAATTCTTAAGTCTTGAGGTTTTCTTACTCAACTTCCTTCTATTGGAAAACTTTGCCTGTGATGATTATCTGTCCAATGTTTGCTTTACAATCATTCAGGGTATGATGTCATACACATGTCCAAAATTTAAATGACTCACTAACAACAGTTTTAACAGAAATTTTACACTACCATTGCCACAATGTTCAAAGCTTTTTTTTTGTTTGCTTTGAATACTGTATACAGGTATCAACAGCTTTATCTAAACATTTTTACAAATTTGATGTGCATTTCCATTCCACACAGTATGCAAATTATGGTTGTTAGTTTTTAAAAAAAATTATTGTGCGTAACCTGTTGGCCAAGCAGTAAACAAAAACTTTATTGATTCTTTAAATTGTTCATTTAGTGTACTCTAAAATTATTAAAAGAAATTACTTTCTTGGTGTATCCAATAGCTGGCACCAAATAGACTGCCACTCTTTGTGTACATGTAAGCTACAGTATAATGTGTGTGTACTCGTACAGGATGTTTAGATCAAGACAACCAGAATTCCTACCAAGCCAATAAGTAATTCAAGTATTGTTCAAACCATGTGAAAATTCGCATCAAATTCCTGAAACTATGCACATGGTTGTAAAACATTCTCAAATATACACCTTACAGACTTGGATATAAATACTGCATAAACATGACACTCAGATTATTAAACAATACTCTTTGTGATCTCAGCTGAACTGTTGACAAGAGCCAGGAAATTGTGATTGTGATATTTTAGTTTTCTTTTTTCTTTTTTTGAAGGAAACAGTGAAACTTTTCGACCACCACGCTCTCACACTCTCTTTGAGATTTTTCAGCACCTTCATGAATGACATAATTAGGTGCACATTATAATTTCTCTATTTAATTTTTTGGAATTCTTATCATTATCATTGTTGTAGTTCTCCTAAACAATACCTGTGTCATTAGCACATGTATACAGTATGTATGTACAGTTATACCTTCCAGCTGTACCCACTAGGGCATTGCTTCTGAACTTCACCAGGTACTCAGGTTTTGTCCGCATCTCCGGTCATTTTAGCATGTATACTTAATCAAAATTTCTGTCAGGTTCACTCAGATGATTTCCTATGCAACTTCAGGTTGCACTACAACATACAATGTAAAAGTGATGGTAAAGATATAACAGGAAACAATCGTTGTTACCATTTGATGATGAAGGGAAGTCATTCAAATTCAAAGCAGCCACCAGAAAGTGTAGCAAACATTAACTGTTGTTTGTGTGTTGTGTGGTATGTCAGGTGGCACTGGTCAACTCTATTTTGTATGTTTACAAGATTTGAGCATATGTAAATTGTTTTAGGTGTACTGTGTGGGGCTTGCAGTGCTGATTCTAACAGGAAGATATGCTGAATTAAGACTATGCTGTTGTTTGACATTTACATATGGTAGACTCATTTCATGTTGTGACATTGATGCTTTGTTTCTGTAAGCAGCCATGTTAGAGTAGCAAGCACATGCACAATAGTTTGCACTATGTTGGCATACATAGTTTGCACTATGTTGGCACAGTTGCGACAGTATGTACGGTACTGTACTCAGTGTTGAAGTGGGAGTACTGGACCAGCCCTGGAAAAGAGCCTTGGCATTCAGTAATGCCGAGGTAAATGCAAAGGCAAATTGACTTCGACGTCAGCAAAAATTTTGCTAAGGCGATAGATTGTGGGACATTGTACATCGACCTAATGGTAGAAAAGTTGCAAAAAATATGGCTAGAAATAAGGTTTAAGCTTCATGTAATGACTCTAAGAGAAGTCGTTTAACAATAAAAGTTTCCACTGCGATGGAAATTTGAGCAAATGCATTCAGTATTATTTCTTTCCCAAATAAAATTTGTTGCAATTTTCAAGTTTTAGTGGAAAGTCTTGACTTGAAAAGTTCACTGTGATCAGTATTTAGGCCTAGGACATGTACGTAACTTACAGTACCACTAGCTGCGATCACACTAGCTGTATACACATGTGAATGTGACATGATAGAGAGAGTAAACTTAAGATTTAAGAATCAGATATTTTATCAGTTTGATGCATAATTAAGTGAGAAAAATTTTGAAGCAGCAGTTTTTATCAATGGTTTTATCAATGAAATTCTAGAGTTTCTGAGACATATTAAGTTTACGTACAGTAGTACAAAATTTGTAAACAACTTTCATTAACTTGCTATACACATAGCTGCATGACTTTTACGGCTGTTTGCATTGGACAGTTACCTTATAATTATGCTGAGCTAAAGTGTATTTTTGGGGAAGTCGATCCTTTTTACTTCAGCAATTTTCCTCCTATAGTCAATATCTTACTTGAGAGGGCTGCTGGACCATGAGTTTGAGTATAGGTATGGGTACCAGTTCATGAGTATGGGTTTAGATATGGGCATGAGTACCAGGTTGTGAGTAGCAGTAGGGATACTTCAACTGCACTTAAAGCACTTGCTACATTTGCTGTACAATAGCACCACTGCTTAATTAACTTCAATTGAGTATTTACCTGTGTACAGTGCATGTGCCTCCTTTATTTAGAGGTGTTATTATTATAGGCATACAATACTCTTACAGCAGACCTCTTCAGGGTACTGGATGCTGCTCATTAGTTTTGAAATGGCTGAGAGAAAATACAGATTTATAGGAATGTATCTTAAATGAAGATATTCTGATGGCATTCCATGTTATCAATATCAATGTAATTTCATAATTACAGATGTGAATTTGTAAGTCAAAGACGTCATGAGATTTAGGTTACACATGTGCTGTAACCATCAGTTTAATTTTCAACTCCCTAAGTAAAGCTAGGAGCCAATCTAGTAAACAGCTGCAGTATATCTTTGTTTCTGTGGACTTCAAGGAGGGTCAATACTTGTGTTAACATAGTTTTCTTAATACATAAAAAGTCTGTTATATTACCATTGTGTGCAAGTACAGTAGTTACCCTGTATTCTGTGTATTGTCTAGCAATAATATACCTGTATGAGGTTTATGCATACTATGAAAGTATGACCTTTCCCATCACAATGATCTAATGCTATATCAAGTTCTAAGACAAAGAACCACACACCACAATTCCCCCTTCAATTTTAATTCAAGGTGAGCTTCTCTCCACTTAAATTTTCTCATATTTACTTCTTATTTAATCAGAGTGGTTGTTACATCTGACACTTGCTATTGATAGGTTTTTCCTGCAATATTTTCTAATGGTGAGAATTTACAAGATGTATTCTTAAATAGGTCACCTGACGAGATTTATAAGGTCAGGCAGGATATAGTATGGTACCTATTTGATCAAGTTGGCATACCATTACTAGCTAGACACAAAAAATGGGGATAAAGTTAAATAGTAAGTAAGTGACATTTGTTCAAGAGAGTTGTGCAAACATTTTAGCAAGTGCCTTCCATAAATGTCTGTGATAGTTACAGATAGTTCAACAGTGTCATATAGTTCAAATGACCTGTAAATTTATTGGTAAAGGAAGGTCCTCATAAGAAAGCTGTGTTGTAATATCTTGATGTTAATACTTTTATTTTGCCAGCTTGACATTGTGTCTGTACTTTTTTGTATCTTCAGAAACTACTGAGGAGGTTGCAAACAAAGGATTTTCTGTTCCAGTTTAATATCAGTTAGGTCAAACTTTGTATAAAGTAGACTTTACTTTAGACCAGGGCTAAGGTTGAAAACTTTTTGGTGATCTGTGTGATCACAACGTCAATTTGGAAATTGCTTAATGGATATTGCAAAAAAAACCCTTGCCGACATAAGTGTCAGTTTTAAATTGCATGTAACTTTCAGGGACTTTTTTCCATTTTCTGCTAGTTAACAAGCTACAGTACGTCCAAATTCACATGAAGTTAGTTTTGTGTAGATGTAACCACACCTACCTACAGACTGAAGTGGGTCCTTCCCCACTGTACATCTTTACCGACTGACTGGTTACAGTTGTTAAATGAAGGCCCTGTTAAATTTGCACTGTACTGTGCTTTCAGGGAAAAGAACTTATATTGTGAGTTATTGCCCAT
The DNA here is from genome assembly GCA_037179385.1 of Holothuria scabra. NCBI lineage: Eukaryota > Metazoa > Echinodermata > Holothuroidea > Aspidochirotida > Holothuriidae > Holothuria > Holothuria scabra. The sequence goes on from CM074180.1 coordinate 21,221,613, forward strand.
TATGAAAGTACTTTGTTTGGATGTTCAGTGCAGTGCCATCATAATTTCTTATTTTTTGAGGGGAAAATGAAGTGGGTGTACCAAGTATTCTAAATTTTAAGTTAACTATTGTAATTTATGTCAAATTTTTAAGTAGTATGGCAAGGAAAGGGTGATACTTTTTTTTTTTTGTATACCTTAGGATTTGAAAAGGATGGTATTTTAACTGTGTGAGAGGTGTGGCCCAATGATCTATTTACAGTATATTGTGTGTAGATAGCCCAATGGCCAGAGGTAGGCATCTAAGAAAGATGGCAAAAGGATGAGTCTGTCAAACCTGAAAAATTGTAAAACTTTTGTTCTTGGAGGGTGTAGTAGATAGAGAACAGATCATGTCAAAGGAGACAAGTGTACACGGCTGAGATACATTAGTTTCTAGAAATTGCACTAGAACTATTGTTTACTTATGAAATGTTTGGTAATTACTTTTAGACTAACTTTTTTCGATTTTGTTGTGAATATTTATGATTTTTGTGGCATGTGATATTGGGTATTGAATTGTGCATGCAAGCACTTTCAAAGTATTGAGAGGAATTCTTGCAATTTAGTTAATCATGTTAGTTGGTATTGTGATTGTAGCCTTTTGAGGGTGGAATATTGAGTTCTTTAACAAGCAACAACTTTGTGTGCTTGTACAATAATTTTATCATGTGATCTATTTCATTTTCAATTTTTATTGAACTACAGTAAAATTGGAAGTAAATCCCTGTATATTGTTTAGTTACACAAGCAAGAATAAAAGTTAAAAGTTCATCTAATGTACTGCCAATGTCAGTGAGTCCCTGAAGCAAATTCAATGAGTCTAGAGTCACTATTTGGCAAGTACTATGATCTGTTCATCTGAAGGTGTAAGTTAAGGATAGGCTAGTAATTGCCTTTTGTTTGTGTCTGGTGAATTTCACCTGAGTTGAGTCATCAGTGCAGAACAAGTGCAGTTTGTTTGGACTCGTCAGAATATTTTATCAGATTTTGGTAAAAATTGTCTTAGATCTTAGTCACTTTTGTGAGAATCAAAAGGAATCGTGTATAATTTATGCATAATCTTGTATATAACTGGTCCACTACTGGAAAAAAGGACATGTGTGGCTCGACTTGAACCAAAAGGTTGGAAACTGGGATGTAAAACTCCATTTAACTGTCTAACTAACTTTATAAAACTGGTCCAAGTAAGGTTAGTGGAATTTTTGCAATTTTTCTTCAAAGAATTGTGCCTTGTCTATTATAATCCATCCCTTATGGAAAATTTAGGATGCTAACAGTGCAGTGGCTTACTTAAACTATGTCACCTTGCATTCTTTGTCTCATTTTGCAGGACCTCAATAACTTATTTTGTATCTTCCTATTTTATGTGTAATTTATGAAGTGTTCATTCAGCTAGGACCATAATGAGATTTACGTGTTGTACTATGTCTTGAGACTCTCGTGAGGAAGTGCAAGCTCTGAGGTTTGTTTGCTGATGAGACATAGCTTGATATTAGTGTGCACCCTGACTCAAAGGATATTCTGCTTGTCCTCAAAGCTTTTAACAGTTTTCTTTGATGGGTTTATTGAGGATAGCCATAGATCTAGACACAGGTGTGATATTTTGCTAGGTTAAAAGCAGGTTGTCACCAAGACTCTCTCTCCTGTTTTCCTAATTTGAATCCTTCATCAGAAGGAGGCAGTGTTAGAGCTATAGCCTGTTTTTTTTTCAAAATAGCAACTGGAAGACTAGACTTCTAGCTCCTTCCAAACTACTGTTACAGTAAGATGTTACTATTATTTGGGAGGTAAAACAAAGAGATGACTGTCATAAGTCTGGAATGTGCAAATATATTGAACAGCTATTTACAAAGGTGAATGTTGGTAAACTACTTTGTATGCCATAATGATTTGGTGCTTCTCACAAAGATTCTTTCAGGTCTTTAATTCCTTACGTGTTCCTTCAGGTCCTCTAATTGAAGTAGTTCTTCATTTTGTATACCTTTGGTCTCTTTTAGTAACATGGAGACCACCCTCTTTTAATTCCTCTCCTTTTTTTAGTACAATGACTTTGGAAAAAACAATTCCAATTGTTAAAAATAATACATAGCCAAGCTGAGGCAAACGTAAATGCACTCCTTAACCAAGGGCAAAGCAACCCCTATTATCAATCATGATGGCATTTTGCATGCCAATACATTTAATTTTTACATTTGTGAAAGTGTGATAATTCATATTTTGTAAACCAGACCCAAACAGTATTTGAAGCTGTCTTGGTTTTTGCTTTTTGTCATCAAATACCTTTTCGAGCCCATATTTTCATACCACTTCCCAGGGAATTATGTTATATATCCATCCTATAAATTATGCTCTAAAATTTTAGGTTTACTGATGTTACAGAATATGTTTGTGACATTTTAGAATTTTCAAGAGCATTGTACAGAATTGCATTCATGTCACAGAAGTCCCATAGGTATATATCATAGGACTGACTGAATCAGACTATCAGTGAGGAGGTCGAGAGTTCAAGTCCTGGCTGGGTCATGACTTTAAAAACAGAACCTATTGCCATTGTGCTTGGAAGTTGGTACTCAGCATAAGCAATTTGGGCCAGGGAAAACAAGCTAGTGAGACATATCTGGAGAAAAGGCTGTGGCCAACTCAGCTTAAACCAATTGTTTGGGCTGTAAAACTCCATCTAACCTAACCTCTGTCATGGGGAAAAATCTTGCATCCTATGTAGGCTGTACATTCGCATATTGATGTGTCATCATTTCAAAGATTGCGATAGGGATAAACTTGCATAGATCTGCATGTAGCTTGTTGTTTGGAAGTGACCCTCTATACAGTAGCTTTGACTTAAAAGGAAAACCAACAGTCTTGGTATTATAAAACTTAATGTGTAATAAAAATAGTGTCATGACTTGTATGAGAATAATAGCTTGGAAAACTTAACTATTTAAAGGTCTGATTAAAAAGTCTTTACGAAGGTAATTTTTATTGGCACAAAATATCATATCATGGGGAAATAGTTGTATTAGCAAAAAAAAAAACAAAAACAAAAAAAATCATTCAGTTGCATGTTTGCCATGAACATCCTTTTGCAGAAACCTTAGTGACCAGACACTTTTCTTCCAGCCAAAGACTGATAATGACAGGTCATGCCATTTTGGTTTTTTTTTTTTTTTTTTGAGCTCTGTGGTTTTTTTTTTTTTCTGTGGCTTGGAAAGAATAGTTTTGAAAATCTAGCACAAACAAAGTATTTTGTGCCAGAACTATTCCAAGCCTACATTAACTCGGGTTAAGCCAACCTGTCTCAGGGAAGTCACTTGAGATAGGGACCGAGAGGCCCAACATTTTATATAGGCCTTTTAATATGCACAGTTTTATGATAATTGTACAAGCTTCACTCCTAAACCTGTTTCTTTATTGACTCTCTTTGCTGTCCTGTAATTTGAGTACCTATAGTAAGTAGTTTGTACAATGCTGATCTGGCAAAACAAGTGCAGGTTTGTTCTTTTTATATTTTTAATTTTTTGTATACCACTGTTCATAGACTTACTTAACAGTTGTCATGTGTTTGTTTCATGATGGTGCTGTGTTACGTCTTGCCTAGTATGAAGTCGATGTTTTTTCTCTGAAAATGACCCTACCAAATTGTAATATTTGTATTTTTTTTTTGTATATTTGTTCCTTACTGAATATTTTTGTTAATTGGATATGTACCATATATTTAACATAAAGGAACGTCAACTTTTCAGTCAGAAAGTATACATGCAGTAACTTTTATTGAGCATTGAGTTACGTAAACATGTATCTCTCCTGTTTCAATAAAGATTTAAAACATACCCAAGCTAATACAGGAGGAAGAATTTGGTAATAGCAGTTTTGGGGAGAAATTCCTTGTAGGCAGATATTAACCAAACCCTGTGGGAAACATTGCTCAATTGAGTTTTGATTTCTTTGCGTTAGATGCATGGAATCAAACAATCAAATTTCCTTCATAACTTGAGCTAGGAAATTTTGATACCACATTACCCATGTCATTGATGTCTCGCTTGGTGAGGATACTGTAGTATTATACTGCTATTATACCTCAATCCACAGTTTGTCAATCTGACCAGTGTGACTTGTTATTTAAATGGTAATTATGGTAAGGTAATTGTAGTAATGGAAAGGACATTGGTATTAAATTTATCAAGTCAAACTTAATGTCGGTATGTATTCCGGTTAGTGTACCTCTTACATAAATGTTTTGTCCTTTGATTTGGAACTGTTACATGGTGTTAAAAGGAAGCAAGCTTGTAAAACACTTCCCGTCGACCTTGTGCAATGGGGCTATGATAATGAAAGGAAGTGGTGCAGTTCATCTTGTATACTGTACCTCTTCAATAAATAAGCCTTACTAATTTTAAAGATCAGTGGTTGAATTTGCAGTTGCATGTCTTGAAGGAAGTAAATTTTGTAATCTGTACATCTTTGGGCAATCTAGCGAAGTTAAATTGCTGAGATTGCCTACAAAGAACTGTCTTTATCTTTTTAGGGGAGGGGGAAGGGATCATTTTAAAATGCAGTTATCCATTCCTTATTATTATGCCTGGGTATACCATTTCAAGATGTTTTTTTAAAGCATCAGTCTATTTCAGTTATTAGTTTGCCAGATGGTAAGTATAGGTATTTTAATGGTATACATAGGGTCGATAGGTTAATTAGTTATTTAGATAGAGTTTTACAGCCCAGTTCCCAGTCTATTGGTTCAAGTCAAGTCAGCCACTGCCTTTTTTCCGTTTGTGGCTCACTGGTTTGTTTTCCCTACTCCACTCCTTATGCGGAGCATCATGCACAACGACAGTAGGTTCCTTTTTTTTTTTTGAGTCTTTGGTATGACTCGACCTGGGAGGCCAACTCTGGCCTTCCACATGAGAGGCGGATGCTCTTACCATTAGACCAAACGCGTGGTCCCCATAGGGTCTATAGGAGGTACTGTAGGTATCATCCCACATGATAAATTCCAGTAGCAGGGTGGTTTGTGGATTGTTTAACAATATTTTCTCTCTGGAAGAGGTGAAGTTCATGGAAGCATTTATTCTGAGGCAGCTTACTTTGTACGTGCAGTATTTTGGTTTTAATCTACAGATCAAGAAATTTTGCACCACAAATGAAGTACATCCCTTTTAATTTTATTCTTGAATAGGATTTATGATATGACAACCATCTTATGATGGTGGCTTAACTCTGCTGTATTATATGTCCAATTAAACATATAATGTACTACTGTATAGTATTAAGGTATTTGGCCTTCAGGGAAATTTGAAATTTGGTTCCTTACATTGCATGGCATTCTGTAGGCTAAGAATATTACACATTTTCCCAACAGATTTATGGTTATATTACATTGAGATATTACATCTGCCTAAAAATAACTTAACCTTCCTTGCATTATTTTTGATTGTTAGGTGCAACTTGCCCACATAGAGAGGGATCCTGTACACTGGATCAATTTTAGCAGAGTAAATATTTGAAAGGCAGAGGAGTATCACATTCTTTATATCAAGCTTTCTCAACTGGTGGTGCACAGCACCATTTCAGTTGTTGTGCCTGGGCCAGCAGTCTGCACAAAATAAAATTTCCAATTGGGATGACAAAATTAATGGCAGAGCTTCGGTCCTCCTGTCCTTCAGACATATAAACTCGCAACCTGTCAGTTAGGCTAGGTGCTTTTATTTCCTTTGATGCAAACCTCTCACAGTTGCAAGCTTTATTACAGCTACAGTATATAATGTCACTAGATGAAATGCTACTGTATTAAGTTTATTGGGATCGTTGGGGGAGATGACAGGGCATGTCAACCCAGAAATGAAAAGTTTTCATCACTGAAAGAAAAAACAGAATTACCTTATAAACCCTTTCCAGATAAGCAAGATGAAAATTTTCCAGGTTTCAGTCAAAGTTAAAAAAATACATTATTTTGCTTCAAGGTTCCTTGAAAAAGCCAACAAGTTTCCAAGTGAAGGGGGTGGCCATTTAACTCACACCCCTTCCTCAAGCTGGGAAAATTCCTTCTTTCATATTCCCCTGCCTCCCCCAAAATTGGTTACTCTGTTACAGGGGTGCACAGAGGTGGTACTTCCTTAAAATTTTATTCAGTGAAAAGGATATTCCAGTGACAAATTTCAAAAGCTTAAAAAAAATCAAGGCACTTTTTTCTCTTTGTTAAAATTTCATCTCAGTAGCATGTTGTTCAGAAGTTATGACTTTTTAAAGAAATATTCAAAGAACTGTAACATATTGCATTGTGGGAAATTTATGGTGCATAACGGCAGATTAATTAAGCATCTTTTCTATTTTTGTCATATTGTTCACACCAACAAATGAAATACGCAGACTTTTTAAAGCTGCAACCTTTGTGCTCACAATTAAATTGTTCAGCTCAGCCTCAAATGAACTTTATTTAATGTTTCACTGGTGTAAAGTTTTCAAGTCAAATTAATTACTTGAATATTAAAGAACACTAAAAGATTTTGGAAGTAATCTGCAGGTATTACATAATGTTTTCATTTGCAGCATTGAAGTGACTGGGAGTCTTGTTTTTGACAAAGATAACCCACCCTTAAACAGGAATATCTCGAGTAGTGAACAAGCTATAGATGTGGGGTTTGAAGGGCATTTGGTACGAAATAATTTCTTTTATTGACACTGGAATATTCCTTTACGTGGTACTTCACTTCATGAAGTCATGAAAGCCCACTTTACATCTTCCACATTTTTCAAAGAAGACTTTGGGAGGCACAAAGGGTTTTGGAAAAACAGTTTGTTTCTTTAGTTGCTAAAATATTGACAGAAAGGAACAAATAGACTTACTACATGTCATTTGTGCAAATGTCCCACTCATGCTGATGCGAACATACCGTTGTTTGTCCTATATGTCCCAAGTGGAAAACAACAGGATATAGCTATTTGGTTTACCTTATTTGTTAAAGTTGTGTTATTGCATAAAGGCAGACACAAATCACCCCAAGGTAAATTTTTACTGGGGGGAAAGCAAAATTCTCAATTGCTGCTTAAATTGTATTGTCATCAAATTCAAGTAATGCAAAGTAACTCCATTACACAGCATGAACATAGTATGCTTTGACTGCTAGTTTGGGGCCTGTATGCTATAAACTAGGATAGAGCCTAAAGCACTAAGCTTTGTGTCTACACAAGAATAAGCTACAAACAAGTTTGGAAAGGACTGAACATTGCATTGGTGAGAAAAATTGAGATTGTCTGGATTGAGAACATTTACCCTTTAAAGGGGAAGTTAAAGCAAAATTTTAATTTTCACATGTGAAAGAGGAAAAAAATCTACACAGTGTGGTGAAAGTTCCATTCAAATCGGACATGTATTTCTTGAGATATCAGTAAATGAAGCCAGTAGATTTGCGTTCAAAAGAGAGTTTGATGGCAGCAGAGCTTATATCACTTCCTCACATTGACAAGGAATGCTTTGTTTCCCTTTGTTTTATCAGACTTTTGTGTTGACCTTGAAGTTAATAGGAGTATGACCTCCCTAGGGGGGATCCAAAGTTTGTAAAATTCTCATGCCACTTTTGCAATCACATCTTAATAATATGGGATTTTTTAGGAGAAAATCCAGTATAAAGTTTAAAGAAAAATAAAAGACTGCCCATTAATGTGGGGATGTGTTCATATCTTAAGAACCACACATCCGATTTCAATGCAAATTTCACCAAAATGCTCAGAATTAGTACCCCTCTAACATACCAAATTCTGCTGTGACCTTAAACCCTTCTTTTAAAGCTATCTTACCTCACCTGTGGCCAGACAGTAGAAATTTACCCTTCTGAGTTAACTTTTTGACCCTTCCATTGTAAATGAAAAATTTCTGTGTAGCAAACTTCCAAGATTAAATCACATTATGTATAGCCTTCATTGAGTTCTATTCATTACAGATAGAGTCATATATGCAACTGTGTGTGAGCTTAATTTGTGAACTGCCTGTACAATGGACTAACCATAGTAAAGGCTATATTGTTTCAATGAATATTGGTGAATCAGAAGTACAGCCATCAAATTGTATTTAGTACTCTAGGGATAATCCTTAGTATGTTTGGGTTAAGAAGTTCCCACCAACTGTCTTGTTTGGGAGGATGTCACTTCCCCTCAAAAAAACCGTTGATTGAATCCCTTACAAAATAATTAAAATTCTTGCTCTCCCTGTGTATGTGGATGCGCTTTTCAATTATGGTGAACATGAGTTGAGATAAAATTACAAATTTATTTTCATGTATGTTCATTTGTTTTTCAGGGAGGATACTGAAGAAATTACTACATGTTGGAAATTGTTTAAAGGTTTGTGACTTTCATGTTTTGTTATTTTATTTTTTATTTTTTTTGTGATTCATCACAAACCATGATAACAACCTGGCAGATTTGTATGGTAGTATGCAATAATAGAACGTACTGCATTGTCTGGTAATGTCACATGATGTATGACTTCCAATCAGTGTTCCAGCTTGTTTATATCTTTCGTCTTTCTCCTCCAAATACTTCTTGTTCAATTACACAGGTATTTTTTTCATTCATTTGATGAAGATCCAAGCCAGGAATGTCATTATTGAATTGCTCTCTTTGTGTATAAACTTGTCTACAAGATGTGAATTGTTGACACACCCAGTGACTAAGGAATCACTCATCACATCTTGTGTGAAAGCATTCTCCTAGAAGTTAAAGGGAAAATGTACTCAACCCATTGGAATAGATTAGTGGACTACCCTATTTTGTGAATGGATTTTGAGAATAGTGCAGTATTTTCTCACTGAATTGTGAAATTCATAAGGAATAAATGGATTTACTTTAAACATGCAATATATAAGTCTTGAAATATCATTTGGAGGTAAAATAAAAATGTGTCAAATTTAAATGTTGTTTCAAATTTATTTTCTGGTGGCCTTTTATGACACAGCCATGTCCTTGCAGGTGAGGGCATGATGACAGTTGATGTGGTAATAGATGTCATGACCAATAAGATTTTTGAAGATGTGTGAATATATTGGTGGCATGTGGTATGTTAGTATACATATATGTAATATGTATGTTTTCCCTAAAATAATTTTTATGAAAAGCAAAAAATAATCTGCATTGCCAATCATAACCACATTCCTGATCTACTGTACTGGTACGTAACATCCTAAAAGTTAGGGCGATATAAGTGAAAAGGTATAACTGTAGAGCATCAGGATGTGTAGGTTCTCAAACCAGCAAGTTTGGTGCGATTTAAAGGCATGTTGCCACTTGAGTAGTTTTGTGTCAAATCCTTTTCAGTTTAAATTTGGTTTTCTGTGGAGGGCCTAAAGCAACACAAATTTTACTGTGCTGCTAAATAGTTTTATGCTCCTTTTACCCGTTCAGAACAAGTCACATCCTCTTTCTTTAGGTTGCATTGATCATGCATAGTGAGAATTTCATTTCTTACAACTCAGTATTAGTTTGAAACTGAGCCTTAGAGCCTCATCTAACCAAGTAACTAACTTTCAGCCCAATATATCCTACAGGAGATCTTTCTTCCAAATGTCATACAGTGGTTTTATAACATTGACTTCACTCGAAAAATATTCCAGATAGTTGATAGATGTTTCAAATGCATCATGATAATGTATTTCTAAAAGTTTTCCTAAGATTTCCTATTACATTCACCCTAGAGGAAAACAAAAATCTGAGATAAAAACAGCCAAATCCTTTACAATCATTGCTTCCAAAATAGTTTTGTCAATTTGTTCTGTAAAATTAGCATTTAGCAAGGGGTAAGTATAGTCATTCATGAATACCCACACCAGTCAATAAGAGAGCCTTTTTTACAGTAAATTTTCTGCAACTTATGGTCTCTTAGACTGCCTCTCTGGAATATTGAAATTTTAGCTATGAATCTCTTTGGAGCAGTTTTGTAATAGTCAAAATAAGTAAAGAAAATGTAAACAGATGATCAGCATAGTGAAAAGACATGTTAGTTATTTTTTTTTACCCTCAAAAGAAGGATGTAACTTCAGGCTTAAACCAAGACTTACTTTGCTACAGGGGTCCACAGCTCAAAGCATCTGGTGTAAAGTTGAGCACTGGCAATGTGGGGAGCTGAAGCTGCTCGGCTTCAACTTTACTCTGAGGTTACAAACATATTTTTGTTCATCCATTGATTATATCTGGAAAACAGCACCCAAAAATGAAATTCTCATTGGAATGCTCAGAATGTACTCATCTTTTAGCAAAATATCATTTTTAAGAGACAGATGTTCATCACTCTAACCTACTTACTTCTAGCCCCTCCCACAATTGTCTTAAACTCATCCTTATCCAGAGACACAAGCTTAATTGTGAATATACGAGGCAAAAATGTGAATCAAAACACTCTTAGAACATGGGGTGAAATATGAGCTGCTCTGTACCTTTTGAATTTGATGTCAATCAAAGAGCTTTGCCAATTAAGAATTTTGTAGACTACATGTACCATTGTAGTTTTGGTTTACAAATTACTGCCTTTACATCCTCTGTTTGGTGGAACAACTTCATGATAAAGTACTACCCTGCTCTTTTTTAGTCTAAACTGACATACCGTATAGTTTCAAAGATCAATTTTCAGGACATACCAAAACTGGCAGAGAATTTTTTGTCAAAAGGAAATGAAATTTGAGGTGACAATTTAAGTTTAACTTTTAAGCAATATTTTTAATCTTTTCAGTTAACAATATGTACAAAGCGTAACAGACATTGTGGTTTGTTTTCTTTTAGGTTCGACTTGATGGAATGCGTCTTTTCCTGTTGTGGTTTCAAGTCCTTCAGAATAATGCTAGTCATGAATGCTACCTTATCTATGCCACACTTGTTCCAAATTTTCCTCCTCCTGAAGAGCTGCAAGGGACATCATTGGAGGGAGTCATGGTTCAGGGTTCAAAGGTCATTTCAAGTTCAGAAGGTGGGAAAGCTTACACAATCTTTGTAGCAAGGTTGCAGCTTAATTTGTTTTAAATGGTGTCTTTTGTGGTGTCAGGCTCTACTATCCCCTTGTAGTAGACCATTCATGGTTACATCACTAGTTTCCCCCTGTGGGATGGGGGCTGAAGAATATGCCGATGGGATTCCCTGCCTGTCGTAAGAGGCGACTAAATGGGATGACTTGAAAAGCATTTGAACATTATGACACTATATAACACATTCGTGTTGGTGTGTTGTTAAATGTTATCTAACTAACTACATCACTAGTAGGCACTGTTGGCAGCAGAGATCATGTGCACAAACATATGCATGCATGTTAGGTTTTGAGCATGCAATGATCATGGGATTGTACCCAGAAGGTAGACAAAATAGAATCTTCGTTTCATAGTGACGAAAATGGAAGCACAGCTCATCAACTCCTGATGCCATTTGTTTGTAAACAAGAATGGGTCTATTGCTAAAAGCAGTACCTAAGATTGTGGTGGTTTGGAACCTTTTTAGAACTTGGATGGTGTATCAATTGCTAACCTTCTACCTGTCTAGCTGATACTTTACATTTATCACACATGGTCGGTTTTTAAACCCCTATCTAACTAGCTAACAAATTTACCTTACATTTACTGTACCACAGTTCCTATAGAAGAGACAGAGATACAACCAATCATAGCACAGCAGCCTGGTGAGAAACATCCTGACAACCTTCCCAAAGTCATGCTGGAGTCGTTGCTAAGATACAGTGTAGCAGAGGTAGGTTTATACTAAAAGATGTCTTAAGTAGTGAGTAATAACTGAAGAAGGTTTGTTGAAAGCTGATCTGTTATCTGAGTTGAAATATGGAATTTAAAACTGTAGCTATGACCAGAGGAAGGAAATAAGTTTTTTAGTTCACAATTTATTTTCATAGCCCAGTATTATGAAAAGATTTCTTGAATTCTTTATTATGGAGGTTAAAATTGTTCCTACTTCTAACTGTACTAGCTAGCTCTTCATTGAAAGGATTTCTAAGATGGTAAGTGGTTCATATAAGAGTCTAGCATGGAATAGGCTTTTGATCACTCACTCACAGTTGATATTTTTTCCTGTTATAGAGGAAAAAATCTTAAAATAAAATCCAATTTTCTTGTTTCTTCATTGAAGCATCGTATACAACTTTGCCTTGACATCACAGATGTGGTTGTCATAGTCTTAGTAGCACAAGTGCACTTGATATCAAACAGCCAACATTGTTATGTTTCCAGAAACTTGGCTTACAAAATTTTTCATTCATATTTTATCATCCTTAGGCTCTCTCATTTTTATAAAGTGAATGCCACACGCCTGGGGGCATTGTGAAAAATTCACGTTCCTTACAAGTAAATTCTTGTTTGAGATATTCTATCTTTTTTGGTTTGAACTATGTCAAGTTCAAACCAATGAAGAATTTGTTCATGATTCAGTATGAAATATGATGATATCACTACTGCTTGCTTGCTAAATTAAGTTACAAATGTTGAGACTTAATGCATAATATTGTAGAACCACAATGAGGATTTGAATGGAAACTTGATCTGAATTCGTAGTCTTTAGTCTTTTTTTTTTAATGTTTCCTATTTTTAGCCCTTCCGTAAACTGAAATTATATGACTACTTATATTGACTTTAATTCAAAGCAGATGCATTTTAAAATTGTCATGAATAGCAAAGTAAGAATTTTGTTCTCACGTTTACTTAAAAATCATTTAACATGCAAATCTCCTACAGAATGATTGTTAATTTAGTTAAACTTCCCAGTGTTTGTTTTTTGTTCACTTTCTCCACATCAGACTATTACTTTTCTGTTACTTATTAAGCGAATGACCCTCTGTCTATAAGAAGGAAATTCAGTGTATTCTCAACAACAAAGTGAAAATAAAACTTGTTAATGATTAAGTGGTCTTCAGACGTACTTTTAAAAATAAGAATGAAATTTCTCAAACTGTTGGTTTTTTTCTTCTTCTGGTCAGTGTATGATGATTCATAGGGTAGGTACAATATCACTTCCTCTACTTGCACTCCAATTTTTGCATCTTCTCATTGAGCATTCAATACAACCATTTTGCAGTGTGTCCATCCATAGAACCAACTCATCATTTAAACAAACAATGGAAGATAATTGCTTGATAACTATATCTGTGTACTGGTGGTGGTGGTGGTATTGAATTATTATTAATGACAACTTTTGATCCACTTTTCAAATTTGGAAGTTTAACAGAGACAAGGCATTTTTTTCATTAATTACAATTTTAGTTTGTGTGGATACAGGTGCTTAGCCAGAAATGTGTATTGTCATTGTTGAGATGGCCAAAATGAAAGGCAACGGGCAAAATTACACGGGGAGTGACTTCAGAGATGGGCAAAAAAATATAATGACCCGAAAAAGACCGGTAAAAATTAAATCATCACAAATCACACGCAGGTAGACTACACAAGTGCAATACAATACATTACCTGGAAACATAATTTGCATGCTTTATAGGGCATGGCAGACAGGGGACCTCTACCCCCACCAGGTCCCTCAGGGAGGGCGTGAACAATATGTTTTTAGGGCTTTGTGTTTGCGATGTGATGTAGTTGGTGAGTATGTCATTAGAAGGAACTGAGACATCTAAATAATAATCCTCCCTTAATTAGATGTGAATTGTCATTTGAATGTACAGTTTAATATTAGTACTGAGTATACAACAGTACCAAGGATGTGCTCTACCCAGTATTTCAAATGGGGGTTGTAAAGATGAAGTTCATTTTGCCTTCAGGATTACTGCATGAAGAAATCTTAGGTTACAGAAGTCCAGACCATTGCATGTCCTCAACTTGTCTGAACATCAAATGTGGTAGATATCTGAAACATCCTGCTTTTATTTCAACACATTTTTATTGCTAATAAATCTTGAGGGGTCAGAAAAGGAAACTTATTTCAAACCATTGAAGGTCCCCAGGTTATGCCTCCAAAATCCAGTAGATTGCCGTAGGTATTATAAATCTTCAATGTCGATTTAGTTCATTATGGATTAAGTGTATTACTCATTTTTTTCTTGTGGGGACCACCAATATAGAGCTCGCCACTCCATAGTTCATGTGTGAGATGCTGATACTCAGATCAGTTTAATCCAAGCACCTTGCAGTTTCTGACTCACTGGCATGTATTCAACAGGCAAAGTCATTGTGTTTGAAACATTCTCAACATCCCACTTGCTTAAAGGAAGGTCATGTGGTTTAAATAATTTTCCGAGAGAAAATGGAAATGGGACATAGAGAAAAAAAAGTAGAAAATGATAAAAGAACAAAACAGAAGTGTGACAAATAGGTAAAATTAAGTAAGTCGTGAATAAATGTTAAGAAAGGTCATATGACCGCAGTCAATAATTCTGGCCTTAGTGTCTCCTCATACCATAGAAACGGAGCTGCAAAACTTTATCTAAATTAACCCAACCTTTGACCATTGATGTTGTAATCTTAAAATGTTTGTTTCTGTTTGCATGCTTAAAGCAACAAGTGAATATGACTATCAACCTGGTTCAATTTTTGAAGAACATTGTTTTGTAATATTGGCTGGCTCTTCTGAGCTGATGAAATTTCTGACATTCATTCAAATTAATTTAGTATGAAAGAAACAAGCAAGTGTACCTTAAAGGTGTGATCTAAACATTTAAGGTATATGTAGTTATCCCAACATAATCTTACATGAGTTGAAGCTAATAAATCACATATTTTCCAAAATAAATGTACTCTGATGTTTCATGAAATATTGCCGAGTTGGTCACTTTGCACAGCTGATGATGGTGGATTGTATTCTTGGATGATTCAGGTGTTTTATTCAATACAGAAATGCATAGAAATAGAGACATTTCCTTGACCGTTCCAGTCCGTCAAAAACAGTAACCATGCACCACGTTTGTAATTGAACGATGACTGACCGTGAGATAAACAAGTCCTTTGAAGTTTACAAACCCATGATCAATTTAGTCCCAAACCACAATGTAAATAGTAGTCCCCTGTAAACCCTCTGCTTTTCCCCATTTATAGAGCTTGCTTCTGCTAACAGTATAATTATTTTCCTATCTTTGTTTATGCTTGGATGACTTCCAGCTGCATTTGGTACTTGATACTAATCCAGGGTCCTTGTCAGGGAATAATTTAGTTTTCAAAAATTGCATCACAATTGTGCTGTTTCTTGGCCTCTCCCTCACAAAATCATTGAAAACCCTGAAATATTTTATGTACAAAACCTGCTACACAATTTTGCATTTTTATAGCGATTTGTCCTTATTGTTTAGCAAATCCAATGGGATACTGAATAAGTTATTCTCTTCCTGTCCAAGTGCCTGATTCATCAGATACAGTATGTGGTCAACAAAGTTGAAAGCAAAAGTCTTCCTAAAGTCATACCCAACCTTGGAGGGCTGAGCCTTTCAATCTGTCAATTATGCATTTATTGCTGTCTCTCACAGATTTAAAGTCAAATTCCCCAAATTTTTTGAAACCTTTAAGAGTTTTCTTTCTATACAAACAACAGATGTTTACACTTAATAGACAACCCTCATGCCCTACCACAAATAAAATATTCCGTGAATGAGAAATTAACTATTCATACCTGTTTCCAGTATTCATGACTGGACTTATGTAAATTATGCCTACAACTTTGCACACCATGGTACAAAGGAATTCAAATCTGGATCTTTTGCATATAAACTGTTTGGTGTAAAACTTGACTAGTGATGCTAATCATCAACATTGTCACAAGGAAGTACAGTACCCTTCAAGATCTTCAATAAGTTATGGATATCAATGCAATATGTCCCTTTTTAGCAAATTGATTTAAATACACCTACCATTTTAATTTTGTACAAATTTAACAATACCTTTGTATGTTTCAAGAATCTACTGGGTTAATGTCAATGCACAGAAGGAAGACATCTCTTGCTGCATTGTATGTATTGACCTATCTGTACACTATAACATGGAGCATAACCTCTCTGTATATACCAAGCTAACATTCATCTTAACAAAAGGATATTTAGTTTCTTACTACCTGCTTTATTCAAAAGTCAATTAAATGTTCAGTACAGGTAATGAAGAGCACAAATCTTAATTACTTTTTGTGCTTGTCCTTGTAAATGCAGACTTATAATTGATGAAGTAAAGTGATCGTGTTGATACAGACATTGATTAAAGGTGACTTTGTTGCCGCAACATTGTCTTGAAACAGGTTATAATACTTGCTTTGGGTGAGTAATGATAGCAAGTGGTTGCTATTTTCAGTGGGAATCACTTTCTTTGGTTTATGCTGTCTTTTGATTGCCTGTCTTCAGAGTAGTGAAAGGTCACTAGGATAAAATTCAAGGTGGCTTAGTGGTAGTGTTGTTGGATATTTTTCTTCGATTTTTTAATTATCAATACATATATCTAGCTATAATGTACTTTCATGTTTTTTTTTAAAGGTTAGTACTCCTTTGAGATCATCTGCTTTTTTCCTCTGTATTACACAGTATGTAGACTGTACAAAAGTATTACTGAACATACATTTGATCTATGTCAGTGTGATTAGTAAAATCCATGATACTTTCACCTTGGTATTTCTCTGTGTGAATTTACTGTCATCAGGGAAAAACCAAACTCAAAAAAAAACAGAAACTAGTTCGAAATTTGTCAACTTCCAGCTTCTTGTTCACCATAACTGTAAGAATGAAAGTCAATTTGTTGTATGTTTGTCATGAGCGTCTGCTGCTTGAGATTGTGATGGTTTAATTAAAGTAGGGTTAAGGTTACAGATCACACGTCTGATGTACATAATGCTGTTTGCTAGAGAATGTATGTCTTGTCTTTACTAAGATTTCCTACATGAAATTTTGTAAGTTAGTTGGAGTCATGATTTTTAGTTTGCTCTAAAGAAATAAGAGCAACAAGGTGTCTGAACAACTAAATTGTCATGCAGTAAAATATTTTGAGTTGCATTCCAAATTTTCAGTGCTTTTGAAATGGGATTTTTAAAACCTTGCCCTCACAAATGACAAGGAAAATTTTAATATTTAGCTGTATACAAGCAAGCATTTAACCAGGAATAAAAATATTTATATCCTAGGAATGGAAGTTAAATTTTCCACAATTCTCCCTATAGACATTTTATGCACAGAAAAGGAAACTTTCCTTCCAATTGCCAAAACTTCCCTCCACATAGCCAGATTTGTAGGGAAGAGCACCCCAGACTTTTTCCACCTATGCATGTTGACAATCTACATTTGTGTGTATGAGGGAGAGGATGCCTGGAAAATAGTTCTTTGCTTTTGGAGGAGGAGAGGTGAAAACATTCTCTCTCCTTCAAGGTACAATACAATATACATGAATTGGTACTGTCTCAATCCCTTCTCCGAAACTTATCTGGAATAAGAGACAGTCTGCCCTACTTTCTCACTTGGGTTATTCTGGATGTGAAACTAAGAACAATATGTATGACTATAGTTTAGTTTGCCATTCTTAGTTGAAACATCTTCAACTTTTCATAATTGTTATTATTAAACCTATGAGTTCTTGGAGATAGTACACACTTCTGTTTATTGAGCACCACTTACTGTATATATAAACACTTCCTGTTCAGTTGTGCCACACTGCATCATCCTTTCTGTCTCTTTCACAATTATAACATTCCAACCAAATCTTTGTGCAATAGTTCACATCTATATCACATTAATCCTTTCACACATTAAACCAGAGTGTAGGTTTTGTTTGCAAAAATATCTGTATGACACCAACATTATATACATAACCTTACAGTATTTTATTAACAAAATTGGAGGACACAAAAGATAAATTGAAATATTAAATTTAAAGTTAAAATGGTTTTGCAATTCACTTCAAAATAGTTTATTTATGTTAATATCATCATCAAGGAAAAAAAATAAAACGTAAATAGCATTTACTGATTATTTGATTTAGGTTGTGCAGAAGATACTCATGTTATTCTGTATTGTGGTATTAAAAAAATCAATGGCAACCAATCAGCCCATCAGTGTAAGGGGAGGGTAAATTGGGTTGAAACAGTTCTTGTACCTGTTATGAGGTTTGTATGATTTGGGATTATTTGTAGTGACACCTTTTCCATTTCATCACTGAAAATTATGTACATGATGAACACTCTGCCTCCTGCAATGTTGGGAGAAGGTCCTAGAATGGTTAGGGGAGGAAGAAACTTCTCCCTTCTAAAATATTTTAGGCAGATTTTTATCTCAAGACATAACATGCATTGAGATATTGTCACACTAGCCAGTGGATGAAATTTCTTTAGAGCAAGGTAATGTGACTTGATCGCTGGTCAATGTCTTTGAGAATTTGAGAGCATGCTCTTTGGTCGGAATGCAGAAGACATTGCACTTTGTCACATTAAAAAAAGTGATGGTTGGGAAGTTAATTTTGTAAATTTTATGGTTAAACTCTTTAGTTGTCATGGAAACTTCAATTTTCTATGCACACAGCGTTTTGGTTGGTAGGCACAAATACCTACTCACTGAGAATGTTTACATTTTGTAGTTAAACTTTCAGATGGTAGAGGCTTGGTGTCACACCTCTGCTAAACCAAGCATGAAGTAACTGTAAGATAATCTTGCTTAATCCAACCATAAACAAAGGCTCTGTAAGCAGATATATCCCAAGAAGTTATCTTGAGAGGAATAAGCTCCTAGAGTTGGATACAAGCAGCAGAAAAGTTTGGTAGTCTGTGTTTTGTGTCTTGGCTCTACCAGCTTATTTACAATTTACGGAGTTACATTGTAGTGCACAAAATGTGTCTAGGAGGTATGATCAAAGTGTCTTTAAGTTGTGATGGAAAAGTTAACCCCTCAAGACACACTTGTCATACAGTGTAACAATGCAAACATTCAAAATATCAGCAGAGAAATAGCTCTCACTCCTTCAGAAGTTGTAAAATACCAAAATATTTGAATGAGACTGTGAAAATAGCAATAGGAAGAGTGATTTGAGAGAAAACAATGTGGAATGCAGAAGGAATACAGCTGTCATTGGACTGTTGGGTTTATTGCAAGATGTTACTGATCTGCATATCTGGTTTAATTACTTCTGCTTAACTAAGTTTCAGTATGGTGCACAATATCGTGTACCTCACTTAGTGTTACAGTATTATTATAAAATTGTTCTCTATGAATTTGATCTTTTTTGAGCATGAAATGCATCATGATATTCACAATAGATGGATAATCTTTTTATGCAAAGCGCCAAAGTAGGACTGAATTTACATAAAATATCATCAGCAACAATATGGAAACTTTGTCTCCTGAACATCCACAAAGTATTCAGATTCTGCAGTGTTGCTGCTCTAGTTGTTTAAATGGTGGGGTGATCTACTTGTAACTCTCTAGAAAGTCTCACATCGGGTTTTGATGTGTTTGAATTCAATTGGAATCTTAGTTTGTACTCTCTGCAAAGCAAAATGCTTTTTGTTTATAGAGAGATGTTCATATCTTCAACATTATTTCAAAAGCGATGACACATTCACTGCACAATGTCAATGTCTGTTAGGATAAACTATTTTAGAGTTTATGCATAAACCTAGCAACAATCATATGTACCAGCACCTTCAACTTCTGTCCTATTGAGAGTCAAGTACTGTAAAGCAAGGCATTGACTTGTTCTATCTGCTTGTGTGACTGAGAACAGTCTATTAACATGTCAAACAATAAGATTGTCAGTCAGCGTAATATTTTGTGAAGGTTTCATTAGATATTAAATTCAGTCTGTTGTTACTGTTAGTTTGATATTTGATAGGCTATGGAACTGAATTGCCTAAATTATTATAGAATAGGTCTCCTAGGTATTAACAGTGAATTAATCAATGTAATTGTACACTCATTACAAAAGGATGAAATTCAATGCTTTAAATTTTGTGTTGTTTGGCTTTTTTTTATTTTACTCAGCCTGTTGAAAGTGAAAAAGATCATTTTCTCTTCTCTTGATGTATAACAAACAAATGTAAAAAAAACTGATAAAGAAAGTAAACAGTAAATAATATATTGGACTCAATTATTTTGTTGCAGTAAAAGAAAGGTCATTTTACACTATACTTCTTAGTCTAGCCTTGATTATCAGAAAATTGTGTAATTCTCCCTCAAACAACCTTTTCAAAATTTTTAACTGTTTGCAAGAAATCTTGGTTGTCTGAAACAATTTTGCCCAATAGGAAGCCATTACTTCATGAGAATTGTACTTATTGTGCTGTTTTGTCTTTGTAATTCAGTAGAGCGATTGTGTTCATGAATATTTTTTCATCTTGCAGAATAGCAAGGATGTTTGAGAAATAATAACCTTTATAAATAGTGAGATCCTGAAATATGATAATGTAAAAGCATTATATTCTTGAATGTGATAAAAACTAGCTGCTATTTAATTCTTATGGAGAAAAAAAGTTTTCCATTGAAAACCCAACTTCAAAATTTTGGATGTCTGTATGGAATTTTCGTTGTTCTGAATTATGCCACAACTGTGAAAATTGAATGCTCCTGAAAAACTTTCTACAAAATTACCCTTCAAATTGGATTTGAAAGTAGCAGAGCTTCTGAAAATGAGGTTTGGACTTTCTCCGATGAGACATACCAGAACCATCGTAATGATATGTAACATCTACTTAGATTACCCATAAAGAGAATGATATTTGAAATGTAATGTGACAGCTGACTTTAGATACTATACAATTATTTTGTTGTATCTGTTAGTGTTAAATGTGAGCCATGTCTGCCAACAAATCTCATATTGCTAATGATACGTGATCAAATGTGATAGTTTTTGGTGAGATTGTAAGAATATTTGAAGATGCTTGTGTTCTTTGACATTTAACAGTGTGTTGGGATATATCACCTGTAAAGTCTGTTAATTGGTTGTATGGCAACGAAAAGCATCATCTCACAAGATTTAAAAGTGTTGACTTTGAAAGCGATGATCTTTTTCTCTTCCAATAGTATAAAAAAAAGAAAGAAGAAATGTGTTAAAAATATTACCCATAAAACTGTGTGGAAGAGGCTGGAAAAGGAAATGGTGTGATGGTTTGTAATTTAGGCTTTAAATCATCATGGATAACAAAATATTGTCTTGTCTGGGGTGTTATGATTCACTGATTGCATTGTGGGTATTGGGCATGTAAAGCAGGACTTAGCAGGAATACAGCCCACTGGTAGGCAGCAAAGTTCTCCTTGGTCAAGTGTGCTGTGAGACCTGCCACAAAAAATTAAAATGCAGTAAAGAAAAATTTAACAAAGAAGAAAAAAAAAATAAAGGTGATGTAATGGCAGAGTCATTTTACTGGCGGTTATTGCCAAGTCACATATGTATTTCCTGTGCCCAACTGCCCATACTGGGTGGTTAGATAAATGACTCTCCCCTAACATGCTTTTTTATAAAGTGGGCCAACATTTCAATAAAAGTTTAGTGCTACATTCCTTTTGTCATGAAGAATAACTTCAAGGAAATATTGCTCCCATCTTTTTTCTTAATGGGACCAGGGATGTGTTCAAAATTATGGTGCAAGTGGTAGGAGAGGGGGGATATGGAAGCATTTTGATAACAGGTTTAAAACCCCAAAGTTATTACAAATGTAGTAGTACTCATTTCTTTTTACTAAAATCCTTTAAAAATCACCTGGGGTAGCTGTTGTTTGGTTATCTAGTCTTATGCAGACTCTAAATATTCCTGCAATATTCATTGTTAATATGTCTCTGCTACATCTATTTTGCATGCCCTGCATGGCATTTCAATGTCAACTGACTAATTTTTGTAACCTAGAAGAAGGCAACATTTCAGTTTGCTCCTCTCTGGTAGTAGGACATGATTTAACTCAAGTACACAACACTTTTATTTCTCAACTGATTTAATATGCCACTCACTCAGAAGGGAGTACCTCAAGGTAGCTGTCAGAAGAATTTCTCAGGCTGCCTTGTGATGTGTACATTTCATAAAGTCTCTGTTGTCTCTAATTGCAACATGAGAGTGGCTCATTATCTTTGTAGTAGGTCTACTGTCTGTAAATGTAATTAGGAACATTGTTCTAAGCAGAAGTCTAAGTCTACAACAGAAGTGACAATGATGTTCACTTTTTACATTTTGTTGATAGAGCGATTAGTATGACTGATTCCCTGGGGACTGATTCTGTTCTTTTTAATTCTTGAGTCATGCGGCTCTCATTCGTTTTGCTGTGATGCATGTCTGTAATTCTTCCCTGGTTCCTCAGAAAATGACCTACACACCCTTTTCACTTTATAACTTGTTTGTAGTGCCAGGACCTAGGACCGTACGTTTTGGGGGAAAGAAATTAGTCACAGATATATCTAAGCAAAAGCATGTAGTGACCATTAATCAAAGTCAGAGAGTGGTGCTTCAACAACAGCTGGTGTATTATAATGGCCATTACATGAACATAGTAGTAGTGTTTTAGACACATACAAGCATAAAACTCATGCATCCAGCATCCCCACTTTTAACTATATGCAAGGCTTTATGTGAAATCAGTGTGTGTAGTAATTGTTAGTATCAATGACAATATCTTTGCAATGTTAGGACAACACAAAAGTGTTTGATAAATGACATTTGCACCACACCTTGATAATCTTCTTAAGCACACTGTGATGATTTCATTTTGCATTTCATTTATTTATTTTTCCACAATATTTGATAGTAATTCATGCAATGTACAGAAATAGAGGTAGAACATTGCACGATATGAAGATGTTATGAAGGAAAGCACACTAGGGTTTGTTGAGTAGGATGTTTCCAAGAAAAAGGGGAAAAAAAGGAAAGAACTAAGATAACACAAACTGATAAATGAGGACAGGTGATATCAAAACAGAAATGAAAAAAATACCTTGGATCATAAATACTTGTCTGATTTAACACTCTTGATCCCTCCCTAATTGTCAATCATCATAGCATGGAGGGACTGGGATTTCACTTGAAATCCATCAAAAATATGTTTTAGAATATTGCCTCCTCTTACTTGCTTGCAAGGCAGAGATATACATAGCAGAAGCATTGCTATGGTTGTTATTTAGGTAAATACGCCAATAGCATATGTGTAAACTGTGTAAAGTTTCAAAATTGTGTCCAAGTCCAGCTGGCAGTTTTCCTTACCTGAAGTATTTATCAGCCTCCTTTGTATATTTTCATTGCTGTACATTTCTGTATGCTAAATTCTGTATTAAAGTTAAATGTATGGCATTATGAATGGTATATTTGCTATTCATTTCGGCCATATGGTGTGGCTTCACATTAAATCCCATGTCATGTATTTTACTGTAATTCCTTCAGTACCCATGCACATTAGTGATTCAGGTCCTTCACTCAATCACACAGATAAATCAGTATCATTTCAGCCCATGCATTGAGACAGATGGATTATAAATATTCATACTACCTCTTAACCAGGTATAAATATTTACTGATAACATAATACTACAGAGTATATGTACATGTGGTTACACTTTAATGTCTTTAGAATGATGCTCTGTAATTTGTAGAAAGACTGTAGCTAAAAGACTCATAAAATCTTTGAGAAAACAGAGGGCATCACATATAAACATTAATTTTTTTTGAAAAAAAAAATGTTATTTGGAATATAAGAAACTTTACAGGAATATTTTCTTATTCATCATTTTTACATTGTTATATTTTGGTTTGTTTGGAATGAGCAATACCTACAAAACTTTTTTTTTTAAAATTGAAGCTAACAATACAAACTGCACAATATTACAGTAATAAGGGAACCTTGAATCTATCACTTCAGCAAAAGAGCTTTTGAAAAATGGTACGAAACTGTTAATCACCAAAGTCTTTGAAGGGCAATGATGTGTATAAGGAAGAAAATCTTGTCTTGTTTTAAATTTGGTTTCACCTAAATCATTGTTGTCAACCGTTTCATCTCATTTGTAAAGATCTAGCAAAGTCCATTCTAGGGATGAAACTTAAAAACTTGAGTGAGAGTAAAAGTTTTCGTTGGAATGAGAAAACAACAAGACATATACCATGCTTGTTTTGAATGTTGATTGAAGAGTCAGAGATGAAGGCAATACTTACATTTGAATCACACATTACGCTTTCATGCTTTGCTGACATTTAAAACAGAGTAATCAAATCAAGATATTGGTCACCTCAAGATTAACTGTCCACAGCTCTAATTTTATTATCAAATCCATTTTGCCCCTGTTTACCTCCTATTTTCATATGTTATCCCTATATACCCAGAAAATGTCCCTGGTAACCATGGAGTTTTGGTAATTATGCCACACTTTTGATTTAACATCTGAAGTTGTGGGGTTCCCTCTCTTTTGGAATGTTTATCTCAGTTGTGAAGAAATTTGGAACTTTCGAGAATATGTATAAGAGAACCTTTTTCAACATCTGTGGCATAGTCAAAAGAAAATGACATTAGGTGCAGACTGTATTATGTTTTCAAACTATTCAAAGTTTTTCAAGTGTTTATATTCTGTTTCACAGATAGTGTGTAGTATCATGCTTTGAGGTAGTTCTAAAGCTTTGCCAAAGTACATGTTTAAAATTAAATGGGCAACCTGTCTAACAGATGTTCCCTCTTTGTGTGCAAAGTTTTTGGTTCCTTGCGGTAGCAAAGGAACCTATGTAGTCAGGTTGGCGTGTGTGTGTGTGTGTATGTGTGTGTGTGTGTGTGTGTGTGTGTGTGTGTGACACTTGCTTCGGTACGCTCTAACTCAACAAGGGAAGGTTGGATGGAACTTGGATTTGGTACATAGATTCGTCATAGGGAGAAGGTGTGCCCTATCGTTTTTGGTGGAGGTCAAAGGTCATTTGGGGTCACCAGAGGTCAAAAACTAAAAACCTTCTCAACAGGATATTTCTAGTTAGGAAACTTGGATAGATGTCATACTTGGTGTGTGGATGTGTTATGGTGTAAGGATGAAATTGGATATGTTCTGTGAAGGTCAAGGGGTCGTCTGAGGTCACCAGGGGTCAAACACCGAAAAACGTTTTAACACAGTATTTTAAGGTAGAAAGGACAGATTTCAAAGCAATCTGTGTTTGGTTAAGGTCAAAGGTCATTAAGGTCACTGGAGGTCAACCACTGGAAATGTTATTAAGAAAATGTTGTAAGCTAGATAAAGAAAAGTTCAATAGATTTTTTTATCTCACCTGGTTTTGCATGCTTACACACCCAAACACCTTAGAAATTTGTCGTTTATGTTCGTTCAGTAATGATTCCTTTGGGTTGTACACATATTTTGGATCATTCACAGTTTTAAGAGGGCAATAACTGAAATCTGTAGATTTCACTGAGCACAGGTCACTCTGCATTAAACTGGTCTCTCTGCCAGTGGAAGCAATGCATGGATTCTACAATATGTCTCTTTAATACTGCTGTGCTCTGTGGGGGTAACCTTATCCTCATTCTATTATCACACTTCATTAATCACTTGCTTTCTGTGTGACTGCTGAATAAACCCTGCTTTCTGCGTAGCGGTAGCAAACAGGACAAGTGGTAGATTGTTTTAAAGTAACAGCAAGTTTTATTTGAGAGCCGGTAAAAATAACTTGTGAGAGAAATACAACCTTTGGGGTGTTTTTCTCTCTCTGACCACATTGTGTATCATTTATTGGTGATAATATCAAATTTGATTACAAGCATAAATTTATACATATGGAAATGAGGTAGTGTTTTTGAAGGATTACCAAGCATTACAAAAGTTGAATGTCAGTAAGGCCACAGAAATTTAATCTTTGATTTCATGTAAAATTAGTTCTAAAATACCACTTGTGAAGATGTTACAAACATTGAGTATTGTATGAACTTTTGCTTAGCTCTATTTCACAGACTGGCTGTACAGTTCTTATAATATCCGGCAAGGAACCACAGTGCCCATTGGGCTCTTGTTCTTTTTGCTTTACAAATAGTATTTTTAAATTAGAAATGATTTTCCTAAGGTGTTTCTAGAGTTCATTAAAGCTTGGGAACTTACACAAAATATTATGTGTGTGTGTGTGGAAAAGAGATCATAATTAATACAATTTTAATTCTCCATAGATTTGAAGTCAGTCAAACTTTATTGATATGATACCCTTTAAGACATTTCTTGGCTATGTCACTTTCATTTCCAGTCCATTACATTCTATCTTTTCATTTTTTGCACCTCTTATGCTCATTTAATGACAACCCATCATCATTTGCACCTTCCGATTGCCCCCTCATTTGATGAGGACCAACCCTGTGCACCTTTTCGATTGTTTATACCAGGACATTACTTGGTGAAGGATTGCATGTGTTTGTTAAATGCATGTCTCTAAAATCAATAAACTGAGCCTCTTGTCTAACTTCAGGGGCATAATTTGGATCTTTTTGCATCTGCACGAAATAAGAGCTCTGATGTTTGATGGTGTGGGCTTTATACAAAGTGGTTGAAAGATTTATTTCTCTTGCAATGAACTTCATCATCTGAAAGTGTCTGAGTAGACTCATTTTCAATGAAATCGGTAACAGATACTTCTGTCTTTTGGTAGTAACTTATATTTTTGTGTTCACAAAATGGAGAGGCCAATTGTAGTGATCAAATCAAAAGTTACTGTAAGGTTACTTAAAGTAAGAACTGTATATCTTAGTATTATCTGATGGATGTTGTAATACTGCCCTCACTCACAGGTTTGCCGGATGGAATGGGACAATGAAAGACGAAGTGAAAATTCTTTCATCTTCCTTCTCACCTGTTTCAAACGATTCTACTTGCCAACAATCTTCCCAGAATTCAGTTCTTCAACAAGCCTCTACAAATCCATCCACGGTAAGATGTTTGGATATCTTCTTTAATTCCGTTTATTTAACTCATTCAAATAATTCACTGAAATGTTTTCATCAAATTTTGCATGACTGTTAGAGAACAGAATGTGATAAGTGTAAATCTAGAGAGCATAGAAGGATGTTGAATATATTAAAATGCAAGACTTCAGTTCATGAGACTGTGTAGAAGAGAGAGATCATGTGATGTGTTTACTTCATTAGACCATGTTTGAGAATACATTTGCCAAGCTTGAATACTGCTTTTCAGTTTGTAACTCTGAGCATAAAGTAGTGCATACATAGGGTGTAATGCACTTGAGGTTACGGCACATCTGCCCAACTTTGTCCCATTAGTCTTGTTTTAAAGGCCCCTCCTCTCACCCCAAACAGTTTCAATTCTCCTAACCTTCCTACTTAAGCCCCTCCCACACCGTTTAAAAATTTATCCTCATCCAGACACAACTTCAGTTTATTGCTTTAGGGTGAGTATACAAGACCCCAACATTTAATAACAATCTCAGTACAATACAGGCTCTGTTTTATGAGCTATGGTACTATGCATTGTTTGAACTAGCTGATGTCAATCAAAAAAATGAGCCAATTGAGAATTTCTCTTAACCCCTGAAAAAATTTTAGTTTGGAGTGACAAGATTGCCCCTTTAATACCTATGTCTCAAAGTGTGATTACCACCAACTGGGCAACTCCTTTGCATTGCAAATAAAAATGTGACATATGTCATGGGTGTAGAGTGTGTGTTGTGTAAGGTTTGAGACAAATTTGAGTTGGGATAACCAAGTTCATTTTCTGGGTTGTATGCTCTCTGCTGACAGAATAAACAAGTGCCTTTAATTTCTTATGGCCATATTTACAGTTGTAATTAATCAAATATCTTTCTTGCAGCTGATATTTAGTCAACCATATTGAAAAACATGGCCAAAAAATTGAACGAAATAGCAATAATAATGATAATGTTTTGTTGTTATGTAGCACTCTAACATGTGTCAGTTAGCTAGTTAGACAGTTTTACAGCCTAGTTTCCAACCGATTGGCTCAAGTGGACCTCGCCATGGCCTTTTTTTCAGTTGTGGCTCACTGACCTACTCCATTGTTTTATGCTGATCACCAAGCACAATGGCAGTATGTGCTGTTTTAACTTTCTTAAGTCCTTGGTATGCCCAGGCAGGACTCAAACTCCCAACCTTCTGACTGCAAGTCAGATTTTCTAACCACTTGACCATTCACTTGGTTTATCAGGTATCAGATATATTAGAACAAATAACCTCTGATTAGCAGGAACTCATCTTCTTAGAACAGTGGTCTTCCATGCTCTGCACTGAGATAGAAGACACATTTCAAGCTACGTGTCTCGCATAAGTTTGCTTGTTCCATCAGTGATACCTCTAAAGCATGTAGTAAGTTCTACAATGGTATTTTTGTAGAAAAATCAATTCAACCATTGTTCTATTATCATTTGATCAGCTTTTATATATTTTGAACACCACAGACATCCCAGATTTGAGGATACATCACTCCCTCAACGAAAAGTCCGATGGCATGGTATCAAGTCTGGTGGCAGCATGTAAAGTTAGTGTCATCCAATGGGTGATAAGCTTTATCACTATTAAGAAGAACAGTAAACCACCAAAGTAAGTCGCCGCTTTTCCTCTGAGAAGGCATCTCAAAATCAGAGTTAGTTCAGATACATTTATATAGTAGTAAGAGATTGAAAAATATATAATGATTATTTCCAGGGATGTACATGTTATCTTTTCAATTGTTGTTCTGTGGCTGGCATGTTTTCAAGCAGTAGCTTCATCACACTTTGTGTTTTAGATTTGTTAGGCCTGCAACAAATCTCACTCATCAGAAATTTGAGGAGTGTGGTAAGATTGCTGTTTTCTTAAACTTTAATAGATTTATATGAACTCCCATCTTCATCAAGGTCTGAAAAAATTGCAGTCTTCCTGAGGAGTGTGAAGGTGAAAAATTTAAACTTTTGGTAAAACACTCCTAACTAGCTTTCAGACTTAGAAAGGTATGGTCATGCTATAAGGGGAACTTATATGCATACATTATGAAGGGTCTCTTGGAACTATAAATGTGGGATATACTCTGGCAGCATATTCAAAATTAGACGCTGTTTGCTTCGATTTGTTTAAAAAACAGTTGGGAGTTCTTACACACCGCTACCCCTGACTACTGACAGGTCAACATCAAAACAATGTTAAGGATTAAAAATGTGCTAAACCAGTACCTGCCATCACTAGTGTTAACAAAGGCTAAATTAATGGCAAACTCGGCCAGGAGCCTATTAAAATTCAATTTTTCACATGATAATAATTTGATGGGGTGTTATGGCAGCCATTAAGCTTACAGCAGGAGCCAACAACTTTTCTGTCAATGTTACAAAAGGTGTTGTTTCTAGTCACAAAAATAGGTGTTTCTAACTAGACTTGACCACATACTGCAGCAACCTGTCAAAATTCTCAATGTTACATCAGCATTCTAGGTAACTAATGGTGTGTCTCTTTTAGACTTAAACATGAAACAAAAGTTGAGAAGGAGGAAGATGAGGACCACGAAGAAGGTGAGAGGAGAGACTCGAGAGATGACTCACTTGAAAGAAACCTTGATGAATCCTTTAAGGATGATGGCAGCCCTAATACAACACTTACCAACATGGACCAATCATTAGAGATGGACTTTCAGGGCGTACCTGAGAAAGAATTAATTGACATAGCTAGAGATATGGTCCAGAAGGTCTTTTACTCAAACAGACTTAATGTTGATTTTGTTGTTGAGGTTCTTCGACAGGTAATGAGATTCTATTGGCTTTTTCACTCATCTAGATCTGATTATATCATTCTTTTAGGTTTTTGACATTTTGCTAAGGGGAATGACTTGTAGTGTTACTGGAGCAGGTGGTAGATTCTGACATTCAAAAACGTCCCTTTTTATTTTGGTATGGGAAAATTTTATGTCACAAAATTTTTCTAAAGACTTTTGTTGAATGTCATTTAGGATTCTGACAAAAATATGTAGCAAACAGAAAATTTGCTGCTCTTCAATGTAATACAGGGAGATTTTTAAAAAGTTTTTTTTTAACTAAAAATGTTAAAAATGTGCCAAATTTACTTATTGCTTGAAAGTACTCTGTACCAACATCTTAACCTTTTAAACCTAAATTGCAGTGGAGGTCAATGCTGAAGCTATTAATATTTTCTTCATAACATACTTTGTTACATATTGTATTTTTATTTTGAAGAAACTACTCCAATTAAAAAAGGTACTAAAAATGACTTTTTGTTGTGACAGAAGAAGATATCATATATGCTCAGCAATTTGAATAAGTATTTATATGATTTTGGAGCAAAATAGAAGCTTTTGTATGTAAAGTTTCAGATATTTAGTGTTATCATCTTCTGAATTTGATCTGAAAATTTGAGGTGAACTTAAAGATTGGGCAGGGACACCAAACAATTATTTATCTTGATGTGGGGAATTTATGTATATTTATAGGCATGCTTTTGCTCATGTCATTTCAGGGATTTCTGCTTCCAATGAGTGAAGCCTCTGCTGTAAGAAAGTCTTTGAGAGTTTACAAGGACTGGATACAGGTATCTACATGTTTCATTCTTTCCTTTTATATAAACATTTGTAATCTTGGCTGTAAAGAACTTGCAAAATATTACAGCAGAGTGGAAGGTGCCATCCAAAAGTGCCCCCTAAATTCATTTTTGTCATCATTATTCAAGTGGTGCAGTTTGGACCCTGCATTTTTTCCTTTTGGTACCTGTTATGGGTTAAAAGGGGCTTCACATTTTGAAAAGGTGTAAGTTTGAGTATATACAAGCCCAGTAGTGACAAGCTCAGGAGTTCATGGTGAATGGAATTTTGTTTGAAAATCTGTTTACAATACAGACACTGCAGAAAGGAAATAAATTATACTGTATATCCAGCTGTTGTTTTGTGAATCCAAAGTTGCAAGCAATTGAGCTTGAGCAATCAGAATGAATAATGTACAGATAAATCAAAATGGAGATTAACCAGTCTACAAGTCTTCTTAAAGAAAATCTGCAGAGAAAGCTACACAGGAAATTACAGAGCAAAATGCAAGTACAAATCCAGAAAACAGTTATATGTTGAGCTCGTAAGAAGCAAATCAGAAAGGGAAAATTTGAAGTATAAAATAAATGATGCAAACGTGTGGCTTATTCAGTTTCAGGAACAGAAAAGTGATCCACTATTGTTCATAATGACAATATTATTTGGCATTCAATAAAACCTTTTGGTGAAATTTGATCAATATACCTCAGCCTTTGTGATGATTGTGAAAATGTACCTACAATGACTTTTTAAGATGACAGTTAAGAGTCTTCCAGCTAAGTTTGTAGCCTCTTCCAGTTAAAATTTTTCCATTTCCTAGCACCTCCCAGACAAGCTGTGTTATTGAAACTAATGCTCAAGGTTAACTGGGCAGATATGTCTTCTTTTCAAAGTAATTTATGTAATATGTTATATTTGATTGGATGTTGTAATGTCTTTTATTTAAGAGGCAGAAATTTTACCTTCAGTTTTTCAAATTTTCATGGTTTCTATGAAAAAACAATACAAATATATTTGCATACTGTACCACTTTGTGACATAAAGAGATATGGGAAGTGAAAGTCACAGATTACTCCATGGTAATACCCAGAATGGTTTGGTGTTATGTAAATACTCATGTTATTTTCTTTTTTTCTGGAATATTTTCAGTGCCAAGGTAATGAAGTGAAGCCTAGGTTTATGTCAGAGCCCTCTGTTCAAGAGCCCTCTGACCTAGGTGACCCTCCAACATACAGTGAGAGCCAATCAAGTGACAAGGAACCTGCCAAGTCAGATACAGCACAAATGCTAGATGTTAAAGACTCCCAAACATTGGAAGAAGCAAATGAGTTACTAGGTGTAACAGATGTAGATAGTCCACCACTGCCTCAGCCAGATAAAACATTTGATCAGTACGATGACCAAGTAAGTTGCCAAAACTAGATATATGAGTAAGAGGGAAATATTGCAGTTGTTTTGCAGAAAAATTCATGTTTTTGAAACCAATATTTGAAGAAAGAATGATTGTCATTCAAAATAATACAGTATGGTAGCATTCCTTTGAAGACATAAGTTTTGTAGAGATGTAAATTCAAATAAAATTTTGCTCAAATAATATTTTGCTGGCTTGATTCCCTACTTCATTGCTTATGCTGAGCAACAAGCACAACAACAGTATGTTCCATTTTTGGTTTCGATGAAAAGAGTAACCTATGCATTCATGATGGCGTGTGTTTGTATGTATGTGTGTATGTGCGTGTGTATGTGTGTGTGTGTGTGTGTTTGTGACACTTTGCTTGTTTACACGATATCTAGAGAAGGGAAGATCTGACAGTTTTCAAACTTGGTACACAGATACCTACTGAGAGGAAGAACCCTATTGATTTTGGTGGAGGTCAAAGGTCATCTGGGGTCACAGGGGGTCAAACCCCGAAATCCTTGTTTACACGATATCTCAAGATAGGAAACTTGGATTAATTTCAAACTCGATACGGTGATGCGTTATGATGTAAGAAAGAAACCTATTGATTTTGGTGGAGGTCAAAGGTCATTTGGGGTCACAGGGGGTCAAACCCCGAAATCCTTGTTTACACGATATCTCAAGATAGGAAACTTGGATTAACTTCAAACATATTATGTTGATGCGTTATGATGTAAGGAAGAACCCTATCGATTTTGGGGGAGGTCAAAGGTCATCTGGGGTCACAGGGGGTCAAACCCCGAAATCCTTGTTTACACGATATCTCATGGTAGGAAAATTGGATTAATTTCAAACTTGATACGTTGATGTATTATGATGCAAGAAAGAACCCTATTGATTTTGGTGGAGGTCAAAGTTCATTTGGGGTCACATGGGGTCACACCCCGAAATCCTTGTTTACACTATATCGCAAGGTAGGAAACTTGGATTCATTTCAAACTTGATATGTTGATGCGTTATGATGTAAGGAAGAACCGTATTGATTTTGGTGGAGGTCAAAGGTCATCTTGGGTCACATGGGGTCAAACCCTGAAATCCTTGTTTACACTATATCGCAAGGTAGGAAACTTGGATTCATTTCAAACTTGATATGTTGATGCGTTTTGATGTGAGAAAGAACCCGTTGTATTTTCGTGGGAGTGAAAGGTCATTTGGGGTCACATGGGGTCAAACCCCGAAATCCTTAATTACACTGTATCTCAAGGTAAAAAACTTGGATTCCTTTCAAACTTGATAGGTTAATAGGTTTTGATTAAAGAAAAAACCCAATTAATTTTGGTGGAGGTCAAAGGTCATTTGGGGTCACAGGGGGTCAAACCCTGAAATCTTTGTTTACATGATACATCATCGTAGGAAACTTGGATTCATTTCAAACTTGATATGTTGATGCGTTATGATGTAAAGAAGAACCCTATTTATTTTGGTGGAGGTTAAAGGTCAGAAGGGGACAAGTCCTGAAAACTTTTTAACACAATATCTCAAGGTAGGAAGCTTGGATTGATTGTAAACTTGATATGTTGATGCATTATGATGTAAAGAAGAACCCTATTGATTTTGGTAGAGGTCAAAGGTCATTTGGGGTCAAAGGGGGTCAAACTCCGAATACCTGTATAGGACAGCTCAAGGTACGAAACATGGATGTATTTCACAATTAGTTTGTGTATGAGTTATGGTGAGTTGAAAGTACTGTACCTGTTGTTTTTGGTGGAGGTCAATGGCCATCTGGTATCACCCAGCATCAAACTCTGTAAACCTTGTTTGCAGAATATCTTAAGGCACAGTAGAAATTTGGCTTTTTGAATATAGAAGTGTTTTGGTTAAAAGAAAAACCAGTTACTTACAGGTTGAGTCAAAGGTCACTTTGGGTCACCAGTTGTTACAACAAATGTAGCATTTTATTGAAAAGAGCATGTATGTATCATCGAAACCTCAATGCATTTTTGCATTCTGGTTTACATCTTCACAGCAAGGTAGATTTACAGTTTACAGCAAAATATTCACCATTTAACGTAAGAACTGTTTTCAAGAGTGGCCAGAAGTTTTATGGATGGCCTACAATTCAGCTGACTTCAATATTTTTTTTTTTCATTTTGTTTGGTTGAAAATTTTTTTTCCTCTCTCAGATTGAAGACAACACAGTCCACAAGCTTGATTCAGACACCACCTTGAAAAAGACAATAATGAAATCATTCAGCGATGAAATAAATCAGTCTTTGCAACAAGAGCTAGGTAATTATTCTAATGTTACATCCCAGATGAGAGTGCCTAGAGGTAATGTGATAAAATGCTCTGTTAAGAAGATGTTATCATGTGATTTTAGTGTTTTTTTCTTGTATGAGCAGATATGCAGGGTATGCAGGGTATTATTTTGTGGGTATTTTGGCATGTATCTGTGGCATTGGAGTTGGATTATTTATGTTTTGCATTTTTGTCTGAATTTGACATTTTCTTGTACTGCTATATCTTACTAGCTATGGATTCTTCAATTTTCATTCTAAAATTTGTGATGTCAATGTCTTAATTTGTAATCTTTGTTAGATTTAAAGGTATGCCTTGATAACATGATGAAATGTCTGCATTATTTAAAAATGATAATAACTTAGGCATGTATAGTGCTAACCAGCTCCAAAAGTAACTGATCAAGGAGCTTAAAGGTTGTGTGACATGAAAATGACAAAACTGGGTATTTGATGTAAAATTCATTGAAAACCAACAAAATAGCCACAATTCCCATCAAAATCTGTTAAAAGAAGGGTTTAAGGTCATTACAGGATTTGGTTTGTCAGAGGGGTACTTATTCTAAGCATTCTGGTGAAATTTGCTTTGCAATCTGATGTGTAGTTCTCAAGATATGAGCACATAAATTTTTCACATTTTCAACAAAAAGTTAACTTGAAGCAAGCACATATGACATCATATCCCCACATTAGATCACAGTCTTTTGTTTTTCTTTAAACTTTAGAGTTGATTTTCTCCTCAAAAATAAAACCCACATTATTAAAATGTGATTGCCTAAACTGGCATGAAAACTTTACAAACTTTGCATCCCCCACAGGGAGGTCCTATACCAGTTAACTCCAAGGTCAACATAACAGTCTAATAAAACATAGGGAAACAAAGCATTCCTTGTCAATGTGAGGAAGTGATATAAGCTCTGCTGTCCTCAAACTCACTTTGGAACACAAATCCTACTGACTTCATTTACTGATATCTCGAGAACTACATGTCAGATTTGAATGGAACTTTCACCACACTATGTAGTTTTGGTTCCTTTTTCACATATGAAAATTAAATTTTTGCTTAAACCTTCCCTTTAAAAATTGACCATTTTACAGAGCCATTTCTGATTTGCACTATCATTTTTGATAAATATGAGCTCAATTTGCAAATTTTGCGATGCCATGAGAGGGACATGCTATATATGGCTAGTGTTGTCCTTTGTTTATACAGTCTTCATTTCAAGCATTAGTTCTAGCAGTTTATCCAGGGTTTTTTATTTTGGAAATTAAATTTGTGTCCTTGAAAATCATTATCAATAAACAAAACATGAACTATCTCATAAGTAATTTAGAGAGAATAAATACAAGGTTAACAAAAGGAATGTGAACTCTCTGCAACACTCCACATCATTATTTCTCTATAAGCAGCATGTTGTTTCAGAAACATTCAAACTTTGAAGAGGTATATCTTGAAAACCGTAGAAGTTATTGACATAATTCCATCAGATATTTCCTCAGGAAATTTTACTCCCTAACTGCCAAGTGAAGTCATGGCATTCTGCTGACATGTCACACTACCTTTAACATGAAACAAACATCAAATCATGAAGTGGAAGCATTATTGTAAATTAGTCTTATGTTAATAACTCTCAAAACAGAGAGTTCTGATCGATTTCGTTTGTCATCTGGTCATGTGGTTGTTTTCATTTATCTCAAATTGTTTTTTTTTTTCTTTTTTCCTTTTTGCTTCTTTTCCAGATAAATGTGATGTAGAGGCTGGTCTGCAGGCCACAATGAAGGTCTTTATTACACATTCAGCTCATGTCTTTCTGTCTGAGCCACCAGGTAGTGATGAAAGACATATAAGGGAACAAGTTAATATATGTGAGATGGTGCTCAACATGTACAAAAACATTGTCATGACAGTTACCATGGAGAAAGATAATTGGTGAGTGGACCCTGCTGCTCCCCTTATCCATCTGTACATTATAATGAATTTTATTTTATTCCTGAGGTTGCTAGAGCAGCATTCAATAGACTTCGTTGTATGAGCGGTGATGGAGAATAGAAAAAAAGGAAGTAAAAAGGCTTTTAAAGGGGGATTTCATAGCAATTAAGGAGTTCCACTCACAAGTATCCAATCAGATGACTTCTTGAAGGAGTTGAACACACTGCATGGTCAAGTGGTTATAGCATCGGACCTGCAGCCGGCAGTTCTGGAGTTTGACTCGTGGCTGGGTCATACCAAAGACCCTTAAAATAGATCCTTTTGCCATTGTACTAGCTAGGTACTTTGTATAAGCAATGGAGTGTAACAGAAATCAAGCCAGTAAGCCCTAAGTAAAAAAAAATCTTTTTGAGTCCAACTTAAACCAATTGGTTAGAAACTGATCCATAAAACCTCATGTAACTAACTTTAAAAACTCAAAGACACTTCTTACTTAAGGCATGACTGACTTTTAAGTAATCTGATGGCATAATTGTTGGAATTATACTACATTTATAGGAAAAACTATTTTTTTAAGTGAACAAAAAGGGAAAAATCCAACATTCAGTTCAGTTCTGTGATGTATGGCAGAAATGAGATTGCTTTCAAAATTTAGTAGATTACCAGTTATCGACCTGAGCCGACAATATGGATTCAATTGAAAATGTGGCAAGTTTAATTTCATGTCTGCTTTCTTTTGACTTCCATTTGTAATTTATTTGAGGGCATCCTCATGGATATTTTACGTGATAGTCATTCTTTTACGTATTGTTTCTCCATGTTTTCTTTGTCGCATTTGGCATGTTGTGTTTTTCACTTTGTATGCTTCCCTTTTTGGAATCCACTCTTTAAAGGTAAATTTATGGTCGCATTTGATTTGCACCAATCATGACTAAGCTGTAGTTTGACTTTGAGAAACATGTTCTTTTCTTTGACAGGGAACAACTTTTAAAGGTTCTTTTAAAGATAACTCAGGGTGTATTAGGTGGAACTCCTTCTCAAACACGTTTGTCAATGGGAAAACATTTGGCTGCATCTCTATTCAAGGTAATATTTGCTGTTTTAATATTATTTTATAACGTCAGCCTAGTTTCTTCCCAAGTTTTGGATTTACAAACTTGAAAGTGTTACATTTCCTGAGAGAGAGAAATTATCTTTCAAGTGTATTATAGAATTGGTATTTGTACATTAAATTGCCTTTTAGAAATCGATGTCATAAAGTACAGAAGAGCAATACTTGACTTTAGGCTGAAAATGCTGTTTATGATGAAGAACAAGAAATAATTAATCAAAAACAAAATTTGCATTCCTTGAAACTTTCAGGCAGACACAATGAGGCACAAACAAATATCAAGTCGAAACTCGAAATTCTTGTAGTTGTCCCTCCCTCCTTCTTTATACACTGTTTTCCTTCATATTTTTTCACTTGAACTTGAAAGTGAATTTTTTGTGCTTATCATAATACATTCAAAGAGTCAAGTTTAATGTTTCATAAAAGATGCACTCATTCAAAAGAAATTCTAGTGTTTGGTTTGAGATTTGACATATCCAGATTTAACTATACTATTGTTTTGATGTGTGACTGGTATGACTGTATAGTGTTTGAAGTCCGATGCCTTCCATAATTTATAGTAAAGTTGTAAACAGCATTTGATCATACGAAGCCTTTTCCTCAGATTCTGTTTCTTCGATCTTTCATTTCATCACAGACTCTTATCATAACATGGATCAAAGCAAACCTTCAGATACAAGTGTCAGTGGAATTGTGGGATGATTTCTTACATGTTCTTTCATCTTTGACTCATTGGGAGGAGTTGATCAAAGAATGGGCAGTAAGTTTTTTTATTGATATAAATTTGGTATTACATTTGTTGATCCATTGTTTGTTAGTTTGATGATTTGATGATTGATTTGTAGGAGAACCTTTTGAGTGGATTTAATTTGTTGGACCTAACTCACTCCTTGTTACCTTTTATTTACATCCGCAATCCTTACTGATGGTTTATTCCTGGCAAGTGTCACAGTGAAATCCAGGGGTGTCTAAT
Organism: Holothuria scabra; assembly: GCA_037179385.1. Classification (NCBI taxonomy): domain Eukaryota; kingdom Metazoa; phylum Echinodermata; class Holothuroidea; order Aspidochirotida; family Holothuriidae; genus Holothuria; species Holothuria scabra. Next base: position 21,259,723 of record CM074180.1, read on the forward strand.
GGAGGGGGCTTGGTCTAGTCCTCTTTCCTAATTTTCTGTCCAAGTAATGTCAGACAGCTTGTCACCTAAATTTCATTTTCAAGTGGGAAGGTTCTAAATAAACTGACATTTAATATTCTTATGAAACATTCCATTCCTTGCTCATTCAGATCTGTCCTCTCTCCTGGGACCTGAGATGGTATTGGGGAGGGGCAATGAGATGTTTTGAGAAGCTGCAAGCAAGGAGAATGAAATACCTTTGTAAAACAGCACCTTCCTCTAGAGGAATGTAATAAATGGTCAAAATGTCTTTTCTGATGAAAAAAAAGTGTTGTGTACAAAGAGATTTTGTAGAAGTCAGCTTTTATGATCCTAAACCAATTTGCGAAATGGAACCTTCTTCTATTGTTCTTGGTGCTCAGCATAAGCAAAGGAGTAGGGAAAACATTTCAGTGAGTCACAACTGGAAAAAGGCCTCGGCAAGCTCGACTTAAACCAGTTGGTTAGAATCTGGGCTGCAAAACTCCATCTAACTATCTTATCTCTGCAAAGCAAGTACTATCTCTTACACAATGTTTTGTATTTGTAACTTACAGAAAACAATGGATACCTTGACAAAAGTGTTGGCAAGGAGGGTTTATGGATTAGATTTGAATAATCTACCTCTTGATAAATTGGAAGAACAGAGGAGAAAGAGACTACGAGGCCCTAAGACAGACAAACTAAACCATCAACCTCCAAAACCAACACATGCAAGGACATTTTCACAGGAATTGAGCCGAATAGACTCATTATCTCCCCAGGGTAAGTAAAAATGTGGAGATGTAAAGGAAACAGGTTTAAATGGAATTATCAAGAGTGGCATAAAATATTACTTTGTAATGGTTTCTTGGGTTGTTCATTTGAATTGAAATTCATGCAAGATGCTATAAGATCACATGGATTTTTCAAGTGCTGTTGATTTATGTAATTGTAATTAAAGGGTGTGTATCATATTCCTTGTCAGTGATAAACTGTCCAATGGAAAACCCAATTAGGTGTCTGTAGATATACTATAGCCAAATGATGAACTACCCCATAGGTACTGCTTCAAACATCTGGGTGGAAGGAGACAGAAGATACAAGGGATCTCTTTCCAAATAAATTAAAAGTTGCCCTGTTATATTTTATGAAAAATTTTAAGAACCAAATCTTAGGGACTCTGAGGCAGAAATTCTCTTGTAGCAACCCGTCATTAGATGTAACACTACTCAGTGGTATTTAAATGCTGATATAGATTAACCAGAGCAGTCAACTTATGGTAAAGTAAGTGGGCCATTAATGGGGGTTACCAGTCCTTATTGTTTCCAGAGATATTATAAGCATAGATAAAACAAACTTAAAGTGGCTCTGTGACTCATCATGGAGGCAGAAACTGAGGAGCAGAAGTGCATGATCACTGTCAAGTCATTTTGGAAGTGAGCATGTAAATTAATATATTCTGGTAGCATGTAAATATGTGTTATTTCAAAACCATATAAATGTAAGAGTAATTCTTCAATACATTTCACTCACTAGGTGCAGTTTTTTTGCTTCCTCAAGGTTTTCCACGAAGGAACACTTGAACATGAATGTTCAATGAATGGTTTGAACTTGAAGTTTTCAACTGACTCTCTGATTGGTCCATTTCTATGATATCTTCATACTTGCAGTTTATACACATGTTTATAATCTTATATTTTTTAAATGGAAAAGCAACTACTGCATTCCTTCTCCAACTACACAGAAGCGTGCTCCAATTACATGCCACTATATGCTGGGAAATATATTATGCATTTCTTGAATGCATTTTAAAATGTACACACATGCTAACCTTTACAAACAATGGAAAATGGAATTTTAGTTATGGGTCTTCAACCAAGTGTGCACACAGTTGAACAAAACTGGGCTTATGTCAAATTCACACTTCAGCTTCTCAGTTTAAGTCTCCATAAGGATTCTGCATGTCCAGCTCTTCAGGGATAGTCATTTGCTATCTGTACTTCTGATATCTTCGATTTTTTCTCATTCCCTTTTATACTCTTAACATGGATGGTTGTACAGTATAAGTGTAATCCTAGTTACTCCCATGAATGTGAGGATTAAAAATTGCATGCAGACAGTAGAATGAACAAGGTTAAGGCTAATATCCCACCACCTCCCCACCCCCTTATTGCTGACTTCACCAGACTGCTAGGATAAGTATACATCTGCTACAATGGTGTTATTAGGGTGTGTATATCAGCCATCTGTATTGATGTATATCTATACATATGTGATAATATACTGTGTGGTGGGTATGTTCAGTTACACTTCATATCTTTATCAGATTCCCCTCACACATTATCATAAGCCACCAGTTCAGATGTCAAATATTTTTTAATCAATCTCTTATTCTCACAATATCTGGCTTTTATTTCATACAGCTGTAACCAGAGGCCTCTTATCATTAGTTTGATCTGATTGTATCTCATTTGATTGCTTTGAAGCTACTGAGAAGTGTTAGATTGTAATCAAACAACATTAAGCAAAATAATCTATGATGGTTTAATATGGAAACATCCATATTAAAGAAGAACTTAGTGACTCAAAAATGGTTTTATAGGCTTCCTGTTTTGAGAAATTCAAGAGTTTTACTCTCATCTTAAAGGGGTTATGTAAAGTTGGATCCTGTTGTCGATCTTTCATGTCATTTCAAAACATAAAACATCAAGGATTCAGCACAGGAGGAGGGAGGGGGGGACGGGAGATTAACAACATTTTCTGTTTCTCGTTCAGTTTTCATATGCAGCCTTACAGACATTTTAAGTGCTTTTTTCAGGTGGCATTTTTTCTAAGCCCAGGAAATGCTTTAATCTGATCTTTTCCAAAAATGCTTTTGCAAAACTGCTTTCAGTTTCTTTCATTGAGTACTTTCATTTGAATAATACTTACTAAGATAGACATTTTAGTATTCGTTCTGTTGCCATCAACTTCATATTTCAAAATGCAAGATAATTAAAAATTGTTTTTAAACTCCTGTTAAAATGAGAGAGTGTGAAAAAACATAATTTTGTTTCAAGAGTTGTGTTTGATCCAACTAACAAATATGGTAAGAGCCATTAATAATCTCACCGAGTTGTATGCCTCTTACTCCTACAATATTTATCCTGAGCCTGTGTGTGTCTTTGGTACTGAAGCAAAAATTCACCTATTAATCATTTCCTACTGCCAGCTCACTCAGTGAAACACTTCATTTCCCATCCCCCATGTGCATATCATATCAATTCCATTGTTTGTTCAGAGGAATATAAAAGGTTGAGATCTGTGGGCTCTAATCTGGAACCTCACCCAGAGACAATTAAAGAAAATGACATGGCTGGCACCTTGAAGCCCCAAGATTTGGCAAAACTGGTCCAGGATGGTGAGTTTGCCTTTGGTGTATCTCCATTGCTCTTTTTTACACTCTTTGTCAGACAACTTTTCTACTGCATACTTTTTTTTGTGCTTACCTGAGTACCTTTGCCTGTCTTACACTTTTGTGGCCCATCCTTTGCTAGTTTTTGTTAATTCTTTGTTGTGATGAACATTTGTCAATTAGAGTAGATCATAGAAGCAAAGTGAGCACCTTTGTTTGTTACTTAGGGCTGAGGGTGTAGAATATGCCCATGGTATTTCCCACCTTTCATTAGAGGCAACCTAATTGATAGACTTGAGTTGTATCTAGATGACACTATAAAGTGCATTCGTATTGGTGTGTCATTAAATCTCATCGAGCTAAGTTGTTACTCAGGCATGTGGTTCATACCAAGGTCAAAGATCATAGAACAGCAAGTTATATAAACTGCAGTCTCACACCTTAATGCAAGTGTCTTATTGTCAGTGTCCATTTCTGATCAATCCTTGTCTTTGATTGCTACTAAGGTTTCCTGGCCTGGCTAAAGCCACAAAATGATTAGCAATACTTTGTGTATATGGTTATCTTCCAACATTGCTTCATTCTCCTAGGAGCATTTCTCTGAAAAATTTATTTTTAATGGGTGCAGTTATGATGCTAGGCTTTTCTTTACATCCTGGTAGTTGTCAATGGAGCTATAAATAGATGCATTAACAAAGTAGTATAGTGATTAAGGAGGTATATTTCAGTTCAGTAGTTCATTAAAACTTTCTAAGCATGAAGAACGTTTTTTATCTGCTGTTTGTTATTATTATTTCCTCATTTTTATGTATTATTTAGCACACATATCAGCTTTCATTTTGATCTAAAAATATTTATTTTTCTCTCACTAAATAATACATTGCTTTTCAAAATATCATGATCTTCATTTCCGTGCACTTTATACCATAGCTTACTCTGTGGGTGATTGCAATGGTTTGAAACCAATCAAATTGTGGCTGTGGGACCATATCCAATTGTATTCTCATTTCCTATGTCAAAGGTTGTTGTACAGGTAAAAATGTTAGTTGTGATTCTCCAAGTAGTGCTAAACTCATATCACAGCACATTTAGTTTTTATTTCAGATTATATGCTATGTGAACAACATGGCAGCATGCTATTAAGCTATGTATGGTGTAAGTGGCCTATTTTGCAGATATAAAACAGATAAATGAGAATTTAGAAAGTTTACTACAAAATGGAGGTATTGGGTGGGATCAGTATATTTGTCTTTAACTATGGACATTGTTTGGAGGTTTGATAATTTGACTTAATTTCTTTCTTGTTAGGTTAATTTTCCCCTCCCCCAAACAGAAACTTTCTCTTTCTTATACAGTTGATACTTATTTGGAATGCTCATATTTTAGTTGCTTGAATGAGAGAGGTAAGAGGGCAAGTCTATCAACAAAGGGGGGGGGGGGAGCAAGGCTGAAGCCCATATTGAAATTTTTATCCCCACAAATATAAGGAAAGTGAAATTTTTCTGCCACTCTTAAGTTATTTTTCCCATTAGGTTCTGAAACTGACCTGTACCCAACATTAACAAGGCAGCGTTCTATGACAGTAGATCCAGGGTATGGTGAAATGAGTCTACAAAGATCTGTACAGTTGGTTGGTGATCAGATAGGTAAGGTCAAAGGTCAGTGTGTTTTCTATTTTTGTGCATGCCTGTTTCATTTCTCTTTGTAACTGCATCATAAGTTCAATCCAGTAATAGTCGTTCAAAGTTGGACAGTGGCATACATCAGCCCAAGGGCATTGCATTAGAGGGAGTCATGTTTTTGCTTGTTATCTGCACAAATGTATTTTTTTGTTCCAAACAAATATATGAAACTTGTGGAATTCCATACATTATGTTTGGATGTTTTTAATTTACAGAAAGTGATGAGAAGTTGAAATAAAAGTTAAAAAAAAATAATTATTATGATACATATTTTAACGATTTGTTTTCTGTTAGTATCAAGTCTTTAGAGGTAAATATTCTTATATTTCACTTTGATTACAATTTACAGCTTCTGATAACCTCCATTCCTCCTTCCCCACCTTAATGAGTCAAAGGTCATCTATTGAGGATCCTGGTGGAGGCATTGGCCCTGCAGACAACTCCGCTGTTAATTTTCAGTTTACAAGAAGTAGTAGTGCTGGTGATCTGCTGGAAGCTGTGTCATTTGTTAAAGATGGTAAGTTTATTATTTTCTTTTTCAAATGATTAGAACAACATTTTGATGGTGGTATCCTTTGTTGAGATGGTGTGTGGTCAACCTGAAAGTGTTGACAAATTGTAACTGTTTGGTTGAATTTTGCTGAAATTTTTTTTTGTTTTATTTCATTTCTTCACTTGTTTAATGGATGATAGATAAGCAGAAAGAGGAAGGAGTTACTAACAACATCCCAGAAATGTCATTGCTACTGTGTAGGCTTTATAGAGTTTCTTTGCCAAAAGGCTCAGCATTATTTATCATGTTTGCCTTTACTTTGTGTGTTGAACATGGGAAAAATTTATTTTCTTAAGATAGTGGTTTGTTATTTTGTGTTAAAGACATGTTCTCCAGTCTCAGGGTACTTGCTAGTGAGAGAGGAAGTTTCTATTTCAATGGAATACTTGGTGGAGAAAGGGAATTGGGCCCATGAGATACAAAACTCCAAAGATTTGAGTCTTTTACCCTGAATTGCATCTTGCTCAAACCTCCTTTTATGTTATGAAAGTAATTTTTGGTTCATTTAGATTGCTTAAAATTTCATTTTATCTTATTTCTAAAGCACGGATCCTCATTGAAACTATTGTAGTTACCAAAAACAACCATGCAACAGGTTTTGAGCTGTATCTAGAGAAGAAATTGGACATGACCTATTTTATCAAGAAATCACATCTATTTCAAAGTTGGCAATCTCTCAGGCAGCTTGAGGATGTGATACATCTAGTAAACTGAAAACCAATGAATTGTAAATTGAGAAAATTGAGAAAAAGTGGAAGCATAACTTTCATTTAAACAAGTGACATCACTGCCTTTTTTAATGTATTCCAGTTTTTTCTGGGAAGATTGAATACAATTAGTTGTAGTGTAAAATTGTCAGAAATCCTAGATGATACCCCAAAGAACAGAAAAAGAGCAGGTTTCAGTCTTCCAGGAAAATTTTGATTGTGGTTAGGTCTCAACAAAAACAAGAACTTCTAGTGTAAACTTGTAGAAGTAAGGAAAGTGTACCTTTACACTAGAAATAAAATGCAAGGAAAGTTTGTAGGACTTTTGTTTGTAAAATAAAATATGTTACTCATTTTCATACTAAACTTTTGATATTTTCAAACACCAGCTAACATGTGTTTCATCATAATTGAAGCAAGCTTAAAACTAATAACATTTAAATCTACTAATAATTGCTTAATTTTTGTTGGAAGAAATGTTGACTGCAATAACTGGTTCATCTAAAAAAAAGTGGAAGGCAATTTTCATTCATAATACTACCATACTGTGTTAGCTACACAGTTCATCTCAGCACTGCATCTGAATATTTTAATACTCATTTGGAGGTCTGCTGGTTTATGTAACTGTCATCCCAGATATTAACAAATCGCTTTAGGGGTTAAAAATGCTGCACCTTTTAATTTGTATCATCCAGAGCCAAAATGTGAAACTGCTCAAAAACCTCTGCCAAAATCCACAAGCTTTCCTCCTGCTAAACAAGACTCTTCATCCCAAACAGGTAAGGTGGTCAATGAATATTTATGTTTGCTTGACTTAACGCTTTACTCACTACTCTCATAAACCATCACACTCATGTAATCAATGCACATCATGAAACTTGTATCATTTAATGTGCTGCTTTTTGCTTTAATGTCTTTTCATGTGTTATACCTTGCACAGCTATGTTTTTTTCAGAATGAGGAACAGAGGGTTGTGAAAGGGTAGGGGAGGGCCGGAGAGGGCAGGAGAGATGTGAGGCATATTAGACACCTCATCCAGTTTTGTCAAGCAAATTGACACAGTTCTGGACAATGAAAAGGCAAATCATTATCAAGCCACTTAACTACTATAAAAAGTAACTACAAAGTTTTATTTGTCACAGTATGTGTAAAACTATGCACTTTATTTGATTTTAGGTTGGATTTCAGAAAAAATTCCTGTAAAAACTGGGTGACCAGTTGAAGGAATTTCATATATTAAAGATAGGAAAATTCGTAGTGACCTTTTTCTTTAGATAATTACTTACAGGTGGTTAAATTACTTACAGGTGGTCATAATTGTCTTAGTAATGTTATGACAAACGTTTTAGCTTGTAATAGACCCTGTGCATTGATGGCACACTGACGGCATCCTTTGGGCAGAACAATGGAACACGTGGACACATGCATCAGAATTTGCCTTGTGCCTGTAGCAGACTATGCAGGTACTGGACTGGTTGATAAATCAGCCGTCTGCATTTGTCTGTGTTGGATTGTTTTGCCCCCAAAGGAGGTTGTATTTCCTCTCTTTGACATCATATGCACAAGGTCTATATTTGGGAACAACTGTTTGAGCTTTTTCTTTCTCAGCAATGGATTGGAGAAAACAATCCAGTGCTCGACAACTGGAAAAAGGCTATGGTCTCTGCTAGATTGAACCAGTAGGTGACAAGTTGAAATGTAAACTCTCACAAACAAATCATAAATGCTCCATCTAGTGTTTTGCAAGAGAGACTGTACCTTTAGAAATTTTTAGGACAAACATGAGAACAGAATGTCATATGTGGGAGTGATCAACCTTTGTTACATTTTTCCCTATAACCTCTCCGTTTTGTTCATAACCATATATTTACTGCTTTATTTCTTCACCTCTGCCCTAATAACCTCACTCACATACCCATCTGCTGCACCCATATTCTAACCTACAGAGTCCAGTCAGGAACCTCCTCACACTCTCTCCAAGTCCAGCACCTTTCCTGCTAATCGACGCCGTCAGAGTGAAATACCCCTCACAGGTAACATCTCCTTGCATCCAGTCTCTCCACTTTGGATCACAGCTTTTCCTTGTTCAACTTTAGCATAATGCTTATACCTTGATCATTTACTGCAGCTTCTGTCCTTGTTACCCTTTGATTATGCATATCCTCTCTGCTATCATTTCATCAATAGTCAGTGTAATGGTTTCCATCACGTGTTTTCATTTTATATTAATTGGAAAATCCTTGCATGACTTCCAAGATCTTTGCAAGATCTCTTTGTAAATGACTTCTTGAATCCTATCGTAGTTTTGCTTTCACTATGTGATTGATGTTCCAATTTATATCATGTACAGGATGTATCCATATTAACATGTATGGACATTTTAATGTACAAAGTTTGTTATATTCCCTATGTGAACATCTTGCATGTTAAGAAGCTTACTAGAATATCATCTAGGGCTGTGATAATTTAGTTAAATTAGGAAATGGTTTATTGCATTTTAGCAATTAATATATTTTCAATGTTTGTAGTCCTAGCTCCAAATAGTATAGAGGCTTTTCACATGACGTCATAATACTCTCCGGCGGCCATGTTGGAGTACAAGTAACTACGTAGTAAACCATATGGGACGCGCTCGCTCGTTGAATTTGTATACACCGTGCATGTCACAGTGCACACTGTGCAGTGTGTTCGGCACAAAGCCACGTGTATTTGGCGTGAATGTCCTCCAGCATGGCGGTTCCGTGACGCAATTGCAAAGCCTCTATAGAGACTTTCTAATCTACACTGCCTGGCTAGTATAGAGGAGCCACAAAGGAAGTTGGCCATTATAGTGTCTATATACAATTCTAAACTGTAATATTTAGTGAAATTGAGGCAATCAAAAAGTATTTAGTTTACAATCATCTATGATACAATGAAGCAAACACGTTGGAAGATTAAAGCTGATGGGCCAAAGTTATGCCCCACAAAATCAGGCCATCACTTGAACATTTGGATATGTCTAATTGTCTATACATGATTCGTACCATGAAGTAGCTGTTTTACACCTGTATACCATTGAAAACAGGTATATATGAACTCTCTTTCATCACAAGTGAATTAACGGGTCACCAAACACTAAAGTTGGGTTGCGTACCACTCATTCTATAGCAGTAAACTTTAAATTGGATGTGGAATACCTTAATAGAAGTAAGAGGAGCGGTTTGTGAAGGACACTGAGTTCAAATTTGCAAGGCTAATTTTAGTGTACCTTTAACTGCATCTGTGATCATTTAGCAATATATCTCAACATAGTCACAGCCTTGATGTCATCTTTTATCAAATTTAACCATTACCGCCAGGCCGTGGGTGTGGCAGAGCTGCCAAGTCTTCCTGATTCTGCAGAAGACTTCCTGAAAATTTCACCTCCAAACATGCAAAATACAAAATCTTCCTGATTGAGAACAGAATTTCCCCCATTGAAATACACACAAATCCATGAATTCTTCTAGATTTATGAGGTAAATCTTCCTGATTTCAATACCTCAATGTTGGCAGCTCTGGTGTGGTGGCTAGGGGAGGGGGATAAAGCCTTCTCCATGTTGTTTTCGTGTTGTAATTGATTTACCACACACTAAACAAGGTTCTCTGTGGAAGATACATAAAATTCACAGATTTGGTGTGAACATGAACCCGTGTGTGGTGACCATTGCGCTAGTTACCAGTTTGCGTAGAAAGAAATGTACGTATGTACTGGGCTGGGAAAAATGTTAAGATTATTTTCACTATGCAACTTTGAGGTAGGTTATTCATTGGTTGGATTGAGCTGTCTAAATTTAGAGTTTAAAGAAAAAAAATAAGTCAGTATGGAGTTCATCATAACTGTTGGTTGCATGTGTTTATGTAATGCCTTGTGTGGTTCATGAGTTCTATGGCTGTCTTGTTGGGTAAATGTCTTGTATGTATAAACCACATGCATGGTCCCTCTGTATGAAGGAACAGCATCTTGAAAATCATGCACTTCTTGCAACATTATTTATCTGATACGAGTGTTTAACTGAGTAGACCACAAGTAGGTTACATCATTCTCCCCATGAAGGCATCTTAGATGTAGAAGTCAGAAACTTTTGTTGACTTTCCTTGAATTAGCATCAGATAGTCTGTAGTCATCCCTTGATGTGTTTCAGCCTTACCCTGTTTCTCATAATTTGCAATGGAAATAGCTGCAAAAGAAGGTTTAATATTATTTGAAGATTTAGTAGTTAACTTTAGCTCTTTGGAATAAGATTTCAACTTTGCATAATTTATGTGACAACATCAAAAATATCATGTTTTTGTGAAAAAATAAAAAAGGAGCATTTCATTTTTTCCTCCAATGCTTTTGTGTTCACAGTTCTACCAAACTGAAATTTATAGTTAGTTGAATTTTCTGTAATTGAGTGTATTGACCCAATGGATAATTTTGTTGAAGGAAACAGTGGTTATTAAAGGAAAATATCTCCAGTATTGAGGCAAGTTGGGGGTGAGGGAATTATAGCAAAGGAGATTTGAAAGATAAGGCAATGTGAAGGTAAGGTAGGTCACCATTAAAATCAGATCATTCTCAAGCTAGCTTTGCTAGCACCTGCTTACAACCATGAACTCATGAAAAATCATTTTAATGGATTAACAAATAAAAATGAGCACTGTTTATGTTTCCTTACATATTTTAAAGGATGTTTTTGGCCAACTGTAGCCTGGCTTATGTCCTCCATAGAAGGGAAAGCTCTTCATTTCGGATGTAAGTTGAAACACAAAGCACGCATGCATCACAACTGAAGTTAATACGACTCTGTTGGGTACTTTTAATTTTATACTCTGCATTCTGGCATATATACCTCTTGATGACTATTTTAAGTTTGCCCAGATCTTGACCATCTGGTACCGGCATTTTGGAGATCATGCACCAATCACGTCACATATTTCATTTTTGCAGTGTGGTTTGTCTTCATCTGTACATTGTTTTACAGAAGTTCAATAGAATGAGTTTTGATACTGTATTCAGTAGATAAGAAGAAAAAATACATGAGAGAAATATGTAATATCCCTTCACACTGACATCTTGAGAGACATTAGGTTGCTGAGGATAGCAAAAGATATTACAAAAATCACTCACCTTTCATTGAAAAAAGCCCCCCTCCAATCAAAAAAGAAGAAAGAAAAAAAAAACCCTTAAGATTACATAAAGCCCTCTGCTTATGTCTCTGGAAGTGGAACTTGGACCTTGTTCTTCAAAAGAATGGAAACAGCCTCTTTATAATAGTTAAGCTTTGTACCATAACTCTGCTCTTCCATGATAATTAATTTTTTTTTTTGGTATCTGAGCACACTATCCGGCTTCATGATAAATTGCAATACTGTTTTTTAGTCACTTCTTATTAGGGGAGAAAATAAATTAACTTTTCTAAAAACCCACACTTTATTTGCTATTTTTACTCATTTGTTAGTCAAAGGCTCTGAGATTCATATTCTGAATGTTTCAAACATGAGCTTTCTTTTTATTTAGTATTAGTATTACTAGATGTCAGTGCTCATACAGAACAAGGATGACTCTCTTGTGGAAATGCAAATTAAGAAATAAATTTCTCTCCCTCAGAACTCTGTGTTCCTTTTCCCTTGTTATGGCTGAATTTTGTGTACCTGTTAAAGGTAACTCCTCCTCCCAGCTTAACTTCAAAGAACATAAGATTTTATTGTGAGCTTCAGACCAGGTTGAAATTGCTATCGTGCTGCACCGTAAGGATATGTCCCACTTTCATTCTCAACATGTTCTATACAATCCCATGCATATTACCTTCAATACCTTACCTATCCTCTATGCTGACTGGCACATAAGCCCTCCATGCTCTTTCTCCATATCACCCAATCCCTGGCCTGCCCCTATGTAATCCCATAAGTATGCACTCGTTTATCTGGTGGAGGAAATTAGCTTGGGTATGGAGAGGTGGTGTGATTTTACAGGGTTTGCATGGGTGTCATTCTTAAGTTTGAAGTGGATATTCACCAATGTTGGTACCTCTGTATAGTCTCAGATATCTGTAGCAACCAGAATTTGTTCAAACCTAAAGGTTGGAAAGAGATGAAGTGTTATATGTATATGCATAATTTGTTTGTTTTAGCATAAGAAAGTAATGAAATTCAAATGGATAAAAGACGTGTCATGTTCGTGACAATTGTTCGTTCAAGTTTGTGCCTCATGGTTGCATTGTATATTATACATGCATGTCAATAATCACAGGGTAGTCCTTTTAACCTTTTTTTTCATACTTGAATACTTTTCAAATTTCCATTCACTATAATTTTTTCCTTTGAAGAATTTTTAGTGCCACAAATGGTTTCTTTTTGCATTTTGTAACCCAGAAGAGGGGCCTGTGAAATACTTCTGAAAACAACTATGTCATAAATTAACAGCAATTATAGCTAGGAGATGTTGTGCTATTCAACTTTGTATTTGATTTGTTTTTTTAAAGTTCACCGTAAAGTGTATGTATTTGAAATATTTTCTGATGGTGTTCAATGTATCTTAGGTTTGTTTGAGATGCAGGTTAAGTGGCTTCAGGGTAATTGTTTGATGTGTTTGGAGGTAAGTGAAAAACATTTCGTCCTTAGATTGCAGAACTGAATCTCACAACTAGAAGCAATCAGAAGTAGTAATTTAAGGTTATATAACAATGGACCCTGTTTTGGCGCACTGGAGGGTAAATGCAAGTGATAAGTAAGAGCTGAGAGCATTTAGAGATAAAATTAATTCTGTGGTGCATTATTGTGTTTTAATGCACAGGTCCAGAGTTGTACACTTTGTTCATTCATTAACAAAGATGTTTTGATTTAAAAGGAATGCAGAGGGGTAAGACTCCACTTGTGAATAACTACATTAAAACAGACTTACCTTGAGTAAAATGGTGCAGCTTAAGATGAAGGCATCATTCATTACCCAGACTTTATTGTACGATAACGAATGGTCACTTGAACATTATGGACTAATATAAATTGAGGATTAGTACCAATAGGTGAAGATGAATTATGAAACCATAATGTGTCTGTTCAGCATCATGCTAGAATTAAACAGATTAGTCAACAGTTACTCCCTTTTGCAAAAATGCCAGCTCTATTGAGCAAACAGTGTGTACAGAGTTTCAAGCAAGTGTTCTCTTTGTTCAAACTGTTATTCATTGAAACAAAAATCACTAACATGAAGGTCTCAGCACATCACAGCAACAAACCCTAATATCTTCCTTGATCTCAAAATTGCTTAGCAGACAGATTTCTGAGAGAATGGGGATTAACAGTGATCAACTAGGGATGACTAAAACTTGATGTTGATTTCTAGGATCATGATAATGGCTGCAAACAGGTCAAGGGTACTGAGAGGAGAATACATTGGTCTTTATGTGCATGAACTTTAGGACATGATGCAAAGTGCTCAATAGACAAACAATGCTAACTGCATAACATATGATTGTATTCTGAAACCTGTTACCTAAAGAATTGCTCATGATGCATTTCAGCATCTCTGAACTGACCTATTTGTAAATATTTTAAAACATTTTGGCTTGAAGGTTCTAACCTGGGCAAATATTCTCAGGGAAAGTACTATCAATATTTTTATTCTATTTTTAATTTGATGTTGTTTGTTCTGGTTTATTGTCATTAAATATGCTGTATGACAAAAAGAACCATGGCATTTGGTCAAATGAAGTTGTGTAAAAAAAATGGCGCATGCACCAATTGGGAATTATTTCAAGGATTTATGGAATTAGTTGGGTCCGTTTTCTTTGGTGTGGTTTTGCACCATTGTCTTCTTTTAGTGGTCAAATATATTTTAGGTCAAAGGTAGGTAGTTTTTGCATGTGACATCAAGCATGAATTGCATTTTTTATAATTGTTTTGATTACAAGCTATATTGTTATTTCATTCTACTTCTGGAACATTCTTATGCTGGTGTGATTTTTTGTCAAGAAGTAAATATTGTGATGTAAAATGAGGAAGTGCATGCCAATAAGTTACACTATTAGCATGTCTATCTGCCTACAGTAGCATGTCATTCTCAAAGTGCTGGTATTCACACAAATTTCTGCTGATTTTAAAGCTACAAACTTTCAGTCCTCAGGATATGTAAAACTTAATTTTGCTCTTTAGTCTTCAAAATGTATATACATCAAGTTAGTAGTAGACCTTTATTAATTAACATTTTGAGAAGTTTTTCTTGGAAGGAATTAAACAACTTATTTATGAGATGTCACTGAGATGGACTAACTGCAAGGTTAGCATATATACATGCTCAACATTTATTGGAAGGAACGAATTTTAACACTCCTTTCAGTCTGGAGGGTTCCGACTATCTTTAAAATCAGACAAACCTTGAAATGAGTTTGGTTTCATCCAGTTTGGGTAATAAAAGTGATAAAAACTAGAGAAAAGATTTTAAATTTATCTTGAAAGAATAAATTGTCACTCAGATGTTTTGTTTCATGCTCAGGTAACTTTTTCAGTAACTGACCATGGCAGCTTGTTGGACTCGTCAAACTGCAAATAATTTAATCATTTTCTGGGGAATCTTGCAATGTGATCAGAGAAAAAGTTGAAAAAATCAAGGCAGAAGTTGCTCTCAGGATATGCTGGTTTTTAAGTTGTCATATTTATGGATTTTAACATTTTTTGGCATAAGGTTGAAACATTTAGCCAAAGAGAGATAGTTAGATTTTAAATCTTTATGCCTTAGCTAAATGGTTTATATAACGTATTGATGTGATGGTACCAACTTAATGTTAAATAATAAATATAACTCTCATCAAATAACAGTCGTTATCATATTGTGAAACTGTTGTCCTAGCACTTTGGTGAAAATGTGGTTAAGTGTGATAGCTTTATATGATTTTGAAGATACAGGCAAACAGTGTTGTTAATTTTCTCAATAGCTAAGGGAAAGTGATTTCTGGATTTGGGGATTTTCTTTTTTTTTTTTTTTGTTGAAATATTGACACAGAGGTTGAAAATGTGCAAGCTGTACTGCTATCACCAAAATATGGGATTTAATGATATGTGTAAAATGATGTTTTTTTACATATTGTAGCTGGACAAGATTGTGTTTAAACCCATTTGAACTTGGGTGAAATTTTGCATTTTTGAAGAACTGTTTTTAAATGGTAATATAGCTAATGCTGCCTGAAAGACATATTTGCAATGTGTGTTAGTGTGATGTGAGTGTGATTGTTCAACAGCCTTTAAGATTTTTTTGTGGAAAACTTACTTAAGTTTTCCAGTTATAAATGCACGATACTTTACAGAAATATCTCTGGTAGTCCCCATGTATCATGCATGCTATCAGTGCTACCTGCATGTGGAAGATTGTACTCTTATTAGTTACCCTACTATGAGGAAAGGGCAGTTTGCTGCTCTATTACTCCACATGTTATGCAAATTTTTGCATTTTGAAATGGATGCAGAGCTGCCAAGTCTTCCTGATTCTGCAGAAGACTTTCTGAAAATTTCACCTCCAAACATGCAAAATATAAAATTTTCCTGATTGAGAACAGAATTTCCCCCATTGATATACACACAAATCCCTGAAATCTTCCTAATTTATGAGGTAAATCTTCCTGATTTCAAGACCTCAATGTTGGCAGCTCTGATGGATGGATAGCCTTTGGATTTGTATAGTCCTTTATTTTCATGATGTTGACATTAGCTCTGATGGTATAAGAGACATTTTTTCCCGAAAATTTGCTTCAACTTTTTTAAAAAACAATTCTTCTTGCATCATACCACCAGATATTGTCTTTTATTTTACTTGTTTTTTTCTTTTTATGTTGATGAAAAGAATATTGAAATCATTCTATTCCAAAAATATGAACCCAAAGATCATTAACAATTTTCACATTTTGGTATTGTTTCCTTTCTTATCTCCAGTCACAGATGCAGCACCTCTATTGGATGATTCACATTCCCTAGAGGTAGGGGACCTGCAAATATTAGAACCCCCAGACAGAATAAGCATCGAAAGTTCTCTCAGTGTTCATACTGCTGACTCACACCTTTCTACGTCCATGGATTCAGACAGCATCACACCGTCAACCTTCCTGGAAGAACTGAATCAGGATCTCTCTCCTTCTTCCCAGCCCCTCTTTCTCCATTCAGAGGCCAGCACCCCCTCACAAGCACTCTCTCTAGAAGGCGATGATGGCAGCCTACAGGAGACTCCATTGGGATCGCAGAGTGTAGAAGGTAAGTTTAAGGTGAAAAAAAATATCTTGCTGACCCTTTTCATCCCACCACAACATCAAACATTCTCGAAAAAAAAGAAATCCTATCAAGGTATGAAGCATCTCTGCTATACTCTACCTTATAGGATCATGCTTAATGTAGTTGCGAATACGTTTAACCATTATCAAAAATAAATGAACTTATAGAGCACTTAAATCTAGAAAGTATTCAAGTGCTACACAAGACCAAGGAAAATTCAACTTGAAAAACTGGAAATTTAAACACAACTTGAACCGTGTGACAGAAGGAGAATTTCCCATAGAATTGGGCAGATGGTTCCAGAGCTTGGGCCCAGCTGACGGGAAGGCACAATCACGATAGGTTTTGAAATGAATAGTTCTGGGAACAGTGGGTGTAAATGTATTGCTAGAATGCTAAATGTAGTGAGTAATGAACTAAAAAGTCAGATTATCACACAAATAGGAGGGTGTCATACCATGAATACATTTATACACAATGAGTAGTACTTTCTCCTTATTTCTGAATTTGACTGTAACCAGTGCAGAGAATGGATGATACTTAGTGACCCTTGAAAAGCCAAAATAACCTGACCTGCAAGGAAGCAAGCTCTGATCTGATGGGAGATGGGAAATGTTTTGGTGTAATACTTGCAAGTAGAAAAAATGGGTAATTAAAGCTATTTCTGTAATGTGTTTGATTTTTATTGATAGTTTTAGTGTAGTTAAGGAGGCTTGAGATTATGACAGAACCTTTGAAGAAGCGTAGTTTTTTTCTTCAGTACAGTAGTACCCAATGTTTTGGACTTTACATACCCCAAATTTGCTACTCCATCTCATCGTTCCTCTTAAGAAACTGCAAAACCAATACAAATGTATAGTCAAGATAATTTTGACACCATGTTTACTTGTTTTGACTATTTCTCATAGTTATGCTAAAAGTGTTCCCCTGCCCCCATATTTGATCATTTCATTTTTAAGATTAAGAGGTTTCATGGGTACTCTCTATGGTGTTTGCTGGTACCACCATAGGGTACTAAGTACTCATGGTTTGGAACCAGGGCTTTGGTATTTACTACCTCAGAAAATTTTCTCAGTGAAACTTTTGTCATGAGTTAAATGTAAATCACATGTCATTTTCTTTTCTGCAATCATGTTGGGATAAAATTTTCTATAATTTTAAAATAAGCATTTGGAGATTTTTATAACTCATTTTTAAAGTATTGCCTAAAAAGAGAATATTAGGTCTTGATGCTTTTCACAAAGACTGCCATAACTCATAGGATAGCTTTTGTCACATTGTACAATGTTGTAGGGAAAACAAACCAGTGAGCCACATCTGGAAAAAGGTCATGGCGGCCTGACTTAAAACAAGGTTAATAATTGAGTTGTACACACTTACAACTCAAAATCAACTACTGCATTTTTTTTCCAAGCACAGGGAAGTATGCATCAATTTCTCGGGACTGCACACGACGAAATGTGTTGTGCGTGTACAGTTTGAAAATGCACCCCCGCTGACTTCTTGTCACAATGGAATTTCCTGTTACGCAAGCGTAATTGTGCACACAGATAATCGAATAAAACTGTGTGCATGTCAAATGAACACTTCCGCCCCTCCAATTGGGCCTCCATGAGGAGTTGGTGCATCTAACAGTGTAGGGATAGGAGTTTGGTACCTACGTTTATAATATCTTTGAGGTAGAGCCTGAAGGGTGCTCCCTCTTTCTTTACCAGCCAGGGAAAGTTTCTAGTTCCTAGGTGCAGTTTTCTGTGACCTTTCAAAAGGTTGGATTATTTTGGATTTACTTTGGAATTTATTTGGATCAATACCTGGAATATTAATTCATCATTTGAGATTAACTTTTGACTATTTCATCTCTAGGACCAGAAGTATTGTATAGGCCAGAGTTAAGTGTCATCTCTGGAGGGACCAAGACTGGCTGGTCATCTGATGCAGCAGTGATTATCTGGAGGAGAATGCTAGGTGCCCTGGGTGACATCAATAAAATAAATAACCCAGACCACCATGCACAAGTCATCAAGTGTTTATGGGAACTATGGCAATTATTAGCTAAGGTAAGCTCTTTTTGTAGCAGATCTCTTTATTCATTTACCATCCATGATATGTTGTTTCTTTCAGAAATATTGTCCTTTTTTTAAATTCCATGTTAAGACTAAAGATATATGAAGTCACACCCACGCATACTTGAAGATATGGGTGAGAAGATTCAACTCTTCCCCTACGCACAGTGGCGGAGCTGTCATATGGTCAGGGGGGGGCGGTCGCCCCCCCCTGACGGACCAAAGTCGTCTGTCAGCGCCCTTTTGGGGTTTTCAACATACTTTACTCTTGCACCATTATTGGCAAAAGACAAAATTTAATAGCGTTGTTTTAAGGCCCCGATAACAAAATGCTTAAACAGCCACCAATAAATGTACTAACGACACTTCATTCTGGTGAAAAAGGTCATCTTTTGTAATATAGGGATAGGTTTTGCCGCAAATGTATACTTTATACGCACTAATGAATGTTGTCGCTATGCTAAGTTCATTGCTTCCACGCCAAGCGTGATTATAAGCTTACAAAATACACAGACTGACATTAAATAACCCTCCCGGCCAACAAAACATGTTGCAAAGGGCGCAGCAATAATTGTAGCGAAAATAGCCCTCTTGTTGTCGGGGATAATTGTCAACATAGACAATAAAAAGAGGTTTTTCAAAATCATTTGAAGAGAACATTGAGGTTAAAATAAAATAGAACTGTTATCATAGTGGTAATAATTTAAGAGTTTTAATGAGTAGTTTTCATTTTGCTTTCTTTCAAGTGACCATTATCATAATAAATGGCTATTTCTGACACTGCACGATAATTCTATGAAAATGCTTATTTCTGTACTTCCTTGGTCTAAAATGCCAGAAAATTGCATCAAAAAAGCCTAAGTTAAGGCTACTTTTATTTATTATGAATTTGGTATCTAGAAAGCCAAGCAGACCTCTTGTCTTGGCTATTTCTTTAATGTACTTAATTAATGGCTGTTTCAGAGTGGTCGCATGATGTAAATTACCTCATTTAATGTTTCTTCGTGTACTTACTATCTTGATTTCCAGGTGCCAAAAATGTACACCTATCGGTGATTAATTTCCATAACTTTTTCCTTCTGTAAGATTGCTTCCTATTTAGCTCTAGCAGGTTTAATCTTTACCTTCCAAAAGTAGCCCATTATTACATTAAAATCTTAAATCGAGACCTGACAATAGCAAACTATATATAATGACTGCCTTCATACTAGAACGTCGAAGAGAAGGATAGAAAGGTGCGCGTCGGCAGGTAGGGGCAAGGAGGGAACTTTCCCTCCCCTGGAAAATAAATGAAAAGAAACCTGAAAAAATGAAAACATAAAGAAAAAGACGAAGAAAAATTAACATCAATATTTCTTAACAGTTCACTCAGTGTTTTCCCTATTTATATGCGGTAAATAGGCTTTAGAAATGTCATTTCCAGCGATCTGAGCGGCATTTTTGGCCAAAATTTTCTTGCGCTCCGTGCCAACATGAGTTGGCGCGGAGCTGTCCCCCTACAAGAATTTAGTCGTCATCCCCCTGAATTTTCTTCTGCGGAGGCCCATGGATAGAAATTTTAACATGTTTTAATAGAAAAACATGCTGAGGAGAAATGTCAAAGTAGTCTTGTACCAGGTGAAAATCAAAATAATGGAAAATTTGAAAAGCCGTGGCTTCGATCGTGCGGAGGCTCAGGGTATTTACTCCTTCGAAGCGCCCCTGCAGACCATTTTCGCCCCCTCTGACCAAAACCCCTAGCTCCGCCACTGCCTACGCAAGTGTAACTTTCCATGAAAAGAGCCATTTCATGAAAAGCATTATGAAATATACTTTTTCCTTTATTACCTCCCTTTTACATGAACTCCCACCTACCT
This sequence comes from Holothuria scabra, assembly GCA_037179385.1. Taxonomy (NCBI): domain Eukaryota; kingdom Metazoa; phylum Echinodermata; class Holothuroidea; order Aspidochirotida; family Holothuriidae; genus Holothuria; species Holothuria scabra. The sequence goes on from CM074180.1 coordinate 21,280,238, forward strand.
GTAGTAACTCCCTGACAAGCTTCTAATCTCAGGGTGGAAACTGGTTGGCCTTTGATAGGGCCCTCCCTTTCTGTTTATTCTTGTAAATCCTGTGGACTTTACACAGTTGTGTTACCTGGTAGCTGTGTGTGCATATTTTATTTAAAAGCAGATATTTGGGACAGGTTAGCATCAAAACCAGTTTGCTGTTTCAATGAAGTTTAATAAGTTTTCTGTATTATTTGGTGGTAATTATTACATTTTGATAAAAATAAGTTGAGCTGCTTTCAAGGTCTGCCCCATTATGTAGTGGAATTAAAGCATCTCTCTAATACATCTGATAGGTGAGTTGCATTGTTAATGCAGTCAAGAAAACAAAAAGGGTTGAGTGAGTGCCTGACCAAAATTTGGCAGAATATTTTAATAGTATGTTCATTTATACTTAATCACATTCCCATAATGAAGCACAGCTTGGAGTACAGATGTTAAATATCAAAATATTTTTTCTTTAAGGTGATTAATTTACCATTTTAAAATAAAGAATGCATGAAATCTCATTGTTCATATGGTCCCTTCAGTGACTGAAATCATGTATTTCTTTTCAGTTAAGGGATAACCTCGGTATTTCAACCAATAATTTAACAACTCCACCTCCCCCAGACTACATTCCACCACTTCAGTTGATTGCTCCGTGGCTATTTAAGGTAAGTGCCCTATTTATACTATTTTCTACGTTGGGTCAGTAGCATTACGAACTCACTGTTTTCCTAGCATCCTGCCCATACTTTGGTTTTTTTTTTTTGTAAATCTTATTGTATGGATGAGAAAGATGAAGGAATGAATGTATACTACATTCTCAGTGTTAAAATAATAAAAGTTTCTATACAATTTTAATTAAGTGTTTTAACTTCTGTGATTGCAAGTTAAGTGTTGTTGAGCATATGGTCATATTATAAACTCTTTGATATTCACTGTATAATGCAGTGTAGGCGAACAATATAACATCCGTACATGTTTTGTATTCTATGTGGTTTAATTGGATTGACCATATATTTGCTCCCTTTTTGCATTTTGCTTGTGGGTTTTCTCATTGTCATTTGACTGGGGTCCTTTTGCCACCCCAGGAGCTACCACTTGCTACACCAGTGCATCAACCACTCTAATCCTTCTCCCTTGCTACAGTGGTGCATTTGCCTCCTTCACTATTCTTTCCCTACTAGAGCCTTGGCCACCACCTTTGCCACTACCCCTTGCTAAACCATCAGTGCATTATAGTCACATTTTCTGTTTATGATTCTTTTAATCAGGCTACTGAGTTATCAAACACACACCAGAATGGTCGAATTTGGGCCTACAGGCTTTTATGCACCATTACAATAAGACGCCAGGACCAGCCTCTGTCCAAGGAGTATCTCACACATTTCTATAGGCTGCTACATGTTGGACTGAATAATTCAGAACAGGTAAGGGAATCCCAGCTGTTTACCAATTATGACATATACCACTCAGGATGGATGATAAGATGAAAATTAGAATAAATAAAAATCTGCTGATTTTGTTAAAGCAAACAACAACTTTGATTGTACTAGCCTTGAGGGGGAAAAATGTTTTGTGATATGCTGTAAATTGTTGGTGTTAAATTAGCATTGTGGGTGAATGTAGTGAAACGAAGGTCTTACCTAAGTAACTTAAATAAGGGTTAAGAGCACGCCAACACGAATGTGTTATATAGCAGCTACTTGATGAAAAGGAAAAGGTTAAAATACTGTTTCAAATATGGCATGATATGTTAAAGTACGATTCCAAATACAGTTCAAACGGCGTAAGTTCTTACCTTTAGTCACCTCTTATGACAGTTAGGAAATACCATGGTCATATTCTACAACCTCCAGCCCAAAGGTCCAGTCCACAGGAAGAGGTCTTATCCAAAATAAGGGTAGAAAAGCCTTAGATGTAAATGCAAATCTACTTGGACTAGGAAAGTCTTTTAAATCTAGGGCATGCAAACAAGAGTTTGCAAGCTATTTTACGGTTACCAGAATATTTCTGAGGGTTGCAAAAAATGTTCTCTGGAGAGAAAATAGCCATTGCTTTTGCTTCAGTATGTGGAAGTTGTGTGTAAGGTGGAGTGAATGCATGTTTCTATTTAACATTTCCAGACTAATGATGATGTGTAAACTCCAGGACTAGACTAGATAAATCAAACTTTTCTATCCAAACTGCCACTGAGAATCACCAAGATTTTGCAGTTGAAAACTGGGCCACCACCTAAAAAACTTCATTGTACTTGAAGAATTTTACTGTCAAACTTCTCTAACCATTTCATTTATTTTCAAGGCAGTTCAGAAAAGCTTTAACGTGTAAACAGTCACCCTAGACGTATTTCAGAACAATTGCTAAATTTCACCATTTTCATCCAATTTCTCTTCCAAGTATGTTTGCTGATATTTCAGGACATAAATATTGCACATTCAAGGTTATTCAAGCAAGACACCTTGGAAAATTCACCGTGAGAAAAAAATTTTCACATTATTCTCAAGAGCCATTCATGAAGTAGGAAAGTCTAATGTATTAGTCCAACTTCATTTTCCCTTTAGGAAATTGCTTTGTTTGAAGAAGACTGTCAGACAGATTTTCATAAAATTGTTTTGCATCTTTCATCAGGATGTGGTAAACACCATCGTTAAGTATTCTACCCCAGAGTTTTTCTCCTGTGATTTGCCTGGATCTACGATGCTCATCCTTGATTTTATCCATGCTGCAAACATCATTACCAATAGTGCTGACATGGAGGTAAGTGTAATGTGGCAAGGTTACCCCACAGTCCCCTACACAGTGAGCCACTACTGGAAAAAAGGGCCTGGTCGGCTCGACTTGAACCAATAGGTGGGTAACAGGGCTGTAAAACTCTATCTAACTAACTAACTTACACATGGGACAATTTCCACTTTGGCAATATCCAATCGTAATGCTATTTGTAATGAACAGTGTCCAGCATTTTTGGATAGATTAATCTTCCTTTCTTTTTGCAGGTGTTTGGTCTGGTCAAAGAGTATTTGCCTTTTACCCGGGAAGTCCTGGTTCTATTCCCAGACTAAGTCATAGCAAAAATTAAAAAGTGAAACCACTGCCACTGTGCTTCAGGCTCCTGATCATAAGCACTGGAGTAGTGAAAATGATCCAATGACCCATAACTGAAAAAAAAACTATAGGTGAAAGTAGATAAAATCAGAAAGTTAGAAGTTGAGATGTTAAACCCAATCAAACCATACCAAAATTTTACTGGATTATTTGTGGTCCTTTCCTTTCAAATGGCAGAAATTATCATACATTTCTATGATTTTTACAATACTGTGTGTTATTTTTTCATTTCAGGCTCCCAGGATATCAGCTCTGTCATTACTAGGGTCTTTAGTTTGCTTTCCAAACATGTTCTGTAATCTAAATCTGCTGGAACCAAGCTGCACAGAAATTGTCTGTGTCAAACATCCTGATATGAGCACTGTCAAGGTAAAAACACCTGTTTGTCTCAAATTTAAAGTGAGGGAAAAATAGAGATATCCAACAAGTACAATTATTATTAAAACAATAAACAGAAGCCATTTCAGACTCTAAAATTTATTAACAACAACAAATTTTCATCAACAATGTTGCCCTTGTGAAGTTAAATAACAGTTTAAAACACACTGTACAGTCTTCTACAAATAAAATTGCGTGCTTGTACTTCCTAAATACATTTCTTCCTATTCTGAAGTCAGTTAATTTTGTTTCAAGTAAATAATAATAATAATAAATGAACTTATAGAGCGCTAAAATCTACAGAGTAAATACCTTATTCAAGTAACTATCTTTTTTCATGGCAGGATCTTCTTTTGGGCATTCTACTGAAATGTGGCCGTAAGGAACCAAATTCAGAGGCAAGGTGTATAGCTCTCTGCAGTCTGTCAATATTTCTGTATGAAGAACTGGTACATGCCACGTTCCACAGCAGAATGAAGGATGCCCTAAATGTATTGTTAGTTAGTCTGAAAGTAAGTGCTAAAGCTCATTGGAATATTTTAACGGATGTTTAAGAAGGTAACATGGTTTAGGGGACACTATTTTCCAGAAGGAATTGTTCTGAAACCAGAATTGTGGTCACCCATGTGAAACTGGGAGCACTATCTATACTTAATAATTTTTATTGTATCACAAACCATCTGCATGAAGCACAGAAGTATATGTATTTAATCCATTACCACTAAATAAAATTTGATTAACAGTTCAATTAGCAATAAGTTCCTGACATAGGAAAGATTTGTGTTTAACGAGTATGGTTACTAATATTTCCCAATTGCAAAGTGTTGCATGTGTCAGGTGTATCTGTTTTTATCGTAGTTCCAGGATGGTTTACATTGCTGTCACTTTTATTAAAGTAAATCCCACCCATATCACTTACTCAGTCTAGAGCATTCAACTCTTACTTGGAAGATTCAGAGCTTGATTCCCAGGCTGGGTTATATCAAAACCTTTAGAAAGATAGAACCTTACTGCCATTGTGCATGATGCTCCCCATAAGCAATGTAGTAGAAATAACAATCCGGTGTCCCCCATTCGAAAAAAGGCTGTGGACGCTGGTAGATTAGATTAAACCAGATGGTTCTTAGTTGAGGCATAGAACCCTATCTAACGTAACCTATCACTCACTCACTCACTAATGCCCATTATATCTTCTGGCATAAAGGGCTGCAATGAAAGACTTCCAATCCTGTCTGCTTTGGACCAAAGGTTGCACTGTTCCCCATGTGTGGTTCAGGATGTTGAGTTCATTTTCCATAATTCTTTACCAGGTGATCTTGGGCCCCTCTCTTATAGACTGTCCCTCTGGTGTCCACTTTATGGATGTACAGGTGATATTTCCTTACTCTTTTCTCAAGATGTGTCCAGTCCATCTCCATTTCCTCTACTTGATGATGATATCCATGTTTTCCAGGAAATCATCCCATGGATGCACATATTCAATACTTTTGAATTTCTTGAACCTTTTTTTGAACAGTTTTCCAGCAAGCAGGTTGCCCAAATGGCCTGCGATATGCTGGTGATGCTTAGCGACCAAGCTGGAAGACTTCGGACACACATGTCAGAAACGCCTAAGAAAATTATTGAGGTAGGTTTACATTTAAAATATCTTTTTAACTGTTGCCAGAAGAAGATTAGAGGAAGCATGGTAAAATATTTAAAAACAACATGTATTAATGTCCTGCATTCTGATCAGCTTAAAATATTTCATGACCATTTTTGTATAGCATTCAGAAATGGCCACTGAACAGTTCAGATAGTTTCTCTCAGATAGTTTTCTTGCTGTCTTCATGGTTGCTTCAGTCACCTGGATATTATTGTCACCTTTTGTCTCAAATGGTGTCTAAGACTGGGCAAACTTGCATATGTCCTGTAAAGAATATTTGGCTATTGTTAATTTTCTTGAGATTTATCAAAGAAATTGACCACATCTAAGAGAATGTTAATTTAGATGCAATGCTCATTGAAAAGGAAATATCTACTCTGCCAATAAAATATTTTTGACTGTCCCATTTAAATGAGTTTGAGATGGTAGTGTATCAAAGATCTATTTCAAGTTGTGGCAGAGATAATTCGTAGTCTTGTCACTATTCATGTATAAATCAAGTCCCTGGCAAGCTTCTAGTAGCAAAGTGGCACTGGGTGACCTCCCATGAGTTTGGAGGATTTAAATGGAAGGTATTCATGTGAGTAGAAGAAAATATAAAGTTACAACTTCCTTTCTTTTGATTCTTGTGTTTGACAGGTAATTGCCATAACAGCTTCATCTTTACTTCCTCAAGCACATGCTACAGGAGATAAGAAGGTTGGTTTATGTTTTGATTGTCTTTTGTAACACTCAGTCACTCATTGGCTATGATTGGTTTAGTTAAGACCATTGATACTGTCAGACAGACAGACAGACAGACAGACATATACATATATATATTCAAAAAAACACGTTATGAACTGTTGAATACATTGCTGGTGGTGTGCAGCTTAATGTGGGCTCAGGGTTGGGACTGGGCAGTTAGGAGTTCAAATGGCTCTAATACACTGTTTCCTTTGTGAAGTGTCCCATATGACTCCCTTGCTGCCTTACATGTAACCCTCACTTGGGAAAATGTCTTGAGCTTGGCAGAAACTGGCCCAACTGGAGGTTTGGAGCCCATGACCATGAAGTCCATGGGTGAGTGGGATCTGACAACACCATATGCCCCCCACCCCCAAAGAAAAAAAGAAAGGAAAAGAAACATCAGTTACTAGCTAAGAACCTGAAATTACTGAATAGAGGAACCATTTCCACTGAACAGTAGTACTAATGAAAATAGCATTTCCTCTTTGGAATTTTCTTCAACATTTAATTGTGGCTAAATGTGATAGAAGCTGTCACACATTTTGAATTGGTGCTTTGTGATCTTCCTTAAATCTGTTGTTGAAGTGGTAACTTTCTGTTTAAGGACAAAATTGTTCATAGCAAATGAAAATGTAATGAATGCTGCTCCTTGTGTTTGTTAACTATAAAATTTCATAAACGATACTGTTGTTACCTATTTATTAGACTGATGTTCTTATCCCTCATTACTCCCACTGTTTGGTCTAATGGAGGAGTATCTTGCTTTCACCAAAGAAGTTAATGTTTCATTCTTAGATCCGTTTATACCAAGGAACCTTCTGCCATTTTATATGATGCTTGGCATAAGAAATGGAGCAGGGAAACAATGCAATACCCTAACATGGAAAAGGACTGAGTTCTGCAAGATAAAACTAGAAAAAAAACCAGAAGTTGAGGCCTGAAACTTCAACAAGCCAAACCAACTCTCATTATTTTGTACATTTATTGTTCTTTCAGCTTCTTGTGTCTTTATTTTTCTGTCTCCTTGAGTGGTGTATGGCTGTACCTGTGACATCATTGTTAGAACCAACACAGAGTAATAATAAACAGAAAGGAGAATTACTACTTCATACTGTCTTCAGGGTAAGAATATATTATGATGTGAAGGTATAAATTTTGACTGAAAAATGGTTATTAGTTTATTAGCAATCATTCAGATAGTTATTCTGCAATCATGTCTGGCTGTTTTTATCTCAATACATAACATTTATTGAGATATTGTCACACTAGCCGGCTGCTAGCTGTAAGCCAGAATCTTATTTAGCATGGCCATGTTTAGTAGAGTTTACATTTTGATCATAATATCTTGTAGAGCATACTTTTGTACAGTTATTTATTCAGTCAAAATTTTAACTTGATAATCTGATAGGTTGATAACTTAGTTAGTTTTTCTCTGACAAGTGGTCAAAAAGTCTTTCAAAAGAAAAGTTCATCTCTGCCCATTGTTTATACTCCTTTTTTCCCACAGTGCAATTGTGTGTGTTTAAGTCTGCTATTTTGTCTTTGGCTTCAGGCCTCAGTTAAGTCAAGCGTAGGGTAACTGTTAGGATGACCTTTTCTGGTCTGACTAAGATGTTTGCCCAGCCATTGTCTTGTGATGGAGAAGTTTACTTTCTGTTGGTTGAGTTTCCAAACAGGATGCCAGTATATAGCTCTCCACCTTTAAAAGTTGTGCTCTTCACCAAGAGGTCCCAGTGAGATTATAAGAGATATAATGTTGATGTTAGGAAAACTAGGTAGGAAAGTATTATAGGAAAACTTGTTTTGTTGGAACTGGTCAGAAAGTTTTTTCTAATAAGACTGATCTCCATCTAGCTGGATAATTACCTGTGCTCTGTAGTGTTTGTGTGCTTTACAAAGATTATTTTTTAGTATAAAAGGATCATTATTGATTTTATTGTTTTAAATGATAACATTTTCAATTTTTAGCAAAACAATGTACAGTATCAGGATACTATAAATCTCTGCTATAAATATTTTAATGCAGGCACATAACCAGGATTTTGCCATTGGGAGGGTTTTGGTGTCATGGGGGGGGCACGATATGAGAACAGTGCACCACAATAGTTTAACCAACCTGTATTGTAGACTATGTGATTTGGAAAGTTTGTTTCATATTTCATTTTTATGTATGATACTATACTGTACCTGATCACCAAAAGGATGTTTGCTTTTTTCTGTTGTGTCATGAAAAACTTAAACATCATTCCACTGCTTCATGATTAACATTGATCATGCATAAAAGTACTGAGGTTCTGCAGCATAGCTGCTCAAGTTTATTAATGCCAGACATCGCTGTAAAAGCTTGGCCTGTTGTACTGACATAGGTACAGGGATTTTGTTGTAGTAGGACACGGATGTGTACTTGCAGACTAATTCGCTTGAAATTTGTCCATTTGTGCTTAAAAAATGGCTTTGCTTTGGCATTTCTTTTTTCTTAAAGGACCAATTCTCTCACCTCAAACTACAATTTAGGTAGAGGGTTACTGAAATTCTCAATTGGTTCAGCTCTTTGATTGACAGCTAATTCAAACAATGCAGAGTACCAAAGCTGATATCATACAGCATGAATAGAACTGAGATCGTTTAGATTAATACACACATTGTGCTTTTCCATGTAATAGACAATACACTGAGATTGTTTCTTGATGAGGATGAATATCAGACAATTTGTGGGAGGGGCTTAAAGTAAGAATCTTAGGAGAATAGGTACTGTTTGGGGTGAGAGATTTTGGCCTTTAAATAAGTAGTATCCAGTGATATATTATTAATTGTCTTCTAATTGTCTTCTTAATTGTCTTCCTTCATTTTTGGATTATAATAGAAAATTTTAATTGGTCAGTGCTCTTTGATTCACATCACAGTTGAAAAATTAAGATGATGCAGAGATAGCCACATTTCATAGCATGTAGAGAGTATTCTGTTCAAAAATAAAGAAATTGTATCCTGAAGTTAACAGTGCTAAGCAGTACACTAGGATTGTTTCTTGACAAGGAGTTGCCAATGGCATTTCAGGAAGAGGTTAGAAGGGACTGAGTTGGGAGAAGAAGAATTGTCTGGGATGAGGACATTTCCTCTTAAAACTCACCTGCTGGTATAACATGATGATCTCTTAACAGGTTCTTCAGTCTGCAACTGAGGAGGAAGTCGTTCACCCCAGATGGAGTACTGATCTGGCTCAACTTGCCTCTCCAGACTATGACCCCCATCTCAATTTGGATGCCATCAAGGAGAGTAGGAGGAGTCTGTTTCTGGATGGTAGTATTAGTGGTCCTCATAGTAAGTATTATCCTGGGGATATAAAAGATCTATCTCTCCTTGCAACAAAAAATTGATGTCATTGTAGAAATCTCAAGGGTGTTTTTCGAACTTCTGATGAAAGTAGCAACATTGAGAAGTAAAAATTTTTCATCAATATTTCAAGGGTGTTTTTCGAACTTCTGATGAAAGTAGCAACATTGAGAAGTAAAAATTTTTCATCAATATTTGTGTGTGCTTAATAGTTAATTCTAACTTTTTGTAAAATATGATTCTTCTTAAGCGCAAGGTCATATCAGGTATATATTTGTACCTTTTTTTTGCATGTTGTTTTTTCTTTAATAATTATGTAACATGTAAGTTTTTGCAGTTACTGGCATATAATCTGGTCTATTGTTTAGAGTTTAGGAATTGTCGAATACTTGTTTCTTTCTCTCCTTGAATTCCTTGGTCTTTCTTTATTGAGTTTTTGATTTATTTCACTTTTTCTTTCTATTATTAGGTTTTATTCCAGGAACACCAAGTCAAGGCAGGGCATCACTGTCTTCAAATGTTGTAACACTCACTGCCAAAATGGTATGTCATGATTGCTTCTTTAATCTTACTATTCATAGTCTCCATACTTAGAGGCAGTCGATTATTTCCCCAAACTTCAATTTTTATTGTAGTATACACAGAGTCTCAATTGGCACAGCTCTTTGATTGACAGCAAATATTCAAGAAATATAGAGCACTATATCTCATTGCACAACATGTACCGTGCTAAAAGTGTTGCAAATACACGTTGGGTCTTGTCTGCTCATTCTAAAGCAATAAACTTAGATTGTGTCTGGATGAGGATGAGTTTTACACATTTGTGTGAGGGGCTTAGGTAAGTAGGCTACAAGTATTTGGACTGTCTGGGTTGAGAAGATTTTTCCCTTTAATAGAACTAATTGGTTTAGATGAGAGTAACTTTTTGAGAAAAGGCCATTAACAGGTATCCTGAAACATTTTTCTGTGTTTATCAAAAACTTGTCAATATTTATTTTCTCTTCTCTCAGGTCCTATGTCACTTGATGAACAGACTGAACCATTTTCCTTTAGGGGGGGGACCTGCCTGTTTCACCTCTAAAGTGAATGAGTTTGATGATCTCCCTAATCTTGAAATGGAAGATCTCACTCCAGCAATCTTTGAAGCTCCTAATGTGCAATTTTTCATTCATAACGACTCATCTATTGTGTCTTTTGTGCAATTACCTACTCAGGTGAGAATTAAAATGTTTTTATTGTAGATTGAGATGTGGTTTTCATTCTGATAAGTAGCATTCCTTGTAATGGTAGATTCTTGGGTTAAAAACTGCCATTTGTGAGGGGAAAGCAGAGTGTTGTTGAAACAACTGAAGATACCAGTATATATATATAAAAAGTAAAATAGCAATCATGGGAAGAATTAAGTCCCCTGAGTGGTACGTATTGAATTGTCACCTATTATTTTTTTTGGGGGGGGGTGGAGCAGAACTCTGTCCAGGTAACGTTTGATTTTGCCCTTCGGTCTCCCCCCCAGCGAGTTGTTGGCGCTTACAAATCCTAAAAAATGATAATTTTATGTTCCATATTTCTGTCACAGTGAAAGCATATTAAAGTTCAAGGACTGAATCTTTAAAAATGTGTTAAAACTGGATCATATTTACAAAGGTGTTGTTATCAGATTTTGTCTTGAGTAGAACATGAAACAGATAGACCTCATTTTCTCTGTTGAAGATACCTTAGAAGCTGAAGACTCTGGCTTAAAATCAAAGGTGTAGATTTAAAGTAGAATTTGCAATTTTTGCATGATGCTCTGCGTATGCTTATCGTATTTCATGGTGCTACTTCTAAGACTGACTTAAAAATTACTTTTATTGTCGTAACAGGGTACCATGAATGATGAAGAACTTCTTGCCAGTTCCCAGTCTGAGGTTAGGATCATAGTCAGGGATGTAGGAGGCAAATTTACCTGGGATGCTGGCATTCTGTTTGGGCCAGCAGACAGAAAAAGGATACTTGACAAGCCAGGTAATTATATATTATATATCTCATTTTTTTCTTATTTACTTTTGTTAGTTTGCCAATACTTCTGAAAATATAGGTGTGGACACCAGGGGCATAATTTTGGTTTGTGGATTGGGGGCACAAATTTTTCTTACAGCTCGAACCCTACATCATGTCTCGGACTGAGATCATCTATAAACAGTTAACCCGCACAAATACGAGCGTGCACACTTTCTCTTTGACAGGCATGAACAAAACATAATAGATGGGGCATCATAAATGCAGTATGTTTGTATTATTTTAACTTTAATATGCTCAATGGACATTTTATCAAAGCCCTGAAGTCATCTGTGTACAGCAATGTAATATTTTGTTTATTCTGCCTGTAATTTTTTTTTAATCTGCCTGGGGGGTAAAATGATATGTTTTCCCCCAGTATTTTCATTTGTGGGGCAAAAAAATGGACCTCTGAATTAAACCAAAAAGTTGTGATTTGATGGGTAAATTGGGACAAACTCAAAACTCAAAGTTGACAGAATTTATGGAGGCTTGTTGGTGAAATAGTTACTGTTGATAAATCAACTTCACTTGAAGTTGATGCATACAATTGCATTTGTCAATTTTGTGGGCTAGTGTTTCAGATTAAGATTATTTTTCACATTTGTGATTTTCCTACCAGTCATTACTTGTGTTTTGATACAACCATGCATTTTAGTGTATCAGTGTGTTGTGTCAGGACATGATTTTTTTAGATGTTTAATACAGTGTGCTAAAATGTTCCTTTATTTCAGATAAGCAAGAAGTACAATCTATTGATACTTCAGGTGAAGGTGGATCTGAGGAAAATTTGACAAGGATTTCAAGCTTGTCGTATTCATTGTCTGACATCCGCATCCTGAATAGACCTAGGACCACCTTACCCTCTTGGGATGCAGACAAAGATACAGATTTACTTAGTGAGGTAAAAATTTAAGATTAATGAAGAGTTATGGTTATGTAAGGAGAAATATTTGCGGATCTGTTCGCAGGTGGGATTTAGAGTAACAGGTACAATTTTGATTTTATTGTTAATGATTGAAGCTATTCAGATAAATAAAGTTAAAATATTCTTTCAGATTCTTAATAGACACTAACTTTTTGGATACGAAGTGAGGAATGGATAAACCGGTAATCAAACTTTTGTGTATTGTAGGTTGGAATAGCTAGCAACATACTGAGCAGGGACATATTTAGAAAGTTATAATAGAGGGGGTGTAAGATTTGATTTACTCTAGGTCTGGAGAGAGGTCTAACAGAATGGGGCATTACCATACCCCTGTGGAGAATGCTCATTTGTGGAAGAGCATAGATGCAAAATTGTGCTACCTATGGCACATTTTAAAACAACTTATGAACATGCATGATGGCAAATAGCTGGAGTGAACACCTGTTTCACCTCTGTCTAGATTGGTCTCTATCGTGGTGCTAGTTTAATGAAGTAAGATGCAATCAAAATTTTCATGGCCAAAACCTTATCAGTCTCAATGCTCTTTTTTATTAATTTTAACCAACTAATACCCGGTTTATACTTTCAGCTTCAACAGTTTCTAGGTTATACAAGTCCTGAGTGTTTATTGAGACCAGGAATACCCCTCAACCTTCCATCCCCAGCCCCAGAAGAGATTTCTACCCCTCTTGAGAAAGAAGCTGTATCTGCCATCATTGACCAGTTTGATCTGGAGACAAAGTTTTGCTCTGAGAATGCAGAAAGAAAGAGGTAATTGTAGTGTAGAATTCTGGAATAGATACCAGTGATAATTGTTTTTATAGCATATCGAAGCATCCACATCATGTTAGTGTATTACTTAGTATAATTAACTCCCCATTCAACCTGGGCTCAAAATTTGTGATGCTTCACCACACTATTAGCCCATTGGACTTTGGAAAAGCTTTTTCCACAAGCTTGAATAGCTATTTTACTAACCATCAAAGGGTTTGGCTACACAGCACACTACACAACTGTGAGATGCTAGTCCATTGTACCGTTTCCTGTAGGTTTTAGTGCCTGTGAGGTGTACTAGCTGTTGGTGTAAAATGCTGCCAGCTTTGACTCCAAAAACAGAAAGGGAGAGTTATCCCTTCTGCAATAGCTAAAGCAGCACAGCTGGCATAAAGAGCATTTTTGTGAGGTTTTCGCCAAAATCTTTGAGATGGCTGCCTTAAAAATAATACAAGGGGGAACCTTGCATTAGACTCTTGTTGCTAACTAAAACTGACCTAAGGGAAGTTTGATTTAGCCTGAGGCTAGTGGACTTATGTGTTTGTGGAGCTTCATTGCTCCGTTGTACCACCAGCCACTCATAAACAAAGACTTCTTTTGATAAAGTCAAGGAAAGAATTTAAAACTTTTATAACATTTAAAGGGAAGCAATTGTACAGCCTTCTAGACAGCACAGAAATTCAATATAATTATTCCAAGCAATGTGGCATCATTTAAGACCAATTTTATCCCAAGTCAAACGTAGTATGAGTTTTTCCGAGGCAAGTCTGGAAGGCAGTTGGGCAAAGCAGTGCAAAGCACCATATTTCTCCGAAATTACCCATAGTGCAACTGAACAGTGACGTAAAACCTGCACCTAATGTATACTTTTGTTTGCTATTGCGGAGTATCATATATACTATACTGCACAAACGTTCGTAACACTACTGAAGACTAGCACAACTGCCCATCGTTTCATTCATTTTACAAATGTTTCAACGGTTGAGTTTGAGATAAAGGTTCAGAAATCAAAAGATTAACTCCTTAAAAGCATATGGCTGCCTCTTCCGGGCCAAGTGCATATGATTTTGAGCCAGTTCGACCAAGGAAAACTGGAGCACTTGCGAGCGATGTGACCAGCACCCGCAGCGAACCAGCCGTACAGTCTATACAAGCTAACGTTAGACCAAGGGTCAGTACGTTACGTATAGGCTTATACTAGTATAGCAATACGTAGCCTATGCCGTATAACAATAACACCGATCGATGTGTATGGTGTCTTAGCCGATTTGTCTTCGCGATTGCCTTCTTTTAACGTTTAAGTGTCCACAAATATCCTGCATTACTTACGAGAATTACAAAAGGTTCCACTAAATCGAATCTTTGCGAAAATAAGTGAAAACGAACCTAACTGTTGCACCGAAAAGCATGCTAAAATACGGTCTCGCTAGTCCCAGCTTGTTGTTGTTACCGCTTGTAGTTTCAGGATCTACCCGAAAAAAATTATCTTGGTTTGAACAAAAGCAGTCGGAAATAACGAGTATTCTTTATTTGAGGGATGAAACAAAAAGAAGAACAAAAAATTATTGGGTTATCAAAAATTTTTATCAGTAAAGCAAAAGCAACTATGAAATTTTTTAAGCTTCGTAAAGGGTAATTATAAATTCAGCTGTAAGTGTACGTAAGTTGGTAACCACTTTTGTGAAATCTGATCAGGTGCAGGTTTTACGTCATCAATCAGCTGATCCATCGTCGTGTTTCTTCGAGTATGGCGATACTCATGTCTTGAAGAGCGGGAGATTTGAAACTTTTTTTTCGGTATGAGTTTTTTGTGGAAAAACAACACAGTAGTGTTAATATCTAATGTTTATATATGTACTACACATATGTGGGGAGTCAAATGGCCACTATTGCTCCCCTTTAATTCCCCTTGATGGAAGAGGATTCAATTCCAATTTTCAGAATCACAATTTTGACCACATTCTTTTTAAACATTCTTATGTTTTCTTTACAAATATCATTTTAATCTGTTTACCAAAAGTTGCAAAAGATGAAACACATTTCCTGTTTTGTTCAGTCAACCAGTTTCATTTAAATTTTTATTTATTTTCAGCATGGTCTCACAGCCAGTCCTAGAAACAACTCATACAGAACCAGAGTCCAGCTTTTTCCTCTGCCGGACTCTTCTCAGCCAACTTGGTATTTTGAACTGGAACAAAAGGTCAGTAGAATCTAACCGTTCCCTCCCAAATACTCCATATGGACTGCACGGTCAAGTGCTTAGAGTGTCTGACTTGCAGCCAGGAGGTCTGGGGTTGGACTCCTGGCTGAGTCATACCAAACACATAGAAAATGGAGTCCACTGCCATTGTTTTTGATGCTGAGTATAAGTTTAAGCTGTTTAGAAACTGAACTTTAAAATTAAATCCAAGTAACTAACCTGTAGTCTAAACCTATCCATGAGTTTCCCTTTTATTCCTGTGAAGTTCCATTTTCACTTTGATGTATGCTGCTCATCACTATTTTGAAAGAGGAAAGTTTGCCTTCAATGAGTGGTGTAAAAGCTTTCATTTCATTTAGTTGCATTCATTGGAACAACTGTCTACCTAGTAACATCAACCATTGAAATTCTCAATGCACATATCTAATGAAAAAAAGGATAACACTATCAAAGATTAATACCTCTGCTGTGAAAGTATTATTCATTGAGGTTACAAATAAGGGATTCAAAGAAAGGAATAGAATATAAGTTTTATATCTTTCAATTAAAATAGTCAAAACGTTTCAGGATGTTAGCATTTGAGTTAATACTAGGTGATTTGTGTTTTTCTGTTTTAAACAGTATTTAAATCAGTAGGTTTGTAATTGTATTATCTCAAAATGACTCCTTAAGATAAAACACATTTAGTGGCCATTGAGCATTTGTTTCTTAGAAATAATTATCCTCTCTACTTTCCCAGGTCTCAGGTGGACATTCTTAAAAAGAATAATCAGTTAGCAAGAGAATTAAGAAACCTGGATTCCAGACAGTGGTAAGGAGGTGTTTAAGTAACATTAATTGTAATATAAAGCGGAAGAAAAATTCTTCAAAAGCAATTTTCGTCCTACCCCTTCTTTGAGGCTATAGCATTGTGAGTTAAAATAAGTTGTTACATTTCCTAGGATGCAAGGTCTCTCAGTTTTGGTAGAACAATTTCATCTCTGTAGCTCAGTTTTATAGCTTTCCAATTTGTATTTGTTTTTCCGAAATAATGGTAAAAATTATGTGACCTATCATTGTTCTGATGTCAATAAGAGACAAATTCGAACCTGGATACATAAACTGCCTGCTTAGCTTACACTATGTAACACATTTGCATCATCAAATCCCTCAAAGTAAACTTTACTTTTTCATCTGGGGTTTGTTGCTATTACTTTGGTTAAACTGATATCCTTGCGTTACACTGTGTGTGATATGTCATTACCTTGTCAGTTGTAAGCAGCAGGAAGAGGTTTTGTTGGGAGGGAGAGAATTATTTCTTAAGATGAGGTGAATATTTGGTGAGACATAATGTTGATTTTTTTATAACCAAATGTGTGCTTGTGAAGGGAATTTGTAGGTTGTATTGTCCACTACATGGATTTATCAAAAAAGGAAGGGGTTTCAGAACTGGGTGAGAAGATTGTAATCACAAATGACTGTTGTAACTGCAGTATTTATCAACCCATTTCCTTTTCATTGCAGCCGAGAGACTCACAAAATTGCTGTAATATATGTAGCTGAGGGTCAGGAAGATAAAATGTCCGTTTTATCAAACAGTGCTGGAAGCAAAGCTTATGAAAATTTTGTTGCTGGAATTGGATGGGAGGTGAGTCAAGTTGAATGTTTTGTCACAAGCAAGCTTCAAAGTTAAAAAATTCCTCTGAAATATGTTTCTTACCAGTTGCTTGCACATCGCATGATTGTCACTGTGACTTAAAAAAACATTTCAAATGTTGAATAGCTAGTGCTTGGTTGGTTGATTTCTCTGTCAGTATTGCTGAGCCATTAAACTACATACAGTCAAGAGTCTTGAAAGTATGAAATGATTATCTTAACTAGACTTGTGCTTTGTGAATGGTGCATTGGTTGGATCAATACAATTAAATTTTGTACTGTTTTAGACAACTTTTAATGAGTGAAGAACTCTTGATGGTAGTTTTCATCAGAGCAGTGCATTTAATACAAACATGAATTCTGGTGTTTGTCAAACAGGTTGATTTGGCAACCCACACAGGATTTATGGGAGGGTTAGAGAAAAACCAGAGTACAGGAGAGACAACGCCCTACTGGGCCACTTCATCGGTAGAGGTCATCTTTCATGTGTCGACAAGAATGCCGTCTGGACCAGAAGACCATAATAAGAAGGTAGCATCTATGTTAATTGTTTGTGTAGTCAGCTTTTTGAATCTAACTCAAGTTATCAAATTATCAAGATATGCATTGCTTGGTTGACAGTAACAAGGGTTGTACGACAGACTTTAAGTTGGCATCGTTTTTGTCAATGTCATTTTACTGTGACCAAAAACGATGTGCACCAATGTGCTGTCCCACGATCCTTTGTAATTTTATTCAGAAAAAGGGCAATGGTGGGTCTTATTTTGTCATCAATATGTATTTTACATTGTGAATTGTGAGCGTCATTTTGTCTTTAATGTAAAGATTTATGTTTTATACATTGTTTTGCTTCTGATATTGACATGTAAACTTCTATCAGAGTAAAAACGGAACCTACTGCCATTGTGCTTGGTGCTCAACATAAGCAACGGAGAAGGGAAATAAGCCAGTAAGCTACAACTGAAGAAAACAAGGGCTGTGGCTGGCTCAACTTGAACCAATTGGTTGGAAAACTGGGCTATAAAACTCCATCCAGTCCAACTCTGCCAGATCAGCTTCATCTAACTAAACCAAATCTATCAGAGTAGCCAGAAAAATTTGAAGACTGTGCACATTTTGCTGTCATTGTTTGATTCAATTTCTTTGTGTTTTTGCATCTCTTGTTTCCTTACTCATCTCTTTGTTTTGATATGTAAAGAATTGTCATAAATACTCTGTCTAATTGTCCAGCTTCATTGTTGATAGACTACATTTCCTGCTGTCACTTTCACTGATGAGACAGCTTGAGATACTACCTTTATCTTCTAGGTTCTATCATAGACTTGCCATGTGTAAATACTCTGTGAAATTTTCCATGTCCTGTGTTGATAGAATACATTTCTTTTTGTCACTTTCACTGATGTGACAGCTTGAGATGCTACCTTAATCTTCTAGGCTTTAGCATAGACTTGCCATGTGTAAATACTCTGTGAAATTTTCCATGTCCTGTGTTGATGGAATACATTTCTTGTTGTCACTTTCACAAATGAGACAGCTTGAGATACTACCTTTATCTTCTAGGTTCTATCATAGACTTGCCATGTGTAAATACTCTGTGAAATTTTCCATGTCCTGTGTTGATAGAATACATTTCTTGTTGTCACTTTCACTGATGTGACAGCTTGAGATGCTACCTTTATCTTCTAGGCTTTAGCATAGACTTGCCATGTGTAAATACTCTGTGAAATTTTCCATGTCCTGTGTTGATAGAATACATTTCTTGTTGTCACTTTCACAAATGAGACAGCTTGAGATACTTCCTTTATCTTCTAGGCTCCAGCATAGACTTGTCATGTGTAAATACTCTGTGAAATTTTCCATGTCCTGTGTTGATAGAATACATTTCTTGTTGTCACTCTCACAGATGAAACAGCTTGAGATTTTATTTTTTATCTTCTAGGCTGTGAGATAAACTTGTTATAAATACTCGGTGTAATTTTCCAGGTCCAGTGTTGATAGAATACATTTTTTGTTTTCACTTTCACAGATGAGACATCTGGGCAACGATGAGGTACACATTGTCTGGTCCGAACACACCAGGGATTACAGAAGAGGAATTATTGCCACTGAATTTGGAGATGTTGTCATTGTCATCTATCCGCTGAAGAACAAACTCTTCCGAATACAAATTCAGAGGAAAGCTGATGTAAGTAAATCCTTTCCCCATCATTCTTCTCCCTTTGAATGTGCTTTTCTGAAATAATGAGCACTGATACAAATTTTATACTTGTACATTAAGGTGGTGCAGGCACATAGCCAGGATTATGTCATGAAGGGGGAGTTGGTGTCATGGGGAGGGGGTTTTGGGTCACGGCATGAGGGGAAAGTCTAAAGACAGAGAGAAAAAACAGCTATTTTAAGTGTTTTTTGCATTGCAAGTTTGAGTCATGGGGGTTCTAAATCCCCAAACCCCCACTCCTGTGGCTACCCCACTGAGGTGGTGATTAGACACTTATAAATCCTCCACAACTCTTTCTCTCCATCCCTTGTTCATCTTCCTATCCCTTCTTTAACAGGAGTTGACATTCAGTCAACAGTTATTGTGGCACTGTGTCCTGAACTTATTTTTGTTTTTAAACATAGCCTTGACCAAAGTCTAGGTACTTTGCAAGGGTCATAACTTTTTCACAAGAACATTTGAATTTGTCTCCATTTTTTGTCATTGATGTGACACTAATCGTTTGCTCATGATTCTTCTATCCAATCAGGTGCCTTTCTTTGGTCCTCTCTTTGATGGTGCTATTGTGGATCATATTGTTCTTCCTGGTCTTGTCAGAGCCACGGCTATTAATGCGAGTAGAAGCAGGCGTCTTCAGCTTCCGCACTACCAAAGATTGTATCCTTTAGCCTTTCACTTCATTTACAGAAAGGGTTACTAGTCAGCAAATACGTCACATTGTTCTGTCATTCACTTGATACATCTTGATTTGAACTTTTTGAAAATTTTTTGATAAGGCTGTCTGAGGTGGGAATCACCTCACAATTTGAATTTACCTGTAACTTTACACTAAATGGTTACACTTTCACAGCAATTTGCAGGCATCAGGCAGAATCCAGAACATATGAAAAGTCAGGCAGGTTTTCATTAGAGGGGGGAGGGGGGTTGAAGGGAGTAAGGGAGGTGGGTTTGAAGTTTGTTTTTGTCTTTTGTTATACAAAAATGTGTGATTTGTTTTATTCGTCATACATTATTTTGTATTTATTGTATGTTTGTATGTATTTTATGAACAACATGATACCCCCCCAAAAAATTGAACAAGGGCCAGTCTCAATGTACAATCATCATTAATTCTGTCACCCCTCATTTTTCAGCCGAGTATTTTTTTAACAGCCATCCCAACCAAAATAACCGAAATAATTGTATGATTTTTATAGGCAGGATTAAATTAAAAAATGTAAGTGGATAACTCAAATGGCATTTATGCTTACATGCTCCTCCCAAGGAAGAAACAGGGAGCAAGATTAAATTATGGGAGCATTCCCATGCAGTAGAGGACAAAAACATTATCATGCCACGCTATGTCATGCATGGCCAACAAACATACCAGAAAGTGAAATCACAGGTGAGTGTTAAGCCTTATATGATGCTAGACTGTCTGCCTGTTCTGAGATATAGTCTTGCAAAGTATTGGCAAGAAAGATGCATCTTGGATATCAATGATGTTTTCATTATCCTGCCATCATCCTGTCTTCAGCCAGTTGACTTGCTAACATGTTTCACTTACTTGAATTTCAAAGTGTGATATTGGGTGCTCTACACTTATATTTATTGGTGCAAGTGGAAAAAGTTTTGAATACATCTTTTCAATCTTTTGCTCATTACACATTTGTTGCAAATTTTCTGAGATAGATTAAGACTTTACTTTTACATTTGATGAAAACCTTCCCCACAGACCTAACTCTTTTCAGAAGGAGACATATCCCTAGTTTGAAGCATGAACGTACACATTGTCCATAGTCTAACTGTAAAAGAGCATTGCTTCATTTAAAATGTATGGCTGCTTCTTGACTTATCAAGAAATTCGCAGGAAAATATGCCTCTCTTTAAATCACAACAAAATGTTGTTGCCACTTTTGGAACACTTTATGCTCACAGAGCAATGGCTGACTGTCCCAGGCTTAACCATTTTGTGCCTTATGCATGCTCTTATTTTTTTGTCCAAAATTCTGTAGGGCATATGTTAGACCTTGACCTGTAGTTAGGACTCCAGGGCCCAACCTGTTTCAGGAATTTCACAGACAATAGCAAAATGGTTCATTAATTTTGAGGACATTCTGGTATCGCAGGTCTTTCATGTGGGCCTAAGAACTTTAGGCCTAATTTTTTAATGGGGAAAGAATTTGCCTCTTGCAAAAAAGGGAGTTTCATGCCTCTTTGTGCCCATCCTTCATGGATCTGCATCAGGGCATATTTAAAAGAATCACACGTTTTCGATTTCAAATTTTCCTTTACCAACTTTTTACACAATCTGGAGTGTACTAGAAAAAAAAATATATAGAGTAATACAAGAACGAAACAGTGATACCATAACAGTAACCAGTGTAACATTTCCTGTACTGAGTTAAATATCATGGTTGGATACAAACATTTTGATAAAAGAAACATTGTACACATTATGCAAGTTGTCTTGTCATATTTACATTGCAAAGACAGAAACCGAGGCAAAGTCTCATCGTAGCACATTTCTTGTCAACAAGGAGAAATGATATAATAAACTTAATTCTGGTACTGGGAGTTTCAGTAATTTTGTATATTTATTGAAATACTGCAACTTTGAACTCTGTAAGCTGGCTTTTTTCCTTAAGTGTTTGTTTTCTCCAGCTATGAAGAGAGGGCTCAGTATTTTGAAACCATCATCAAGAATCACAAGAAACCCTCCTCTTTTGAAGAATTTGCTGCCAATGTCTTTGAGCCATCAGTTGCCAATAAACCCTTCACCAGGAGTAAACCTGGTCACCCATCTCACCTTGAGCTACAAGGTATGTAAACAATTCTTGCTCAAGTCTCTTTTGGACAAAGAACCTACTACAGTTGTTTGAAATTCTCTGCCTAAGCAATGGAGTAGGGATAATTATCCAGTGCATCACAAGTGGAAAAAAGGCTGTGGGTGCCAATAGGACGTTATTAGTTGAGGTTTAAACACCTAGCTAACTAACTTGTGGCCTAGGAGACCACTTTCTTCATCATATTTGGATGTTCCAACCTTCATTACTCTTATACATAGACACTAGCATTGGCAGACCACATTTGTATGTTTCATAAACAATCCAATGCTAAACATCTATGTTGAATCTTTCTGCCATCTTTTTTTTGTCAAAGATGCATCATTTATAAGACATGCAGTGGTTTTAATAGCTTCTGCTACCTAAGTTGACTTTTTAAGTTATTTACATGCATGCCTGCAATGTAAATTACATGTGGTAACAAGAGATCACACATTTCTAATAAAGAGGACCTGTAGGTACCATGTGAGAGGTTAAACAACAGAATAATAAATAGAGATGATTAAAACATAAACAATAGCTTGATCTAAAATGAATCAAGATACAAATACATTTCTTGTTCGGAACATTTGTTTTTTTTTAATAACATTTATCTCTTCATTGATTCAGTTGTTTTCTGAATCATTCATAGTTTTATTTCATCTCCTCCTCAGGTCAAGCTCGACATGGTTCATCACAGACACTTCCAACACTTAAGTTGGACATCAAATCTCAAGGAGTGTCAGTCAGCCTTAAGTCATCACAGACTCATAGTCCATCTGGTATGTACAAGATAGGTTAAACTCGTTGGTCACATGTATTGATCTTTAGATTGCATGGCCCAGACATCTACAACAAAATGATGACACATCCTGCATTTGCCATGAAATTTCACAACTTCATGTTGCTCTATTTTGTGTTGGTCTCAAAAAAATCAAGACACAGATGACATCATTTCAGTGTAAATGGTATCCATTTCATGCAATCTAAAGCTAGCCCCTCACTACACGACTTTGCACACCGCAGCTCAACTCGATTGTCGCTACAACTGTGATTGGCAATGTTAAGACCAGTTTTAAGTTGCACCTTCCTCAGTTGGGAAGAACCAACATGCCGGTTCTTCCTGACTGAAGTCGGCGCGACTTAAACTGGTCTTGCAACTGCCAATGGCATTCGTAAACTCACGCACATTACACAACTGTTGGAGATCCAGTGATCGAGCTGAGTTGCTGTGTGCAAAGTTGTGTAAGGGTGCAGCTAGCTTAAAGCTACCTAATGTTGAGACTCACTTGATCTCAAAAACTTGTACCAGGGATGTTTGTATGACATCTGTTTAACAATTTCATGGTATTATTACCTTTTAGAAGATTCGTGTGGAGTGTAATGATACCAGTGATTGTAGGATGGGGTTGGGTCAATATATGGAATCTTTGAGGGAGACATAAACATTCGTTTCACAAATAAGTCAGTGGTTGAAAAAGAAGTGTGGTGTATGTGATCAGCAAAACTAATAGATTGCTATTTTGTTGTCACAAAACAGTGAAAGGTTCCTACATCATGCACTACAGTCACCTCAAACAATGATTTGCAGATAGAACAATATTATCTCATATGACAAAGGTGCAGACAGACTTAATATACAGTTTTGCCAATGCTGTAATATTTGCAAAAACACAATACCTTCAGCTAGGTACACATCACAGGTAATTCATGTTCTATGAATATACCAGTGAAAGTGGTTCAAAACTTCTGTAAGAACTATTTGATGAGTACAACCATTGGACAATGGACAATAAGGATGAATTAATCATTGGATTCTATATTAGAAATGCTTCCATTTTGTATGTGTGATTTGACCATAACTGTGCCCAACCACACACTGCTTTTGATGTCTTTTTATTTGCATAGTGGACTTCAAGTTGGTAGGCCGAGTACCAAGTGGTGACACCAAATGGTATTTATTTCTTACATGGATAGAACTAGAGAAACTAAAAAGTCTAATTTCCTGCAAAACTGGTCACTTCACAATCTCTATGTATTTTCTGTTTTTCAATATTTGCTACATAGGATCTGTAGATAAAGCAGTCCATCCCATGGCACCAGTTAATTCAGGTCCATCAGGAAAGAGCACCCTTTTAGAGAAGGCAGCGTTATATCAGGCCAGCGGCAGCAATATGAATCCGTCCAATAAGTCAACGGGGACAGGTACCCTGGAAAAGCAGTCTGCCATCCGACCTAGTAGTACAGGTACCTTGGAGAAACAGGCTGCAATTAGACCTAGTAGTACAGGTTCCTTGGAGAAACAGGCCACAATTAGACCTAGCAGTAAAGAAGGTGAGTTGTGTAAAAAGAAAAAGATTTATTTAAATTCAAATGGTACTCAAGGGTCACCCAAATTTGTTAATGAAGTGGTTTTTGAAGGACAGTGATGTTGTGATGCAATGGGACTGTTGAATGTAGAGAATGCCAGTGGCACTTGAGCTATTTTATGTTGGAAAGCTGCTAAACTGAACAATTTATGCAAAATTTCAATTTTTTCATTTTTTTCATCCATATTTTACACTAATATGCATGACTTGTATTACCATCAATTAAGAACTTGCAAAGTTGATTTCCAATCAAAGGAAACTCATCACCCCCCCCCCCCCCAAAAAAAAAAAGGAAATAAAAATCCATTCCCTTTTGCAGCTAATCAGACACAGTTGTCATCGAAAAGAAAGTTACAGCAATGTAGTTGTTTAGTTTGCAGTCTTTCGGCTGTTCCACAAATTTCTTAACTAACCTTGACTGAATTTGACTTGTGTAAACAAATATTTTTATCTTTTGTTGTTTTATTCAGGAGATAAACAAGTGGACAATACATTCTCAGGTAAACAAACATCATCAAGTTCTAAAACAAAAGACAAACATTCACCATCATCTGGATCTGTGACCCCTGACCTCTCATCATCATGACATCTAATGGTCATCTTGCATCTCATGTGGAAAGGTATTGTACAGCTGTTGAGATTCATTCAAACTTGCGAATAAACCTCACTTTCTGCTTGACCCATAACCATCAGGTGAACATGTATTATCCTGGCATAAACTCATCTTTGACTGTTCCATTTTACTTAGGGTTGCACTATTTTAATGTTGTTACAGAAATAAAATGGTATTTATTTTCTTTATTTTACATCAAAATATTATTGTGTGTGAATGAACAAGGTTTTAAGTCTGGACATGTATTAGAACAGAATAATGGTTTGTAAGCAGTGGCACAGCCACAGGGAGGGTTTTGGGGGTTAGAACCCCCATGACCCAACCTTGCAATGCAAAAAAACACCTAAAATAGGGGATTTTTCTTTTCTCTCCATCCTTAGACTTTTCTATCATATGGGACCTTGATTCCCTAAAAAATTCAAACTGAATGAAGGCCAAATGGCCTTGCCTCTTGAAAACTGAATTGTGAGGTCTCATGCTACAGTGCATGACTAGCCATATTCAGTTTAATTACTGGCTAAGTACACTCTTCTTACATTTAAACCTTGAGTAAATTAATCCAGTTTGGCACAAGATCACAAAATGTTAATAAGAAGTAGGACTAAAGATTTATGCAAAAAGGTTAAGTTGCTGAAGTCCCCAAATGAGAGTGTTCTAATCAACTACTGCAAATGCACGTATGCTATGGTACTTAATGAAAATGATCAACACTGGACATGTGCATTTAATAATGGAATGATAGTGCATGATCCACCATTGACTAACCTTTAAATAAATAATAACAATAATACAAACTCCACTCTTATATACTCAGTGTAGCATTGAATGCACACCTTAGAGCTCTACCTTTTCATGAATTTTGTACGTAAAAATAATGCAGATGCGCTCTCAACAGTAGACTGTCACCCACCCTTTCATATTTTAGTGAGAAGTATAAAACTAAAGAAAAGTGTTTCGTTTTGTGTGAATGTTATAACCTACTTTGCCCATAATTACCAACTATTTACATATGTCAGCCCTGCTCACTGGCATTTATATCCCTGGCAAGCTTTTTATAAGTCTGAAGACTTACCCACTGATTTCACATATGCAGACTGCATTTGTAAATAGGAGGTAAGTATCAGGGCTGACAGATTATCAAACTAGTGAATGATCCTACCTTATTGTAGAAAGATGAGCTTTTATTTTTTATTTTGGTCTTTTACAGAAAATTCTTATGGACAACATTGTTTGGATTCCAAGGAGTACATGTACATCTCATGGAATAAACTTACTGGTGTAAAGTGATTTGATAGTTGCATCTAAATACAGGATTGGATCTCTTTAACTTAAACAAGCGGTTGCATTTACTTGTACATACATCAGTTAATGTAATTTATGACATTTTTACTAGCAGAAATATTCAAGGAGTGCTTTATTGTTAGAAAGATGTGATTCAACAGTTAGGGGTGATATCTAGTCATGAAGGGTTCCAAGAGAGGATGTATGCACATACGGGGTGAAGGAGGGGGGTGGTGATGGGATGGGGATAATGCAGCAGTATATCTGAGTGTCTTCATAAGTAATTAAAACTTCCATGAATCTATTGCCATGTAGCAGTGTATTAAACCATTTGTATACTCAACCACTCCCTTCTGCCTTCTCTTGGTCCAAACACCCAAGTCATTCTAGTATAACTAACTTGCAAAAATAACGATCACCTTGCTTTTAAGTTCCACTCCCTCGTGGATGGTTTCAGCACACTATGCTATCCCTACAGGGTATCAGTATATATATATATCAAGTTATGCTGTCATGTCTAAGTATTTGGAGGAACAAAATGCAACTTCTCAATACTACTACTTCAGTTTGATGTCTCACCCCTATTTAACATTTTAAAGTTGAGTACAAGTGCAGCTTATCAGTTTTTCTTGTGTGGGTTTTGCTTACTATCCTCTTCGGTGAGTTTGAAGGGACCTACAAATATTAAAGTTCTTATGCTTTCAGAGAGTAAATCGGTTCTGTGCTGTGTGGTGTCATTTATCTGCTGGAAACTGTGCAATGTGGATTTGTTTTAACGGGACTTGCAACTATCAAAAGCATGACACAGTCTCTTTTATCTTTGGCTTTCATACTACACAACTGATATTGCAATTTTTCGAGAGAGGAAGCAAGCAAGAAGAGTTTATTTCCATTCCTAAATCAATGCCTACTTGATGCATATTCATAAACAGGTAGGTGGACTCGACCCAATTTGTACAATATGGCATGCATACTTTCTGGCTAAGTATCATCTAATATGATACATGGCTAGAGGTACTAAGCTTTACAGTACATATGCTCTCTACTACCCAAAATGGAAATCTTGTGGGGCTCAAAAAAAGAGAATGAAATGAATTAGAGAAACACAAACCATCAGACTCAGGTTCAGGAAAAGATTTAAGGATTATCCTGTCATATCTAAATGTAAGTTAAAATGGTAACATTTATTTTCAAAGTATTAAGAGGAACTGTAGCATCACATTATTACCATACCATACATTGCATTGAAAGAAGGTATTCAAGTTGCAAAAAGAGTATGATTTCTGTTGTTTATGTCAGAAGGTCTGGAGTTCAACTCCTGTTGGGTCATACCCAAAGGCTTAAAAAAATGGAATCTACCACCATTTTGCTTAGTGCTTAGCATAAGCAATGGAATGTGGAAAACAAGCCAGCGAGCCACAACTGGAAAAAAGTCTGTAGCCAGCCTGACTTAAACCTGGTAGTTAGAAACTGAGCCATAAAACTCCATCTATTTTACAAACTCATGCCATTGTGTATGTAGAACTTGAATTGTGTATGGCTACTTAACCTCAGAATATGAGCTGTGAAACCTCATCTGAATCACTCAAATATATTCCTGTACAATAATTAGGAAAAGCTTGGAACCTCTATCAAGAATGGCACAATAGTTACGATAGGTTGCAATTTTATTTGAAGATTTCTACTCCAACCAAATTTTGCCTGTACACCTATAGTAATTATCACTGCATCTCCTGTTAGCCCATCATTGGACTGTAAGGTGAAACAACATGTACAAATTGAGATATGAATGATAAACATTTTGTTGGTCACAAAGTAATTTGGTTTTAAATGTTAGGTTACCATACATTTGACATGTCTGTGGAGAAGTGCTAGTTTGAGCAGAAAGGACATAGTATGCACAAAATATGGAGATTTTTGAAATCCCCCTGGTTGGAGAATTCTTAGAAGTTTCATAGCAGAACTACGATATCGATAGAAGTATTGTTGAAGCAGATGAAATAAGTATTTTACATCATCAATAATGTTACAAGTAGACAAAACATCATAATGATCATTGCAGACTTGTGGAGATAAAATCCATCAAACTTGCTCATTTGCCAAGGATTTGAGTATGCAGCCCAGGTATGGTTCATAAATTTGTGTTTATCCATGAATGGATGAATTTGTAGGCCTAATGTATAATTAAAGCCAGTCAACTTTCATCCCAAACTTCAATTTTTGTAGTAGTTTACAGAAATTCTCAATTGGCACAGCTCTTTGATTGACAGCAAGTTCTTAAAATGTTTTGACTACACATTGGGGCATTGTACACTCACCCTGAAGCAATAAAATAAAATTGTCTCTGGATGAGTATGAATTTTAGACAATTGTAGGAAGGACTTAAGTATGTTGGGAGAATTGGAATGTGTGTGGTGTGAGAGGATTTGGCCTTAAACCCCTTTGCTACGCATGGTTTAGCTGCAAAACCATAATTTACCGTCACTATGTACACATGGTTTCACCGCAAAACCATAGCACTCAGTTGAGTTCTGGCATAGCGAATTATAATTCTGTGGCATATAATCGTGTTTTGGACATGAAATAGGCTTGAAGGGGAGACATTTAACATATATGCATCCTCTCGGGGCATAGCCAGCACAAATATGGCCGCATCATACAAAAAATGAAACATTTTGCGGAACTGGTACACACACTGCGTGTATGTTTTATAATACATAGTGCAGTAGAGCGGGATGGACCCCCTTCTGTAGCAAAAGGGTTAAAGAGAGTTACACAAGTGCAAGTGGTTGTGATAGAGGGACTGGTTAGTTAAGCTACCTTTCTCTTGTTTGATTGAATTTGTGAGGATGATACTCAAAAAAGGCTGCGGTCATTTCTTTTACAACTGAGTGAGACTACTTTCCTTAAGTTTGCTGGATTTTATCTTCCTTAGTTACCAGAAGACTGAGATGATAACAATTGGCTGAAAATTTGAAGCTAGAAGAAACCTTTTATTGTATTCCATGTGCTTGTATGCACAAGTGTTGTTGCTGTTGTGTATTATTATTTAATCTGTGAAATCTGTACATGACTAAAAAAGACTTAATTGGAAGATTTATATATATATATTTGTATCATGATGTCATAATTACATTTGTGACACAATACAGAACTAATTTGAATCATATAAGGATAAACCCTCTGGGGTTGAGAAGTTATATCATAATAAATATGCAAAAGATATACAAAATGTGTCATTCTGTGGTTATTTCAAGTTGATATTCAAAGCAGTTTTTACAAAGCTTTAATATGCATTAGATGCAAATTTTCTAAACAGTACAACAGCAGTAACTGGGATAAAAGTGAGGTGACCATGCCCTGATAATAAAAAGAAGACAATCTTAGCCAGTGTCTAAGCAGAGCCCTACCACGAGTTGGCATGCAGCATACCAGAAAATTTGTGGCTTCGCAATCCCATTCTTATGGCTGACAATGGCCCTTCCCGGTGTTCTAAGCTGCATGATTTAAGTACACGGAATTGTGATGCTAGGCCTAAAATTTGAAATTATCTTTGAAAATCAATTACCATTAGGTAAGAAGGGTTACATAATGTAACTATGGGTACTAAACATTTGGCACAGTGTGAACCTAAAAAGAGGCCAACGTGCTCAAAAGAGTGATAGTCCGGCAAAAAACCAGACAAATGGCCATCCTAATTTAAAGTGCAGAGACAATGACACAGTTCTCATGAATATTCAGATAAAAATTCATGTAGGAAGACTTCAATTTTTGCCTAGCCATTACTAATTTTATTTATGTTTTCATACTTGAAAGAAGCTGTCATTCCAAAAGCTTAATTTAGTGTCAACTATAATTACAGTAAAAGTAAAAATGATGTTGTTCTCAACTAACATTGCAGGAGCTCAAAATCCAAAACATAACAATGCTTCCTCCTTTTTCATCTTTACTTTTCCAGAAATTATCATTGATGGTGTAATGCAATAAAATTTTAAAATAATTGCTAAAATGAATTCATTCTCTAACAACATTTGTAGGTTAATGCAGTCAGTCTAAGCAGCTTACACCCTATCCTCACCTTTTAAAATATTTCTAGATTAAGACAGTTTAAGTGTTACAGATGAAGAGATATACAGGCCCTAGAACATGAGAAGGACTTTGATCAAAATAATTTTTTTGACCATGCCCCATGAAAATCATCATTAAAATGCTGTGCCAAAGGAATAAGTAGCCTACCTTGTCTGTAAACTAATCAGGAATCTCTGACCCAGTCAAAAAAGACAGTTACATAAAAGTTTTACTCTAAAGTAAGAGTGCCCTAAGTTCCTAACATTTAGTGCACTACTAACATTGCTTCTAATGATCTCATTTCATTTTTGTAACAACCTATGATGGTCCATTCCATAAAAGCTGCAACTAAGGATATGACTAAAACCACTACTACAGCTACATCTCAGAAGTTGTGCCAAATTGAAATAACCAACCAATCATTCTTCACACCTTTCCATCATAGGTTTGTCAAGAACAGCTTCATTCTAGATTGACTGAAAACAGCAGAAACCATCTAAAACCCTCATACTGAAAAGGAGCATAACTTTAAAACGCTTCATGAAGTTATTGGTCAGTAGTGAATCTTCCAACCATAGGTGGCAAATGTTGGGAGGCTGTGAGGCTCCTGTCCAGGAAATTTGGGAATTTGAGGGCAAGGTTTGGCACTTTGTTGGGAAATTTCCCTTTCTGTGCATGAAAATATAGGGAGAATTGTGGGAAATTTTACTCCCTTCTTGGGAAATAAACATTCTTTCCATCCACTCTTCCAAGAGCCCTCTAAACAAAAATAGTCATATTTGCAGAACAGAGCCATCAGTCCTCTCATTGCTGGAATAATTGGAGAACTTTGGGATCGAGAACAGGTCTGGGTACACTTCATCACTTTGTGGTAAGTGGCCTTCAAACCTTAATCAGGTTGTCAGGGCTCCCAGGACATCCTCCATCTCACAGGTTCTAGATATGTTGAATCAAGAAAGGATGTGTTCCAAGATTCCTTGTCTGATGAGTGGTTCACACTGAGATCGAAGGAGAAAATGCTGTAGAGAAGATAAAATAACATTGAAAAATAAGTAAATTTTGATACACTTACTTATCACAACAGAAACATTTGCAAAACTTTTACCACTGTCCTTCATTTAGAATTCATCCCCAACATAGCTTAAACTTTAATCAAACCTGATCAATATACAACATTTTGTCCTTGCAACACAAAAGGACTTCTTCTCTGAGACTCTAGCAAACAATTACCTTATCATACAATAGTACACATGCTCTTCTTTACGGAGTAGAGTAGAAGACCGGCTGCACGGTCAAGAGGTTAGTATCTGACTTGCAGACAGGTGTGGACTCCTGACTGGCAAAGACTTTAAAAATGGAACCTACTGCCATTGTCCTTGCTGTACAGCATAAGCAATGGAGTAGGGAAAACAAGTCAGGGAGTCACAACTGGAAATAAGGCCATGGAGTCCAACCTGAATTGATTAAAAGAAACTGAGCCTAAATGGGTTAAAAAAAAACTGATCCATAAACTCCATCTAATTAACTAAGCAACCAAGTAGAAAACACCTCAAATTCTTTAAACTGTTTTTAACCTGTCACTAGTGAAGCGTGAATGGGAATGTGTCCTTTCTAGGCATCCTCACTTAGGATTTTCACCTGTCACTAAATTATCAAAACATGAATTCCACCTGGTGTAGCAACCAACCATAATACCATCTGATTCAGGTAAACATATATAATTTAATTTTTTTTATAGGACCACTCCCAAGGAAATCCTGGATACATCCCTGCAATCTTACAGCTTTACTTCAAAATATCATTTGACTCACCTGGCTATTCTTCTTTAAGACTACCATGCTTCCATCTTCTGTCTCAAATTCCCCAAAGTCCCTTAGACAACGGACCTGAAAATGGATGTAGATAAATATGACCTAACAGTTCTTAGATGGACAAATTAGTATAGTTATGTTAGCTAATTGTTTGTAGTATGGCATGGCATTACTGCACAGCCTTAATTAACTTGAGAGGTGCAAACAATGTACAGTGCAAAGGGGAAAGACAATGTGTGCCACAATAGATGGAAACTGTCGGCTGTGTGAACTCTAGAACGAAAAGCATACTTAGCATGGTATCTCTAACAGCAATATACTCAAAGTTATAAAGTTATAGGTGACAGTCTGTTAGGCTAAATCAATATTGAGGAAACTTTCCCAAACTTAATGTCAGTGTCATAAGGCATTCCAAATTTTATATGAGAGAAAATTTAAAATGTCTTTTGTCAGCCTAGGTTTAAAATTGAATGTTTGAGCCAGTTGCAAAAACAGTTCGTTGGTTACTTACCTGAATAAAGAGATTCTTTGGTGGTTTACGATCCTGCAGATAAAAAAATTTACTAAAACTAAGCATGGTGTAAAATTGCAGAGCGACTATAAAATTTACATGAGAGGGCATTACCATAGTAACCTCATCTTGTCTATTATTCTATCTGGACAATCATGTTCTTTAATAACAGGAAACCCATAACACTGTACTCTTATAATATACAGCAGTTACCTAAACTAGCTACAAAATACAAGATGTTTCATTTGTTCAAAATTCAATAGAGTAGTTTCCATTTATTTTTCAATTGATACACTGAATATAATATAAAAGAAATTTATCTCAGAAAGCATTACTATGGGACCAACATGAACCTTCGAGGAAACCTTTGAAAAAAAGATTCATGGACTTGCTTCTATCAATAAACTACAAAATAATGTCACCTCTCACAGTAAAAGTCAGCAGAATAATACACATTTTCCACATGTGTAACATATTCCTATTTCAAATTTTACTATTTTCTCAGACCAATTTTGGCAATTGTAAAAACCCATCAACAACAAATCACACTGATGAGAAATATTTAATGCACTGTTTTTGCATTTACACATTGGTGGTTCATGTTGTAACATAATTCAATATAAAAAGAGACAGTAAGATTTTCAGTACTTCAGACTGAATGCCATTTTTCTTTTTACTTTCTCTTTTTTGGCAGAACAATTCCTCAAAGTTCCAAGACTTTGTATATATATCATACACAGAGAAGTTCAGCTTTTTTTAGATTACTCCCTCTTTTCCAAACTGTTTTATGGAAAACTCTGAATAGAGCAATATCATTTTACTGAAAGCAGATACTACATGGTACAGAAGACTTCCATCATCCAAGCCTCTACAAGCATGATTTATATACACAGAATGCAAAGCAATTCAAAATAAAGTTGCCCAGCATGTTTTCACAAAAGGATTTTCTTATAATGAAATTTAGTAATTTGTTGCTCACAAATTTTTTGTCCCCTCAAACTTTCAACATTTCATATCATACAATTAATCAAAACTCTTTTCTTGTGATGCATATGACCGTTGTGACCAACTGCTAGAGTTCCTTTATGAGACTGAATGGTTTTTACTTCTTTATATGTGACCTACCATGGCATACTAGGTTGGTTAGTTAGTTAGTAAGTTAGTTAGTTAGATGTACTTTTAGGCCTCAGTTTCCAACCTATTGGTTCAAGTCGAGCCAGCCAAGGCTTTTTTTCCAGTTGTGGCTCACTGGTGTGGCAGATAAGGTATTTTGTCAACTGCATGCGATATTGAATTTTTACTAATGCCCAGAAGAGCTCTGTGAATGCTTTATTTTGATATTAAAATCATAGGCACATGACATTTGAAGTAATTCATACATCTGGTCAAAGTGATCAAATTTCAATGAAATACAGAACATTAAATTTGATAGAAATGGCTGTATTTCAACTGCACATTGGACGACATAATAACTTATCTGCCGTAGTGCATAACCCCATAACCTATTAGCTACCAGCTGTCTTTGCCATGTTGGTGAATTTAAAAACAATACCTCTCTTTAAGCATAGTGGGATTAGTGGTGCATCCCTGTGCAAGATGTGGAAACAGTGATTTAGCCAGATCATTTCTCAAATGATACATTCTGAACTGACAGCCTAAAGAAGGGAACACCCCTCCCCTGATTTTGAGAGGTACTTATAACACTGGTGCAGTATTTGACCCTACTTGAATAAGCAAACAAGTTTAAAAGTACAACTTGTACTGACAGGTTCTTACAAAACTCAAGGTAGTTTTGCTTTCAAACAAATAGCTAATCAGAAATTGCTCTTCTTTTTTTTTCTTTTTCTTTTTGAGCGATACTCCTTTCCATTATTCCACATTTGGATGATTTGGCACACAAAAATAGGCTGGTTAAATAACTGGATGGAAATATTTTAAAAACCTGTGTAAGATCTAAGCCTTCTTCTCCAAAAGACCTCATGTAACTGGCCAGACACTTGCTGTATTTGTTAAACCATTGAGACTGTAGACAGAAAAAATAAATGTCAGAGCAAAACATTGTACAACTTCTATGGAAAATCATGCACAGATCACGAAAAGTCTGAATTAAATCAAGCTCATTTGCATATGGGGATAGTGCTATTGCCAAAGTACTGAATACTGACCTCTTGCTCAGACATATTGTTCTTGATATCTGGAGGGAGCACACTTCCGAATTCCCACCTCATTTCCTTAATTGTTTCTAATCTGTTGTGTCTGTGGAAAATAAAATTGAGGAAAATTGTACATGGTGAATTTAGGCAACATGATAATATGTGTTGATTGGTCAAAAGTCTGCTAGAAAAGAACATCACCCTGGCATGCTTGACTTCATACTGTAAGCTGGACATCAACTTGTTGGCAACTTTACGTCAAGTAAGAGGAAGCCACATTCACCCTGAAAAAATCCATTCACTTCAAAAGGGACTTACTGTAAATGGACATACTTGTGAAAAATACTGGTGTATAGCAAAAAAAAACAATGTAACTAAGGGAACAAGTTAGTATGGTTAATATCATTTAAAGGAAATGAGAGTGTTTTTTTCATGTTACTCCATGGCAAAAGATTGGCCACAGACAGAAAACAAGTCTTTTTCTCAAGCAAAGGAACTCACAGATATGCTAATAGACATCTCTGGTTTCTTTCTAAACAGGTGTGTCTGAATTGTACAGCAGACAACAGTGATTCACCACCAGTCATTGAGGATTCTTTTAATCTATCACAAGAAAAGAAAAATCTTGGAAAATAGCAAAGATAGTTTTCCATAGTTGATTGATAAGAGTAACTGTTTAAAATGAAAATTTTCATTTATCTTGTTGATGTAATTTAAACACCATTATTCTACACAGTGCTAGCCATTCCTGACAAATCTTTGAGCCTGTACATTTCTACCTTTCTTCAATTGGCTTTTTATGAACCAGTAGCATTTGCTGACATGAATATTGACTTTGTCATAATATGTGTCACGTAATCAATACAGATGCTGAATTCTGAAAAATATAACTCCTGCACCTATAACAGCTGCCCTCAAAATACCAATGGGCATGAATTCTTCATAACTGTGTAAAAACTATCCCCATTAACTTTTTACACTGTACATATTCCTATAACAAACACAAATCATAAATATTCAATGAAATACCAACAAAAAGCAAGTCTAATTATGATGCAATTTGGAGGATCATGGTCAACAGGATTACAGTGAGTGTTTGACTTTGGCTTCCTTCAAGATCACACACATTGAAGAAATCACGTTGAATTACTGCATACAAGTATGTGGATCAGTCACCGCTCATTACAGTTGATGCTTGGTTATGTACATGAATATAAATTTATCAAAATCAATCATGAGTTTAGAGTCATTCTTAATTTGGGCTAATGAATATAGCGAAATTTGTTTCATTATTCGCAGGTGTTTGAGTATATGAACACATGTATTTGGCACCTGTGATAGTAATACGAGTGCATACTCACACATCTGCCTGATTCTGGTCATACAGTACAGCCATCTCTTCTAAAACTTGCCGGATGCCATCCTCCTGAAAAATTAAAAAAGGATAAACTTTATATGTACCTTTATAATCTAGGTCTGTGCCACCCTGTCACCTGAGTCATTAATCCTCTCACCTAACAATGTTTTACAACCCACATGCAAACTTTTGTGCAGTATCCATGTCCAACATGGGGTTACGGTTGCTGCCCAATCACAAGGCTGTTATCTTATTGTGGACCACAAAATGGTTGGTTACGATGAATTACAAGGTCATGTGTCAAAGTTTATTCATTGGACTGAGCTTTACCTAAAGTGATCTTCATGAATAGAAAAGCCTACTTTGCAAAAAATGATCCATTAGCATTATTGTGGAGTTCAAGGCCAGGCCTGATTTTTAAGAAAATTGACGTACTCCAAAGAACAACATGTTTTAAAGGAATTTTCAGGAGATGAAATTCATTGACTTGAAGATACTGTTGCGTCGCCGGCCTCCAAGTCTTCCTTCAGTTGTTGATGAATGTAGGGGGGTTGCAGGTGCTACCAGGTAAGCCCTGGGGCAGGGGTAGAAGAATTAAGGTGGGGGTGTGGAGGTATCCTGGTAACCCCTTGCAGCTGCCAAAACTAAAAGCAAACATGACACATTGTGACTCAAATAAACCGAGAACAAGTATTTTAAGGTACCACTTCTTTTATTCAAGCTGGCGTTCAAGAATCAAAATCTTCACCAGCTTCTTCTTCTTCTCGATACATGAACAACATGCAAATGATCTCACGAAACGGCTTCTTGATTACAGAAAACCCAGTAAATCTAGTTCCCTTCACTCTGTTGCCTGCAATATATCCCCAATGATATCCTTAGAGCTTCAGATAAACTCATAATTATTTTCACTGCCATACATTAAAAGCTTCTCCATCACAGAAGTAAGCGACTGGTTTTGGATTCCAATTTACCCTAAGTTCCAAAGCTGGAAGTCCCCCTTTAAAAGTGACAAACTGAGCATTGTCCTGCTATTCTGAGTTTCACAAATTTATCCCTAACTAAGAGCTATAAAATTAAATCTTACCAGGCCAGAGTAAGACATGTTAGTCCCTGTCCCATATTCTCCTGGTGTACTATAATGAAAATATGCTCAACAAAGAATTTTCCTCTCTAAAATTCACCAGTCTTTTCCTCCTGAAAATAGCCTAAATCGCCAGAAGTTATCGACAGTAATTACATACTTAGTCTATTTGCTTCTTCTCTCTTTGAAGTCTTGATCTTGAATCAATCCTCTTCAATTTCTAACTTCTAACCTTGCAACTTCTTTCCTCCAACATACTCTTAGACCAAAAGAAACATACTACTCAGTCATTGGTTAGGGTGATCTAAAACTGTTCTGACTGGCTGGATCTACCCAGACGGCACTCATTTTGTGAACTAGGTTACTGTACTCAACTTCAACTGCACCTGCAGAATACTATTAAACAGTTTCTTAGAATTTTTCCCTAATTAGAGCAAGCCCCCTCTGCATCAGCACAATGTTATTAAACAGTTCCTCAGAATTTCTCTCCCAATTAGGGCAAGTTTTGCTTCTCATCCTGTCGCATCCCCATGGTTTACAAATACCCCCACTTCCTACCCTTTGATCTAAGTCAACAACAGAATTAATTTGGAAGTGATTCACCCTCATTGTTTTAAAACTTGGGAAACACAGGATCTCTACTTCCAGATTCTCACAACATTTAACAGTTGTTTTGCCTTACCCATCCTGTGAATCAGCCAAGTTCTCATTTCACTGAGAGAGCAAAGATCTTTTAGAATTTTTGTAACAATATACAGCAAAATTTTCCCTTCCAGGAAGTGCTGGAAACTGTATCTCAAATCTCAATAGCATTTTTTTCTTAGGATTTAGTGCATTATGGGAAATACAAGATGCCATTGCAGCACATAATTTAATATGACATTCAATTTTTCATAAATTTTTATGCTGCTGCTGGAATTATTAAGTAATGTTGTTTGCAAATATCCCACATATGGTATAGAGTAATGCTGAAGCCATAGGAAAAGGTATTCAAACATTCCAACAACATCGAATTTTAAGGACAAACAGGGCAATAAATTATCACGAGAAACAAAAGAAATCTGACACAAGTGCCCACATTAATAACTTTTTGTGGCTTTGTTGAAAAGTGAGGGTATTTTTTGACAAAATAACCAATCTTTAAACTGAAATATCTTTATAGGTACATGAGAACATGACACTTATGACTTATCAGGATGAAAGTGTAGTTGCCATTTATATGACCACATAAAGTCTGTATGGCTGGGACACTGACCCAACAAGCTTAACTATAAGTCTACCTTATGTAACTTTTATGACGGTTTTTGAAAAATCATGGTAAACGACATCAACAGTAACCAAAATCAAATCAAGGACAGAGAGATATCTTCAAAAATGCACAGTAAATAAGGCCTAGTAATACAAGATCAACCAAACAGAAAACCATAGACAGACAAATTAAAGGTAGAAGTTGTTGCCCCAAACTTATTTCAAAACAACAGCTAAATATTCATGTCACAATTTTCCTCCTACTTCCATCCCAGGCATCTTTCATAATATCCCAGGAGTTAAATTATTGCACATTCATAGAAACCAAGCAGTCACTCAGAGTGTTTAGGGGGGAAAGGAGGGCCCACATGATTTCCGAGAGTGGTGAATCAATGAAACAGGATAGGTTTGTAATGAAGCAGCTAACATTAGTCTAACAATACTGGGTCATTCTGTGCCAAATCAACAAATTTTCAGAAAGGTCAACAGGTGACCATCTCAGATTTTGATGATTTTCACATATTATGGTGCTGTATAGACAAAAGGAACACACTGAAATTTTGGGGCCCATTGCTTAAGTGGTTTGGGAGTTACAGCCTTCTAAAAGGATTGCACAATACCATATTTTCACGCCAAATGTTACTTTTGAGTTCTTTCATGAATTTGAATGCTAATAACTTTTCATATCTGAAGAGGTGTAAGGCCCAAATTTGACAAATGATATGTCTGGTGGCAATATAAATATTATCTGATTTCAAATTAGCAGTACTTTGCTGTTTGTTGGATATGTGGGCCCTAAAAAATGCAATTTTTCACTTCCAGAAACATTTTTTCAAATTTTTGGGACCACCTGGGCCTACTACCAATGGTCCAAAGGGCCCTAATGTTATACCTCATTAATATTTGGTTACTTCACTGCAAGCAAAAGTAAGTATTACAACATGGATATCTAGAACAAAGATTTGGCAAGGGTCTACTGTATACTTGGTCCCAGGAAAAATTTTCAAAAAAGGGGCCCTCCTTTGAAGAGGTAGTTGACCCAGAGGGCAATTATACACAGATTTGAAACTTTCACCGTGGAAGAAAACAAGTCTGATGCTAATGCTCCAAAGATTAAATTTATGTGTATTAACAGTACTGTACTGTACCTCCTTCAAGGTCAAGTTACAGGATGAAATTGGCCCCTGTCTTCTACTTAAAAGATGTACTATGGGCCCTTGAGCACTTTATTACAAAATATAAACATTTCATTAGAGATGTTTCTGATTGCACTCATAGCAAGAGATCATGTGCACAACCACAACCAATTTCACTCCTTCTAGCCCTCTAATTTTGGAGAAATTAACACCTATAGTTGCGTATCCAGGCGCATTCTTTGCTAAAAAACTTTCAAAGTATCACAGAACACCATATTCAAGGGCCCATATCTTCACAACCAAACAAGATACAACTGTGGGAAAAAGTAGCATTACACCATTCATATTCCAGAATGCAAAGATAGATATAGAGGGGCACCAAGGGAGTAGAATTTTAAGAAATATTCATATTAAGATTTAGGGCTGTGAAAGTGTAGCGATTAATCGCAAAACCTGTTTTTGACAGTTTTTTATTCACTTGTTTATTCATGATCCCTGATTTTTGTTAAATGGAACCTTCTGGGCATATTTGAACCTTATAGGCTTCCAATTTTCAGAATAATTTGATTTTAACATGCAAGATAACAACTATTATTATTTCTGCATTACACACTGTATCAATCACTACATACTGATATTACTAATTTTTTTTGTGATAAGGTAATCGCAATTAATCCGATTAATCGCTAAATGATTGCAAATTTTTCAGACTAAACGTTGAGTTATTTTGCTAAACATTCACAACCCTATCAAGATTGCCATTTCTTATGCCACTGCAGTATCAACTACTGTATGGTTTTGTGCAGTACTATTGCACAATAAAAAATAAAAGTTCTCCCCAAGCATTGACCAGTTTGTACCAAAAGACATGTCAAATCAACCCCCCCCCCCCAAATCCTGACCAGTTTGCCCAGTAACCCCTGACCACAGCAGCATTTGCCCAAAAAAGTGATTGTTATTGACAAAATGATGAGTATTTAAATTCTCATTTAATTCTCTTTCAGGATGAAAGAAGGTTGATTTTCTTAACAGCACATAGTAAAATAATTTCTTTACTTGTACCAACTCAGTCATTGTCAGATGTTCATGTAGGTCTACTATTAATTATTTTGAATGTTGTGTTTAGTTAAGTATGTCTTTCCCCCCTCCCACAAAAAAAAGAATACCAGCAGGAATACCATACTCTTTTTTAAAAGGCAACCATAGATTTGTACAATAAAAGTATGCCTAAGGAAGAACCATCAAAAAACGGAAGGTTTTTCTAATTGTAACCAGCACACCACGGGCAGAGGCTTTGCAACACAACCAGAAATATGCTCACGAATCATAGGCCTAGTTTGTTATGTATAAGAACACCGAGATACTTTTGGGATGGACTGATCAAGAGGTTGTGTCTCTCACAATGTGAAGAATCAAAAAATGAATGAAATGAAAATGAACAATCAACATAGACCTAATGTAAAGCCTAATCCCCTAAAGCTTGGCCTAGAATACCGTAAAGGATGGGGGTGATCTACCCAGGCCTAGGCTAGCCTAACCTTTGGTCTTAAACCTTGACACTTAACAATCATGATGGAACTTGCATGGAAGTGTTACTGACACTGATTAGCAGTGCACTAGCCCTCGAACAGGGCTGTGTGTTCGTTTCTCTCACAACACACCCCTTGCACAGATACACTTCACAACAGTAGTCACTTGAGTCTACGCGGTATTCCGAATAATATATACTTCCTACTGTTACTGAAATCAAAGATGGTATTATGAAGGCAGATTTTGCCGGAACCTACTTGAAATCCGGCTGGATTTTTTCCGGCAAGAACCGGATTTTCGCAATGCAGATGAATAAAGTGAAATTCAGAAAAGCAGAGAAACTCCGGGATAGGAGTTTTCTGCTTTGTAACATAATGTTTGTGAAGGACTAATGGGAAATGTCTATAAATTTGTCTTCAAGTGTTGTACAAGTGTATTTACCTTAGAATGTTTTAACCAAAAAATTGCAGTTTAATAGAAAAAAGGCATGAAAAACTGTGTTCATGCAGAAGCACAGCAAAACTGTAGCAAAGTGGGGCAAGTACGAGCTCTTTGTATTTTCCCTCTCTAAGTGAGTACTGTATTTGTAGAGAAAACTCCTGGGGAAATCTTGAAAGTTGCTTTACATATCAGTTTTGTTTTTTTTGAACTACAGTACATCACCACTTGTTCAAAAAAATGTACAAATTATGTAGACCAGTAATACATGCAGGGAATAATTTATCCCGTATCGCATCGCAAAATGCGATGCAAAGTGACAGATTTGCGATACAAATCAAAATATGTGTAGCAAAATTTGCGACACAATTTCCGAGCAAAAGCTCCGGTACTCGGTGAATGGAAATGAAATCGGGAAAACTGCACGCGCACGCAAGCCTACAACTGTTCAATATATATTTAGAACACACACATCAAGTAACAAAACACTGCAAAAAAGCAGCAAGAAAAGTACCCAGACACTTGAGTATGCCAGTCAAAACAGCAAGGTAATTCTGCCTATTCACGCAACTTTTACGTGCACCTATTGGCCCCTAGTTACACTGTCGATTGTGCGACTTCAACGTATGCAGCTGTGTATGAAGTATAAGGCACTCTGTTACGATAGCTCGGCGACTTCCCATAGGGATCAAACTTCTTCCACATAAAACACGAGATAGCCTAGGCTCTACACATCTCCATATCCAAACACATTAGGATAGTGCAAGGTCTTGCACAAACAACTCAGAAGAAAAAGCATCGTAGGGCAAAATTACAGGGGTTGATCTTTCGAAAATAGTATGAAGGGCTTAGTAAGAGTATTTTACACGTGCCTCATAATTATTTTGTGAAATTTGTGAAAATTTGATATATTGGACATCTTTCAAATTGTCATCGTTCCGACTACCCTGAATGAGGCTGTAGCAATACCCATAGTAGGCCTTGTATGTAATACATATGAGATGTTTGAGAACACACTTAGAAACGGATTGCAAGCTCGAAATTTAGGTAAAGTCCCAGGATTTAAGCAGCTTGCAAACTGCTTATTATCATGGTGGAAGAAAAACAATAAGGTTACTGACTGTCTTCTGGCCCTGTTCCAGTTTGTTAGCATGCAGTGCATCAAGCTTGTTGAGTGAATGTTTTTGACTCACTTTCTGGAGGACCTTACACTGTAGGCCTACAGCAAAGCAAGGAGCTGATTCACTCCGATATGGAATTGAAGTCAGTATTTTGTGCCTTGTTTCTGCAGATCCATAAAGAATTATTGCAGATATATAGGACTTTTTGTGGAACAGTGCTGTCACATTAAGTCAATAATTAGGTTTAGTTTCAGCATATAACTGAACACAGTATCATAGCGGTGAATAGCATCTGGGCATGAACCAGAGTACTGCATAACAGAAGAAAAGTATGACAGTGAAAATTGCTATGCAAATTTTGAAAATTGCTACACAAAATGGAACTTGTATCG
Organism: Holothuria scabra; assembly: GCA_037179385.1. Classification (NCBI taxonomy): domain Eukaryota; kingdom Metazoa; phylum Echinodermata; class Holothuroidea; order Aspidochirotida; family Holothuriidae; genus Holothuria; species Holothuria scabra. The sequence continues at coordinate 21,323,148 of CM074180.1, forward strand.
CAAAAATGCTATGCAAAATTTCTGTACTAAATTATTCCCTGTACATGGCAAAGAGAGTCCTTGGATAGTGATAACTGAATGGATTGCTCATATGTAAAAAGACTCTAGGGTTCAGGTTTTTAACTATGCACAGCACCATTGTTTTATACACCATTTCTAGTATTTAAACATGCAATGATATCTAAAAACTGAAGCACATTTCTCATCAATAATATTTTTACAGAGATATATCACACGTTCTGACATTACATACGGTATTATATGTTTGATAACATATTGTGTATACTTAAGTGTGTGTGATTAATTATTAGGGACAGAAAACATTCATAGTGACCCCATCTGGAGGCAACCTTAATTTGTAATGAGTAATGTCTTATGAAATGAAACACATTTCCTGCTTGTACTACACATCTTTAATGGCAAGTATGTGTCAAAAAGTAAAGTAAAGTCATGTTTAAGTGTGTATTTGTAGACAACCCAATGCAATTAAACTGAAACACTGCCTTGAATGATGTGACTCAGGTACAACTGTACCATGGAATATCCATTTTGTACAGTACTACTGTGCACTGCAGTAGACCTATTTAAATTGCATGAAAGGTCTTTTCATCCATTCAGTATATTTCACACAATTGGAAGAATTTGAAGTCATATTTGTTACATGTAGGCTACATGCAAATCAGTTACTTTTACAACTTTGTTGCCTGTTTGGTTCAGTCATTTTTAAGGGCTAAATAGAGGGGTTCAAATGTTATATAACATACACTGATAAGCTATCATTTATGAACTTTAAATTAATTCTGTGACAGTTACTGCAGTGTTCATGTTTGTTTTAACTCAGATCATGTACATAATGCTACCCAAGTGTACAGAAAAATCCGGCCAGATTTAAAAAAAATCCGGCCAGAACCGGATATTTTTTCACTATCCGGCCGGACCGGATATCCGGTGCATCCTGTATCGGATCAACGGCCCTGAAATTGATGATCAATAAAATTAATGAGTCCCGCCATATTACAGAGAATTTCGTGGAAGAGGTATGAACAATATTCAGCTGACCTACTGATAGACAGTGGGCCATAGGTCAAATATATGCTTCTAAATTGGGTTCCGTGACCCACCTCAGGGGGTGGGCATGAAAAGGGTGAATTCTCATGTCAAATGATGTTACAAATGACATATATTTGTTCACAGTCACAAATGTTGCACATTAACGAGAAATGGGGCATTAAAGTTAGAAGCACGTGAAGGGCGCCCTCTAATTTAATTAAATAGTGATAACTCCAATTGTGTTACTCCGATTGACATGAATTTTGGCAGGATTGTTCAGAATGTTCATAGCTACACACTCAAATAAAAACGTAGACTGCTAAACAGCGCCCTCTATTAAAATGTTCATTCATGTGTTTGGGAATATAAGCTCTTCAGTGTATTTGTGGGTTAATTTTGTGGGTTAACAAATTGTGTTTCAAAGGACTTACAGGGCTCAAAATATTACACATAAGTACAGTCAAAAGTACATTTCCCAGGGAAATAACAAAAAAGTTCAATTTGAAGAGTGCCCTCTATCCAATACATCTTCCTATCTCCCTATGGACTGGGGGTTGTTGAATATACCCATGGTATTTCCCACCTTTCGTAAGAGGCGACTGAAGGGACACCAAATTTGGCTTTAACCATACATGAAAATAAATTTAAACTTTGAACTGTTCATTGAGTTGACTGACACTATGTGACACATTTGTGTTGGTGTGTCGTTAAATCTCATCTTACTAACTATTTGTGTAACATGCTTGCTCTTTTAAGAAATTGCCCTGGACATTTGGGGTGGATGGATTTCTTGATTGGATGTTGTCATTGTATTGTATCAATTGTGTTCTTTATAAGGGTTAGGGATCAGGTCAGGCATTAGAGCTATCATTAGCCCGTTAGGAAATTTCTTTTTAAACAGTCCGCACCTCCCCGCCATTTGGGTTATGAGGACTATTTAAGAGAAGATAAAGATTTTTTTTCGACCCACTAAAACAGGAGTGTATCTAAGTTGTAACACCTTAACAGTTGGAAAACTCCTCTTTTTCAGCTTTTACTGCTCTCCTGCTTCTGACAACACTGGTTCCGGTCGACCTTGAACCCAGTGGTTTCTTTCCATTTCAAATAAAATAATTGGAAATAGACAATAGAAACTTGTTTGACCTTTTACAATGGGCATTGTCCAGTCTACATTGTGGGCTACTGGCCTGAACATGTACGCTCCGGGGCTGAATCGGGTATCAAAAAGTCGGAACCCAGTACCCGTTTTCATAACCCCATTAGGTAGCAGGTACTAGACTCATAAAGGGGAAGTTTAAGCAGAAATTTAATTTACATAAGTGAAAGGAGAACCAAATCTGCACAATATGATGCAATTTCTATTCAAAGTTCAGACTTGTATTCCTTGAAACATCGGTAAAAGAAGTCGCTAGATTTGTGTTCCAAAGTAGGCTTCAGGGCAGAAGAGGTTTTATCACGTCCTCACTCAGGAATGATTTCTTCCTCTTAGTTTTTTAAAGAAAATTTCACTGTAATGTTGAAAAAAAGTATTAAATTAACCTTTCAAAACTTGATGTGATCTTCTTTTAAGAATTAAAGGGCAAAAGCAGTCACCTCAACTTGAAGTAATGTAGTAGACTGTGCTGTTTTACAATTGGAGTCATGTGACAACATCATTTCCCTTCAATGTGTGATTTACTGCTTGATTTACCCTGAATATACAATACTAAAGTCTGAAAATATGATGAAAGATACTTCTAAGAGAAATTAGAAGGAAACTGTCATGTTTAGGTGTTGTTTCAAATTATGTTTTGGGGAGCTGCTCTTTCGGTAATAATATGCCCGTTAGTGTACGTATAATTTTAATGCCATGATATCGATCACTTAACGTTGCGCGAGCTCAGTTTAGCTCGGCCAGGTATGTAGTCTGTTTAGTGAAGAAGCCTGCGCGGCAGCAGTTAGCTGCCCGTGGACGGCAAAGCCGCCGTGTTCAGACATGCATTTCCTGTACTACATACATAATACATATCGGGTACGCAGGTATCCAAAGAGCCAGCAACACATGTCCCGGATGTTTTGTGATAATAGAGGGCGGCATGCCAAAAATATTGTCTCAAAGCCAGTACTAGTACATATCATCGTGTTTACGGTAGATTCTAAGGGAAATCAAGGGCGGTTATATTTGGACATCATTTAAACGGTAAACGAACGTTTATTTTGACCGTTTAAACGTTTAGGCAATTAAACGGAAACTGACAGCCCTATCTTTAACCTCTGAAGTTTGTAGCTTTCACAGCCAACAAGCACATTTATATGGTTAACTGAATATGAACACAATTTACACGATAAACAAATTTTTATTAATCGGCCGGGTACCCATCTCAGCCCCTGCACAAACTATTCTACACACGTGTTATGTCGTTTGGACTACAACAGGTTGTTCACGCAAATTTACCAACCAGCTACTAGTAACAAGTATTGTAACGTCCATAAGGCATATTTACTGAAATATGGCTATGGACCTATGAACAGCAAGAGAAGCTGCCGCAGAGAAGTTAGTGTGCATATTTCAAAAGTCTCTGCATATTTTAAACTTTGACTAATCTGTCAACGTGGAAGCCCAATGCCTCCTGCGTTTGTGGTCCTCATGCTCTATACTGCCCTTGCATGTTTCCTAGAGTGAATGGAGCAATATCATTTCTTTAAACTTAACCTCAATCCTGAACTGAGCATCTCTGTTCACCAAGTTTAAGATTTCAACAGAAATTGCTGAAAATGTATACGTAGTCCTATTTGTCCCGGAAAAGAATTTCCCACACAGTCCTGCAGTACTGTACTTATTTTGTTAACTAGGTACAAAAGTTTTTAAGTGTACCTCAAGTCAAAAAAATAAAAAATATATTAGTAAAGTGCATGGAAAATGAATTCTAACTGTCCAACTCCCATCTTTATAGAACATTCCTGTGCTGGGATATAAAATGTTGACATATATCCACTTAAAATCGGTTCATTGCACATGAATTTGTGACTTACTCTGTTGTACAACTCATTACCTGCTTTGTTTCCCTTTAAAATTAACAATGTTTTAAAAATCTTGAACACTGCCTGTTTTCTTACATAACATCTTGCATGGAGAGGGCTTAATTTATTACATCACCTCATAAGAGTAACAGTTCTATGACACCTTGGTACAAGGTGCAGTAGTTCTAGAAAAAAAACAAAGAAATACAAAGACTGTAATTTGAGTAGTAGAACAATGACATCACAAATTGTTGAGCAATGTACCATTTTAAATTGAGTGAATAAACTTCAACATTTTATATCTCAGTTCAGGAATGTCCTATGAAGATGGAATTTGGACAGTTAGAATTTATTTTTCATGGGTCTTAAATATTTCATTTTGAATGTGAGACTTTCAATGGAGATAATTTACTAAAAGAGAGCAACAGCAGATTCTGAAAGATCCTAGGGACAATTTTGGTAACATATTTTTTTGCCCTCTGGAATTTTTTCAAGGGTTGATTTTGTTAGTTTGTACGGTGAATCACCCAATGACCAGTGTTTTTTGAGTGCTAGTCTACGGTGTCTCTCCAATAACTGTGTCTGCTGTACATGAGTTGGTTTTTGAAATAGCAACTCCACAGGAAATGTTAAAAAGGAGAGCTGCCAATTAAGTTTATGGTATTCAGGCATCTGATTCTCCAGTTATTCTGAAGATGCTGAAATCATTGTTGGGGAAAGTGGTGGCCTGAACGCAGACAACAATCACTGGTTCTAAAACTAAGAGGTTATAAAAACAACTAATTGCCACTTGTGCCACTGAAGTTCTTGTCACTTTATCACTCAGAGAGAAAATGGGATGAATTATAGTTCTTTCAACATGCCATACCTATTCTACACTAGCCTACAGAAATCAGATAGGTTTATTTTTAAATTAAACACCACAGAAACACTTTTTAAATCACTTTTCCATGCAGTAATTGAGACACAAGTCTGATGCCATTATGAATTTTCTCAAAGACATCTCAGGTATTGCCACAGTTTAAGTTAATGGTGGAAATCACTGGTCACAAAATTTGTCAAAAATAATGTAAAAGGAATAGCAAATCTGGTACTGAGTTGAAAAAATACTTCTTTCTTCACATAATTCAAATTAGATTTTGATAATAAAATCTTTCAGCTTATTTTCAGAAAATTCCTATATAAGCCTACTATTTGCAACATCAAAATCATTACTGCAAGGCATTCACCATGTAGAGTTATACATTTCAGTTTTTTACTGAATATGACTCAGCCTATTTGTTCATATTTTGAACACATTTGGATTTATTGTAGCCAAGCCAACAGTAAGTTTGAAATTTCTAAATTTCTAAATCAATTGGTGACAGATAAATGTAATGTTGCACTTGCAGTCACAAATCGTCTGTGGGGCTGAAGGCACATCAGTCCACCGTCTGCTGGCTGGGCATCATGGAAAGATACTACGTACATACAGTATACCTCAGCAATATTGCTATGGGCTTAAAATTACAAAATTAGGTTACACACCTCATAAATTTTCACTGGTCTGATTCATGCTAATGTGTATTTCATTCTAGATACGCAACTAATATGCACAGATTATTTACATATCGCTAGAAATGTGTACTTATAGTGTTCATAATTTTTTATTTGCACAAGCTAAGCTATTTTTGTTTTTTTTAATTTTCAGATGATTTTTCAAACTGCCTTAATCTTGTTATTAAGATTTTCACACTGATGTATGCTAAAAAACACACATTGTGGTTCAATTGTGACATCAACCAAAGCTGTTTGGTTACTTCATACAAACCACACATTGGCACAATAGCAGAAACCATTCTGCAGCAGCACACAAAGTTGTTTTGTGGCTCACTGGGTTTTTTTCCCTACTGCATTACTTATGCTGAGCACCATGCATAATGGCAATAGGTTCCATTTTTAAAGTCGTCTTCGATATAACCAAGTCAGGATTCTAAGCCCAGAGCTTCTGGCTGCAAGTCATGATCACATGTTCTTATGACTAGGCCATGCAGTTGTTTGGTCTTCCCATTTCTCAGTCACTACTCTAATCTAAAGTTAGGCCTAAATCAGAATGACATTAGATATAGGATGTTAAACAGAGAAAAGACACTGAAAGGGCCATTTCTGGAATCTGAGAAGTATGTTTTTGCCAAATTTTTGTATATGCCTCAAGCCAGCAGAGCTGACTAGGCCTAACTATACTTAGGCTTAGGCCTAGAGACTAGATGTAAGCCTGGGGGTCTAAGCTAGGTCTGGGCCTAGGTATTTTCAAGATTTATGCCCCACACTCACACCTTTCTACCTGCATCCCTGATCACCAACGTCAGTCTCTGTGCTGTCCAACAACTTCCCTATTTTTCAGGATGTTGTCAGTAAACCTTAAGTAGCGGGTCCCTATGAATCCACAATTAATGGGTGTAACGTTAGCGTTTACTAGCCTAACGTTATTTAACGTTAGCGCAATCCTGTTGTTGACCGGCGAATTTTATTTCTATTACAGCATGTTCACCCTCTAAATCTTTCCATTTTTCCACACATTCAAAGAACGTCGACCGCGTTGTCTCTGAAAATAGTTTCACTGCATTAACTTTAGGGGAAACACAATAAAACATCGGAGGTCTGATTTGTTCGTCGGTATTTTCATCTGTTGTGGAGGCGGCCATTTTGAAAGTAGAAGTGTTCTCCGAAATGGTCTACGTTTCCACTTTAAAAATACTGGGTCTTCGAATAAACTTCTAATTTTTTTAAATGACCTAATTATTCTTTAAATACCTCCTAAAGTAAGACATAGGCACAATTTAAGACTACTTTTGCATTAAAACAGATAAATTATCTTTAAAAGGGTAAGTAACAATTCTTTCACCGGAAAAGAATTTTCAATATTGCTTGAGAGTGGAAAACGTGAACTGCCCCGCCAATAGAATGGACGAGGTTGACTATTCAACCATCGATGATATTTTCATAATTAGCTTACAATCAAATGTGCAAGAGTTAATCTTGTGAAAAGATACCAAAATTCTTTTAATTTTTTGTGAAAATTTTGAGACCATTTTCGTCCCCACCCTCGTTACTGGGTCACGGAATGAAACGATAAAGGCACACAGATTGCAGTCTATGAAGGCCTAGGCCTAGGCCTAGTCCTCCAACATGTTAACTTCCTTCACTCATCTGAGGTTCATGATTTAATGATACGTAACTATTAGTTTATACTATACTGTGTAAGGCCTAAGCCTAATACTAACAGTTAACCTTACTGTTAGGCCTAACGTTACGTTAGTCCCTAGCAGATTGTTTTTTAGTTTATTCTTGCCGCATGGAAATCTTACATTATATGGTGGGAGCGATCCTTCTGCAGCTCTCTTCAGTTCCAATATTAGTTCCAAGGCTTTGTCTCCATACATAGTTTAAATCTAGATGAAAAGGAGGTAAAAAAATCAGCATTAGCCTGAGTGTAACGGTAGTACCAGCTCTCTTTCCCTCCTTGCATTCAAAATGAGTAACATAACAGATGATTCAGATTAGTTACAGGTCATCATGTCATAGTTGTTGCGATAATAGTGAGCTTTAGATTTCACGACGCGGACTTCATCTGCAACGTCGTGACGTCTTTTGCGTATATGCCGTTTCCGAACTCAACGCATAATGACGCTACACCAAGTTGTGAAACGGCTGAGGCAACCCAGAAGGTGACGTCATTGCGTTGTGGTTGACGTCCGCGTCGTGCAATCTAAAGCTCACTATTAGGTGCGTTCGATTAAGCGGCTCGAGCCGGCTCAACTGGCTCAACAAGTTTCTTGACTGGACGAAATATGACGTAAACTACGTCAGCGGCTCAACTAGACCACCTCGGAGGGCTGGTCGTTTTGGCCGGCTCAAGTTGTGACGTTTTGATGACGTTAAGATCACTTTTCAGAAAGATCTTTCGTTGGCTGAGGCAGTTGAGCCGGCTCGAGCCGCTAAATCGAACGCACCTATTAACGTGCATGGAGCGGCGAACGCGCCACTCAACACGACATAACCTTCGTAGCAGGACTCCCTTTCTAATGTACAAGTGATTAGAGTGTATGTTGGTATGAATAATGCAGGTCCGGTAAGCGGGAAATCGATGGCGAGGGCTCAATAACGATAGAAGTTCTTTGACCCTTTGTCTTTCTCTGTTTACGTCACGTGCCAGTATATAACACATGTGGTTGTGAAAGTGAACTTCATTGATTTACTAGAGCCGAACCGCATGCAGTCTGCTACTGGTGTTACCATTAGTGGGTTTCGCTAACGACACAACGTAGGCTAGGTCTACGCTGATACTCGTACAAGGCTAACGTTACTTATAATGATATAAATTAATTGGAGTTGGTGTTACCTTGTGTCTTAATCCTGCCAAAGCAGTTCATGGGAAGAAACACTCTTTTCAAAGTAAGATTTTGCTGATTTAAATGCCAAAATAAACTTGGTAACGTCGGGCTAAATGATACTGACGTTAGAGAGTAGGGATAAGAGTATTACAGAGCAGGGTATGTATGTGCCTTGAGTAGTATTAGAGGAGATGTCATCATGTGTTAATTGTATAGGTGTAGGCTATTGTGTTTATGTATTGTGTTTGTTACTGCTGCGTTGGATTGTTTGCCCTTCAACCTGTTATGTTAGAGATCTAGCATTTGCAACTATGTGGCCTAGGCCTTTCTTTAGGCCTTACATGAGGCATACACAAATCACAATTTCACAAGTCCTTAAGATTTACTGAGTAAGCCCAGCATGTCTGTTTTGCAATTACAACATTAGGCCCTACCTTTCTTTACTTGTAACATGTACAACTACAACAAAATTTTCCTCATTTGATATTTAATTTATGTAGGGGGAGGAAACTAATTTTTTGTAGGGGAGGAAACTAACAGGTCAGTAAACTAATGGACCCTGGGCCAACTTAGGCCCAATGTTAGGTCTAAGTAGGAAAGGGATGTGACTGCTTTCTTTAGTGGTAACTAGTAGTACTGTTATTAGCTTGGTCCTAGTTGTGAAGTACTTAGTAAGTAGCTTACAGAGCCAAACCTCTCACCCCAAAGTGCTGTTTTGGGGCCGGGTACCGAAATTCTCAATTGGCTCAGCTATTTGATTGACAGTTAATTCAAACAATGCAGAGTACCAAAGCTTATATTACACATCATGAATGGTACTGAGAGTGTTTTGATTATATAAATTGAGTTTGTCTGTACTCACCTAGAAGCAATAAACTGAGATTGTATCTGGATGAGGATGAATTTCAGACAGTTGTGGGAGGGGCTTAAGTAAGAAGGTTAGGAGAATTGGTACTGTTTTGGGTAAGAGAACTGGTCCTTTTAAGGATACATTCTCCAAGAATAGGCTTCTTGCGGCCCAGTTCAGAGAGGGATCCTGGAGTAGTTCTAGAATTCAGTTGTCAGTTAGTGGGATGGTCTTCAAGAGTGGGTAGTAAATGCCCCATCAATGCAATCCTTTAAGACTTCCATTGACAAATTCTTCCATGACTGTGGTAGATTATGATTAAACTAGTGTCAATAAGTGACACATATGACGTAGGTTCTGGCCACTGATTCTAAATTAGAGCCATACCCTGCACTTTTAAAGGTCTTACTTTTCGATGGAGTTGTGAAGTCAGTGGCTGAAGACTTCATTATTCTTTTCTTGTGAGGATGAAACACTCATAACAGGTGCCACCAAAAGATATTCTAAATACATTGCATTTCTTGGATGAAGTGGTAGCACCATTTTTCCTTTTTTTTGTGTGCACTTTTGTGTGTTACAAAACATCTGTTTTGAGAATGATGCTCCTGGCCATGAGTGGGAGCTGCAGTGCAATCCTGGAATGACTTTTGGAATGAATTTTAGAAGTGTCTACTTGCAAAATGGTGGCACTTTTTTGGGCAAATCAGTCAACACAATTTTGCTAGGTTACTGCCCAAAAAGTTCTTTACAGTGTGTGATGCTTCGCATTTTGCAATGGAGTAGGGAAAACAAGCCAGTGAGCCACAACTGGGAAAAAGGACGTGCCCTGCTCAACTTGAACCAATAGGTTGAAAACTGGGCAGTAAAACTCCATCCAACTAACTAACTGTACTGTGGAATTTTTAGATTGGGGATGGGGGGAGGGGGCAGTTGTACACAGTTGCACAAATTCTTGCATTTTCAAAGGTTCTTAAATGCAAATGCAATTTGGTACACTCAAGCATACGAAAAGACAAAATTTCCTGCAATGATAAATGCATATTAGTCATAACTTCATGTCTTATTAAAGCTGTTTCCATGTCATCTCAGGATACACCACATCTACAAGTATCAAATTAAAAAAAAACATAGTCACTTCCACACTTCACTTTCAATGGTATCACCTTAAAACTTATTCCAATGCCTCTGAGTGTACCTTGAGTCTAGGGTTACAAGAATTTATACTGTTGTTTACAGGTTTGAAATGATTCTAGTTATTGTAGCCTATACACGGCTGTTGAGATGCAATTACAGTATCAATTGAAGTTCAGTCACTTGTGCTAGTTTGTAGTGGTTTGTTGATTGAACAATAACTTTTGATAACTCTCTTGTGCAGCTTGCAAAACCTGCTCTTTGTTTCCTTTTAAAAATAGAATGCATGCATGCCTTGTAAATGAAAAGTTTCCATGCAAAGTATAAAGTACATGGAGGGCTTGCATAATGTAGTTGAGTCACCCTATAAAAGTATAGATCATATTTGCTCAAGGCACAGTGGTAAAAAGTCAGAGATATACATGGCAATAAAAAACCAAAGAATAGCAACTTAAGGTGTTAATTGGAGTGGTGTAAGAATTATTGTGCAAATAATTGTGCAGTCTAAAATAAGCTTTAACATCAACTATCTCAGCTCGATCAGTAATGTCCTCCTATGAAAGATGAGAGGTGGACCATTTGGATTCTTTTTTTCAAATCTTGTAGCACACTGTTTTCAAATTTTTAAACAGAATGACATGCATGGGGATTCTGGGATTCCAAAATTCCTTCCAGTGGCATAGCCTCGGGGGAGGGGGGGGGCCGAGATCTTTTGCGTCCTGATAAAGTAATTGAAAAAAAAAAATGTTTGAATGGAAATAAACTTTGAAGTATTTCCTTCAAAAACAGTAAATAAGTCAAATATATAACAATTAAAAAAAACATGCATGAATGTGTGTAAAACACATTTTGTGTGTACGTATGAAATCAAGTAATAACTTCAAAATGTGTACTTTCACTAAATTAGATACTGTATGTAATCTGCACTGTTGTTTGTAGCATTTCACTTCGAAGGTGAAACGAAAGTCTTGACTACAAACTTTTCTGTGACTTTGTTAGGTTAAGACCCTTTCTGCCTTTCGGATGGCTGGTTGATTTACTGAAAATAAGACAATCATACACTGGGGACCATTCTTACACGACCATTCCTATACTTTATCATACACAAAATATGCCTTAAGCAGGTAAAGGTCAGGTACTGCCTCCGGATGATTCTTCCCTTCCATCCTTAGCAAGTAGGCCTATGTCGTGCCTCACTCCTGCCCATGACAAGTGCCACTGTAGGACAATTTTTTTCGACGAGACCTCTTTTTACTAGTTGGCACTGGCGTCTGGGTGGATTTGTAAAATGTCCACAAGGTCTGGATTTCATGTGTTTCCCACTTAATCCATACTTCTGATTTGGGGTTCAAATATTTTGAGAGATTTATTCATAGGATTTTTATTTTCACTACGTTATGTACCGATGACTGAACAAATACTTGTTTAATTGGTATAAAATCCAACTGAAGTTAAATGCCTTTTGACAAATGCAATGTATAAAAGAAAAGAAGAACCCCCCTCAGTCTAAAAGCAGTTTAGTTAGCAATCATGCCAGTAACGCAATTTTTATTTTTAAAAAAAACTTCTTCTCATATACAGTATTTAATAAAGTTATTTACAATGCAAGTTTTGACTCCAATTTTTATAATATTGTGTATATATCACAATACTAAAATATAAAAGCAGTTTCTCTTCTTTACCTCTGCTTTCACACTACTGGGACTACTATGGCTGTTTGAACACCCTCTTCAGGTTGAAAGTCATTTATCAGATAAAATTACTAAGCTACAGTATGTTTGTTTCTTGTTCTCTGACGAAATTGTGAAATAGAAATTGTAGCAGACTTTTGAGCCTTTGCTTATTTTTCCTTTTGAGGCAAACACATAGGTAGTCCAAATGATAACCATGGCATAATTTCTAGTTCTCCATCATAAGTTTTGGTTGTCAGGGATGACCAGATGACTGTTACATTTCTTCCTTGCACGAGGGACAGTTGTGTTTGTAAAATGCAGTGTTGACCTATATTTGACCTTTGTGAATTCTTTGTAAGGTCTGGATTTGAATTATTGAGATGGACCAAAAGGGCAATGCCAATTAACTACCCTCATAAACTGCCCCAAACTCAAGTAAATGACAATTTAGTGAAGGTGATGTGTGTATGTATTTGTCACATGGAAATGGGAGGTATGCAGTGTGATAACTTGCAAAATGCAAGTGTTAAATTTCTCTCAAACTGCAAGTGTTTGATTTGAAATTTAATGTGCCTGTATGTTGGGAGAAGGCCAAAAGTCATTGGGGCTAAAGGTGCCAATTATGCATTACCTTGCAACTCCCTAAATGAAAAAAATCATCTTAAATGCAAGGAACCATAGTGCCCTTGGGCTCTTGTTCATATATTGATTTTTTATTCTCATTATTTGAGAAGTGGCAGACATGAGATTCATATTTCAAGGCTGGGTAAGTCCCGCTTAAAACATGTGGGAAGTGCCGTTTCCGGCCATCTGCAGGGTTTTTAAATCCCCAAATTTTCTTGTAGGCTCTTGGGGCTTAGATAGTCTTGCTGTTCCTGACCCTTGGAGGTACCAGGTCCCCCACCCCCCACTTGTTTCCTAGGCCCCCAGTTAACTTAACTGGCCAGTTTTGCCTTTGCTTCATCTCAGTTCCTTCAAGTTGAAATGTGATAAGGTTTTTCTTTTCACAGCAATACTTTTGAGGCAACTGAATCAACTAAAAATGAGACGACGCAATATTGATGAAGGAAAGAAAAATGGAGGTCAGAAAAAAGGAAAAGGAGGACAAAAGAAACAAGACAGCCAGGAAAGGTAAAGTTAAGGGGCAAATTCTCTCACCCCGAACAGTTCCAATTTTTACTTATTGTACGCCCCTCCAACAGTTGTCTGCAATTGATTCTCATCCACATGCAGTCTCAGAGTATTGCTTCAGAGTGGGTTTACAAGACCCCAATGTGCATAATGGAAACACTCTCAGTGCAGTAAAGTATGTTCTGTGTAATCTGAGCTTTGGTAATTTCTGCATTTTCTGAACTTACTGCCATTCAAAGAGCTTAGCCGATAGAGAATTTCTGTGAACTACAGTACAACAAAAATGGTAGCTTGGGGTGAGAGGAAAAACCTGTAAAGGTTTGACAATTTCAAAACAAACATTTTCTCTACCTACCACAGCTATTCATCAGATGATGTAAGGAATGAGTATTGTGGAGACGGGGGAGGGATGCAGTAGGGAGTTATTACAGGTTTGTTACATGTTGACCTAACTCAGATTTAATGTGGTACTAAAAGAATCCCACATGTTTACAAATCCTTATTCATAGGAGTATCTTGTTAATTGGCAGTACAGCTCTCATGATGTTTACGTCCTACCCCCTCACTCTACTGCCCCACCCCACTTATTTGTCTTTAATTTAGCCACGGTAAATTAAAGTAATTGCAAAAAGTCAAAACTTTCATTAATGAAAGTTGGTCCTTGTCTTTGCTTAAGTAAGAAGGTTAGGAGAATTGGTACTGTTTTGGGTGATAGAATTGGGCCTTTACAGGGGCTCATTTAGTTTATATCGATATATTAATGAGAGTATTAAAGGGTCAGCACCACATTACAATGCTTTAGCATACTGAGTCAAGTTTTATATCCAAAAGTTGTGGAAAATTTAAAATTTTGAATTTTGTGGTGACCTGACTTGTAACAGTTTTGTACATAAATTGCAAAAATGTCTGGTCACGAATTATTGAAAATAGAATTAAACAGTTAAGTACTCACTCATAAAACAGTCACTTCAGTGTATGTAGGATGTGGGGATTGTCTAAGTTTGAGAATTTGTCATTACTATGTGAAGAACACTTGACAAGTTTGAAAAAATTGATTGAATCTCATTAACCAAGTACCAACTCAATGAACCATTTTAATTAGCTGCAAATATTATTTGAAAAACAGAGTCACTACAGTGTTCTGTAAGTCATTGATAATCTGCAAGATAAGTGACTCAAATTATTTAAATGATTAAATTGCTTATCCATAATTACCTAGTCAGTTCATACTACTCATAAATACATCACATTCATATTTACTATTTTGTGGATCTTATAAATTTTTGTGCATCACAATGGAGGGAACAACATTGATTCACTAACTATGAAAGGAAACTCCTTTTGTTTTATGCCAGTTAAGTGTTTGTGCATGCACACACATTCCCCATTCAAGTACTGCATGGGCATATTTTCATTGAGTGAGTACAGTACAATCTAGCTATGAATTAGCAAAGCAAATAGAGAGAGACTGACATACGTGTGGGGGGTGTGGAATAGAAATGCAGTTTTGCAGTGTTAAACACCTGTATCAACAGATAGTTCAGGGCCATTGAACTCTACTTTATACCATCACTTTTTCAGCATTGTTGAGTCATAAGTTGAGGCATAAAACCTTATCTTACCAAAACCCTCAGAATTGTTAACATGTTTTTAGTGTGTTGCATAATTTGCGCAGACTTTTCAGAATATAAAGGGGGGGATGCAGTACTGTAGTGCCAATTCCCAATGTCATTTAGGTCCAGTTATCATTTTTATGTGCAGTCATTATAGTTGACAAGATTTGAAAGACTGACCACTAAAGATCAAATTAAGTAGACTTTCTCTGGGAACAATAAAAGGTAACGTATGACACCAACATGTATCAAATATGGTTCCAGACTTTTAGTCAATTGTCTTTTATTAAATCTCTTTGCATTAATAAAATTAGCTTACCTGTAATGACAAACAGTGACAGACTGCAAAGCAAAAGCAATAAACATTTATTATCGTCCATGCTTGATTTGTCAATTTCAGTGGAGGGGGCTCTCTTCTCTGGATGTTGGTTTCTGTTCTTTTTGTTCTCATGTATCTTGTGATACCATTGCTTCTACTTGTGATACCAGGATTAGCCACAAAGCTGATTTTCCTCAGTTTCTGTAAGTATTTTACTCTTTTCTGTTGTTGTTGAAAGGAATTAGATTTTAGTGAACGTTTGACTTTTTTTTGCCATACTAACATAATAGTGAACTGTCTAGTCATATAGTCAACCATATTTCTTGTAAACTGCACTGAAATTCAATTAAATTTCATTTACAATATGTTTTCAACAACATAAATATACAGACAACATTTCAAAGGTAATTCTGTTTGCTTTGTTTTAGTAAGCCTCTAGTGTTGATGAAAATAAGCAGATGACAGGTGTAAAAGATGGCAATGTACTGTACATACTTGCCTGCTGTGTTAGTCACCCAGCCAACAGAAGTGCCCAGAACAGTTTCCGCACTGTAACAGTACCAACCTGAAGTAATATGGTCACTATTATTGAACCCTAAAGCCTCTGCATGTTCAAGTGGTTACAGAGCATCCAACATGCAACAGGGGAGGTCTGGAGTTTCAACTAATAGCTGGGATGGGTCATATGGAAAATTTCAAAAATGAAATCTACTGCAATTGTGCTTGGTGCTCAGAATAAGCAATCAAGTGAGCCAATCAAGTGAGCCAGAACTGGAAAAAGGCCTTGGCTGGCCCCATGTAGTTGGCTAGAAACTGCAGGCCTTGATTTGTCAGTTTTCCAGGTGTACTTCAAATCACACTGCTTGGGACATTAAGGAGTGTGGTAGGTGTGCTGTTTTATTTAACATTGATACGTTTTCCTAATTTCCCATTCATTATTTAGGGATGCAAAAAATCTCATTCCTCACTGTGATTTGAGGTAAGAAATGGTGTGCAATCGCACTCGCACGCCTCAAAATTCAAGGCCTGAAACTGAGCTGTTAAACCTAAATAACTTAATTATTGCACCCGTAATCTTAAAAAAAAATATTTTAGTCTTTGCTATTAAAAAGATAAAATACTATTTGAATGAAAGTATTTCATGTGCACCATTGCACATTTCTCATTGACTTCTTTTGAAGTCTTCTCTTTGCTTGATTGTTCAATTGTTAATTGTTTTCCTTTTCAGTGAGGTGGCCAGTCTTTGTAGACTTTCATTCACCAGCAACTTACAACCTCACTGGAACACAGAATCTCTATCTCACCGCAGAAGATGGAGTCAACATTGGAGTCTGGTAAGAACCACATGGAAATAAAACAATTGCATTCATTGACTGGTTTTTGCAGCTCAGAAATAGTTTCAGCTTGGCAGTAATTTGTAATGTTTATGTTCATTTAGCCAGTATTAAATTTGAGTTTCATAACATAAAGCAGTCGTTTGCAGTTTTAGATCAGTTTACCTCTTAACCCTTTACCGTTGTGCTACAATCGGGGCATATTTGCGCTTCTCGGGAGCGGGCGGAAAAGAGGACGTAGCACGCCCCGCATCAGCTTCCGTAGGCTATTGGCCCTGTGAACTTAAACCATTGTCTCTCTCGTTGTTGTGGCCGAATTTTCGGGTAGCTACTCGCAGTTTCGAGCTCTGCATGAAACAGTAAAGATGGGTGACAGCCGTGCTCTCCGTACAGGTCCAAAAGGACCCAAACAACAGTAAAGGGTTAAAATAAGCCTGTGGAGTGTGTAAACTGCAAAGCCAATGCCGTTGTCTCTGCGTGTAGTGGTGCAGATACTTTAGATTAACCCTTTACCGTTGTGCTCCAATCAGGGCATATTTGCGCTTCTCGGGAGTGGGCGGAAAAGCGGACGTAGCACACCCTGCATCAGCTTCCGTAGGCTATTGACCCCGTGACCTTAAACCATTGTCTCTCTCGTTGTTGTGGCCGAATTTTCGGGTAGCTACTCGCAGTTTCAAGCTCCGCGTGAAACAGGTAAGATGGGTGACAGCCGCGCTCTCTGTACGGGTCCAAAAGGACCCAAACAATGGTAAATGGTTAATATGATCATGTCCTTAATGTCTAAATCTTGCGTTAAGATTGTTCCAAACTAGTCAGGATGCCGGAAGTTTGAGCCCTGGCTAGGCCATACTGAAAATTGAACGTACTGCCGTTGTGCTTGGTGCTCAGCATAAACAATGGAGTAGGAAAAATGGATAGCTCAACGTAAACCAATTGGTTAAAAACTGGGCCATTAAATTCCATCTAACCTAACCCTAGCTAGAATCTTCAAAACATTTTTCTTTACATTTTTTCAGGCAAGTGCTACCACATTCGTTGGCTTCTAAACTAAAGGGAGATCCTAGTGATAACCTTGAGTTCTTTGAGCAAGCTTTAGGTGATGACAAACCTGTGGTACTTTATTTCCATGGCAACTCTGGAACAAGGTGAGAATATATTGCAATGCTTCACTGCATTTTCAAAAAACAGAACAATGTGTTCAACTTTATTTTATAGCACCCTTGTTTTGTTATCTAGCATATAGCTAACTGTGCAGGTTTTGGTAGCAATTTGTTTGTTTCTACTTTAAGGAACTTTTGACTGTCTTTTGATTGGAGAAGAACCCATTTACTTTAGTCCAGTCTATCACTTATGCTTTGGTTCTTGTAGTCAAAACATTATGCCCCCCAAAGACTTACTACAATATGAAGAAATGCGACTTACATAGTCAGGATGTAACTTGTATTAGATTTTTGCCAAATTTTTGGAAAATGGTGACAGTGTTAGCACTGAAAAAAAAAGAAAAAAGAACAAGCAAAGAAAATGATGCTACAAAGGTAGATTGTGGTAGCCAGTGTAGGATTTAATTCAAATATTTTGACATAAACAGCATGCTCAAGTGAAATTCACATATCAATGTGGTCATCAGAAGTATTTTTTTATTTTATATATTATTTTTTTTTTATTCATTATCTGTGCTGTTTGGTTGGCTCCTTGACTATTAAAATCAAAAGGTGTTGGCCTCATTAGGCATGACTCATTCAAGGGTTACTTTACCTACTACTTACATCCCTGTGCAGTTTGTGGTAGGTTAATTATTTTATTTTTCGTAAACAGTAAAGTTTTTGCCATCTTCGTCATTGAAAGGGACTAATAGTCTAGTATGCTATTCTGTATCACTGGTATGCCAGTTTCAGTGTGTATGCAAATCAAATAAATATTTACATTATTTTCAGGGCCACATATCATCGTGTTTTACTTTACAAGCTTTTGTCTGCATTGGATGTACATATTATAGCTGTAGACTACAGAGGTGAGAGAGATCTCAATTGTTACCAGCATTTTCTTTGTGCCATAAAATCACTCAAATAAAGATAGAGGAAGCTTTACATGTATGAATGACCTTCATTTCAAGGTTTGATTTCTGTAAATGAAACATCACATCTAATGAACAAACATTGAGGTTTCGGGTAATTCTTGGAAAAAAACGATAATTCATGTCCTACATGAAGACACAACGTAGGTTTGTCATATCTTAATTGGAAGTCTTTTATGTATCACAAAGTAAATGTCAGTGTTCTTTCTAACATGTTTGATTCCATGATTTTGACACCTGAGTTCTCCTGTGGACTGGTAGTGTACAATTAGCCCACGGTATTTCCCGCCTGTCATAAAAGGCCACTGAAGAGATGGACTTTAACCCTTTTATCTGGATAACACCATAGAGGTCATGCATGTGATATCAGCACATTTCAGTTTGACATACCAAATGTTACTGATGGTGCGTAGTCACTGTGTTACTGAAGTGAATGCACAACAGCAGCTTAGTAACAATCATTGTAAAATGGATGTTCTGGACGGAAAAGCAGAGAGATGCGCAATGCTGTGAGATCGGTGCATAACCTCTGTGTAACAGGTTCATGTCGGTGTGCCATTTATCTCATCTTAACTAACTGAATTAATACACCTGAGTCATCCAAAAACCCAAACAGATAATGATGGTTTGTGTAAAAGTGGCATACCATGTTATCTGCTGAGTGGTTATTCAATGGAAACATGTACAATGTAAAGTAGTTCTACTGAGAGTTCCAAACATTCCGTACAGAAATATTTTAATTTGACTTCATCTTAGAGCATGCTGTGTCACTCTTGCAATAAACCTGTCAGACAGGGAGCTTAGCAGGATTTATGATATGATATGATTCAAAATATTTATGTGATGAGTGGGATGTGGAAATAATACTTTGTAGTGTGTTGCATTGTTGGGACATTGGTTTTTAAATTGTGATGCCTATAATAATGCTTTAATTTGTCCCTTGCTGTGGAGGTAGTAGCTTTTGCAGAAAGAATTGCAGTACCTTTATCGTTTCTTTCCAGGGTTTGGGGATTCTGGTGGAATTGCAACTCCAGATAAAATCCATCACGATATGGAAACAGTCTACGAATGGGCCAAGAAAAGAACCAAATCATCAAAAATATATGTGTGGGGTCATTCATTAGGGACAGGGTGAGACAATCAGTGATTTTTAGAGACTTTAACAAGTTTAAGATGTAACCTTTCTTACTGTGAGATTCAGATTGATTAAAACATTGAACTTTTTTATAATTATCTGTCACCATTAAGGCAATGAAAAATTACATAACTGCACCAGGTAAACTTAAAACAATTTCTATGTTGTTTCTAAAGATGTATAGAGACAGGAATTTTCAGTTTTCTAAAAGCAAATTCCATTTTGTAAATGTCATTTTTCACAAACTTCCATTGAAATAGTTTAGCACCAAATTCTGTTTTCTAATTTTTCAAAGTGGTTAACTCCTGTCTCTAGACAAATGATACATGTTGATTGATATACGTATATACCTAGCCATAAATTGCTTGAATGCGGAGACTGAAAATTTCGAGCAAATTTTTTCTATCCCCTGAATGTTTAGCAATGGATGAAAGGGGGGGGGAGCAGTGAGAGTGAAGAGATTGCACTTATGACAAAATCTTTTTACATGAAGCCAGACAATCCAGGCAGAGTGGGTCAGGCTTCCAAGAATTACTAAAGAGCTCCAAGCATGGGAATTGCATTGAAGGAAAGTGTGACCTTGCCTTAAGGCAAAAGGCTTAGATCAAAGGCATCATTGCTAAAACTGTATCAAGGGATAAGTTTAATTTCAGTATACAGGAATTCCACTCCAGTAAGTGGAAGGGAATATTATCATAAATTGCCAAATTCTTTTAAAAATCTTTTAGAAATTTCTCTGGGGTACTTGCAAATGGAATGTATTTCCAAAATTATTTTGCGACTGTCTGACTCCACTTGCAGTATTATGATATTCTGTTGAAAACTTGAAATTTTTAACCATTTTTGTTAACAATAAGTCAGAACTAAGGTTAGTAACGGAGTGAGACCAGTTATGAAGCCTGGAACCGCTAAACCCTAGAAGTTCTTAACTGCTAGAGTTCTCATGGATTGATGACAAATAAATGGCTAATACCATGCTTATTTTTCCAAGGATTTAGTAACTTTTTCATTTCAGTTTTCATTTACTGAAACCAATTCAACATTTGTGTCTTATATTTGCCATTTACAGGATATCATCTGTGTTTGTTGCTAAGCTATGTTCATCAGGTGAGAATGACATTCTGAATTGTGAAATGTTATCTCTGACATCTTCAAGTCTTTAGGCTTTTGTCATATGTTTCTAAGAGAGCTTCATAAATTTGTAATATAAGCATATTCATCAAATTTTCTGTAGACTTTGACCAATGTGTGATTTTTAGCCATGGTATTAAAATTGGAAAGGTCACATTGCAGAAAATAATTTGATGCATTGTTTTTCTTGATTTTCAGTTATAGTTTCAGTTTCAGCTTATTTTCTATGTATCTAGGTATACACGCTCTCATTCAGTTATGAAACAATGGAATTTGTGTTAATGTACAATAGTCTTTGTTTCAAGTGTTTTGATTGTTCGGCATCACTATTCATACGATTTAACAAAGAGAAAACTATTCATAATATTATCTATACATAGGTTTTTAGTTTGGTAGCATTTCTTTTCCCCTGCAGGCAGATGTCCATCAGGACTGGTTCTTGAAAGTCCTTTCAATAACTTATTAGATGAGGTTGAGTTTCATCCATTTGGTGCTGTAAGTTTGACTTTAATCATCATCAGACTTGAAGTCCTTTTCTTTTTGAAGAAAAGTAATTTGCTCCAGTTAAGCAACCTTTTAGGGTTTGATGGGCAGTTGCTTTACAACTTCAAATGACTCTGATGATAAAACAGCTAATATACCTTTTGAATTACAACTAAAGATTGTTGGCTAACCGATTAATCAATTTAGATCAAATTTGGTTTTTGATAGTTGATTTGAGATGTGAAATTCAATGATTGCTAGATTGCCCAGGGATGGGTGAAAAAGCATCTTTCAGGCTGGCTAGGTTCAAACCCTAAACCTCATGGTTGATAAGCTTTATCACTGCAAATGTTACTGCTAGTATCTTCGTAGCCATAGCAGCTGTAAGGCAACTAATGATACAGTGATATAGTAGTCAAAAAACATTATACATACAGCATTCCTGTCAGTGAATGTTCTAAAGAGTGTGTTTCTTTAGAGTTTTGACATTATGTTGAACGTATACTAGTTGTTGGGAAATTGTGCCTTGTATCATATTGATAGTGTGAAAAGTTATCAAAGTCTTGATATATGCATTATAAAAGATTATATTATTTTACCCTTGTGGTTTGCAAAATACATGGGTTACTTTTTACATTTTTTTATCTGCATTATCAAAGGGCAAAGGGCCAGGTCATGTGAAATCCTTTCCTGGAATTGACCCATTAAAAACTTACTATTTAGTGAATGTAGTCAATAGCTTTTAATCAAATTTGAAAACTCCCTCATTCTGCCATATGTAAGTGTAGTAGAGAAATCTTTTTTAACATTTAATCTTGCAGCCTTGGTGGATCATTCCTGCCTATTCTCCATTGATACGCTATGCATTTAAAGAAGGAGCGGAGTTCTTTCAGAGTGATGAAAAGTAAGTTTCATTTATAGTAACCAAACTAAGGTTAGTTAGTACTTCATTCCCCAGCAAAAGTCAAAGTAGGAATTGCATATGACAGGAAGACAGGTTCACTTTTGAATTATGTTATCAGTTTTGATTGTCCTAAGAAAACAGTTCTTGTAAAACCCCTACCAAATGTGGAAGTAAAACAATACCACAGTCACCAGTGTGTTAAATTGACAAGTCACTGCATCAAATTGCATTAAAGCAGCTTTGCAAAAATATGGCTGGGTGGATAGACTAGTAATGATATTCTTACTGTTCAAACACAAGTCTAATCTAATGTTTACTCTGTTTTGTATTGCTGTCTGGCAATACATTTTTTGATCTTTACTGTTAAAGTGTTCAAAACTACTGTCTTTCAAGCTATTTTGATTTTAAATAATGACCTTCCCCTCTTCTCCTCATTCCTTCCAGGAGTGATCAGTATTATGATATAATGGTTGTAAAATGTTTTTTAGAAAGATATTTTTGCTCATTTCTTTTCTCGACAGTATTGATAAAATTACTTGCCCAATTATGATACTTCATGCAAAGGATGATCTTGTAGTACCATACAGTTTAGGAGAGAAGGTAAGTGTTGTTCATAAAAAAGCTGAGATTAAGCAAAAGTTTGAAACATCCTCAACATGCTATGTGTGAACTTGCTTTTAGTTTATTTACTGTGTATCTGTGTAGAATTAAAACATGAAGTGAATTTCATTTCAGTTCATTAATTTTAGTTCACCTTGGCAGTTAAATACATGTTTCAATTTATCATTATCATCTTGATTCATGGAGTCTCCTTAAAAGGCAAGAGCAGTTGTCTTCCTTCACTTATTTTGAAACAATAGTTAAATCTCACAATTGTAGGTCTTAAATCTCTTCTTTGTGTCTTTCATGTTGTGTTAAGACTTCAGTTTTGCATATTCAAGGTAAACCAAGCAGTAACTCCTGTCAAATATCATAATTGAGGGTAAATTCAAGTTCGAATGAATGCATGTACTCTTTAATATAGAAAAAAAAATTAGTCTAGTCAATATGAGCTAAATTTATAAATGAAAAATTGTTTTGAGAGACAATGAGAAAAATTTGGTTTTGTTTCCATGACATTGTTTTCTTGTTTTGTTATGGATGTGGAACTCTCACCATAGTGGCTGATAAATGTAAAAATGATGCAAAACAGGGATAGCTTTTTATTTCATGTAAAAAGCGATGTACTCTGCCTTGCTATGCTTTGTTTTGCTAAGAGTGACTGGACAAATTCCCAGATTGCTTCCACTGCTTGCAAAATGCAAATTAAATGTTATTGTTTACTATTACCCCTCTGATAGCTTTATGCTTCACAAAATTTAAAATTGTTCTGAGTGGGAATTGAGGGTAGGTAGGTAGTAAAAAAAAAACCTGCATTTTCCAGTAGAGATTATTTATATACATTCATGTAACTTTCTAGTGTGCCTAAAAAATGGAACACTCAGACTTGCCAGTCATTTAATAAAGAATGAAAGTGGAAGATTTGGTTAGTAAAACTGCTGTCAACTCATTGACAACACTTTTTATGTGTTCTTGTCATGTTTCTTTATTATATTACAAAGTACAAATATACTTTGTAATCATACAAAAATTTGTAATATTATAGACATTTTGTTACAATGATGTTAAGAGTTATCCCAAACACAGCAACACAGCCAACATTACATGCATAAAAATTTAAGTTGTGTCAAGTTACTAGAACATCAAGCAAGGATTAAACTATGAAAGTTCAAAGACCAAGTTGTGGACATCATTCACTGTTACAGATGTGATTTTGGAGCAATTTCATTGATTCATGTCAGAAGCTTTCATTTTGACTTCTGGAAGAAATAAATTGCCATACTTGTTGGCTGTGTAGCAACTGAATAGAAAATCAGTTTCATAAAGAAATCTGAGGTCTATAAACCATGCTTATTAGATGAGTCATTTCACTCATAAGGTTTGCATAATTTTAAACTAATCTTTATGTTTATATTTGAATCAAGCTCTATCAAGTGGCCCTAGAAAAACGGCCAAAAGAAGCAGCTCCCATCAAATTAGTGTCTTTCGAATCTGATAGGAGCCTTGGCCATAAATATATCGTCAATGCAAATGAAATGGGAACAGTTGTAAGGTAAGCTTCTAGAATTTACTCATTATCAGAATACAGTTGTTATATAAAATAAATATTTCACCAGTCTCATCCATTTACTGACAAGGCTGCTTGGCAACCATGGGAACACACTGTGGGGAAAGACTGACTTGAAGTTGGTTCACTCACATACAAAGATCTGTCAACATTTCAAGGTTTTGGGGCCAAGCAAGGCCATAAATCCCCTTTTATGTAGCAAACTGTTAACACACTTCATATTGTACTTACAAAATCTTCACTTAGGGCACTAAATGTAACAGTGTGAAAAGATATGTGCTCAAACTTCTGCTAGCTACCGGCATAACTTTCTCGCAAAAGAGCTCCTTCCACTGGCTCAACCATAATTTTGTTGATGCCGCCTTTACCATTTTATCTATTTCTTATGTTCCCATGTATCTACATTGGAAAGGATTCATACAGAAGCATCCTCCAGGTAAAAAATGGAAGTTTCATCATGGCAGTGGAAGGATTTTTAATAGTAAAATATGCAAACAACATAAAACTTCCCTTTCTTACCCAGAGCTTTGAAGAAAAGAAAATATTGAAAAAAACATCAATTATGAGAATAACATCCTCTTTCATTATTTTATAAAGCACATTGAACAGAATCATTTGAATTTCTTTAGTTGTGAAATTAAAAACTATGAATAGTATTTATTTTACATTAAAACATTTTTGGTGATTAACTAACTGCAAATTTAAACTTTTAAAATGTTGCTTGAGAAAACAAATTTGAAAATATTTGGAATGCATGTAAGTTGGTAGCATTTATCTGTGGAAATTGTATTGGTGTAGGATGAATGTCAATTAATCCACTGATATTTGGTAGATTATGGCAATGAGCATATATTAGTGTACCAGCCAGTGAATTTGAAAAATGGTTTTCTTAGTAATGATTTCATTATTTGTGCACAAGGCAAAGAATTTTTGTAATGTTTACATAGGTATAGGTATCACATATAGTTTAAGACTGGAGTGTTCTCCTTTAAAGGACCAATCCTCTCACCCCAAACTACACTTCTTGTATGGGGTAATAAAAACTCTCAATTGGCTCAGCTTTTTGATTGACTGCTTATTCAAACCATGCAGAACACCAAAGCTTATTTTACGCAGCATGAACTATACTAAGAGTATTTTGATTATACACAATGAGCTTTTTTATACTTCCCCTGGAGCAATAAACTGAGATTGTGTCTGGATGGGGATGAATTTGAGACAATTGCAGGAGGGACTTAAGTAAGAAGGTTAGGAGAATTGGAACCGATTGGGGTGAGAGGATTGGGCCTTTAGTTATCAATTTTTAGAAAACCACATGAAAGAGCTCACCTCTCTGAAGTAATTAACAATACCTAGCTATCATTTTATGGATTAATTTTAATCACTTTTATATTGCAGTGAATTTATAAAGAAATGAAACAACAACAGAACACATGGTTCTACCAACATGAAGATGCCAAAGAAGTGAATGTTTCTTATCATCAAGGACAACTTCCTCAACAACTTCATTTCTCTAGAGAAGTATCAAGGGACACATGATGGGGGGGGGGTAGACTTTAGTTGAACTTTCTGAAATCTGCTGCTAGGTAGACCTCAATGGGATGAACACTCCTTGAAGTCATGAGTTAATTATTAATTTAGCAAGGCAATGTGAAATAAATGTCTCATTTAGATCAAATATTTTTAACAAAGTATAAGTATTGAAGAAGCATTTTTATGGGTCACCATAAACAGCAAAGTGCAATAAAAGTGTTTGCAGTGTGATACATTAAACCTCAAAACAGTTTCTTTTCAAATTGTTTGACAATGCCTCGCAGGTGGTGCCAGCTCCTTCATGGGTTTTATGGCCACATTCTTGCTTAAAAATGGTGGATACTTGGTGAAATTTCATTTTAAAGAATTGTCTTGGCTTTTAAGTGTTTTCAAGTTTTGGGGAAGTATGAAAACCTGAAATTACATAAAGGAGAATCATTATATGGTAATGTATTAGTAATTCATTTCTTCTTGATTGCTCAGGTTTATCCTAAGAAATGAGGTATTAGAAGAGTGTCTGCAATCAAACTGATAGTAAAATCTAACTTTTGCTCTTTGCCTCGTTTCATGAGGAGCTGCTGACTGAGGGATCAAAAAATATTTTTTTGTTTTGTTGTTATGGTTTTATGCCAAAAACCTTCTTAAACTTCATTTTGTTCTTATTGGTGAAGGGCATTTCTTTTATTTTGTGGGTTTCAACAATTTAAATAGTGTTAACTTATTTTATGTTTGCTTTCAAAGGCTTTCGAGTGATTGGCAAATTAGAGAACTAATTTTGCTGAGCAGCAAAGAACAGAATTTTGAAGCAAGCAGTTCTTCCCTTATTTAAAGTGTAAAATTCTTTTAAAGTGTTTATATTTGCATATTCTGTGTTTTTGTGTAGAGTATGGGATCCTCTAAGTTTCTTTGTGTTTATGACTTTTGAGTCTGCTTTAAGGTGTTATAAGTTAGAATTAATGTATAGTGTAACATGATTTAGAGCTGATGGAATGGTTCAGATCTGCAACTTACATAGAATTTTGTCAATTTCTCAAGAGATCCTTTTTTGCTGGCATATATGTTTTTTTTTTCATATTTGTATTACTAATGGTATGCTTTACAGAAGCAGAGAATTTTTAAAAGTTTTTTTTGTGCTACCGTATTGCATTTGTAATGGCTTAGTATCTGGGACCAAGGGCCCATCACTCTCCTCTCAGGCTAAAGGGAAGTACTGTTCCCTTGTGCTGGTCACACTTTTCACTAGATGTACTTATTGTCGAGATTAAAACCAAAGTGTACATTTATGAACAACCAAATATAGTTACTTGTATGTTTCATACTTTAAAATTTCCGGTCTAAGTGGTGTGAAAAAATTTTCCAACAGCAGGAAACAGGTCAACTCCTTGCCCCCCCCCCCCCTTCTGCTGCCTTTTTTTATTACAGTAAGAAGTCTGTCCAAAGATACTTTGTCAAGTGCTTTACTTATATTCATCGAACTGGTAGATGGCTACAGATGAATTTGATCAGCACCTATGTTTAGTGACTGTAGGTAGCCATTAGTGGGGTCTATCATCCTTCAATCGTCTTCATTTATTGTCTACATGAATTTAAAACCCTCGTATTCAGTGAAATTGAAGGAATCAAGATACAATTTAGTGTACAACCATTCATGATACAGGTAAGCAAGGAAATTGAAACATTAAAAGGTGATAGACCCCAGTTATGGCTGACTGAAATCAGACCATTCCTCACTGTCCAGATTTGTCTATGCTTTGTAACAGATGTTTTGCAATTATTAATGGACATGACACAGCATGTCCATTATTGTGGTTGGTCGCATTTTCTGATGATCACGTGACCCCATTTCTTTCGTTCAGTTTATCGGACGACTCCCAATGAGAAACAAACCGATCTTTTGGGAAAAGATTTGTACAGCAAAGGAGACCGGTATGTGACAAGATTGTGTGAAAAATGTCGCTAATTACGAAATGCGGAACATTTTTCCTCAAATACTCGACATTTTAATATTAAGTAGGCTAATAGTAATATTAAGTAGGCTTATAGTAATATTAAGTAGGCTAATAGTAATATTAAGTAGGCTGATATTAATATTAAGTAGGCTAATATTAATATTAAGAAGGTAATATGCCTGTTACTTTACATATGAGGCGGTCATGAACGCGAGGGATGCTGTCCTACCTTGGTCTGTATTTTCAACATCACTTTATTTAGTTGAACTGTTTGGTCACCAAATTAATTTTACATTTGACTTATGAAGTGATTATAAAGACAATTGTATAAATTTGAAAACATTCGTATAATTTCCTTGTCGCAATTCCCTGGAAGTTCGACTGAGCCCATGCTACGATATCTCCGTTTGAACTGCTTTCAGTGAAGGAATGTATAAAATGTGTACAGTAGTGTAAGTGCCGGGTTTGGCGCAGCGTTCAGTAGTATAAAGTCATTATGTACGGTCCATTGCGATCGTGTACAAGCAAATTAATGTGACCGATTGAACGTATAAACAAAAAGAATTTCACATAATGTCGTACAGATCGATCGAAGGCAAAGTGCAATCAAACCTCAAGTCCGAATTTTCGATGCAAATCTCCTATTTTACCATACGTATAAACCATTATAGGTTTTCGATTGGCATAGGCCAGCTGAGGTCAAACGTGAACGTAGCTAGTGTACACTAACTGCACGTACATTCGCAGGTTCACTTCATTCCGGGCAATTATTCTAAATCAGAGACAAATTTAGTACTACACACTTGCTGTACTTTTTTCGGACATGTTTGTCAATTCTCGGTGGCAGGTAGGGATCGAATTGCAACAAGTGCCTTTGCACCGGTATAGGCCCTACTAAAAAGTAGGACCCGGGTACCAAATCGCCATACCCGTCGGGTACCTGGTGTTACACTGACTTAAAAGATTAGAACATTTTGTTAGGCATGCTCCATATCAGACATGCAAAATAATATTTACAGCTGTTTTGGAGAGGTGATGATCACATTCCCAAGTACAAAAAATTTGATTTGCCATAAGGTTTTATCATCTCCTTTTGTTTTAAATCAAAATGACAAGTAAAAGAAACGAGAAAGGGCTATTGTTGGAACATCTATTGTGCCCTAAACACCACACACAGCCAACAACCTTCACCCCTATTTTAAGTGTATTTAAGTTTTAGTGGAACGACCGGTCACGTAGTGGCCATGATCCCAAAGAAACGTAACAGAAAACAGTCAAATAAGAAAATAAGTACTTTCCAAGGCCTCTATCAATATTTGATAATAAATTTTTGGACGCTTTCCTACTCTAAAGGCAAGCATCCTAAGAGCTCGAAGCTTCTCCTTTTAAAACACCGGTTTAAAACATCAACCAATCAGAGCCCTGTATTATGGTATTCTCTTGCACGTCCAAAATTACCGATTGTAAACAAAGACGTCATGCTCGTGAACTTCTCTCACAATAGGTGCGTTCGATTTAGCGGCTCGAGCCGGCTCAACTGCCTCAGCCAACGAAAGATCTTTCTGAAAAGTGATCTTAACGTCACCAAAACGTCACAACTTGAGCCGGCCAAAACGACCAGCCCTCCGAGGTGGTCTAGTTGAGCCGCTGACGTAGTTTACGTCATATTTCGTCCAGTCAAGAAACTTGTTGAGCCAGTTGAGCCGGCTCGAGCCGCTTAATCGAACGCACCTAGTAATGCACAATGCACGTTGGAATTTTCATTGTAGGGTTATGTACGTTCTGACGTAGCAGGCCTCATGTCGACATCCGGACATGGTGACATAAAGGTGTCATACCGCCGTATTAAGATCGTATACATGCAAGGCTCAGTACAGTGTACCTAGCATGCCGAATGCTACGGGCACTGTCTCTGCAAGCTGGGCGGGGGGATGTGTCTGCTAGTTTCTGCGTGAAGTACGAAGTGATTTTGAATCACCGTGGGATAGCTTGCTCGAACAAAGTGACGTACATTGATGTGTGAGAAGTAACTCACTACGTGACGATAAAGCGCGATCGGGCCGCACGCTGATAAAAATTTCAACTTCAGGAAATAAAGTACAAACAACTTTCAAACTTTTTGATTTATTTATTTGGTACATATTAAGCACAAAACACAAACAAACTTGCACATAATTTCTAGGGCTCTCTTCATTCTCAGGCCCCGAGAATGTTTACCAAATTAATTGTAAAATATTTTATTCCATTACCGTGGGGAATAGCGTAAATTGGGTAATCCTTTTCGCATGCAAAATATTTAAGCTTCGCGTAGTAGATTTGGAACCGGGTTTTAGGATATATAGCGAGTGGTTACCCGTGCAAATTACACTAATTGCATCACCAATGAAAATATTGGGGGAAGCAAACATACAGTAGGCCTTGCCCCTCCAATAATTCAGGCAAATTTAAAATAAAAAAATAAAATAAAAAAAAAAGGAGAATAACCAAAATGTAATAACATTTTGGGATATGGGGGGCTTCTTGAAAACGTCACTTTGAGTGTATGTGCATGTCATTGTGAGTGTGTATGTGTGTCTGATTGTGTGTGTATGTAGGCCTACGAGTGCACTCGCTTTCATAGGGTGGATTGCTTATAGATCATTCCGGTCCTGGACACGAAATAGGGTTCAACATAGTCTGTTGGAAAATTTGTGTCCCCCAAACCACATACCAGATCTACGTCCCTGTTGTCCGTCGGATTAACCAGGCAGTCCATCCTTCCCCTACATGGGCAACCAAAGAATAGCACAATGTCATGTCCATTGTGGTTACGGTACGTAACCACATTTTCTAGTTTTCAGTTTGTATTGGGGTTGGGTTATTTCTCAATCATGTTTTTTTTATTTCTGTTCTTTGCATGTTAGTTTCATATTGGCTGTTTTGTAAGCATTCTCTAAAAAATTAATAAAGAAGGGTGTTTAGATGAATATTGAAAGGGTAACCTTTTCCAATACATTTAGGAGCAAAACTGCAAAAGACAGCTAGTCTTTTGACAGAGTCTTGTGGACGTTTCACAAAATACTTCTATGTGAGTTTTTTCTTTATTCATCCTTTCTTTAAGTTTCCCTTTGTCTGTCATAGTCGTCATAAATTTCTTTTTTCTTAAAACATATTACAGAATAAAAACTCTCTGTCTGTACCGAATTTGATCCACCCCTCCTCTGTCCTTATTTGAATTGCAAAAAAAAAAAAAAGCAGTAAATGAGGTGTCCTTAAGTGTTGGTCAGATTTGTGAACAATTGAATATTGTGCAGGTACAGATCCAGACATTCTCAAAAGGGGGGCTGACTTATGAGGAAGCAGTCATGTTAGGGAGTTGCACTGCAAATTTTCATTGTGTTTTATTGTTGACTATGTCAAAAAAGGAAGAGCTGAGGCCATCAAAGCCCCCCCTTGGACTAAGGGGGGACTTAAATTGATTCCGTGCCAGATGTGTGTTAGTAAAATGTGTGCTTAGGGTGTGTTATTTACAAGTAGCACAAGATTTGGACTATGTATTGCTCATGGATAGAGTTTTATACAAAAGAAACTAACATGAGCAGTGGTGAAATTGTCTTGACATGGACTTTGGAAATGTTGCATGTATTTAAAATGTTGCATGTATTTTGTGAAAGTTTCCCCATCCTAGCACTATCATCTATGTTGGTGTGAAAATGACAGTCTCTGAAGTTTAGTATACCCTGTTAAATTATGATTTCATTGAAATTTAAGAATAGCCTTTCTTGGTTTTTAATCTTTGAAATAATAGCAATAAAATGTGTTGGAAGGATACTTTAAATGACCCTTAATGGAAGGGTGTAAAAAATGGTGGCCTTATCATTTGTATCTAATATTTGTTTGCTCTCCACTTTAGAAAAAAGTGTTTGTCTTCATATACTTAAGACAAATATGAATATTTATATGTTACCTCATACCTTAATAACAGTAATTATTCATGAAAACAATTTCCTTACAACTCATACAGATGAAAAACATGAATTTTAATTATGAATAGATAATTTGAATAATTGTATGATGTTAAAAAATGCTAACATTGCTAAAAGTTTGTTTCTTTGTGACAGGGTTTAGTATTTTAAGTAAATGTTGGAACATTGTGAAATGTTCTGTGGTTTAGTATTCAGAACAATTTATGATCTCAAGGCTATGAGGATTTTACCAGAGAGAGCCTACAGTACTTACAGCAACTTAAAATTTACCTTATTTTCTGTCAAGATTAAATTATTAGATTGGCTATTAAATATTTACTGCAAAGATTATTATAGTGTGTATAAATACATTCTTCTTATGTAATTCTATCACATGAAATACTTTCCTTTGAGTTAAGTGCCGATAATGAATTTTATTCTGATGTGGTGTGAGGGCTTCTCTGTCATTGACAATTAAAATCCTTTACCAAAAACAAAACCAACTTTCTGTGTCATTTTCTTGTGATCATTTAAGTTTTGTTTCCATTCACTCAACTCCCCCCCCCCATCCCTTGGACTAGTAATTGCTTTGAAAAGTGTTTCCCAAAAGTAGACCTCAGGTTGCTTAGCATAGGAAGCAGGGGGCAGTATGGGTTGAATTACCAGTCAAAAATTCAGGAGGTTGAAAATTAAAATTGCTTCTATAACTTTTTTTTAATAGACCACCCTTTTCCGAGGAATATTTGAAAGACGTGGGATAGCATTTTGGTGTTCACCATTTTTGGTCACAACAAAATGACATTGACAAGAAAGTTGCATACCAAAAAATTATCCCACAATCCTTTCTAATTGCTATTTGAAAAAGGGTCTATGACCAAATCAAAAGCTACATGAAATTCATTAGACTATTTCACAAAATAGCAAACTTGCAAAACATGTATTTTAAACTTCTCAGGGCACATAGAACCCAGGAGGGGGAGGGATGGAGACCTTCAGCCCTCACTTTTTCTGTTAACTTAAGGCATTTTGAGCCACTTTACATAGCTATTAAGTTGTTGAACCCATTGGTCTGCTTTGGTGATTATCCTCCCCCCCCCCTCTTGCCCCCCTCACTCCAAAATTCACCCTGTGGCCCCTGCTTCTTAGTGCTTTCAAATTTTCAGCAATTGCAGAAAGGGAGGCTGGAGCACGCATCAAGATGGACTTTGTAGGGCATGAGTGATCATGGAAATACTATATAAATATAAGCTCCATGGTAAGAAGTATCGAAATGTCCTTGATATCAAAAGAGGTGTCACAAACAGCTCCCCTTTAAGCCTGATCCCCATGTAACTTGTCCTATCTCTTCCCGTCGGGGAAGAACTGCAATTTTTTTTCGGGGAGGCCTAAAAATGAAAAACGGGACTGAAGTAAAGGACTGAAGTTACTGGATGGCTGATCACGAACTGTTTTTTTTTTCTTCTTCTTTTTGAACTCTTTTCTTTTGTAACGCAATTTTAATACGCATTTGAATCGGTGTTAATCACTTCTAACTAGCTCTGCTATGAAGAAGTAGTTAACACCGTCTCATTCCATCTTCAATCCGTGCGCGCAATGCCATGCCCCCGTCGGCGAAGGCTTCCCTCCCCTGTTATTGAAAAAATCCAGTTTCGCCGGGTAGCCTTCATCTACAGGCCCAAGAGCCTTCATCTACAGGCCCACGATGAAAGATGTGGGCCTGATAAACTTAGTCACCCGGACGATCTTCTTTATTTTGCTGATAGACCAGATTCTTCAAGGAAACTCAAATTCTGAATTTTCCTTACAAAAACTGTCGAGAGGTTGTTCATGTGCATGCAGTGCCCAATGGTCTGCCATCTGGCCTGCCTCGACAACCGAATTCTAGCAACGTCTGCAACGGTAATGAAAATCGGCCATTTTCAGCAACACATAATGATAAACAGTAGTTTGAGAATGTCTCCCCACAAAACTGACTGAAAATTTATTTGATGCCACCTTGTAACATGACATATTTTCAACTACGTTGGAAGTAAAATCATTGTCTGGAGTTCACGGGCAGTCACGTAGGAAATTTCATCTATTCAGTGGATCTTGCAATTTAATACAACCAATTAGATCTTAATAAAGTCAAAAACATTAGTATGTATTCAATTCCGTTGCATAGTTCCCCCGAAAAGAGGCAAGTCCATTACATCTACTTACAGCAGTACCCTTTATTTGGTAATTTTCTGATCATTTAGCAAGTTGTTGTTTTTTTTTTATTGAAGTGAAATTTTCATTTAAAAGGAAAGCTCAGAATAACGACCGATAGTTACAATCTGGGAAATGCCATTTCCGGCTGTCTGAGGGGTCAGATTTTTCAACAATTTTCTGTGAGCTCTGCGCAAACTGATGGTGGCGCTTCGCTTAGAAAGTGTTTTGGTCGAACAGATTACTGAACAGAACAATGCATGACTGCAAACTATTCTTTGTTTTGGGGCAGTATTATGAAGTGAAAATTTGATTGCGAAGAAAGCCCAAAATAATGACTGCTTTGTTTCTAGTTACGGGCGCGGGAAATGTCATTTTTTGCTGTCTCGAGGTTCTCAATTTTCCAAAATTATTGTGCGCTCAACTTAGATAAAATTTCGAGCAGGATTACAATTTTCGGACAAACAAGAGAATTCTGCCCCCCCCCCCAAACTGAAATGTCCCCGTACGCTTATGTCAATATATAAAATATAAAACTTCAAACATATGGGAAGCTTTTTCCGCGGAAAAATTTTCCAATATGGTCCGAGTGCCTTGACCTGCATGATGATATTTGATAAACCCCAACAAAACTGCACATCACCCATACCTGATTTTTCTCATAAGAAGGTAAGATTCTTCCATAAAACCCCCAAATCTGTCATAAAATTACAATTTTCTCCAGTATAAGCTTCAGATTGTTAAAAGTGGCAAAATTTTCCAATTTCGATGGATAGTACGTACAACAAATAACCAAAGCCAACTATGTTAATTACCCCGACATTCTAATTTTGCTATTGAAAGGCATATCACTAATAAAAAAAACAATTTTTTCTTTATAATCTTCAGTTACCAAAAAAAAACAAATTTTCTTTCATTACATTTCAAACTTTCTCCAATAAAATAAGCTCTTAATTTTCAAATCTTCTCTCAAAAAGGGAAAAACTTTCCGAGTGAACTTATAGGCTCATCTTGAAGGCAAGTAGTACGTAGGCCTAGTACGATTAAATATGTAACCCCAAAAGAATTTCAGCTGTCGCCTATGTAAAGTTTTTGATTTTGCCCATATGAAGGACAGACTCTCTACTAAAAACCCCAACATTTTAATGGTCTTTACAACAGCCAAATTTCCTTTCAAAAATTTTTTTTTCAAAATAAACTCCAGATTTTTTAGTATTTTTTAAAAAGAAAGCCAAAAATTTCGGCTCCCTACGCGCGCCTCAAATTCTGCCAAGTCACGTCCCACCGGAACTAACTCATCTCTTTTGTCGGGGCCTTGAAAAGTTGGCCCCCTGTCGAGGAGCTTGGCTCCCCTGTCGGGCAAATCCTGGGGAAACCCCTGGAGCGGATCCGGCTGACATTTTGAGGAAGGTGTGCTGCACTAGAACGTAGAAAGAGAAAGAAAAGACAGTTGATGGGAAATTATATATGAATCTCTGAAGGAAAAATTTAGACCTAACCCTGCTTGAAGGGTTACCTGAGCTATGCGCCACCACCAATTGACGTAGTCGGAAGGGTAAACAAAATTTTGAAAAAACGCGCAACCCCTCAGACAGCCGGAAATGGCATTTCCAAGGTTTTTTGAGGTATTTTCATTTGGAAAACATAAAAATTTACTGCCTTTTCTTTACAACAGAGGAATCGAATCCTAAAAAATTCATAGTCACACTCTGACTACCAAAGACATATTTTTTTTGAAAATCTCAAATCTCAAATATCTGCCCCCCCCCCCCAGGCTGGCGACGCCATTGCTCTCTTGTGTAGTACAAGAACAACACCCATCACTCCCCCCACCCCTCCCCCCCCCCAACCGCGCTTCCAAAAAATGGCCAAGTGCGCTTTCGACTTTTTTTAGTAACTGTGAAACTTTTGCATATCCCATTTGTTTTATTGTTTGATTTTTAAGGTATTTTTGATATAACTAAAGAAGAGGAGCCATTCAACTAAACCATTGAGTTTTTATTTGCTCCTAAATTTATCTAAGGGTTCAGTCGCGAGATACCTGGTTTAGTCTAATGTTTGTTCTTTTGATCACACTGCGTCATCCCAAAACTGAATGATGGACCGTTCCTATATCCTGCTTTGTGCTTGTACCTTAAATAGGTAAATCAACTTACGTCCCAGTGTTCATTCTTAGATGTGCCGCCAGAGTATTGTGCTTCTTAAGTACCTTTGAAAAGCAGTTGAGTGCGTAAGACCTTGCGTACGCGCACCTGGGACAGTTTCTATTTCGGGCGCAAATACGGTGAATTGAAGATATGAAGTGTTACAATAAAGTCCTGCTCACTCACAATGGTTATGGTTATACCCATGAGTTACTATTTTCAGGAGTCGGCATTTTCAAAGCTACAAAGAAACGGAAATAGATGTGCGTTCAGGTTAATCACCAAATAGGTCATTTTCCTGCATTGAAAGCCAGAAGCCGGTAGTTATGGTCACCCAAGCAGGATTTTTTTTTAGTAAGTCCGTTCAGTTTAGATTTTGAATCGCATTCTCTCGTCATTTTATCTCGATGTCTTCGTTGGTAGTAAATTCTCGCTATTTCCGTCACGCTTGGTATCATTCTAGGACACAGAATGCGCCAGCCACAAATCTGCCAGCTTATGCAATTAATGCCGGTATTGGTGGTGGCATAGCGATCCCACCATTTGTATGCAAGCAACATTTCAACAGTTCAATGCCAAATTGTCTCACGGAACGCCCTCATCATCTCTGAAACCGAAGCGAGAAGCGAGGGAAATGATAAAGACAGTAGAAAATAAAAATGTCCAAACTACGTAACGATTACTATTTTCAGTAGTCGGCATTTTCAAAGCTACAAAGAAACGGAAATAGATGTGCGTTCAGGTTAATCACCAAATAGGTCATTTTCCTGCATTGAAAGCCAGAAGCCGGTTGTTATGGTCACCCAAGCAGGATATTTTTAGTAAGTCCGTTCAGTTTAGATTTTGAATCGCATTCTCTCGTCATTTTATCTCGATGTCTTCGTTGGTAGTAAATTCTCGCTATTTCCGTCACTCTTGGTATCATTCTAGGACACAGAATGCGCCAGCCACAAATCCGCCAGCTTATGCAATTAATGCCGGTATTGGTGGTGGCATAGCGATCCCACCATTTGTATGCAAGCAACATTTCAACAGTTCAATGCCAAATTGTCTGACGGAACGCCCTCATCATCTCTGAAACCGAAGGGAGAAGCGAGGGAAATGATAAAGACAGTAGAAAATAAAAATGTCCAAACTACGTAACGACTTTTTTAAAGCATTTCCAAAGTTGGCACGTTTTGTTCACGTCAAGTAATAGGTGTTTACTCAGTATTGCCAAGACCCTCACCCCCCCCCCCCCCCCAAAGAAGCGACATTTAATGGGATCAGTTATAGACTTTGGCAAAGAAAAAATCAGTTTAAACCAAGCGACCTTATACAACCGTCACACCTTTCCATTCAACCCTTCCTCTTAGATTCCTTCCCTCATGAACAAACACAAGATCCCATTCAGTGGCGCACCCAAGAGGAGGCTCGAGGGGCTTCACCCCCTCCCACCCCAACCGGCGGCAGTGGGTATTTTATTAGCTGGTTAAGAGGCCCAGGCGGGTTGTTCTTGTCTAGAATCACGATTCTCTAATCAAACTCAAATTTAAGCATTCCATCTATCTAACATAGGCCCAGGCCTATTTAAAAAAAATAGAAAGTATTAATCATTTACGCAGAAGGGGGAATTCCCTGTTACGTACTGCATTACTCATGGAACATTAAGTAACATACAGAGGATTCACGCTACAGTGATGTACGCACGCTGCACTCCGTTTACATTAAACTAATACAGAATAAAATGCAAGTACCGTTCGGTATATATACGTCAATGGACTACCGTTAGAACTGAAGTTTTCTCGAGAGCAAAAGACAGCGGTAAGCTTATTTTGACAATCAGCCAATAATGTTGGCTGAAAATGGAAGAAAATTGGGAGAAAATGGCTTTCCATCCCAAATTAGTGACAATACCGTTGTGTGTGCTTACCTCTGAAGTCAGGGAAAGGCGATTTCCTGCGATCTATGGGTATTTTCCCAACTTTGAAAATTTTCTGGTACGCTCTGCGCCAATTGATGGTCGCGCCCGCCTTGATAGTCACAATTTTCAGACCCCCTCCGCAACCACCACAGTCTAAAATCCTGGGTACCTATGATCCTCTTCAGGCGCGTAGCCAGAATTGTGTCAATGCGTGGATGGGGTTGGTGCCATGGGGGTTTGGGGCACGACATAAGGGAAAAGTAAGGAAAGAGAGAAAACCGCTATTTTAAGTGTTTTATGCATTCCACTTTGGGTCAGGGGGGTTCTGACACCCCCCCCCCCCCCCGGTGTACGCTACTGATCCTCTTTGCCAATTACCCTGAGCAATTTCCGTGCATGTCACTGGACTTCATCTTGAGCTGCCTGCAACAGATTTCGCCCATGTTACGACGACAGTGACATTCACTTTGTCTATACATGGGCTACTTGAAAATACAAAATGAATGGCAGCCGGGAAAACAAAAGGTGGTAAGCCTGCACAAAGTAGGACTTTGTAACATTGTAACTTGTCATACCAGAAAGTGGATACATGATGCGTGCATTCATACAACCACAAATATGTACACTGAGTGTTTTGGATAGGGTCCAGAACTTATCACAATTACCTTCTCCTTTCGAAATGATGACTTTAGAGACGTGGGCTAATAGAAGCTGCAAGATACAGACACATCAACAGTGTGACGACAAAGTCCATTGAGAGGACATTTGTTAGGATAAAATCTAGCAACTTCCTTGAAGAAGACTAAAATTTCACTGAAATAAAGGGCCCAGCTCCCTAGGAATAATATCCCGTACACATAATTATGACAAAGTTATCAGATCTTCATCTTTGAACCAGTGGTGGCGCCAGCGGGGGGGGGGGGCCCGGCGGGGAAGGTCAGCGATTTCATCGGAGAGGCCTAACAAAATAAAGAAAAAGAAAAAGAAAAAGAAAAAAAAAGTACAAGGAATGAAATTACTGGATGAGTGAACATATTTTTTGTTTTGAAATGCTATTTGAAATACATATCGGAATCGATTTTCAATCGTTTCTTCTTTGCTCGGTTAATCCTCATTTCATGTACCTTATCCTTTCTCCTCCCACGTCGTGGAAGGACGGCAATTTCCTTCGGGGAGGCCTACAAGTGAACGTAAAGGACTGAAGTTACTGAAAGGATGATAATAAACTTTTTTTTTTCTTTTTCAACTATTTTATTCTTTTGTAACGGTATTTTAATGCCTATCTGAATCTATTTTAATCACTTCTTACTATCTCTGTTATCCTTCATCCCATCTTCAATCCTCAAGGTCATGCCCCAGTCGGGGCATGCCCTCAAAATTCTTAATTTTCCTGACAAAAACAGACGAGAGGTTGTTCAAGTGCATGCAGTGCCCAATTTTCTGTCACCTGGCCTGCCCCTACAGCCGAATTCTAGTAACGGTAATGAAAATCAGACAGTTTTTTCAGCTACACATAGGCTGATGTTAAACAGTAGTGTGAAAATGTCTCCCAATAAGTCTGACCAAAAATTCATTTGAAGCCACCTTGTAACGTGACATATTTTCAAAAATTGAAATACATTGGAAGAAAAATCATTTATAGTCCGGAGTTCGGGAAGTTACGTGGAAAATTTCATCTTTTTAGCGGGCCCCGCAATGGACTACAACGACGATTCCTTTACAGAGTTTTCCCCCGAAAAGAGACAAGAACATTACATCTAATTAATTGCAGCAGTACCCTTTTATCTGGTAATTTTCTGAGCACTTAGCAAGTTCGTTTTTTTTCTATTGAAGTGAAACTTTCATTTTAAAGGAAAGCTTAAAAAACGACTGCTTTATTTGTTGTTACAAGTCTGGGAAATGCCTGTTACGGCTGTCTGAGGGGTTAGATTTTTTTAACAATTTTCTGTACGCTCCGCGCCAACTGATGATGGCGCTCCGCTTAGATAGAGTATTTTGGTCGAACAGATTACTTAACAGAACATTGCCAGCTGGCAAATTGTTCTTCGTTTTGGGACAATATTATGAAGTGAAAATTTATTGCGAAAGAAAGCTCAAAATAATGTCTCATTTTTTAGGTACGAGCCCGGGAAATGCAATTTCCTGCTGTCTGGAGGTTCTTAATTTTTAAAAAATTTCTGTGCCCTGCACTCTGATAGTCGTTCGGGCAAAATTACATTTTTCGGACAAAAGAGACAACTACACCTCCGAAACTGAAACTGAAACGTCGTTCCCGTACGTCTATTTCAATATATAAAATATTAAACTTCAAATGTATGGGAAGCCACACTGTTTCCAGGTTTCCGGGGGGAGAATTTTCCCAATATGGTCCGAGGGCCTTATTCTGCATGATGATATTCAGTAACTCCAACATTCTACCTAATTTTGCTCTTGAAAGTCATATCACTTAATAAAAAACCCAAATATTTCATAATAACTGTATCCCAAACCAAATTTTCTACAATTAAATTCCAAAATTTCTCCAATATAATAAGCTCTTAATTTTCAAATCTTCGTTCAAAAAGGAAAAACCTTTTCGGGCAACCTATTCTCGTGTTGAAGCATTAGTACGCAGGCCTAGTACGATTAAATGCGTAACCCCGAAATATTTACAGCTGTCGCCTATATAACGTTTTTTATTTTTCCCATATTGGGGACAGATCCTTCAATAAACACCCCAACTTTTTAATGATCCTCACAAAAGCAAATTTTCTTTAAAAAATTTTAAATTTTGTCTTCAAAATAAACTCCAGATTTTTAAGTTTTTGTTGAAAAGAAGGCCCAAAATTTCGCGCGCTGCGCGCACCTCAAAATGTTAAGTCACGTCCCCCCTGGACCAACTCAAAGTCTTTGTCGGGGCCTTGAAATGCTGGCCCCCCCTGTCGGGGAGCTTGGTCCCCCTGTCGGGGAAATCCTGGCGCCACCCCTGCTTTGAACCTTATCGGTTCTCACTAGACCTCAAATACTTCCGTTGTGCGTGATGCTTCGGTAGGTTACTGTTTAATTGAGGCCTCCCTGAAGTCTAGAATTTTAAAAATATACTATATAGGTTGCAAAATGAATCTTACTCATCCAACTCCCATTGTCACAGCTCGTTATTGTTGAGTTGAGATATTAAATATTGAAATTTATTCACTTAAAACCAAAAAGTCCATTTCACAATAATTTGTGACCTTCTCGTTGTTACCTGTTTTCTTTTCCTTTGAAAGTAAAAATGTTTACGACCTTGAATGTTTTCATGTTTGCCTGCAAAACATGTTTTACAGAGAGGGTCTCAATCAATTACCTCACCCCGCCCAGGGACCACCAAGATGGGGGTGGGGGCTGGGCGGGGCTTAGGCCCCCACTTTTCTGCCGTATAGGCATTTTGGGCCAGGCTAAATTGCTATTATATTGTTAAACATATTGGGCTGCTTTGGTGGTAACCCCCTCCCCGCCCCCACTTCAATATTCGTTCTGCGGCCTCTTTCATTAGAGTTATAGAGAGCTATTACATATTCGCATCAGACATTTTTCAGAGGGTGGGAGGGGGCATACAAATTTATCCGATTTTTTAGAGTGTGTACTGCACTGTACTAGGGACATAAATTTTCCCCTTTTAACCAAATAATTGAAAATATGGAGCTTCCATTGAGAAACAATGGATTTGGGATTTCCTGTAATAAAATTTGAAAAGTTGGGGGCTTTCTGAAGAATCTGCATTTCCTATTGGCAAATCTGAGATTGCACGGCGTTGTTATTACGTACTGCTATGATCCATTGGCGTTCACGGGGGGGTGGGGGGGTGGGCCATGCCCGCCCCCCTCTTGGATGCCATTTTTGTTCCTAAAAATACTTTAGTAACACAGATTTTACTTCAAAAGGTAGCATATGTGGCTCCAGATTGCATTCAAGGACACCCAAACAGTGGCGGAGCTAGGGATTTCGGTTAGAGGGGGCGAAAATGGTCTGCAGGTCGCTTCGAAGGAGTAAATACCCTGAGTCTCAGCACGGTCGAAGCCACGACTTTTCGGACTTTCCATTTGATTTTCCGCACCTGGTAGAAGACTTCCATCAACACATGTTTAAATTTTCTATCCATGGGCCTCCGCCAAAAAAAAATCGGTGGGGGAAAAAAAAATTCTTTTTTGGGGGGGGGGGGAAGCTCCGCGCTACCATGAGCGCCAAAACATTTGGGCCCAAAATGCCTCTCAGATCGCTAGAAATAGCATTTCTAAAGCCTATTTACCCCATATAAATACGGGAAACACTGGGGGAACTGTTAAGAGATGTTCGTGTTAATTTTTTTCGTCTTTTTCTTTATGTTTTCTTCGTTTTTCAGGTTTTTTTTCCAGCGGAGAGCAAGAACCCCCCCCCCTTGCCCCTACCTGCGGACTCCCATGTTTCTATCCCTCTCTTTCACATTCTAGTATTGAGGCGGTCATTATATTTTGTCTTATTGTCAGGTCTCGATTTAATATTTTAACGAAACGAAACGAATGTAATATTGGGCTACTTTGAGAAGATTAAACCTGCTAGAGCTAAATAGCTTAATAGTAAGCAATTTTACAAGGGGACAAAGTTATGAAATTAATCACCGTTCGGTGTATAGCCTATTTTTGGCATATGGAAATCAAGATAAGAAGGCTATTTGCGCTACAATTATTGTTGCTCCCTTTGAAACATCTTTTATTGGCCGGGAGGGTGAGCGACAACATTTATCAGTGCAACATTCATTAGTGCGTATAAAGCATACGTTTCGGCAAAACCCATCCCTATATTACAGAAGACCCTTTTCATCAGAATAAAATACAAATAGTACAGTTACTTATCTTGTGGCTTTTTGAGTATTTGTTATCTTGACCTTGAAACAACGCTATTAATTTATGTCTTTTGCCAATAAATGGTGCAAGAGTAAAGTATGTTCAAAACCTAAAAAGGGCGCCGACAGACGATTTTGGTCCGTCAGGTGGGAGGGGGATACCGTCAGGGGGGAGACGTACCGCCCCCCCC
Organism: Holothuria scabra; assembly: GCA_037179385.1. Taxonomy (NCBI): domain Eukaryota; kingdom Metazoa; phylum Echinodermata; class Holothuroidea; order Aspidochirotida; family Holothuriidae; genus Holothuria; species Holothuria scabra. The sequence goes on from CM074180.1 coordinate 21,366,207, forward strand.
CCGACCATATGGCAGCTCCGCCACTGCACCCAAAATTTTTCAAAAGGTAAGGATTGTCTCTCTAGGCCTCAGTGATGTCAATTTTATTTTGAATTCATAAAAAATAGATGGATTTGGCAAATTACAAATTTCACTTCAAGAAGGTAGCATGTGTGGCACCGATTGCATGTAAGAACACCTATGTCTTTTCAAGAATTATATAGCCTGGCAGTGTTGCGCGGTATACGCTGAACTGATCAAAGTACCCTGCATGTGTACCAGAGACCATTCACGCTGCTGCAGAGAAGGCATTTATGCGGAACGCGAGTCAAGCTTCGTGCTGCAATGACACAGATGAGATCTGGGGAAATAAGGTGCATGGAAATTCGCCGAGAAATGTTTCACGATTACTTATAGTGGGAAAACTTTAAAGAAATAGGAAAAGGAAGTATAATTTCGTCAACTTGAAATTTCCCCAAATTCCACAAATTTCCCCAAAATATTTTCCGGGGGGGGGGGGAACTTTCCCCCCTTCCCCCATTGGCTACGCCACTGCCCTGATCTAACTAATGATAATAGAATTGAGAAGGTACGGTATATATACAGTAAATTACGTATACCTCCACATACAGGGTGGTCATCTCTGCCAGTGGGGTCTCATGTACCGTGTGAAGTAACGTTATGGTACTTCTTGAGAATGCTGCCTTACAATCCTGTGCCCCAAAGTTCATCCAAACACCGTTCATCTAACTGTCAATGCTTCAGGACATCTCAGTGGGTGTGTGAACTTGAAATACATGACAGGTTTCAAAGACAGACATCATCACTAGCTGTAAACCCCTCTCGTAAGTCGTAACCATATTTTTGCTCACCGACGGTACTAAACTTGTCAATCATTCTGTCATGAATGATTCCCAGAGGAGGGGCTAGGTAACTCAAGACATATGGTCATAATGATAGTGACACCCGATGCATCCCCTGACGTCTAACTGCCACCTGCCTGAGACGGACAGAGTAGGTGTAAGATCCGTATACAGCTTGTAATCACCTGAAGTTAACTTATTTTGAAGCAACTAATTCTCACAAATTCTTACTTCTTTTCTTCTGAATAACTGAGACAAAACGAGATGCTCGTAAATTTCACAGTTCAATATCATCACATGGCCTACGAGGCGCGAAAAGAGTTGGGTCGGCGGGTCCCTTCAAATTCAGCAGGAAGTTTATTTTCTGGTAAATAAGCATTCCTTATTCTAGTAAAATGACCTTTTTACAAGACATTTCAGTAGAGTAGGGGGTCATATTAGCGGAAGGCTACAATTAACTGGAGAATGTTACAAGCATGGCCGTACCGGACTCTTTCTCTCAGGGGGCGGTGCCTTTCTGCCCGAGTCCAGATACCACCACTCTTTCCATTCTCTGCTCGACTGAAGCATCGAAGTCTGCCCGATTAAAGGGCCATACCTCTCACCCCAGACTAAAATTTTGGAACCTGGGTATCGAAATTCTCAATTGGCTCAGCTCTTTGATTGACAGCTAATTCAAACAATGCAGAGTACCAAAGTTTATATTGCACAGCATGAATGGTACTGAGAGTGTTTTGATTATATAAATTGAGTTTGTCTATACTCACCTAGAAGCAATAAACTGAGATTGTATCTGGATGAGAATGAATTTCAGACAATTGTGGGAGGGGCCCAAGTAAGAAGGTTAGGAGAATTGGTACTGTTTGGGGTGAGAAAATTGGTCCTTTAAGCAAAGTTTTAGTCAATTGGGAAGCTGCAGCCCCTCCCCGTCCCTTACGGAAATGACTACAAGAAGGAATTTTCCAGAAAAAATATCTGCCAAGTTTGCCAGAATGGAACTTCCCCCATGACTTCTAGTAAACATTTATATTCACATTTAGTCTTTGAGTTAACAGGTGAACAAGTATATAAACTAACCTACTTTCCTTGCTTTCATAAAATAAGGCAGTGTTACTTTCAGTGGCAAACCCAGGATTTTGAACTCGATAGCTGAGAACAGAGCCGTACAGTAGGACTCTGAGAACCGAGCCTATATTTCCAAATATACGGCTCTGGCTGAGAATTATGCGGAGCGCCCCCACCTGGCTAGAATCTTTCACGACTTCTTTTGATACAAATATTACTGTATTTCACAAGAGATCATCTTCAGCAGGGAAAGTGGGTCCCTATAATATATTTCTTGGATGTAAAACCCTTCCCTTTAACTTTATTGCTCTGAGATTTTTAAATTTGGTCAAGTGAGTCCAGCTACAGGCTATAAGGTCCAAAGTCTGATAAAATTGTAGGCTACATTTTCTGATCGTTGATGTGTTAGGAAAATAACAAAACACGGTTATTTATACCTGTTGAATTGTCATCTATTGAAACAGCCGGCGATTCTTTGCGAATGGTTTAGGTCCCTTTAGCCCCCGCACACTTGGGTGAAGTGGACCATTGCTTCCTTCCCACATTTGAAAACAAAATTTCAGCTCATCAAATGAGCTGGAATGGGTTTGGATAAAAAAGGCCGTGTAGTAGGGATACCCAAGTGAGAAACTCTATTAAGGTAAATTTCTTCAGCGAACCATTTCAAATGCATTTTTTTTTTAAAAAGGTGAGAGTTTCAGTTTGTTAAATTCCATGAGTGTCGGAAAGAAACTGCTTATATCACACCATGGCCGGAAGTACTACTTAGTACTTCCACAGTGATAACACCATATCAATCATTTATACGGAAGCATATTTTATTGTAATTTTTGAAGAGCGCCACTACACGAAGAGAAACTTTACAAGGAAAAGTTTCACACTGTCAAGAGCGTCCATTGTTGGAATCACCACATATTTCTGCAGCCACCGTCCGAAAATGATGGGATATGTTTCATGTCGTGAGGCAGCGAAATCCCTGATATAAATGAACATATGTTGTCAAAACAGGGAACCTACGGTGACATAGCCTAGCTGGCCTACAAACCCAGGCTGCGGGGTGGACAAGAGGGAGCAGCTTTTAGAGGGCCCAATCCCATTTTCATAAGGTGACTCCAATTTCTATGAGAAGGTAAGGGGTAAGCGTGATATAAAACCTTGCGCCAGCTGGATCGATTGGCTAGAGATTGAACCTTTGAAGCATCATCCAATCCGGGTTGCTGTGTCAAACATCATTTATTGTCGATAAAATGTAATAAAGCATATGAGTAAATCAGTTCGCCTTCATCTCAACAGACCTCTCACGGTTTATGTGACTATTTAACCATTAGTGTGCTTTTTGACTCATTTTGCCTTATAAAGTCTGGGTACGATTCATTCATGAAGACCCGAAAAGGGGTAGCACGCTACACCTTCGCTAGCGGCCGGTGTTTTAGCCTGCGTAGCGCCTATGTGGGTGCCGCCCCTCAGGTTGGTTTTTCGTAGCGATATGCTGAACGAAAAGACTCGTCTGCTCCGCGGGCTACCGGTACCTTAGCGAATCCTATATAACCGTGGTTTTGCCGAGCGGCCCTTTGCCAGAGGGTCGGTAGGACAATAGAAAAAGTTAAGATCATTGAGTGACCATTTGTCCATGGAAGTAGTTCCCTGATTTGTACGATCAGTGACTGATTAGTTACACATTTCCATACAGAACAGTGATTTATCGAGTGTGACCTTACATGCTCTGTCTGCAGAAACCGCAGAGTTTACGGTTAATGACGTCACACACCCACAGCTGACTGTCGCGGGGTACAGTATGCGTGGATACGTATGATGCATACTGACTGTGCCATAGTAACACGTGTGCTTTACTAGTTTTAAAAGGTAACAACCGTACTACACTGTTGTGCATACATGTTTCAGAGAATACGCATACTCATAGCTACTGCACGATATAAGTAACGGCGGTTCCTGAGTCGAGTCGTACGTGTACATATCACGTACGTAAACAGTACAAGATTCATCAGTGTCGCAGAGTAGACGATTTAAAAGAGGAGAACATTATTTCGGAGGTCCAGAACTTGGAAAATTGGTGGTGTGGAGGGATCCACTGCATCTTTTACAGGGTAGAATATTGGAACTGTATGTACTTTTCGTTTCTTGTTTGGAATATTTTGAAGTTAGTTGGTCGAAATACTTGTCGTGATCAATTAGCTTACTCACTGGGCATCTCATTTCGATCGTTAAGTTTAAATCCAGTGGAGACATATCACTTTCCCAATCTACAAAGTTGGGGTTATCAGCTAAAAAAAATTATCTGAAAAGTCAGTTCTCGTGCTCAATTTTATGTTGGGCCATCTTACAGGAAATTTCATGAAGTACCTTGTGTGAAATTACTCCTTATTTATGTAAGAAACTCCCGCAATACCCATGGTCTTAACTGGACTAACGAGAGATCTTCAGAATTTAGATTCCATCCACAGCACATCCAGCGTAGAGTTCAACAATATGCCTCCCGATGTGCAACCACGAGCTTCGGCCTCAGAACCCCCGTCTCCCGCGGCAAACCGACGGGGTGCAATCACCAGTGATCCAAGGATTGTTCGAGCTAATGTTGATTCTGGAGCTGAAGAGTGGACTTTGCTAAATTATGTTAAACCAGAAAAATTAAAATGCGTTTTAGTGGGAGATGGTGCAATAGGAAAAACAAGTTTAGTCGTCAGCTACACCACGAATGGATATCCAAAGCAGTACGTACCCACGGCTTTTGATAACTATGCCGGTAAGTATTCTTGTGTTACTCAAGCGTGTTACTCCCTAATCATTTCGCTAGGGGCCAGGTGCAACTCTGTGAACATAGTATCAAGTTGCGTCTGTTGAATATTTTTCGGTATTGGCTTGAGTGTTACCCTTCACTGTTACATCTCCCAGACGCTAAAGTGGCAATTCTTGCGCTTTTTATTGCCTTGTTTTACAAAATTAGAAACAACCTTGTGAACATTCCATGCCCTCCTATTATTAACCCTTCTGTCAGGCATTCAAACTTATTCATGTACAGGCCCTGCATTCTGAGGCATTCAAATACCAGTTCTTTGTTAGAAGTGCTCACCCTTGGAATACTATCCCCTATGAAATTAAGTAAAACCATCTGTTTCGTTCTTTCCTTATACTGCTCCAACTGGAATGCAGAAACTTGTCAACAAATGGGTCCTCACCCAGCCAACTTTCTTTAGTTTAGGGCCCTTTTGTTGTTTGTTTTTCTTGCGCTTGTTGCTCTGTGATTTGTCTCTGTATATCAATTTAGCACAGGGCCATTATAAATTAATGGGAAAACTGTGAATGACCTTGCATTTGGAATTTGCAACCAAATTTCCACGAACCCAAAACAACTTTTACTATGTAAACACAATGCATCATGTCAACTTGCATAGCATATCCACCCCAAAGAAAAAAAAAATGATTGATGTGAATTTTTTGTGAGGTGAAATATGCAGCTCGCAGATTAATGCTAGGGGAAATCAGCTTGCTGGTATCAGTTGACTTTGGTGCATGTCCTTACTCTGTAATGGAATAGGCTAATAATTAACTGTTTCTATAGAACCATTTTTGCAATTTGGAAAGAGCTAGGAGGGAAGGGGGAATTTCCAGCCCTGCTATTCACTTAGTCTTTGTATCCCTCCTTTACAAAGATAGAAGTTGCATACTATTTGTCTTGAATTTTCTCTCTTCACCTTGCTGTCATAATTAATTGTCTTGAGTCAGAGAAATTCCAGAACCTTGGTAGGCTGTTGCAACTCCTGTTGTGAATTTAGCCTACACTTCAATTGATGATACTGTAGCATTTTTGAGAGCCTACCTTGAAGCTGAATGAAGAGTGTAGTAATGACAAAAGTGGTGGTCAGTGGTCAGCTAAATTATGTGTTTCATTGATAGATAGAGTTGTAGCCTCTCCTGTATTAAGCTGTAAAAGGCATCTTTTACATAATGGCAACTTTTGGCAAGGGAGATACATGTATAAAAGTTCCTAAGTCCCACAGTAAACAGGTGACATTTCATCTATGCAATGGTCAAAGAAAATACAAAGTTCATATTGTGAAATTCAGTAAATTTTACTGAAAAATCATAAATGAATTTGTCATTGGCTTCGCAAAATTGCAGACTGGTGTGATAGGTCTATGTTCAGCAATGCCATCACTTGAAGTGTGTGAATAATTGTCAAACCCTTTGTACACAAGTTGTTTTTACCCCTATTTTCGTGCGTAATTCTTTTTTTAAATTTTTGAATCAGAATCCAGGTTTACAATTTTTGCGTGTTTAAAACTCTATAGAATGGGCATTTAATTGATAAATCACAATCAAAATTTTGCTCTATTTTCATTTCAGTATGTTTTCTTTTATCAGAGCTAAAAATTCAAACTTTCAAGGAGTATGTGACACTATGCATGAAGTGTTTTCTTTGACACATTTGCTCAATATTGCTTTTACCTTCAAAATTTCATTGGGGAGGATAGCTTTGATTTGGAAATTCTTACCCCTTGCCTCTCCCCCTCAGATTAGGCCTATAGGGTTTCCAGTTGTGGGCACTGGGTCAGTGGTGAAGACTAATTTGAGCATTGCATAATGTGGGTTAGTTATGGACTTCAGTAAAAATTATTTAATGAATCCTCTGAAATGCTTTCTTTGAATTAAAATAGTAGCAAGTGTGGCTAAGTTGTCCAAGAATTCATTCTTGATATTTGAACTTGTCTAAAGATTTATTGATTAATAATTGTAGGTCTACCTCCAGGAATGATGATTAGACAGAACTAGGCCCTTAATGAGAGGATTTGGTATAATTTTTGACATTATGCATCTTCAAATTTGGTTGCCATAAACTCTTTCATCTTCTTTTCTTTTTTACAGTCAATGTTGAAGTAGATGGTAATCCAGTTTGTTTGCAGATCTGTGACACAGCAGGACAGGTAGGTTTGGCTGAGTAGCTCCTATAAAGTCATGAATTTTAACCTCACAGACATAGAGATGGAAGGCAAATTTTGTTGCATTGCAGAATGGAGCAAAATACACATCTATATTGCATGGTAGACTGTGGAGGTAGTATTTCCATGGGTAGACTGGCTCAGCCTGAAAATACAACTCCCTGGATGTTTGCCAAACTAACTGGTTAGAGCCTACCTAGAATGTGCAACATGAGATCAAAGGGGTGCATGGTACTAGGATTCTAGTGTGACAACTGATGGTTTAGACTGGTCCTCCCAGTGAATGTGACATGTGTTTTGTCTGCCTTAGGGCATGTCGTCACCCCTTTGTGATGAAATAATCAGGGAGTTTTGAGAGTAGGACTTCTTGTGAGTTTTAGGGAACACACATAACACGTAAGCAGCAGTTGCTTTTTCATTTTAGTGGCATGATCACATCAGGGAGTTGATCACATGGTGTTCTGGTCAAATGTTACAGTGTAGGAAATTCTGTGGAAAGCAAGGTTTCCAGTAATTGCAATACTTTCCTGTAATATTTATGGTGGGGGTGAGAGCCTGTAATTCTTTATTTTCCTAAAATTTTCATCACACCAGCTGCACATGTTTAAAAATTAAAAACCCAACCAACACCCCTCTCTCTCTTTCATGACTGGCTGTACTAGTAATTGCAAGCACAGGGTCTGGTGCACCTGTTCAAATTAATACATTGTCTTACAGTCATGCTTTAACTTGCCCAAAGATGGTCACTAGACAGAAATTTTGGTAACATTACAAGTCTGCAACAAATAGCTTAAATATAAATGAAATGGTAACAATGGTTGCAAAAGTAAGCCATGCTTTTAAAGGGTGAACAAAGGTTGTGTTCATATAATTTTAAATGTTGATTACTTGTGATAAGTGTCAGTATGGTGAGCATATTGTGTAATAAAGTACTGTGTGTTGGCCAATAACATGGCCCCTTTCACAAGGTTGGTAACTTGATATTCCCATGCAATACCTGTACTTCAATATTGCCACATTCTAGTGCATTCCATATTGTACTAACTAACCCAGTAACCCTTGAGGATCGAAAATTCTGTTCTATAGTCTGTGGAATCTATAGTTGACAATAAATGGAGAGAGGGTGTTTGTTGACACAAATTTACACTTGAAAGAGACTAGGGCACCTATGGTAGACCTTCAGTAGTAGCTTCAGAGTATGTATGAACTACTTCTTTTGACTGGGTATGTACAATACAGTGGTTGGGAGTTTTGGAAAAAAAAATTGTTTTCCTGAGAAGCAGTTTCTTATCCTTACATTTTCAATAGTGGTGTGTTGTGTGTTTGCCTTTGAATCTTTTCTCACTTTATGATGCTTGGAGCAAAGTCATTGTAGATAACCTACAAGTTTTGAATTATGCGCCATATGTAAAGAAAAAGTTTAATAATGCATTCTGACTAAAGTTTTGATACTTTTCTGCTTAACTGAAAAGTTACAAAACAATTTATTGCAAAATAAACCCAATAGGATCCAGTTGAAACTAGTATCCTGCAATGTTATTAGCTTTGCTTGGTGGATGTGATGCTTTTAACCTGTTGATTAGAAAAGTGCACTGGCAGATAATTAGACTGTGTACTTGTTTACATTTGATGTAAAATTGGTTGGAACTTTGTACCTCAGTCTGATTGCTTCTAGTTGGATAGTTATTGTTAATGATTAGTTCAAGAGTGTGTAATTTTGTAATTCTTTGGACCCAGGTAACCAAGGAACTGCTGATTAGAAATGGAAGTGGTTAGAAAAATCCTTGTCATTAAAGATCTTAGTAGCTTAATATGGGAGTTACCCAGTTTGGATTATCGATGTTTGTCTAAGGACACTGTCATTCATAGGTTAGTTAGATAGAGTTTTACAGTCATTCGTAGGAGAACCAGGGAGTTGCAGTCAGATTTGGTTGATATAAGTTTATGTACAGTTATCCCAGAGGTGTCTCTTCCCTAGTTTAATTGCCTGTACCTTGCAAGTAAAAACTGTTCAAGGTAATACTTCCTTAGTAAACGGTTGGTTGAAAGTTCCAGTTGAATAAATTCTACAACAATATGTTCTGCATTTGCTTGTTATTCTGACAGCTATCTTTGAGACCTGCTCCATGTGTACCAAATTACCAGTAGCAGCACCCTGTGGTAAAATGTTAAAACGGGGATGGTGAAACCAAGGAATGTCATTTTGACCATCCAGGGGCCTGGTATTCTCAGCAGGTTACTTGATCTTGTTGCAATTAACAGTCATTCTCTGACCATGGACTTGCTCTAGTACAACTCTTTTCACCCACATGACCTTAGCTGGAAACTTAAAGCCAATTTACTTTTAAACTAGACTTGCTTGTCTCTGGAGTCTTGAATGTTATTTTACAAAATGAACTTTCATTTGTATTTTGTAATTGTGATATGGAATGAGATTAGATGATGGTTTTTTGGAAGTTTGAAATTTTAATTTTTTTTTTTTTTTTTTTGAGATGGGAAATCTTGTTCAGACAAGGTAGACTTTTTGTCTGATTAAAAAGTAGGTGTGCATTTAAGATGTTACTTAATCAAAGGTATCTAATATTGATCACTGATGTATTCTGAGAAGAAGTATTAAACTAGTAAGAAAGATGGATGAACATCAAATGCCCTCTTTTTTATCTACAGTGGCTTTAATCATGTGATACATGCATGCACCCCCTGCATTGAAAGCCATTCAAGTACATAATGGGATTCTTTGATCCTCAGATCTACAGTACTTTCATTACAACACTGTGCAGGAGGTCACAGTATGGATTGAATCTACCATTCTTTTTGTATACTATTGTCTCTGTTATAAGAGTATGCAGTCAGACCTACAGGTAATCAACAGTGTAGGAAAATAGTTATCAGCTACTACAGGCCTACAATTTCAATTCTTGGGAAATGGGTTTCACTTACCCCTATGTCAAGTCCTGCTCCATACAGTACTCAGTAGTCTGGATTTACTCTTGAAATATGTAGCCTACATAGTTTATGAGGCCATCTGGAGCTCTGCAGGAGCTCACAAAGAGGATGGACAAAATTTGTTGCCCCCTGTCTTTCTACAGTGTACATAAAGAATTCATTGTGGCAGACAAATCATATACTGTGAACAGCATACAAATTAAAAAGTTCTCACAAGCTCACTATATACTGCATAGTCCTTTTGTCATAGGATGAGTCAACTTAGTCAGTGATGTGTACAAGTTTATAATGAGTGAATTGAAGCCATTTGTTTGGATTGACCTGTGGGAAATTTTTTTATGAACTGTACCATGGTTTTGGAAACTAAAGAAATTAAAGAATACTTATTGTATCAGTTTAACAAGTTTACAGTTACAGGAGCCACTTCATTTTCAAAGTTGTTGAAAAGTGAGGTAATTGGCAACCAAATTTCGACTTGAATCACTTGCAGTATGGTACCATACAGTATTAATATGAATATGGAAAGTTTAGTAGGAATGTTCTGTGAAATCAGTTATTTTCTGAAGTTACTTGGCAGGATTAATGCATTACATACTGAGATAGAAGAAATAAGTTAGGGGCAATGCACACTGTTAAACAAGAAATTTCCTAATTGGCTAACGACAGTGCTAATCCCTAACCTAATCCCTAACCATAACAAAGAATACAATCGAAACAATACAACGGCAACAGCCAATCAAGAAGCACCTTTTTAAACAGTGTGCATCTACCCATAAGTTAAATAAGGACTAATAGCAAGTACTGTGTCATGCTATGTGGCTATTATTGCAAACATGTTGTCCTGGAGCTGTTACTGTCAAGCGTACATGTATTTTGTTTTGTGAGTGATGCTTTTTAATCATGTGACATTTTCGTAGCAGAATTGGTGAAAACAAACAGAATTGGTTCGCAATAGTTATTGGTAGATTCAACTTGTTTTGAAACTCTGAGACCAAATGACTTAAAAATTTACAAATATATTATTTATTGAAGGTAGGAAACAGTCTTAAAATTAAAAATAAGTAAATTACACCAGTCCTGTTGTACACTGAGGTGAAAGACTTTTCTTTAAGTTGGTATAGCAATGATAGCAAAGCTGCTAAGAAAATGTTATAAGCTTGTGCATCTAGGTTCTGTGTTTTCTTAGTCTTCAGCAGTTGTTACCAGTGTACCATGCATTCCCTGGTCAGTTCATGATCAATTCAAGTCATTCATTTGTATTGCTGGATGATTGTAAGCTTTCATTTCAATCTTTTGTTGTTTATTTACTTGAAAGTAATTAGTGTGAAAGGATTTGTCCGAAAAAAGACCTAAAATAGAAAGGAATAACCTTTACTTGATAAGTGAAGTTCAAGCCCCAAGGGGATACCCTTGAAAATAAGATAAATCTCTGGCAATCATTTTGTCACAAAAGTTCAAAAGACATCAAAGCCATATGAACAGTACATGTGTACAGTTTGCCTAGTTGCCTTTTCTCCATTTGTGGTCCTCTTTCTAAATGGAAGGCACTTTGAAAGATAATTCGTCAGATCTATACAATACTGTTGTAGTGTCTGTCTTGACTGCTAGCATCAATGGATTAGTACCCACAATTCCTCAATGCGCAGTCACTTCAGGTTTTTGATGTCAGATGACCACCCAGGATCAAGAGCATCCCAAGCGCTTCAGGAAGTTGCTCTTGTTCTGCTTTGAATGCTTTAACAAAAGAGTTGAATGGACAGTAGCCTCAGATCCCAAAGCACCTTATGCTGTTCTCAAAATGTGAACAGGATTCTAAGTTTGTAAAGTATGTCTTTATGGTTGGATAGATTGATACTGTACATAAAAGAATTACACCTCCTTATAAAGGGAGAGGGGATCTTTAAACCTTGGGTTGTGTGCTCATCTGTTAGGTAGTTCCATGTTAGCAGTCTGTGATGTTGAATTGTAAAATCCGTTCACTTTTAGAGATTTAACTTTTAAGTAAGAGTCTTATGAAAAATATGCTTAGTGTGAAAAAGGGAAACCTTTTTGATGATAGGAGCTCACTTTACTGAGAAAATCGCCTGGGGTGGATTTGTTTTGTTGTGTGGTGTGCAAGTCCTTTATCAGCCACATGGTTGTGGGGACCTGAATGAGTGCCTGTTTAAAAAGAGAAAAAAAGTTCCACTAGGTGCTGGTAAGACTATAGCAAATATAAAAGTATGTCATATTTTCTGTGTGTAATGCATTTAGCCAATATGATGCTGGCATATTGATGCCATGAATGAAGGCTGTATACTATCTGAGATTGAAAGGCAGACCATGAAAAATTGTAGCAACAGCTGGGAGTCTGGGATGTTTTCTTTACTATTATTTTTAGTAGCTTTCTGTGGTAAAGTCACAAATTTTTGTAAAACAATAAAGATTACCATTTTGCAAAGGGGGAAACCTGAAATTTGTCCTTGTTGGAATATTTTACAAGGAGTGCTAGAATAGCTTGTATTAGCTGCTCCCTGTTGATCAATAAATCAAAGTTGTACATGCTTGTTCAGGTACTGAAAAGAGGGAAAATATACTATAGTAGTATAGTATAGTGCTTTTACTTCATGAAGCATTTGAAAACTTAGTTATATCCCAAAAGAAATTCCTCCACATGCATGAATTAAGCTGTAAAAAGTAGTGACACCAAATAGATTTGCACCACTTAAATTCTTAGACCAGAATGCTGAGGCAACCATGCATAAAGTAATCACATAATCTTTTATTAATGAAGCAGCATCAAAATGAGGACATGTCTCAAATTAGAGACCTGAGATTTTTGTTTTGTTATATTGGAAAATGGAATTTGATGTTTTGGTGCTAAACTATTTCAATGGCAGTTTGGGCATTACAAAATCGAATTTGTATATTAAAAAACTGAGAATTCATGTCTTTAAGCTGAAAAATCTGTAAGCATTAACTATGATTCCCTATGGTGTTTGTAATTAAGGTATTTAACTCTCCATCTTTTTCAATCTTTTGCAGGATGACTTTGACAGACTAAGACCCTTGTGTTACCCTCAGACAGATGTATTTTTGCTGTGCTTCAGTGTGGTATCTCCAACATCCTTCCATAACATGATGGAGAAGTGGCTACCAGAAGTTCGCTCATACAATCAAAAGACTCCAATTATCCTTGTAGGAACACAGAGCGACTTGAGGACTGACGTGAATGTTCTCATCGAACTCTCCAGGAACAAAGAAAGTCCAATCACGGAAAATGAAGCCAAGGAGCGTGCTGAAAAGATTAACGCTGTAGCTTATGTGGAATGTTCGGCACTAACTCAGCATAATCTGAAAGAGGTGTTTGACACTGCAATACTTACAGGTCTGAAACTGACAGTACCGCCAAAGTCTTCCCGAAGTCTGATGAGGAGATTGAGCAAAAAAGATAATTACCTTGTTAATGTTCCAGCCAAGAAAAAAACCAAAACGAGAAAGCCCAACTTTTGGAGAAAACTTTGTTGCATACCAGTGCCCTATGAGGCAGATTGAAGGCAAAATGAATGTTAGTTTCAGTCATGTTTTGCCCTCATCCATTATTTGCATAGGGTAGAAGTTTTGTGACAATGAGCTAAGAGAGGTTTTAATTACCTAGCAGCTATGCTCATATTTTCTCGACACAAGCACAGGTTTGTGCCCTTTGAGAAATCATGGAAGAAGTATCTCAGAGATAGTTCTTCTAGGAGAAATGAGGTATGCTGGTTACTTTCAGAGTCATTCCTACAGTTGCTTCCTTGTTCAAAATTTGATGCCAAGTAAGTACTTTGAAAAAGTTGCCAATAGATTTGGATGATAAGGTGAAAACATGAAGGGGTGTTATTCATGAAGGTCTTGAACCCCTGATATGAAATGGAACCAACTATATGTGAAACATTTACTGAGTATTCTGAAATAAAAGATTAGATTACTATTTAACCTTAGTGTATAGTAATATAAGAGGGTAATTAAAAGTTTTTCCCATCTTCTTAGGCACTTTATGCAAATGGAAAGGTTTTGGAAGCTGAAATTGGGAAATCATTATGAAAATGGAATTGGGGTACATTTCATAGCGAGTTCTATTTTGAAAATGTTTTAGAAACCATTGTTTTTATTATTTATGGAGTCTTTCAGTGTTGTAATTGTTTTTTCTTCTCCAGCATATTTGCTGTTTTAGTCCAAAGGAACAGAAAGTCGCATTTTCTGTTAAAACACCATTGTACTAGGAGGTTGATTTGCTTTGTTTTAAGATACAAAATGTCAAACCTTTTAGGTTGAATTCTTAGCTGCCATTTGGATGAGATAAAAATATTTGATTTTTTTAATTTTTTCCCCTTGTGGTCTCATCCTGATACTCTTGTTTTCTTATGTTTTCAGAGTAATTCCATTTCAAGTGCATCTCTAAATATATTAAATCTGGAGACAAAATGAAAACTATGCTTTGTCTTGAAGTTGAACTGTGAAATTAAAAAGGCTGCTCTTATCGGGGAGTTGTATGATCTAGTGAAGTTGTGTTAAAAGATGAACTAAACCCAAGAAGAGCTTTAATTTGTAAAGTTAAAAAAATGAAGGTTGGAAAATGGAGAGGGTGGCTTCCATTTCTTCTGTCATTTGATGCAATCTCTTACTCTTTGAGCTGTTCTGTTTAACATGCAATAATTAAGCAGTCAGTCAGAGAAACCTTAGACCTGACAGGTTCACACTTCAGTGATCACATCATCCAGGACTCTTCATCTTATGTCATTGCAAGTCATAATCCCTTTTGTAGAAAGACTCAGTGTTCTATTTCACTGGAGTTCCACTGAAGGCATCCCTGCAAGTTTCCTAAGATTTACTGGAGGCCTTTGTTTGTGTTCCACTCAACCTAGGATTTGAGTACAAAAGAGGATCATTTGTACATTTGTATTCATGATGGTCTCCAAGGTTATCTTTTCTCTTGTTAAATCAGATCTCCTTTTGTTTGCATTTGGGTGTGAGCCTACATACTGTAGGTGAAAAACTAGCTTGTGATTCTTCTTTAAGAGGATAAAGTGCGCAGTGTTAGAAGGCCTTGTCTGGGTCCATTTTCATGTAAAATTGATGTAACATGTTTCTTAACTGCATCATTTTGCCTGATCATAGGGATGGATGTAAGAGTGATATGCAATTTGTTTAAATGGAGCGGCATGCTAAATCAATTAAAATATGTTACTCTTACCTTCACCATTTTTATTTCTGACAAAGAAAATATACAAGTACCTGTCTTCTGTACTTGAAATTAAGCAATAAATTCTGTAGCTTATCCCTCTCTTAGTCCAGTCTCAAAGTCTAGTAAATGCTTCATCATCTGGAAAAAGTAAGCCCATAGACTTTATAAACTGCACAATTTTCACATGTCATTGAAAGCTGTTGGAAGTTTGTGCTAAGATGGCCAAGGTTTTTTACAGATGGTGACTTTAATTACTGATACTTTCTGCACTCATTGTGTAAAATTCAAATTTAGAATAACCCTTTCCTATTTGTCCAAGTGTTATATAAAAGAATCCCTTCCAAGACTGTGGTGATAGATTTGATGACTGGTTTACATGGCATGGATGCATGAAAGACAAGTAGGTAGAACTTCCACAGTTTTTGTCAGAGAAAATCACTTAGCACAAGATTGATTTGAGTTTGGGCTTTGATAATTCTCTCAAACTTGGCATGCTGTGGGAAGGCTGTGCTGTTCCCACACATCTTTGCAGTATGTAAACTAAACCAGCTTCTTTGCCTATACCTTCAAATGGTAATATATCCTTAAGTACTCTTCTATTTTTGTAGGAACTAAATATATTTGGACAAATATACTAGAGGTACTGAGAAAGGTTAGAGGAATGGTTGGTATAAACAGTTATTTTAGAGTATGGCTATGGCAGAAGTGTTGACTGACACACTGTTTGCTATCACATAGTTGGAAGGGGCCCCACAGGTATGAACTGAATACAAGATCAGCTTTATCCTCACAACCATTTAAACCATAGCAGTGATCCAAAACAATGATATTTACTCAACTCAGTTGTAGAGTGGTCAGGTTACAGCCTTGCTTAGATCATTGCCACAGATTGCTCATTCAGTTCACACCAAGTCTGTATAATTGATTTGTACTGTATGGCAAATTCTTTGAGTCGGTTCCTGTTACACTGTGTGCAATACAAGTCTGCACAATAAAGTTGAATAGAAAAATTGCAACTTAAAAACCCATTTCTTGCTTAATCATTCAGTTTTTGATTATGATCTGTCATGAGATAGAATTACCATATATAGTTGGATCACACAGTACTGTTGAGTGATGAGGAAATAATTGATGGTAGTATGAAAGGTTCAGCAACATTTTTTGACATTTGTTGAAGTTGTTGTCATGCTCCAATATATTGAAAGCAGTGTGAAAGGATTCATAGGGTACATACAGACAAAATATGCCCAAACAGAATAAAATGCTTCATTTTCACTTTGAAATGCAATATTTTGTTGTAACATGAGATGTTATTTGGATTTGGGTTCCATAGAAAGATGCAACCACTTTTTAAAGTTTTTTTTTTATTGGAAAGAAAAAATAGAGGAATAAATTTAAAACAATACCTTTCCTCGTCTATTAAAGCCTTTTCCAGCTTTCAAAGCTTATGTGTAGTAACAGTGATGATATATGTAACATAACATCTCCAAAAAGAAAATGCTTTAAACAGTAGGGGTATTCTACTTATGTTTTTTTTTTATTTCCATGTAAATTAAGAGATATATTTGTATACATTGACCCAGTGCTTCACTTAAAATATAATAATACTGAAGAAGAGAAATAAAATGTGTTCATGATCTAAATGACATTAATTTGTTTTATAATCATTGTTGTGCATATATTTAAAATAAGTGGGAAGAGAAAACTTGAAATTTGATCACATGATAAGTGAGATGGAGACCCTTCATACCAATTTCTGCTTATTTGCTATGGCAGCCAGTGACACACTTGAATTGTATTCCTGTAGGTTGAGCTTTATCTGATGTATCTGACTTTACTTAGGAGTTACAAGTCATGTTGTAATTCGTGAGCTTTCATTGTGCATGGTTTGTGGTAAATTCTGTAAAACAGAAAAAAGAAAATACAGATTCATATTTACAGGTTTTGATGGCATAAGTACACGCAATGCAGGGAATAATTTATCCAGTATTGCATCGCAATTTGCTACACAAACAGGCCAAGTTGCTACACAAATGAAAAATTGTGCAGCAAATTTTTTGTGTGCAGAACCCTTGCATTTTCACAAACAATGTGTGAAAGACCTCAAAAATCTTCAAATCCGCTATTCAAAATTTGAGTGCTAAACTATTCCCTGACAATGGGCTCATATGGTCTTTTTCCTTATTCCATTGCGAATTTCAGGCCACTACAAATCTCCCACATTTTTCGTTAAAGGTATTTGACACTTCAATCAGCCAGTGTTAGGTAAGCCTGCTGGCTGTATCACTCAGTGTTTGCAGGCTAGTAATTGCCTACGATGATGATTTTGCAGTTATGTCATTGAAGGAGTTGCAATACCATTCTGTGTCACAAACTGTAAGGCTACAGGGTACTGGATGTAGTTGTGTGTGATGCTCCAGGCTGTGAAAGCAATGGAGTAAGGATAATGAATCTAGTTGTGCCCCACAACTAGAGTAAAGACTGTTGGTGCATCTTGATTAAACCAGAAGTTTTATCAGATGAGATGTAAAACACTATCTAACCTGTTCTGACCTCAAAACTTAAAGGGCAGGAGCAGTCATCCCAAATTGAAGAAGTGTAGTAGACTGTCCAGTTTCATGATTGGCTGTTAGGAGTCATGTGACAATGTTTTTTCTCTTCAAATGTGAAATTTACCAAAAATAATTGCTTGGTTTACCTTGAATATGCAATGGTTAAGTCATAATATGTAATGAAAGATACTTTGAAGAGAAATAAGATGACAATTGTGTTATTTAGCTTTTTTTCAAAACAAGTTTGGGGGACTGCTCTTTACCTTTAAGTCTACAGGGCAGATCAATCAGTCTGATATCTAACAGACTAATTGATCAATACTCCAGTTTCTGTGCAGTTTTAAGTTGGTCTACTCGAGAAATGAAAAAAAAATACATCTGACCATTCCTGTATGACTTTCTCTGTAATATAGTTTAATTTACAAGTGGCATGTTGACTACTTCACAACAATGAGGGTGTTCCCAGCTCCAATTAACCAAACAGTCCAAGAAGGAATACAATTGAAGGAATCTAACAGACACTGACCTAGTTCATACCAACCTAACTTTACCATTCTACAGGAAAACAAGTGGACAATTTTAAGAATGCTCATGTCTTTTAAGTGGACCTTGTTAGCCTTAGGTAAACAATCCCTACCTCGAAGGTCCACTCTGTCATCATCTTTATCATATCTTGGGAAGTTTGATCACTGGAGGAAGATGAGGTTTACAATGGGTAATATGCATTTACTTGAACACTTCAGGTATCTTACTATCAATAAGCATGGGCTGGTTGGTTGTCATTCAAAAAAAGCACAGACAAGCTGATCATTTTCACACAAATAATCTGTCTTTGCCTAGATGTAAATTGCTTCCAGACATGAGTTGTCAATCATGTTATACCTCTGAAAATAAGGTGCAAATCATGACACCTCATGAAAGTGGCATAAGTAGCCCAATTAAGGTACTTGAAGAATACAAGACATCAATGTTTATCACCCTGCTGTTATCTTTACAATAGAATACAAATGAGGAGGATAGCTATCCTAAATAAAGCTAGACCACCCATGCACTCTACTTACATGGCGCAGGCCCTCTTTATTGTTACAAACACTGTGTGTGTTTGTGTGTATATATATAGGCTACATGTATAAAAGGAGTTGGGAGAAGTCTGCCTGTTATGAGTATTATACAGATATTGGCAATTGGACTCCTGTATCACTATACCATTTGTACAATATAAATGAAATTCAGCTGCAGGCTGGCTATTATGTGACATACAAAATGCTTGGGTGATTGTAATTTTTAGGAGTACTACTCCATGTTTATGAGGTCCTCCCCTCCCCCCCCCCCCAGCTACTTTGCCTACTTCCTTAATCCTTTCCATCATGGGGTACTTGACAGTAAGATTGTCCTGTTTCATGATTGGCATTTTCAAGTCATGTGACAGAATGTTTTCTCCTCAAATGTGAATTTTACTATGCAATATTGGGGTCCTAAAATATTATGACAGATCCTTTGAAGAGAAATAAGAACACTGTAAAAATTAGCTGCTGCTTCAAAATAAATTTTGAGCAACTTGGCTTACCCTGTAAGCAGCCTTAAAACTCATTTTTCTCAATTTTTATTTTTATTTTTTTGCATCATCAGCACCAGTAAAGCACATTGAAAAACTGTTGTTGGAGTCTGCACTTACAACACTATTTATAATTATACACACCCGTAGAAAAGACAAAACATTTAAAAAATCTGGGGCAGCACAGGTCACAATTGTGGTACCAAGATGAGTTATGTTAACATCTTGAGGGATAAATGGTGATTGAATGAGAAAACATCCATAGACTTTGTCAGCAGTTGCTTGACAAAGCTTGGAACAGCATGATCATTTCCGAAACCTGTAATAAAACAAACACAGACAGCAACAACAATTCATCAATCTATTCTGACTGGAGTGGTCTCATTCATACAACTCTTCTCATGAGACAATAAATGGATTTGACAGAAAGAGTCTAATGTTCAGAGAGTCAACATGCCTGTTTGCTGTAAAGCAAAGGCGTGGGACGACAGCAAATAAAATCTTCGTAGATATAATATACAAGACAGGGAGGTTTGTAATATACTGGTTGTGCACTAATCTACAACCTAGTCTTTTCTGAGCACTTAAAACTATGACAATAACATGTCCAGTATCTACAGTTATGTTGTTGTTTTTACGGTAATAGCAGTTGTTAATGTTATGGACCATGGGTGAGGAATTTAGCAAGTGCTAATAATATAATAAAATGTCAGCCAGGCTTGTAAGACATGTTGCAGCCATCCCAAAACATCTGTCACAGTTCATTCCCAACTAAAATTAGTTAGTAAAATGAATTTCACTGCTGAGTTTCCAATCAAATGGTTTAAGTAGGGTCAGTCACAGCCTTTCTTCCAGTTGGGGCTCACTGGCTTGTTTTACTTTACTTATGCTGAGCACTAAGCACAATGGCAGTCGGTTCCATTTTTGAAGTCTTCAGTATGACCTGTCCAGAAGTAAAACTGCAGACCTCCCAGCTGCAAGAAAGGTGCTCTAACCACTTGACCATGCAGTTGGTCAGTTCATTCATACAGGAGACCATTGATTGACACAACTAGCAACTCCCTGATGTATCTAGGGAAGGCAATGGACAGGCTGCAGGGCCATTCTGGTCCAAATGAGGCATCTTTTTAATAGCTATAACAATATTGTTATGGCTTCATTGGATACTGAGAGGGAAGAAACATCTCTTGTGCCATATAAAACCAATGCTACAAACTTGGTAAAACTTGAATTTCTGTAACCAAAGACACGCTGCATGCATGGCTTTGACAAGTACTGGTGTCGTCCAATCAAATCAATACACGAAGAAGCATAATGGGATGTGACGTAACAAAGTTGGCAGCTCAGAGAATATATTCTACTTTGACAGCTATCCGAGTCCCACTCATTTGGTATGTCATCTCTATACTGGCAATTACAATCATAACAACTTGCATTTTGATCCAGATTTCTTAAACATAAAAAGGCAATATTTTATCAATTTATTAGTCAGTATTGGAGGGAGGGGGGCATGTTCCCCCAAAAAATTCCAGAGTAGAGTCTATTTTTAGTTCTTCAGTTAGCCCCTCCCCTAAAGGCCCACCTCTCAACCCACAGAATGGCAATAAATAGCTGAAGTGCCCTCAAAACAACAATCCTGGCTACGGACCTGGACAGCATTGCCCCAGATGGAAGTTGATTAAAATTCTTCTTTAGAAAGCAAGCGAAGTGCATTACATACAATTCATGTAACATACGCTATAAAAGCATTCGTTTACTATTACACAAACATGACAGAACAGAATACCAAATCTAGACAACAAATCTCTTTGGTACATGATTGTGCATGGATTTACAAGGCGTTCAATATATGCTAATGATACCCAAAACGGAAATCTGTAACTTTTCAATAAATTTCAATGCCAGCAATTCTTTCACTGTGGCACCTTCTACATGGGGGTTCAGTTACACAAAAGAACCTCATTGAAAGAGTGCTGTGAACTTGAACACGGTCACCTGTAACTATGATAACTGCAAGGTAATATACAGCTTTCTTTCTCATTTCTAGTACTGAAGGTGGAAGTTGTGGTTTAGTTGTGCTTTAACAAGTAAACTGAGTGGGTATGCAAGGCACTAATGATGTGCTCCACAGGAGTCTTCCCCTTTGTTGTATTGCAACAAAGACAATGTGTAAAGAAAACTGTCGTCACCGTAGGCAAACATAAAAGGGTGTCTGATTGTCACATGTGCGGTGTCTTTGATGAAAAATTTCAAGCTTCATCAATGGAAAGTCTCTCAAAGCAAAAGAAGCTTGTGTTACTTTCAAAGTTTCTTTTTAATTGTGCTACCATATGAAGCTCATTCATTTTCTGGAACCCTCTGATTGCATTTCTTCATAATTTTGCCTTTTTATGAGCATCAGACCGACTCAGTACAGTAGTACACTAAACGCTGTGACAAATCTCTATAATACTGGATAATATACCAAGTTTTGGCTCCCTCCTTCACTTCACTTAAGAGACAACTACCGAGGTTCTACATGTGAGCAACCAAAGAACACTGGGAAAAGGTCATAATTGGTAAAGTTCTATATCATTGAATTACTACAAACAAACAAACAGACAAATGAACAATTTCCTGACACTTAAAGGGCTAATCCTCGCATCCCAAGCTACAATTTTTGTAGGAGTCCACAGAACTTCTCAATTGGCCCAGCTCTGTGATTGAGAGCTAGGTTTAAAAAAGAAATGCTGAGTATGGAAGCTAATATTACACATCATGTACTGTACTGAGAGTGTTATGGATACACATTTTGGTCTTGTATACTCACCCTGAAGCAATAAACTGAGATTGAGTCTGGATGAGGATGAATTTTAGACAGTTGTGGGAGGAGCTTCAGTGAATGTATAAGAAGAATTGGAACTGTTTGAGGTGAGAGGATCAGGCTTTTCAACAAAGACTGTACCAAAAATCCCCAATCCCCAATCTTCCAGGTTTAAGTAAACCTGCCAGCTCTAATGCTTACCTCCTACAGTATCTACAATTGTAATCCTCACACATGAAAAGGTACTGCCAATTCTCCATCACACAATGGGGGAGCTGGCCTCTGATTCAGGGCAGCCTTTTGCACATCCTATTTTCTCTTAATTGCCTTGCCAAAAGCTTTGACAAAAAATTTGAACCGTGCATGAGCCCTGGATTGTTTCTTTCAATTTTATCAAATGTATTTCTGTTTTGGATCAGACTTTCTACGACTTGCCAGTGAGGATGGGTTTTCATGACACCGGAGTTGAGCTGCTTCAGGTGGGGATAGTTATCAACCAAGCTTATAGGGTTGTACTTGTAATGCATAAGAGGTAGGAGACAGGAGGAGACGTACATGTAGATTCAAGACTTTCTTGAATTCAGAACCAACTTTAATACCATGGGGATCCTTATATTATTTCTGTCATACGACACGCCCAGCCTCCATGACGCGTGCGGCTTGGTTACTTGCTGTTTGGTCTACCTCCGGAAAATAAAATGATATTCCGGAGGTGACGTGATCAACGAAGACATCAAATCTGCCTTCGCTACATTGCGGATGTTACGTGATCAACGAAGTCATCAAATCTGCCTTCTCCGAAAACACAGTGTTTTCGGAGAGAGCGATGGCAGATTTGGTAATGTCTTAACCACTGAGTAAACTCCCAAATTGTAGTAAAGGTTTTACTCATTTAATCTTTAGCAGTTTCTTAATTCACTCAGTTTCTTGAAAAAAGTTTGATAAGTCAGGATGTAGCCTATGTCAAGTTTCTTCCTTAAAGGTTGTGTGACCTGAAAATTACAAAATTTGGTATTTGTTGATGTAAATAGAATTAAAAGCAAGAAAATAGCTGCAACTGCCATCAAAATCAATCAAAAATTGACCATTTCAAAGGGTATTTTCTAACTTGCACTTAATCATTATAAACATAAGCCCAACATGCAAATCTTGTGAAGTCATGAGAGGGCTATACCATGTATGGCTGATGTTATCCTCTGTTTCTACAATCTTCATTTCATGGACAGTTGTAACATTAATTTATCTTGAGGGTTTTAATTTAGAAGTTTAAATTGTGTCCTTGGCAATCATCAGTATGAATTACCAAACCATAAACTGCTTTGAAGGGTAATTATGAGATTATTAACATAGGGTTAATAAAAGAAATGTCAACACTGTACAACAAGCACTCCACATCATTTTTGCATAAGCAACAAGTCGCTTAAGAAAAATTCAAACTTTGAAGAGTTTTATCTTGAGAACCATAAAAGATATCAACATAATTCCAACAGATTTTTCCTTAAGAAAGTTCACTTCCTGACTGTCAAGTTAAACCTGGGCACTTTGCTCACATGTCACACTACCTAGTTTAAAAGAGCAAGTTTCTGAATAATGATGAATCATTTCCCACATGACTGTATAACTCCTTTCTGAACTCCATATCCTTCTCTCAGAGTATTCAAGGTTATCAATTCAAAGGCATGACCTACACTTGACCCATTTGATGACATGAGTATGGTTTAGTGGTTACCAGAACCATAGCAGTGTCAGGTGTAAAACACTCAGGGCACCATGTAACTGAGTACAGGGTAGCAGACCTTGATTTATAACCATGGTAATGACAATATACACATGCAGGACAAGGTCCAAAAGTTTGACACTTCACATAGAAAGATTGGCATAGGCCTGTCTGCAAGCTTTATTTTCTCCAACAAAATCACAGCGGAACTTCATGTGTATAAAAGTAAAAGTCGGTTATGACAGAGCGTCTAGATATTCCAGTTTATTTTCCCACTCATCTGCTGCCAGGAATGATAGCACATTCTTTCATTTATTGGGGCCAAAGTATCAAATACTGACAAACCACTGCATACCTGCTCATACTCCTCTCTTGCTAACTTGCAGTACAAGTCACAAATTCAAGGCATTCCTTTGTATACACCTGACAGATACATTTTTAAAATTTATAGATTTCAAAATAAATATCCATTTTCTTCTATTCAATGGAAACAAAGGGTGGAACTACTAAACACAAAAGGAATGTCTGATTCATGTCTTAAGTTCAATGTATAGAATTTATGATGAAAATATCATTTGAACATTCTGTTCACAGGTGTGAAGTTCTAAGTAAAACATAATCACATTGTTTCTACTTCATGAAATTCCCACTCCTCTTGCCTCTTAAACAATTCCTACTTCTTTACAAAGTTCCTTCATTGCCCAAGTGTGGTTTTGCCCTTGAAGTGAAAGTGTTAAGAAATAATCCTTTCTTCATATGTAAACATCATCTGAAGCAGTTTTAAAACACCCCTACTGTACGTGTGTCTCTTTAACTCCAAATCTTTTCCTGGACTTGAGTCATGATACCACATTCTCCTAACACAGTATTCACACGTTGCTTTATGAAGAGTTATGGGTGTCGATCTGTACTCAAAAGTGGGGGGGAGGGGCTTTCCAACCCTCATCGAAGCTAGTAGCTACAACCCTTGATGGGTGCATTTCAAAAAGTGTGGGGACAGGGAATATGATTCCCACCCCCCTCAAGTCAGTAGCCATGTAAAGGGTCATATCCCATCAATGAGACATGACGGCATTTAGGTGAAACCTTTGTTAAACTATCACATCTAATCATGATGAAATTTTAGCCCTACACTGTTGCCTGGTAATTTTATGCACAATTACATTTTATGACATGAAGTATCCACACTGCCAGGACTCATGGCATGGCAGTCTTTATATTTGTCATTTTTCCACCCACCCTCTAATGTTACCGTAACTTTGCAGTTCTCTCTCTTTTTGAGAACTTTTTCAAGGACCTGGGAGAGATGCAACAGCAGTACCCACATTCCTTCTAACTTGACTAACTCAACTGTCCAAGTGTGATAAGTTACAAGAAATGGAAGCATTGTAAGTTGGATAGAGTCAATTTTTAATTTCAACTTCACATCTGAAAAAGTTGTAGCAACTCTATTATATAGTTTCTATTTCCACAGTTTTTCTTTAACATTGGTGATGATGTCTTTCCATTCACAACAGTTTAGGAATGAAGGTATGAGCTTTTGTTGCTATAGCAACAGTCGTTTTGTAGTAAAATTGGGAATGTGGCCCATTTTTGGCAGCAACTGACAGAAACTTCGACATTCCTTAACTCCTCTTCCAACTCCAATTCCTTGAAGGTCTTCACTTCTGAGTAAAAACATCTGTAAATAAAGCAAAAGTAAAAGGGTGAAAAGTGAGAAAATGAGGAAAACAACTAAAAATATCAAAAGATTTAGAAATTTATAGGGCAATTTATATAAAGCAGACCTCAATTCATAAGAAGTTAATCAGTTGTTGATTACGTGTCTTATAAAAGTAGCAGTAATACCATCATTAGACACAGTGTTTCTTTCCTAGAAGAGATGACAGTAAGGGGATCTTAAAAATCTGTTAGCTAGAAAAACTTTGAGGAAAATCTTCTTAAGAGTTACAATGTCTCTTTTCAATCATTGAAAAATAAGGTAAATGAAATATGATGCAACAGAGTTACTCAAGTTAGTCTGCAGAAGACTATTTCACACTTTGTGGTTTCAAGTTTGTAAACTGTTTACTTCACATCTCAACTTTCTCATCTCATTAGTGACAGATTGTCATGGTTACCAAGCATCTTACTCCCACTTGATCTACTGATGCAAATCCAGCAAATAGTGGAATGACCATGTTAAGTTTGATTTCAAGATCCAGCATAAGATCATGCAACAGAAAGTTACATCAGCATGGGAAAGTGTTTATAAAGTATGACCTCATGATGTCATAGAGCTATTGATACTTTGCAAATTAAATTGTGAACCTTGATTAGATTTTAATTCAATTGCAACACTGAATAGTTGATACAGGTAATTGTGATTAAGTTACTGACATGAGGAAGAACAGAAGTCTTCAACATAAGATAAGCTACATTTTTGTACTGCTCTGAAGTAAAAAAACTGCATTTGTTTTATGGAAAAATCACACGGTTTGAACCACTTTTTGTGAACACAGTATGACAGACAATATATGGCAGTAAGGTTATCTTCATTTCCAAAAATATTTTTTTCTCACAGAATGACCTTTGTTCAGTTACAATATGCTCATGAAAAATGTGTTCATCTAAACCTGCAAACCTTCAGAGGATGCAACTTCTATAACTCTTCTATGCACAATGTTTATGGAAGAAAAGCTTTTGCTAGTGCCCGTTGTTAAGATTAGGTTAGATGGAGTTTTATGACCCAGTTGCTTACCAACTGGTTTATGTCAAGCCGGCCATGGACATTTTTCCAGTAATTGTGATTCACTGGCTTGTTTTCCCTACTCCATTGTCAATGCCGAGCACCAAGAGCAATGGCAGTAGGTTCATTTTTTAAGTCTTTGGTATGACCCATCCAGGAATTGAACTTCTGATGGCGAGTCTCATGCTCTAAACACTTGACGAACATGCAATTGGTGATGTTGAGACTGATTAGCTTACAATGATTTTAGGCCATTTTCTTTGTATGCCACATTAATACCTTTTACATTTCACACCATAGAAAGCATTGGTACATTTTAAGGTGTGGTCAAATAAAATTGTTTTAGCAACTTTCTTTGATGTTGCCTGTGTGGAACTAATTAAGCAACTGTACGTACAATGCCTTCTTAAGCTGCCCGCTATGCTCAAAGAATCTCTTCAGATAGCCAAACAGATATTTTACTTAAACATTAATGAGTTTTATTTTTTATTTCAACTGATTGCCCTTTGGCTAACCCAACTCTATCAAGGTGCACCGAGCAAGTAGCAATTAAAAAAAGCTGTACCATGGAAGTACTGCTTGTACATTTCCATTGAAGTGACTAGTTACTCTGACCTTCTTTGCAATGCAGAGTGTCATGTACCTAAAGTAACCATAAAACTGCTGATTCAAGACAATCACCCTACAGCTATGAAAAATTGTCATCAACTTTTGAACATAGAATGAAAAACTTAAAGCACTCTGTAGGCTGCAGGCAATGTAACCATTGAATATTATGCCCTCATGAACTCTGTATCTAAATGCTGGTAATGACAGAAGAAGGACAGAAGTGCATCAGTATTTGCAAGTTGTAGTCAATCAAATCTACTTCCTTATCACTAGATGTCTTCTAGGACCACCCACTGGAAACTTCTTAAAGTACAATCTGTTTAGGACTGGGACAAGCTAGTGGACTCCCTATCAGCCTAGATGGGTACTAGTTGATAAGAATGACACATAAAATACCAATTAAAAGGCTACCACACACCTTTATCAGGACAAGACAAATAGCTCCTACTGATGACCTATGACCTAGTGTGATACTCTGGACCACAAATGGATAATCAAGAGGCTGACCCCTAAGACTATAACAGCATCAATTAAGATTTTTATATCTTTGTGGTTTTTTTAAGGTTGTCCAGAGGTCTGGTATCATCCAAATAAAAGGCTCAATAAATTTCTTCCATTTACTAAGACAAAGAAATTTCATATTCAATTAAAGTTCAATTTTGGTGAAGGTTGGTCTAATTTTTTTTTTTTTTTTCTATTTTTTATTGATATGAAGTCCTGCTATCAAGGGGCTGTTGGTATAGAGTTAATAATGAAAATGTGAAGGATATGCATGATGAAGCTGGTATGCGTAATAGTAAGGTCTTCATTAAAGGATCTATACAAACTTGAGGAAAGATAACTGCATCAATGCTCTTGTATCTTTCTTTCAGCTTTCAAAATTCTCAGTGAGGTCCCTTAACTTGAGACAGGAATGTATAAGCAGAGTAAAGTCTGCAAAGCAGGTACTTAAAGAAGCAAGTACTAAATGTAGGTGGATATTGAGGAAAACCACAGAGAGGAAAGATGACAAAGTTGCTTGCTTCAAAGAGAGTAGCTAAAATTTAATTCTTACTATGAAAGCAACATATCTGTGGAGAAATTTTCAGTATTTTGACTGGTCTAAACCATTCAAAGTTTATAATCTAATCAATATATGAAACTGTCTAATTTAAAACTGAATTGAATTCCATACAAGAATGTCAGTGATTCATAGTGGCAGCCATAAAGTACATATTACTCACATGGTAGTGGTTTGAAAAGAAGAGCTTTTACAGAATGATTCTGAGTGTTGTTAAAAGAGCCATCAATGACACTTCATACTGGCATGATTTGATAGCAAGCAGATAGGCCTACACCTAAGTCACATTTGCATGGGGGTGCTGGTAGGTAATTATAAATGGGAACTTCTACTGTTAATTGAGAAGATTGCAAAGATACTCATTGTAACTCCGTTTGGGGGAATGAGGATAAAAGCAATGGTATTCAAACAACAATGCATAGCAAACCAGAGTCTTGTGGTTATGATCCATGGCTGTCAGGCTGGCACAGTGAGGTGACTTTCAATCCACAGACCAAATATTTGGTATTCACAACAGAAGTGATTTATTTTGTGCAAAAGAACCAAGAGTAATCTTGCTAAAATGTAAAACCACCAAAGCTACTTGAAGGAGATATTTTTCAAAATGCATACAACTGTATAAACAGGCTTAGGATAAGGGAACTGCTATTTTTCAGGTTAGTAAAGGGAAAGTTTGTTTCTAATTATGATATAGTAAAATTACTATGCAATCTTATTGAAGTATATTTCTTGCTTACTGCTAAACTTGAGTTTGAAGAAGCAGATCTGTCTTTGTACAAGTCAATTTAACAAAATGGTTTTCTATTTCAACTAAATAAACAGTCACACACCATATATATCTGTAGTACACCCATCTCCCATGCAACCCTCCCTTCCACTCCACCCCCCCCCCCCCAACACACACAGAAAGG
Source organism: Holothuria scabra (assembly GCA_037179385.1). Taxonomy (NCBI): domain Eukaryota; kingdom Metazoa; phylum Echinodermata; class Holothuroidea; order Aspidochirotida; family Holothuriidae; genus Holothuria; species Holothuria scabra. The sequence continues at coordinate 21,395,156 of CM074180.1, forward strand.
GCACCTCAGAAATGACCATACAACAGTAACTGTACAGATTACCAACTTTTAATTACTAACTTCAATTTCTCTTTTCATCCTCCAGATGCATTATGATTTATGAAGATCACTTATTTTCTACAATTTACACACTCCCAAGCAACTGAACAATTTCCTAGACAGCACACCTTTCGACAGGTTTATGAAAAATTGTGGAAGTTACTGCATAAAACAAAGACTTTCAAGTTTGACTTCACAACAAATGGTCCTAAACTTCAAGTTTGGATGGTATATACTATCAACAGGTGGAACAATCTGTTGTCATGGTAATATCAAAGGTCACATTTAAATCAGCAGGATTATGAATCTCCCGTTTTGTTGGCAAACTTTATCAAAGAGGGTAGAAAGTTCAATTATTATTTTGTTTGGTAGAGTGTTGTAACCCCACAACCTATGAACACTTCACCAAACAGTGCACATCCGTTTTGGATGATCTATAACCAAGCAATTGTTCTCATTGACAGACACTTTAAAAGTAGTATGGGGTAAAGTCTATCATGAGGCCATAAGCCTGCACCCATGTGACAGCAAAAGGAACAATGACATGAGGGATGCCTGAAAAACTTTTGACAAAAATTTTTTTGATGACTTCTTAACTTTGTCAATGGCATAACATTTACTTTAGCAGAAAAGGTTTCATCACACTTTAATGGGCCAGTCCTTTGAAAAAGGAAACGAACAGATGTTTCAAATTTGCTAGGTGATGTCTGAAAATGTTTAAAGGGCTAATCCAATTTCACCCTAAACCCCAATTTTTGTAGCAGTCCACAGAAATTCTCAATTAGCACAGATCTTTGATTGACAGCAAGTTAAAAAAAGAAGAATATCAAAGCTCAAATTACAAATCATGAACTGCAGTGAGAGCATTTTGATTACATGTTGGGGTCTTTTATACTCAACCCAGAGTGACAAACTGAGATTGTGTCTGGAGAAGGATGAGTTTTAGACAGTCGTGAGAGGGGCTTAAGTAAGTAGGTTAGGAGAAGTGGAACTGTTTGGGGTGAGAGGATTAGACAGACCTGATAGGATTTCCTAGTTTCAGAAACAAAACTGTGCTTTGAATTAACTTCCTATCTCTCTGTGATAGGAAAGGGTACTAAATATGTGATTGTGTAGTTTGGCACTGTGGGTCCTTGTAATAACCAAATCAGAATAAACTGTTGACACATCGAGATGTTGATTTTCAATAGACTGCTGGGGCTTAATAATTGTCCATCTTGTGTCATTTTATCTACAGAAGATAACTTCAGTCTGTTTAGATCTGTTTATCTATGGAATACATCTCATGATGAGATAAAAACAATAGGTGGCAATAATTTTGGGTCTACTTTACTCTGTCAGATCATGTCTATCTGAATGTAAGCCAAAGGTTAGTAGATTCTGTCAATGGCTGGGTATAATAAGGTCAACTGATTATAAGAACACCTACCGTGCTAAGTTTGTATTGTGCTTCACAGTCAAACAAATGATGACAGAATGTAGTATGTACACTTACTAAATCACTCAGAATGTTTTTGACTTCCTACAAAATAAGTTGAACAGGGAAACTATCCATCCTAAACTTCTTGGACAGGGGTTTTCAGGTGGAAGGGAGAGTCTTTCACTCCAGAACTTTTCAGCTGGATAAACTAGGTCAGCTAAAAGGATGATGATCTGCTGCATAAAAGAATGCATCTTGTTGAAAGGATTGAACAAAGTATTTTGGAATCTGTGTGGGTAACAGATGGCACAGAATATAAAATGCAAAAAAATGAAAAAGAAACACTGTCAGAAGGGAAGATTGTGAGACAAGTGGGAAATGGGGGCAGTGGGAAATGGGAGCATCATTCCACTTTTAAAGAAACCACTAAAATTTAGGAAGGAAGTTAGAACCAAAATGTTTGACATTCATTCTAGCAAGATTTCCATAAGGCAGCATATTATGGAAACCAGTTGTATTAAATGTTTGGGACCTACATGTTGTCAGAAGCACATATTAGTCATTCAGCATTGGCAGATAGCATAAATAGTACAGAGATTTGTAAACAGGTGCCAGTCCAAGTTTTTCTCAATATAAAACATATCCAACACAGCAAGTAACAACAAACAATATGATTTTCCTTTGCTTGATGTATTTCAGCTTCCACAGTGAGACTAATATGACATCAAATGAGAATTGCAGAGAGAAGCAAATGAAAGTAAACTTAAAACATTTCATGAAGGTTGATATTCTGTTCTCTGTCATGATAAAAACAGAACAAAATGAGATAAGATTGCAACTAGAAAGCAATTCTCCGAAACACCAATCAAACATTCCCCCCACCCCCCTTTTTTCACGTGTACCTAAAGTTACTTCACAATATAAGCAAACAGCCCAGCACCAAGGTACTGTATTTACCATTACTACAATGTGTTCTCAAAAAAAAAATTCAGGTGTAAATTGAATAGTTGGCTTGCCCTGAGTGTTAGGGCAAGTCTCTGAGTACATAAATATTTTTGAGCAAAACGAAAGAATACATCCAGCACTGTAACTATTTGTTACTAGACCATTTCTATCAAAATGGTTGGCACAGATAATGCCAAAGATGTAAACAAGAGCATAAAAAACAAACAGAAAGTCATTTTATTTGTTAAAACTTGATATTGAAGTTGAATAGGTGAATTATTTATCACCATGCATCAACCTAACTATCGATCTAGATATGATGTGTATGTAGTCAATAATCAGCTCTGATAAGTTCATCAAACTTCCATTCATATTTTCAATTCACACATAGAAAAGTCCATCGAAACCTGTAAAGATATAGCCTTTTTTCCCAGATCCAACTTAAAATTTTAGTTTATCTATGATGACTAATGGTTTGATTATCCTGTGCTAGTTAAACATTTGCTATCATCACAATTTTGTGGGACAATGTGGGTCTAATTATGTAAACATATCCCTGGAAAGATTCATGCTATTGTGTACAAAAAAGTGAACTGATCCCATTTGTGTGTACAATTATGGTAAAAGGGATGCATGAAACTGTCTGTCCCAAAATTTGTGGTTTTCTTTCAAATAAAAATCAGAGGTACTGACTCATCAAGGGTGTGGTTAAATGGTTACTTTCTTATGCATAATGGTGCAGTAGTGGTGTTCCTCTTTCTTCAAAGAAATCTCTTTTTGCAGAGTTTGTTGGGAAATGTACAGGGACTAACGATGACAAACCAGTGTCTGATGTATCTAGTAGTGCCATCACCCTTGGGTTTTCTGGCTTTGGTTAAAACATTCGACTTGCAGTCAGGAGTTCGATTCCTAACAGGATCATACTGAAGACTTGAAAATGGAACCTACTGCCATTTGCTTGGTGCTCAGCACTGGTTTCAAGGTATCAAAGTTTTATCAAAAACCTAAACGGAAGTATACTACATGGGTGGGGATCCGGAAGGGGGGGAGAGGGGGGAAGGGACATGCCCCTCCTCCACCCCAATGTTTAAGAAATCACCAGAGAACCTCTGTTTTGGACTTAAAGATTTAATAAAAATTTAGACTTTGATGCAAGATATTCAAGTAAGAATTAGTATTGAAATGCTGGTCACATATTTACCATATGTGTCGTACATATACAGAAACGGTGGCTTGTAACTATTTGGAAAATGACCAGTGTTATCCTTCTTTGAAAAAATGGAGTAATATTTACAGATGTTACAACATATTCCTATCAACATGCTTGGAAAGTGTGGTTAACATATAGCCTACACACTATCTTGTTTTCCAAAAGATGTTAAAGCATTTAACTTGTTTCTGTGCCAGGCTCCACATGGTTCAAGTTCAATGCTACTCTTATCCCTCCAAGAAGCCAACAATACTCCCTACTAAACCTGAATAAAACGGAAATTTGGTGTCACTTTTCAAGAACAAACATGCCCAGAGGTACTGTTGCTGAAGGAGGCAAAGAACAATTCTGTACCAAGCTGGGCTCTTTTGATTTGTTATTTTCATATCAAGGTCAAGTTGATTGGATTAAAAAGAATATACTGTGTGGTTCCATCAAACAAACAAGAATACTTTAAAGTAAAGTGTGATCAAGTTGAGTAGGTGAGACCGCTTTTCAAGTATTGACACACCCATAACTATAGCTGAGGTAGCAGGAATTCCAGTAATCCAAGAATTACCTGATGAGATCTAATGATAACACCTCTAAAAATTTCCTTAATGAACTATGGCCTATTTTACTTCCTAGAAGCAAAATAAACAGCAATGTTACAGGAAAAACTGGGCTAAAAGGTTTAAGGTCAAGGGTTAGATGTGGGAAGGATGTGCCAGCAATCATCATTGGTGGAGAGAACTTAAATGGCAGAACATAAGTGAGAGAACGTGCACATGATATATTGGGAGGAACAAACCTACGAGAAAGTCACCCCATAACAGTCTAAATCATGAATATTTTTGTAGCAAATTCTTGATTTTAAAATATTCCAGGTACAGGACAATACAGCATTGTAAGTTAACATAAAGGCATAGTTCATCCATCTTTCTAATTTATAAACATTTGAAGTAAATGTTGATCAAAGTAATCATCTCTTTAATCTGCTTTCCTTTGTAGCAATAACAGACAAGAGTAACAGAATGATCAAGGTGGTACAACCAAAGCCTATTATTGTCATAACACATCAGAGGATCATGAAAGAAACTCACAATGGATATTAAGACTGAATAACCTTTTTCTACAGGATATATTTGAAACAGGTGATAAACGCCATGAGACTTCAAAGTACTCTCCTAACAAACAATTTTTCTTCACCAAAACCTTTCATTTTTCCCTTTTGACACAAAAGTGGCACAAAAGTCAACAGCTGATGGGGATCTGGGGTAGCCTGGGTAATATGTTAACTTCTATCTTCAAAAGATCTGATTTTTGACACCTGACATTTGAGAGAGTTAACACCCAATCAGCTGACAAGATTACTATTTTATGGATGAAAAACACCTCGATCCTGACAAAGAGTGGTGAATGATTCAAGGTTCATTACAGTTACGTTTGCTGATTTCACAGCAGTAGGTCTGCATCTTAACAACAAGATATGAGTATGAAACACATCATTTTCTTATTTAAAATGATCAAATGGTTACTACTGTGTGTTGCAATTAAAACATGAAAAAAGCCATTATGTGCAGTATAAGAGGTCATCTTAAAGGCCTTTATGCATACTGGAATTCAATAGGCTTTGAGAAAAGAGAGGCTCAACCTCACTCCTATTATCAATGGGCTAAACAAAGAACATAAAATCAATAGAGAAATTTGATGTGCATCTTTCAACTGGTCGTAACTATGAAGACATGACAGTACACTATCACAAGGATCAGCTGTAACACTCCAGTCAGCAAATAATCACTATGTTTAGACATGAAGCATTCATCACACAGTTCGCTACAGTTTTGAGTGTTTCCACAGACACCTTTCCATTGTACTTCCCCTTGCAACAGTAGCAGACAAAGAGTTGAGGCAAGCGCCTCATATCGACTGCTACTGCCAAGGCAAACATAATGGTAAATGAGATGGGGAAAGGAAGAATACACAGAGGAGGCAAGTTAAAAGCTCAACCAAGACTAGCAGGGAGGGATGCTTCAATTGTAGTTAAAAAGAACAGTGTCTGATCCCATTTTTTACTCTGTTTGTTTTTAAGATCAATGGAGATAAGTGATGTTCCCTCTTCTTCTCTGAATATACTCTAAGTAAGGTCTAACAAAGGAACTTTGCCAGTGTAGCATCTCACAGGTGATCCTTGAAGGTATTAAGCAAAGAGTTACCATCTTAGTTTAATTATAAGACCAAATCTGCTTCTCCCCTAGACACTCCAGGCAAACTTTGAACAACTTAATGTTTCAATAAGCCCATTAACTACAGGTCTTGGGTAGAATGGCTTTAGGGTATGATTTTGATGGAGTCTCCTGACAGAAGAAAAAAGAGAATGCATACTGCCAAGCTTTAATAGGCCCAAAGATGACTCATATCCAGTGGGCCCTTGATGCAGGGAGTAAAAACTTCCTTTAAAGTTGGTGGAAAACAAATTGTAAGAGGTGAACCAGTTATAAATGAACTTGTTCTGTATCACAGACTCTTTCAGTAGCAAACATTTTCTTTCCATTAAAAGATGACTTAAGGGATAGCGAGTGCTAGGTAATTGTCTGATCTGGGAAAAGCACCTCACCCCAACCCATGGCATATACCACAGTTTTCAGCCATTAATTTTTCATGTTTTACCTTGTTTTACGCAGTAGGAAGATTTGTGGTAGGTGGGGAGAGGTGTATTTGCCTGGGGTGCTAGGTGGGAATATGAAGTGCTGGGTGTCACCTAGTGGCGGAGCTACCATATAGTCAGAGGGGGCGGTTGCCCCCCTTGACGGACCCTAACTGCCTGTCAGCACCCTTTTTATTGAGGTGTATGTATCTACCTATATGAAAGTGCCCAAAAGACTGTTTTTGCCCCCTATGACCAAACATTCTATAAACTTTGGAACACCCCTTCAGGCCATTCTTGCCCCCTCTGACTGAATTCCCTTCCTCTGCCACTGGTGTCACCCAGGACCACCCACTGTAGCTATATCCCTGGATGACACTATTTAATATAAAGGTGGACAAATGCATACTCTTATCTAATCTATGACTTTCCTTTACCATACTTACTACCTTCCATGGACTATAACACACAAACCAAAATATTGGGGTAGGACAAACCATGTACAACTTGGACACAAAGAGGGTGCATGGTTCCGCATGGGACAGGCAGAGGGAAAGAAAGAACAACTTTACAGGGCCCATAATATTTGGACAATCTCAAACTGGATATGCATATGGCTACTGCCTACTGTACCTTGCCTTGTTCCTTAAATTTTGAACTGGCCTAAGATAATTAGCCTGCATCCTGAACACCACTAGGTCTATATATCAACTGGAACACACACATCTCTAATAGGTTCCCACTTTTACCTTGACTTTTTCAAAACACACAAGAAATAATTGTTGTTTTATCATACATCATCAATTTACAAGTAGGGCTTCTTGACGGGAGAAACACATACATCTTTGATCTTATAAAGACCAACCACCAGGAGCCATACGAAAAATGGTTATTTCTTCACTATTTTACTTAAAATCCTTTCAATGAAGTGAACAGATCGGAAACACTGAGTTTAACAATACCTACCAATGCAAACAGTTAAGGCTCCAAGAACTTTGTTGTTGTATGGAAAGTTAAATTATATCCTGTTTGCACAATTCAGTCAGCTTTCTGCCAGCAAATATATATACTGCTATAACTCGGTCAATTAAACTTTGTATTATATCAAAATCAATTGTCTGAAAGATTCCTTACAGTGTTAGCAGTAAATTGAAGGCAAAGGACCCTTGATAAATTCTGGCATGCTCTAAATTAAATAGTGATATCCAGGGAACTAGAGAGAAATTTAGTAGAAGAAGGGCACTTTGCTACACTCATAACTTGTAAACAGGAAAGATAGACCTAAGTCCCATACAGTATGAAGCTACAGTTTTTAAAATTGAAAATAGTAAAATTCTCAGGGGAGAACAGATAATAACACTGCAATTTGTTTCTGTGCCTAGTATACTCTGCCTAGTAAAGATGCAATTAGAAGTGGAGACATCTCACATGAGGACCATCTTAATGCTGTGCATGGTAATAATTGTCCTGGGTACTTATCCCCAATCTACCCATACAAAAGGCTTACAAATGGAACCTGCTGTTATTGTGCATGAAGCGTCACACAATCAAAGGAGCAGTGAAACCAGTCCAGTGCCCCACAGCTGGAAAGAAGGCCAGGGGTAGACTAAATGAAAAAGTAAGAGGTTGAGGTAGTATTGAACTTCAATAACCAACCAGCCAATCATCCTAGGTACTTAATTCCTTCTTACAGGCTATAGATGCAGCCATAGCATGATGCCTCCAAAAGTAAAATTCTCTTCCCAAACAAGAAGAGACTTCTGGTGCTGCCCCTATTTTATTGCATATGATGGTGCTATCACTCATTCATTGTAATACAAGGATAAATGACCACACCTGCTGCTCCTTCATTACAGTACATTTAAATTTCAAACAGGCCTAACCACACCTGCCAAAAAAAAAAAAAACCTGTCTAATTATCAAAGCACCTGAGGCAGAATCAGAATTAATTCCAACATGGCAGCTAATATCAAGGCTTCTTCATCAGCTAGACAAAGCCAATAACCAGCCTTTTATTGTTACTTCTCTCCCCTATTGTTGCTGCTCTCATTTCTCAATTCAGATCCAGCTGAATCCAGTTTACAGACAAAGAATGACCAGGTTTAAATGAAAACTAGGTCTGTGTCACTCTATTGTGAGTGCCCAATTAGTCACAGATACTGTTGATGAGTAAATAACAGACTCCTTTTTGTTTTCATTTACTTTTCTATCTTTTGGGAGTTCCTTCAAACTTTTGTTGTGGATATAAGCAAGAGTTATATGGTTGTGCAGTAAACTTTACCATTACAGTGGTGCAGACACTACCTTGGAAAAAGTGGTTTCCAACATAAGCAATGGAGTGCCATAGGGGACACAACCCAGCAGCCACAGATGGAGAAAGGCTGTGGCTGGCTCAAATTAAATCAATTGGTTAGAAACTGGGCTGTAAAACTCCATCTATCTATCTAGCTAAAACTAACTTGACAAAGGTGGATACTGTCAATCCACTTTTGTCAAGTTGAACCTATGAAATACATTTCATGGCTGGTGTCTATTGGCTTGATTCAAATTCACACAATGCAAACCCTCCCTAGTGCAAAATTTTTTGACACAGATAAGGATACCTAGATAAACCACACAAACTTCTCACCAGATTGACCACATGTACATTTCTCAACAGGAACAAACATTTTGTCATATCGTCCCCTTTCTGGCGTACTGACCAATCGCAAAATCAAGAATTTCATGAATCTGTGGATCTTGTGTTTCACATAGTGAAGGATGTTGTCTTATTTGAAGAATTTTTGCCATATTCATCGCTTTTAAGTTTGGAATTGTAGAAAATAATATATTTTACAAAGTCGGTGCAATTCTGAAGGCTGAGGTGAACAGATTACGGTAAAAAATGCATTCGTCACTACGCCAAAATTGCCAAATTTGCACATTCGTCACTATGCCAATTTGCGATTCGTCAGTACGCCAGAAAGGGGACGATATATGCATTGCAACTAGATAGGAAATAGATTGTTCCAATTGTTTGCTAAATTTTAGAATTTCAAATGCCTCAAACACTTAATTGGGATTTCTTGTACACTCATGGAAATGTGAAATTAATAGAAAATAGTATTTTGCATTTTCGAGGGTAGCATTTTTCATTTGTCCATCAATTTTTCTTCAAAATGTGTTTCTTTTTCATAAACTGGCACAAAATAATGGTACACCCTGTATATTACATATTTTATGCCTCACCTCACCTCACTAGCATCATAAAATGAATATCAGCTTGGTTAGTGTTCCTTAAAAGCATGTTCACTTCACATCATACATAATATGATTAAGGATGACATGATACGTGGAACATGCTTAGGCCATTAATTTGCATAAATATTTCTCATTCATTTTGAATGTCATCAGAAAGTCTCATATCTGAAAAATGGCAGTGCATTCGATATGTAATGCCAGCCAGTAGACAGCGGTACGAAAAAGCCTTTCTTTTCTTGTGGGAGTATGCATGATGTTTCATGACGTCATAGCTTATTAATACATAATTAGATAAAACTTGCCATTTTCGAGGGCTTATATATCAGTTATTAGGTTGTTTAAAAGTAAACCAATGGCTGAATTATACTAATAAGAAATGCGAAAATCAAATTTTGCCAATTACAGGTAACTTCATACATTGCAAAGTGCATTCTGGCCAAATTTTGGAAAAGTTACGTAGCTGCATCTGAACTGTTCAAAAAATTCGATTTTTGTTATTTAATCGCGCTATTTCCAATTTTAAAAACTTGCATATTCGATGAAAAATTCCTTACTCTACAATTTTAAATAAACTTCTTTTTTAACCATTCTTTAACGAAGTCAAGTTCACGGCAAATACAGGGCGATTCATTGACCAGTGGCTTCGTGAACAACAACCTCCACACTGTTCTCCATTGTACTGCACGTATTGATTGTGCGAAATAATTCGATGCGTACAGTATATAACGAGTGTACGTTGAGTCAACCGGTACCATAAATGGGTCATGTTGGTAATAATCAAATGAGGGGATTACACTTGTTTCATGACCGACTCAAGGTGGCCCTTTGCTACGTAATATCCATTGTATAAAATATAAATTTAAAAGAAGATATGTGATTTGATTTCAATCAAGGGGTACATTCATAAATGTAAACATGCTAGTAAAGGTTCCATGGACTGCATGCTTTGTTCAAAATAATGAACTAACAGCAAATATCATGATTTCTAGTAAGCAACTGACAGAACTGTGTCATTGACTGATCTTACTAGTAGAAAGTAATTAGGCCCTGAGAAGTAGCTCTCAGGCCAGTTAGCATGTTTTCCCCCTATTTATTTTGGGAGGGGGTATTGAGTGTGGTGGTAGGGTGCTTCTTGTGAAAAAGGGCTATACTAGACTCTCCTAGATTTCCTGTTTAATGGGAGATTACTTCATGCATAAGCATTTGGGAAGGATTTTCCAAATAAACACTGGAAGTCTATATATTGAAATTAACATCTCTGTAAATAAACCTGGAGGAACATATCAATGCAAGCAAATGATGCACTTCATTTCTTGAATATGCGCGATGAAAAATTGGTCTTTGCCTTAGGATTTTTGTCTTAGGATTTGATGGGGAAACTATATTTCACTGACTGAGGCTGGGATATCAGGCTCTACCCCCTATTTCTCAGTATGACATGTAATCCTGCTACTGCATACAGTATATTATTCTACTGAAAAGTACCAGCAGGGTAGTTAACTCCCTGTCAGTACACTGTTTTAAGGTTAACATTGACAAGTTCTTCCATGACTGGTAGAATCTGATTGTTTGGGGCTGTTTGTTTAGGTTTGGTGGTTTGACTTTTGATAGGGTTTGGACTTCAGGGCATCTTATGGGACCTTGGCCCAGTCTTTTGCCTTTCAACCTGTTATGTTATGTTAATTGCTGCTAGCTGTTCCCTTTAAAATTCTAGGCCTATACAGGACTGAACTGGGCAGCAACTAGCTAAGGGTGTAAAACACTTTCCCACAAATATATCCACATACCACTTAATTCATCAGACTGACTGTTGCAATGTGCAATGCTCATTCCAGAATGACAGGCAAAAATACGCAATTCAAGCGCACACTATTTTAGTTGCAACTCTCACATTTGCCCAAAGATAAAGTTCGGATTTCTATAAAATGTTATAATGAGTCATTATATCATGGTAAGAAATAAACCCAACAATTGCATGGCCGTTAGGTCTTGTACTTATAGATCTTCAAGTCATGATATGCAACTTATTGATAGAATTTTCATAGGGCATCATGACTTGAGAAAATCACCGAAATGTCTGGAAGACTTACCTTAATTTATCGCATAGAGCAAAACTAACAAGAAATATTCTAGAAGCACATGAACTGAAAAATGGTACTAATCCAGTCCTCTGTTTATCCCCAGGCTACTGAAAAGTAGAGAGATTTAGCGATGCACTGTACCAAACAAACACACAGTGACACATAGCACTGCATGCACTGGGTCTGTACAATTCATTCCTGTGTAAATAGGCGCCTTGTTAAAGACACTAGAAAGAATGATCATGCACCTTATAACCATTGGAACAACTGTTCCAAGGATTCCACAAAACTAGTATAGTGAGGCCTGTAGCTAGCTCAGATGAACATCGTGTATTGTTATGACTCAATCAGTGTTCAATAGTAAATTGTACGATCAGGTTGGCGTGTATAAAATTGCATACTTACAACGTGCGTTGCTGGCTCACCACTAACGTCCCATACAAACCTGTGCAAATGTACATGCAAAACTATTGAATTTCAAGTGAATTTTCTAGGCACCGTTACACCATTGCATGATCATTTCCAATTGCAAAATTGATACCAATAGGAAGCTAAGACTCTTTTCTAACTGATTTTACCAAGTTCATCTGTTTTTGTTCTTTAACGAAGTCAAGTTCACGGCAAATATGCAGCAACTTTTTAAGCCTTGAAAAAGGCTACCTTATTTCGTTATCTGATTTTTCACTTTCTACGATCAATCGAAAAATGTTCAAAGTCTTTCTAGGAAAATAAGACTTTCGAAATTCGAATTATCATGTTTTGGTAATTTGTTACGCCTTCTATTGCATTATTCATCAACGCAAACCTAAGGATACATCCAGTATTAGTTCCGCGAAATGTTTTCAGTTGCTTCAATTTTTGGGGGCGGGGCTACAAGAAAACTTGGTTTTCAGCTCATTAACTCGCCCGTTGTCCAATGGCTGATGCAGAATATGAGTTTAAAGTAAGAGTTTGCTGCCACCACAGGGTTTAGCCCATTGACTAACCAATGGTTTATGTTCCACTCATCGCTATGAAAAATATCCACATACGTATTACTCAAATGAATGCAAACCCTTTTCCTTCAAATCAAAAAAGCTCACAAACTCTTTGTAAGCATAGCCACGTAGCCAACAGATTCATCCAGACGATTTTGAAACTCACAGAGGGCCAAAGTTGCGTTAGAATCATCTGGTGGTAAGCAGGAAAAGGACTTGGGAGGACAGCCTCCTCTTGGAGGGCGCCCTCCCTATCTACTGTGCTATTAGTTTACCAGAGTTTAGTGTTGTGGGTAAGTGGGGATTACATAGGTAAATAGGAGGTAGGAGAGGGGTGATGTAGATACCTATTTATTTACTTCCCAAAGCAAAGAAAAGACTTATGTGACTAAAAAGCTGACATGAAGCCAATAATTTTTTCACATGAAATTAAATACTATAGACGTTACGCATTAAAGACACAGTGACTTCATCATTAGATTAGGGGAAAGTCAATGCAATATGTGGTCCCACACAGTAGAATTAACCCCACACGTGTAGCAAACTATGTGCATATTCTACTGATTGACAAATCAGCTGTCTGCATTTGCTGGTGTTGGTTTGCTTCGCCCCCAAAGGAGGGCATACTTTTCGCTATGCGACATCATATGCACAAGGTCTATAGCAATGTTATGAAGTAATTTGGGAATCTCAGTACTCATGTTTCCTGTCTAAGACCCTGTGAAAATTCATGGCGAAGCACAGATCTGTTTATAATACACAGTTAACTTAACTACAACTCAGGATTGTCTTATGCGGCAAAGTGAAAGCTCTTAATGAAGTGCGTCGATTTTGGGGGCACCATGATAGAAAATTTAGATAGTTAAAGGGGCGAGCTAAATGCATGCAAACCATTAAGTGATGCTATGAAAATTTCCTTAGATTAACCAGCTACATCATCTTTTATGATGCTTCATGCCACAAAATCAAATTGGTTTATAAATAAAGGAACAACTAAGAAAAAAGAATAGACAGTGTTCAAAATAAATAACAATTTATTCAGAGATATTGTCACATAACTGATCTAAACCTGCTCTGTAGCAGTACTGCAGTACATGACTGTTATGTCACTGTGGAATTTTTTGGGAAAAAAAAAAGAAAAAACACCTTGTGCTGAGTACATGCAATTTTTTTAAATGCCTCCTCTCTCTGCCCAAATAATCCTTACAAAAGGAAAAAAAGGTCTGGCAATAAAGTAGAGTAATCTCTTTTATATTTAGCACCTTCATTTTAACGACTAAATGATTCCCCTGGTACTATCACAAAAGAAATTGAAACAGGTCAATCATGGATTAACCTCATTTGGCAATTACCAAGAGAGGTCCACCTTAAAAACCACAGTGTCACTTTCACTGTGGTTGAGTGGACCCAATGTTTGGTGGTCCAAAGCTACTTTTGGTTAATGCAGCATGAGTAATATTAACAATGGTCTTAGTCACAGCAATGAGTGGGGTCATTTATGGTTCTTTTACTCCCTGCTCTTATTTTGATAGTAACCTAAGAAATAGAGCATCAATGTTGGCAATAGATGGTGAGTGTTTTCAATAATTTTCCGTTGGTGCAAGTTTTCAAAGTTCATCCAAGGAGTTGCTATTGAATGCCCAATAATGACTCCCTGATTCACCTAGTACATGCATGGAAAAAGTTTTAAAGCTAGAAGGTTCCTTCTGGGAAAATTTGCATATTAGGAAGGAAATTTTGGTGCCTGGAAAAAAATTTGCAGATTCTGCACATGCAAATACAAAGAGGTTGAGGAAAATTTCACTCCCTTTCCTGAAAATATTCTCTTTTAGCACTGACCTAGTAGCAAAAAGGGAAAGTTTTAAAACAGTAAGGTCACTGATACCATGCAGTGACATTTTTATGAAACCTGGATATGACACAGTTACAACTTACTTTGATGATGTTTAATGTTCTGATAACAAATGAGAGAAGATCACTCCCCTCCTTCCACCTGAAGTGTTAGTAACACACAATGTCAAAAAGTAGAACATATTTTTCGCATGCATCCTTTTAAAGAGTAACAGATTCCCCCCAAACTTATTTTGAAGCAAGAGCTAAATCTCACAAATTTCATTATGTCTCCAAATTATCTTTGATAATATATTTAATTAATTCAATATTACATATCCAGAGTAAACCAAGCAGATGCTTCAGGTAATTTTTAAATTTTAAGAGAAAAAATGTTGCCACACGACTCTCAAGAGCCAATCATGAAACAGGAGAGTCTACTACACTACTTCAAGCTGGGGAAACTGCTCTTTCCTTTTAATAAACTCTTGCAATTATGAAACATACAGTTTGAAAAAGTAGACACTTCTCCAAGTATATTGCTTCCCTGTTACAACATGGAAGTACAATCTTGCAGGTGTACCTCCATGCAGGTTTAAACGTCAAAGCCAATTTATGCAGGTTGTTAGTTTTCACAGGAGTGATTTTTCCCCATTGCTTGGAGGACTCCAAAATTGGTTACCA
This sequence comes from Holothuria scabra, assembly GCA_037179385.1. Classification (NCBI taxonomy): domain Eukaryota; kingdom Metazoa; phylum Echinodermata; class Holothuroidea; order Aspidochirotida; family Holothuriidae; genus Holothuria; species Holothuria scabra. Next base: position 21,410,208 of record CM074180.1, read on the forward strand.
CCAATCAGCTAGACTTTCCATTGGCCAACACCAACTCCACAGGTTTCAAAAAATTATTTTTTTCACCAGGTATAGTTAACTAAAAATATATATGCTATCATTCACTATACCAACTGGATCATTAACTAGCTGGTACTAACTTACAAAGGGTTTTACTTATCAGTTTCTAACTAACTGGGTTTAAGTTGGGCTGGCTACAGACTTTTTCCCTACTACATTGTCTTTGTTGAGCACCACCCACAATGGTAGTTAGCCCTTTACCGTTGTTTGGGTCCTTTTGGACCCATGGGGAGAGCTCGGCTGTCACACATCTTTACTGTTTCACGCAGAGCTCGAAACTGCGAGTAGCTACCTGAAAATTAGGCCACAACAGAGAGAGACAATAGTTTAAGGTCACAGGGTCAATGGCCTACCGAAGCCGATGCGGGGCAGGCTATGTCCACTTTTCCGCCCACTCCCGAGGCGCGAAAATATGCCCCAATCGGAGCACAACGGTAAAGGGTTAAGTCTTTGGTATGACGCAGCCAGGAGCTGAGAAACTCAGTACATTTCAGCTGCCAGTGGCAGCATATGAGGCTAACGACTTAACCATGCAGTTGCATCTCTCAGCTGGTAATTATTCCTTTACTTTAAAACAACAGAACTGAGGTAAGACAGGTCAAAAATGAATGTCAAGTGACAAAGATAAGGTTGTAAGGAAACCAATTTTTAGGCAAGTTCAATGACAGATTAAACAGGAATGTCATGTATCTTGAGGTTAAGAGAGGTTGCTTGTTATTTGGTGAGTGCAGAAATCTTTTAAGTCATTAATGCTTTTCTGATAAATTTCCCTCCTTCCAAGTATGAAAGAAAATTCTGCAACTGGCTTACTGAGTCTGTTTACTTTCTAATTAACTATTGCAGATGGTTTAAGTCTTCATTGGAACAATTTAAACCAAATGGGTCATGTATGCCAATTACCCCTGCCTCGTTTTTATTTACTCAACAATTATCAGAAACCACACATATTGCCCAAAGACTAGTCACTCTGACAGATTTCTTTGAAAGTTAAGGTAAATCTTTTAACTAGTTAATACCCTTACATTTGATTACATTTAAAGGTTTTCGTCGAATAAACACAGAGTAGCTGAATCACACAGGGCAGTAGCACAGCTAGTTTAATTAATCATCTGTATTCTTGCTAATATACAACCAGGTAGATAAGAGGTTAATGACTGCAGCTATAGGTTCAAGGTCACCATTCTCTGGTTCGTTTGACGATACAACTCTACTTTGGTTATGGCCTAAACATCAAATTGCATGAAAATTGAAATCATTACAGTGAAGGTGAGGTAGTTACTCTATATAAATGAGTGGGGGGGGGGGGGGTGGGGTATATTCCTCACCAATTGATCACAGCTCTAGATCTGCTTGATGTAAATCTGTTGTTGGCATCTCTTTTCTGATCATAACTTCTCTGTATATTTTTTATCTGCATATTTCTTTCATGACAAATAACCTGACACACTAAATCCTTAGGTTTGGTAGGTGGTAATAAAAAAGGGGTAGTGGCAGGGAGGCAGAAATGGCCATTGGTTAAGGCTCATATAGAAACTTTCTCATGGATTATTTTGACCTCACTCTTCATCTTTTGCTACTTATGGAAATATCAATTGTAAGTTGCACCTTTTGACCCAAATGGTCAGTGGGTCAAAATTCTGCAGAAAACGCGTGTCAACGTCTATGAAATTAATTTTGATACAACTGCATGAAGGACAGGTGCATTAATGCATACACAAAATGTTTCACACTACTAACATTGACCGACCTTGTCTCTGAGTCGGTTCCATGGGTGTGTCATACAGCTGATAAGTGAATTTCTTCAATAGCTATTTTGTTCAACTAATGATGAGACATAAAATATCCACTCTTGGATAAGATATTAGTAGGGGTATTGTATCAAATGTCTGTCCTGGGTAACAGTAAACGAAATCCAGGTAAGGTGAGGAGGTTGTGTGTGACGAAAAGTTTGTCCCCAACTATCGCTTATAAAATGCACACAAAAGACCTATATTACTCACCCTACCACTGGCAGGTTGTAAGCCCCACAAAACCGAGAAAGTCCCTCCATGGCTGTCCCCCTGTGGGGTGGGGGTTGTAGATATGCCCACGGTGTTTCCGGCCTGCCGTGAAAAGTGACTAAAGGGAAACCAAACAAACTTAAACCATAGTTGAAAATTTAACTTTGAGTATTTTATCGAATTGACTGACACTGTATGACATAGTTGTGTTTGTGTGCCATTAAATCTCATCTACAGTAACTAAACTTACTGTATCAAATGTGATTATGCCCCTGTTGCCTATGATTTCATTCCTAATTCTCTCGCTCTCTCTTTGAAACCATATAACTCCTTGTTGGTAAACTTCAGACTCAATTGAATACGTGCCTATAAGAATGCATCACATCCAAACCTTCCCTTGGTCCAAAAGAACAGCTTCCTTGTTCCAAAGAGCTATTTTATTTTCTACTTTTACAAAAGGTGCACTTTATAAGGTCAGGTCCTTTTTGCATTCAACTAAATGTTACACCCCGAAGGGACTTAAATATTGAAAGTAGTTTCTGAAAATATCCAGTGCCTTTTGATCAAAATTTCACAGAGTGAAACTTTTGTAGCAGAAATTGAAGCATCTTGGCAGATCAGATTTTTTGGAAAAGGAGACAAAAACGTTAGTGCAAAAAACTTTTGAAATCGTAAGTTGGGAAGGGGTTCAAAAAAGTCTTAATTAAGTAAAAGATTCAGGTCTGGGTAATTGTGGCCCATGTTATGTCACTTTAAGTCTGGGAATTTTGACCCTTTTGTTTGGAAGTAAAAAGCAAAGGGTATGTGCACAAGGTGCTAAGGGTCTAAGCTCACAGGACCTACCCCCACCTGATCTGGCCCCTTCTTTAAAGGACTTATCTCATTGAATGCCCTCATACTATTACAAGGTTCTCAAAGGCTCACTAGTTTGAACTCATTCAAAACCACCATATTAGATATTTTCAGTCTTGGGAACCTTAATGAGTTAACAACCATTTGTTAAACACTACAGGCATATGGGAGTTATTTTCTATGAGGGGGCAAGAGCATAATGTCACCATTTATCATCATTTTGCCAATGCTTTGCCCGAATAGACCAACTACTTTTGCCTGAATAGGGAGGGCAAGAGTCCCCCTGCACCCCAGCCTCATACCCCTATGTTAAAAATGTTACAGCTTCTCCCATATGATGCAATGCAATTTTGGTCTTGTGTACCTACGGTCGAGTGGAAAACCCCCACCTCATGCTTGGTATGAATCCTATATTGCGTGTGGCACGGTGTGCCTCAGTGTTCTTCACATCAGGGGCCCGTTCCACAAAGAGTTACACACAATCTTAAGTATGATTTACTGTTGACTTTAGTATGGGGAATCAAACTTAAGTTTGTGCGTAACTCTTTGTGGAATGGGCCCCTGATGAAGTCAGTATACATGCAAGGTCTGTAATTGTTAAGCAGATGGACAGCGTACCCATGGTTGGCCCTGCTTTCATGAGAAAATGTTCAGGACAGGGGAGGGGTCACACAGATAATCATTTCAAAAACTTTCTTTAAAACATCAAATTTGATGAGATAAAAACCATATCAAATGGCAGTGACAAATGTTGGATACTGTATTAAAACAGGTTGAACAATAGGGGATAAAAACATCACACGAAAAAGAAACACTGCAAAGTTGCAACTATGAATGGCAAAATGATAATTCAATCCATACAATTTGAATGTCATTGGAAATTACTCAAACCTATTACTATGGTAATGTGATAGAATATAATTGCTGAATATATAAGACTTATTGCCAAGAAACATTGAAAGTGCATTGAACTATGCTTTCAAGCAACTGGATTTAGCCCTATGAGATCATTGTTACCATTATTATTATTATTACTGAAACCTTCTTTTTTTTTACAATATTAGGCAGTCATTCCTAAACTAAACTACAATTTTACCAGCAGTCTACAATTCTACACCTCCTGCCTGAGTACCAACATATCCCTGTTCTTCTTCATTTGTAGATGTAGAGCACACTAAAGTCGTGTCCCCACTTGATCCAGAGAGATGGATCCACTGCACTTGGGTAGATCAGATAGACCTTGCTGGATCAAAGTTTGAAATGTGAACACAATTGGTAGATAAAGTGACCCTGGATCTCTGGTTTATTCCACCCTGGCGTGCATTGGCTTTCCAGTAGAAAGTGCAGTGTGCGAATACAAGCAATTTACGTTATAATCCTGCCGACCGGCAAGGCATGGTATATTTACTAGACTCTGAGCATTAGCATTAACATGTATACTGTAAAATGAATGGCGCTACATTGTGCATAGTATGCTTTATACTACATGCACGCTAGGATCGTACAATGAGAAACATTGGTAATCTTTGCGAGCTTGCGCATTGTGTTCAATCATAAAATCATTTTGCAAGTAGATCTACAGTACCTGGCTCACTCAATTGGAATGCAACTCTGGATTGAGACAATTGTTGATCTACCAGAGTAGATGTAAGACCCACCTTGCTGGATCAAGTGGGAACATGGCATAAGTAACGTATGAGATGTTTGGGAGAGGTTAAAATATTTTCCAAAACTTCCTATTTTTATGTTGCAATAACAGGTACTGAAAGTTTATTTTCTTACACAGCTTTTGAATTTTATTGTATGATGTAATCACCAATGCTGAGTCATGGAGAATTCCCTTGATTCTTACTTTTTTGCCATTGTGCAATATATGCCATTGTTAAATGAAGAAAGCAGTCTAGTCAATTGGAAAGAAATACCTGAGTAGTGTTTTATGAAATAAATTGAGTTATCACTACTTGAACAGTGTCACAATCAAGGTTATGACATACTCTGCTTGGTATAGAAAGATATTTAAGGCCTAAAACACAATTTGATAATTTTTCACAAACACGTGTCTTACCCCCAACACAGACAAATGTTTATCATGATTAAACTCTTTGTTACCTTAATTTTCACACCATATGTCATTCCCTCTTTGTTTCACGTCACACTGTTACAGTGTTTCACCTTAAAATTATTGAATTTAAACACCATTATTCCATAACATCCAACACAAGTGTTAGAAGTGGAGAACAAAAAACAAAGAGCCAATCAGTTGGATTCCACTTAATCAGGACACATTTCATGAAAAGAAACAATTTTACTATTTGAAGAAAATGTGTGCAATCACTGTAGTCCCCTTTAAAGATATACATCCACTTTCTACAAAACAATCACAAAAATTTCACCAGAAACATAAAAAAGAGGGCAGAAACATAAAAAAAGAGGAAGGGGGACTGAATACTGGCAAAACCCCAAGTCCAAATTGATTCTATTCTAGGTCGAAGTTACAAGTGGATTCAGGGGACGAAAGATTGCTTCAAGGTCCCTGTAAGCTGCAATTTGAAGGGTTTTAAAAGCCTTTTATTTGTGTACCTTCAAACAAAGCCCTGCTGAAAAAGTGTCCTCTCTTTAAATAAAAAGAACCAAGATGTTGACAATATTTTAATTTTTATGGAAAGGAAAAAGGTGATTTTACCCACCTTCTTCTGGAAACTTTTAGAAATGGGGGGAAAAAATTCCTCCCGCCTTTTTTCCCCCTCTTCTGGAAAAACTGAATCAAGGTACATGTGCACAAAGGTCAGGCTAAGAACTTCCTATTTTTGAAGCGTTGCGGAGGATCCTTCAGCATGCCCACTATATTCCTCACTTGTTTTAAGAGGTGAGTAATAATGGGGAGGACCTGAACCTATTTGCTCTTTATTTGAAACAAAATTTGAACTTAACCTTTTTGTTTGTTTCATACTGATATATAACAGATTCATTCTACCTAACTTTAAAACATGTCAAAATCATGGTATGTACTATTAACCTAAGTAAACTTTAATACTTTTTTTGACTATACTATACTTGATGACATCATGCATGGCCTACAGTGTTGTATGAATAAAGTGCTAAGAAGACCAGGAAGGATTAACTTTACAGGGATGTGAAGGGGAGGTTAGAGAGATTAACAAATTTATCAAAGATTTCCTATGCTTGCATTCTCTTCCTTTAACCTTATCCACACTAATTCACACTGCACCAAAAATCAGCCTCCACTATCTTGTCTTTTCACATCCTGTCCAATGGTGAAGCTAATCAAATTTTTTGACATAATGTCTTTTCTTTTCTCAATGAAATAGCCAATTACAATGAACCTATTTCAAATGGAATCATTGGCAAGGATCCACATTCATGAATAAAGTTTTCAACTGAGTGACTGACTACAATTGCTATTCACCTAATGAACCTTTTAGACCCAATCTGATGATAGTACCTGCAAGTTTATGTGGAACAAAGCACCATTCGACTGACATCTTCATCCTTCTTTTATGAGCCAGGGGTAATAATAGTAAAGGGACCATCACAAACCTTAACACTGGCAGTCTGGCATTCAAACAATTCTGTTCAAAAATTTTATAAATAAACAAACCATGACCTGACAAAGTGACACATAATTCTTGCCGATGTTAAATTGTAAATGGTAAGCCCACCTACTCATGTGACTGATAAAATATGTATACTGTAAACACATTGTGAAACATTATTCTATGTTCTCTTCCAGTGCCATTTAAGCTTTCCAGTAAGTACATGTCTTCAGGTACATACTGCTAGGGACTCCCCCCCCCCCAACCCCCTGCCCTGTGTGTTGATCCTGCTGCAATGTCACAGTTTTGGTGGCAGAAAAGAGTTACATCAAGTCACATCCAAGACCACCCTCTCTCAACATGTAATTATCATAGTATGTGCAGCATATGCACTGATAGTATGAGAGTGGCATTATCAACTTGAGAGAAAGGTACTTTGTGGTTTCTTTGAAATGTTGTATCTTTTGTTTCATGTTTATGGTACAATAGATTGCAAAAGGCAGTCTCCGAGAAATTTCTCTTGTTTTTAACTTACAGCTTATATGAAACAGTTCTTGAATGGAACTATTATATGCAGTGAGTTATTCTTGTTGAATTTGACTAAACTGTAGGTATAAACGAAAGTATTTTCGCATGACTGAAATTAAATTTAGGCCGGAGCCATAACAATATGGGAAAGCATAGATATTCAAATTAGCAAGACTACATTTTGAAGTTTACAATATTTCAATTGTCTTAAATGGCAGAAATGTCATCCTTCCAAAGGCATGAGAACTTTAAAAGGTAAAGAGCAGTCCCCCCAACACTTATTTTGAAGAAAAAGCTAAACAACAAAATATTTGTCTTATTCCTCTTCAAAGTATCTTTCATTACATTTTATGACTTAACTATTGCATATTCAAGGTAAACCAAGCAGTTATTTCTAGTAAATTTCAAATTTGAAGAGAAAAAATGTTGTCACATGACTCCCAACAGCCAATCATGAAACTGGACAGTCTACTACACTACTTCAATTTGGGATGACTGCTCTTTCCCTTGAAGACCCAATGACACTTCATGCTAGACAAATTTGAACATATTAGAAAAACACAAGATAATGAAAGAACTTGTCTGCTTAGCTGAAGTTTCATATGCACCACACTGATGGGCAAACAAGGCAAAAAAAAAAAAAAAAAAAAAAAAAAAAAAACTGTGTCTGCTACAAAATTAAAGAACCTTAATTTGTTCCCTGGGACTGTGGTTAGTTTCAATCATCCTGACCATGACAACTAACAAGTAAGACAATAGAATGCAAGGCTTTAAAACCCTTGGTTAAGTCTGTTAATAACAAGTTATTAAAGATTCATTTTGCCAGGCCAGACATGGTATTAAGGGTTTTCAGAGCAATTACAAGGCACTAAGTGCTACTCTCTGAGTCACCATGCACATATTATACCCGGTTTAACTAACTCTTTAAGGAACAGATTTAATGAAAATTTAGGGTTATTTGTTTCGCATGATTCATTTCTAAACATTTCTAAAAATAAAACAATTAAATCAATTGTAGAGTTCACACCTAGTAAAACTAACCGAATTTCGTAAACTCAGCTACAGAGTAACAATTGCGCTTATATTTGACATGAAACCTCACATCTGTAAAATAAAATAACACAATGGAAACCTGTGAGTACCACACTGAACTAAGAGGGAACTTAACCTCAGATTAGTTTTTCAATGAAAGCTCTGTTAAGAAGTTTTTTCAAAGAAATCAGAAAAGGATCTGAGGGCATATATTGTAGATAAAGAAATAATAAGAGGATTATGGGTTTGTAATTTTTTTGTCCATCTACAAGTGGTCTCCCTGTGACCTGTGACTAATAATAAAATCCTCTTTTCTTCTCAGTTCTGCATTTTGACCATAATACTCAAAACGTGACAAACTTGCTTCTGTATCATGCTTGAAGATATAATGTACTGTGATACAGACCCCAAATGATTTTGTATTATAGTTCCCAGTGGCTATTGCATATGAGGTCAATACTATTAAAACTGAGAGTGAGACCAATCACATGATAGCAAGAAGTTTCTTAGCCCTCCACACCCCTCAGTAACTGAAATTTCACACTTTCATAACTACGGCTACCATTGTTATTTTGTGAAAAGGTGGACATGGATTACTGGCTTGGAGGAGGGGTCTAATGGAAGGGGTGCCCCAGTCCCCGTGAGACATTTTTTTTGATTTCAAGGGTTAGATTCAAAATGGAACAGTATTTAAAGCAAAATCAGGAAAAACCTGTCAAATCATGTGAGAAATACAGGTCAGACTTTATGCCAGTTTTAAAAATCCAGCTTAACGCCACTGCAAACCAGTTAAAGAAGGACATATGTGGGAAAATTTAGATGTTTAGTATCGCAATTCATAACCCTGTGTAAAACTATTTTAATTAAAGTATAATGTCCATCTAGGTCAGTGGCGTAACCAGACTTTTTCATTTGGGGGGGCTGAGGGGGGAGGCTAGCACAAAAAACACAATCTAAGCGGAGCGCCACCATCAGTTGGCGCGTAGCGTACAGGGAAAATTTTGGCTAATAATGCCTCTCAGATTGTCGGAAATGGCACTTTCCAGTGTCTTTGGCCCTGTGAATTTCAGCTAAATACCCCTAATTTTTTAAAACACAGGTTTGGAAATTTATACTTCTGCTATTAATGTTTGTTTGATGCCAGTGTGGGACCTGCTAGAGTCTTAAAAGGTTCTCCACTGTGTCAATGCATCACTTGTTCCTCCTTTATTGCACAAGTTGACCATTTTACTGCTTTGTATCTGTGGAAATAGTCATACCATGCCTTAATTTAAACTGTGAAAATCTGAAACTGCACATGAACTATATTTAATAAATCATACAGATTTCCAAAAGAGCACATGCAAAATTTCTCAATTAAATGACTCATGTGTTTTATTGGTATAAAGTTTGATTTATGCCTAACCAAAATCACGGTTTGGCACTCTTCCTATCAAAAATGCTATTGTATGGAGACCTTAACAATTTGCTTGCTTTTAAAATCAATTGTTTGCTTTTACTCTCTAATTTTTGGTCTTGACTTTTCTTCAATATAAATTAAGCTAGGGCTATTTCTTTCTGTTTTAAGAAAAAAAAATGTATTAGTAGGAATGAAAGCAAGAAGATATCAGTAACTGCTGTACAATATCTTCACTCATTTAAAAAACTTCTACTCCCACCCTGCCCCACCTGATACATAGTATCAGGTAATGCCACCGCCTATCCATTTTCATTTTTTTTTCGACCTACGAATTTCATTTGGGGGGGGCCAGCGGGGGGGCAAGGCATTTCACTAGGGGGGCTCCCGCCCCCCTGCCCCCCCCGGCTGGTTACGCCACTGATCTAGGTACACTTTATTTATTACAGTCAATTTGGTACAGGTGTGTAAATTTTGGGCAAGCTGAGTTTTTCTCAGACAGCCTAATGAGAAACAGTCATCATGGCAGTGATTAAACAAAAACCAACTTTTACATGGACAGAGGATCATGAGAACAAAAAGACCAAACCAGCTTTAGAAGGAATTTAGGCATAGCATGATGGCCTCCATAAAGCTGTAATTTAGGAATAGTGATGACTTTTTTTAAACATTTACAACAAAAAATCATATCACAAGTGGGTTAAGGGGGAAAAAGCTTGCTTCGAGGCCCTATAAGGTGCAATCTGAAGGATTTGCAGGCTATTCTTTCTAGTTCAAACATTGCTGCACATATGTCCTCTTCTCAAAAAAGAAACCAAGATACTGTTTTGTTGTTATGGAAATGACAAGGGGAGAGGAAGAGATTTTACCCTCCTTCAGGAAGGGTGGGGAAGAGGCATTGGGACAATTTGCTAGTGTAATTAGTATCTTATAAAGGACTCAGTGGAAAAATATTTGATGGCTTTGATGGCAGAAGCTGCCATAGCAGTTGGTTTTACTGCTGATTAGACCTAGGAACAGGGGCACAACTTTGCCATCGATCAATCTCTACTTCATTCTCATATTGTGCTTGACTTGCACTAATGATGAATAAAGTCAAAAAGAAGATGTATGACCAAAGATGAATGGGAGTTACAACCAAAGATGAACAAGAATTTGACAGTATAATTATCTTTCTTGCTTCAGGAAACACCAGGGTACTAAACTGCATGAAGTTCTTTGGACAGGCAAGCAGGAAGAAGGGCCTCTCTGCCTGACCTCTTCTTGAGGCACTGTGCCATATAAGTTTACCAGGGACTTACTGCAGATAAGTGGGGATTACAAAGTGTTAATAATAGGAGGTAAGGATGGGTGATGCAGATTACCAATTACTACTAAAAATTGGACTGATGCTGATTTGGAAGATATGATATCTTGATCATTGAATATACAAACCTTAAGTGGGTAAAGTACTGAGCATGACAGATTGTCAAGACTGATAAGAAACAAAAAAGTTCACCTAAATATATCAAGGATTCCTAAAAGCAGCAATTACAGTCAACAAACCAATAACAAATCATTGAGAGTGCCCCAATCCAACTTGAAGCTAATTTCGTTATTTTAGTAAAGGGATTCAGCAACTAAAGTCATAAATATCTATTTTTAGCTGCTTCCTTTTGCTTCACAGTACTGTTGAGCAACGGTATAACATCATTGACTCCACCGGTGTGTCCACTGCTGACTAATTTCTTTCAGAATTGGACAACTTAGTTGAGCAAATTATTGACTTTTAATTACACAAGATGGTGGTTTATTTTCTTTATTCTTCAATGGTAGCCATTGACCCTGAGTGGTCCCACTCTTCAATAAAGAATGAGATCAATAGATTTGTTTTCATAGACCCTCAAAGTAGCAAGTTCAAAAGGAGGCAATTTACCTTTTCTGTGAAAATAGGATAATTCACTTCATGGTAGGTTAGACCACTTGCTGACTCAGGCTTTCCAAAATCAATCTAAGCTAGTTTTGTTTCTTTTCAAGTTTACAATTTACTGATCCTCTAAACTGCTAAACAAAAAACTCCATCCAGTTCAAGCCCCGCTCAATAAACAAAACACACAATTGTTCTGGCTTAGAAAAGGACCAAAAACACTTGCAATTGTGTTTTATACAGAAGAAGCAATGATCCCTAATTGTTGACAGTCTTCAGTAAATCTCTTTTGCACTATTAAGTTAGAGAAACCAAGGGGCAGGAAAGGTCAAAAGTATGATCCCAGCTAAAGCACTCCACTAGTAACATCTACTTGTGAAGGATTTGAGCTATGTGTGAAAGGCATGGCCACAGAATATAAACAGTATTTACTGATAGATTCAAAACACAACAAGAAATGACTAAGATGTGAGTTAATTTTGGAAGAACTAGTTTGTTGATATGGAATGGGAAGCAAATGCTTCCCATATTGGACCACTTGAGTTGAGGTGGTTAGTTAGTTAGATGGAGTTTTACAGCACAGTTTCCGACCTATTGGTTCAAGTCAAGCCCGCCACGGCCTTTTTTCCAATTGTGGCTCACTGGCTTGAATTCCCTATTCCATTGCTCATGCGGAGCATCGCACACAATGGCAGTAGATTCCATTTTTAGAGTCTCTGGTATGACTCGACCTGGGAATAGAACCCGGGCCTTCCGCCAGAAAGGTGGATGCTCTTACTGTTAGATCAAACACGTGGTTGAGTTGAGGTGGGCTGCAATCTATTTGCTTGAATATTTAAAACTTTGCTAGAATTTCTACAGGCTCTACAATAATTTTGAGCATTTCTAATAATTCTCCTGATTCAACTTCAAAGGCTCACAGGTCATTGTTCTAACATTCAAACAGAACAATGACATGATGAGACTGAAAATAGTCTGCAGGTTCTCAACTTAGGTAGTCAACAAACAGTATCCAGTCTCCCCAAGTCCTGTTTCATGATTGGCTCTTCATCAGAGTCACGTGACAATATGTTTTCTCCTTAAATGAGAAATTTACTGAGAGTCCCTGCTTGTATATTGAAGTCCTTAAACATGCAAGATGCTTTGAAGAGAAATGAGAAGAAAATTCGGAGATTTAGCTGTTGCATCACGGTAGGTTTGAGACGACTGCTCTTGCCCTTTTAGTTAGAACTTTGGTTGATAATCATGGAGGAAACAAACCTATTTTACAGTTACTCTCCTGGATGAGAGGACAAACTACTATCTTCTTAGAATTACAAACAACATTGGGAGGATTTTCCATATCCTACGTAAAAGATGCAAAATCTTTCTTGGGTTTGGTTGCTTTATATTTTTTGCCAGTATCCAGGTAATAAAATTGAATTTGACATATTTTTTTATTCTTATTGGGTCACTAGTCTTCACTTACTGACTGCTACCATTCTACAACATTAGTGTTTGTTTTCTATCTGTTTGTTGTCCTGTTTTCCTGACCTTATAGTTGGTCATTGAAATGTTTTAGCCGTAAATACAACTTGTACGTAGGCCTAACTTTTAGTAAGAACACTACTTTTGTGAAAAAAAGTCAGTGACCTAATGCTCATACTTTCTGGGGCAGTCAGGAATATCTTCCATTAAGGCTTGCATTAAGGCTCCTTTGACCCCCTCTGTAGACCAGCCACAATTGGTGTTTTGAAGAGCCCTCCTCCCCTTTGAAGAATTTTTGAATATTTAAGTGTCCTCAATGGCAGTCTGGTACAACATTAAGAATCAATTGAAGTTATAATTTTTTCTTACTACATTAAAAATAACTTGTTTTCAGAGTTCTATGTTGTGGGGAGGGGGGTTACCCATCTTCTCTCTGGCTACACCAATCAGTGTCATTTAACTGGATCATAGGAACCCAACTTAATATTTTATGACATGACAATTTTAGTACAAGGGGTACTTTATCACCAAAAATACAGACACGACTTTCATGATTTTATTTGAGACAATATGGAATCATATTTGTAGGTATTCATTCTCCTAATTTTTTCTCAGTTATTTGAGTATTCTCTTTGATTTGGCATGATGACAGAGGGAAGCATTCCTGATTTAAAGTTCTTCACATCATCTACATGGCCTTGCAACCGGATTGAATGCAGAGACTTCCTATCTAAGCCTCTTAACCTAGATAATCCTGCTTTATAAAGTCCCTAAATATCCCAAAGGTTTCTTCTTTTGATAGGAAGTTTTTTCACTATAGATCAAACATTGGAGGTTTCCACAAAAGTAGACCACTAAAGCTATAATGTCATCAGATGACTAAAGTTGGGTGTGTGTGTCTTGGTGGAAGCCTATTAGGATGAATCAACTGTGGTTTTGTGGCTATGGGGGACTCATCAAATAATGGGTAGGCTCCCTGAAGTATGATGGAACCTTCTGTCAGGCCACATAGTGGGTACCATATTGTGAAAAATCATAAACAATTATATTCATTTTCTAAAACACTTCAAGCTTGGAAGTGGATTATGTAATTTTGTCAAAATAAATGAGGAGGGAACAAAGGTATACTTGTCAGTCACAAAATTATCAATGAAAAGAAAGAATGAATACATGAATACATCCTTTGTCATATTTTTTCTTGAACTTACAGTAGTTGCGGTTTAACTCACCTTTCTTTACATACCCACTACACATGTGATACATCTTTTCACTAATTGTTTATTGAAAAACAAAATATGTGTGTAGTAAAAAGAGATTTCCTACATGTGGAAAGACCAAAGTTTTGCAAATTGTAATACTTCTTCATTCTTCACTTCAAGCTACACATTTGGCCTGAATAAACTGTTCTGAATTCAACTCAATAGCAGGGAATTTTACTTTCCAAAACTTGGGGATAAGTAGGGGTAGGTGTGGGGTAAGGCCCTGCCTCTTACATCATATATATATGGTTCCAAGCACACGGAAGAGATCACCCCAGGAAATCGTAGCAAATTCCAAATTACTATGTTTTACATGTACACAACCATTCAATACTTTTCAATTTGCAGTTCCCCACAAGTCTTTGCCTAGTCAGACAGTTAATGATGCACTTTTCACTTTTGGGGACAAAAAGGGGAGTCACATGCACCACCACCTTTCTGTGGGCTGTTTATTGATTAAGAGTGATGCATTTCTTGACAATTTTTGAGTCTTGACACCCACAGACAAATCTGATCAGGGCTTGCATTTAGTGAGGGCAGGCAGCCACATAAGTGGGGTCCATCAGCTTTAAATCCTCATATATTGTCTACAGGAATTTCAAAGCCTCATATTCAGTGAAATTGAGGAAATCAAGATACATTTCAGTGTATAACCATGATACAGGCAAGCAGGGAAATTGAAAGGCTAAAGGTAATGGACCCCAGTTATGCGTGACTGAAATCAGAACATCACTTGACTGTCTGGATTCCTCTACAGTATAAGTACCGACATCAAAGACTTAATATAAGGGCGATGGAAGCCAAAAGCACACTCCCTGTGTGGACAACACAGGGAGGGGGCTACTGAATACATATCAATGTTTCTATGACAGAACATTCTGTCAAGAGCCTCACCATTCTGCCAGCTTTAGTTTCAGTGGATGCCTTTTGGGGAAAAGAAGTATCTGTCTAAAGGACAACCTTTTAGCAAAAAACTGGTTGCCCTGTGCAAAGTCTGGTAGTCCCACTGATTTTTCAGAAATGGTAGAATTTTTAGAAATGAGCCACACACTTTATCAAGAAGAAATTATCTGGTGATTACAATGCCACTTTGTATTGAAGATCAGTCAGGGAATAACAAGTTGTTCTTCATTCCTTACTGCATGGAAATTACATTTATTTTATTCAAAATAGTTGGTTGTCCACATTCTATGCAATTTCTGAAATATTTGGTTTTCTGATAGAAATTCTGCTCAGATTTGGTCCTGGAACACCTGTTAAAATCTTTCACTGAATTTCTTGGTTTCACAGTTTAGGGAAAAACATTACAGTTTCAAAGTGATAGGTGACAGTAGGCTATATCATCATCATGATGTACATAAACCACAGACTTCCTAAACATGGACAGAGCATACTGCACAGTAGATTGTAACTACCGTACATGTGAGAAAAAGCGCACCAAGATGGCTGACTGTCTGCTACAGTTTTGTGTGAAAGCTTGGACTTGCTCAAGAATTTCCCCATATTTTGCAAGTAAGTTGAAATATTTTTGAAATATGGCAAGTTATGGTCAAAATTACTTCACATATTGCAGGAATATGATATTGTTTGACATTCAAGTTTAACTTTTCTTTAAAATATTACAGAATCATTGCCAAATCAGGCGATTTATAGCTTCACCGCAGCCATCTTGGTGTGCCTTTTTTGTCCCAGTCTGTAGCGACCATCTGCAGATAGGACGTACACGTTACATGCTCTGTCCATGTATATAAGTCCGTGACATAAACACACACGCACAAGTCTTTACCTATTTCGGAAACTTTTAAGGGCCACCTTAAGAGATCTTACATGCCCAGTGTTACAAGACAACATGTAAGTTGTTGATTAATCTTGATTGTCAACAGCAATTTTTGGTTCACTGAAAAAGCATAGGAAGCTACCCACTTTCCTCCAAGCATGCCAAGCTTCCCTTATTGGCTATAAATCCCACCATCCATACAGATTTGCTGTCAATAGTTCTGTCCCAGCAACACAATGGGAGAAAAGATATAGCCTACCTGCTCTGCATATGAGATATACTTTATGTTATTTACTTTTAAACTTTCTTCATTAAATTGCTTTGCTTTTGCTATACATTTGTACTTTTCATTATGCAATGATTTCATAAAATTACTTTTGCAACAGGGACATAGTGGCTACAGAAGCCATGAAGCACATGCAGACTGGGAGTGTGACATCATGGGCATCGATTGGGGGGAGGAGGAGAAAAGTTCCCCCACCCCCTTTTTTGAAAAGTCACCCATTGACTTTATATACTTTACCACAGTAAATTTTTGATGGGGAATTGGCAATGTACACCCACTTTTGAGCAAAAGTCGATACCTATGGGCGACATACTTGCCACTCAATGGTTACTGTACTTTCAATTAGAATTATTTTTTCATACTTTCAAATATTTTATAAATGAAAAAATGGATTAAAATTCGCTTGCCAAATAAACTTTCATAAATAGCTATTAAGCACATTATGGTGCATAGCTTGGTTTTATTCTAAAAGCCAAAATGTCCTGTCAATCAAACCTTTCAATGAGTAAACTTGGGCATGGCTGATAAGGTGATTACTTTGGCTGATAATTTGGTACATAGGCTTATAAAACGATGATAACTCCTGAGGACAACATGGTTTAATACTGATCTGCACAAATGTCATTTAGCCTTCTAGACCATTTATATTAAATTTTAGAATTTTTCCTTCTTTCCAATGTAGCCCAATTTCTTAAGGACAAATTTGAAGGTTAAAGGTTAGTTTAATCAAAGAGTTGCTATTTGACAAATAGCAACTCCCTGGTTTAATATAGCTAAGTGCTGCTGGGTTTTGTTTGACAGTAAATTGATTTTCTACGAAAAGAAATTTGGCTCCAGCATGCATTGAGGGCCTTCCTATCCCTGAACAAGATTAGACAGTATATTAGAAAATATGCCCAGCAACCAAATAGAAACAGGCAAACATGAACTTGGCAGTCCGAACAACCCACGCTGGTAGAAACTGCTCATTTAATGTGGAAGTGAAATTTGTGACATCCAGGGAGTCCCATTCATTGGGGTGGATAGGTCATGTGACACAGATGGGAGTTTGAATCAGGTATCTGCAGGAGATCAAAAACTGACAAAAACAGGGGGAAAAGTTCCAGAGCCAACAAAAGATTTTTTGATGAGGTCAGATTATCAAATGTTCACAATTAAATGGAGAGGTCCAAAGCTGCTGCAGTTGTTGTCTCCAGTGTAATGATGGTTACCATAGTGATCTGAATCTACACCAAATAATGGATGCTAACACTTTTAAAGGTGAAAGTTAAAAACAGGTGTTGAATGATAGGACATGCTGCAATTGCAAGCTATTCCAAGGCAGAAGAAATGTATAAAAATGTCACACTTCACTCATTAAAACCAACCCTTTTGCTTTTTCATATCTTGAAAATAAATATTAGAGATTATCTATTCTAGGGGTACATCCATCATCTGGAAGACATGGAAACTTAGCTGTAATGTCCAACAAAGAATTCTCCAGAGAGGTAGGCCTAACTACCCACAGAGAAACAAAAAAATATCCATGGCAACTACTATATGTATCCATTTTAATTGTGGCTTCTGACAACTAAGAAGGCAAATGACACTTACAGGGTCCTGGGAAAATATATCCCTGGCCATGTCACGTAACACAATATCCTTTTACATAACTTTTCAGATAGAAACTAAGACATGGTGTCAGGTCTTGTTTGAAAGTCCATGAGTCTAGCAATGAAAAGTGAAAGGAAGGAAAATGTGAAACTGGAATAAAAACAAAATAGAAGTATAAATCATAATCCTTACCATGTCATATCTAGCAGCCCTTAGGGCCCCTAATAGGATTTCACAGCCCACTTAAGGTTAATTGAGCAAAGCTTCTAGAAGCTCTGTAATGTTGTCAAAGACTGTTGAGCACTACCCTGGTCAAACTTTTAACAATCTCACCCACTATTATAAACCTGTGGTCTTTTTGTTCTCTTTTAAGGGTGGGATGGGGAGGGATGGGGGGGGGGGGGAGACCATTCATGAAGACCACCATATGAATCTGTATCTGAAACAACACTTAATGTGATATTATACAATTCAAGAAGCAAAATAAATATTCCCTTATGATGCAGTCCCTTAAATTGTGCATAATTCTCATCCACATATAATGTAAGAGGTAAGTGTTTCCAACTTATTATGATATCAATTTCTACCAAGAATCAGGGTTGCTATTTGACCAATAGCAACTGATCTTACTGAATCAGAATTCACACAAATCACAGGACTGAACTTAGATAGATGGAGGAGATGGCAGGGCAATACAGGCATCTGTACCAACAGCTAGACAGTAGCATAAAGCAAGTAGCAGTGACATAACTCTTATGTGCTCTGAGAAGGCAAAGTTGGCAAACCCCTTGGCACCAGGACTTGAGGGAGCACCCAGCAGGTCTGAGACCCATGAAGATACTTTGTTTGCAATGGTCAAAATACTTCCAACCCATCACTGTCTCTGTGAACCCTGAAACAAAAGTTATGCTAATGTAGGCTAAACAACACCAGAAACAGCAGACACATTCTCAGTTACCACTGAAGCAAATCATATTGTGAAAAGTGATTTCCTTTGCTACAAAATTATTTGTCACATCCATGTATTTCTGTCATATTCTTTAAGGAGAAATGTAGTCCACCTAATTTGGAAGAGTGCAGTAGTCTGTCATGTTTCATGATTGACTCTTGAGAGAAATGTGACCATATTTTTCTCTAAATTTTGACAGTTTGGAGAGTAGCTCATTGGCAAACTTTGAATGAATAGTGTATAAGTCCTGCAAAGACATGATAGATACTTGGAAGCAAAAGAAGATGAAATCTGTGGGATCTGATCATTGTTTTAAAGGGCCAAACCTCTCACCCCAAACTACAATTTTGGTATGGGGTACCAAAATTTGCAATTGGCTCAGCTCATTGATTGACAGCTAATTCAAACAATGCAGTGTACCAAAGCTTATATTACACAGCATGAACGGTACTGGGAGTGTTTTGATTATATAAATTGAGTTTTTCTTACCTCACCTTGAAGCAATTAACTGAGATTGTATCTGGATGAGCATGAATTTCAAACAATTGTGGGAGGGGCTAAAGTAAGAAGGTTAGGAGAATTGGTACTGTTTGGGGTGAGAGAGCTGGGCCTTGGGTGATAGCTGTTGCCCTTGCTCCTTGATACATATGGAGACAAAAAAACACTTTTACATATGAACAAGGCCACATGCAATTTCTTTATTTTCCTTCAACTTCTAAATTTGTGAAAAGGTGGAAAGATGATGTTTGTAATGAAAATGTCCAAATTGAATCAAAAATATGCTACATCCCTCTTATTTTTGAGGTTATGAACCAAAAATTTTAGGAAGATCACATGGCTTTTGCAAATTTACTGTAGTAGTCCTCAGAAGTCAATAACTAGGAGCTATAACAACTGAGAACTTGAAGGAAAACATCAACATTATAGGTCCAAAATGGTGATGTTTCTTTTGCCAGCAGGACCTTAATAACCACTCAGTCTACCAAACACGTACAGCAATAATCCTCCCAGGTGGTTAGCAAAGCGTACAACAGCCTTGTAAAGAAGCTGAACAGACAACAGACCACCCCATGTACATTATTCAACAACTTGGATCAATATGTGGAAAACATGAAGTGTATAAACAAACAATTTCATATCTTTGTCCCAGAAAAAAAGAGGTGATGAGATCTGTACACCTGTCAGAGGCTACCAATGTTAAAACCTGGCAATACCTGACAGGGATACCCTGTACGGAGGTCTCCTCCTCAGTTTTTCATTTTCAAGATGGTTTTCTTTGTCAGTCACCATAGGAAGTATTCCTGTAGGATCAAAGTTTTGATGACTTTGAGCAGGTGGGTATTACAGTGTGTCTTTCTCTAAACTTGTCATTTCCTATGCACTTTTTTGAAAGGTTCAAAGAAATTTTAGACAAAAACAAATCTTCACCCCAGTTTGAGTTGAACAAGCTCAGTATACAAAATCAAATGAAAACACTGGAACAGAGATGTCCCTTCAATTAAATTATAAGCAGAAGGATGAATTTTTTCAAATATTTTTGGAAATTTGTAGGAATGTAGAAATCAGATTACATCTCACATACCACTCTGATACCCTTTTATGGTTCCGGGATAAAATGAAATTTTGAAACTAAAGATTCTTGGAGCACAAATGAACTTTAAAAGAAACAAAAACCTAGAGCCAAGTTTCTTGGTTTAAGTCAAGGTTAGTGTGCTGAAGGGCTATGTAAACTTGTGTAGGTGATACTTGACAAGGTAGACAGCTGTACACAACAAATGATCACATATGCACATCAACATCTGCAATTTCAACTTTTCAGTTGGTAAATGTACAATTGATGTTTCAATGAGAAATTGATTGATATTTACAGGTTACTTTAGTAGAGATAAGGTTGTAAGAATTCATAACAGTTGCATCGATCAATGAGAAAGTTACAACTGAGCATCAATAGAACCACAAATTACATGTCATACAGATATAATAGACTATGTCATGATAGCAAAAAATACATGATTATGAAGTAAATACAGAGGTTTCCATGTAAGTCTTTAAAGTGTACCTCAAGTCAAATATTCAAAAATATAAAATGAAGAGCATGACAAATGAATTCTAATGTTGTAACTCCCATCTTTATAGGACATTCCTGAGCTGAGATATAAAATGTTGAAGTTTATTCACTTAAAACAAATTGGTCCATTGTGCAGTAATTTGTGATGTCATTGTTGTACAACTCAAATTACAATCTTTGTATTTCTTTGTTTTTTTTTTAAAGTTCCTGCACCTTGTACCAAGGTGTGACAGCACTCTTACTCTAATGGGGTGATGTAATTAATTAAAGCCTCTCTGTGCAACATGCTGTGCAAGCAAGAAGGAAGAGTTCAAGGTCATAAAAACATTTTTAATTTTAAAAGAAAACAAAGCAGGTTCTGTGAGTTGTACAACAAGAGAGTCACAAATTATTCTGCAATGGACCAATTTGTTTTAAGTGAATAAACTTCAACATTTTATATCTCAGCTCAGGAATGTCCTTTGAAGATGGGAGTTGGACTGTTAAAATTCTTTTTTCATGCCTCTAATTATATATTTTTGATATTTTGACTTGAGGTACACTTTAATGGTTCCAGTATATCCCTTTACTGAGAACTAGTCAGTAATACATATACAACTCAATATTTGATCTATAATTCCTTCTCCTATTGAAAATTTTGCAGCTGGAGGGGAAAGCTCTCAATTTGTATTTATCTAGTCACATGGGCACTATATACATTATTAAAACACCTCTGTTGTTCACCATCCAACTCAAAAAAAGAACTGAACATAAAGGAAGCCCATTAAAATAGTGCAAAAAGCAAGTGGGTCTTTTGCCTTTAAAGGTGGCACACAAAAAATTGCTGGGTGCCTCTGTACAACCAAGGACATGGCATAGAGACCTGAATTTAGGCTAGTAGCACAATGCCTGAGGCACAAGCTGATTGAGCAAGTTTCATCATAAATAACGAACACAGAAGCAAGAAAACCAAAAGTGAGTCCATGAGCAGAAGTATACTCACAGTTTTAATACAAAACATAGAGAACCGAACCCACTTCACAAGTTCATTCTCTTTATTTTGTACTTTATGTTATAATGAAAGAAACAACTAGTCATTTCATCGACCCCTTTTCCCCATATGACGTCAGTGCCATCTAGTTTAATTAAACAATTCAACATCACCAGGTGAAAAGATATGACTCATAGCCTCTTAAAATATCAATAACTTTAACAAATTTGGACTTTAACCATGAGAAGTGCATTTTATACTACACCTTTGTAAAACCTAGATGCCAGGATAGACAATATTGCCACATTTTTCAACGAACATTTCAATAGATAAGCTTTATTGATCAGCAACTGTTGGAAGGTTCAAAGTACAGTCCCACTTTTATCATTCCTTATATGCAATCAATTTTGGGAGCACAATGAATTACTAGAGGTAAAAAAGAAATTATAAAGAAAAAATATATCATTGGCAGCTAGTTTAGCTCAAAGCAGACATGCACTGTCACTCAAATTCTGTCACAATGGCTGTACTCATGCCCTTAAATTTGAATTTTTAAAATTTTACTCATAAAGTTAGTCATGATTCTGTGGAATGTGGATACCAACGAAAATCAACATGAAGTTTTTTTTTTTAAAACTTTATTCAAAAAAATTATTCAATAGGCCTTTCCAATCCTACCAGAAACAATGAGAGAACATAAACATGAAAAATAATAAAATACAATCCATTTTGTTTTATGACAAAAAATATAACAATTGGGATTTCAAATCTACTGAGCAAGAAAACAGTAAAGAAAAACATTAAATTATCACATTTAATTTCAATTGCTCTGTTTATTCCAGAATTTCTTGTATTTAGATGGTGTCCCACAATCCTTTGTCTTCATTGACCTTGACAAATTTCTCTCCAACAATGGAAGTTTATTGTGGCCATACAGTGGAGGTTACACAATGTCCAGAGAGGATGGATTTGTGAGAATAGTTGTCAATCTGACAAAATGCTTCACCTTCCACACATACTGTTAAGTTCTCCTTTAACTCAGACTGAAACCTTAAAGGGCCAAACCTCTCACCCCAAACTACAATTTTGGTAGGGGGGTGCCGAAATTCTCAATTGGCTCAGCTCTTTGATTGACAGCTAATTTAAACAATGCAGAGTACCAAAGCTGATATTACACAGCATTAACGGTACTGAGAGTGTTTTGATTATATAAATTGAGTTTTTCTTTACTCACCTTGAAGCAATAAACTAAGATTGTATCTGGATGAGCATGAATTTCAGACAATTGTGGGAGGGGCTTAAGTAAGAAGGTTTGGAGAGTTGGTACTGTTTGGGTGGGAGAACTGGGCCTTTAAAGCACAATTCTCAGAAGACTTTGATTTTTACCTGCACAAAATCCAATAAGAAGGCAGATTCCATAATAAAATAGTTATAAAAACAAGAGACTTGAGTCATTGACAATTCTAGAATTGTGATGCTGTGTTTCTAAATTTTTGTACATATTACAGGGATAACATGAATTACTTAACATGCAAAGACCATTTGTTACAAGGAAAGTAGGAACTCTTTACCTGTCATAGGTATGTAATATTTGTATCCACCAATACTCTCCATTTTAAGAAGTGAGCACCTGTAAAATTTACCCTAAAAAACAAACAGCTTCCTAACTGGTATCTTCCTATGTACTTTTGTTATTTTATAAACAAAATCAAAACGAGAGAATAATCTTTCATGTGTCTTCATTTACCTATCTAATTAGTCTGATAATAAAGGAGTGGCTGACTGCCGGTGTAATACATTTCAATTTATTAACTATTTGTTAGTGAGACTTTAGTGTAGACTAATTAGTCTATGTCAATTCAATAAGACTATAGTAAGAAAGGTGCACTAGGTGTATCAGTACTACACGGATACATAATCTTCACCTCTCTTGTGAATAAACTTAACAACTAACTTGTGCAAGAATGGGGTTCACTCAGGGATGTAGCTACAGTGGGTGGCTGGGTGGTGACACCTAACACTCCATATTCCCATCTAACACTTCAGGCAAAAACACCTCTCTCCATCAACCATAAACCTTCCTAATTAGACCTAAAACTAGCTCCAAATTCATTCCCTAAAGTAAAAGGAGGTAAAAAATGGAAAATTAATGGCTGAGAAAATGGGGTAGATGCCATGGAGTGGGGTGAGATGCTTCTCCTATATCAGACAATTACCCAGCACTCAAATTTGGCTAGCTACATCCCTGGGTTCACTGATTTCCAAGAAATAAAATTTACTACAGCAACCATTCTCTGGGATATACAGAACAAGACGAACATCTAGACGAGTTGCGGTGCCGACAAACCAAGTCGTCTTATACTTTTAAGGTGATTTGACGACTGTTAGCTACTAATAGCTTTTGGCCTCTGGGAATGGACTCTACTACAGTAACAAAGAAGTATATTTGCCTTTTTAAACAGGATATTCAAGGAGGTTTCCCTTTATGGGCTACTTCATTTTCTGTACAATTTGCGCCAACCTATGGTGGCACTCTGTTTGAAATAATCATCCTTCTTTTAGAGAGGTTGAATCCAACTCAATACCACAGAGTGCACTCTAAAAACACTATGGTGAACTATGCACCGACTCAAACATATGGTCAAAAAGTGACCAATTAATGGTTAGATTTGACCATAAATATGTAAATTTTGATCAAAGTTGGAGGTCAATGGTTTGACCATTGTTAAGGTCGGTGCATAGTTAATTGAATCAATGGTTAATTCGAGGCAAAGAGATGAAATGAACGAACGATTTCGCTAAAAATTTAGGAAAATCGGCCCATGTTTGTACAGGGTTTAGACTGTTGGCCCAATCAGCCTGGGGTCCAGGGGCTGCTTTAAGGCCCCCTGGTGGGGTTCAGGGGACAAAACCCTGGTAGGGGTCCATGGGGGGCTGGGTACTTTTGTAGGGGGTGGCTGAAGTTTACTATCTAAGAGTAGCGTCACCACCAGTTGGCATGGAGCGAACAAAGAAAATTTTGCATTTTTAAACCTCCCAGATGGCTAGAAATGGCATTTGCCAGGTTAATTTGTTTCTAATTCTGGTGAGAAAGTTTTTTATTTTTCTAAGATAAAAACACCCTTTTGAGATACTGATTAGCTCAGTTCATTACTCCACTGAACTATTATGTATCCTAGGATCGCAAATCTGGAATCCTGCTGAATGTTGCAAGCAGCTGTTCCAGTGCACTCCTGAGTGAAGTATTCCCAGGGGCGTAGGGGAGCATTTCACTTTTGGGGCACAAGATTTTTGCCCGAGAAATGTTATTCTGCATGTAGGACAGTCAAAGCGAAGCGCCACCACTAGTTGGCGCGGAGCGTCCAGAAAATTTGAAAATTCGTATCCCTCAGACAGTCAAAATGACATTTCTCAGGCTTGAAAAGGGGATCGAAGCAGTCGCCTTTTTAAGAACAAAGAAAATTTTGCATTTTTAAACCTCCCAGATGGCTAGAAATGGCATTTGCCAGGTTAATTTGTTTCTAATTCTGGTGAGAAAGTTTTTTATTTTTCTAAGATAAAAACACCCTTTTGAGATACTGATTAGCTCAGTTCATTACTCCACTGAACTATTATGTATCCTAGGATCGCAAATCTGGAATCCTGCTGAATGTTGCAAGCAGCTGTTCCAGTGCACTCCTGAGTGAAGTATTCCCAGGGGCGTAGGGGAGCATTTCACTTTTGGGGCACAAGATTTTTGCCCGAGAAATGTTATTCTGCATGTAGGACAGTCAAAGCGAAGCGCCACCACTAGTTGGCGCGGAGCGTCCAGAAAAGCACCCAGATCCCTCAGACAGTCAAAATGACATTTCTCAGGCTTGAAAAGGGGATCGAAGCAGTCGCCTTTTTAAGTTTCAATTGCAGATAAACGTACGTTCGTTCCAAACTAAAATTCAGCCAGAAAGACTAAGCGGAGCGCCACCATTAGTTGGCGCGAAGCGTACAAAACATTTTCAAATATCCAACTGCTCAGACAGTTGAAAATAGCATTTCCTGGGCTTATATGGGGATCTAAGCATTTGCTATTTTGAGTTTCTTTTTGTAAAAAATGATCACTTGAAACTTAAATTCTGCTATGAATCGGTGTAAGTGGAGCACCACCATAAGTTGGGACGAAGCGTGCAGGAAATTTTGAAAAACCTGACCACTTCAGACAGTCAAAACCTTTGCTTATAGGGGATCTTAGAAGTCACTAATTCGAGGGTCTGTTTGCACAAAAATTGTTCACTTGAAACTAAAATGCTGCTAGGAAGACTATCTGCGCGGAACTTCACCGCTGGTTGGCGCGAAGCGAACAGAAAATTTTGAAAAATCGGACCCCTGAGACAGTCGAAAATGACATTTCCCAGACTTATAGGGGGATCTAAGCAGTCGCTATTTGATCAGAAAATTACCAGATAAAATGTATCACTGCAAATCGATGAATCCTGCATCATTTCGGGGAAACTACAAACCGGAATTGAAAACATGCTAATGAATTTTACTCTATTGCGACTCTTGGCTAAATTCAATATATATTGAAAAAATTGTGCGCCCCAACTTCCTACTGTATATGATTTTACTTTTGAAAAAATTAAGGCCTATGGGGATCTTATAGCAGTCGCTATTTTGATCAGAAGAATCAGATAAAATGTACCACTACCATTGGATGAAATGAAATAGATGATTTTTCTTCTTTTAGTAACACTTATTGACAGAATTGTCACGTTACGCGTGTTGAAATGAATTTTCAAGCAGCCTTACGGGAAGACATTCTCACCCTACATCATTAAATTATCGAAAATCAGATTACCCGATTCTCATAACCGTTGCCTGTATTTGGCAATAGTTGCAATAGTTGAACAAATCACTTTAAAGAGAAAAATGGACTTTGTGATGAATAAGTTAAACGTTTTCCCGATAACACCACAACTCCCTGACATAATTATAACAAACTAGAGAATAATTAGCTCATAAATATCTTGCGAACTTTCCATTTCCGAAAAGGGCAAAGAGACGAAACGAACGAGCCACTTAGCCGAAATTTACAGTTACGAAATGTCTTGAAATGTTCAAATCTTCATCCGTAAACCGACAATTTGACCCTCTGTGCACGGTCTAATTTTAGTGTCTACATCACACAACATAAGCTGATAAGGGTCAACTTATAGTAAGCAGAAAGTTGCAACTTCCCGTAGTAAAGGGGCAAACTTTTCACCCCAAACTACAATTGCATTGCAGACGGGTTGTTGGAATGATGAAATTCATCTTCTACGGAATCTTTTACTCGACAGTTTATTCGTATTCATAGAACTGTCTTACTTATTGCTTTTATATATTTTAGGTAATCGTTTCATCAATTGCGAGTCATGGCCATACATAAACTTACTACAATGACAATATTTTCTTCCGTAGTAAAAGGACATCGTCAAAGAAGCGACAAAAAGTTCTTGCTATAGAATGTAATAAGAAACGTGTCTGGTTAATAGTGTGATGACAGACGAATCGCAGCCAATAGCTATAAATTATAAACATCGACATTTTGGTATTCACGTTTCATTATAGGACGTAAAAATGATGCAATGTATCTTTATGATTGATTACTGGATGGTTCGACACTCTGATTTGTTTAAGACAATATCGTTCAAGTTTCATTAAATGCTGAACTTAGAAATTATTGGGGAAGGGATACTAGTGACGTATATGAACGGGACTAATACAAGGGAGCTGCTTCTAAAGGCAGCTCCCTGCTGTGACCTTTTTTGAATATAGTTCTTCTGTCAATGCAACCATGGGACGACCCCCATGGTTTTTCACGGACACGGATGAGTGATATGTATGACATTGCAGTGAAGACAAAAGGAAGCACACCACTAATTCAAGGGGAATCCCGGCGAAGCAGGTTACCCTACGAATTTAACACCCGAGAAAAAGTTTTTTTTTTTTTTTTGGGGGGGAGGGAGATTAGACCATGTTAGTGAAGAGATGTGTTCAATTTGTGATCTCTACGTGGTAGGAAAGTAGTTCAAGTAATCATTCAAAGAAAATTGAAGGTATTTCAGGCATTTTTTGCAATATATCCTTCCCCGATGCAAAACGGCATTTTGAATGAGTCAAAAAACAGGAACCTGACTACTCTATTATACAGGCCCTTCTAGCGCGAACTCAACATCGTGTAAGCAAGTAATGGTGGTGTTAGTAAATGAGGGGCAGCAGACCCACTTACCAGAAGTTGTTCATCCTTTTCAAAACGGGTCTTCCTTTCCTAAGTCATTGTTGTGTATCTTGATATCCTCATTTTCTATCAGCCAGCGAGCAGCAAGAACAACACTTCTAGGCCTAACATTTTCAGAAAAAAAACAGCCGTTTTATAACTTCCCTCTTAAATCTGACAGGAATTACTTGGCTCTCTTCAAGTCTTATAGGTAAAGTTTTAATTGTTGTCACCACATCAGACGGGACATTAACAACATTTCCCTTAATACTAAATTGCCCTCCTCGAGGAAGCTCACGCAACTGCATAAAAGGTGTTCGCAAAGCTACCAACCTTCCTTCAAGACGATGTAATTTCAATTCTTCTGGTATCTCATACATTTTCATATTACTATCTCGACTTAACAACGGAACTCTGCATTCTTTTATATATTTTAAACAGGTTTTACAGACCCATCCTTTATCTATACCTTCTTCCTGCTTACAAATACTAGTATTTCCACTAAATCTAACTAAATTCACCCACAGTGCACATTCTTTATACCATAACTGCTCACAATAAAAGCAAACGTATGTAGGCCCCTCCATAATTTTATTGCAAAAGCGATGTTGCAATTCTCTAATTGGACTCTCCTCTTCTTTTCTAAATTGACGCTTATGTATTTATTTTCTAAGCATCATTTTAGTACTATCACTTGCAATACCCACACTACGTTTTATCACTAAACCTTTATTTTCCCAACATTTATACCTATCTACACCCAGCCAACATGCCCAGCTGGGCCCCAACTGGGTTTCAGCTGGGCTACTTGCTGGGCCCCAGCTGGGACCCATTCGTGTTTGTCAGGTGTTCCTACGTGGGCACCAATTGGGCAAGCCTTTCCCAGCTGAAGCCCAGCTAGGCTTTAGTAACTGAAGCGGGGCCCAGCTGGGCTTTATCTGAGCATCAGTTCGGAAAGGCTAGCCCAGTTGGGCCCCACGTGGGAACACCTGACAAACACGAATGAGCCCCAGCTAGGGCCCAGCAAGTAGCCCAGCTGAAACCCAGTTGGGGCCCAGCTGGGCATGTTTGCTGGGCAGTCACTCCCATAGACCCTTTCACTAATATATGATTACTCCCCTCATTTAAACAAACATCTACTCTCTTCACATAACTTTGCACTGACATTACATTTGATAACGCTCCTCGTCAAATAAATGTCTCCTCTTTTCAATATGTTACATTTAACACCGAAAAATTCTTCACTATGTTCATTTACACAGCTCTTCAACCAATTCTCTATAACGATGTTCACATGTACAGACTTATTATCTTCTATTTCCAACACTACGTCATAATGTACTCCACCTGTATTGACTAAATAAATGGCACGTTTTTCCCGATTAACTACGCTACTTAAAAAATACCACTTTGAGGATAACATACCCATTTCCATGTATCATTATATTCTATAAAAGTATATATATCAGTTTCCAAAAGTCTTGCAGCTGCAAATATTTCAACCTCTGTAGACAATACACCATCGCTATCCATTCCAGTAGAAGTAACATATTCTTCCTTAGTCATTATTGGTACCGGTAACTCACTCCTACACAATGAACTTACAATGACTTGTCTTAAATAAAAATGATTATCTTCTACCCCTGTAACCAGTAATGCCAAACACCGAAAAAAACAATTACCATCCCCACGTACTTTTCTCACACGAATCGGCCTACTCTCAACTGAAACACATTTTCCTATTTCGATAGAAGGCAAATCAAACTCCCCAGTTTTCACAAAACCATGTTTGAATCTATCAGCACAAGCTTCCTAAACGTTTTTTCTCTCCAACAGCTATCAACAACGAAAAAATTAAATGTACATGTAGATCTTTTGGAACGTAGAAATAATACCTCACGATCGTCATGTTCCCTACTTTCCCCATCATCACACCTCTGACTTTTTTCATATTCACTGGAACTTTTTGGGGGGTTTGTTCCCAATTCTGATATCATCATTTTTCTCCTCTTCATAACTTTTATCTTGAAATTCACCCCCATACTTTCTTTTTCTTTGTTGCCAACCTTTCCTTTCTAAATTAAAAATCTCTGAACTGCCCTCCTTAGGCATTGTAATATTCTCCACATAATTTTAAACTTTAAAATAACAAATTTACCATAACCAGACACCTTGATATAACACAAATATTAACACTCGCCAACTCATACAAATAATATTAACCTACCAGTAACAATATTTCCCTCCAACAGAAACTTACTTTGTGAATATTGTCGTTAGTGTGAGGAATTCACACAGCCCTTTTAGTCACAAAAAACAGTGAACAAAACTCCTCTAAACTATCGAACTGTTTACTTCACCGCAACCCCGACCATGCTACTTGAGAAGAATAAATCCCTACAAAGAAATCGTCATATTAATACTCAAAATTCACTTAACACCAATCTGTAATGAATTAAAAAAAACAACCAAAATGATGGCGCTGTGTTAAATTAACAAACAACCTTTTCCCCAGAGTACATACGGACCTGGTTTTTCCGCAAGATTGTTACTAAAAATAGAACACGTTTCCGAATTTTACATGTAAAAAACCCCCAATTTTACACTCTCACGAAAGTCGTATTTCCACCAAAACTTAAAAACACGAAAGAGAAGTACCATCCCTACAAATTGCACTAAACCGTATTTCGATACCACAAAGCATCTACAAGAAGATAGAAATAAAGTGCCGGAAAAGTCAGAAATTGACATCGCGAGAGTAACTGCATTAGTTGCGGTGCTGCCTGCAAGGCAGGCACCGCAACTAAAAATTTTTGCCCAACTCACATGACCCTTGAAATGTAGCTCCAAGCCTGATATGATTGTTTATTCTAGAATCTAGCTTAAATGCCACATTTTGATAGACTATTGCTCTCTGGGATAAGTAATGTCAAATTGTCAATAACTATAGAGAATGTTTTCAATAATGACATACTGACTGATCTTAAGACAATCAGCACTTCAACCTTCGATAACATGTGCCAAGGTTTAGCTGGAAATTCTGTCAATCTACTTTAATTTGGTCTCACATCAACTAAATGTACTGAAAGTATGTTAAAGAGAAACTCTATGATGTCACTCTTGAAAAACACCACAGATAATATCATGACCTAACTATGACCTGATGACTTGTTGTAACATTTGGTTTTACTTAATACTGATTACTGTATCGCTAAGATTCTGAATTTAATCTGTGCAACACAATGAGATTCAAGGCTTATGGTGGCATCTTGGGGCTGAATCCGTGGCAGCTCTTATGTTTTAGTACATCTCTGGGAGAAAAATGAAGTATCAGGATAGGTATGGCTAGTTTGGGAGTGGAGAGGGAAGGGAATCTGGGTGAAGCACAAAAGATACTACTGAGGAGGAAAATGTCCCTCATACCCTCCAGACTTGTGCTAATTGTTGTGTATTGAACAAATAAGGTATTCTTAATGACGTATTATTTCCGGTTTCTAGAAGTTTCCATACTGACCGTAAATTCTCGGAAACTTACATACTTCTGATGATTCATACTGTTTTTTACGAGTAGAGCCAAGAGAGGACAAAGAGCTCGGAGAGGCTACTTTGACGCCGAGTAATAAAGACCACTCTTACGAATATACCTTACGACTGCTCTGTTGTGTTTCTTTCTTTGTCTCAGTTACTTCTTACTTACAAACACAATAAATTGGCGACGAGGATATTAATTTCTGGATCTACGTGACATTTTGTTTCTACCTTCCTTCAACTTGTTCTACGTTTACGAAATGCCGACTACATCAGGATTATTGCCGCCGCCCGAATTTTTGTCAACTCCAGGACAGCCTCCACGACCATGGAAACAATGGTACCGACAGTTCCAAAATTACGTTGTTGCTGCTGCCTTTGACTTTCCTTCTGAAAGGAAAAGGGCCATTTTACTACACTGTCTGGGTGCTGAGGGACAGGATTTTCAATACCCTTCCGGTTGTTTCATCTGCGGAAACTGATACTTACGAACAGGCAGTGCGTACACTTGAAACGCATTTTAAGCCGACTGTTAATATAGTGGCGGAACGTTACAGGTTCCGCCAAAGGGCCCAGTTGCCGGGAGAATCCGTGGACAGTTATATTTCTTCCCTACGAGAGCTGGCTTCCACATGCGAGTTCCGTGATTTTGCTGACGATATGATACGCGACCAGCTCGTTCAAAAGACGACTTCAACGAAACTCCGGGAGAGACTTCTTTTAGAGAAGGACCTTACACTTACAAAAGCCATCACACTTGCCCGTAACATGGAGCAAGCCCTGCGAGAGGCCAATTCGATGTGCCCTAACGGAAAACCAACATCCACTGCGGAAGTTCGCAAGAAGGGAGTACAACTGTCCACATCGGCCAGTACGAAAAGACAATGCTATCGTTGCGGTTCGAACAAGCACTTGGCGAATTCCCGGGACTGCAAAGCTGTGGAATCAGTGTGCCGAGGGTGCAACAAGAAGGGCCATTTTGAAAAGATGTGTCGCCAACGAAAAGTTCGCGCCATTGGAGAGAACCTTCCTACTATAGCTCCTACCAACCCTCCATTTGTCTCATCATCCTTTAACCAGGCCGATAACGAACCGCAAGTATTACAAACTGTTAACAATGTTGAACATGATTCGAAAGTAAGGCCTAACGTTTCATGTACTTT
This sequence comes from Holothuria scabra, assembly GCA_037179385.1. Taxonomy (NCBI): domain Eukaryota; kingdom Metazoa; phylum Echinodermata; class Holothuroidea; order Aspidochirotida; family Holothuriidae; genus Holothuria; species Holothuria scabra. The sequence continues at coordinate 21,442,828 of CM074180.1, forward strand.
AAATTTTAATGGGGCCGATATTCCAGTTGTTGTAGACATTGCAAGTGATGTCACTTTAATGAATGTTTATACGTACGACTTATACTTTGTGCGAGAGGCACTACAGCCATGCACTACCTCAATTACTTCTTATACAAGTAACAAAATTGCTTTGCTTGGTTACTTTGATGCAAATGTTTCTTTCCAAGAGCGTTCTGCTCGTATTCGTACTTACGTCACACGTCAGGGTTCCACCCTAGTTGGCAAAGACGTTATTCAAGCTCTTCAATTACAAATTGATGGTGCTACTTTAACGTGTTCGTCTACTACTTCCAATGGTGTACAGAATTCCAAATTTTCTCACGAATTTCCTGACCAATTTTCTGATTCTTTTGGTGTAATCAAAGGATATCAACATAAAATTAAGTTAAAGTCGGACGCACGTCCGGTTCAACAAAAACTCCGTCCACTTCCTTTGGCCGCTCGGGAAAAAGTCGCTGCAGAACTTGCCCGATTGGAAAAGGATGGCGTGATTGAGAGAGTAACGGATGCGACTGAATGGGTTTCCCCCATTGTCGTAGCATACAAAAAGTCAGGAAAAGTTCGTATTTGCGTTGATTTACGTAAAGTTAATGAACAAGTTGTGGTAGACAGGCATCCCTTACCCAATATTGAAGAAATGTTTTCAAACTTAAGAGGTGCGAAATACTTTTCCAAACTTGACCTTAAATCTGCCTACCATCAGTTGGAACTTCATCCCGACAGTAGGGATATTACCACTTTCATCACCCATGAAGGGTTATTTCGTTATAAACGGGTATGTTTTGGGCTTGCATCCGCACCGGCTTGCTTTCAAAAATTAATGACAAATGTTTTACGAGGGTTACGTGGGGTCATGTGTTTCATTGATGATATTATTATCTATGGTTCTTCCAAAGAGGAACACTACACAAATTTACGCAATGTGCTAAAGAGGCTACAAGAATGTGGAATGGTGTTGAACGACAAGTGTATTTTTGAAGCCCAGGCTATTCAAGTTTTAGGGCATGTTATTGATCAAACAGGTCTTCATCCTAACCCCGATTTAGTTGCTGCCATTCGAGATGCCCCTTCTCCTACATCAAAGGAACAAGTTCGTTCTTTCCTAGGCCTAGCAGGCTACTATGCAAGATTTGTTCCTAACTTCGCTTCTTAAGTTCAACCAATCCGCGACCTTCAAACTGCTTCTCATTTCGCGTGGAATGCGGAAGCTAGCGTGGCCTTCCAAGAGATCACGTCAGCTATTGTCAATAGTGCAGCCTTGTCCTTATTTGACCCTAACCTAGATGTTTGCATCACTACTGATGCTTCAGGTTATGGCATCGGTGCTATTATGACTCAAGTGATTGATGGTCAGGAGAGAATTGTTTCATGTATTTCTCGAAAACTCAGTGAAGCTGAGCGAAAGTATTCTACAGGTGAGCGCGAAGCCCTGGCATGTGTGTGGGCGATTGAACGCTGGCATACATACCTGTGGGGTCGTCACTTCACTTTACAGACTGATCATCAAGCTTTAGTAACATTATTATCTACTTCAGGCACGGGTCATCGCCCCATGAGAATTGCTAGGTGGGGATCACGACTATTGCATTATAATTTTACCATTGAGTACAAACCGGGGAATCAGTATAAAGTTTCTGATGCGCTGTCAAGGTTACCTCTTGATAGTGATAATTTACAATTACAAGTTGACGAAGATGTGCACGCTGTGTGTGAAATAGTTTTGAATGACAGTTGTATTACGAAAGAACAGTTGCGAGAAGCAACAAATGCTGATGTCCTTTTGAAGGAGGTCAGTAAATACATAATTTCAGGTTGGCCAAAGAAAAGTTCAGACGTATCAGCCACAGTTTTACCTTATTTTCGAATCCGTGACAGTTTATCTATTCAGTATGATATTGTTTTTAAGGGGGAGAGAGTTGTTATTCCCTCAGAGTTAGTTCAAAGAATTATTCAGTTTGGTCATGATGGTCAACAAGGTATTGTTAGGACCAAACAAAGGCTACGTCAGTTGTATTGGTGGCCAAACATGGATGACGTAATTATGCAAACCATCAAAGATTGCACTGTTTGTCAAAATCATGACAAGACAGCACGTGTCCGTACGGCTCCAATGCAACCGGTACCCTTACCTACTTCTAGTTGGAAGAAACTTGCAATTGACATCGTGGGTCCAGACAGTACTGCACCGCGTGATTGTCGATTTGCTATTACTTTAATTGATAACTACAGTAAATGGCCTGAAGTTGCCTTTTGCCATCAGGTTACTGCACAGGATGTTATTGATGTATTGACAACGATTTTTTCTAGGGAAGGATTCCCAGAAGAGATCGTGACTGACAACGGTCCACAATTTACATGTAATGAATTTCAGACATATTTACAAGAACGTAATATTAAGCATCGGTTTTCTGCTATTTACCATCCCCAAGGGAACAGTGAAATTGAAAGATTTAATCGGGTACTTAATGACAGTGTTCAAACTGCCAAACTAACCAGACGGAATCTTAAGTTAGCTACAAGGGAATTTTTAGCCGTCTACAGGTCTACGCCGCATGCTACCACAGGTGTTGAACCTTCCATACTTTTACACGGTCGTCATTTAAGGACCAAATTAGATATTACTGGGGTGACCACGAGTCCTACTTCTGTCTCTCCTCATGCCTTGCGTCAGAAAGTTCAACGTAAGCAAGAGGCGAGCAAAGAATATTTCGATAAACGAAAGGGGGTCGTCCAACAGGACATTCAACCCAGAAGCTGGGTGAGAGTTCGCAAACCTGGGACCATACAGAAGGGTTGTTCAAAGTTTAGTGAACCAATTCAGATTACCAAGAAAATTGCTCCCAACACCTACGAAACTTCTGATGGGAGACAATGGAATGTTGAAAGGTTGGCACCGTACAACGGAAACTCACAACCACAGGGAGACTTAGACCCTAGCCAAATTCCTCCCCAAGGTCATGAATCACAAATGGATCGTCCCGACCCAAACACTAATGCTAGACCACAAAGGATAAGAAGTATGCCTTACTGGGCAAAAGATTTTGTTTTTCACTGATAAAACCCTATCAGAACCTTGATGCGAAGAAGTAGTTAGTCACTTTGTTATATTTACCCCGTTGATTTTATTTACTCTATTGTGAGTAAAGCTGTTTGTTGGTAATTATAGTAATGAGTGTATGCTCGAGGTTTTCGCTTTTTTTACAAGGGGGAAACTGTTGTGTATTGAACAAATAAGGTATTCTTAATGACGTATTATTTCCGGTTTCTAGAAGTTTCCATACTGACCGTAAATTCTCGGAAACTTACATACTTCTTATGATTCATACTGTTTTTTACGAGTAGAGCCAAGAGAGGACAAAGAGCTCGGAGAGGCTACTTTGACGCCGAGTAATAAAGACCACTCTTACGAATATACCTTACGACTGCTCTGTTGTGTTTCTTTCTTTGTCTCGGTTACTTCTTACTTACAAACACAATACTAATACTAGGATCAAAGGACAGGAATGGGAATTAGGAATTAGGCACTGGGTATACCCTGTAATAGCTTCCTCTGAATTGGATGCTTTATTTTGTATTAAACTGTAATTGATTTTGTTAGACAGAGTATGAACACCAAGTTACTAAAAAGCTTGAACTGACTCTACTCCCGTCAATAATTCAATATTCAAAACACTATTCCCTGTTAGTAAAATTTGGCTTGTCCTCTGAGGCTCTGATGGTCCATCAGTGGCCACATCCTCTGTCCGTGAGAGAAATATCCGGTGGCTTGCTGACAGTCCACTAATGGGCATGGTTCTAATTGGTTTGAAACTGCCTACCCATCATGCACTTCTGAGAATTCCAACAGATTTTGGACAATTCCCAGTTGGCCATGATTACCACTGGTGAAGGGCTAGATATTGCTGATCTAGAAGCAGCATAACTATACTTTCAAGGTAGCAGCATGAGGATGAGAACAGACAGAAATTGCATAAATTTTGATTTGAAATTTACCCTCTCATGCAAGTGCAGACAAAGGTGCAAACTTCCTGGCCCTGAACCTAAAACATTTTTCAATGTATTGTATTGCATGTAAAATTCTCAACAAACTACCTCACAAAACATTTGGCAAATCGAATATTTCTTTTGTTCCATACATAAGTTGTTTTGACAAACCCTGGCCTTTAAGGTGAAGATGACAGTCTGCAAGTAATGTGACGGTAACTCTGCTCTCTGCAGGGAATTGTCATGCTCTATTGACAGTATACCTTTGCTTGGGGGATAATTTGATTCTCTTTGGGAGATTTGGTAGCATATAGCACCCACAGCTGCAGCCTGGGAACTCTAATGAGTTTAACAAGGTCACATGGTATAGGGTCAAGAGGTTTGGGCCCACCAGAGGGAGCACATCTCTCCAGGTCAAGTTTAAATGAAACAAAATACCCAACCATTTCAAACAGAATTCCAATAAGCTGGTCCGCCCTTCTGTGCACAAGCTGTTTCTCAATCTCTTATCAAATATTTCTGAGTTATTGGAAAATTTTTGTAGGAGCCTTAGAGGTCAGGTGCACAGTGTTGTTATCAACAACCAAGTAACCTATAGTTAATGGGTCACCATGTCAATCTAACATTCTTGACATTTTTGCAAGCTATTGAGAATATTTTAGAACAACAAATATTTGCATTTCTTTGGAAATTCAAGCACTGCCCATAAAATAAAATAAAGAGGAAATTTATTGGAACCCTCACTTCTGGTACTTTAGCACTTTTGCCATCCAATGCTTAATAACACTCAGCAATGCAACAACAGCAGAGTTTTCATACTGAAAAAAAAATAAAAAAAGAAAGAGTTTTCATACTGAATGAAGTATTAAATAGGCCTACTTTTGTGGATATATGATTACATAGATCCAAATTTAAACTGACCCCTAAATCAAAACGGGATTGTCACAACAAAGTGAATGCATTTCATATTACATCTAGCAGGCAAAGTCATGCTTTGCATTATGATGAAATCACTGCTATGCCTTCATCTGTGCATTTAAAGATATTTTTGAGCATTGCAATGTGTAAAAGTTATGTTACTAGTTACTATGAATAGCATGATTTGTAGCAGGGAGTATAGAAGGACCATGCATGGCTGAAGTGAATTATGATCAACACCCTTGTTCAAAAGTTGAGGAGAAGGTTCCAGTGTCAACTGAAGTTCAGAGTCAGATAAATGGATTACACTGCAGACTGGGAGCAGTCCACTTGAGCTGAGAAACCAATAAATTAAAGGATGACCTATAGGTACCTGGTAATCAATATTTATGTCAATGGTATGCTTTTGAGCCCAGTAGCTCTTTCACAAATCTTGTAGGCAGAAATGCAAATAATTGGTTACATTTTCATTTTCCTGGGAGGAGATTTTTCTGTCTTTAATAATATAACTACTAAAAGGGCTATTGACATGAAAAAATGCCCCTAAATTGACCCAGGCTTTTGAGATATGATGACAGAAGGGACAGATGTGAAGGAAAGAGGCTAAACAGTAATTTCAATGTCTTAAGTAAGTAGCTAATACCTTTCCTGAGCTGTAGGTGATGAAGTCTACAAACTTTTCTTGCAAAACAAGAATCACCAGTCAAGCAAAGCAATAGAAGGGGTAGATTATGCAATGACATTGTTATTAAACCATGGCCAGCTCTCTTCCACTTTAAAATGACCATGCTGAAGTGAAGGAATGCAACCTCACAACAAATGACCCCAAACTGAAGAGTTCAAAGAGAGTGCAGAGAAAGTAGAGTTTAATATCCTGCTACAAATTTATCAGTTAGTAAGCCTTAAGTTTTAAGTCCAGATAATGCTTCCTCCCTCATAGAGTGCAGATCTGACTCTCAGATAGATACAAATAGTTAAATGTAACAAGTGATCTATGAGAGGTAGGGGTAGCAGAATCAGTCAGTCATCAAATACCTCTCAGTTAAAAGTTTTATCAAATACTTATACAATTACAGTTTTTGTAGTTGATGAAGTGCTAGTGGTTGGGGATGGGGGTACATGCATAAAAAAAACACTGAAGAAAAACAAATTCCATGTTTTATGCTTGGATGCTTCTTTACTGAAACTTCTAAATTTATGGACTATCTACGGGGATGCAAGCAAAGAAACCACTTCAATTGTACTCCACATACATACTCAGAAATATTGACACTAACTTTCTACATGACGAGTATTTCAAGCCAATTCCCTGAAACTATAGCCTAATACTCATCTACCAAACTTCCATCCAAGAACATGCTTAGCTTCTCAAAAAAGGCAAAGAAAAGCTTGTCACATGAATTGTAAAACAGTCTGCTGTAGTCAAATGCAAAAGACTGACATTTTCAAATGATACGGATTCCCACACGCCCGCAAGCAGCATCTGTATTCTGCACATGTTCCCTTCTGTAAGACCATCAAAACAAGCAAATCTCTGCAATGGTGTAGAGAAAATAAGCGAGGTGGATGTTTCTAGGGACAAAAAGGCAGTTCCTTGCCAAGAAATCATTTCTCTCTACAAATTACTGCCTCTTGTCAATATCTGAAGTTTCATTTCCCTGGAGGGGGAGAGCTAGAGAAGCAGGAAATCATTCTTCCGGAGTTTTCTGTCTGGTATGACTTAAGCTTGCAACTTCATAATAATCCTAACAAAAGTTTCAATCAAATTACAATAGAAACCAGAAACCTTAATGAAAAACACTTTCAAAACATCATGTCTTGGAATCCTATTAATGATAAACCTTGACTGAAGTGAGAAGACAAAAAAGTTGTAACAGGAAAATAATGAAATATACCAAATTAGCAAGTGTATCAGTCAATTCGTCCATAAAGATCCTTGCTAACTAAATGAGTTTTAGAGAACTAACTCTGGGACAGAAACAGGGAATTGTTGCTAACTTTGAGATGGTATTGTATCTTTTTTTAAAAAAAAAAAAAAAAAAAATACAATGCCAGTGGTATACAAAATACTGAAAAACTGCAGCAAATATTGTTAAAAATTCACAGTTATACTAGAAACTTTTTAACAAATTGTGTCGTCTTGCAGGCTGGGGTTGTACATCATGCCTGCATTTTCTGGCTGACAAAAGAGGTGACTAAAGGGAAGTACTGGTATCGTTTCTGAACTGTATTTGAAACCAGACTTAAATTTGAACCAAATTTAAAACCGTACTTAAACTTCATATTTTTATCTAGTTGACACTATATGACACATTTGTGTTGGTGCATCGATAAGTCCCATCTTACTTTTACTATTATCAAATAATTGTTTATTACATCTATATATTCAGTTTACTTCCCTTTTTTATAAAGATTTTAGCATGAAGGAGCCCACTGAGTTTGTATCAATATAATGAGAGTTTTAAAGGGTCACTACCACATGACAAAGCTTATAGTTGGCATAATGCATCAAGTTCCATATCCAATAGTTACAGAATAATAATTTAAAATTTTGAATTTTGTAGTGTGCTGGCTAATTTGAACCAGAAAGCCAAAAGGCTTAGTGATTCCTTGCCATCAAATACCTTACCTGCTTTCAAATTGACAGTGCTTGATAGATTTTTCTTTACATTTAAGGCACAGAATTTTTGCAATTTTACCCCTGGTGACCTCAAATGACCTTTGACCTCTACCAAAAACAATAGGCTTCTTTCTCTCAACATGACAAATCTATATACCAAATATGAAAAGTATCTGTTACTCTTATCTGGAGATATTGTGTTTACAAGCCATTTTTGGCGTTTTCGCAATTTTACCCCTGGTGACCTCAAATGACCTTTGACCTCTACCAAAAACAATAGGCTTCTTTCTCTCAACATGACAAAGCTATATACCAATTATGAAAAGTATCTGTTACTCTTATCTGAAGATATCGTGTTTACAAGCCATTTTTGGCGTTTTCGCAATTTTACCGCTGGTGACCTCAAATGACCTTTGACCTCTACCAAAAACAAAAGGGTTCTTCTTCTCAACATGACGAATCTATATACCAAGTATGAAAAGTGTCGGTCACTCCTATCTTAAGATATCGTGTTTACAAGCCATTTTCGAAGTTTTCGCAATTTTACTGCTATTGACCTCAAATGACCTTTGACCTCTACCAAAAACAATAGGCTTCTCTCTCTCAACATGAAAAATCTGTATAACTAATATGAAGAGTGTTGGTCTCTCCTAACTGAAGATATCATGTTTACAAGCCATTTTCAGTGTTTTTGCAATTTTACCGCTGGTGACCTCAAATGACCTTTGACCTCTACCAAAAACAGAAGGGTTCTTCCTCTCAACATGACAAATCTATATACCAAGTATGAAAATTGTCGGGCAATCCTACCTGAAGATATCGTGTTTACAAGCCATTTTCGGCGTTTTCGCAATTTTACCGCTGGTGACCTCAAATGACCTTTGACCTCTACCAAAAACAATAGGGTTCTTCTTCTCAACATGACAAATCTATATACCAAGTATGAAAAGTGTCGGTCACTCCTATCTGAAGATATCTTGTTTACAAGCTATTTTTGAAATTGTCGCAATTTCACCGCTGGTGACCTCAAATGACCTTTGACCTCTACCAAAAACAATAGGGTTCTTCCTCTCAACATGATATATCTATATACCAAATATGAAAAGTGTCGGACATTCCTATCTTAAGATATCGTGTTTACAAGCAAGTGTCACAAACACACACACACATACACACACACCCGCACACATACACACACACACGACATCACCATCGCATAGATTCCTTGCCTGCCTACGGCAAGGAATCAAAAAGTGTCTACTCATGATTTTCCTAAAATCAAATAAAACCGCTAGGGATTCTTTCATAAAACAGTTATTTGTATGTAGGATATGTCAATTATCTAAGTTTGACCATTTGCCATTGGTATGTGAAGAGAACATATCAGGTTTGGAAAAAATTGTTGAGTTTCATGAACCAACTCAATGAGCCCCTTTAAAGCTCTAGAGCAAGGAAACATCTAAAGAAGAAACACTTCACATTTTACAAGCTATATGACAATTTGAACTTTGAGTAGCATCTTATTGCTTCAGACTACAATTATCATACCAAGAAATAATAAGTCCTTGGGGATTTCCCATCAAAGAACTGTATGAGTCACTTCTCCCTGATGTCCCAGCCACTAAGTCTTTCATTGAATCATTTACAGCATCCATTCCCTATTATCTCACAATCAACCATTACTATTAAGACAGCCACTACTGTCAGACTGGGCAGCCATGGACATTTCATCATAGACATACCTTGATACATCCCACATCTCGATTAAACCCTTCCATGCCCAGAGGACCTCTGAATAAGGTTCAAATATTATTTTCCTTCCCTCATCCTTGTGGCAAATTCTCTTTTTATTTTATTATGAGGCTCACTCTTATATTAATACTTGTAACAGTCAAACACAGAATTTTAAATTAAGTTTTACCCCAATCATTCACTTACCACTCTAAATTAGTGTCTGATTTACACCCTGAAGGTATCTCTGGTCTATTACCAAGGTCTGCTGGACTGAGATATGACTTCATGACTCATAATAAATCAAATTTAGGAAGTAACTGAACCTGTACTCTATTTTGTATTATATGGGATTCATTTGTAATGTGGTTTATGAAAGACCTTCACTTAATTCAGTGGTATCCTTGCTTTTAGATGGTCATGGCTGACTGGTTAAAATGGGCTTTAGAATCTCAACGAAAATCATACCACAATGCAGCTCTATGTGTACAGCAGAAAAAAAAACAATAAGAATGAAATTTTCTTGATATTGGACAATGTAAAATCAGAATACTAGCTGATAAGGAAAACCCCTTAGAACTGATGTAATTAGAGAAATTCCAAAATGAATGTGGATTTAATAGATGTTAAACTTGTTTCTAAGGTGCTCAAGTATCAATTTCTGCCTTTTGATTTTGGCATTATAAAGGGTACTATTCCTGGCAGTTAACCAACCTTAATTAAAGGCATTTATTCATCACCCCAGAAAAACACAATGCCCCCAATTTCCAGCCCCTCCCACAACTAAAGACAAACTCATCCTCATCCAAAGGCACTCCCACTTAATTGCATCACGACATATCCTCATGAGTAAACAAGGTCCTAATGTGTATAAGTAATTAGAACACTCTTAATACACATTGTGTAAAATGAACTACTGTGCATTTTTTTTAATTTAATGCCAATCAAAGAGCTGTCCCAATTAGGAATTTCTGTAGACTGCTGGTAAAATTGTAGCTTAGGGTGACATATGACTGTCTCTACTGTTCACTTTTAATTGTTACAACTGTATATATCATGTGACTTCACATCACTGATGTTTCGAAAACATCTGAGAAATAAGGGAAACTATAAAAAGAAACTAAATATCACAGAGATGTGAATGCCATGTACCAAAATAAGAAGTGACACTTCCAAGGTTTCTTGAAATCCTAGAATCATTTATTTGAGTTGTGCCTGGCAACTTCCAGCCTACAAGCCAATTTTGTTCATATTTTGCTACTTCTTTATAAACTTGAAATGACAGAAGGTTCCTCAAGGGAGGGTAATGTAACTAGCAACAAGTCAACTGGAAGCACCAGTGTCTACACAAAGATTGATACAAGGCAGGCAGTAACCAATATTTCATCTTTGCTAGTGGATAAGTAGTAGAAATACATAAAACCCTTTGGAATTCAAAAAGCCTTACTGGTGCGCAAAAACTGTGCTAGATCAGATATAAGTATAGCAACCAGCTGCCTAGTAGCAAGGGTAAAAATCAAATTTCACTCAAATTCAAGAAAGGAGAGGGGGGGGGGGGGAAAGAAGGCAATCATTATTCTCACTATATTTAAGTGTAAATCAAAACTGCTCTCCCATATCCCTGGAAACAATCATTGGAAAAGATGCCTTATGGGATTCAGACTTTCATGCAAACAATCATTATTATTATGCAATGAAGCAAAACAGATTTTTGAGTAAAAATGAGAGAGGATGGTGACAGAGGTGTTGGAGACATCAAATTTTAAGAAATTATGCAAAAGGGATACAGTCATACAATCCTGATTTAATCACAAAGGTTGCTTTTGTTCATTGTTATGATTCTGTCACGACTGCAGTGTGTTTGCAACCAGGAAAGTAAATATGAAAGTTTACTTGCTAGGAAAAATTTGTAACAGAAGCTAGAAAGACTCACTGTACAAGGAAAATAACTGCAATATGAGCATGCATTAAAATACTATTGTAAGGTTGCCACATTACTGTAGAATGTACATAAAAATCTTGTTGTTTTGATTTAGTAAATCATTTTTATTACCCCCCACCTTCCTGGTGGGTCATGGTGCATTCATGAGCAACTATACAACATTTAATTTGCATTATTCTCGCTCTCAGTGAGCTACTCAGAGAAGTTCTAACACCTCCCCCCCTGGTTCCGCCATGTTCGAACACACGCTCATCCTCATGGACTGGTGTAATCTTTGGCAAGTCATGCAGACAAACTGTTCAAACCCACTCATGACTATTATGTAGACAACCAAGTAGCCATAGAACATCACCATGGTGACAAAGGCCAGTTAAGCCATGAACGGGACTTGAACTTCCAATTTATTAGTTATGCCAATTTGCCATGAGCTGTTAATTATAGGAGTAATCCCATAATTCCTTTCAACCTTTGGAATACTACACTGTTGTAAGCTAGGCCCTTTGGGGTAACAAAGACAGCCAGAGAAGCAATGGCAAGAACTAACTTGCTTTATAGAGTGGAAGGAGACTGTTTTCATAGCAGTAATGTATGGGAAGATATAGAGACACCTCTATAAATAGATTGATGGATGTCATAAATTTTGGCTGAGATAATACTGAGAATTTGGGAAAGGAGTTAAGTCAGGTGAATGTGTCTAAAGCAGGTACTGCTAACCTAAACAGACAGAACATAGTCTTACACTACCTTTTAGTGCAGAAAATGGAACAGAGGCAGGCAGGCGCACAGCCAGGATTGTGTCATGGAGAGGGTTTTGGTGTCATGGGGTGGGGGGAGGGGGTTGGGGGCATGACGTGAGGGAAAAGTCTAAGGAAAGAGAGAAAAACCTGCTATTTTAGGTATTTTTTGTATTGCAAGGTTGGGTCACGGGGGGGGGGTTCTAACCCCCAAAACCACCCGTGGCTATGCCATTCAAGGCAGGCAAACAAGCTAGCAATTTTTATGTGTAGTACCTGTTCGTATTTCAGGTCAGTGTGCAAAATCACAAACAATGGCCATTGAGGTAAAGACCCTTCAAGGATGTGGACATGTAACCAAAACAGCAGTTTTATTCAATAACAATGAAAAAGGATTACCTGATGAAATATTATTGGCAATAGACCTATTTCCAAATAGCAATTACACTGATTTATGGGATAGAGTTTTGGTGTGTGTCTTCATTGTCAATGACATTTTACTATGGTGAAAAATGACACACACCAAAACTCTATCCCACAATCCTTTGTAATTGCTATTTGCAAATAGGTCTATAGTAAACATCATGAAGTACCATTGGGAGGATTGCTTCTTCAAAGTTGAATCATTTTTGCATGACATTTCTCATCAGCTGTGAGAAAAGTGTGCATGCTGTGACGCTGCTTCTGGAAAATGCAACATAGATAGGCAGTGTGGGGTGTAACTTGTATCTGAGTGTGTTACACGAACTGTGCCCTCAAATGAGCTATGCTTTCATTGTGTTCACACTGCATGAAAAGCAATTAACACATGCTTGACTGGCCTGTTACATAACTTTTTGTGCATTTTAATGTATCTGTTACTGTCAATCAATTAATCAGATGTGAAAATTGACCATATCAAGGGTGCATGTAGTGAGCTTCATTTCCTCCCTGAAGCGATACGAGGTAGTCATGCAGAGCAGGAAGATGTAACAAACAGTGAAAGGGAAAGTCTGCATTTCCATTGTTAATCCTTTAAAATTTATGAGTTAATTGTTCATTACTTAGCAGGTAATTTCTAGTAAGTATATTATACTGAAACAAAGTCAATATTAGGTGGATTTTCATGGGAATTGTGACTCATTTTAAATCTACATGTGTTCTATCTATTCAGTGGTTTAACAATTATATTTTACTTGCATTAGGCAATGCTAACAATTACATGTCCAGAGAAATTCGAAACCAGGTGAAAAAAATTTATATGACTGGATATTATTAAAAGTGAGTCCACCGTTATTAAATTCTATTATGGAGAGACAGCACTGCAGGTAACAGTTAATTCAATAGCCCCTCTGATACACATATATACCCTTCAAAAGAACTTATTGTTATGAAACACTAAAATCTATACTCTACAATGCCATCTCCATGAAGAGAATGGAATTTGTTTTAAAAGCCCAGTTCTCTCACCCCAAACAGCACCAATTCTCCTAACCTTCTTACTGAAGCCCCTCCCACAATTGTTTGAAATTCATCCTCATCCAGACACAATCTCAGTTTATTGCTTCAGGGTGAGTATAAAAAAGCTCAATGTGCATAATCAAAACACTCTCAATACAGTTCATGCTGTGTAATATAAGCTTTGGCACTCTGCATTGTTTGAATTAGCTGTCAATCAAAGAGCTGAGCCAATTGAGAATTTCGGTACCCGAGTACCTAAATTGTAGTTTGGGGTGAGAGGTTTGACCCTTTAAAAACAGCTTGTTTTTGTCCAAAAGTTAAATTTGCAAAAACAGAAGGCAAAATAAGAGTATGTCAACAATATGTTTTGGAAGAAGTATAGGATATTGAACCAAATTTTTCTACTGGCCTTATCTTGTGCCTGGGGTAATAAACATCATCTACTTGAGCATGAAAATGATTAAGTTCTTGCTCATTTCATATTTCCTAAGGGCAAAATAAGTGTTTGAACTATTTCTTTACACACTTCTACTGCTGTCAACCATTAGAAGAATAAACCTTGGTCTCGATTCCATTGCAACACCAGACAGTTCTTGATCCCGATATCACTTTCAGCAACAACGGTTGTCATCAATCAAACAGTACTTTAAACAAAGTGATCAATAACAGTCTCTTCTGCAAAGAAATCTCTAAAATTAGTAACATTTACTCAACCAAATGCTTGCTTCCCTTCCACCTTTAACAAAGCTGTTCCACACTTTTTATTGGACTGTTCTGGAGCCGACACGGCAATGATCAAAGAATACTATGCCGGAGGAAGTGTGTGAAAGTCTACACCAAAATAGAGTGGGAGGAGCGTGGTGGATAATGAGTCAGTCTCGGAACTGTCACTTCAACATGAAAGAAAACAACAGGTTTTCATTCAGTGGAAAAAGATTCTCAAGATTGTTTGTGGTCTAATTTACTATCAAACACAAATACTCAAATTGTATTTGAAATTCATTGTTTATCATATTTTGCTGGCATCTGTATCTTATTTGGCAAAATTTTATGTCCGCAATAAGACACAAATGCAAATAAACAGTTTTATAAGACAAAGTTGGGAAACAAATAATATAGAAAAATGACAGAGGCTATAAAAATAGTGTAAGGATATTAACTAAACTAGATAGGCTTTTCATATTTGAAATGAATAGCATGAGGGAACCAAGCTAAGAAAACAAACCCTATTATACCATTTCAAAGACTCTGATACCTTATAAAACCATCGTTAAAGGTACCACAAGTCATCCTCCAGGGAATATTTTACAACATCCTTCTCAACAAAGCCCTAAGGCACCTGAGAGTTGTGACACAGAAACTTATTAAGTGGGGAGGATAGCATTGCCATAATTTTCACATATCTCTGCTAACGGGGTCAAGAACAGTTCAAGATCTACCAACTAAAAAAGAAAAAGAAAAAAAAAATAAAGGCTCTTAGTTGCACCATCTAGAAAAGTCCTCAAAGTGTTGCAACCAATTCTCCAAAACATTTGGTGATGGGGACTGTTGTTCTCCTCCTCATCTTTTTATTTGTTGGCATTTTATGAATACAATATTGCAAATATTTAAGCGTCACCATGGAAATTTCCATGAAAGCCACACAGTAGTAAGGATAATGATCACATAAACCGAGATTATGGAAGCGGATATTTTATGTTGCACAACCAATACTGCTGTAATTTAAAGTTTATGCCTTGCTACTGAGAAGACTTTCCAAGTACAATAGCCTGCTGTTACTTAACTGGATGTAACAGTGATTTTCCCAGCAATAAAAAATAGTGACTCTTTCTTGATGTGAAACCTATAATTACCCATGCATGGAGCTAATAGCTCCATAGATCTATTCAGGACCAGCTCTTATCTTCAATTAAGGTTATTTATATCTCTTAATACATCCTTTGCAAACTGAACAAGCTGCAAAAAGTTTACACCAAGTTGTTTCTTTGACAGAAAAAAAATCTTCCTCCAAGATGTCCAACAAAGTTTAATTAAATTGTTGAGGGAAGACTTGTTGGCACATGGCAACAACCAGCCAGTAATGGATGGCAGACTGTCTGGCTTTGAGTCAGGCAGCCCTCAGCATAATAATACACAACTGAAGTACTGGAACACTGCTGACACCTCTGTTACACAACCAACAAAACAGCTGACGACACAACGCTCCAGGCTGATATAGCAAAATGAAAATTCATGACTATAACAGGAGCTGGTAAAACTTGAGAGTTAGCATTGAAGGTAATAGAGAGGCCTAAGAGAAGTGATGGTGGATATATATTTACTTTTGAAGTGGCTACTAATGGCAGACCATGGAGGTTTTACCTACTTCCATGGGCAGACTGGGAAAAGACTGAAATAGTACTCTGATAAAAGGAGAATTTAAGCAATAAATTTTAGAAAGGTTTTTATACTTTTAAAAATCTAAAATAAGCTCTGAAGTTGGAATTGAAAACAAAAGTTTTCATTAACTATGAGGTTTAGTAGACTTGATAATTCTTTGATTTAATGTTAATTGTTGGGGAGTCTAAAGGAAGTTGCAAGTCACTATTTTGGGCAGGGGGGAGGGATTCTTAATAAGTTGATTGCGCCTTTTCTGAAATATTGTGCTATGCACTGTGCCCCCTCCCTCCCCGTTCCTTTCTCATTGCTAATGTTTTCAGCTATGAACAAATGGTCCCATTCTTAAATGAAACATTTTTGGAAAATTAGTGGAGGAAAAAAGCATAGAAAATGTTTTGCTCTGTTGCCACATTTTATGGCATGTATCCCTGAGATAGATAAACAGCAAAACAATTCATTACAACTGTCAAAATCAGGCCTTGAGTTTAAGATTCCCTGGGTGTGCCACAAATCACACTCCTCAGAAAATTAAGGAGTGTGGTAGGTGTGCTGTTTTATAAAACTTTAACAGGTTTACATGAACTCCCTTCTTAATCTGGTCTGCAAAAAATCACACTCCTCAAAGTGATTTGAGGTGAGTGATGGTGTACAATGGCACTCCCATGCCTCAAAATTCAAGGCCTGAAAAATACATTTTAATACCCTGCCTGCCTATTTCCCTTAAAATGAATAACGGCTTATATAGGCCCAAACATTTTAATATTATCAGCACTAAGCACAACCTTACTCTATAAACCTTACTTTTGGTCATAAGGTTTGCTCATTGGCACTGTCCTCCCAAATTTAATCAATTCATAAGACTTCATAGTCATCCTCCAGGATGTCTGCTTCATTGGACTGCAAGATTGCAATGCTTCTATAATTCCCCATTTGTTCATTTTACAAAACTTTGGAATGATCTTCCTCAAGATTTGCACGAAATTCCTTCTGTGAAGATTTTAACTACTGTAGGGTAAGGGGTGCACTCACTTCACTGTGTGTTTCAGATCTCTGGTCTATACCCAGTCTTACCTGGCACTTTCACTTCTGTTTGTGCCAAATATGTTTAATAATAATAACATATCTACAATAGAATACCATTGCAATGTCTATTTCAAACTTTGCACAATCTATGAAGATAAGCTTCAAGTGACTTCAGTACTTGTAACCAACACTTCAGTTTAACTGTCAAACCATGCATTCCTCTTTGTGTGCTATAAGTTTACCAGGGTTAGTTGCTGGTAAGTGGGGATTACATGGGCAAATAGGAGGTACGAGAGGGGTGATGTAGATTCCTAAATTCCCAACATGTCTGTTTTATATCCCTTGTTGTTGGTCCCTTGTTCAAACAGAATAGCTATATAGATGTCTTTGCAAATGTGCACTTCTCAAGATATCTCCCCCAATTTGAAACACAAATATACCAGAACAAAATGAAATCAATGACAATCCTTCTTGTTCAATACCAAGCAATAACTCCAGAATGGACCCACCAAACCAGGAAAATGCTAGAGATATCTAACAGTGAGTCCAAATACAGGACAATAAGAAAAAACACTGAGTCCAACCACAAAAAGGTTTAAGAGGTCCTCCAGAGTAATTTCACAACTTGTGTAACAAACTTATTAACTTGTCTGAACAGTGAAGGTCTTAGAGTAATATTTTAACACAATAAGTGCACAGCTTGCAAATTTTCACGGCTAAGATATGACGTCTGGTCTGTGACGCAGGTGTGTGGCTGTGTGCACCTCATTCAGATATCTGGTTTACATTTCAAAAACAAGATCAAAGTGTGTTATTAGAATGGAATTCCGATAATTTGCTAACTAATTAATCAAATCAGGAGAAAGATTAATTTTCTACTTGGCTTCATACTAAGTGAAGTGGTACATTGCTTGATGTATAAAACCCATCTTCCAGCAGGAGTTTCCTTCTCTGTTACTAAACAAGAGATGGAATGCACAAGCCAGCAGGATGTCTCTCACCTTCACCTGTTCGGTGCCTTGAGCGTGGTGAGTTTTTAGGATGAGAAATGAGAAAGGTGATCTACCATGCAAAGTTCTCAGACAAAAGAATCTCTCAACCATACCAGGACTGTGATGTTAATGAGGCTATATGTCATTAACATTATTCATAGCATTTGATCATCATACTACATATTGTGACCATGCTTTGAGATATACAATGAAGCCAAAGTTTGAATGAGGACAAAAAACTCAGGTAAAAGATGTTGGTACTAAAACATAAACACTAAATAGCAGCACTGTGTTCAGGAACAGAAGACATGAATGACTTTTCAGACAAATGAAAAAGGACAAATAACAGACAAGAACACAATGACAACATGAAACATACAAAAGAGAACCACTGTCAAAAACATTTGGCAAATAAATCCCCTCCCTCCCCCCCCCCCCAATTTTTTTTTTTTTTTTTGAGTTTCTGATGGAATCCACACTAAGTTATACCCATCTATTATGTAATGGTCTAGTTTCCTGTATTCTTGCACCAATAAATTTATTTCTCTACTCTATCAGGTAATGAATCTACCAGTAACTTTTCATCTTGCCACTGGGCCATCACACTTGTAAAGCCAAATTCTACAAAAACAACCAGCTCTTTTTCATCAACCCTAAGCATAATAAAAATTCATAGACAGGGTAACTAAGATAACCTTCCCTTGTGAAGAAGTATTAATTATAGAACACATTCTACAAATGGCCTAATAAAACTCAATGGGTAATACTTATTCATTTCATGTTCAAAGGGCAAGAGCAGCCACAGAACACTTATTTTGAAACAGTAGCTAAATCTCAGTTTTTTCTTTCAATTTCAGTATCTTTATAATATTTAAGGATTTCATTACTGCATATTCCCAAGATAAATGAAGCAGTCACTTATAGTAATTTTCACATCTGAGGAAAGGAAACATTATCACATGACTCTCAAGAGCCAACCATGAAATAGGATAGTGTAGTACAGTATATCAAGTTGGGTTGACACATTTCCATTTAAAGCGGCTCATTGAGTTGGTTCATGAAATTCAACAAATTTTCCCAAACCTATTAACTTTTCTTCACAAACCAATGACAAATGGTCAAACTTAGACAATCCCCATACCCTACATACAAATAACTGTTTTATGAGTGTGTAACTAACGGTTCGAGTCCGTTTTCAAAAATTCGTGACCAGACACTTTTTCAAATTATGTACAAAACCGTTGAAAATCAGGACACTAGAAAATTTAAATTTTAACGCTTTCTGTGACTTTTTGACTTAAAACTTGACTTGTTGTGTTAATGTTAGGCATTGTAATGTGCTAGTGACCCTTTGAGACTCTCACTAAGTTATCGATATCAACTCAATGAGCCTCTTTAAGGAAAGGAAAGATTTCATGTGCTGTACAAGGCCTTGAGTTTAAGATTCTCCAGGTGTGCTACAAATCACACTCCTCAGAAAATTAAGGAGTGTGGTAGGTGTGCTGTTTTATAAAACTTAAATAGAAACAGCTGCAAATCTTCATTAGGTGTGCCAAATACCACAACTCCTCACAATGATTTACAGAGAGTTATAGTGAGGAATTGTACTTGCAGGTCTCAAAATTCAATGCCTGATGTTCAAGGAATTGAAAGAAAAACAGCCATTGTGCAACTGGAATGCATTGATAAACATTAACTATTATTCCAAAAAGGTCATAAAGCTAACACTTAACCCTAAGTTCAAGTCAGGAGCCATTTGCTTACCCATTTTTATAATGAACAAGGTACTGTCCTTCTGCGTGGGACTCCAAAGTTACACTAACA
The DNA here is from genome assembly GCA_037179385.1 of Holothuria scabra. Classification (NCBI taxonomy): domain Eukaryota; kingdom Metazoa; phylum Echinodermata; class Holothuroidea; order Aspidochirotida; family Holothuriidae; genus Holothuria; species Holothuria scabra. The sequence goes on from CM074180.1 coordinate 21,462,436, forward strand.
TTGATTTTGTGGCAAAGAGGTCACCATAAGGTTAATTCAATAAATGAAAGATGCTATTATAAAATTTATGGTATGAAAAATAGGTGAGTGTCATTTCAAAGGTTGCCAGTCAGAACAACATGAATGTCCTCCAATGGCTGAATGCAGTAGTGCATAACTGTTCAAGCCTATGTAGGTCTGGGAAAAATTGCTGAATGTCTACTTTGCTTGTGAAGGAGAGACATTGTGGGCAACAAAGGCCATCTAGTCCATGAAAATAAGAGGATTCATATTCTAGGCAATCAATGTTTAGTTAGATAGAGTTTTACAGCCCAGTTTCCAACCCATTGGTTCAAGAAGAGCTGACCATGGCCTTTTTTCCAGTTGTGGATCACTGGCTAGTTTTCCCAATCAATGGTATGCAGGCTAATTTCTTACTGCAAAATATGTCTATGATAATAAAATCACGTCAGACTTTAATGTGTTAGATAAAGTGGTTTATTACCAACAATGTGCAAAAGTAAATATGAAGTCTTCCAAATTTGCTGCAAAACTAGCATTTCTCTTGACGCCAGCAAAATAGCTAGCAATTTTTTCTCTTCTAAGGGAGAGGGATAAGGAAGCTTCAATATTTCACAAAGGAGATGGGAGGAGCTTAAAAAAAGACTTTCCATTCATGTTTTCTTCTGGGGATAATTATTTGGGTCTGTACCCCAACACACCCCTTCTGGCTGTGACTCTGCTTGGTGGGTACTTCACTTACAGGAACCAAACATTCCACTATCAGGGCAGGGGTGTGTAATATTTTTCATGCTGGTAAACTGGCAAAGATTGCCTAATAATTACTGCCAAATAGACGTTTCCTTCATACTGCATCTTTTAACTTAAAACACACTGGTAACACTGGGAAAAACTTCAAAATGGCTTGCTCTGCTGAATAGAATATTTATCTACATGATTGATGCTCCTCAGTTTTGTTAAGTTCTCCAAGCTTTGTCTGAACGAAAGCTACCTCTCATTTGTTCTCAACATGTAAAATTTTAGGGTCAAAGTGACCTCAACAAGATTACCAACATACCCCTCAAAGTCCTGCACCTTCTTTCAAAGAATTCATACAAATTCATTGCCAGTTCAAGCAAACACTAAAGTAAGAGAGTTGACCAAACTCTATTATTCTAAAATAATTAATTACCCTGAATCCCTTTTCATCTATTCAAATCCAAGTTTCCACCCACCATGTATTTGTTTGGCTAGAATAACTGTATAAAAATAAACAAAATGCACCAAGGCCAACTTGTTATGAAGTCACAATAGATGACGCTTTTAGTACTTTTTATAGAAAAAAGACAATAATTAGAAAGTTGCAAACAAAATTTAACCTTAATTACCAAGTGATATAAAAAAGTGTAAAACTTTATTTTATGACTCAACAAACAATCAAACAAATGCAAGTAGAATATGCTTACTTAGATTCTTGGCCAATTCTTTGATTACTGTTCAAAAGTTTCATTATTTCAAGTCACAAAATTTCCACTTTCAGAACTTGTCATTTACCTTGTTGAGAGACCTTGAAATGCAACAGTGCTAAAGGAGGATAAACAGCATCTTGCGACATTTTATGCACTTCATCAATCTTTATTCTTCATAAAGACATGAAAAATGATAGCCTACAGGAAAATGCCCATCAGCTCTCTGAAGGTGAAAAACGTCATCTTTCATTAAATTCTTGAAACTGCTGGTTCTTTCATACGACAAATTTTTAATGAGGACTGAACCAAAAACAATTAAAATTGAGAATAACAAAAGCACAATTTGTTGAAAATAACAATATCCCAAGGGATGATAACACTGCTGAAGAATGCCACTCAACTATTTCTTTATGTGGTATAAAGTCTCAGAAATACACTAATGGGCTTTTAATGGATTTTTTCACCAAGCCAAAAGTACGTCCCTGGAAGGAGTATATTGGAGACTGATAATAAGAAAAATATAAATCCATTTGCTGATGAAAATGTTGCCTGCAGGGATCCCCTTGAGAATCCTGGAAGAGGTAGTATTTAAGTCATCATGTGCAATCAAGACACCTGCCAAGCTGAGACAGAAGAACAATTCCAAGCATCTTAACATAAAGTATGGAAACTGCAGGCAGTCAGTAAAGAAATTCCGTCCTTGCTGCAGCTAGGTATGTTTCCTGATATGATAATGTGATGGACTGTCACTGATGGCCAACATTGATGACAGGAGGGAGGGGACATACCCTGGTACCAAGTGTAACTGCATAATGACAGTATGCCTCAGAGTGAAGAAGTTGACAAACACTGGTCGTAAAGGGAAATTCCCAGTATGGGTTCTGTTATTCTAGACTGTATGATGGGAAAGAACGCTATTGAACCAGGTGAGTTGATAAAGCAACTGATGAAAGCAGAAGTGGAATGTCAGAGGGGAAGCATTTAACCTTGATAGTAATTAGTTTTACATAAAACAATCACAATGAACATAGAATAATGCTTAAAGTGATTCCACTTCTCTATGTTGGGTTGATTGACTAATCTATATGTTTAGATAAGTACCAAACTGACAAAAACTTGGTTAAAAAACACATCTGTTAAGGAACAAATTTCAAGCTATGGATCTCTTAATTATCATACTTCAGCTCATGGCTTCAAAATCTGTTCTCTTTCTGTCAGATAAACTCTTCTTTTATGTTTCTTTTGAGACCACTGTAAGTACCATTTCACCGCCCCGCCCCACCCCGCCCCCAAAAGGGGGGAAGGCTTATGCTTGACATGAACTGTTGCTCAAAATTTAAAACTGGTGACATTTCTACAGAAAGTTCACTGGTAGGTAGTGGCTTATCTTGTGCCATAAAATATCACACACCATTTCAATTGTGTTATGAATGATTTCTTGAAATGGAAACCTAGCTCCAGACTGACATAACTATATTGGCTTTTTTCTCTTCAGAAAAGTGGTATGAACTCCGTAGGAAATTTACAGTGATGAATTATTTTTATATGCACCTTGATGAGGGCTTTTTCCTTTTACCCTAGAGAAGTGTAAGAACATCATCTAAATAATAGCAGATAAATTAATTACAGCTGTAAACTAAAGAAAAGTTGAAGTAACAGGAGAGCGAGATACCATATTCCTTCGTATTGATGAGAAAAGCTTTTTTCTACAATCTGTAAAGTTTTGACCTTAAAAATGAAAAGGATAGGGGTATGGATGTCATTGTACCTTGGGTACAAATAAACTGACATGCATCTCATATATTCATGAGACAAAAACATGAGGCTGAAGGGAAAGTTGGTTTAAAGTTTTCAGACAATGTTGAGCAAGTTGAGGTTATGATGTCACTTGTGCTGTTCCTGAAGTTTACTTTGTGCTGACAAAATGAAGATCCCAACCATTTTTTAAGAAACGAAACTAAGGAGTGAATGCAAATTTTACTAGAACGAAATGGTTAAGCACCCTTATAATATAAAACATTAAGTGTATGGCTTAAGTTTCTCTAACTCTTCTATTAAACTGAAATGTAACAAATGTCACATGTTGACAAAAAACTATGTTACGTAAAAGTCCTTTGGCTACGAACACTACACAAATGTTATTTTGAGATGAGCAGAATGGCTAAGAGATAACCCTGACTACACTTATACTGTTGTGTAACCAACTACCATCACTTTTTTATGATTCCTTTCCTAGTGGCCATAAAAATGTCTTATTTTAGAACAAAAAAAAAAGGAAAAGAGTAAACACTGACCACTCTTGTGGACAAATCTCCAAGGCAGTCCATGGTATTACACCTACCAGCTATATCACAAAGTCTACATGAGCACATGGTTATCAAGAGAGAACCATAAAAACACAAGGTTAAGTAATCAAATGCTGGGAATAGTTAAAACAAAGTGGCCAAAACATTGGCCATAACTAGGGTCCATCAGTCTTAATTTTCCAAACCTTTTTGTTTAGTCTTTATCAAAGATAGCACAAAACAAACAAACAAAAAAATATTCCAACCTATTGCAACTTTAAAGTTAAATGCAGGTTTTGAATTGGATTCAAACACCCATATGACATGGAAAACAAAAAAAGAGGAAGAATCTTTACTGTTGGTACCCAGTGAGGGCGTTCATATTCTAACCATCACTTTCTTGGATTTTTCTTTATGAGCCGAGACAATATTTATTCAGATTCATCATTAGGGCTATTTAGAGAAGGACCCTATGAATACTTGGTTTCCTGAAAGGGATAGATTATATTCAATTTTGAATGAACTATGGAAAATAAAGGTAGCCTCGGTGAATGTCCTTCTAGCCAGAGACTCACATTAGAAAATCCACCATTTGTACAGAGGCATTAAAGGGTTAATTATCCTTAGGAATAGGATAACAATTCCCCCCACAAAGTTTTTTTTAAAACTCCCTCCTCCAGCCTAAAACAAAGAAAGTGTCCAATTCATCTCCCAGATTATGCCGAGAATACCTGTACTGCATTAAATTTGTTCCCTTTCTGGCACACTGACAATTCACAAAATCAGTTATTTCACAAATGGATATTCCATTTTACATAGTAACACATCTGGTTTGGATGATATTTGCTTTACTAAATATATCTATGTTTTGAGTTGCAGTAACTGAAATATTTTACAAATTCATCTCACTTTCTCATGTTAACAAACAAATGTCAAATTGGGCCAAACTTCAGAGTGTAATATGCACAACTGAAGGAAATTTGCCTAGTTTTGTTAAAAGAAAAATAGTAAAAAATTGTGGAAAATTTGAATAACCACCTTTTTTTACCCTTTAAACAACACTTTGATAGCTACAATCATACTCATTTAACACTAAGTTGTTTGCTGACTCAATCAGACGTTTTTTACCTCCTGGGCCATTAAACTCTATCTAACTAACTAACTCACTAACTTTACCTCCTAGCATGACCATGTTGATTGATACTAAACAGAAGCGAACAGCTTTTTTTACCTGAGAAATGCCAATGCACTTTTAAAAGCTAGTAGCTACCACTTTTTGCTAACAGTTCATACCTTAGTTTCCATACTCTTATCTTGGTATGAACCATGCTGCATGTTGAAAGTTACTGAGTTTCATGTGCTAGAATCTTACTAAGTATCACATGCTTGCACAAAGATATTATCTGGCATGAACACAGGCTGCATGTAATACAAAGCAAGAATACAGGCTGTGTACAACACCACAGAGCACAAATACAGGTTGTGTGTAATAGAAAGCAAGAATACAGGATGTGTTAAAAGTGGCTCATTGAATTGGTTCTTGAAATTCAACAAATTTTTCCAAACCTGTTAAGTTTATCTCATATACCTATGACAAATGGTCAAACTTGGACAATCCCCATATCCTACATACAAAAAATTGTTTTATGAGGGAGTACTGAACAGTTCAATTCAGTTCTCAGAAATTTGTGACCAGATACTTTTTCAAACTATGCACATAACTGTTACAAGTTACTACACCACAAAATTCAAAATTAACTTTTTTCGTAACTATTGAAGATGAAACTTGACTTATCATGCTAACAATAAGCATCTTCATATGGTAGTGACCCTTTCCCACTCTTATCAAGATATCAATATCAACTCAATGAGTCCATTTCATACAGAGCACAAAAAACAGGCTAGGTGTAATATACAAAGCAAGAATGTAGGCTGTTTGTAATACATTGCATGTCCAACAGGGGTCTCCCTCTGAACTAAGCACACAAACTTGAATAAATATCACATTCACAGTCACATGTGACAAGTCGTGATTATATCAACTCGTTTATTCTCATGCTATAAAGATTGCATGTAACAATTAATAGCCACAATACTTCATACATCAGTACACCCTCAGTAATGAAGTTAAGGAGATTTTCTATTCAGGTGCAAAGCTGCTTCCTCAGGATAGGAAGTCTGGCAGGTACAAAGGGAATTACATAGAAAGCTTACTTAGTGGAATATATCTTACTTCAGATCTCCTTATGAGAAGCTTACTAATGACTGCATTCATTTATTTCAATGCCTTAAAGGAATGTGATTCTAGTCATGGGACAGTGAGAATCCATTCAAGATAGCTGTTCTAATATGCATGTGCAAAAGAAATAAATTTTCTTCACACCTCCACTTTAGGGATGGACATGGGATTGTCATTGGACCATGTCCCCACTCAACATCCCCTAAACAGAATGTCTGATGCATAAAACTTAATTTGGGTCAATCCTGCACTAAATCTGGGGGATTGCACCCAGGCCTCAAACAAACCACACACACATTACAGTTTTACGGCAACTAAAATACAGACATTTTCCAGCAATGATGTTCTGAATTTTACTTTCACTCTAGGAAGCAAACCACTTCTAAAGCATGACAAAGATACAAACCAGATGCTACAGATTGTTTGGAGTGATTTGTAAAACATTTCTGAGAACAGAGTCATACATTTATTTTAAGACATCCTGTTTCTGTTGTTTGAAGACCTTTCAAGTGTTAAGATTTATCACTGAACAAATCCATAACAATGAATCCTCAGACATCAGTTTAGTTAGATGGGGCCTACCACTAAGTTTCTAACCAATCGGTTAAGGTCACTGCCTTTTTTCCCAGTTGTGGCTCACAGACTTCTAGGCAGAGAGGAAAGATAACAGGACCAATAAAACAAAATCTGGCTCCATTAATGTCTCTTCCTTAGAAGAGGTGAGAAACCTTGCCAGCAATTAAACACAAATGACATGAAAATGCCCCAACAGGAACTGTTCTCAATGAATTTAATCTCATACAACTGGTGATTTAATCTGGGCTGCTTCATTATGCAACAAAGACACTTGACTGGCATAAAAAAGAAGTTGATTAGAATTGTGAGTCCTGAAAGACTTGCAAAACCATGCCCTTTTCTTGGTTTTCCCATCGCGCTGTTTCTGAGAAGCATTTCCGCTACAGCGTGGACCGACATACTGCATTAACTCACATTCCACATAATATAAACAGGCATTTGACTACTATAAACAGAGTGATTTAAAACAAACTCATGATCCACCTTCACTCTCACTGCTTGAAGTTTTCAGTTCTCATAAACACTGACACAGTCAAGAATCATAGGCTGAGAAACGTCTAAGGGAGACTGAAATAATATTTGTTTCCAAAATGGTAAAAATAAAAAGATTTAAATGATGAGTTAAGACAACATTAGTCTTCAAATCTGTCACTTTCTGCATTCCTTCTATCACATTGTCTCACTTTACATTCACATCAAGGACTGATGTGACTGTAAGACAAAAATGTTTTCCTCTCAAAAAATACTTTGTTGTACACATTACTCCTCCCTTTGGCTATAAAGGAGTAAATTATTACTGCTATGCCACCTCTATGGCCCTGACTTCTATTTCACACCATCAATCAGCAGGGAATTGTTATAATTCAAATCTTCTTTCAACTGTTTTCAGTAATGTCCTTTCTACTTCTTTGAAAATGTAACCATAATTTCAAAATAAATACACAGCTGGGTTTTGTCCTTGTTTAGAAAAACATTGTGGAGAAAATATTTGGACGTATGACTAGCGGATGTTACATTACTTATTGTCTTATGTCAAGCTATGCCATTCATGTGTACTCTGCAAGATGTGAACCTACCTCATCAAAATTTCCGTTGACATTTCACTAGGTTCAAAAAGGGGAAAAGAGGTGGGGTAATATTGAGTGGGAAAAGGAAGAGAAAGGTGAATAGGTAGTAATTTAACTGGGTAGTGGTTTCCTGTTGATGAAATAATGGTTCATACCAGGGATTTAGCTACAGTGGGTGGTACTGAGTGGTGACACCCAGTACTCCATATTCTCACCCAGCACTCCAGGCAAATACACTTCTCCCCACCCACCACAAATCTGCCTAATTAGACCTAAAACTAGCCCCAAATTCACTCCCTAAAGTAAAATGAGATAAAAATGAAAAAATAATGGCTGAAAAATGAGGTAGATGCCATGGGGTGGGGTAAGGTGCTTTTCCTAGCTTTTCCCAGATCAGACAATTACCTTGCACTCAAATTTGGCTAGCTATGTCCCTGGTTCATACTACTTCATTCTAAATGAATGGGTGCAAATGTCTAGTTCTTTGATATGTCATTTTATCATGCCACATCTTCAAGTATCATTTACATAAATGAAAGACTGCATAAATGGGTGCACAGATAAAATAAAATACTCACCCCTAGTGAATCATCAATGGTTTCCTTCTCATAAATATACATTACTGTGGTTCATGGAGGTATAATCTCATCCAGCCTAATACTCCTGTCAACAGGCAGTTCCTCAAACATATCAAACCCAAGAGGACTGGACCGTTGAACTGATTTATAATATAGCACATGATGTTTCCATGTCTAAAGTAGAAAATATAAACAGTATCCTACATTACCATAACATCCTTGCACCATAGATCATTGCATTTTTAAAATGGACAACTGATATTTTAGATCCATATACAAATATATGCTACCCAGGTTAAATGAATAATATTATTCATACAACTCACACCTGTATAGCTTTTTCAGCTACTGACTTGAAAACGCTGACTTTTTTATCCACTTAATTTGAAATTGGTGAGTTTGCAGTAATTTGTGATATTCTCCTTGAACAACCCTAACTGCCTTGTTTAGTTTTGAAATTAAAATGTTTATATGATTTTTGAAAAGCTGCCCTATACTTGCATAAGCAAGCACACTCCTAACAGAAGGCCAGGTATAGTCAAGTCACTATATAAAATGTAAAACAGTGATCACACCTTGGAACTTCTAAGGAACAATTTTTTGGGGGAAACAAAACAGAGAAAGACAAAGATAGTCATCAGAATAGTTCAAGAGGGATAAAAACAATTTTTGAGCAATTTTCCACTTGAAATTGTAAAGTGAACTGCACCCATTTATATCACTCTAAAACAAATGATGTGTTCAAAGATGGAATTCAAAACAGTAAATCATACCTGTTTGGGACTTGGAGAAGCTTGGGCAACCCTGAGATGTTTGGCAGTTGCTATTTTTATCCTTTTGATCTGCTCAGCTCTTTTCTTGCTGGTCCCAAACATGATATTGTTCATATGGTGAATGGCAATAAGGTACATTAATGGGGCCCTCTGTTGAAGAACACCCCCAGATGTAAGAGCAGATAAATAGGCTTGCAAAACTTCCAAATCTGTTTCAGGTGGATTCAGGAAAACTTCAACTGGAAGAACACACTGTGTAAGTATAGAAAAAAATCATCCAACACATTTGAAAATTTCCCACATACAAAACTTTTTGTCATTTTACAAAGCTGCTTAACATAGATTAAGTTAAATGTTTTTCTGCTAACTGGAAAGAATTGTTTTGCACAAATGTACAAAAGCTCTTACTATTACTATATAATAAGAGATGTACGAAAGCTTTTACTATTGTAATGAAACAATTCAATTTCACAAATCAACCTAGTCATTTCTCTCACCAAACCAATTACATATTTCGAATGTTATAAATGTTGCAATTTTTAAAAAATTGAAAGGTTAATCATTTAAGAGTTACACAGATTTTGTGTGACTACTGACAACTTTATACCTTGAAAAGTAAGGTTCTCTGTCAAAATAATTTTGAAATTTTATCATTCTACATCTATTAGTCATGGATTTGAAGGCTTAAAATTGTGTAACCACAAATACAATATTTGTTACATACTCCATGTATGCGCCAGCCTCAAACTGAATTGATTACACATCTACTAATCTTAATGACTCCAGGTTATGATTTAATGCAATAAAGGAAATGATAGCATGAACATTTGTGTACAAGAAAACACAACCTCTAGAATATAGTTAAATCTTTGAAACGATGCTAACTTCAGTTCCCACTTCCCATAAATAAATTACTGCTTAAAGGGGAAATGCTGCGGAAATGCTGCCATCCCAGGTTGAAGTAGTGTAGTATACTGTCCTGTTTCATGATTGGTCCTTGAGAGTCATGTGACAATATTTCTTTTCCTGAAATGTAGAAATTCCTAGTTTACTGGTTTACCTAGTTGAATATACAATAATGAAGTCGTCCTAAAATATATGGAGATACTTTGAAGAGAAGTAAGAAGAAAATTGTGAGACTAAGCTATTGCTCCAACATAAGGTAAAGGCAATTGCTCTTTCCCTTTAATCAGTGTTTCTGAAATTGTTACATGAGCTCACAATACATCTCATTCTTTTACATTTCAAAGTCTTATCATAAATGATGATACAAGTTTCTCTTTATGTCTCATCATGCTGAAAGAAAAACAGGAATTTTTTCACCTCCTGGATGGGCAAGTTGAGAGCATGAAGGACCTCCCTTTTTTCTCCCCAAACGGCTTGTTTGATCCTGGGACTGTATCTCTGCTGAAGTGGAAGTAGTATGTAGTTAGCAAAAATGTGATCACCAAATGAAACTGCCTCATACTGAGATAGCACCTCCATATATCTGTCAATGAAAGAGAAAATGTTTCTTAATCGTCATGGAGACCAGGATTATTTTTTGAAATTCTCATCAGTTGTCATGCAGAAAAGTCTGCTATTGTGGAGAAGATCAGTGTTCTAGCTAGGAAAAGTTTCCACCTTCGAAGAGAGAAATTGTACTGTGAGAGAGGAGGGCAAGGCCCATCCTGGGTTGGCCCTTTAGGGAATAATTTAGTGTTCAAATTTTGCATAGCAATTTTGCTGTTTCAGGGCTCTTCGATCACAAAATCACTAACAACCCATAAGTTTAATGCAGAAAATCTGCTACACAATGTTGTTTTTGTATAGCAATTTGTCCATTTTGTGTAGCAAAATGCAATGTGATACCGGATAAATTATTCCCTGCCTTGCGTATGGGCTTATTTGTTTGAATAAGGAAGGTAACAGACTCAGAAGGAACAGAAAATTTGAATCATGCTGAACTTCTACAATTTCCTGTGTTTGGTAAACCCTCAAATTCATTGTCATTGGCAACGAGGAATATGGAAACCACATTCTCGTTGCCTTTTTGAGTGTCCAAATCAAGGTGCCCATGCTTCCTGGTATATTGGAACATGGCTCTGTGTTGGCCTGCAAATTGTTGATTTAAACCAAGTGCTGGTTAGACTATGAATCTTGATTACTTAGAACCAAGGAACCCTGCCACCACCACTCCCCCCCCGCCAAAAAAGGAAATCCTTTAAACAAAGATCTAATCTTCCCACAATCATTCATACAGTTAAAACCCTTAAAAGCTATTTTCAACACCATCAGTCACCACATTTGAAAATGGAACTATTTTGTTATCTTATCACAACACTTGACATTTAGAAATGCAAAAAGTTTTACAGGGAGCACCAAGCAATCAAACATTGGTATACCTTAGGAAAAAATCTTTTCCTATCGAAAGCTCTCTTTAAACGTTATCAACAAACTTTTATCTAATATTGTTCAGTTACACTTTATCAGGAATACTTAAATTCACATTAGTCTACTTTTGGTAAGAAACCTCTCATAAGTAACGACAGCATGACTCAATACCAACATAGATTTATATCTTGTTATTACCATGAAGCAAACATCATTGCCCATAACTGTTCACATTACTTCAACAGAATGCATAACTGATTAACTACATATGATAAAAGAGCAAGAACAGGGGGAAGCCCTATAAAACAGAATCCCTTCAGATAACAAGTTCTTTCACATTTGATTAAAAGCCACATGCTGTTTGCAGACAGCAGTAAAATGATTCAAAGTCCAACACAGACATAAACATAGTCATGGATTTTTATTTACAAGACTCCAGCTCAAAATGTAAAACTTGGGAAATCCCTGAAGTCAAAGTACAATTATATAAGGAATATGACCATCCTTGAATATAAAATGTTTGCAAAATGTCTGTTTATCTGTCTGTCTGTGAGATGAATCATTCTTTGAATGGTACTCAACAAATCCAGGTTTGTTAAATAACCATATGGATCCTTAGAAATGAGTAATAATTGAGAAGATGTTTTCAACAACACCTGCTTTCATAATCATTGGCAAACATTTCCAAAAACATCTGCTTCCATCAGTTTAAACTGAGTTTGATCAACAGTCTTCGTAAAATGGAGGTAACATAACCATATTATATCTTGTGTCAGGTAAGATGAATGCTTGCCTCAAAGAATGGGAGCATCCTATTTTACAAATATTTTGCAGCAAGTGTTGGCAGTGGACAGTAGTATAATAAAACTACCATGAAACTTCTCCCCTTTAGATAAGCACGTGACTATTTTCAACCAGGATATATTGCTTTGTTCATAACCTGCACAAATTGTTGAATACTACTGACTTATTATCTGTCAAGTCCTGGCACCAACACCATTGTGAGTCCAGATTGGCCTCTGTTAACTATCCATGACGCGTGCGGCTCAGTTACTTGTCGTCTGGTCTACCCCCGGAAAATACAACAATATTCTGGTTGTCACGTGATCAAGAAGACACCAAATCTGCCTTAGCTATTTTCCGGGTGTCACGTGATCAACGAAGACACCAAATCTGCCTGCGCTATCTCCGAAAACACAGTGTTTTCGGAGATAGCGAAGGCAGATTTGGTGTCTTCGTTGATCACGTGACACCCGGAATATCGCTCTATTTTCCGGGGGTAGACCAAACGGCAAGTAACCGAGCCACATGCGTAATGTAACTGGAACAAGGTATATACTTTAAAGGCAATTAGTCATCACAACATACAGTCCCAATTCTCCCAACACACCTTCTTCTAGCCCCTCCCACAACTGTCTACAATGAATCCTCATTCAGACCCAATTTCCGTTCATTGCTTCAGGGCATGCCCCAGTGAGCATTCAAGGGCCTAATGTGTAATCAACGTGGTCTCCGTACATCCTGTGTAATGTGAGCTACTCTGAGAATTTTTCTTCTAACTTTGAATTTTTTTTGTAACTTTAAATTTTAATCAAGGAGCGCTGCCAATTGAGAATTTCTGTAGACTCCCAGTAAAATTGTAGCTTGGGATTAGAACTGAGTGCCTTTAAGCTTGTACAACTTACAGATCATAGAAAGAAGATACACCTGGGATGGATATGTCAAATCTGATATTCTTCAGATTTTCTGGCTTGGTATAAATCCTCAGCAACATATGCAAGTATGCTTTGATTGTTGGCTCCATAAATAGATCTGATGCTGTAAGAAAATAAATAGAACATCTTTGAAAAATGCAAGAAGTTCAAATGTTGATATAGTTTAGAGACAAAGTATGTTTAATATCACATTTAAATATGACATGTTCCAAGCAGCCCACTGCTAGCATGTAGAAATGGCGGCACATTAACCCATAATTTCAAATAAAGAGGTCTTACATGCAAGAATTGGAAAAATACTGAGAGAATAAACAACCACAACAAAAACTTCAAACTTAGTTTTGTCAAATTTGAAAATCTCACACCATTTTGCATATAGGATCCTAAAAAGGGGCAAAATATTTTCAAAAGGGAAGGAAGAAATCCCTTCACTTAGAACTATCCTAGACCTTCAAAACTCCTACAATGATGCCTTGCCCCTCCAAAAAAAAGGTTAGTTACTTTGGTTACAGGCCTCCATATAGTTGTAGTATCTTAAACCATTTAGACCATAGTACTTCATACATCTTAAAAGCAATAACATCTCCAGTGACATGTTTGTAAGTTTTTTTATAGCATCAAAAGATATGGGCATTTGAGAGAACTTGGATGAGAACACAATTCAGATAAATCCAAACCATAGCTTCCTATGTAATAATAAGGATGTAATTGAGAAATTTAATTATCTTTATTAGGGAATCTAAAAACAATTACAGGTTTGGGAGTAATAAGAGTGAAACTCCTGTGTAAAATGTAGGGCACACACTGTAATTAATCTACCCAGCAGTACAATATAAAAGCACCTAAACAGTGCTCTGTGCAAACGAGATACTCAACTTTAAACACATTGTATCGAGTAAACCTGAATCTACAACTGAATGTAGGTTTCCATTTAGATTTCAAGGCGCATCTCATCAGCTGTTGTTATGCAGGCATGACACCATTTGTTTGTAAACATGAATGAGGGTATTCTATGTGGGTTATCATGCTTAAAAAAGGTTAAAAAACACAAAACATGAAAACATTTAAACTCGTAAATGCCTATGCAAATTACATGTCACCACAACAACATTTATTGATCTTTTCCTAAAATGCAACTAGATATCACATACATGTGAGAAAAACACAGTAAAGTCTTGCAATTCTGGCAGCCAGCTCTACACTCTGAAATACTTCTGGCCTCCATGTCTCCAACAAATATATCCACCGCAGTGCATCAGTCATGGCCTGGACAATTTCAGCAGGGATCGCCTTTACTGTTTTCCCCAACATTTCCCTGCAAGACATAAAATGTGATCCAATTTTTACATTTCTTAAGAAAAAAATGCTATTATTGAACCACTGCATCATAAACATCTTTCAAAATTTCATAAACAATGAATCTCTCCAGAGACCTCACCACATGGCGAGGCACCACATCACAAAGAGTAATACCTACAGATATCACTTACAAGTCATAATCTGGTCTTAACTTAACCAAAGATGGAAAACATGAGGATTTCCTTCATTTATGAACAGATACAAATACCACTGACAAACAATAGCAAACCAGACTGACTCATATTCCTCCAATAAGGTGACCTGGACAGCTTTAAACAAAACCACATTCCAAGGCAGAATGTGCAAATACCTCACAGGATATATCTGCATTCCTACAATACCTTAAGGTAAAAGACACAACACATGGAGATTTCATCACCATGTTTGCCCTACCATAATGCCCCCACCATGACAACATGATGATGTCATCGATAGCACCTAACAGACAGGTTTTGATGTTATCAGTTAATATATCAACTACTACAGACATTCCATTCTAGGAGTCCGGGAATCACCTTATGGTCAATGTACTCTCTAAAGGTTATTAAAGGGAAAATGTAGTCATCCCAATTTCAATGAGTACAGCAGAATATCCTATTTCATTAATGTCTTGGGCGTCAAGTGACATTATTTTGATCACTCAACTGTAAAATTAAGGAGTCACTGCTTTTTTACCATGAATATGCAATATTTCTGTCCTTTTATGTCATGAGAGCTATTTAGAAGAGAAAAGGAGGGAATTTGTGAGATTTAGATGTTGCTTTAAAATAAGTGTGGAGTGACTGATCTTGCCCTTTAATACTGCAATGGGGGTCACAAAGTTTAGCGACCTGCTGCCAAGGAAGAATGTCCAGATACAGATTTGATATTTTTGTTTTTCTTTTTTTGTTTGCTACAGATATTGGGGTTGTTTTCTTTTATTTGTTTGTAATGGAAACTTAAGAGATCCCCCCACTGAGAGACTTGTCAAAGTCAATTGGAAGGATACAAAGATGTCTTTCTCACCTTTTGCCTAAATGCTAGCATTATATTTCACTAAATACCAGACTTCACATAACATACAAGTACAGTTTAATTCATGTGTTGGAAGGATCTCACATTAAACTAAATGATTTAAAGAGTAACTGTTTAGCATCAATGACTGCTATAAATGATATTTGAATCACTCGTATCAAGAATTGGCTGTGCAATGGTAGAAAGAGGGGGATGGGAGGGGGTGGGGGTGTATCATAGAGCAAAATGGGTTATGGGTTTTCAAGTGAATGTTTTATATCTGTACTACTGTATATAATATTTGGACTTCAACCTCATCTCTCAGTTTGAAAAGCACTGTGAATAGTAGTGTACCTGTATACTATAAGCTTGAATGCCAGCATGACAACAAACAATACTCAAGAAGTAACACCATTCATTCATGTTCGCAAACTTAAAGCCTTTTATGTTTTCCCATTTGCCAAAGGACCATAAATATTCATATATTACAGAATCAGTATATGTCTTCTAAAACTCAAAGGATGACTCTATTTCCAACTCAAGTTATCTATTACCAGATTTTTTCCCCAGAATCCTCCCAAATTTTCTTGACGACACAAGAACAGATGCCGAGAAGGTATGGAACTTTCCTTGGTGATCTTTTTGTTTTGTCTGATCTTGGTATTTCACACAGTTGGAATGCTGAACTACTTTTCCACTTACTATAAATTCAGTTAGTTAGTTAGATGGAGTTTAAGGGCTTAGTTTCCAACCAACTGGTTCAAGTTGAGCCAGTCTTTTTTTATAAATTCAGTATAAGCATATGCCATATCATGAATGGTTTGTTACTTGGGTGAGATTTAATGACACACAAACACTAACGTGTTATATACTGTGAATGTATACAGTTTAAAAACAGTGCAAACCATTTGCTTCAGTTGCCTCTTTTGTCAGGTGGGGAATACTGTGGGCATTTTCCACAACCCATAGCCAAGGAGGACCATACTATGGAATAACTGAAAATATTTTAAAGTATTCCAAGTTTGCAGTTGCCCTTTGCTATATCATTGCAGTTTGAGTGTGCAACATTAGTCCATTTTCTTTAACAGTCCTGAAGGAAAGGCCCAAAGCTGCATGAATTACTTAACTAGTACAAAAAGGCCAACTGATAGAAAAGGGCTTACTGATAAAACAGGGTACACATCAAAAACCAGAAATGGTTCAAAGTGTCTGTTATAGTTATGGATAGTCTTGGGCGTGTTTAATAGTATTTAAATGCAGTGTTAACATCCTAATTTCCATTTCCATTAAATTTTGTGTTGCTAATATTTTTTCTATTAGAAAAAAAATTTTTTTTTAAATTTGTGACATTACAAGAAACATTTTCTCATGCTGTGGTGACATACTGCTGTGCTTTACCGACACCCTGGAGCTATCACAGCTACATACACATCCAAATGATCATGTTTATACATTATCAACAACAAGCATTGCAAGTCTGCTAAAGTAAGTCAACTGACATTTCATTGAGTATTGGACAGATAGACAGATATTTGTCTTAAATCATGATCTGTTAAATAGATATCAAATGAGGATGCTACCTAACCACCACCACCACCAGTTTAAACAGAGTGAACTTTATTTATTATGTCTAATCCAAATCTCAATATTTAAACTTGGGGTAAACAAAATGATGCTTTTTCAAATAACCACCTTCTAACCATGCAGCTACAGTAATCACACTGCACACACTGTCACGTGTATGAGCCCATGAGTTCCTGACTTAAGCTACCTTTGCACTTGACTTTGTTGTGATTGACACAGAGCTAGCTTTTAACCAACAGTTTGCTCAAAAGCTTTGTTTATTCACCAGATACTCATTATATTGGTATTAATGCATCACATTTTATCATCATAATATATCATATTATTGATTAAAACAACTGCTACTGACAATTTGAGCTTAGAAAACAATAGGAAACTGTTTTTGCTGAATGGCAAGCAGTTTTGTAAAAATATTGCTGAAGACAGGAATGAGAATGATTCTGCGGCAGGGAGGAGTGAGGTGGTAATGGAATGTCATTTTTATGGAGACAAACAACAAGCAGGTCCAGAGCATATACTCCACTAAATAAAAATAGACTTGCTCCCATTTTAACACTTATTATAATAAAAATTTCAAGTCTTTCACAGTTATAGCAATGCAACTCACTAATTGCAGTCACTAGGACTGAGTGATTACAATAGATTTAAGGTAGGCCTTATTAGCCTTACTATGAAGGGAGGAATACCTACAATCATGTCATACCTGA
The DNA here is from genome assembly GCA_037179385.1 of Holothuria scabra. Taxonomy (NCBI): domain Eukaryota; kingdom Metazoa; phylum Echinodermata; class Holothuroidea; order Aspidochirotida; family Holothuriidae; genus Holothuria; species Holothuria scabra. The sequence goes on from CM074180.1 coordinate 21,480,133, forward strand.
CACAAAGCAATTTAAGGGCCTCAATACCAACATGTGAATTATTTGTTTAACAGAGTTTCAATAACATAACTAGGCTTACGCAAATGGCCTCCCTATAGCTGAGGTGCCAACCTTCCAGTGCAAGATAATTATAGTAGCCAATATAATAAAGAAAATAAAACAACAAGCAAATGAGCAAGTATATATAATTTTCATTGCAACATTTTTCAAAATGAAACACCTCAATTCAAAATATAATATTCAAACATATTTATTACAGTTCTGCTAGAGTTTCTCCAAGAGTCACTATTCCGAACAAAGTAAAGTCATTTGATTCCCAGCACTCAACTCTTGCAGTAGAAACAGGTAGTCATAAAAACAGGCAGTTACAAGTAGATGGTTCTGATGAATGTAATTGCTATAAAATTACTAAAACATGAGCAAACTATATTTGCAACCAAAGAATGTCTTTGCTGCTTACTACATTCATGCCATACATGTCACTTATGGACCAATCTAAATAGTCAAGTGATGGTCCCATTTAGTCAGGCATAACAGGGGTCCATGAGCTTTAATCTTTCAAATGCTTTGCTTCACTGTGTCATGGATGGTTGAACACAAAAATACTCCTTGATTCCCTCATTTTCACTGAATATGAGCATTTAGAATTGTATAGAGACAATAAAAACCAGAAAGCCAAAAGGCTTAGTGATTCCTTGCCATCAAATACCTTACCTGCTTTCAAATTGACAGTGTTTGATAGATTTTTCTTTACAATTTAGGTACAGAATTTTCGCAATTTTACTGCTGGTGACCTCAAATGAGCTTTGACCTCTACCAAAAACAATAGGCTTCTTTCTCTCAACATGACAAATCTATGTACCAAATATGAAGAGTATCTGTCACTCCTCTCTGAAGATATCATGTTTACAAGCCATTTGCGATGTTTTTGCATTTTTACCGCTGGTGACCTCAAATGACCTTTGACATCTACCAAAAACAATAGGGTTCTTCCTCTCAACATGACAAATCTATATACCAAGTATGAAAAGTGGCAGTCACTCCTATCTGAAGATATCATGTTTACAAGCTATTTTCTAAGTTGTCGCAATTTTACCGCTGGTGACCTCAAATGACCTTTGACCTCTACCAAAAACAATAGGGTTCTTCCTCTCAACATGATAAATCTATATACCAAATATGAAAAGTGTCAGACATTCCTTACTTAAGATATCGTGTTTACAAGCAACCAAGTGTCACAAACACACACACACGACATCACCATCGCATAGATTCCTTGCCTGCCTACGGCAAGGAATCAATAAAGATGACTTAAGCATGATGGACCCCACTAATGGTCCCCTTCACTAGCTGCTAGGATTCATCTGTAGCTTAAATACATTTTGTAGTAGCAAGGTTGTGACAGCCTCAGAGTGTACCCTTTGATTTGCTATGCTTACCCCAGCCAAAAATCATCTCTACTAAATTAAACTCATGGAAAATGAAACACACTCGTTTCTCATACATGAATATACAAGGATAAACAACCCCAAAAATAACCACAACAACCACCAAAATCAATCAAAGTGACCATTTCCTATTCAATGCTTCTACCAGGAATAAACATTGTATGTATATATATGACAAGTTGTTGTCTGAATATCACTGGAAATTATAAATTCTACCCTTATGGACAGTTGTAGAGGACATTCTAAGAAGGTCATTTTGCTATTTAAATATTTGGTTTAAAAATACAAATTTCCCTCACAAACCACAATGACCAGGCAAATAGTCAAGAGGAATTTCAACAAGGCTGGTGCATCAAAGTGAAACATTCTACATGATTTGGTGTGTTTAAGTAAGGAATCATCAAATTTTGAAGACATTTATATTGAAAATGTTAAAAAAGCTTCAAGTAAATTGATATCTATCATAAAGGTTTTCTACTCTCTAATTGCTGATCATTTTTGGAAGCATGCCAACATACCTATAATATATACCAGGGGCCCGTTCCACAAAGAGTTGATTTACTGTTGGCTTAAGTATGGTGAATCAAACTTAAGATTGTGCGTAACTCTTTGTGGAACGGCCCCCAGGACCAGCACATGCCAGAATAAACCAAACTTAACCACCACTCACACTTCTACTACATAAGAAAACTTCATTCTAACTTTCCCTGATCATGTCATGTTTGCACATTAAAGAAAAAGTTGGCAGACAGCCATTGAAATTGTTATTTTAAACTTTAGATGGTGTCATTATGACATCCTATGTATCTCCCAAGAGATCATTTTTAACTTACGCTTTCTGCTGTTCTGTGAAGAGCTGAAGAAGTGGCAGGAATATCCAGTCCTCTGGGATCAACTGTTCGTGCATTTCAAATAGCAGGTGAGATTTTCTAAGGTGTGGGAGGTGCATTGCTTCAGCCCTAAAAAACAAAACAAAAACGCATTGCAATGATTTTTTTTCTTTTCACCTTCAACCTATTTGTGTGATGTTGTGAGGCACATCTGCCAATTTCTTAAAATAGGTGTGATGGTGTTACCTTTGGGGCATCATAGCTGAGCCAGACATAATGTATCCTTATAAATGCTTTTATAGGATTACTTGCAAATATGACAAAAGGTAAACTACTAGAACTCACTTCATTTTCATAAAAATAGGCTTGGCTAAAAAACTAAAATGAGTTTGACTCCGATTGATAATGAAAGAAAAACCTTGGACAGAATATTTTAAAAGACAATGATACAACACTTTACATCAAACCAACATTAACAAAAAAAGATTGCAAGTCAATGTCACTGTCAGTACCAAGATATACTCATGGATATGAGCAGGAAGTATTTGCAAATAACACATTTTGAAATGAAGAAAGGTACTTAACACATTTTTCATTATCTAATATGCAGTATAGATTATCTCAGTTTCAGGAATATTGCTAGGTTTTTTTATCATTTCTGCAGTAAAGTAAGTTTTTCTGCTAGCATACCTTGCAATTTCAAAATTCTTTTTGCTTGTGACAAAGTACAGCATATATAAATGTCTGATGCTAGGAATATGTTGATATGCATCATAAAGCAACTGTCCCTTAATGGAGCCAGCAGTAGATGAACTACTCTTGGAATCAGTCACATTTAATCTTTCCGATAATTCTGTTGCTATAGGGTCACCAGTTTTTCCTTCCCTGTGAAGAAGAAGGAAGGCAGAAGACAAATTCCATGAATTTAATAGTTGAAATCATTAATAGTTTCAAGCTTTGAGAAAACCCACAAAGTTTAAATATGAAGAAATGCTAACACTAACAGAACTAGAATGATCAACAGTAATTTTGTATATAAAAATAACTTGACCTGAGGTTATGATACATGTGACCATGAGGGGATATTTTAAGAAGAAAATAATTATATACTATACATATATATAATAATATATATAATAAAATTCAGATACTATGAGAGCCTCTAAACCTTTTGCATTACAGACTGAAAATGCTTCAATGTTCTAAAAGCAAGTTGTCTCATCCTGCTTTTGTCTAGGTATTGAAATTGAATTCACTTACCAAAGGAATTCTGGGTCAAAGAGAAGAGTTGAAAGGACATCCTGAGCATAGTAATAATCTGCCAGCTGAAACCTTGTAAATAGCTCCAGTGATGTTCTGTGGTATAAAGTCATCTTGTGTCGGCTTGTTTCACAATGTTTGACCTGATTAGGAATGTAGCCAGATGCAAAATGAATACACAGACCAAAATGATGCACAACCAAACAAAAAAGTACCTAACTACCACTAAAAAGATGTCTTTTTCCTTGAGAAACTGAAAAACATGACAATTGGTACTTACATCTTCACTGTGTAAGTGACATAGAAGGGAGTTATAATGGGAAAATTTAGTCATAAAAAATGTAATAAATATCGTTTGATTTCAGACAGTCATTTTCTGCCAAATCATCCCCTTCTTTTACAGCTAGCTTTACATTATTTCATAAAACAGCTGCTTCAACGAAATATTAATTTGCTTTCCTGATGTAGTCTTAACTGGCTGAAGCAGCAGTATCTCTCATGGCAATCAGAGTGTGATTGTTGTTTATGAATTAAACTTTACATTTTTATCTGTATCTGATTTCAAAAACCATTGACAGTGTCTTAGACAGTTTCAAACAGTTAACTCTAACAAACTAATTCCTACCTAAATAAGTGTGACATTAAACCACAGACAACATCAATGTTACTGTGTTCCATAATAATATGCACTAACATTTTCAGTGAGTAAAAATTTTAGTTTTGATTGTTAAGTCAAGGAAAACCTAACCTGTCACTTTGTAGATACACTAGTCTTGTTCAAGAAAAGTCATAATGATACTTACAATAATTTGGTAGATCTTCACCAGGAAATATAAAGCCAAGTGTTCAAATCTTGAGAAGAGTGCCCTCAATCCCTTCCGCAGGTTTCCTTTTCTTCTGCAAAATCTTTCAAGATATTCAATAACATATGAACTTTCCACAATTGGTAGAAACTGCAAAAGAGCATTCAATAAATTTGCTTATCTGAGATTTCAATTTTCAACATTTACACACATAATTTCTTTTAACACCATATTATCCCAAAAGAAAGTGTGAAATATCTTTAAGGGGAAGAGCAGTTGCTGCAAACTTATTTAGAAACACTACTTCAATCTTACAATTTTCTTCTTATTTTACTTCAAAGTATCTACCATGATGTTTCAAGGAATAAATATTGCATAATTAAAGGGAAATATCATGTTTAAAATGCTCCAACAAAGAGTACAAAGAAAATGACTCCAACGATATTTGACAATTCAGTCTTAATCATAAACCCCAGGAATAGCTACATCTCTTCAAAAAAAAGGATGCGCAAGAAAAGCCATGGACATTGCATCATTTAAAATGTTGAAAGTTTGGGTGAACGAATTATTCTTGAGCAACAAACAACTGAATTTCTATCTGTAGGAAACTTATTTCTTGAAAAAAAAAGCTACTATACTGCCTTATTTTTTATAATCTATCACCCTGTATCAATAAGTATTAGTTTTAACAGGATCAATTTTTCTTGCAAAACAAATGCAACATACCCCTTCAAGGTAAACCAAGCAGCTACACTTAGTAAATTTCACATTTGAGGAGGAAAAATATTGTCATAGAATTCTCAAGAGCCACTCATGAAACTTATTAGTCTGCTACACACATCCAAGTTGGGGGTGACTGTATTTTTCAAGTAGATCAAGTAATTTAACAAGCTCAAGCTATTTTAATAACTTTTCTTTGAAATCAGTAGTACATCTAGATTCAAACTGGAACTATCTTCCATTACATTAGCTACTACACTGGAAATGCCATTTTTGAAGCAAACACAACTATCATGGCATACGACAAGAAAATGATTCATTTACAATAACCTTTTATTAATTTGTATCACTTTTTTATGGTGAAATTTCAATCATAATATTCCACTAATAAAAATATGATGCCACATTTTATATTTTTTCAGTCTACATTCTTCTTTGAGAATTTACACCATTACACGATATTTACTACCAAATATGTTTTCTGTCTAGAATGAGCTCCTATTTTCTTCTACAAAGTGTTCCCTGTCAAAAATCTACTCGGTAGCATTATAACATCATGCAGTTCCAGACTTCCAAAGTGCATCTAACCCCTCATAATTGGTAATGGGGAAATTTTGTTTGCAGAAAGCTGAAACACCACAGCTGTTTCAGATGTAAATGAGTGACTGTGACTTACTTTAGCTGCTAGTCCCTGGTGAGTTGACACAATCACATAAACAAGTCGAAAGAGACACACTGCAAAGCTGTAGTTTGAACCTTTTTGAATGCATGGGTGCATCAGTTTCTGGTTGTCATGGTGACAAGCTAAATCTGGTAAGGCTGAAAGCACTGGAATTTCTTGTAATCTATCTAAATTAATTGATGAATGATTCCTGTCAAGGGAAATATGTGGAAAGGAAATCTTTATTTTTATTTAATATGGAAATGCAGGTGTGCAAGGATTACATTAGCAAAATAATCACTTATAATATGTAAGTCATCTTGCAGAAGGACAAATTAAAATCTCATAAAATTTAAGTGACATGACAAGTCTTTAAGTGACATGACAAGTCATTGTCTTCCAGCTGTGCTATATATTTGTAAATTGCATGTAACAAATTTTACCCACATTTCCAGTGAACCTATCTATTGTTGAAAGTTTTTGCAAAAGTTGAAGGTAACAAAAGAAAAGAAGATGAAATAGAAGAAGAACCTACTTAAGATTCAACATGATGGAATGAAAAGGATGTGATGTCATGAATGGAACAAGAACTTGATTGGTCAGATCCTCCAGCTGTGCCAGGCAGTCTACAGGGCTGTATGATGGCTGAAACAAAAGAAGAATACTTCAAAATCTTTATTGGTGGAGATCATGCAGTTCGAATGCTTCAAAATTTCTTCAGTTCTTCACATCAAATTTATGCATGTGGCTGCTTACTACTTTTGAACACAAGAACCAAATGCACACACTCAAGGACATTTTGGAAGCACTTTTTTTTTTAAGCATAAGCAACAATTATTGAGGAATGTGCCTTAAAGATTGTAGCTTTGAATTCAAAACTCTCATATGCCTTTAAAATGTAAAAAGTCCTTTTAGATAGGAAAATCTAAGGTCCCAGAAGGGTTTTTGGGATGAGAACTTGCCTTTCCATGAACCAGCAAAGCATTGGAACCTAAATGTCTTGAAAGTTGTTCAAGCTCACTGTTTCAAAATCCACTGTTTTTATCTTCTATGCTTAACGCAATGGCTGCCCTAATGAGAAAAACTGATTATGTTGAAATCACTTCATTTTCACTGCCAGCTCCCACTATTTTTAGAAGTGATGCATGAAAAACAGGCAAGTTTATTGTCAAGGTTCAGTGAATATTAATGCACTCTTTTATATCTCAGCTTGCTACACAAAGGTTCTGTAGCTACATGTTACATACGTAACCCAAATGAACACTTAGTAGCACTATTATGTAACTGTAGAATTTTCCACATCTATGCTTCACAGAAATGAGAAGTACCAAAACGGAGTCACAATTTTTCAAACATGACAATTTACAAAACAATAAAAATGGAGTGCAACCAAGTTCCAACGACAAGTAATATCCTGAATCAAATACAACAATGCCATTGTTTTATTTTGGGGCAATTCATTCAAAAAGTCATTCTACATGAGCTATGAGAGAGGAGAGACATGGGGTTCTACAAGATCTCAACGACTTGAACTATACTTTAAAAATCCACACTATCTGTTTCTCATTAAAAGGAGCTGATTACTAAGAATTTTGAAAATGTGACAACAAATAAACAAAACTAAGTCACAATGGCATTCGGAAAAGGCAAATTCTTAAACTATGAGTACTTTCCAAAAGAATTACAAATATTAAATGTAACTTTTACCATTTATGTTTCTCTAAAGCAACTACCCACAAAAGTTGATTTGAAGGTCTGTCTCTGTTGATCATGTTGCCATAGTTTCAAAATTTAGGATCAGCACCTCTGAGCAACACCATGTGCAGCAAAAAACAATGCCCTTGACAGCTGAAAAGACTCATCTGTTCCAGTCTAGACTGGCACCCACCCACCCTTTCTTTGAATCATCAGTTTAACATTCCACCAAACATTGTTTTTCTTTCCTAAAAAACTATCTTTTAAAGATTTTTCACTTAAAGGGCATAGGCAGTCTATAAAACTTGGAAACAATATTTCTAAAGCTAACAAATTTCTCATTTCTCATCCAAGTTTCATTCCTGACATTTCAGGATTTTAAACATGCATTTTTAAGGATAACCAGGGGTCTAATCCTCATAAATGCCACAATTCAGTGAAAAAACTCTTGTCACATGATTCTCAAGAGCCACTTATGAAACAGGGTAGACTCCAAATTGGTGTGTCTACATTTTGCCTGTGAATCTTTAAATTAAGAATATCACACAAACGAAGCAGGTTTAATGCAAGCCCCTCACAAAATCTTGCAAAAATTTGTCACATGATTAACAGAACCAGTCACCATTTAGGATACTTTTCATATTTGGGTATATAAATTCAAAGTGGCATGGCTGCATTTGGCCCCTGATTATATGGCAGTAACACATAAGAGGGAAAGAAAGTTTGTAACTGAAGGCCATCTACTGGATAGTTTCAATAAGTGTAACACATTTTTTTTCTTACTTGTTTGCTAAGGTTCTGGTAATAGGAAGCCAGGAAATTTAAAACACTTGCACTGAGGACAAATGATGAAGGTGATATGACCTCTGAACTCTGTGCCACTTCTCCAAGCCATCTTCTGACACATAGACTAATAGGAGTGAGTAGACCTGTCACATGACTCCATTCCACAGAGGGAGGAACCAATGTTTCGTTGCCATTGCTAAAGATAAAAACGTGCATGTTAAAATTCATACCTTTTACAAAAGAGTTAACATTGTTTACTAAATAAAATAAAAAAATATTGTTTCTTGGTATCCCATTGGTTGCACCTAAGTACCCTGTAGAGCCAACGCAGCAAAACCACTTCAAATCTAGTTACTTGATTTAATGATAACTTGAGAATTACATGTCAGATTTGAATGAAAATCACACCAACTTGTGCAAATTTAGTTCCTCTTGCACATACTATTAAAAATTAAACTTTTTGTTTGTGTCATTGCAGTAGTTTGTGAGAGGTATTTTTGACTAAAATGTTTACAATATGTCAATAAAGTTTGCTTAACAACCCTAATTTTATTAACTCTTTGGAAAAATATTTCACATATCGGTTCCTTCATTAAAATCATAAGAAAACAATTTTTTTTTTAAATACTTAGGCAGTGAGAGAAAAGTTAACGGGTTCCTTTCAAAACGTTACTCCACTTTACTTCCTGACTTGAGCAATGTAAAATCACTGCAGTTAGTTACATGAGGTTTTACAGCTCAGCTTCTGACCAACTGGTTTTAGTCAGATCAGTCACAGCCTTTTTTATACTTGTGGCTCTAACTACTTGACCATGCAGTGACCAAAGGTGTATTTTACAGCTCCCAGCCAACAGGGGGCATCTGACATAGTACAATGTGGATGAGCAATCTTAATATCATTAGGGAAGTCACATTATCAATTAATGCAGATTCTCAATACTCACATAGAGATATGTGAAAATTATTGAATATTATCACCAACATCACAGAGCACAAATGCTGCCAGATAAGTGGGGAATGAGTGAGGCATGGATAAACAGAGATACAACATATTGGCTTAGGTACTCCTACAAATGGGTAATGTTCAAAACATGTTAACTATTCCAGGTGTGACACAAACAAAGCCATGCAAACTAAAAATGTCACCTGGAACGGTCCATTGGGTATTTCATTTTAATATCTAAAAAGTGTTCTTGAGACCAGTGTGAATTCACTTTATGTGTAATGTACTGACCTTACATTTTACGTTGCAATTTTTTACATTTTTAAGATACACATGGGTAGCATTCAAAACAAATATTCAAATACACAAATATTCCAGGTGTGCTATCAACAGGGTAATGTAAACGACAAATGTCAAATGGCATCGTCCATAAGGAATTTCCATTTAATATCTAGAGATATGTGTTTGAAACAAACATGAAATCACTTTAGGTGTAATGTATTGACCTTTGAATATTGTGAATTTTTAAAGATTTTAATTTGATATTTTTTTTTTGTGCTTCGTTGATATTCCAGCTGGTTCACTGTGTTAAATATTCTTAAATAAGAAATCAATTCCAAAGAATAATGATTGCAGTTGGGTTCATATGAGGTGACTTTTAATTTGGTGGAATTTGATATTTAATCTTCCAATGCTTTCCCCTCATCCCTCACAATTCAGTGAGGAAAATGTTGTCACATGATTCTCAAGGGTCACTCATGAAATAGGGTAGACCACCACACCAATCTTTTATGGGATGTCTGCATTTTCCATTTAAATATTAGCATCTTATAAAGAAAAGCTTCACAGGAGGTATCAATGCTAAGCAGGAAAGGAACCCCACAACATTTTCTGGCATTACAATCATGCTCTGATTTTTAAAATATATCTATACACATCTATAAATGCACTTTAGACTCTTTATTTTCAACCAATAAAAATGCAGATTATGTTTTTGATTAGAACTGTTTAAAGGGCAGTATTTTAAGCAAGTCACTTGATGTCGAGTCTCAAGTCATATCGACTGTAGCAATTCTAGTTGAGTCAAGTAATTTCGAGTTTTCCCCTAGTCTGAGTCGAGTCACTTCAAATCTTCGCTAAGGTTCCACTCATCTCTGGTCACTAGGTTTCCAGTTTTGCGTCATGTTGAGTCTTTAGCAATTAGAGATGAGTCATCTTGAGTCTTCCCTCAGCTCGAGTTGAGTCACTTTGAGTCTTAGTTTAAGTTAAATGTTAACTCAATTAGTTAAGGTTTAATTAAGTCATCTCAAATTCATTGGGGATCTATCATCCTTCTTTACACCTTTTATAAAGATAACTTAAGGGTTTTAACCATAACCACCAATACCCTTTCACCTAACATTTTAGCTATGCAAATACTTCAGTAAGTTTTTGGAGAGTTGGTCAACCCCCCTCCTCCTTTTAATATACATATATATGACTAGTGTCTCTTGCACCATTTAGCACACACACTTCACATGAATCCATTGTGCATTAGGGTAAACCTGCTGTAATATATATGAAAATTTCCAAATGTAAAACATCTTTCCTCTCTGCAGGGTGACAATGGTATTTACACAGGAATGAACAGACATACACTGCACACTCTGTGCTATAGAGATATGGAACTGGTTGATAGATACCATCGCCTCAGGCCAGTAGTAAAAAAGTAGGTTCTGTTCAGTTTAAAACTGCTGGGGTGTGACTTGAGTCACATGAGAAATGATGTGAGTCAATTGGAGTCACTGTGTGCAAAGAGTCAAGTCAAGTCTTCAGGAATTTATTAAACAGTGACTCCAGAGGCGTTGAGTCTTTTGAAAATGTTGACTCTAGTGAAGTTGAGTCCCATCAGTTTGTAGCTGAGACTGACTCCAGTCATTGGAATTGTGACTCAAGTAAGACTCAAGTCATGTCTTTGGCTCGAGTCATTGCAACACTGTTAAAGGGCAAGAGCAGTCACTACAAACTTATTTTAAAGCAACTCTCTCAAATATTTACTACATCTCATTTTCACTTCCAAGTATCTTACATATTTTGAAACTTACATATTGCATTATCAAGGTAAACAAACTCCTCATACATGTAACAATTCAGTGAGGAAAATGTTACATCATTCTCAAACGGGTAGACAAATATATCAGTCATTTCTGAGGTGACCGCATTTTCCGTTCAACTATTAGCATCTGGCAAAAGCAACTTTAACTCTTTAACTATTAGTAATACATTCAGGTCAACTAACCTTTGGTGTTGAAATGAAGCAGTCATGCCAGCTAGTTGTAATACTCCCTCCAGTAGAAGTATGAGAGTAGCAGACCACTGCAACTGTAACCTATGGGCAGTTTCATCAGCAAGTGAAGTTGTTGATGGCAGAGGGAGTGCTGACAATCGCTGAAACAGCTGCAGGTGCTGCGCCAAGATAGGATACAGTTCACTGAATCAACAGAAGGAATGAAACAGTAGTTACTCTTTCTTTTTGAGATGATATAAAGCCCCATGTGGGCTGGGTGTTGTTGAATATGCCCACTGTATTTCCTGCATGTCATAAGAGGTGACTAAAGGGAAACCAAACTTGCACTTGAACCATATTTGTAAATAAATTCAAACCTTGAACTTTTTATTGAGTTAACTGACACTATATAACACATTTTTGTTGGTGTGTCTTTAAATATTATCTAACTAACTAACTAACTAAATGAGATAATATAAAATTGACCAGTGATGCTTGCTACACACAAAAATGAAAATACCTCTAGGAAATTGCTGTCATGTCACTTTTAACCAGCAATTTTTCACATGTATCAGCAAGCTATTATAAAAGTAGTCTGATTTCTCATGGAAAACCAACATGGGTGAAGATTTTGGCTCAAATCATATTTTTCTCATCATAGACACTTAACTGCAGTATTTGACTCTGCTCTTTTCCCAATAGTACAGAAGTGTGCCCCATAAGAAGAAAAATTAAGGAAGCAGGATACTGCACCTTGTATAAATTCCATCTTACATACGTTTAATATGCAGACCACAAATGCCTTGGGAGGCTCCTTCTTTTAATGTGTCAGTAAATCTCAAATTTTAGCCTTAGTGTCTTGTTCAGTTTGTTACATCAATAGCAGGAAAGGTGGCATCTTACAAAATTTTGCTCCATACATAAAAAATTAGTTACCATAAATAAAAGATCTTTGCTGAGCTAGTCCCATTTGTGTGGGTTAAACTTTAAAATGACTTTCTTAGGATTAAAACAATCATGGAATTAAAATGAATATTTCATGGACCAAAGTCACTCCTTGCCTACAAATTGTAAACCTGAGGATGTAACTAAACTATTGTTTCCTAAATATTATCTTCACTGCTCATTATTTAACCAAGGCAGAGCATCAATGTGGTAACTGTAACAAGGAAAAGTTTCTTAATACCACTAGAATTTAACCTTTCAAATTTTACTGAGAGCATCATTACTCTGTTGTTGTGAGGAAGCATTGCCATATCTTTCTCATACCTGAACATGTTGGACAAAAGCCCATACTCCATGCAAGTATGCCACAGCCTGACAGCCTCTGTGCTAAGACAGAAGGCACTGCCAATATCAAGACTCATGTCTGTAGGTTCAACAGAAATGTAGCGAAGTAGGAGAGACTTGAGATTAAACTGAGAAATCTGGAAGAAGAGAAAAGATGTTTACAAGTTATTGATGCCATTTTTCCTTGTTTTTGGCAGGTGCTAGCACCTGACAAATTGCTTTAGAGATGTATTTTAACTTTAACAACATGATTAGGTACTTGTACAAGAGCATTGGTTCTTCTTTACAACCTGGACACTGAAATACAAGGAAACCCCAGGTGAAAGTTCTACCCTGCCAACCTTAAAACTGCTGATCCAACTTGCAATTAGGGTTGTTGATTTTTTTTATTTTTTAAATAAAAAAAATTGGATTTTAATGATTTTAATCGGATTTTAATGATTTTAATCAGATTTTTTTGATTTTTTTAAATTTCTTAAAGGTATGATGTCACAAAATTTCCTGGATGCTAGTGTGTACTCCATAACCTATCAAAATAATGTTTTCAGCTTCCAGGGATATCATTTGAAAAACAAAAAGAAAAAAAAAGTATGGATAAATAGAAATAATTATGGCCCACTGTATCAGTGAATACAAGAAACATTCAAGACAACCCCTCCAAGGTTCGTTATAATACGGGACTCATGACTGAAGTACTGTGCTGTATAAATGAAAATGTGCATAAAAACAAAGTGATTTCAAAAGAAGAAAATTTGTAGAAAATAGCAATATATATTCCCAAAAGAAAATGCTAACTGAACAATGCACACCAACAATCCTTTGAGATGGTATTGAGCAGGGTTCGCGTTTTAGTGCGTCTGAGCGTCACAGACGCAAGGTTCTGTCTCTGGACGCGCAGTTTATAAATTAGGCTTCTTCCCGCGCGTCCCAAGAAGTAAGCTTGGACGCAAAGAAATTTGGCCTCAGCCAGCATGGATATTGCCTGTTACGAAAAATTCTATGGGCTGATGCACGAGGCTTCCTTTTTGAAAGTTCTGGTTTCAATTCAATCTTTTACTAAAGATGGTTTGGCTCCCCAATATCCCTAGGAAAACACATAAAAACACTGTGCAGTGTGCACATATATACACATGGCCTCATGCCCCATATCAGCACGGAGTTCACTGACAGTCAGAACCCAGCGCTATGACCCCAGCGTAACCTGATACGGAACTGTATTGATGTTATACTAGAAAGAAGGCAACCTGCAAAAATATCGCTTGTTGCGCTGTGAAGGGGCGGGGCTTATTGCTTCATTCACAGTAGACCGTTCGAACGAACGCTCTCTCAGAAAACACATTGACTTTACTGTGTGGTTTTATCGCTTCAGATCCCTGTACAAAACTAATGTACTTCAACGAAATGACTGACCATGTGTTGTAAACACTTTCCGTGACAGACAAAAATGTACTAAAATCGAAGAACGATCCCTACCCCTGCAATGGGAATGATCGTTTGATATTTTCCGCCACAACGCGGTAGTATTAAATGAAATTCAATTTAGAAGAGCACTCAAAGTGTATTCCTTGCTGTCTCGCAGAGAGAGCCGCGTAAGTTGCTGTACAAACTGTTCTGCACAAAACACATAGTACAGACTATCTAGCTGCAGTGTTTCGCCGATTTTTCAAATCCCCAAGCTTTGCATACATATCTGTGCAGGTTTTGTACACTAATCACCGAGAATCTTGTGTAGTTCGGTGGTTATTATCTTGCATAAATTAAGTCATTCCCAGCATTCCTTCTGTAATACAGGACTTAAGCAATGTTGTCATATGACGTCATTGCAAACGAAAACAGTAATGCACGTGGTCTCTTGCAGCAAACTTCTTAGCCCACGCATGCACTAGACTTACGTTTTGACCGCCAAACAAGGCACCATGTTTTGCTGGGTGACATCATATGCATAAGATCCATTGCAAAATTTAAATTAGCCCCGGCATCGTGATTGGTTAAATTGCGTTGATTCTAGGCAGTTAATCACAACTCGCGCCTTCGCCTATGTGATTTAGTGTGTGAAAATACTCAGTCTCGAGACCAGTTTTCCCGTTGAGTTTGTGTTATATACGACGATCGCGCTTGCTAATGCGGCCAGCTAGCAAAGCCTGACAAGCCCCACGCTACATCCACCTAGAAAGGGCATCACAAATCTCTGCGTGCGTGGATTTTTTGGGGATCGGACTTAAGTGCATTTCAGTTGCAGATTCTTTTTAGACAAGACGTAAGTCTTGGACGAGAACGGCTAAAAATATCCGGGGATATTTATATCGGCAAAAAACCATAAGATACGTTATACGGGTGCCCAGAACTGCTAAGATTATCATGGTTGCTTTACATGGGGTTCGTTAAAGCGGGAGAGTAGCAGCTACTGTACAGTATATTAACACAAATACAACCCAGTACAGTAAAAGAATGCAATGTTCCGACATGATTGGGGGATGAAAACTAGACAGAGCATGATGTTGGCCTTTGAACAAAATTATCAAAGGGCATGTGACATGGACTGCAAACAAATGTACTGTATAAAGGGTTGATTTGTATCTTCAATTTTGAAGTGAAACTATTTCGCCTACAAAAATGATATCCCGTTCGTGAAACGAACGGAACTATTCCTAGTATTTTCCATCCTGAACTGGTTATGGTAATACTATATGCACGAAGCAAGGGCGGGCGCGTACTAAAGTGACAAACGTGATTTCCCTCTTTTTAATAATCTGTTATATGAATTCGGCATCGGGCGGATTGTTTAATTAAATAATCGGTAATCGGGTATTACCTTTTAGGCCATAGTATAATCGGTCGATAGTTCGATACTAAAAAAAAAAAAAAATTGAAATTTAGGGAATCAGCAACCTTCACTCTACAGTATTACCAGGAAAGCAAACAGAAGCATTGATGTCACATATTTTTTCTCTGAGATTATTGTATTCACTCTTACTTAGCACTATGGACTAAACTTTCAGCACCTAAACATTGTAGTATTTAACTCAAGTACCTACAGGGGAAAATAGGGTTGAACTTGAGGAAAAGTATAGATGGCGGGACAATTGGACCCTTTAGAATTCCTGGTGGACCCCTTAAATTTAATGTTTCATACTCTCAAGGGGTCCAAAAACCAAGGCTCGGACCCACTAAATTCGGAGCTCAGCGCTAACCCTGGTATTGAGGCTGTACTGTAGGCATGCAGCATATATACAGTATGTTGAACTAAGGAATTAATTCCTGGTTGAAACAGGGAACTGGTACTCCTTGTTACTGAACTCATTGCACATTGGTTTAGTAACAGATGAACTGGCAATTGATTATGTATAATTTAATGGTGTACTGTACATTTATTAATAATAATAATTAAATACATTGAACTTATATAGCACTAAATCAGGAACAAAAGTGTTAATCAATCCATCTATCAATTCTCAATATTTCTTTTACTTGGACTTAGTTAAAATCTCATTGAGCATAGTTTGGGTCCTGTTATGAGGGTTGGTAAAATTCAGGGAATAATTTATCCAGTATCACATCACAATTTGCTGGAATCAGCAGCCTTCACTCTACAGTATTACCAGGAAAGCAAACAGAAGCATTGATGTCACATATTTTTTCTCTGAGATTATTGTATTCACTCTTACTTAGCAATATGGACTAAACTTTCAGCACCTAAACATTGTAGTATTTAACTCAAGTACCTACAGGGGAAAATAGGGTTGAACTTGAGGAAAAGTATAGATGGCGGGACAATTGGACCCTTTAGAATTCCTGGTGGACCCCTTAAATTTAATGTTTCATACTCTCAAGGGGTCCAAAAACCAAGGCTCGGACCCACTAAATTCGGAGCTCAGCTCTAACCCTGGTATTGAGGCTGTACTGTAGGCATGCAGCATATATACAGTATGTTGAACTAAGGAATTAATTCCTGGTTGAAACAGGGAACTGGTACTCCTTGTTACTGAACTCATTGCACATTGGTTTAGTAACAGATGAACTGGCAATTGATTATGTATAATTTAATGGTGTACTGTACATTTATTAATAATAATAATTAAATACATTGAACTTATATAGCGCCAAATCAGGAACAAAAGTGTTAATCAATCCATCTATCAATTCTCAATATTTCTTTTACTTGGACTTAGTTAAAATCTCATTGAGCATGGTTTGGGTCCTGTTATGAGGGTTGGTAAAATTCAGGGAATAATTTATCCAGTATCACATCACAATTTGCTACACAAATATGTCAGGTTGCTACACAAATGAAAAATTGTGTAGCAATTTTTTATGTGCATAACCCTTGCATTTTCACAAACAATGGGTGAAAAATCTTCAAAAGTGCAAAATTTGAATGCTAAATTACTCCCTGAAAACCCCAGAATAATTGAATTCCATGTTTGGTGCAAAGAGCACCTTACATCACACTGTGGTGCGGTGTTACTAAAATATCTGATATTTCTAACTTGTTGCCAGGACAGGTTGGTGGCAAAGTTAGCATGCTGTACATAGCCTATACTGTCTAATACTTAACAGGTTTATTTGAGGGTCCTACTGTCCTCAACCAACTAGATAAAAAGGCTCATGATCACTATGAATTGGGTTGGTTTTTTTCAATGAAATACAATACAGTAAATCTCACTTGAACTGTACATAACATTGACAGTCTATGGGGTCAATACTGATGCATGTCTTACTAGGGGTACACATTGTGTTTAATCATTCTAAACTGTGTTGTTTCTTCAAATTAGTTGAATTCAGTGAATAATCCAACCATAAATATCTTTTTCTGTTCATAAATAAAAATTTTCCAAAATCATTTGATTTAAATCAATGATTTTTTTGAAAAAAATCATTTAATTTAAATCGCGATTTAAAACATTGATTTTAATCAGGGCGATTAAAATCAAACAACCCTGCTTGCAATCCCAAATTGTTCAATTTCACAAACACTGTCCATTCCTACTTAGTAATAATCCTCAAGTTTTGTTGGTCCATTACAGTCAGCTGACCATGCCTTGTCCTGAATTACAGACATGGTAATGGACAAATGTGCTCATCTTAGACTTCTCCATTTTATTTGGAGTAAAATGGAGTATTAATGGAGTAAAATGATGTATTGAGGTGGTTATTTAAAAAAGGAATATTTCGTTTTTGTAAGTCTTTTAATTCAAAATCTTGTTGGGTATGAATGAGCAAGGTTTGACAAATATGAACCTGTACAAAAGCACAAGATGATGCACTGTCTGAGTTTAATGCCACTCCTGGATGCACTCTGGCTGCACACCCTAGCATCATTTGATTTAGCCCTCAGATCATGCATTATCTTGTGCTGACACACAGTCCATTGTTGTTTAACTTTTAATTAACTGTCATGTGTATTGTCTTAACTCTACAATTTTAAGAAAAGAGTCTTACCAGAGATGCAGCTTTATTTCTTCCACTAGCACAGAGAACTCTCACCAATTTCATTGCTGATACAACAGGGTAACCATACACATCAGTTACTTGTGTACCTGCAGGACAAATGATACAATATCTAATAATATTGCAACACAAATTTTTATTCTTGATAGACACAGAGATTGTGAAAATTAAAGCAATTCTCTTACAAAAAAAAAATTCCCATCTTAACTGGTATAACCTACACTCCTCAACAAAAGTAAATAAAACAAGTCACCTTCCCGGCTCCCCCTTTCAATGTTGGCTACAACTTTGCAACTATCAGATAGGATACAACATCAAAATGGGGATTGGGGGTTTCAACTTGAATTCTGAGACATCATGAGTGTATTTTGTCACTGTAACAGTGACTTACTTTCATTTGTTTTGTTGGGGATTGTACAGCTCTTTAATATTACACTAGTAAGTTCAACATGATATGCGTATCACTTAAATGAATAAAACCCATACCTTGCTCTTTCCACCCAGACATGGGCAGAAATTCTTTCATGATGACTTCAAGTAATCTTGGACATTTGCTGATCTCATGGGATGCCAATGAAGAATGACGGGCTATCCTTATCAATAGTGATAAAATGTTCAGTACAGTTGGTGCTGGTGGACGGATTTTCTCCAGAATGTATGATAACCTTCTCAAAGTATTCATCCTAAACAATGCCTACATTTAAAGAATACAATAAAAAAGAAAAAAATTTATGAGCTGATGCATATGTTTCACACTCTCAAATCCTAATATTCTTTTTTTTCTCTGATATGCATCTTTGCTTCTCAATGCTGTCTGATGCTATAACAGAAGGGTATTACTGAACATCAATCATATGGATGGGTTTGAAAAGTGTTAAGAAAAATCAAAGCGAATGGGAAGGATATTATAAGTAAGATAGTTAGGTAGATAGAGTTTTAGGGCCCAGTTTCCAACTTATTGGTTCAAGTTGAGCCAGCCATGGCCTTTTTTCCAGTTGTGGCTAACTGGTTTGTTTTCCCTACTCCATTTCTTATGCAGAGGATATTTAAAGATACTGAATATCCTTTTTTTTTCTTTTGATTTTTTGCAAATAGTTTTTCTCTTCTTCCATTAGAGTCTTCTTCTTTGTTAAGCCCACAAAGTTCACTGTGATCCACACAACACTTTTGTTTTAATACTAATTTGTGGGTACAACCTTGACAATGTGGTGAAATAAAGTAACTAAATGGAAATTTATGAATTTTTCAAAGAAATTTAGTAAGGAGAATACTATTATACATGACTTAGTATAATGATGCATACATCATTTGAAATAGAAACACCATTTAAAATAAGAACAGTTGATGAAACTACAACAATTTCAAAGTCAGAAGCAAAAAAAAAATATTTAAAATTGTCTACCCCCCTTACCTTAATCACATCTCTCTCCACCATCTGTGGGTCAGAGAGGTCATCTTCCTTGATTGGTTCACCATCCTCCTCATCCACTGTTAAAGGCACAAATGGTGGTACACTGTTGCCATGGTACCAGGTATACACTTTATCGAGGGTATCCTGAAATATAACAGTTCATATAAATTATAACAAAATCAACACTTAATTTAAAAAAAAAAGAAGACATGATTTTTGTCGAATTTGAAAATTTTTGTCCTTTTAGATAGCAAGACAGGTTTCATGACCTAGGACTAGACTTGAACTGCAATGTAATCTAGTAAACTACTGTACCTCACACAATACTTAAGGGAACATTTGCTCAAGCCTTGAAGAGGAGTCTGTCATACAAAGTGTACAACCAAAATTTTGCAGGAAGCTAAGAGGAACTTTTTATAGGACAGCTAATAAGTTAAAACATCATTTTTGGTGACTAACCAACTCAACAATTTCGATCAAATGTGGTTTCTTGCAAAAGGACAGTTCAGAAGGGAAATTATGAACTGCTTTTAGAGGAACACCCACCGTACCTTTACCTTTTCAAGATTCAAAGCCGCAACTTTCTAGTTGCTGAGGTATTTGCTTTAAATTTGCTTTAATATTCTTCCAGTTGATACTGCAGTTCAGATTTACTACTCTTTTATTTATTCTAGACTTACTTATGCTATTGAAGTCTATGGTACAGCCTGTGTTACTGTCCTTAAACCTCTCCAGACATTTCAAAATAGAATACTTAAGCTTCTCTTAAAGAAACCGAAACGGTTCAGTACAAATCAGTTGTATTTTGATTATAACATATTAAAAATCAAGGATATCAACAGGTCTCGCATGGGTGTAATCGTTTTTAAATATTGTAATGATATGCTACCGAAGGTATTATCTAATGTAATAAAGCCACCTAATGTAGCCCAGTTCCCAATGCAGACCCGCCACAATTGTCTCTTTTCAGTAACCAATCACAAAACTTTACACGGCAAATTAGTTCTCCAAAATTATTGTTATAATGTTTGGCACAAACTTTCCCCTAGTGTTAGATCAAGCCCTTCACTCCATTCTTTTCATAGGAATTTGAAATCTTTCCTTAATAAGTAGTTACCATTAGCAACTTTTTAGTTATTAGTCTCAAATCTCATCACTTTGTCAAGACTTTTTTTTTTCTCTTTTCCTTTTGTCATCTTTTTGTCTATGTTTGTATGGTCACTAGCCTTGATAAACTGCATTGTTTTTCTAGTGTCCATCATATTTACTTTGTTTTTAGTATTTGTGAAATAATACCTCTGTTGATGATTGTTGTACATATGAGAAATAAATTGAATTGAAAAAAAAAAAAAATTTCAGTACCTCTCTCAAAGAGGAAAAAATACCAAATCTTAATGAATGGATGTTTCCTACACTGAATTAAGCTTAACTTTACTAAATTTACCTCAAATGCTTATCTACGGTGACCGGCTAATCACACATTCAGGTAAAATAAGTCATTAAAGTCACCCTACCCTCGCTGATGCACAAATAGTCCAACAGCTTTGGAAAATGTCTTTCTTTTCAATCATGAAAAAAGAGTTAGAGTTAAATGGTACAGCCTGTGCCACCGTACTTAAGCCTCTTCAGAATTTACAAAATAGACTACTCAAGTTGCTTACAAAGAAACCAAGATGTTATTCAATCCATCAATTATACTTTGATTGTCACCTCCTGAAAGTTAAAGATATTTATATGTATTGCATGGGAGTACTTGTGTATGAATACTGTCATAATTTATTACCGAATGCATTTAGCAAATGTCATAAATCCGCCAGATTCAACTGAAATGACGATGAATACCCGTAATAATAATCTCTTCTTTGTATCACGTTATAATTCTGTACACGGTAAATTACTTTTACAAAATTATTGTTATAATATATGGCATAACATTTCCTTGGAAGTAAGATCCGTTAGTTTTCTTCACTCTTTTCGAAAGGACTTGAAACACTCACTCTTAAACTGTTATCATTTATAGGCTTTACTCTAGCTGTTATCATTTATAAGCTTTACAAGCTCTATTTAATTCTTTTGACTGTTTTTCCTGTATTCAGACAAGCCATAGTATTCTTCTATTGTTTTATTTCTTTCCCAGATTATCTAGTTTTTTTTGTGTGTTTTTTTTTGTTTCGATTGTCTTATAGTCACCAGCTTTGATGAAGTAATGTTTTTTCTAGTGTCCGTCATATATATATGTATAAAGTTTGTTGAACATAATCTTGTTGATGTGAAAAGTACATATGAGAATTGAAAATTGAAATAGAGTTTTATGACCCAGTTTCCAACCTATTGGTTCAAGCTGAGCCTGCCACAGCCTTTTTTTTTCCAGTTGTGGCTCACTGGCTTGTTTTTCCTACTCCATTGCTTATGCGGAGCACCATGCACAATGGTATTAGGTTCTTTTTTAGAGTTTTTGGTATGACTCGACCTGGGAAGCAAATCTGGGCATTCCACTTGAAAATAGATGGCATGCAGTATTTGTTACATGTTTCATTTTAAATGTTAGCCTAGGTAATACTTTTCTTCTCTAACACCCACCGATACCTGCAGCTATATAACTTGATACTGGAACCCTAACTTAGGCTAAGTATGCATTGCATCTCATCAGGTTGATACTTACCTCATCCCCTGGTTGGATAAGGAGAGCAGCCAGCCCTTCAACTGCAGCAGTCATCACTCCTTCATTACTGTCATCGAGAGACCAACGTAACAAGAATACAACTCCTGCTTCAAGTAGTTTTGGGATAAGGGGTTCTGACAGGTCCCCTCCTAGCTCTAGCAACCTGCTCTGAAATAAAGTTAAAATAAATATCTCAAATATGACATTTTGTTGTGAAATAAACTGTAGACCCTAATACCACATATTCACTTATTTATCTGCTGTCTTAGAAGAGGGTAATAAATGTGCTTTTGGGCCAAGTCGTCCCCAAACCAACTCATCCCCAACCATCTCGTCCCCAAACCAACTCGTCCCCAAACCAACTCGTCCCCAAACCAAGTCGTCCCCAAACCAAGTCGTCCCCAAACCAACTCGTCCCCAAACCAACTCGTCCCCAAGCCAAGTCGTCCCCAAACCAAGTCGACCCCAGTATGAGAAATTAGTGAAAAATTAGTGGGAAATAGTGACTTCCATGGATAATTCTTAAAAATTATGGAAAAAAATATCTTTCTTGAGATGTTCTCTTTCCACGTCTCTTTTCTTTCAATGGACAAGCCTGGTAGCAATGTGAATGAATGGGCGTTCAACAATCTCATAGTCAATTTCAATTTTCAATTTTAACAACAATGAGCCTATAATAGCACAACGAAAATCAATACTTTCAAAGATCGTTTACTTTAATTTTAATTTAACCTATAAATTTGATTGGGGAAGGGGGTAATTATAAGTCCCCTCCTTTGGTTACCCACAGCTGGACCATGGCCTACCTACAACATTACCACGATTTTGTACCAACGTATATTAACTGTTGAAGAACCTGTGTGAGAGATAAAATCATGCAAGTCACTTCTTGAGATACCAACGTGAATTAAGCCTACACCTGTTGTAGAACCTGTGTGAGAGATAATATCACGCAAGTCACTTTTGTATAATTTAAGTGTATAAAATCACGCGATTTTTCATATTGGGGACGAGTTGATTTGGGGAGGACTTGGCTTGGGGACGAGTTGGTTTGGGGACGATTTGGCTTGGGGACGACTTGGTTTGGGGACGAGTTGGCTTGGGGACGAGTTGGTTGGGGACAAGTTAGTTTGGGGACGACTTGGCCTGCTTCGATAAATATCTATCACTTGAGCCTTGAAATGATCGTAGTAAATCAGTGTCTCCCTTTAAAAAGTTTTTGTTCTTTTCTAACTTAGAATGTAAATGTAATGCAGTAAAATAAAAAAACATTTCCAAAATTGCTTACATTGTAAATAACTCTTGACAAAGTCTGAAGTGCTAGAACTCGTTGATTAAGAACTGAACTTCTAGCCAGGGTGAACAGTTCTTCCAGAGAGTATCCAGGTACCTAATTAGAGGATAAATATTGATCTCAGAATAAAAAAAAAATGCAGTAATATTTAAGAAGTACATGTTATCACCCAAATATTATCAGAAACTGTAGATATCTTGAATAACAATAAAGTGAATGTACTTTAGATGATTTGAATTTCAAAAGGGCCTTCCAATACATGCTGTTCTGTTTAGTCCAGTTGAATTTGATCAAATACAGGAACACACTCAACAGAATATTGCTTTTGTTCAATTTAACCAGAATGCAAAAATGCATTGAGGTTTTGATGATACATAAATGTTCCGTTTCAAAGAGTGCCATCATGCACCGTTATCTTCTCATTCAAATTTTATACTAGCATGTTCAAAAAATAATTTTGTCATTCCAGATGACCTTTTGACCTCCATAAAAGCAATACATAGCTAGAATGACAAACAACAGACAGACAAATGGACAAACAACTATCTTGAGAGATCACATTTAAAAAGGTTTCCACGCTTTGACCCCTGGAGACCCCAGATGACCTTTCATCTCTGCCAAAAACTATGGGGACCATCTTCTGACCACAATGCATCCACATACAGTACCCAAATATGAAATCTATCCAAGTTTCCTATCTTGAGATATTGCATAAGCAGGATTTTAAGACTTGGACCAGCAGTGACCCCAGATGATCTTTGACCTCCATCAAAAACATACGTACCATTTCCTGACCATAATCCATCCACATAACAAATATGAAATCTATCAAAGTTACTTAACCTGAGATATCACATAAACAAGGTTTTCAGAATTTGACCCCTGGTGACCCCTGATGACCTTTGACCTCCGCCAAAAGCAATAGGGATCATTTACTGACTATGACACATCCACATACCCAAAAATGAAATCTATCCAAGTTTCCTACCGTGAGATCTTGCATTAACAAGGTTTTCATACTTTGACCCCTGATGACCCCAGATGACCTTTGACCTCCGCCAAAAACAATAGGGACCATTTTATGACTATAAGGCATTCATATACCAAATATGACATCTATCCAAGTTTCCTACCTTGAGATATTGCGTTAACAACGTTTTCATACTTTGACCCCTGGTGACCCCAGATGACCTTTGACCTCCACCAAAAACAGTAGGGATCATCTCCTGACCATAACACATCCAAATACTAAATATGAAATCTATTCAAGCTTTCTACCTTGAGATATCGTGTTAACAAGATTTTCAGATGTTGACCCCCAGTGATCCCAGATGACCTTTGACCTACCACAAAAACAATAGGGACCATCTACTGACTACAACGCATCCACATACCAAATATAAAATCTATCCAAGTTTCCCACCTTGAGATATCACATGAACAAGGTTTTCATACTTTGACCCCTGATAACCCCAGATGACCTTTATCCTCCACCAAAATCAATAGGGAACACCTCCTGACCATAACACATCCACATACTAAATATGTAATCTATTCAAGCTTTCTACCTCGAGATATCGTGTTAACAAGATTTTCAGATGTTGACCCCTGGTGACCCCAGATGACCTTTGATCTACTCAAAAAACAACAGGAACCATCTACTGACTATAACGCATCCACATACCAAATATGAAATCTATCCAAGCTTCCTATCTTGAGATATCATGTAAACGAGATTTTCAGACTTTGATCCCAGGTGACCCCAGATGACCTTTGACCCCCGCCAAAAACTATAGGGACCATCTACTGACTATAATGCATCCACATACTAAATATGAAATCTATCCAAGTTTCCTACCTTGAGATATCCTGTTAACAAGGCTTCCGTACTTTGACCCCTGGTGACCCCAGATGACCTTTGACCTCCACCAAAAACAATAGGGACCATCTCCTGACCATAACATATCCACATACTAAATATGAAATCTATTCAAGCTTTCTACCTTGAGATATCGTGTTAACGAGATTTTCAGATGTTGACCCCTGGGGACCCCAGACGACCTTTGAACTACCCCAAAAACAATAGGGACCATCTACTGACTATAACGCATCCACATACCAAATATGAAATCTATCCAAGCTTCCTATCTTGAGATATCGTGTTAACAAGATTTTCAGATGTTGACCCCCAGTGATCCCAGATGACCTTTGACCTACCACAAAAACAATAGGGACCATCTACTGACTACAACGCATCCACATACCAAATATAAAATCTATCCAAGTTTCCCACCTTGAGATATCACATTAACAAGGTTTTCATACTTTGACCCCTGATAACCCCAGATGACCTTTATCCTCCACCAAAATCAATAGGGAACACCTCCTGACCATAACACATCCACATACTAAATATGTAATCTATTCAAGCTTTCTACCTCGAGATATCGTGTTAACAAGATTTTCAGATGTTGACCCCTGGTGACCCCAGATGACCTTTGATCTACTCAAAAAACAACAGGAACCATCTACTGACTATAACGCATCCACATACCAAATATGAAATCTATCCAAGCTTCCTATCTTGAGATATCATGTAAACGAGATTTTCAGACTTTGATCCCAGGTGACCCCAGATGACCTTTGACCCCCGCCAAAAACTATAGGGACCATCTACTGACTATAATGCATCCACATACTAAATATGAAATCTATCCAAGTTTCCTACCTTGAGATATCCTGTTAACAAGGCTTCCGTACTTTGACCCCTGGTGACCCCAGATGACCTTTGACCTCCACCAAAAACGATAGGGACCATCTCCTGACCATAACATATCCACATACTAAATATGAAATCTATTCAAGCTGTCTACCTTGAGATATCGTGTTAACGAGATTTTCAGATGTTGACCCCTGGGGACCCCAGACGACCTTTGAACTACCCCAAAAACAATAGGGACCATCTACTGACTATAACGCATCCACATACCAAATATGAAATCTATCCAAGCTTCCTATCTTGAGATATTGTGTTAACAAGGTTTTCAGACTTTGACCCCTGGTGACCCCAGGTGACCTTTGACCTCCACCAAAAACAATAGGATTCTTCCTCTCAATATGGCACATCTATGTACCAAGTTTGAAAACTGTCACACATTCCTATCTTGAGATATCGTGTTAACAAGCAAAGTGTCACAAACACACCCACATTGACACACACACACACATACATACATACATACACACGCACGCCATCATGATTGCATTGGTTTCTCTTATCATCGAAACCAAAAACAGAATGGTCTACACGGTGCTTAAAACTGATACTTTTTTAAATTGTAGGAAGGGCTAGTAGATAATTAGATATCTGGGATGAGAAAACATGACATTTTACAACTGAGTTGATTAGTTTTCTCAAATCATTAATACAAAAGAAATATCAAATATAAGATATGAAGATGTAAACATGATTGCAAAATTAAAGTAGATACTGAACTAACCTCTTGCTCCTCTCCATGATGGTGGAGTCCCTCTCTCACAGGTATATCAGTTTCCTTGGCAACAAGTCTACCATTGAAATCAAATCTAGCCTGTGCACCTTCACTGTCTTCAGCTGAAGGTTTAGGTAAATCCTTCATCCACTTAAGCTTATCTGCTTCTATCTTATCCATGTGCACCCACTCTTTGCTCACCTTCACTGGAAACTTTTCAGCTTCTAAAAGTAAAGAAAAAATATTATAAAAATAGTCTTTTCAAATATCTACCTCAAGCCACTTTTGCATGGACCTTAACATAAGACTTCTTTCTGAGTTTCATATCCTAAATGAAATATAACATAACACTGATTTTTTTTATAAAAGTATACAACAACACAAGTTCTGATAGTTAAATCTTGTGCACAACTCCAGCATTTTCTTTAAAACTAACCATAGTTGGAAATTTTTACCACTTCCAAGAACATTTCACTGCCAGAATAAACTTGACAAAATACAGAGAAATGACCAGGAACATGAAGCACATTACACACTAAGTCCACCGGATGAGATGGAGTTTATATTGTATGAATTATTATTTCAGCAACAACTAAGGGGAATTCTCACTCTCTTCAAAGCCTGTGTAATTGTCTTGTTCATAAGCTAAGAAATTCCTGTTCCTGCTTCTGTTTCATTTAACTTGTTTAAAATGAAGGCCTTTATCTGATCTTAAAATATGACACTGATGGATTAGTTTTAGTAGAGTCCAGTCAAAATTTAACATCAAATTCTAGCCTGTTAAAGTAACATGGCACAGAAAATTCATTCATCTATGCATAAAGATACAAAAATATGTAGAATCTTTCTAAATGAACTTGCAATCAAACATACTCTTCTCCTGAAATACAAACATTTTAAGCATACACTTCCAGAACCAGGCAAAAAAAGGTTCTTGACCATTACAAAACATTCATATTTCATCTTAAAAATATGTTTTCCATTCAAACAAAGATGAGTTGTTAGTTAGTTAGTTAGAAGTGGTTTTACAGCTGTTTCTAAGCAATCTGGCAATGGGTTTAAGTCAGGTTTGCCATGGCCTTTTTTTTTCCAATTGTGGCTCACTGGTTTGTTTTCCCTTCTCTATTGCTTATGCTGAAAACCAAGCACAGTTATTTTATTTTTAAAGTCATTTTTAAAGATGCAGGTTATTTGGAAATATCACTTACCATCATCAGCATCTTTTTTATCAGGTTCTTTTATATCATTGGTCTCATTTGTTTCCATGCTCTCTACTCCCTCATCTAGTTCACTTTCCTTTTTAACATCAACCTTGCCAGTAGCTTCAGGTGAAGATTTCCTCTTTTGTAGAAATTCCAGCAAACTAGGATCTGCAAACAATTTTTAAAGTAACACTGTTGATTTGTATAAATACTTTGTCTCTTTGATCACAGAAATAAAAACTGACTTTAATTTCTATATTTTTCTATTATTTGCCCCCTGATGATAACCATGTATAACATACCAAATGTAAACAACAACCGTTCATTTATTTGTAACAGAATTTCTTCTAATTACCCCTCACCATATACCATATCAATCATACCACCTCAAATAATAGTTAATTCTGCACTGGTGTATCTACTTCCAAAAAGAAGGTTCTGGTTTAAGTAACTGAAGTAACTTTAACACAAGAGTAGTCATGGAGCTTGTAACCATCTGTTTAAAAGAGTGGGGTTGCGCCATTGCATGTAAATTGTGTTATATCATAAGAAATTTTAGAACCACAAAAATACATTTCATTGGGGGGGCTGCAATGGTGGCAGTAGCATGAGTTACAATTTAAGCAGTCTTTTGTATGCCCACTTGGCACCACCACCTACCATAGCTACACCACAGCTCCAACCTAAAGCTTAGGAACATTTACTACTATTTGCTATTTGCTTGATCGTTTCTGAAGTTCACTTGGTTCATTGAATCTAATTCAAGAACTTTTGCTTTCATTGACATATTGAACACATTCAGCCCACCAGCTCAGACTGCATTAATCAGACTGGTACAGTGTTTCTTGTATGGATTCTGAGCATGATGGCAGAGTTGCAACAAGTCATGACTTGAGTCACAATTTTCCAAAAGGGAAATGACTCGAGAATTTGTATCATGATTTACCTCATAGAAATAGTACAGTGACTTGAGTCATTGACTCGACTAGAGTGTTGCTAAAAGTAGCAAATGTCTCGACTCGAATGCAAAACTGGGTGACTCGTTACAACTCTGCATAATGGTATTCACTATTCTCACAAAAAATGTGAAAAATGTATCCATCATTCTTTTTCTTCTGTAATGGCCACATACAATGTTGGAATAATAAGCCCTTTCATGATTACAAATCGGCCTCCGGGGTCAAAGGTCATTCGGTATAGCAACCCATAGCAACGCTAGTCGCAGGCCATCGCCTGTGCATACCATCGTTACGTTACGTATGCATGCCTACAATAAACAACACGGACATGAACCAAAAGTAGCTTCGAAAAATCACATCTCTTAATGGACAAAACGTTGAGCATCGCCCGAAAGATGTTTTAAAGTATCACTCATAAATTTTCCTAAGATACTGGCTGAGTTTTAAGTTTTTGAATGTGCAATATCTCAAAGAATTTGTCCATTCCCGTGGAAGTACGAACTGACAGTTCAAGTCTTCTCTGCTAGGCTAAATACCGTAAGCTAGGCCTACTCAAGGAATGAACCAGCTGTAGGCTGGTATACCAAATTTCCTGAAAAAATACCTAAGCTACAAGAACTAGGATGAGTATCAGGGGGTTATTTCTACGCTTGAAGTTCTATTACCATGCT
The DNA here is from genome assembly GCA_037179385.1 of Holothuria scabra. NCBI lineage: Eukaryota > Metazoa > Echinodermata > Holothuroidea > Aspidochirotida > Holothuriidae > Holothuria > Holothuria scabra. Next base: position 21,509,973 of record CM074180.1, read on the forward strand.
ACATGATGCAAAGGCCTAACGTAGGCTTCGTTCGTAAGTTTGTAGACTTCGTAGGTTAAGTTCGTAAGTTCGTATAGATCGCCTTACTAAGTCTTGGCCTTTTACCTTCATAATAAAATCTCACAGTATATCTATCCAGGACTTGCTTCTCCCAGGCTTAGTCATAACGTACCCCAGCCCAAGACTGATTTGGAGTGTAACTTCATGTATTGTAACGTTCAAGTGCTATATAGTAATGTTGCACTAACAGTTATACTGTTAGCACATGGGTGTTCAAAGGAGATCTTAGCGCGCCTGAGATCGATTGTAATAGACGAAAATCATTGGCCAAGGTAACTCTAGATTTTTTTTATAACCAAAGACCCAAAGCAAAATTCATTACTAAATATTACGGAGTAATAGTAGGCCCTCTAACCTGAATTTTTAATCAGTTAACCCAAATCCTACAAGTCAAGTGTAATCTTGTGTAGCTTACTATTGCAAAATGTACGTACACACAGTGATACGAATGAGCGAGTGATACTGGATGACCTTTGTTCTGTCATGCGCACTTGCAATCATGAAAGGGCTTATTGTCAAAATTATTAATCTATGATCAGTTGGTTTCAACCAACTATTACAGACTAGCAGAGCTCAATCCCTGCAATATGTGACAATTAACATTCCTATAAAGTAAATAATACAAGAAACCTGATTTCAGTGTCAAATTTGCCATCAAATCTATAGCACCAGTCCCCAAAACAATTGCTTAAACCAGTTCCTAACCCCTCCCACCCTTCTGTAATGTTTTTGAAGAAACCTTAGCTAATATTGGTACAGTTGTACATATTTTTACTGATGTAATGGTGATTTCCAAATTTAATCAAGTTTTTCTTAATGATCTGTTTAATCTCTAACAACTGAAAGCCACTTGCTCTGAGTCACCCCCCTGTAAATACACTAGTGTCAATTTACCTAACATGGCCTTTATTTTGGCTTGTTCTTGTAGTATCTCTTTTTCAGACATGCTGGACAGTTTTGACATGTTCTCCTCATGAATTGCCTTAGCAATGTCCTTATCATCCTCACCAGTCAAACCACTGCCACTGACCACTTGTGATGTACCTGCTTAAGGAAGGCATAGAAAATACAAAGTTTTATACAAAGTACTAAGTGTTATATACAAATATGCATTCTAAAGTTGATGATTATCACCACTCTACACTATCAATTCTAGCAACCAAGTCCAGTTACTCCAGTACTTAATCTTTCCTTAAATAATGATGCAAAAAAGTCTGCTAGGTAGTTAGTTAGATGAGGTTTCACATTTCTATTTCTAACCAACTGATCAAAAATGGGCTATCCACAGCCTTTTTTCCAGTTGTGGCTCACTGGCTTGTTTTCCCTATCTTCAGTGCTTATGCTGAACACCAAGCACAAAAGCAGTAGGTTCCAAGTAAAAGTTTCTCAGAAAATGAAAACAATTGTCAATTGTGCTAAGGCAGCAGCCTGTTTATAGATAACTTCATACGGCGAGAATTGGCAACTACAATTCTACACTAAAAATTCTGTATTGAATACAGTATACACTCTGTATTGAATAACATTTTTAATATCAATCATATATATACACTGAAATATCAGTAAGGATTAAAAATGTTTCTGTGATATGTCTTTGGGAACATTCATAATGGTGCTTTCATATTTCTTAACATGTAGAATACCTCTTCACTAAAGTGATTGAGGAGCACTTATTTAAATGCAAAAGTATAATGTCAAAAATTTCATGTATTTGACTGACCTTCAATTCGTTGAGATATTACAGGTGTAGTGTCCATCTGTTCTGAATCTTTGGAGAGCTCTCTTGCAGATTGTCTTTGCATCCAGCTGCCCTCCATCAAACCAAACTTGGATGGTGATGAAGACTGGAACTGCTGGGCAAACAAACTCTTCTTTTTCTTTTTACTGGATGCAGGCAGTTTGTCTGTTCCCTGGTAAGCAGAAATTAAAAATTTTGCACATTTATGATGGGTATAGCGCACACACTTAAACAGTATTTCCTGAGGCATACTCCAAATGTCCTTTCCTTAAATAAGATTACTATTTGCTCCACATTTCTGTAGCTTTTTCTACATGCTGTTTGTTGTCTTCACCCTTTACTGATGAGGCAACATAAAATGAGAAAGATATGAGTTAGTTAGTTAGTCACTTAAGAGTTTTACTTCCCAGTTTCCAACCAATTGGTTCAAGTCGAGCTGGCCACAGCATTTTTTCCAGTTGTGGTTCACTGGCTTGTTTTCCCTACTCCATTGCTTATTCTAAGCACCAAGCACAACAGGCAATAGGTTCCGTTTTTAAAGTCTTCGGTATGACCTGGCCAGGACTCAAACTACCAACCTTACACAGAGGAGGGGTAAGGGGGTAAACTCTCTACTTTACATGCAAAAGTATCATGTCTCCAACAGCTGGATTCCAAGAGTAAACTTTTCCAGAGAATTGCCCAAAGAACACCAAAATTTACAACCTTTCATGTACTTTAAAAGAGGAGGAAATGCAGTAATTAAAAGTAACAGTCCAAGTGCACTGGTTTACAAATTCAAAGGTTTTAACCATAATAACAATACAAATAATTTTCCACATTTTATGCAATGTTTAACATGAAAGTTACATCATAGACCAGTTCTTATCATCATTTTAGATAAACTTCTTAAGCAATTCAAACCTAAAGCACAGAAATAAATACCTCTTGGTTTGCGTTTAGGTCTCCTCGATGAGGTACAGCTGGAAACCCTTGTCTGCTGCCACCAGGAATATAAATCGGAACATTCCTTGTTTCATGTTCCTGTAATAAAACAATCACCAAATGTGAGTTTGATTGACTTGATGTGCACACAAGACCATTGCATTTGCAAGACTGTACAGCTGTTTCCACAAAATCAAAATTGGTGTGTGAAATTAGATAAGACTGTTATTTTTTGCCGAATACTACCACAGTTTTCAAAGGCACTTGCCTTTACCACTCTGAAATTTGCAAAGCAATAAAAAAATATGGTGAGCATGGAAATAATATCTTTACCATTGGTGCTTCATGGAATAATATATATGGAACTTAGGAAAGTCTCTTACCATTATTTTGGAAAGCACTGTTGTGATATGTGTATCATGTCCTGTATGGAAACAAAATTCAAATTGAAAATTACATCAAATAGATACCCAACTTAAAATATCCCAAGGCAGAAGACGATGCGTGATAGAAATATAAATTAACTCAGTATTCTAGCAAAAGTGACTTGGTAGGGATGTATTCTATTAACCTGAGCCTTGTTTTATAATTAAAGATGAAGTTAAATGACAAAAAAGAAAAGCTTCCCTTTCTACACAGACTTAGTTAAGATGCTATTCGACAACACCTCTTTGTTTTGTTTTTTTAACCTCATCACAAAGTGACAAATGAAGGGAACTAAAATGATGGTTTTCATACACGAATTCACTCAATTTGCAAACACTGCTTTGACATCAAAATTACACAGGTCAGAGAATGATGTCACTGTGAATAGTAATCCACTGCCTGTTCCGTGGTTGTTTGTAGGAATACTGCACCATCTGTTAGTGTGCTAGTGACTTTGAGGCAGTGTACAGGACTACCGTGGGTTATATCATGGGAACCAATGGGTTGCAGAGTGAAGGAAATTTTGTTGCTTCTATTTCTATGAATTCGAAAAAAATGCCATATTTAGGAATGATTTATACCTTTTATAATCTTGTTCTTACATGGTTTTTTTCCATTGGACTAAGCTAGGAAAAGCCATGGTTGAAATGAAAGCTTAGTACAGGTTCCATGTATGTGCTACAAAGTCCTGCTCAAATAGCCCATGGTATGACTTGGGATAGTGGGCAACTTGATACGCAAATTCTACTGCATGCTTTACAATCTTGGCATTTTCTGAGTTTTTTGTAGATGCATTCATAGTTCAACAGCAAAACTAATTTGGCTTTTCCAAATACTGCATGATATCACAGGTAACTGCAAACTGTACACCAGCTGAGCAAGATTCACATACTTTGTATGTGTGCATTTAAACTATGTTGCAAATGTAATACTGTAAATTCATTATGTATCAAGCAGGTTGTGCAGAGTAGGCCTATCAAGTACTCATTATGATGTCACTGTTCAACTTGTGATCACATGATCACTGTGTCCCTTTTCAGGAAATGTTCCTTTTTTACTTAGATGATGGACTGGTGCAACACCATCATTCTACCAATTCCAGTTAAGTTTCATATTGGGAACATGTTAACATCAGACCTTAGTAAACACTTGAGAAACATATTGCACTGTTTTCTGCAAAAATGTCATTATTATTCTACTGTAAAACTTCAATCACACAAAGGGTTTGCTGACCTCAACATTCAACAAAAAGTAGGACCTAATTCACATTTTTTTCAGAATGTGTAATGATAACAAACATCCTTACTATCCATAACCTCTTCAGGATCTTCATTGTCTTCCAAATTGAATGTAACCCTGTGTCCTTGAAGCCCACTTTCAGTCTGTAAAAGCAAAAATAGAGCCAACATTTAATTATGCATAGTGGGTTGGAAAATTCTGAATCTGAAAGATCCTTAAAGGATAATTTTGAGCTAAAAACATACAAAAATTGTGCAAAATTTAACTTTTCTTCCAGTTCTAATGTACATGACTACTATTGCACGAAAAAAATTAACGGAAAGGAATGCAAAACTTTATATCACAAAAAGGTTGGTGATGACAATATTTACAAGCAATTATTATGTATTTATTATGTATCATATTCATACTAACAAAATAACCCCACTGTTATCCATTCAAACATAACATATTTGAGCAACGCTAAGTCATGATAGTAATCTCACCTTCTGCGATGTCTTGAATTTAGAAGACTTTTTAATGATGGATGGAGGGTCTCCAGCAGCAAGAGATGGAATACCTAGCCATGAATAAACAACATAAACACAATGTCAAGATTTAATGGATTTGAGTCACACAAACAGGTGACTTTTCATTTAACAAAAACATCTTTATCATTAGTACAGCTTACAAGACCATACATACTCAACTGTTTAGTGGCTGGAAACAAACTTTCCTTCCAATTTCCGTATATATCAAGCATGATGACAGATATCCAAGTAATATTCCTCACTGATAAATTCAGCAAATTTGTCCAAACCTATTTAATTTACTTCAAACACTCAAACTTAGAAACACTCAAACTTAGAAAATTCCCATAACCTACACACAAATAACTGTTTAATGTGAGTACTTAATAGTTTTCAATAATTTGTAACCAAACACTTTTTCAAATATTGCACAAAACCATTACAAGTCAGGACACCACACAATTAAAAATATTAACTGTTTCAGTAACTATTGGATACGAATCTTAACTTATCATGCTAACTATCAGCATTGTCATGTGATAGTGACCTTTTAACACTCTAAGTAATCAATATCAACTCAATGAGCCCCTTTACGGAAATTTCATGGTCCAGGCATTTATCAGAGTAAATATGGTATGGTAATGCCTGAGGGATATAGAAGACATACATTCGCATCTTTCCTATCATGTTCTACTGTACATGTTCTCTCTGAAAGATTAAAGAGTTTTCAAAGATAAGGCTTTCACCAAATTAAAACAATTTGTGTACTGAGTTCAAGGCATTTTTTTTAATAATGAAGTCTTAGTATTACCAGTAACCACAATGACCATGTAATGTAACTGTCAGTATGTTGACTTCACATATGAACTTTCCTACAGCAGGATCAGTCCCTTCACTTATCATGCATTAACTATCTTTTCAAAGTTTTCCTTCATGGCAAAACCATGCAACATAAATTTCCATTTCCTCAAAAGCAGTCATTCATATTTTCTCCTAACAAAACACTATTACGTTACAACTTTTGGTTGTCAGGGACACCTTGGAGGAAGTCGAAACCAACCCTTGTATTTTGACTTTTGAGGCGAAATCAGTCCTGGCAATATAAAGAAATATTGAAAATACAACAGGAGAAACTTTTGGCAGGCCTTGAATTTAAGATTCTCCAGGTTGCTACACATCACACACCTCAGAAGGTTAAGGAGTGTGGTAGAAGTGTTGTTTTGTTAAATTTTAATAGATTTATACAAGCTCTAAATCTTCATCTAGGTGTACAACAAAACCATACTCCTAACAGTACTTTGAGGTGAGTGATGGTATGCAATTGCACTTGCATGCCCCAAAACTGAGGGCTTGTTTTGGGACTTGCGTTTTACCTTCTAGTTTGACAACATCTTTTTTGACAGCAGCATACTTGAATGTTCTCTCTGCTTTTGGGTCAACGTCTGCCTTCCTTTTGTCTCCTTTTTGAATGACGATGGCTACTGGTTTGCCTCCTTTGGCTAGGAATTCTTCTTGCTGTCTTAGCAAGTCTTCTTCAGTTTCACCTGCTGTTGGCCTTTTCAATGGATTCATTGTAACTGTCAAGGTCATTCAGGATGCAAAGTAATACAAAAAAGCTAAACAAAATGAGTTTAAGACTTTTCATCATATACCATCTGGCATATTATTGTAAGAAAGGGTCCATTTCTCCCTTGCCCCAGCAGCCTCTGTGGTGCTTTCTGTATAAAAGTTGGCCTCTGACATCAGTGAAAGGTATATCATTGAGCAAGTTAGTTATTAGATGAGGTTTTATGCTCTAACCAACTGGAAATTAAGATGGGCTGGCCACAACTTTTTTCCAGTAGTGGTCCCCTATCTTGTTTTTCCTGCTCTATTGTTTAGGTGGAGACACCATTGTCACCACAACAACATTGGATACTCAGAAGCATTTGTGTTTGATGTTAAGAAGAACAACGTAAAAGATTGAATAGAAGTCCCTTAGCCATAGCACTACTATGGCCCCAACCAGCCAACTGTTCTGAATCAAAGTGCCAGTCTCCACAAATACATAGGCCTACTGTAGGTGAGGGCCTAAACTTAATTAAGGGGAATTTTTTACTGTTTTCAAGTGATATTAAGGGAAAAATTGTATCTGAGGAACTGATGGATGCTGTTTGAGGTTCAACTTTGGAAGGTTTTTTCTGCTTATCCAGATGAGCAGATGCTCACTGGAAGAGTTAAATGATGGTAAGGTGACCAAATGGGTTAATGGCTCAAATATATTGCAAAGTCCATCTTTCTTGAGTGGATGCTTGGATGCAGAATAAGAACATCTTACATACATGAATGCCTTTTAAGAACAACATATCGTTGGTCGGCTATGTTCGTTCATGACAAACTAGTCTTTTCAAGTAATATTTTGGAGCGGATATGTGGGTGTACAGATGCGGAGTCAATTTTTTCAAGCAATATTCTGGAATGGATGCACAAATGATCGGATGCAGAGTCAATTTTTTCAAGCAATACCTGGAGTGGATGCCCGGATGTGGAGTCCATTTTTCCAATAAAATGGGTATTTAACATTACAGAACACAAGTTTAATTTGAGAACAAGTAATTGTTATCCATGCCTTAAATATCACAAGCATATTCTCGAGTGAATGCACAGATGCTTGGATTTAGAGTCAAGATCCAGCTACAATGAACAGTGTCATATCACATCTGGACACTGGGTGGTGTTCAAGAGTTGCCCTACTAGCCTAGGCCTATATCTACAATTGTACCAAGCTGTCCATGTTTAAAAGTCTGTGCCCCAGCCTTAAATTTTTGAGTTGCACAAAATTGCATTTGTAGTTTTAGACTTTAAAAGTTATTTGTACTCAACAGATTTAAATTAAACAAGTACATATTTATGCGGGCAAGTAGATTGAGAAAACAGCTAGCCCGTCGGACAAGTACGAAAGAAAAAATTTGTCCAAGCCTGATGTCCCAGCTGTGCTCTTGGTAGCCTGCGGAGCAGACTCTGTAGTAGCCGAATGATGGCACTCTCTTAAAATCATACACAGGTCTCGAAACAGTATAATATACAGAGTCTGGAAACCTTCGTCCAGTTTCCATTTACAGGAATCCCGCATTTTGAGGTGGTCATGTGGTGCATGAAACAAGTATGAATATTGTATTTTCGTGCATAAAAATGATACAACGAATGTCGAACAACCTAATTAGCTTTTGTACATGGAAAATGTGTACCAGGCCGTACGTTCGATGAACATATATTACCTATTACGCGAGATACAATTCAGTATTTTAATTTTTGTCATGACGTCACTTTTGGTGGTCATATATGAGATTCGATAGAAAGTTGGCAAGCTATTGTATACCGTATGTATGCCATGTAACTTAATTGGAAACATCAACTGCTCTGCAGTGAAGCCGTTGAAAGACTCGTATAGTAATTAGTATTATATATAGTAGCGAAAGTAAGATTTTTTTATTTTTGAATGCAATTGTTTGTGGCTGAAGCGCAAACACAATAGCCTGCTAACAGCAGGCTATGCTCTCGGTGTGTAGGTTTTCATCTGTTGAGTGACTGGGTGAATACATAGACCTAGCCTAATGCTAATTAATGTTAGGCCTAGCCTATATAACACTTCAGACACCTAACTTAGGCCTAGGCTAGCCCATGATCCTTGGTCAAAGCAGGAGTGGGTCTTGGGAAGGGGAGGAAGTCCCCTCATTAAAAAAAAAAAAAATCAGCCTCGAGTGTGGACTACCCTAGGCCTATATTTTACTGCTTCGCCTAAACCCTAGTCCAGGGGAAACCTAAATCATTGTTCGCATAACTACTGCCAACAATGTAGTCGTCAGGATTGCCTAAGGTATTCGTCTACCCTGGAGAGTGATCCGATTTTAATATATTTTAGGATTCTATGGCTGTTAATTTTCTAATGAGCAGTGAGAATTGCATGTTAATGCTTTGAGTAATAAAAACACAAACTCACTTTGTGTCAAACAAATTTAGAGCGAATATAATGAGGCGTAACGTTACAAAACAACTGATCTCGTTTTGTGTTTTGGGTAGTCCGCAACACACATGCACATAATGATTAAGAGCCGTAGGATGTTCATGGAACGCCAAAAGACCAATTGAGAAATATCTGTGCACAATGCATTTTGGACATCGTCAAACGTGAATGTTTTTACGAGGCTTCGCCATTTCATGACAACATAATGAAGCTGCACATTCCATGGACCGGCACACCGTCATTACAACTCAAATGGTTTCAGTTTCCCGAAACAATAGCCTTCGAAAGTGGTTCTTGACGGACAGGCACGTAGCCACGGGGGGGGGGGGGGGCCAGGGGGCACGTGCCCCCCCCCCCAATTTTTCAGTAAAAGGTCTTGCACTGAAGGAGAAAAAAATTTATCCCCATTTAATCACCACAACTTCAAAATACCTAGACTGAATTCTGTCAAAATATCTCCCACTTTCGAACAAAATACACTTTAACACGGGTAAGGAGCGTATGAACGGCGTACACAACTATTACTGTCAATTATTAGTCATCGATGGCGCGTGGAGATCCCTTCCCTGAAGGTCGAGGAGGTTTCGCTTAGTATTGTTTCGAGCCTAATTTCGCACGTCAATGTATCATTCAGCTGTCATATAAGTTCTTACGTGAGAGTAATGTACATTTTACCTGGTTTCGGGGCCGGCGTTGTGGGCAGTGCAAAAAGAGAGACTTCAGACACAAAATAATTTAATGAAGTTATCATAGAAATTTATTCCTTAAGAACAGCTTTGGGAAAAAGTGTCTGGAATTACCGTATACCGCAAAAAACAAGAAAGCAGGTAAATACAAGTAAAATCAACGTCTTTCTGATTTAGGAGTAATTTATGTATTCGGGGAACGGAGTAAGCAAATGCAGATCAACCCAGTTGAAGTTGTTACGAAATTTTCTAACCTAGAAAAAAGAACCAGAATCAAACCCTTTTAAGCAAGAAATTACTTGATAAAGGAAAGATTGATTTTCATAATTTGTTTAAGTTAAGTTTGACATCACCAATTAGCCTTGACAACCTCGTTGGCAGCTTGTTTTTTATAATATCCATATTTTTCTATTTCATTTTCACTTTTAGTGTTAAAAGGGGCAAAGTTTTGTTATGAGACCAGATTTTTCGGAGTACAAATATATCAAAGAAAAATGCAAAATTTCGCACCATTTTGCATCTAGAGTCCTTGAAATAGGCAAAAAATTTTCAAAGGGGGAGGGGGCACCCCTCCCCTTACACCCCTTCCCCAGGCCGGCGAAACCCCAATATTGATGTGCCCCCCCCCCCCCCCCAAGTTGATTATTCTGGCTACGGGCCTGTTGACGGAAGATTCGCATAACTACTTCCCCTTTTGTCAATTTAGAAATCTTTCAATGTCCCTCTTTATCCCCCCCCCCCTTCTTGTCCTTCGTAGGCTATCATGCAAGAAGAACTGGACATGTTCTAACGTCTTGATCGAGACTAGTTATAGTAATAGCAAAATCTGATTTTTTTTTCTTGGCGACTGCCTACTGAAAAAGCTGCCTTTCAAGTGTTAAAAGGATGACTAAAATTCGTTTGGGGAGAGTACGGTACATAGGCGGCGAACTTCGTGTTTTTTTTTATTTAGGGTACAAGTTTTCGGCAGCTGATATAACGGTGACGCCGTAGCGCATGATATTACTAATAATCCTGAAAGGAACATTATAACTGGGGTAAATGTGTGTCATTGCGGCTAATAAAGGGACTAGGGACATGCCCCTTGCTCAGTATGTTTTGAAGGCCCTGATTAGAGAAGAAAAAAGATAATTTGAAAAAGAAAGATAGCTTGCAAAAAGTTTTGTTTTATCTGTTTGAATGGCGAAAGTAAACTCTCCTACAGATTATCGTTAATGTTGGGGTCTAGGGGCTCTCTGAAAAGTAATAATTAAGCCAAAGAATGGCCGAAATGTAATAAAAGCAACTTTCAATTTATTTTGCGACCTTCTCATAAAAAATTATTAGGGGGGGAGGCAAGTCGCCTATGCCGGTACACATTCAGGCACTGATCCAGGGGCCGGACCACCCCTCTGCTCTTTCCCAATTTTAAAACATGTATACGTCTATGGCAAGCCAAATGCCCATAATTCGATAAACCAGGTTTATCGACCGATAAACCAAGTTTTATTTGATAAACTAAGTTTATCGGTCGATAAACCAGGTTTCTCACTAATAATTCGATGAACTTGGTTTACCTGTTGATAAACCAAGTTTTTCAGTCGATAAACTTGGTTTATAGGTCGAAAAACCTGATTTATCGGTCGATTAGCCAAATTTATCGATCGATCGATTCAGCAAGGTTTTTCCAAATGGGCGGGGGAGGGGGGAGGGTAAGCCTCCCAGCCCTTCCATCCTGTACGTCCTTGTCCAAATATCCAAATACTGGGAACTATCCTTCTCTATGGTTATATCCATCCACTCATTTCCTCCACACTCTTCATTTATACTCATTTATACTCAGGATCGTCCCCCTTGAGCTATCTCATCGATTTTTTGCACCTATCATGGTAAAGGTAGAAGAAACAGCAGATTTATGCATACAGCCCCCGCAAAAGATGACTGGCTAAACTAGCCACCATAGTTGTTGTTCAAGCTTTTTCGCAAACTTCTGGTCTTTTCATTTGAACTTATGGTACAGTACTACCATCCCCAAACAAATTGAGAATACTGAAATAAGTTACGGTCCCTGGTGTGAGGGCACCCTCACTACGGTAGAATACACATTGTACATTGTACTACAGCTAGTTCACCAACAATTCAACAATTATAAGTAACATTGTGTCATTACACACAAAACTATAAATACTTTTCCGTCCCAGCACTTTGTAGACGTTGTAAATTTGGGTATGCCACCCATCTGGTTAAAGCTCACCATGCGGGGTCTTATAGTATTTTAAAGGTTTCATAATGATGTGACAATAGAAATTTTGAAATAGGGAACATTGGATGATAGTTAAGTTTTCGTCGCCCTGGTCTCTTCTCGCAGCCATATAGTCTCAATTAGGAGGGGTATTTCACACAATGAAGTAATACAATAAAAATGACAGTTAAATCGATCAAGTTGCCTTGAAGTTGGCACAGTATCCATTTCATTTAACTCATTGTCCACAAAATTCATCTTTAAATGATGATATTTTATTATTAAAACACTCAGAAACAAATTCAAAATAATTCATAAGGCACTTTATTTGTTAGTCAATATTTTTTGAGTAAGAATATTTGAGTGGTGACTGCACGTGTTCTACAACCGTGATCGCCTGAATCGCCCTTACTATCAAAACTTGGTCCGATTATGCATGTACCTACAGATCAAAGGGGATCTTTGTCACATAGCAGATAAAAACTGTGACAAAAGGGCAATTACTGTATTTTTGAAGTTGTCAGAAAATGCATGTCAGTCTAATATCCCTCACCGTCCTCACGATCCTAATAAGTTTTCAACTGTCATACTCCAGAAAAATTGTGGGAGTTGTACTCAAACGTTGCAGTTGTCCAACTCTTTTTATTGTTGAGGTGGGGTAAAAGTGATCCTGCAAAGCTCCCTGGTTAGTTGGACAGGGTTTGCGTCTTTTGCTCACTGATTTAATGTAGCATCCACCACGGTCCTTTTCAGATGTGGGTCGTTGAATGTTCCCCACTTCATTGCTAATGCGGAGCATCACGCACACCAGTAGCAGGTTCCATTTTCACTCAAAAAAAAAAAAAAACACCTGATCACAGGTTGTAGATACGCTGCTTTGATATATTTCATTTCATTTTATATTTACCCATTATGTTAATATTTAGAAGGAAATCCAGGAATACGCTCATATGCAGCCTTTCCCTTCAGCCTGACAGTCCAAACTAACGACGAGACTGATGTTTAGACCTAAAGGCTACTTTCCTCCTCAGATGACCATGGCATATGATATTACAAGAAAGTGTAAATAGTCAAGGAGGCGGGTACCAACCATTTCAAAAGAAATAAGAATCATTTTTAAGTAAGATATTTATAAAAAGCACCACATCACATGACAACCACATTACTATCAGTATATCACCATTAAAAAAAGGAAATAATATTGCAATTGTAAGGCCTCAGAGAGGTGGACAGAAAGTACAATGTCCCAGGGCGCGACGGTAAGTTGGGGACCAGAAAATACGGTTGTAAAATAATATACAAGAGAATAAAAATGAACATCAAAGGACAACAAGTAATTATTATTTCATACATTTGTGATTTACTGAACAGCCTTGTTTACGCCACCTGGCAAAACGTTGGTGACGGAAGGGTTATAAACTTAAATATCTTCACAAACGATGACTCACTGTCTTAATGTTTACGAAATTTTTATTGGAACTTGAGTAGGACCCACTAGCTCAGAAATCATGAGTCATCATGGTTTGGATTCATTAACGATCACAATATTTACATTTTCATGTAACTGATAATAAGCAAGCGTAGACATTGGATAATTCAAATGCATATGGCCCGACCAACATTCATGAAGACAAATAATTAAAATAACGTAGTGCGCACTGAACACAGCTCCCTTCTTCAAGTACCGCCTCTCATAATTTGGAAGTTCCATGTAAACGTAGTAAGCAATAACTATAGCACAAGACCTCAGAAAACCTTATGAACAGACATTCCGCTTCTATATATTTAACGCAATCAACAAAAAAATTCAACTTCTTACGATTAACTTTAATAGGCCGCGGCGAGGCAGAAGGGGTGAGGGGGAAAGTGTGCCTCCCGGTGTAGACTTTGGGCAGCGATGCGAACTTTTCGGGTTTAGCGGCAACTTTTATTCAAAGAAAACCAACAAATGACCGTTATATTCAACTTATAGGTTAGAGCCGCCACTAGAGTTTCGGGTCTAGAGGGTGGTGTTGGGGGGGGGGGGGTTTGGGGAGGGGGATTTGTCATGGTCCAAATTTCCGACTGAATGGGTGATTGCCTAACTGAGCTGCTGAGTTGAGGAGTCACCAGACCATTTGAAGGCATTTACGGATACCTAATAAGAAATATCACGTTATATAAAAATGGAATTCTCGCTCCCCCTCTAATGTTATTCCCTCTTTTTTCCGGAAAGTTAATTCCTCTCATTTCTCACATGCAGGGCTACACCCAGAAAGTTTCAATGGAAGAAAAGGACAGTTCGAGTACTTGCCGTCCTGGGGGAGAAGTGTCCTGAGGGAGGGGATGTACCCCTCCCCTTTGGAAAGTTTTTGCATTTTAAAAATGGGTCAGGATGCAAAATGGTGCTGGTTGGACACATTTTAAGCACACTTCGTTTCGTTTATAATTATTCTTTCTTGCATATAAATATACAAGTAAAAAGTGTGCAGTTATACTTAGAAATGAGTTCTTGTACATACAGTGAAAGGAAGTGTAAAAAATTCTAGGCGCGGTTCTAGGGACATTATTTTTGGCCGGCAAATTCACGTTCTACCATCTAAGCGGAGCGCCACCATCAGTTGGCGCGTAGCGTACCATGAAAATTTTTGCCAAAAAAAAGCCTCCCAGATTGCAGGAAATGGCACTTGTCAGGCCTTGCTAAAGGCATTTAGACATTATTCATTTTGAGATCTCGTGTTCCAAAAACTTACTCTTCCGAAAATAAGATGAATCAGAAAATTTTATTTGGTTAAATTGTTGCAGGCCAAGAAAATTGGGGCTCAATTCGTTCACATTACTTTACCAGGTGTTCTCTCTTTGCATTGTTTGCTCTCAAACCTAGTCTTTCCACCGGGGCTGAGGTTATAAAATTTTCGAACTTTCTTGCCGTCTTGGCAGCAGAAAATGAACTCTTAAGCTACGTTCATACTTGTATGGCAACGGTAGTGGCAACTTCAACGACAAACGCTGCGGCAACGGAAAAATTTTACTCTTAAGACGCATGCAATTTTTCTGTAAACATTACACTGTTAGAGTATATTTCACTATTTTTGGTTCAATATTGATTCGGTGAAAAGTTGGATATAAGATTTCTGTGGATTTCTTGAAAATCACGAAAAATCTTTGAGACTTAACCCTGGAGAAATAAGACTAGACGACTTTACTTTTTAAAGCTCTGTTTTATTCGTCGTTCTACTACACGGTGTAGTAATGCGCAAAGAGCGCTTTCTGTTATACATTGTTTTTACGTTGATTGATTGCATGCGTGTTCGATGTCACATCAGACCAACTTGAGACATCGAGTGTAAAATTAATTCCGGTAATTGGGCAACATTTCTATACAGGAATATAATATATTTTGCAATGCCATGAAACAAACCGTTCGACTCCATGTGTACCATGAACGATATTTTAAAAGCTTATCTTTGTCTTTGTTACTGGTAGTTTACATAAATCATTTGTCCAAATTTGGGGGTTGGGTGCTAGCGATTTTTTTTTGGGGGGGGGGGGGCTAAATCCCCAACCCCTCCTAGAACAGCCCCTGCAAAGTTCTAGTCTAGAGAGCTTGAAAACGGGTGGCAGGTTTTCAGTCAAGGGTAGAGAGCATGCAGTACGTTGTATGATAACGACTATCTTCGCGGAGCACCACCACCTGATGGGGCGAAACTAACAGAAAATTTTTAAATATCGCCATTCCTCAGATGGCCAGAAATGATATTTGTCAGTAGCAGTTAAGTAGCAGTTAAGTAGCAGTTAAGTAGCAGCTAAGTAGCAGCTAAGCAGCAGAGGTAAAAGAAGTTTCAAGGGAAAGGGGAAAACACTCAATTTTCCCACTTTTCCTTTAGATGGTGAGTAACAAAATGGACGTAATTTGCAGTGAGTGACGCGCGACGAAATTTTGATTTTTCAAACCAAATATTTGAAGATATGGAGCTTGTACACTAGCGCACGCAAGGGGGGGGGGGATTTTCTTTTTAAATCATAAGAATACGTACTTTAGAAACGCAATTTCAGTTCAAAAAGTGGCATATGTGGCACCAGACTGCATATAAAGCACCCAATATCTCAAAAATTTTCAATAGGGAAAGATTTTCTGCCAAAAGCCCCCTCAGTTTCCTAATTTTCTTAATTCCTAAAAATACGCAAACTTTGTCAAATTCTAAATTTTACTTTAAAAAGGTAGCATCTGTTGCACTAGATAGCATATAAGGACACCTGCTTTTTAAAAAACAAAGTTTCAAAAAAGAGGGGCCTATCCCTTAGACTCATTCCCCGGCCGACATAGACATACGGACCGGACCAGGAGAAGAGAGGGTGTTCAGGCGCGGTGAGCAATAATTTGCTGTTTATCATGAGAAACATTAGCGTATTTTCAATTGTGTTTGTATTGCCCCCGAAAGATTCAAGACCTTTTAATCAGAATGAGTGGTACATTTTATGTGGAATTTTTTTGTTCACTTAGCATCCTGCTGATTTGTTATTTTTGCAAACGAAAGCTGGAAATAAAGACTGTTTAGACTCTCTCTACGAGCATGAAAACACAATTTTTGGCCATCTAAGTGTCGCAATTTTTCAAATATCCCTTTACGCTTCGTGCCAAGTAATGATGGCGCTCATTAGTTGGCACTTTACTTAAAAAGTCTCTGTGGCAAAGTTACATTCTCAGAGTCAGTTTTAATAACTTTTTGATCACTTTGCAGTTTGCGAACTTGAAGTGAGCATTTTATTGCAGGGCCGTCACCAGCTTTTTTCAAAGGGGGGGGGGTGCGTTTTGAAACT
This sequence comes from Holothuria scabra, assembly GCA_037179385.1. Lineage (NCBI taxonomy): Eukaryota > Metazoa > Echinodermata > Holothuroidea > Aspidochirotida > Holothuriidae > Holothuria > Holothuria scabra. Next base: position 21,526,579 of record CM074180.1, read on the forward strand.
CGAGCATGTGGGTGAGGAAATTGTTGTGGACGAGGCCACGAAGTAGCAGAAGGGGTTGGACATTTGGGGCTCCTCCCATATGGTTGGGAGCTTTGCAATTTTTCAACTTAAAATGGCACAATCTGGTGCATATCAAGAGAGGAAACTCAGGCGTAGGATCAACTGTTTCTGGGAGGGTGATTGATAATTGTAATCATTATTATCTCCTTGAAAACACAAATGAATGATTAACTCACAAATAAATTTGACCCCTAACACAATTGCAACTGTATTAAGTATGAAACACTCACAGTTCAAAATTTAGTCGGTCCTAATTTGGTTCACTCCTCCATTAATGTGTCTGTCCACGATTATGAACCAATGTCCTGACGGGGACTATAAACTATAAACTGTTTTACACCAACACACAACTTGGATGAAATGACTGATTCCTGTAAAAAGAAATACTGATACCTGGGCTAGACTATAACTAGGTCACAGTGTTGTACTGCTAAATTTGCGAAGGATTCGGCAGCTAGTTAGTTAGTTAGATAGAGTTTAACGGCCCAGTTCCAACCTATTGGTTAAAGTCGAGCCGGCCACGGCCTTTTTTCCAGTTGTGGCCCCCTGGATTGTTTCCCCTACTCCATTACTTATGCTGAGCATCACGTACAACGGCAGTAGGTTCCTTTTTAGATTCTTTGGTATGACTCGCAGTGGGGTAGCCCAGGATGGAATTTCCGGGGGCTAGGTAATAAGTGGGGAAACTGGTACCTCCAAGGGTCAGGCGCGGCAAGACTATCTACGCGGAGCGCCACCAGCAGTTGGCGCGGAGCGTGCAAGAAAATTTTGGTTTTTACAAACCATCCAGATGGCTGGAAACGGCACTTCCCACGTGTTTTAAGCCGGTTGCGTCCAGCCTTGAAATACGAATCTCATGTCTGCCACTTCTCAAATAGTGTGAATGAAAAATAAATCTATGAAAAATGATAATACATACACTTTTTGTGGACCCAAAATCTGGGCATTTCTGATCTGCGCCATGGCCTGGAGGATGAGACTGAAGGACACCGGTTTCTCCCTTTTTCTTGGGAAAAATTTTGAAACTCACGAGAACGTAGATAGCAAATGCGGCAATATTTGAACAGATTTCAGCTTCAAACGGGAAACCAAAGTTAGTTGTGTCCCCCTCTGAGAAACTTTTTTGCGTTATATTTGCTCCATGCAAAATGGTGCTATATGTTTCGCAAAACTTTGAACTGATTATGGCCTACGTTTTTGAATTTCCTATTTGGGGAACATGAAAATTTTCAAAATACTCATTTTTATTCTTGGTAGAGATTTTACACGTGACATACATACTACCAAAGAAACAATATTTTCCGGTTTTCAGTGGTGTTGAAATGAAATAATGATGCAGTATTTGTTCAGTCATCGGTACATTACCTAGTCATAATTAAAATATCTCAATATTAAAATCTTTCAAAAAATTTAAACCGCAAATCCGAAGTATGGATCATGCGGGAAACACATGAAATGCGGACCTTGTGGACATTTTACAAATCCGCCCGGACGCCAGTGCCAACTAGTAAAAAGAGGACTTCTTGAAGAAATCGTTCTACAGTGGCACTTGTCATGGGAAGGAGTGAGGCACGACATAGGCCTACTTGTTGGGGATGGATGGGAAGAATTATTCGAAGGTACCCTTACCCTTAAAGGGCCAATCCTCTCACCTCAAACCACAATTTTGGTAGGGTGTACTGAAATTCTCCATTGGCTCAGCTCCTTGATTGACAGCTAATTTAAACAATGCAGAGTACCAAAGCTTTTATTACACAGCATGAACTGTACTGAGAGTGTTTTGTTTATAAACATTGAGCTTTTCTATACTCGACTCGAAGCAATCAACTGAGATTGTCTCTGGATGAGGATGAATTTCAGACAAGTGTGGGAAGAGCTTAAGTAAGAAGGTTAGGAGAATTGGTACTGTTTGGGGTGAGAGAACAGGGCCTTGAAGACATATTTTATGTAGGGTAAAGTATAGGAATGGTAATGTAAGAATAGTCTCCATCTCCAATGTATGATTGCCTTGTTTTCAGTAAATCACCCAGCCATTGAAAGGCAGAAAGGGTCTTACCTTAACAAAGTCAAATTAGAGTTTGCCGCCGAAACTTTCGTTTTATCTTCTAAGTGTAATGCAATAAACGACAGTGCAGATTATATACGGTATCTAATTTAGTGAAAGTTATCATTTTGAAGTTATTACTTGATTTCATACGTGCACACATAATGTGTTTTACACACATTCATGCATGTTTTATTAATTGTTACACATTTTATTTATTTACTTTTTTTTCCCGTTCAAACACTTTATTTTTTCTCAATTACTTAATCAGGAGGCCAAAAAATCTTGGGGACCTGAAAGAAAATCGGGGGAGGGCTAGCCCACGCCACTGATGACTCGACCTGAGAAGCGAACCCGGGCTTTCCGCGTGAGAGGCGGATGCTCTTACCGTTAGACCAAGCACGCGGTCAGAAGGATTAGGTAGCGTAAAACGCCAACCCGTACTGTTACGAACTGATATACCTGAGGTGAACTAAAACTGTGCTATAGCCTGCCATACTTCGAACTCGAAGCCTAGGCTGGGAGGAAGGTTGAGCGGAAATGAATGATGGAAATGCAGCCTGGATTTACAGACGAGAATAGTGATAGATCTCTCGACGACGCCCCTCCCCCATTTTTTTGGGGGCCACATTTTTTTATGCGTTCGCACCCTCCGCACCCCCCCCCCCGGTGACGGCCCTGTATTGCAAACGGAAAAAGATAACCTGCTTAAAATTCTACGTATGAGTCCGGGAAATGTTATTTCTGGCCATCTGAAGGGTCCGATTTCTCGAAATTTTCTGCACACTCTGGGCCAATGATGGTGGCGCTGGCCACTTAGAGAGTCTTCATGGCAGAATTACGTTTTGTGGGCACGATTAACCCGAAACTGCACAAATGCTCTTTTGTTTTGACTCTCAAAGGTGCGCAAATTTAAAAACAATTACTCCAAAAGACAGCGTACATAGTATTGGATTTCTCATGTTAAGACACAACATTTTCATTTTTATCCCCATTAACCACCACAATTCAACTTTCAACTCTGGTCCTACACACCTGTCAAAGTCGAAAATCTTGCACCGTTTTGCATCTAGGCTCATTGAAAAAGCAACTAAAATTGTCCAAAGGGAGGAAGACAGCCCCTCCCCCAGACCGGTGATCAGTCAACATACTGAATACCCCCTCCTTTAGAGAATACCTTTCCTACGCAACTATGCTTGTAATGCAGACAGTCTTGGATTTTGAGTTTCTGTAAGGAAATTTGAAAATTGGGATAACTGAAGAAACTGCGATTCTTATATTTGCAAATCTGAGAATGATTACACCAGACGACTGAACACCGTTGTTTGCCATATAATGTTATCTAAGAAATGAAGCTCTCCGGTGACAGTTTAAAAGTATCCGAAACTTTGTTGCCTTTTTTAGACAAAATATTTCTAAATCAAGAGCTTACATGGGAGAAAATTTGGAATTTTATGAAAGACAATTTACAAACATAGAACTGTATGTTGTTGCCAGTGTCACTTGATAATTTGGTGTTACATATGCAAATATCCGATTTTGTCATTTCAAACGCTCGAAAAAGTTTACCAAAGTGATTGGTGAGCGAACATTGCTGCATTATATTGTACTTTGTGTGTGCGAAGCGGGCAAAAATTTTTGCTTTTTTGAAACAAGTAATTACAGATATGCTGGGCTTAATTTTATAAAGAGAATCCCGAATGTCATGAAAAAAGAGTAAAGAGAATCCGGAATTTCATGAAAAAAGAATTAGGAGATCACAGTGTAAACGACTCAGGCTGGTCACAAATGGAAGATTTCCGAATTTTCATAGAGCAAGGAGGCAATCGCCCATGCCCCCTTGTATTGCTTTGCCACTGCTAAGCAGTCGCTATTTCAGCTTTCGGTTGCAAATAAAACTTTCACTTAAGTAAAAATAAGCAAATTGCAAAATCAGAAAATTGCCATAGCCTATTACTAACATTGGATGAATACAAAGCTATAGCTCATCCATTTAATTACGTTACATTACATGTTTCCAACTTTCAACACCGTCTGATAATTCGAATCTCAATTGAATTTCTTGAGGGTGGGAGCACGGGAGGCATACTCTTATCATAAGCTAGCAGTATACTGCCTGTGCGACACACTGACGCAGTGGACGTCGGCCTGTCACGCCATCTGTACGTAGCCTACTTGCAGGGAACAACTTTTGGTATTTTTCTTAGAAAGAAATATGAAAATAATATGTCGCAGCGTCTATGAGACAAAATTTCAGGGTGATGTGACGATCCCGGAATGCGCGAATGGGGGAAAACGAATAGGGAAAAACGGGGGAAAGTATATTTACAGGGAGACCAGGCGTGTAGCCAGGATTGGGAGGGGGGTTTGGTGTCACGGGGGCTTCTGGCACGACATGAGGGGAAAGTCTAGGGATAGCGAGAAGAAAAAAAAAAAAACGACAATTTTTAGGTGTTTTTGCATTGCAGGGTTGGGTCAGGAGGGTTTGTAACTCCCAAGCCCCCCAGCCTAACCTTCCCCCCTCCCCATGGTTACGCCACTGAGGGAGACTGAAGGTTTTTGATCATCTTTTGTATTGCTTCATTGAGATTTGGAGAAATGAGAAAAGGGTTTTTTCACCCAAGGTACCCGATTCAGAAAAATTTTGCCCATCTAGACGCCTCAGTCCCCTCCCCGGTCCCTATTCCGTACGGCCATGACCTCGCTTCCCTTTTTCTCAACCACTTTAGTATTCACAATCTCCGTTCAGAAGGGATGGATTTTTTACGTCCTCTCCATAAGTTACTTGATACGTCTGGCTAAGGGCCGGTTGTACCTCATATCCTAAGTTTAAAAATGTCAAACTTTTCACTTACATTTGGATGCTTTTTGTTTTTAATTTAGGGGTATTCCCCGTCACCTCACAGAAACACTATAATAGGAACGTATCGACACCCACACGGCAATGCAATATTCGGTACATAAACTGCACAGCCGGGCGAAGGTTGATAGTAAGGGCAGTCAGGGCGAGTCGGGCTGGAAATATGGGATCACCACAAGTACACATCAGTGATATCAGTAGCTATGTGGTACACATCATATCGTATGCGTAACATCTTCAGCTGAACAGCTGGCTGCACTGGGTACGGGTGTCAAGGACGCTGTGTACGAAATCGAAAAACCATCAAGCAGAAAGGAGGAAAGACATCAAGTTGTCTTGGAATGAAGTAGCCTAATAACTTTCTTTCGAATAAAAGTAACGTTAGAGACAAACTGCAAAAGAAGTGCAAGAACTGAGGTATAAAGACTCTGCCCTTCACTCATTTGAGCGTTTTCTGTTAGTGGTACAACTGCAATTAAGTTTTAATTTTTAATTAAATTAACGTTAGGGCTAACGTTAGGCCGTGGTTATACTTAACGTTAGGCCTAGCCTAGGCCCTAGGCTATAACGTTAAGTATAAGTAAGTGGCTAGGCTAGTTAATAATAGTTAGGCCTAAGTTAGGCCTAGGCCAGTATTGTTGAAGTTATAGTCATACATTAGACCTCTAGCCTAGGGCCTAGGCGAACCGTGTTGGGGATGTAATGATTAACAAGTGGTAGACCATCCACTTCTCACAGTCACACAGAAGGCCCAGGTTTGGTTCCCAGGTCGAGTCATACCAAAGACTCTGCAAATGGAACTTAGCCAAGGCCTAGGCCCACTGCCGTTGTGTGTGATGCTCCACATGGGGTATGTGCCATTCCGCCATTGGTACTTTCCACCATAGAAAATGTTCTCATTCTGCCATAGATTCAAAGTTCCATTCTGCCATGATGGAAAGGCACATTTTTCCATGGTGGAATGGGCACATTATTCTGTGGAAGGTAGGATAGCCTGTTGGAACTTACCAGACTGCAGGGTCGAACAGGGCTGAATGGAGTTTAGAAATTTGTTGGAAGCATTATTGATTGGTGCTTCACGGTTGTATGAAACATGCAAAATCACTTTACCAATTACGGATTAAAACTGGTCAGTGTCAATGAACACTTAGCCTACGTCTCTATTGAGTACAATGATTGTAGTCCCTATACATGTACACATTGCAGCCGTGTGATTAAGTTGATATCTCTGCTTTGTCTGAAGACATTCAGTCACCTTTCAATACAATGAAAAGGATGAAACTTTATTCCCCACAGCCTACAATCTAATCCATTAGTATCCATTAGTAAGTACATGTTAATTCTATTCAAAGTTCTTACTTTCTTAAGCCTTTTTACACTGCCATTCAATCTATTCAACAAACAGTCATGTCTCTATGTCTATGCCTTTACTGGTTGTCTGACCTGGACTTCTGAAAATGTTTCGGTGCAATGCAATTACAACAATTCCTCAAACTGCTAGTTTTGTTTAGCAAGTGCCTTTCCGCCATAGGTTTTGCACCTTTCCATCATGGCGGAAAGGTGCGAAACCTATGGCGGCATGTACTGATGGCGGAATGACAATGTATTTGCTCCACATAAGCAATGGAGTAAGGAAAACAAGCCAGTGAGCCACAACTAAGAAAAAAGACTTGGCCAGCTTGACCTGAACCAAGGTTGGAAACTGGGCAGTAAAACTCCGTCTGACTGACTAACTAACCTACCAAAACGAATTGAAAGACCTTTTATCTCATAAACCTTGAGACTCAGAGGCAGTTATTCTTTAAATAACATAACATAACATAACAGGTTAAAGGTCAAAGGAGGGCTGTAAATCCCATAAGATGCCCTGTAATCCAAACCTCCCCCCCTAAAAAAAAAAAAAATAAAAAGCAAACCACCAACACCAAGCGAACCCAGAAAGATTAGATTCTACCACAGTCAAGGAAAAACTTGTCATTATTTACCTTAAAACGGTGCACTGGTGTGGAGTTAACAACCACTCAGGCAGGCTATCCCACTCATTAACAACCCTATGGGATAAACTGAACTTCCTAATGTCAAGTCTAGCAAATGTCTTATATATCAAGCTTTTTATAATGGCCTCTTACCCGATAATTACTTTGAACCTTTAAATAATCTACAAGCTAACAAAGGATTCCCTTCAGAAAGAAATTTGTGTACTTGGAGCTAGGGTTGGGTGGTATTCCGGTACTGACGTCAATATTGCTACTAGAGGAACAGGTAATGAGAATACCGAAGATATTTGGTGTGTTACTACCGGTTCTTGAGAAAATACAGGTACTTGAAAAAATTACTAGTGCTCATTGTATTCGCTGACAAAAATAACTGTTAGAATGTGTGGATGATTAAAATATTTACACAAACATTTAGAGCAGAGGTTCCTGCATGGTAATTAACCCAATTAAACACCTGGCAGATGCATTAATGTGCAGGTTAACATGGGGGCAATGCGTGGCTTAGGTTCCTTCCCACCTGACTTCCCTACCCAGGAGTTGAGAACTGGTAATGCCTCAATACTGGTTCTGTATGTTTAACAATACCGGTACCAATATATTTTCACAGTACCACCCAACCCTACCTGGAGCATGTCTCCCCTAATCCTTCTCAGCTCCAGAGTGGTTAGCCCAAGCAGCTTAAGCCTTTGGGATAAGGTATATTTCTAACCTCAGGTATCAGTTGAGCAGCTCTCATCTGAACTTGCTCTAAAAGCAAATTTGTCCATTTCAAAGAAGATACTCCAGGTCTGTGCAGCATAGTCAAGATGGGGTTTAACCAGCTGCTTTAACAAATTTAGCACAATTTCTTTAGTAAAACTCTAAAAATTCTTCCCTGATCAACCCCAGCACACTATTTTCCCTTGCAGCAGTAGCAGCTGCACACTGCCTAGATGGCTTTAAATCCCCCGTAACAACTACACCTCTAGGTCTTTCTTTGTTCAAATTTGTACCATTCATTGTATAATAGTAGGGGCAGGGGGATTTTCAGAACCAAAGTGAAGGGCTTTGCACTTACCAGCATTAAAAGACATTTGCCAAGTCTGAGCCCATGAAAATAACCTATCCAGATCATTCTGAAGCAATAAGGAATCATCTATCCCCAACCTTCCTATAGAGCTTAGTATCATCAGCAAACTTACTTATACTGGAAGTGATAGAGCTATCAATATCATTTATGAAAATTAAGAAAAGAAGTGGGCCAAGAACAGAACCTTGTGGCACACCACTTGAGACTTCTTTCCAAGAAGGAAAATTGCCATTGACAACAACTCTCTGAGACCTACCATTGAGCCACGAATTGATCCACTGAGCGCACTTGCCTATGATGCCTAACCTAGATGCAGTTTTACCATGAGTCTAGCTAGAGGTACTTTGTCAAAGGCTTTTTGGAAGTCAAGGTGAATGACATCAACACTGGAACCTGCATCGAGAGACAAAGAAACATCCTCAAGAAAGCTAAGCAAGTTTGTAACACAAGACCTACTGGGTAGGAAACCATCCTGAGTCAGATTGAGTAACCCATTATCTAAAAGATGCTTGAGCAAACAGTCCTCCATTTATATTCTCCATCTGCAAATTTCCCAGTATCAAGTCTGCCATAACATAACATAGCATAGCATAGCATGGCATGGCATGGCATGGCATGGCATGGCATGGCATGGCATGGCATGGCATGGCATGGCATGGCATGGCATGGCATGGCATGGCATGGCATGGCATGGCATAGCATAGCATAGCATAACAGAAGGGCAAAGGAGGGCCAAGGCCCCATAGGATGCCCTGAAGTCAAAACCCTCTTCAAAAGTCAAACTGCCAAAACTAAACAAACAGCCCCAAACAATCAGATTCTACCACAGTCATGGAAGAACTTGTCAATGTTAGCCTTAACCCTTTACCGTTGTGCTCCGATCGGGGCATACTTGCGCTGATCGGGAGTGGGTGGAAAAGCGGACGTAGCCCGCCCTGCATTGGCTTCCGTAGGCCATTGACCCCGTGACCTTACACTATTGTCTCTCTCGCTGTTGTGGCCGAATTTTCGGGTAGCTACTCGCAGTTTCGAGCTCCGCGTGAAACAGTAAAGATGTGTGACAGCCGAGCTCTCCGCATGGGTCCAAAAGGACCCAAGCAATGGTAAAGGGTTAAAATGAGCCTGTGGAGTGTGTTTACTGCAAAGCTGATGCCACTGTCTCTGTGTGTGTGCACGTACACCTTTAGCCGAGCGGTGCAGATATTTTAGATTAACCCTTTACCGTTGTGCTCCGATCGGGGCATACTTGCGCGTATCGGGAGTGGGCGGAAAAGCGGACGTAGCCCGCCCCGCATCGGCTTCCGTAGGCCATTGACCCTGTGACCTTACACTATTGTCTCTCTCGCTGCTGTGGCCGAATTTTCGGGTAGCTACTCGCAGTTTCGAGCTCCGCGTGAAACAGTAAAGATGTGTGACAGCCGAGCTCTCCGCATGGGTCCAAAAAACAACGGTAAAGGGTTAAAGCAGTGTACTGATGGGGAGTTAACTACCCAATCTGGCAGACAATTCCACTCTTGACAACTCAATGGGAGAAACTAAACTTCCTAATGTCAAGCCTTGCAAAAGGCTTTTCCAGCTTTTTACAATGCCCACAACCCAAGAATTATTTTGAACCCTTAACTAGCTACAAGACAAAAGGGGATTTCTTTCAGAAAGAAACTTGTAAACCTGGAGCATGTTGCCCCTAATCCTTCTCATCTCCAATGTGGTAAGCCCAAGATGTTTAAGCCTAGCATGATAGAGTAAATTTCTCACCTTAGGTATAAGGAAAGTGGCTCTCCTCAGAACTTGCTCTAAAAGAAATTTGTCCTTTTCATAAGAGTGGCTCCAAGCCTGAGCAGCATAGTCAAGATGGGGTCTTACCAACTGCAAATACAAATTAAGAAAAATATCCTTACAAAACTGATGAAATTCCTCTTGATCAATCCAAGCACTCTATTAGCCTTTGCAGCAGTGGCTGCACACTGCCTTGATGACTTAAAATCTGCACCAATTACAACACCCAATCTTTCTAGAAAGTGATGTTACTTAAAACACTACCATTCATGTTATTTGATTTGATTTGATTTTTTGAAAATGATGGCACATTATGATACTACCCAAATAGCTTTAATAGCTGATGAAAAGGAACACGACAGGTTTTCCCCATTACCTACCCTTTTCCTATCTACTAGTGGCAACTTGGGTGTAAAAAAAATGATCAGGCCTTTTTATTTATTTGTTGGGGGTTGGGGACTTGCTATTGGCCCAGCACATCTTTTCACTATTTCCTTAATGTGTGACTTAAACATTGAAAGGTTTCAGGAGTCAAGATAAGGTTTGTTCATGACAGGAAGTTGTGCTGCACAGAGTTATGAGGATCAGTTGTGCTTGGAAGTTTTTCTAAATTCTGGCTCATGGGTATTCCCTGTAAAGACTGTCCTTTATCACTTCTCTAAATCATGAGACAGGTACAAACTCTTTCATCATTGTTTCATTAAAATGAGCTGATTACAATCCAAAGGTGGTAAGACAAATAAACAGAATATCCATTTTTTGCCACAAACTCAGCAATGTGATCACCTGTCTGTCGTCTGATTCACCACTAAACACTGGCGAATGTCAGCAGACATTTTGTCTCTTATGTCTTGGATTACTAATTTCAAAGAATCTAGAAGGATGCTGTCATTCTCATAAGCAACTTATCTCAAAATTTTCATTGTTCAACTCTGTATGTACTGTTGTATCTCCTTTTTTTGCCATGAACTATATTGTGAACCCTTTTTCTACTGAAGAGGACCCATTCCTCCATACTGAGCTATATACTATATCCTGTACACACAGTATGTATTAACTGGTTCCATGAATACTAAATTCTGTGATAAAATTTCCAATGTTTGCACATTATCTTTGGAATCATATCCTAAAGAATTTCATTATCTTTCTCATTCATATTTTCCCCCTTGTAAATATTTTTAACACCACTGTCAAGGTCTGTATTCAGAGTTGCACTTACTTTTTACATATTATTGTAGATCCCCAATTGTGTAAAGACTGCCATATTCACATTCGTTGTAACTCAGTGGAATCCGAATGTATATGTAAAAAGTCTCCTTTTCAAGCCTTTTCATACCCAAAACAAGATTACCCAGGGTAGGCTTACACAGAATTATTCCAGAATGCAATAGTGCAGTGGTTTCTTGGTGAAAACCTAGTTATAGAGAAATGGTTAATTAGGGTTTCATAGTGAAGTTGTGCATAGCAAAGTGGTTAAGATGTGTTATGTTGCTGCTTTTGAATTGTTTTTGTGAACTGCAGTTAAATTTCAACATAAATTGTTATTTGATAAGTTTTACTCTCAACATACAGGGAAAACGGAAAATGTTTGGAACAAGGGCAAGGTACTTTTATATAGTACAGTGTAATGAGACTAACCCTGCCATTGAAAATACTGTATCCAGATGACATGATCCTGTAGATTTTTGCTATGTGTATAAATTACATTTGCCTAGAGTTAGAGACTGAATAAATGATGTCCTCATTTGACCTTTTCTCTAGTTGACCCCCTTTTCAAGGGAATGAATGTAAACATGTTTTACCTTCGCATCAAATGACGGAGTCATCCATGTTACAGTTTCAGAGGAAGACAGTAGCAAAGAGCTGTGTAGGTAAGTGCAATAGTTGAGTTCCTTTATACTGTAAATAGTAATTTTTGACATCAAGATTTCATTGTTATGCTTTTGTACATGTTATATCTGCTTCTTGTTGTGATATTATAAATAACAAAGAAAATTTAGACCAGAGTGAAAGTTTGCTCTTAATACTTATTTGAAACAGTGCCTTTAAAACAAAGTAAACCTTGCACAAAGATTTTGATGTCCAGCTCCATGTATTTTCCCACAATTTTTGCTTTCATAATTTTTGGAAAGCTTACTTAAACACTGAAAAGTTGGACATGCCTAAAAATACTTCCAAAAGAAATCTGATATTGTAGGCGTTGTAGTTTGTTATGAGTGCCTCAAAGCATTGATACTAAGTGCTTGATTTGCACCCAGCATTATTTTTTTTGGCCCCTAGAATGTCAGCAAGTGATGGTAGAGATCTCCTTACCTTTGAAAAAGGTCGTATCCAGGCTCTGCGGCAAGAGAGAATTTCTGTACAGCAGAAGACTTTCACAAAATGGGTCAATTCATACTTAGCAAAGGTGAGTTGAATACTCTTAAGTGCTTCATCACTTAAAGTTATGTGGATAGAAATAATACATTGGATCAATTTTGGTGAAGGTTGTTGAAAAATTATCATGTTGTTTTGCTTATTCCTAACAGGTAACCTTATCAAGATTTTCATACTTTGAATTATTTTGGTTGGAAAGGTCAAATTGTATGACAAAATATATATTGCTACTTCTGTCAATAAATCAAGTATGGATTCATTCGTGATTCATTCCTGCCACATGCAAATAAATGTTTAAATGAAAATTTTACAAGATAATTTTTTCTTTTCTTATATGTATATAATATTCTGATGTCTATTTTTGTACGTTTGTACTTTGATATTTTCATATTCTTATATTGTTGATTCCTTGCCGAAGGCAGGCAAGGAATCTATGCGATGGTGATGTCGTGTGTATGTGTGTGTATGTGACACTTTGGCTTGTAAACACGATATCTCAAGAAGGGTAAGTGTGACTAACCTTGTATTTGGTGTGTAGGTTGCTCATATTGAGTAGATGATCCCTATTGTTTTTGGTGGAGATCAAAGGTCATTTGGGGTCACGAGAGGTCAAAAGGTCAAAACCTTGTAAACACGGTATCTTGAGAATGGTACATGTGACTATGCTCATATTTGGTGTGTGAATTGGTCATATTGAGTAGATGATCCCTATTGTTTTTGGTGGAGATCAAAGGTCATTTGGGGTCACGAGAGGTCAAAAAGTCAAAACCTTGTAAACACGGTATCTTGAGAACGGTACATGTGACTATGCTCATATTTGGTGTGTGCATTGGCCATATTGAGTAGATGATCCCTATTGTTTTTGGTGGAGATCAAAGGTCATTTGGGGTGTCAGGAGGTCAAAAGGTCAAAGCCTTGTAAACACGGTATCTTGAGAATGGTACATGTGACTATGCTCATATTTGGTGTGTGAATTGGTCATATTGAGTAGATGATCCCTATTGTTTTTGGTGGAGATCAAAGGTCATTTGGGGTCACGAGAGGTCAAAAGGTCAAAACCTTGTAAACACGGTATCTTGAGAACGGTACATGTGACTATGCTCATATTTGGTGTGTGCATTGGCCATATTAAGTAGATGATCCCTATTGTTTTTGGTGGAGATCAAAGGTCATTTGGGGTCAGGGGAGGTCAAAAGGTAAATTCCCTAGAAATTGCTTGTAAACACGGTATCTCAAGAATCGTAAGTGTGACTAATCTTCTATTTGGTGTGTGCATTGGCCATATTAAGTAGATGATCCCTATTGTTTTTCGTGGAGGTCAAAGGTCATTTGGGGTCATGAGAGGTCAATAGGTAAATTCCTTAGAAATTGCTTGTAAACACGGTATCTCAAGAAGGGTAAGAGTGACTAATCTCATATTTTATGTTAATTGGCCATATTGAGTAGATGATCCCTATTGATTTTCGTGGAGATCAAAGGTCATTTAGGGTCACCAGAAGTCAAAAGGACAAAACTTCGTAAACACGATATCTCAAGAACGGTACATGTGACTATGCTCCTATTTGGTGTGTGGGTTGGTCATATTGAGTAGATGATCCCTATCGATTTTCGTGGAGGTCAAAGGTCATTTGGGGTCATGAGAGGTCAATAGGTAAATTCCTTAGAAATTGCTTGTAAACACGGTATCTCAAGAAGGGTAAGAGTGACTAATCTCATATTTGGTGTGTGCATTGGCCATATTGATTAGATGATCCCTATTGATTTTCGTGGAGATCAAAGGTCATTTAGGGTCACCAGAAGTCAAAAGGTCAAAACTTCGTAAACACGATATCTCAAGAACGATACATGTGACTATGCTCCTATTTGGTGTGTGGGTTGGTCATATTGAGTAGACGATCCCTATTGTTTTTGGTGGAGATCAAAGGTTATTTGGGGTCACGAGAGGTCAATAGGTAAATTCCTTAGAAATTGCTTGTAAACACGGATTCTCAAGAAGAGTAAGTGTGACTAATCTCATATTTGATGTGTGCATTGGCCATATTGAGTAGATGATCCCTATTGTTTTTGGTGGAGGTCAATGGTCTTTTAGCGGTCATGAGAGGTCAAAAGGTCAAAACTTCGTAAACACCATATCTCAAGAACGGTACATGTGACTGTGCTCATATTTGGCGAGTGTGTTGGCCATATTGATTAGATGTTCCCTATTGTTTTTGGTGAAGGTCAAAGGTCATTTGGGGTCATGAGAGGTCAAAAGGTCAAAACTTCGTAAACAGGGTATCTCAAGAACGGTACATGTGACTGTGCTCATATTTAGTGTGTGGATTGGTCATATTTAGTAAATGATCCCTATTGATTTTCCCAAAGGTCAAAGTTCATTTGGAGTCAGCATGTTCAAAGCCTGACAAGCTTTCCTGCTCAGTCTTTCAAGAAAGGTCACTTGTAGGGTCCTGTAACTTGTCATGTAGATGGCACATAGTGAATACATGGTCCCAGAAGTTTTTGGTGGAGGTCAAATGTCATTTGGGTTCACGACAGGCAAGGGGGATCTCAAGATTGGATGCCTTGTATGTGTACTTTGTGGGCACATTATGGAGCCCTGCTAATTGAAAAACATTGCAAAGCAATGTCAATGTGAAAAAAGGCCTTACATCTCAGCAGCAAGGAATCACTAAGCCTTTTGGCTTTCTGGTTTTTTTTCTCTTGTGCGAGTACTCAAATTTCCTTGATGGAGCAATAAAGTTTTCTCATCTTATCTTATCTTATCTTATATCTTATATCTCTTATATCTCATATCTCATATCTCCTATCTCCTATCTCTTATATCTTATCTTATATCTTATATTATCTTATCTTATTGTTTGGCCATTTATCCGCCCATGTTTGTTTACATCAACAGTCAATAGCAGTGATATATTTTGGAGCCAGAACTGGCTTGTTAGCTAACATTAACATCTTTTATATTTCATGTACAGAGTGGTGGCTTACAGGAGTGAAAGAGATATGCTATCTCTGGTGTCTATTGATGATCTAAAATGTTAATGTCCTAGTATATAGATCTCTCACCTTAATAAGGAGTTGGACTAAACCTTAAGTCTAAATATTCATGGTTATTACACTTCTGTTAGTTTATTTTTGTTTAACACATAATGGTAGTATTATGGTGTCACTTTAAACAAGTTAGTGGCCGAGGTTTGGTTAATTGAGAAAACTTAAATGAGATGGGAAGAATATAAAATGAGAAACAAAGTTTAAACAAAAACATCCATTCATGTATGTTGTGTTCGTATGTTTACAAGAAAATGAAGAACCAAACACTCAAATGTGTACTCTGCTGGTGTAAACATGAATTCATTTGGTGCGATAGGTAAACTGCCACATAGATGACTTATTCAAAGATTTTGAAGATGGGAGACTCCTCTTGAAGCTATTGGAGCTTATCTCTGGGGAGAGGATGGGGAATTTGAAGCCTGCAAGACTCAGAGTGCAGAAAGTGGAAAATGTAAACAAGGCTTTGCAGTTTCTTTCTACCAAGGTGAGCCAATGTCAATGTGATGACAATTTCTGTAGGCCATTAGTGTTTTGGAATCTAAGTATATAAAGCTTGATAAAAGTTTTGTCAAAAAAAAATTGCTTCTACATAAATTGGTTTGGCTCAGCTAGGGAATTTTCTTTTGAACAGTGTGGAAAGAATGATAGCAAAACAATTATATTTAGCATTACACTCATGAAAAAAGAATCTTATTTTGTCAGTGAATTAATTGAAAGAATTCCAACTGCCAGTTTTCACATTTTTACAGTAGCTGTTTTGAAAGATTTCCACATAGAATTAGAGCTCTCTGTGAAAAGGATGCTGTACATATGAAGTTATTGTAATACATGAAAAAATGCTTTAAAGCTGTTGTATGGGCAGGAAACATGTCTTATTTACAGTGGTTTTCAGCCTTTTGGCCTAGACTGTGTCTAATACCTGTTCTTTTTCTCCAGTCTGGAATCGAGACACACATGACTGACCAATGATGAAAATAGTCTACAGACCTTGAGGTCTGTGGGTTTGTGGATGTAGCTTCCTTGGGAAGTAGAACTCCTCAGGGAGGAAACATTCGGCTTGCCAAGCAACTCTTTGCCAAAGAATAGAAAAGACTTTAGAAAAAGCATTCACAGTGGTTTGTGCAAATTCATCTCAAGATATGAAGGAAAGTTTTTTTCAGTGGCTCACATGGTTTTCATTCTTTTGTATTTTGTGTAGGTGCGTTTGGAGAGTATTGGTCCAGAAGACATTGTAGATGGCAACCCTAGGCTCATCCTTGGCCTCATGTGGACTATTATTCTCAGGTTTGAAATCCAAGAAATTAAAATAGAGGTGAGATGGTAATTCTACTTCCTGTTTCTAAAAGTTGTTGATATTTTAAGATCATCTGTAATTTCTTGGTGAAAAATTAAGTGTCAGGAGAGGTATATTATGTACTTTTTTGGTTGACCCAACTTCTGTGTGACTCAACTGGTGGGAGACTTTTGCCCCATCAGCAACCCCACCCATAGCACTGCCACTGTTAGTAGTAAAGGTGATTTAGAAATATTCTTTAAATGTTCTCAAATCAAATTCAGTTTTTGACAAGTTTACCAAGGAGATAAATAAATGCAGAAGATTGTGAAGAGCCTGCACCTCTGTAACATAAATAAGTGTCCCATTAACTTAATTCATAGGACCTTATGTGACAGTGGTAGTTCAGCCTGCACTTTACTTTCCATAATCTCTTTTTCAAGTAACAGTTACAAAGGATTCTGGGATAGAGTTTTAGCTTTGATTTATCATTTTGCATACAGCTGAATATCATTGACCAAATTGATTCGTATCAAAATCATCCAACAATCCTGTGTGATTGCTTTATGGAAATGAGCGTATGGATTTAATGGTATTTAAAAAGTTACGAAATATGTTTATACTGTCATCTAAAGTGTATTATAGAACTATGTTGTTTGAATTTATAACTGTTTGTGTTGTTCTTTTAGGGGATGGACAGTGCTGAAATAAGATCTGCCAAAGAGGCATTATTGCTGTGGTGTCAAAGAAAAACAGCTGGGTATGTGAAGGGCTTATTAAGGCCGTATCATTTATGTACTAATTTTTAATGATAAAAGGGATCTCATGCTACTCACAGTTTAGTGTTTGATATGAAATTCCAGAGGATGTTTTAAAAATGTTGAAAATGATAAAAATTGATGAAAATTTAAAATGCTATATTTTATAAGGAGAAGCTAATCAATAATTGTTTGAAAGATTGTTGTGAAGTGAATTTAGTATGGTTACCTCAGGTAAGACTATTTCATTTGTATGTTGTCAGTAGGAATGATCATGCTTTACAAAGCAGTTCAACAACTTAATTTAAATAGCCAAAAAGTTTATGTGAATGGCACCACAGGCCACAGTTACTCCCGTATGCACTTAAATAAATCATTGTTAATGTTTCTTGGTAATAAATTAATTTATCACTCACAAATGCCACATTTTTCTTTCTGTTGACCTTCCTCCGGATGGAAATTTTTGCAGCAACCAAAAAGTCCTGGCACATTTCTCAATATAATACATGTAATTTTATGTATGTACAGTAGTGAGAACAGTAACTCCTGGGAGCATTATGTTGCCATCACTGCCATTTTTGAAGTATCAATTGTTTGCAATGTTTGTCAGAGAATGTGAAGTTTATGTTTCCTATGCTTTTGTCTTTTTTCTTTCTAAAGCTATAACGATGTCAAAATTAAGAATTTCTCTTCAAGCTGGAGGAGCGGCCTTGCTTTGTGTGCTTTAATTCATGTTCACAGGTAAGCTGGTCAGACCAGGCTTGTGTTACACAAGGGGGAGGGCACGAGCTATTCCTAACTAGATAGAGGACTATGTGCTAGGTAGCTATTCATTGAACTTTTCAATTAACTGTGTAAATATCTGAATAATTTTAGTGGTAGGGCCCAAACTTTGCTTATCACTTACTCAAAAAATGAATTTTCAAGTCTATCAATGGTACCATTGATACCTTAACTAGTTTTACATCAAAGTCAAGAGCCTGGAAAATTACTGAAGGGAGTGCATGCTCTGCATAAGTTAAATACTGACACTAAACATAGTATAGAGGCTTACCATATGACATCATGATACCCTCTGGCAGCCACGTTTGAGTACATGTAACTACGTAGTGACCACACTTGATGTGTTTGCTCGATGAATGGGTACATACCGTACCACTACAGTGCACACTGCTCAGTGCGTTCAGCACAAAGCCCCTTTTTTTTGGCATGATTGTCCTCCAGCATGGTGGATCCGTGATGTAATTGCAAATCTTCTATACAAATAATGAACCAAACAATTTTATGAGTGAAAGATTGCATGACTGATTTTAATCTTGCAAACTTTATTCTTTGTTCAAACCCGTAGACCCGATTTGATCGAGTATAGTTCCGTCCAAAAAATGACCAATCTTGAGAGGCTGACCACTGCTTTTGATGTAGCACATGAACATTTGGGCATTTCCAAGCTCCTTGATGCAGAAGGTAAGAGTAACTAACACAATTTTTTTTCTCAGAATTTAGGTTTACAGTCTATTCGTCATTTGTTTTCCTTTCATGGTCATGTGTCTTGTGTCATTTGTAGTTAAGACTTAGACCATTTTGATATAAATGATAGTTAAATTGTTGTGAAGTGTTCCAGTGCTGAACCTCTTACTGTGTTTTATGGTATCAGCTATTTTTGGTTAGTTTACTGGCCAGTAATGCGAGGTGGGTGGAGGTGGTATTTCCCTAACCCCCTTCCCCCACCATCCTCCTCGTCAGTTCTTCTCTTGCCAAATTTTAAGCTAACACTTTCATCAAAATACTGCACCAGCACTGTTGTTGATGGTTCAAAATTCTCCATTTTTATATTCCTTTAAACAAGACCTGTAGCACAAAGCATGTTTTAATTAATAAATTTATTTAAATACAGTAAATTCTCCCTCATGTTCTGTTCTGATCTAAGAATGACTTTCCCTAAAGAACTGGTCATTTCTTCAACCAATTCATGAAAACCACATTTAAGGCTCATTTAGGATGAAGATCATCAGTGCTATTACATAAAATGAAGTATTTGAATTTGCAGTACATAGGTAACATATATAGACAAATATTATTAGCGCTTGTTTTTAGCGATTGGAGGCAGCCATTAGTGGGGTCCATCAGCCTTAAATCGTCTTCATTAATTGTCTACTTGAATTTCAAATCCTCATATTCAGTGAAGTTAAGAAAATTAAGATACACTTCAGTGTACAACCATCCATGGAACCGATAAGGAAGGAAATTCAAAGATTAAAGATGATGGACCCCAGTAATGGCCAACTAAAATCAGACCATCAAAATCTGTCCAGATTTGTCTATAGATCCATGCATCATTTTGACCATTTTCATCCAACTATTAAAAATTTCTATTTTAATAACTCAGTTCTCTTTAGGCATGTAACACTATGTCTACACGTGATCGTTTTTATGTAAATGAGTAAAAGGAAGGTTTTCACATATTATTTGCTGTTTTTCACAGACATTGATGTAGAACGTCCAGATGAGAAGTCACTCATCACCTATGTCTCTGCTTACTACCATTATTTTGCCAAGATGAAATCTGAGAAAACTGGAATCAAAAGGATTGTTAAGGTGAATCATTTGATACATGTAGCATGTAGTTATTAAAATTTTGCAAGTTAAAATTCCAGTTGTGTCTGAGTTATTAACTCTTGACTCCATTCACATCATCAGTTTAGCTGTTCAGATATTTCTTGAGTATTTGTATTGTGTTTGTTACTCTTTTTAATTCTGTTATGCAGGCTCTAACCAGATCATGGTTTACTGTCTTTGGATATGTGACAAGTTTTCACATCTCATAAATGCAGCAGTATAGATAGTGGAAAGTATCTTTCTTAGTATGTGGGGGAGAGACAGAAGAGAGCAGAATGAAATTTGTGGGATTCAGAAAATTTGAGAAAGGTTTTCTCTGCATTAGCAGATAGAAGCTGCAACAGGAAACAGATATTCAGTGGTCAATTCATGCTCTTTGGTGTTCATAATAGCTAAAACCAATTTCAAGAATATCATCATTTTTGTTGATAATATTGCAAATAGTTGGATAAGATACAGAGTAGTGGCAAATCATCGTCTCACTATATGTCACAGTAAAAATTTATTGATGTTAACTCATTACTAAAAACGGTTTACTCACTTTCTATATATGTAGTTGTTCTCCTCTTGCAGAGAGCACTCAGGTGTCTCTGTAATTCCATGGGGGGGGGGGGGGGGGTGGCTTTGACAAGTTGAATAACCTCATTCTGCATGCAATTTGGCCTTGATGTCTTAGGTTTTACTCATATTTTCTAATGCAGATCCTAAGTAAACTCCAGGATGTTCAAGACATGATTTCAGAATATGAGAAATTAATCACAGACCTGTTGGAGTGGATTGAAAGTAATACTAAAGAGCTTTCAGATCACAGGTTTCCTAATTCTCTCGCTGAAATCAAGGAAGAAATGTCAAAGTTTAAATTGTTCAGAACAGAGAAAAAGCCACCAAAGTAAGTATGCTCATTGAATGCTAAACATTTGTAAAGTGAAAAGGTGAACTGAATTGACATAGTACATGACAAAGTTTTAAAATTTGAGGAAAATGGAACCTCTTTATTCTGGAAAAAGTTGCAGTAGTTGAAGATTAAGTTAAAAGTTGTGATAAGAAAAGCTAGTAACTGAAGTCACTTTAAAGGTCTTAAATTTTCTGTAAGTGGAAGTGCAAGCAACAATACATTTTTGTTTTCTATTTCTTCGAAATATTTACAAGCTGTTCAGGCAAATTTTATCGCACGAATATTCAGGTAACGAATTAAGCTACCATTGAATATCAGTTTTTCATAAGAAAGTACTTACAATATTTCTAAGAAAGTAGTAGAAATGACAGGTTTGTTCCTTCAAAATTATTCAGGAACCATTTTTTACAGATCAGTCAGGAATTGCTAATATTGAAAGTGGAAGTGTCATAAAAATAAAGTTCATATTCTTCTTTCATTCTTGATATTGTTTTTGCAAGATACAAAGTTTGGGTTGACATTGAAGGCATTTGGTTTGAAATACAGAGTAAGATAAGAGATTGTAAGTGCAAGACTTACTCCCCTCCTGAGAAGAAATCCATACATGACATTGAGAAAGCATGGAAAGGTTTGGAGAAGGCAGAGTATCAACGAGAAATTGCAATAAGAGAAGAATTGATCAGACAAGAGAAGCTACACAGACTTGCTGGAACTTTTGAGAAAAAGGTAAATTTTTGGTCGCAAATTAGATAAGGGCTGCCACCTGTTGGTATGTCCCAGATGAAAGTCACCTTCTAATTTTATAAGTGTCACCATGTTCTGGCAAAGTGCAAGATGTAATGTTACCCAGTACACAAGCTTTCATGTCCTGTAAAGTTACATTATTTCATTGCAGCAACATTTCCATGAAGAGAATTCAACAAAGCTGCACACCTATCCAACTTTTAGTCAAGATAAACATTAATTTTGCATTTTAACAAGAAGGAAGTATATATATCTTCAAACTACACATTTCTGCACCCAACAGGCATTTTTGCGTGAGTCCTGGATAGCTGATATCAGCACTGTACTCCTGGAGAGCATTGTGCCTAATGGTGATGTGAAGATGCTTGAAGCCTGTATCAAACGTCATGAGGCCATTACTGCTGATATCATGTCAAGGGTGAGATTAACACATTTCATGGAATGTTGCTGTTAAATGTTTGATTGTTCCTATGAAAAATGTTTTAATGGTTTATTGCCATATTGCAGGTGATGTTTGGTTAGGAGGGGGGGGGGGTGGTTTGGTGGTTGCCATGCCCTTACTGTTGATGGTAAAGTTTGTCAAATGTGCAACTTTTTACTTTATTTTCATGAAGTAAAGTAATGTGTAAATTTTGGAACTTTTACAAACTGCCAGCCATGTCAATGATCTTAGTTGTTAGAGCCTCTAAGTTTTTGTTGAATATTTTCTTGAGCTATATTAAAAGCATTTGTTGTCATAATTAGGAGGAAATTGCAAATTACAACTCCTAATTTTGATTTATAAAACTTCATTCATATATCTATATACATCCTTGATAACTGGATTTGTGATACAGATCAATGTAGGCTTGTGTACGGTTGAAGATAAAGAAATTCTCTTACATTCTAAAGGTAGCTCATTAGCTCAAAGATGATTTGTACTTTGATTTCAGTGCACTTCTTTTGTATGTGCTCATTTCACAGAAAGGAAGATTTGAAGCATTGGGTCAGATGGCCAAGGAACTGATAAGTCAAAATTATGAAGGAAGTTTAGCTGTATCACAGCGAGATAAAGATATCTCAAAGAAGTGGCAAGAATTGATGGATCTGCTTGCTGAGAGGCAGCAGTCTTTAGAAGGTTTCTCAGATCTGATTGGATTACTGAGAGAGATTGATGCTGTCACAGCAGAGATGAATAGCTTAAAGGTAAAGTAATAGTTGTGAAGGGGGAAGGATGTCCCTGAGTGTGCTAGTTAGCAAGATGGGTTTTGAGACACACCAACATGAATGTGTTATAGTGTCAGCTGGATAGATGGGTAGATAGACATTAAGTGTACATTCTGAGTTCAAGTGCTCTCTTACCTTGCCTAAGGACAGGTGGGCAATGTTGTGGGCATATTCTACAACCACCAACCTACAGAGAGTCTCTGAATAATAGGGGGTGACTTCTACCCTGAAAGAAGTCACTTCCACACTGTATTATTTCATCACAGATGTTTTCTACTTTCTTTCTCCTACATGATTTCATAAAGTCATCAGTTTGAATTTTTGTAGCACAAGTAGCACAAGTCTGAAACTGAAGAAAGGGTATTATGTTCACCCTCATTTTCACAATTTTATGAGAAACCATCGTGCTCAATTAATTACCATTTGCTCTAGACAACACAGTTTAATTTGAAGAATATAACATAAAATATGTCTTTTGCCCATTTCACATTCTTTCTCATTTCATTGCAAAATTCTGACAAGAGAGCTTAAGGAAAAGTGTTACAGATAGGGGTGTGTCCAGTATTTTCTGAGTTCTAGCTGCACTGGTTATCACTGTCAATTATGGCACAATCACTAAGCATAAAAGGCAGTCTTGAGTAGGACTTTAAAGGTAAAGAGCAGTTCCCCAAACTTATTTTGAAGAAAAAGCTAAATAAGACAATTTTTGTCTTGTTTCTCTTCAAAGTATCTGTTATTACTTTTTATGACTTTACTATTGCATATTCCAAGCAGTTATTTCCAGTAAATTTCACATTTGAAGAGAAAAATGTTGTCACATGACTCCCAACAGCCAATCATGAAACTGGACAGTCTACTACACTACTTCAGTTTGGGGTGACTGCTCTTGCCCTTTAAGCTGCATCAAGTTGTCTAGTTTGTTTCCGTAGAGATAATAAGGTTATCCTTTGCCACAAATTCACCTGGGGCGCTACCTAGTAAGGTCCAGTGCCTTTGTCATGCTGTTCTCCACTGTAGGTTGGGGGTTGTGGAATACGTCCATGGTATTCCTTGTCTGTTGTAAGAGGCAACTAAATGGGAGAAATCAAACCTATTTGCACTGCATTTGGAACCAACCTTGAATTTAAACCATATTTGGAACCATACTTGAGCTTAATCTTTTTTATCTAGTTATCTGACTGGCTGGCTGGCTCGCTACATTCCAGGCAGTACAAGGAGAGGGAATGTGTCAGAGATTCATCTTTGTGAGAGGAAAATTTAGTGCTAGCAGGTTTCATGAATTTTGGCCAAGTTTTAGTGGAAATAATATTATATGTTGATTGAGCTTCAGCAATATTTTTCAGTATAATTCAGTAGTAAAATTACATGTTGCTTCATGAAAAATTTCTCCATTCCATATTTTTCAGATGAGCTTTCAGTCCAAAGATTATGGTAAACATCTTCAAGCTGTTGAAGGTCTTTTAGAGAGACATGGCTTGATTGAAGCCCAGGTCAAGAGTCAAGAGAATCAGATTAGTCACATCTTCCAGGTGGCTGATAGCTATATTCAAATGAATCACAGAGAGAGTAAAATGATACAGAAGAAGACAGTTAAGGTCAAAGAGCTTCACCAGAGGTAGGTGTCATCTTCATCATTGTTATCCTTTCAGTGATATGAATGAGGGATGAATGATCCAAATAAAAAAAGACATAAGATGACATAATTTGGATAGACCTTATGCATATAATATGACAACAGGAAGTGTGCTATTGTTTGGAGGAAAGGTTGTATTGTGGTAAGGTACACCATCAAATTTAGACAGCTGCTTTGCCAACCAGTCAGATATGTGCATGTATGTCTGTTTGAAGTGAATGGCAGTTTTCTCTGTGCATGCCATATGCTTGCATGTTTTCTTACAAAATGTTGTGTTACATCAGTGCATAACTCTTGTTATTAAAAAAAAAATCAAATGGAATGTATTAATTTTGCTGTTCAATTTATACTCAATATTTACATCTTTTTTTCTTTGGGAAGTCCCAAGAGACAGGGATAAGTAGATTCATAAATATCCAAGGAATGAAATATTTATCTTTATACTTAAAATTTTGGATATCAATGAATAATAAAATTGTCATAATGAAATACTTTGCAGCATTAAAGACCTTTGTGCTGACAGAAAGAGACACTTGGAGGAGTCTCTCAACTATTTCCAGTTTCTTCAAGATGAAGATGAGGCTGACTCCTGGATTGTTGAGAAACAGAGGTTGGCTAGATCTATGGTGACTGGTAGAGATGTGAGAAGTGTCTTGATGCTGAAACAGAAACACTCTGTAAGTCTTAAAATTGCAAGGTTGCAAAGATATAAATTACCTTTGACATGTTTTTCATGTCCCAGTTTTAGATGTTAAATATCTTGCAAACCTGGATTAGGGGTTATGTGTCACATGAGTTTTCCATGTCACAATGTAACTTAACACATCAAATGTAGGTAGTCTTTGCTAACACTTTGTAACATTGAATTCAAAACACCTGACAGATAGGATTTAGCAAAGTAGGATCATGTAGCAATAAATTGCAACAATTGCATGTGCTATTAAAGGTCTAATAAAACTCTCCTTACGATTAATTGTTGTCCTTCACACACCCCTCCTCATGCATTCTATTTCCTACTCCTAGCTGGTGTGTTATCCCCACTACTCTGTTTTCAGCTACAGTACTGGTGGGATGCAACATAAATTTATAATTTTAAATTTCAAAATTTCTCTGTCCGTCCAAACTACAATCTTCATTTCGTTCTGCTTTCTTCATCTCAGCATTAGGTACATAATCATGCTGTAAGTAAATGTTTAACAGCTCAGCATGGGACTTTTCTTTTGCTGAGTTCAACAGGTGCTGAACTGTCACATTGCAATAGCTGCTTCATGAAATCAACTCAAATGGTAGATAGATGTTGTAGGCTGAGCAAGTTCTGCAAGTCTTTGGAGCTATTTGTATGAATAAATAAATGCAATGAATGACCAAATATTTCGAATTTTTTTAATTAAATGTTTAGTGATTTCACTACTCAACCACAGTTCTTAATCAAACTAGTGAATTATTTTAGTGGATTTTGTGCCTTATCTCTCATAGATTCTTGAGACAGAAATTAAAGGAGGTGAAACCATGTTCAAGTCAGTCACAGACATGGGACATCTGCTAATTAGATGTAAACACCCTGCCAGTGATGACATCAAGACCAAACTCTCAAGTCTTCACACCAAAATGCAGACCTTGAAAGAATCGGCTAGGGCCAGAAGACGCCGGTTAGAAGAAGCATTTGATGCCCACCAGGTATAATGACTCTTATATAAACCCTTTCATTACTATACATCAAAGTTTTGAGTGAAACCTAAAAATGATGTTTGTCTCTGTTTTGTTATCTTTCTGTAAAGGTATTGTCTTGAGATAAGTGAATATTCTTTCCAAAGTGCTATCACTTTATCTTTGCATGTTTGTGTTTTCCATTTCAAACAATCAAAACTATTAGGGAAGTACAGAGAGACAGAGACATAACCCAGCCTACTTTAATTTTATGCATAAAGGTCAAATATCCCTGTCATATCACATTTCAGTGAATGTTTGGCTAACTGTGTTGTTGTTGTTCATTTTGTTTAGGAGAATCTTTGAATGGAAGGTGGGTGGTAAGGAGGAACAAAACCTACTGCCCACTTTCTTCTTAGTTTGCCACCCCTTACCCGGGTTGCCATATGACTTCTTCCTGATTTTATACAATTAAGTGTTAACCTTGAATGGTTTTCTTTTTCCAGTATTTCATTGATGTCAATGAGGCAGATTCTTGGATGAGGGAGAAGATACCAATGGTGTGTAGTGATGACTATGGTAAAGATGCTGCCTCTGCTCAGCATCTCATTCAGAGACATCAAACCTTGGAGGAAGAGATTCAAGCATATCAAAATGATATCAAGAAATTAGCAGTACAAGCTAGGGATCTTGTGTCAAAGCACGAAGCATCACAAGTTAGTATATAAACAAATCATACTGATATCTAGGCTTATTCAGTGTCATTGAAGGGAAATAGTGCAGTGTGGTATCTTCAGAACAATAACTGAAAACATGTTAATTCAAAAAGTAATTCAAGGTAAGACATCATGGTATCTCCTTTTTCCCTGAAACAAGGTTCTTACAAAGAGTTTAGTTCCTTGTATCTCAAGAATAGTATGTTGCCTTAAAACTTAGAAACATATCAAATGATGCAGCATCTGGATATCTTGTAAATTGGTTTCTTTTTTGGGGGAAAACAATATCGCCTTGAGTTCCTTGGTGAGACACAGTCATTAGGTAATGATGAAAAGATGTTTTGCTTGTGTGATATTTTGGGTGCATTGCGAATTCAATATTAACCTTCCAAGTGTAATACTGAATTTCCCTACTCTTGTTTACCCCCTATTGCAATAGGGACATTCAGCAATAAATATACATTTGTTTTAGGCAAGGCTGACTGATTAAAACTGGGTTTTTATTAAACTACTGTTGATAATTTACTGTCAACATCTCAAGGAAATGTAATTTGCTATGATTTTGAAATCTGGTACCTTAAAGTTTGTTCATGCATTTGGTGATGGATTTGTCTTTGGAGTTTATTGAAATTTTCTGGGGACATGAAACATTGGTTGGATTAAACTTAAATTTATCTGTAAGTTTTGACCAATGTTTTTATTTTCTAGGAAAATAATGAGATGACCACAGACCAGGAAAATGGTCAAGAAAATGTAGAAGTAGAAAACAATAACCAGGAGAAAGGAGATTTAAGAGAAGTTGAAGTTATTGAGGATGTTATAGAAGAGAAGAGGTATCCACAGGTGAAGGCACTCTATAAATATGCTGCTTATGGAATGAAGGTAGCTAAAGGAGAGGTGAGAGAATATACATTCATGTAGTTATGTCTTGTGGTGTAAGGTTTTTAGTAGTATGCACAGATCTCACCATGTTTTTTAGGTAGATTTTATAATGTTTATTGCGGCATTATTTTGTGTGGCATGATGGTAATTTCCTGTGAAAGTGTCAGGTAAAGTTTTAAGTTCATTGTTGTGAAATCCTTGTCTCAGTGTGTGTATTGTGTCTGTGGACTATGTTCTTGTCTTCATTGTTATAACTGTACAGCTGTTCATATGCAAAAAAGATTTTAGTATTTTGTATCTTACTTTGTTTAATCAGACTTTGTATGATGTTGTAGCAACTCTGTTATTTTATTGAGTAGGGTGCATTGTTATCTTTGAGATAGCCAATGTTCTTTGTCTAGTTTTGGGGTTGGCAGGGAGAGGGGTGAAGTGCATTCGTAGAACATTTGGCACCATTTTCTTCCACAAAATTTCTGGGAGTGTAGGCCTCCGCCTTTTGCCGATCCACTGGCTATGTAACTGCATTACATAATTTTACTGTATGGTACAAACCTTCTTCCTTTTCCAGGTAATGATTTTAGTTGAAAAGAGTAATGCTGATTGGTGGCAGGTGAAGTGTAGTAATGGTCAACAAGGCTTCATTCCAGCAAACTATGTTAAAGAGACAACAGCCAAAGTAGTGAAGAGAAAGGTGCAAAAGAAAGTAAAAAAGATGGTGGAGGTATCTCCTGATAAAACCAAGAATGAATCAAACAGAGTTCAAAAATATTCTTCCAAAGGTTAGTCTTGTCACTTTTGTTTTAAGTAAAATATTAAAAACAACTGTCTGTTAAGTAGTGTTAATATTGATGACTCTGCTGTCACAGGTATATTTTTGATTAAAGACAGACATTCATCACCTCAAATTACAGGTTTGCTTTGAGAGTAGCAAGAGTCTCTTGTGGTACTGCTCTTTAATTGACATCAAATTCAGAACATGAAGAAGCTTTTATTACACAACATGCACAGAGAGTTATCTGGTGACATCTTGTTCCCAGGTCGAGTCATACCAAAGGCTCTAAAAATGGAACCTACTGCCATTATGCATGATGATTCTCATAAGCAATGAAGTAGGGAAAACAAGCCAGTGAGCCACAACTGGCAAAAAGGCCGTGGGGCTTGACTTGAACCAATAGGTTGAAAATTGGACTGTAAAACTGTAACTAACAAACTAACTACATATTAGGGCCTTGTATTCTCGCCATTCCTTCTTAGGGGCCTTGTCTTCTCAAGATTTGACCCTAAGAAATAAAATATGGTTGTGCCAGCAACAAATATACTTTTGCTTTCATTGTATTGCATTAATTAAACAATTGTACAATACAACAGCATAAAATTGTTATGATGTGCTTTAAGTTTAATTTCATGGAGAGTTTTTAGTGTGTAATTTGGTCTTTGTTTCAGCTATGTCCAAAAACAAAAGCTTAGTAGATGGAGAGAGCATAGCTGCCAGACAAAAAGGTATCGAGAGCACCTACATAAGATTAAGGAAGCTGGCTCAGGCAAGGAAGATATATCTCAGAGACTCCATTAAACTGTTTACTTTCTATAGAGAATGTGATGAGTTTGAGACCTGGATGGCTGCAAAGGTATAACCCATGAAGTGTTAATATTCCATAGTTGTAAGGTGTTAGTCATTATTTTATTATTTTAACAAGAGTATGAAATCCATATTGCTTATTGAGCTCATGTTTATGCATGACTAAGTGCAAAGCAGAAATTTCCCTGTAAAATGGTAATTTTTTAGCAGATTTTGATGGGAACTGCGGCAATTTTCTTGGGGTTTAATGTGTTTTATATTAAATACCCAACTTTGTCCTTTTTGTGTCACATGACCTTTAACAAAGCAGAGGTTATACTGGGGTAGTATTGAAGTGAGAGTGTTTTGTTCTCTTGTCTTAACAATGAAAACAATGAAAGACCTGTTATGAAGAGATTTGATGGCAGTGGTATGATATGTGTTTATGCTACAGCTTCTTTTAAAGGTTAGTATCATGAGAACTGTGGAAGTTATGATTTATTTTGTGATTAAAAGGATGAAACCAGAGTGGTTTGCAGAATCTCAAATCTTTGCATTTCCTGTGAAATGAAGGTGCAATTTCCACTGCCTCATTGTTTAAATATTGGCAACCGTTGTACAAATGCAAAAATATTGATACATTTGCTTTACTTGCAGGGCAAATAATGTTACCAGGAAGGAAGGTGTGGCTAATGAAAGCATTCATGGGATGCCTCTTTTGCATAAGTTGAACAAAATTTAGCCATAGACCCTTTTCCAAATAGCAATTAGAAAGGATTGTGGGATAGGGTTATGATGTGTTTTTGTGTCAATGATATTTTAGTGTAGCAAAAAACGACACATGCCACCATCCTATCCCACAATCCTTAGCTTAGCAATAGCTGCAGTATTTAGAAAAGGGTATCAAAGTCTTGACCATCAACTATGATGGGAGGCATGCACGAATAGCTTATAGTGAATCAGGCATCTGTATAATTAAAAAAAGACATGACATTCTTACTTGTTAAGTTCTTTTGTGTGACAGGTTATTTCTATTATGAAAGATGTGATGTACTTTGCTTATGACCTTTCATTCTTTAATTTTGAAACAGGCAAAAATTTTGCAAAGGAAAGAAAGAATGTCAGATAAAATGGAAGCAGCTAGAAGACATTTTGAAAACCTTGTCATTGATTTACAAGCCAATCAAAGCAGGTTGGAGAGGATAAATAAAATGGCAGATGAATTTGTGGAGAAAGGTCACAGCAAGCACAAAGAAGCTCGATCCAGACAGAAGGAAATTAACGACCAGTGGAAGAATCTTTGGAAAATGAAAGATGACATGCAGAAGCTATTGGAAGGTGCATCAAGGTATTCTCACATCAAATTTTTAGCAAAAATTTATCCTTCTTATTCATTCCAAGATTTTTCTTTTTTGTTGAAACTGCACAATGTTTTTTCATTTGTATGCATCACAATATTTGTTGTTACTTTTCTGCAGCATTGAACTGTATAACCAGTCATGGGGTGAAACAAAAGAGTGGATCTTAGAGAAGGTCACTGCAGTGGCCAAAAACTACTTGACCACTGGAAATCAGACCCAGGAATATCTGCAAAGAAAACTGGACACTATTGACCTAGAGGTTACACCGGTGGAGGAAAAATTCAGGAAGCTAGGTATTCTTGCCACTGTGTAAGTAGTCTGCAGAGTTAAATACTTTCCTGATTTTACAAACTGATGTTTGCAGGAGTTAGGGACAATGTACTTCCAATCTATTTTAAGAAATTATGAAAGAAAGTTATGATCCTGTTAGCCACCAGGTATTGTTAATGGAGTATGTTTATGGTACTCATTTTTGGTTTCGATGATAAGACAAACCAATGCATTCATGATGGCGTGTGTGTGTATGTATGTGTGTATGTGCGTGTGTGCGTGTGTGCGTGTGCGTGTGTGTGTGTGTATGTGTGTGTGTGACACTTTGCTTGTTAACACGATATCTCAAGATAGGAATGTCCGACAGTTTTCAAACTCGGTACATAGATGCACCATATTAAGGAAGAATCCTGTTGTTTTTGGTGGAGGTCAAAGGTCATGTGGGGTCACCAGGGGTCAAAGTCTAAAAACCTTGTTAACACGATATATCGAGGTGGGAAACTTGGATAGATTTCATATTTGGTATTTGGATGTTTTATAGTCAGGAGATGGTCCCTATTGTTTTTGGCAGAGGTCAAAGGTCATCTTGGGTCACCGGGGGTCAAAGTCTGAAAATCTCATTCACACAATATCTCAAGGAAGGAAGCTTAGATATATTTCATATTTGGTATGTGGATGCGTTATGGTCAGGAGATAGTCCCTCTTGTTTTTGGTGGAGGTCAAAGGTCATCTGGGGTCACCAGGGGTCAAAGTCTGAAAATCTCATTCACACAATATCTCAAGGAAGGAAGCTTAGATATATTTCATATTTGGTATGTGGATGCATTATGGTCAGGAGATAGTCCCTCTTGTTCTTGGTGGAGGTCAAAGGTCATCTGGGGTCACCAGGGGTCAAAGTCTGAAAATCTCATTCACACAATATCTCAAGGAAGGAAGCTTAGATATGTTTCATATTTGGTATGTGGATGCGTTATGGTCAGGAGATAGTCCCTCTTGTTTTTGGTGGAGGTCAAAGGTCATCTGGGGTCACCAGGGGTCAAAGTCTAAAAACCTTGCAAACATATCTCAAGGTAGGAAACTTGGATAGATTTCATATTTGGTATTTAGATGCGTTATGATCAGAAGATGGTACCTTTTGTTTTTGTTGGAGGTCAAACGTCATCTGGGGTCACCAGGGGTCAAAGTCTGAAAATCTCATTCACACAATATCTCAAGGAAGGAAGCTTAGATATATTTCATATTTGGTATGTGGATGCATTATGGTCAGGAGATAGTCCCTCTTGTTCTTGGTGGAGGTCAAAGGTCATCTGGGGTCACTCGGGGTCAAAGTCCAAAAATTCACTTAAATCGGTTGCCCAGCTGACGAAGTCGGTTGCGCGCCAGACTGAAGCACCTTCGGGTGGACCAGTAAACTAGCCAACTTTGCTTGCTTGTAGAGTTTTCATTTCTAGTTAAGACCATGATTAGGGCACAAGTATATTTGAATAAGTCTCCCCATTTGTAGCTAATCGAAATATTTTATCATGCTGCACCTCTGTAAATTTCATTATTTTTCATTGATAGTAGCAGTATTTGGAAAAAAATTTAACCTGTAAAATACGATCGTTAGCACCAGATAATTCCTGCCATTTTTTGGTTTGCCCAATATCATATAAAATGGAACATTCCATGTTGATATTTATGAATAAGCATACGCAGTTCGTTGAACCGCCTGGGTTGTATAGTTGCGATAATGAACTGTACTGTAGAAGTCCACCCTATGATGCATGTAAAAAAACTAATTTTTAGCGGTTCTGGACAGCAAAAAAATGGACTCGATTAACGTATGTTATGGTTCCTTTCTGATATAAATACCCCCGTATTTTTGGCACTTCTTGTCCAAACCTTACGTCTTGTTTAAAAATAATGAGCAACTGAAATGCACTTTAGTTGGATCCCCGAAAAATTCCCGCATGCAGAGATTCGTGATGCCGTTTCTCCGTGAATTTAGCATGGGGGCTTGGCCGGCTGCACAGGCCAGCTATGTAAGCCTTGGAAGTGCGATCTTCATCATGCAAACTCAGTGGGGAAAATCGTTCGGAGGTCTGGTATTTTCACACACTAAATCCCATACGCGATGGCGCGAGTTGTGATTGGCTGGCTCAGAATCGACGAATTTGATCCAATCAGGATGCAGAGGCATTTCAAATTTTGCAATAGATTGTATGCATATGATGTCACCGAGCAAAACATGGTCCCTTGTTTAGTGGTAAAAATGGACAGGCACGCAAGTCTACTGCATGCATGGGACCACATGCATCATTGTTTTCGTTCGTTATGACGTCATATGATAACATTCCTTAAGTCCTACTGTAAACAACTTCACGGTAGGAATGCTGGGAATTCCTTAATTTATGCAGGGTGATAGAGCTTGGTTGTGATGTTTGCGGCTGGTGGGCCGTTTAAAGTGCAGTTGTACAGGTCGCTACTACGACAAACATGTGAGCGCTGTACATGTATTGAACACTGCATCGCAAGCAAGCTGCATCAAAGCAGCGGTGTTGGAGTGTTTCATGAAGTAACTGGCGATATTACATAGGACTAGGCGGGAAAATACAACAGTTGGTGTAATGTTAAAAAGTGCACATGGTCTGAAGAAAGCTTCAGTAAATGTGGGATGGGCTTTTACTGAGAAAAGATGATATAAACCCAGCACAAAATAACAATATTTTTGCCACATGCTTTCATCGGCGAACATGACTTACGACGCCATTTTTAGACTTGTCCTTTCCTGTACAAAAGTGATGGCGCTCTTTGGAAATGTTGACTTTTTGTTGTTGTGTGAACATTACGTCATTTTCGGTTAAACAGTTAACCACTGGTTAATAAAATCGGTTAAACGGTTAGTGAATTAACTGAAAAAACACAGCCCTAATGCGTTCTAGTCAATAGATGGTCCTATTTAATTTTGGCAGAGATCGAAGGTCTCCTGGGGTCAACAGGGGTCAAAGTCTAAAAGTCTTCTTAACATGATATCTCAAGATAGGAAGCTTGGATAGATTTCACATGTGGTATGTAGATGCTTTATGGTCAGGAGGTGGTGTGTAATATTTTAAGGGGAGGTGAAAGGTCACCTGGGGTCACCAGGGGTCAAAGTCTGAAAACCTTGTTGAAACGATATCTCAAGGTAGAAAACTTTGAATAGAATTCATTTTTGGTATGTGGATGCATTTTAAACAATAGATGGATAATTTAATTTTGGTGAAGGTCTCCTGGGGTCACCAGGGGTCAAAGTCTAAAAATCTTGTTAACATGAAATCTCAAGATGGGAAGCTTGGATAGATTTCATATTTAATATGTAGATACGTAATGGTCAGGAGATGCTCCTGTTTTTTTGTGGCAGAGGTCAAAGGTCATCTCGGGTCAAAGGTCATCTCGGGGTCAAAGTTTGAAATTTTTAATGTGATATCTCAAGGTAGGAAACTTGAATAGAATTCATATTTGGTATGTGGATAGGTTATGGTCAGGAAATGGTCCATGTTGGTTTTGGTGGAGGTCAAAGGCAAATATGCCAAGTATCCCTATTTAGGCGGAATAATTGCGATTCTCTACCCTCCATTTAGCCCCATTGTGTTTGGCAGAAATGAAAGGTCATCTGGGGTCTCCAGGGGTCAAAGTCTAGGAACCTTTTTAAATACGATCTTTCGAGATAGTTGTTTGTCCATCTGTCTGTCTGTCTGTTGTTTGCCTGTCTAGCTAAGTGTATGGCTTTTATTGAGGTCAAAAGGTCATCAGGAATGACAATTATTTTTTGAACATGCTAGTATAACATTTGAATGAGAACAAAATGGTGCATGATGGCATTCTTTGAAACGGAACATTTATGTATCATCGAAATCTCAATGCATTTTTGCATTCTGGTTGTAATATTCTCTGGTCATTATGGGTGGTCCCTGGCGTCTGTAAACCTTTAACTTCACACTTTGTGTGGGAAGGATACTGGTGTTGACAGAATGCAATGTAGAAAATTTTGTTGTCATTAACATGATCGTAATGAGTCTAGACCAGCCTGTTGGGAAGCTAAAATATTTCTGAGGAAGTTAAGCATGCTCCTTCTGTATTTGAGAAATTGCCCATTGACTTTGATTTTTCTCACAGTACTATTTTTAATGGGGTAATTCCCTGCCTTGCCCTCCAATACTGAGAACAAATGGCTGCCCCTGTGTAACAGGTCGCCTTTTCTGATACTTCAGTGGGTGTGGTGGGAGTTGAGGACTTGTCCCTTATGAAAATTGTAGTTTAACCAGTTAGTCGTTTGTAGATTTCTTTCTAATGGGAGATGAAACATAAAGTGCAAAATGACATTTAGAAACAAATTGTCATTAAACAGCCAGTGTAATTGCTTTCACTGTATCCTCTAACTTGACAAGCCCCAGACCAAGATTGCATTTATATTTGGAAGTCTTGTGTGAAATTGTGGTTGTATGGCTACCTCTGATATATTTGCTTTGCAGGGTAAAATCTTCTTATCCAACTGAAGTTAGTCATGTCAGAGAATGTGAGGACAAGATAAGAGAATACCTGGATGCCCTGAAGCAGCAGGTCAAAGAAAAGAAAGCTGCTCTGAAGGAAGCAAGAGACATAGCATCTTTTGAAAATGAGAGCAAGCAACTGGTAAGATTCACCTCGGTATAATTTGCTTTTTAGAACACATATAACTGTTGTTATGCTCCTCAGGGTACATGTATATGGTTGCTTGGGGTCATTCTGTACTAGAGAAATATATTACAAGCCAGTTTCAGGTTAAAGAATCCCGAAACATTCCTTTATCATAAAGTTCACAGACACACACATTTTGTGTGTCTGTTTTGTATTCTTTGTAATATAAAGAGCTACTCTATGCTTCTTTTTTAGTCTGATTTAAGGGATCTAATGAAATTTTCCACTGCCAATGATTTTACTCTGTGATTTCAAAAATGACAATTTTATTTCAAGAATGTATTCTAAGACGAAATAATTCTCCT
Source organism: Holothuria scabra (assembly GCA_037179385.1). Classification (NCBI taxonomy): domain Eukaryota; kingdom Metazoa; phylum Echinodermata; class Holothuroidea; order Aspidochirotida; family Holothuriidae; genus Holothuria; species Holothuria scabra. Next base: position 21,562,371 of record CM074180.1, read on the forward strand.
GGTCATTGTCTCAGTATATCAGAAAATAATGCTTTCCCGCGTTGCACATGCTTACAATGCATATTGAGGTGGGTCATATAGGTATATGGTTACAGTATAGATTCATACTACTTTCTCTACTTGAAACAGTTGAAAAGAACTTAGAGTGAAAAAGCTTGAAAGGATTTCAATGTAAAGAAATGTGAGTAAAATGAGATAATTCGTCGCAGATGGTTTGCATGCCTCGGTTTTGCCAATTGTATTGTTTTAACATGTCACATTACACACCATGTGAGTGTGTGAGTGTGCACCTACAAACACTGCCTTAGCAGGTACCAGCCGCTCAGGAGAGCTCAAGCCTCACACATCTCTCCTCACTCTTGCTCAAGTGCTGCATATGAACTCACTGGCTAAAGGGGAATTCAGATGGTTTCCTTTCCGGGAACTGTTTGCAGTACACCTAAGGGCTTTAGCCCTTTACCGTTGTGCTCCGATCAGGGCATATTTGCGCGCCTCGGGAGTGGGCGGAAAAGCGGACGTAGCACGCCCCGCATCAGCTTCCGTAGGCCATTGACCCCGTGACTTTAAACTATTGTCTCTCACGTTGTTGTGGCCGAATTTTCGAGTAGCTTACTCGCGGTTTCGAGCTCCGCGTGAAACAGTAAAGATGGATGACAGCCGAGCTCTCCGTATGGGTCCAAAAGGACCCAAACAACGGTAAAGGGTTAAGGTATCGACAGTGTTGTAGTGTGAGTACGGGACCATGAGTACAAGTACGGTTACCATGATTATGGGTACGGGTACCAGGCCATGAGTACGGGTATGGGTACCAGGTCATGAGTACGGGTACGAGTACATAATCTTGTACTCCAGTACCGGTACAAGTACGGGTACAGGTACAGGTACTGCAACACTGGGTACAGGTATGTGTTTGGGGTATTTGAGTTATGAATAACTTCTGAAAATCTATTTATGTAGTAAAAGTTGACTTATATCAATGATGACAGTATCCTCTTCTCTTGAACCCTGTCATTACAGATGGCCTGGACAATGGGTGTGAAGACACAGCTGCTTGATACACAATGTGCCAAAGATGTTCAAGGATGTGAGGACCTTATGGGCCAGCATCTTGAACTTTTGGCTGACATGGAAGTACAGAAACAAAGGTACCTTTTAAAAATGCTTCATATTCAAATTTTTCATTGAATCTTGTGAGGGGCTACTCACCCACCCACTTATCCACTTGCCCATTTTACTTATCCATTTTGCTCTCTTCACCCCTCCCCCCTTTTTTGGTAGTAAATCATTGTTTCATATTTGAAAGGTAAAAAAAAAAGGATTTTTCTGGTAATTGGTTTTCAATATCCTAATTTGAAAAGTTTCACTGTCAAGTTCATTTACCTTTTTCTACTTTCCTTATGTTTTTCTTGTACACTTAAGTTTGTGTGCTAAACTCCATTGAGTGAAATGCATTTCTTACTGTTAGATACCATGTGGAAAGGTTTTGCTATATATGGAGGCCCCACAGCCCTTTGCTATAATGCTGTGGCCCTAGCAGCATGGCCCACTCATTGCTGAGGTAATTTGTGAAAAAGACTGCAAGCAAGGGGTAATAGCAGTTTCCTGCAAACTGATTACTGTTGTGTAACTTAAAGAAAGATGATCCTCTTTGGTAAACTTCAGTTACTGTCTTGATCTGCCACTGTGTGCCCTGACAGCATGCTGCTGCATCCAACAACTACATTTAGCCTCACTTTGTGAATTGGTTCTGTAAGATATTTGTTTAATTGTTCAGAACACCTTAAAGCCCGCAGCTTGATCAAAAATGTGCAGCACAGTTTGTGCTTAGTTATAACGATCATAGCTCAAGTGCAAATCTGTCCACAAAAATCTCCCAGACTCTTAAGTGCCAATCCTTGCAGCATTGTTGGGCCTTGGCTGATCTTTGAATGTTTTACAAAATTAGGAACAACCTTGTGAACATTCCATTCCATCCTATTATTACCCCTTCTCTCAGGCATGCTAACTGTTAAAATCTTATAAAGGCCCTGCACACAGAGGTGTTTAAATACCAGTTCTTCGTTAGAAGTGCTTGCCTTTGGAATACTACCTCCTATGTGATTGAAGTTAAACCTCCTCTTTAAATGGATCAGAGACCTATGGACAAACACATGGGTCCTTGCTCAGCCCACTCTTTTGGACCCTTTTGTCAGTTGTTTTTACTTGCATTTGTTGCTTTGTGATTTTGTCTGTGTATATCAATTTGGCTCTTTTTGTTTTGGTTGTGTTACCCTTGTTGGCTTCTTTTAATTGTTACGGTACGCACTGTGATGGCTCTCTTGGCCTTGTGGAGTTTTTGACTGAAGACTGAAGAAAGGTGTCATGTCTGGTGGGGCTGGGTGGTCTAGGATGGGAAGAGAGGGGACTTAAGGTTGTCTGGTGGTGGGGGGAGGGGGCAGAATCAAGGTTGTCATAAAATTTTGTCAGAAAATGATTTTGAAAACCCTCGTGTGGGAAAATTGGAAAAGAATGAACATTTCAAGTATAGTAACAGTTCTATCATGCTTGTAGTGTATAAAATCTGGAAAATAATCAGTTTGTCATCATACATAATGAAGTTTTTGCCACTCCAAGCTTGGCTCCTCACTCTTTTACCTTCCCCGTCCCCACCAGAAATTATTTTGACATGGCACCCCTGTCCCTGGTATTCTCAACCCCTTGATATTCTCAAAAACTGATTCACTCTGTTTGTTCAAAAATCCAACTTGAAACACAAGTCTGACATATACACATAAACCTTGGCCAGGTCGAAAATGCGGAAATCACTCCAAATATCTGTCCGCGGTTTCCGCGTTTTCGACCTGGCTATATGGCCAGGTCGAAAACGCGGAAAGTTTTTCTTGCAGTCCTGCAATAGAACTAGAGTCTTATACAAACTGCGATACATGATGTAATTCTACTATAGCTCATTGCTAAGAACGGAAATGTTATGGATGCACTGCCGATGCGGAGTCTTCCGACGTAACATAGTCTAGCCTGCATTACACGGCACAACATACGTAACTTGTGTGAGCGAATGCCAAAGCATACTGTGCCAATTAATTGACATCAGCTCACACCACAAACTGCATACTTAACATAATCCATATGACCTTGGTACTGCATGTGTGAATGGGATTTACCGTAGCGCACTGCTGGATACACCAAGGAGTTGTAGCTCCCTGGATACACACATGGAAACTAGTCCATTGTTGAAACTGGTCCGTGCTATAGTGACTGGAAGTTCTGATACGTGTTTCATTTTACGATATTGATAACGGCAGCTTTAACGCAAAGCGTACATGCAGTAAAGTGATGGATAACAACTAACTAAAAATGCTCCAAACCTGATCGGGTTTGGTTCGGTTGGTTGGGTTTTGTTGGATTGGGTTTTGTTGGGTTTGGTTGGTAGGAATTGTTGTTCGGATTATTGGGTAGTGTTGTTCAAACTACTACACAATAATTATCTTAAGATCGGAAAGATCGGTAACATGGCTTTTGTTACACTGAATAGGAAATGATACGAAAGTGATAGGCCTAAAGGGGCTTAGGCGTAACATGCATAAAATACTTTTCCGTGATTTCCGCGTTTTCGACCTGGCTGTATGGCAAGGTCGAAAACGCGGAAATCGCGGAAAAAGTAACCTCTTTAGGAATTACAGGAAACTTCTCCACGAGAGAGCCAAAAGTGTTGCAGAAATTAATAATATGTAATAATATCTGGGTTTAAGTAAAATGACAGAGACTGATTAAGGACCGGACCTGCTCATAATTTGAGAGTTACAAACTGCCATGTAATTTTCATTTCAAGATACTAAAACGGGTCTCATGGCTTTTGTTGCACTGAATAGGAAATGCAGCGAGTGATAAAAGAGTTTTCGCTTAGGTCTACCATGTGTTAAACACTTTTCCGCGATTTCCGCGTTTTCGACCTGGCTATATGGCCAGGTCGGCAATCGCGGAAATAGTAACCTCTTTAGGAATTACAGGAAACTTCTCCACGAGAGAGCCAAAAGTGTGGCAGAAATTAATAATATGTAATAATATCTGGGTTTAAGTAAAATGACAGAGACTGATTAAGGACCGGACCTGCTCATAATTTGAGAGTTACAAACTGCCATGCAATTTTCAATTCAAGATACTAAAACGGGTCTCATGGCTTTTGTTGCACTGAATAGGAAATGCTACGAGTGATAAAAGAGTTTTCGTTTAGGTCTACCATGTGTTAAACACTTTTCCGCGATTTCCACGTTTTCTGCGTTTTCGACCTGGCTATATGGCCAGGTCGAAAACGCGGAAATCGCGGAAAAAGTTACCTCTTTAGGAATTACAGGAAACTTCTCCACGAAAGAGCCGAAAGTGTTGTGGAAATTGATAATATGTAACAATAAATGCGTTTTAAGTCAAATGACAGAGACTGATTAAGGACCTGACCTGCTCATAATTTGAGAGTTACAAACTGCCATGCAATTTTCAATTCAAGATACTAAAACGGGTCTCATGGCTTTTGTTGCACTGAATAGGAAATGCTACGAGTGATAAAAGAGTTTTCGTTTAGGTCTACCATGTGTTAAACACTTTTCCGCGATTTCCGCGTTTTCCGTGTTTTCGACCTGGCTATATGGCCAGGTCGAAAACGCGGAAATCGCGGAAAAAGTTACCTCTTTAGGAATTACAGGAAACTTCTCCACGAAAGAGCCGAAAGTGTTGTGGAAATTGATACAATAAATGCGTTTTAAGTCAAATGACAGAGACTGATTAAGGACCGAACCTGCTCATAATTTGAGAGTTACAAACTGCCATGCAATTTTCAATTCAAGATACTAAAACGGGTCTCATGGCTTTTGTTGCACTGAATAGGAAATGCTACGAGTGATAAAAGAGTTTTCGTTTAGGTCTACCATGTGTTAAACACTTTTCCGCGATTTCCGCGTTTTCGACCTGGCCATATGGCCAGGTCGAAAACGCGGAAATCGCGGAAAAAGTTACCTCTTAAGGAATGACAGGAAACTTATAGACGAAAGAGCCAAAAGTGTTGTGGAAATTGATAATATGTAACAATAATTGAGTTTAAGTCAAAACACAAAGTCTGATGAAGGGCCGGGATACTCATAATTTTAGAGTTACAAACTGCCACGCAATTTTCAATTCAAGATACTAAAACGGGTCTCATGGCTTTTGTTGCACTGAATAGGAAATGCTACGAGTGATAAAAGAGTTTTCGTTTAGGTCTACCATGTGTTAAACACTTTTCCGCGATTTCCGCGTTTTCGACCTGGCTATATGGCCAGCTCGAAAACGCGGAAATCGCGGAAAGTTACCTCTTTAGGAATTACAGGAAACCTCTCCACGAAAGAGCCAAAAGTGTTGTGGAAATTATTAATATGTAACAATAAATGCGTTTTAAGTCAAATGACAGAGACTAATGAAGGGCCAGCTACTCATAATTTGAAAGTTACAAACTGCCACGCAATTTTCATCTCAGGTTACTGAAACGGGTCTCATGGCTTTTGTTGCACTGAATAGGAAATGCTACGAGTGATAAAAGAGTTTTCGCTTAGGTCTACCATGTGTTAAACACTTTTCCGCGATTTCCGCGTTTTCGACCTGGCTATATGGCCATGTCGAAAACGCGGAAATCACGGAAAAAGTTTCCTCTTCAGGAATTACAGGAAACTTCGCCACGAAAGAGCCGAAAGTGTTGTGGAAATTATTAATATGTAACAATAAATGCGTTTTAAGTCAAATGACAGAGACTAATGAAGGGCCAGCTACTCATAATTTGAAAGTTACAAACTGCCACGCAATTTTCATCTCAGGTTACTGAAACGGGTCTCATGGCTTTTGTTGCACTGAATAGGAAATGCTACGAGTGATAAAAGAGTTTTCGCTTAGGTCTACCATGTGTTAAACACTTTTCCGCGATTTCCGCGTTTTCGACCTGGCTATATGGCCATGTCGAAAACGCGGAAATCACGGAAAAAGTTTCCTCTTCAGGAATTACAGGAAACTTCGCCACGAAAGAGCCGAAAGTGTTGTGGAAATTATTAATATGTAACAATAAATGCGTTTTAAGTCAAATGACAGAGACTAATGAAGGGCCAGCTACTCATAATTTGAGAGTTACAAACTGCCACGCAATTTTCATCTCAGGTTACTGAAACGGGTCATATGGCTTTTGTTGCACTGAATAGGAAATGCTACGAGTGATAAAAGAGTTTTCGCTTAGGTCTACCATGTGTTAAACACTTTTCCGCGATATCCGCGTTTTCGACCTGGCCATATGCCCAGGTCGAAAATGCGGAAATCGCGGAAAAAGTTACCTCTTTAAGAATTACAGGAGACTTCTCCACGAAAGAGCCAAAAGCGTTTGGAAATTGATAATATTTAACAATAATTGCGTTTAAGTCGAATGACAAAGTCTGATGAAGGGCCGGGATACTCATAATTTCAGAGTTACAAACTGCCACGCAATTTTCAATTCAAGATACTAAAACGGGTCTCATGGCTTTTGTTGCACTGAATAGGAAATGCTACGAGTGATAAAAGAGTTTTCGCTTAGGTCTACCATGTGTTAAACACTTTTCCGCGATATCCGCGTTTTCGACCTGGCCATATGCCCAGGTCCAAAATGCGGAAATCGCGGAAAAAGTTACCTCTTTAAGAATTACAGGAGACTTCTCCACGAAAGAGCCAAAAGCGTTTGGAAATTGATAATATTTAACAATAACTGCGTTTAAGTCGAATGACAGAGACTGATGAAGGGGCCTGCTCATAATTTGATAGTTACAAACTGTCATGCAGTTTTCATCTCAAGATACTTAAACGGGTCCCATGGCTTTTGTTGCACTAAATAGGAAATGATACGAAAATGATAAAAGAGTTTTAGCTAATCGGTGATTCCATTTATTTGGGTACCAAGGGTACATACGGGGCATTAAATGGTAGTCAGTATTTTTGTCTGTATATGTTGGTCATCCTTATGTTTTTAATATGATAAAGTCGATGAATTAATTACAAAAATATTCAACATTTTTTTAAACGATGAAATTATGAGGGCAAAATAAATCAACATTAGCACATTTTAGGAGCAAAAAGTGTGACATTTAAACTTGTCATTCCAAAAACTGGTTGCCCTTATTTGTAGGTTTAATTCAGTAATGTCTTTGAGATATAATACTGACGAAATATCCATTTCAACTGTTAAAGGGGATGTCTATGCAAAACTTAAATTTTCAAATGTGAAAGAGGAATGAAATCTTCACATTGTAGTGAAAGTTCCATTCAAATCGGACATGTATTTCTCGAGATACCAGTAAATGAAGTCAGTAGTTTTTAGTTTCAAAAGGAGTTTGAGGGCAGCAGAGCTTATATCACTTCCTCACATTGACAAGGAATGATTTGTTTCCTTTTGTTTTATCAGACTGTTGTGTTGACCTTGACGTTAATAGGACCTCTCTGTGGGAATGCAAAGCTTATAAAATACGCACGTCACCTATGTAATCACATTTTAATAATATGTGATTGTTGAGGAAAAACCCAACTCTAAAGTTTAAAGAAAGGCAAAAGACTGTGCACTAACATGGGGATATGATGTAATTCTCATAAGTGCTTGCTTCAAGTTCACTTTTTGTTGAAAATCTGAAAACTTCACGTGCGCATATCTTGAGAACCACTTATCGGATTTCAATGCAAATTTCACCAAAATGCTTAGAATAAGCACCCCTCTTACATATCAAATCCTGTTGTGACCTTAAACCCTTCTTTTTAACTATTTTTTGCCCGAAAGTTTTACATCAACTCTGCCTTAGGGGCCCGATAAAACTTTGTTCCCAGTGTAAATTTTCATGTCCTCATTTACTCGGGGAACATTGGCACCAAGGTAAATGCAAGCAATGGAGAGATGTGGGGGTGTCTCACCCCGATAATTCGTCAGAGCGACGATGGTTGGAAAATCTGAAATTCCAGTTGGAATTTTCTCATACCGTCGCTCTACTACCAACTGATGGGACGCCCCACTTTGCGCCGAAAACTTTGAGAATCGTCAGCCTCGTCATCTTCGACCCATTCCACCTGGCATTCATGCTTCATGCTTTAGTTGGGATAACATCCAGCCCGTCGGAACTTGGGACCATGACACCCCCAAACATGAGGCTCTAGCGACGGTCCTGATTGGCACTATACTTATGGGATATTGTCCATACAGATTTTTAGATTCCCTCAGCTCTGGTGGATTATTAAAGTTTGTGCATGGTCTTAAATATGAAAAAAGTTTGAACTGTTGAAGCCTGAATTCTCGCAAACATGGGAAAATGGCATTTGCAAATGTTTATGTGTTATGTATTATATTTATGTCCCCCGGAAAATTCACGTTGTGAAACTTTGCATTGAAGAAAAAGGTATATCCTAAACATGTGTTTTTACCGATTTGGCCTGGCAATTATTTCTCCATTGACTTTTGGTATGCAGTGTATGCCACTTGTCAACTTCTTCAAATTTCCGAATTCAACACAGTTCCAGCTTCATGTCCCCGTCGTGCTAATTTCCACCGAGGGGGAACAGATTTCTGGACCACGCAGCGATTTCACTCACAAAACTTAATATGATGGTTGTAACTGGCAAATTATTGACTTTTTCAGCTGCACATTGTCCAGAATTTTAAAGAGGTTTATAACTGTTTTGTAAAATATCCAGATGACTTAAATGCGATTAATGCAATATTTATGTCCCCTTTGCACGGGGAACAAATGATTTGCTAAATGTGGCAGTTCAGAAAATGTACGAAACTCAGCAAACCATAAAAATGACTCACAAAAAACCATTTTTAATAAATAATTTGATTACCAAAAAAAAAAATAATTGCTTTCACATCTCAAATTTTAATTCACAGATTTGGCTCCAAAATTGTCATGTCACAGGTTGATACCCTTATTTATGGAATCACCCTTATAAATTTCATGCGTGAAACAATTTTCCGCGATTTCTGCGTTTTCGACCTGACCATCGAGCCTTTAATTTTTCCTATTCAGTGCAACAAAAGCCATATGACCCGTTTTAGTATCTTGAATTGAAAATTGCATGGCAGTTTGTAACTCTCAAATTATGAGTAGCCGGCCCTTCATTAGTCTCTGTCATTTGACTTAAAGCGCATTTATTGTTACATATTAATAATTTCCACAACACTTTCGGCTCTTTCGTGGAGAAGTTTCCTGTAATTCCTTAAGAGGTAACTTTTTCCGTGATTTCCGCGTTTTCGACCTGGCCATATGGCCGAATTAACGCAATATCGCGGAAAAGTGTTTAACACATGGTAGACCTAAACGAAAACTCTTTTATCACTCGTAGCATTTCCTATTCAGTGCAACAAAAGCCATGAGACCCGTTTTAGTATCTTGAATTGAAAATTGCGTGGCAGTTTGTAACTCTCAAATTATGAGCAGGTTCGGTCCTTAATCAGTCTCTGTCATTTGACTTAAAACGCATTTATTGTTACATATTATCAATTTCCACAACACTTTCGGCTCTTTCGTGGAGAAGTTTCCTGTAATTCCTAAAGAGGTAACTTTTTCCGCGATTTCCGCGTTTTCGACCTGGCCATATAGCCAGGTCGAAAACCTGTGAGAAATGTCGGAAAAAGTGTTTAACACATGGTAGACCTAAACGAAAACTCTTTTATCACTCGTAGCATTTCCTATTCAGTGCAACAAAAGCCATGAGACCCGTTTTAGTATCTTGAATTGAAAATTGCATGGCAGTTTGTAACTCTCAAATTATGAGCAGGTTCGGTCCTTAATCAGTGTCTGTCATTTGACTTAAAACGCATTTATTGTTACATATTATCAATTTCCACAACACTTTCGGCTCTTTCGTCTAGAAGTTTCCTGTAATTCCTTAAGAGGTAACTTTTTCCGCGATTTCCACGTTTTCAACCTGGCCATATAGCCAGGTCGAAAACGCGGAAATCGCGGAAAAGTGTTTAACACATGGTAGACTAAAGCGAAAACTCTTTTATCACTCGTAGCATTTCCTATTCAGTGCAACAAAAGCCATGAGACCCGTTTTAGTATCTTGAAATGAAAATTGCGTGGCAGTTTGTAACTCTGAATTTATGAGTAGCCCGGCCCTTCATCAGACTCTGTCATTTGACTTAAACGCAGTTATTGTTACATATTATCAATCTCCACAACACTTTTGGCTCTTTCGTCTAGAAGTTTCCTGTAATTCCTTAAGAGGTAACTTTTTCCGCGATTTCCACGTTTTCAACCTGGCCATATAGCCAGGTCGAAAACGCGGAAATCGCGGAAAAGTGTTTAACACATGGTAGACCTAAGCGAAAACCCTTTTATCACTCGTAGCATTTCCTATTCAGTGCAACAAAAGCCATGAGACCCGTTTCAGTAACCTGAGATGAAAATTGCGTGGCAGTTTGTAACTCTCAAATTATGAGTAGCCGGCCCTTCATTAGTCTCTGTCATTTGACTTAAAACGCATTTATTGTTACATATTAATAATTTCCACAACACTTTGGCTCTTTCGTCTACAAGTTTTCTGTAATTCCTTAAGAGGTTACTTTTTCCGCGTTTTCGACCTGGCCATATGACCAGGTCGAAAACGCGGAAACCGCGGACAGATATTTGGACAACCTTCGCGGTTTTTCGATTTCCGCGGTTTCCGCGATTTCCGCGTTTCCCCGTTTTCGACCTGGCCCATAAACCTTCGCTCTGCTGGTATATATGCTTGAAATTCCTTCAACAGTAAACTCAATACAATATAATCAACTTCAGTAGATGTCATTTCACCTTTAACCTAGATCTCTCTTGCAATGATCAAAAAACTTGACAGCAGTAAATCTCATGTATGTTCAAACACCTGGAAATGTTGCTTTGATCCCCATTCTTTCTTTTGTTTTTATGCTGATGTACATCAGTTTACAATTTCTATTGATAGGAAGTCTATCACCTGGCATTTAGTGTTTCATTCTCTCTTCTTCTTTTGTTTCCTTGTCACACCTGGTGCACACACCTGGATCTTAATGTTTTGATTTAAGTTGCTCCTTTTGTATCCCTTCTGACCTAGATATATTTATAGCCTTAACATTAGTGCAAGTCTTTTGTTGGACTGACCCCCCTGAACAATTTTCCAGGTTCTTGTTTTGTGTTATGTCAGGATGTGCATTTTGAATAGAACACCTGTGAATGTGCCAGTAGCAGCACCTGGTATACCATTGGAAATGAATATTCATTAGTGTGGAACATTAGGCAGATAAGAGTAAGGAAGGAAAGTTCAACAAACTTTGCAGTGATATTATTAGATGTATATGAATAGCCCAAAGAATGACATTTGTAAAGTGTTGCTACTACAGTATTACAGTGTATAGAGATGTGAATACACTGTTTGGTTTCAATGGGGGTGAAAAATTAATGCGGTTTCTTTTACCTTTGTGTGTATGTATGCATATTTTCAGTGATACTTTGATGGTAAAGATTGCCTATCAAAAAAGGAACAGTGGATAAATTTTATTTGCAGGTTGTGCATGTAGTGTTTAAAATAGCAATCTTTTATTTGAGTGACATGTTTTCTGGGGTACATAGACATCTAATCTAAGTCAGATATTGCATATTGCATAAAATAGTCTTGTTGTGGGCTTAAATTTGGAGGTATTTCTGTGATGTAACTGTGACATTAACGAAGGTGCATGGGCAACATGGGGCAGAGTATCCCTACTGAAAGTTTAAGGCCTGCACAATATAACAAATGACATAAAATGCAAAGAAAACCTGTTATTTAAAATACACAAATTGTTCACTTGGTGTTTATTTCAAATCTGTCATGTGATTCCTCTCCTGTAGGGGATAGAGTGACAGATGGTATACATTTTGCACTAATAATTTGGTTGAGCAGGAAAGAAGGCTGTTCTCTCCTTAAGTACTTGCAAGTGATACTGTAACTTTGTTAGGTGTGGAAATATTTCATCACTTGATTATTAAGATTTTGGGGGGAGGAGGGCGTGAGGGTGAGGGTGGATTGGGGGTGAGGGTGGAATGTGGTTGAGGGTGAAATGTGGATGAAGGTGTGTGGTATATGGCTCTGGATTTCATGTAATATGTTGATCAAAAAGAGTTTCTTTTCCCCTGGTATTATCTTTCATGTTATTCATGACATTGAACATATTGTACACATGAGTATAGATAAACGCAACAATTTATACTGTACACATCGTTTAACTGACTGGTTGGCACAGTGTTTAGAGCATCCCCCTCTCAGCCAAGAGTCCGGGTTCAAATCCTTCAAATCCTGGTAGAGTCATACCAAAGACTTTAAAAATGGGACCTGTTGCCTTCTTGCTTGGTGCCCCCCATAAGAAATGGGAGCAGGGTAATAATACATATCGAGTGTTAAAAGCCTCAGCACGGAAATGGCAGCCAGGTTTGTATGGTCCCCAGGGGCCTGAGATAGAATTTGGGAATGAACAGATTGTGAATGATTTATGTATAGCGCTTTGAACACTATGGATATGTGCACTATATAAATCCAAGGTATTATAATTTTTATTATTATTATATTTCACAAGTAAATATACATGTTCATGTACAATGGGGGCAATATTTGAGTTTACCACTACCCCCACACACACGTCTACCCACATCAATCCAATCCCACACAATATGGTGCCACCTCTCCCCTACTCCTACATCACCCCACCCATATTTGGGTAATATGCCACATGCCTGTGTCAAGTGTGCATTTACCCTCAAAGAGCAGGAAAAAATCTTTTCAAGACAGAGCCAGTTGTTTATGCTTCAAACAGTCGCTCTGGAAGTATTTTAAACCTCATTGTGTTATATATTCTGATCATTTTAAAGATTTGAAAAAGCCTTGACACTGGCTGCCAAGATTCCTGACAGTGAAAAGGTCTACCAGAAAGTTCAGATGCTATCCCAAGTTCCTGATCAACTCCTGAAAGGTTGGGACAAAAGAAACAAACAGCTGGAGGATGCATTAGACTTGGGAGTGAGTTTTTGAATGCTGAATGAATGCAGAACTACCGGGTTCCCTTTTGTTCCTTTAGTTGTCAAATTCTGTTAGCTTTTAATACAGTAGGCCTATGCCAGGGCTTAAGCAATGATTTCATCTTATCAGTTTTACAGGGAAAAATCATTATTGACCATTGAAAAATTTACAATTGTAAAAATGGTGAAAATTTGGCTAGTTTGTTTTGTGCCTTCTGACTCAAAAAGGGAAAAAAATTGATGTGGGAGTTTTCAGCACCACTCCTTTTGAGTTTTGACTGGTTCATATAATAGTTATTAAATTCATGTTAGGTTCCTAGGAAAAATAGTAGAAACTTGGAATTTTTTCATGGTCTTGTAAGTTTTTTAATTTTACAACCTTACACTCTCAGTAATTTTAATCATGTTTAGTATTTGTCCCTGCTGAGTAAAAGTGTAAGCCATAATGTACAAAATCCTTTATGTTTTAATTGAAAATAATGCCACTTTAGTTTTTAAAAAGTATGGAAAATACCTTGCAATTCAGTACTTCAAGTGGCAGCCATGTTAATGTTTTGGAGTTCATTGCATGCATATAAAATTTTACTGACTTACTTTATAAAGAAACTCTCTGATATCCTCATTTTCACAAATAATAATAATTGCCATAAGATACTTTTTTGTACCTTTTTTTTGGCTGCATGGTGAATGCTTAAAAAGTGATTTTATCATATTTCACTTTCCAACAGATGTTCAATAAAGAAGCAGATCAGATTGAAGCTGATTCTATTGGTCATGAGGCATTTCTAGAGTATGACGATTTAGGGGTAAGAAATGGAAAGAAAAATGTTATGTTTCTTTCAAATATCCTTTGTCTTAAACTAAATTGTGACATTTATTTTGAGTTAGGAGTTTTAACCCTTTACCATTGTGCTCCAATCGGGGCATATTTGCGCGCCTCGGGAGTGGGCGGAAAAGCAGACATAGCACATCCCGCATCAGCTTCCATAGGTTATTGACCCTGTGACCTTAAACTATTGTCCCTCTCGTTGTTGTGGCCGAATTTTCGGGTAGCTACTTGCAGTTTCAAGCTCCGCGTGAAACAGTAAAGATGGGTGACAGCCGCACTCTCCGTATGGGTTCAAAAGGACCCAAACAACGGTAAAGGGTTAAAATAAGCCTGTGGAGTGTGTTTACTGTAAAGCTGATGCCGCTCTCTCTGTGTGTGTGCACAGACCGGTGCTTATACTTTAGATTAACCCTTTACCGTTGTGCTTCAATCGTGGCCTATTTGTGCGCCTCGGGAGTGGGCGGAAAAGCGGACATAGCACGCCCCACATCAGCTTCCTTAGGTTATTGACTCCGTGACCTTAAACTATTGTCCCTCTCGTTGTTGTGGCCGAATTTATAAGTTTAGGTGTAAAACCCAATCTAACTTAACCTGAGAGTTGTTTCTAATTTGGGAAATTTGATGAAGCTATAAATGGCAAGGTGGGTGATGGCCTGAAAAGTAATAATCAGCTGTATTGTTTACTTGAAGAAATATTGTGTATTTAAAAGTCTTGAGCAAGAATTTCTTTTGTTTGACGTGAAAAGTATGATAAAAGTGAATTATAAATATTTTTTTAATGTGTGTGATGTTTTGTAGGTCTGAAGTTTTAGAGGAGACCTTAATTAAGACTAGTAATGATAGCTTGTCTTCAGATTTAATCTCTACAGTGTGGCACTTAATTGTGATGTTGATGTTAGTCAGCTGTTGATACATTTTTATATTTTTCAATTACTTAGTTTTGTGTTCTTTTGTTACTCAGATGACAGTAGGAGAAATTGAAGCTTTAAAGAAGAGACATGACAGTTTTGAAAACACCCTTGAAATCCAACAGAAGAAACTAATCACACTTCAAGAGATTGCTGAAAATTTAATGCAAAAAGGTCATGGTGCTAAGAATTAGTAAGTAAATCCTTAGAAAAATATTTATGTTTGAATTTGCCTTCTAATTACAGTCTGCTCTGACTTAATTTCATGTGAACTTTTTTTTTGAGGATATCAAATTCATTTTTTTTAATTTATTTTTCATCTTCCAGCATCAAGTCAAGAGTTCATGATGTTATGGAGAGAAGGCAGTCTGTGAGAGAAAAAGCTAATCAAAGAAGCAAGGTGATTGAAGATAAGAGAGTATTTTTGTACTTTACTCAAGATGCAGAAGAGGTAAGTGATGAGGAATCTTTCTTTGGAATTTATAGTTTTTGATTTGACTGTGGTTTTGACTAATTGTCTAAAGTATTATCTAATTGCTAGTTAGTAAGTAGATAGATGTGATTTAACAATACACCAGCAACAGTGTGTTACATAGTGTCAACTAGATAAAAGGTGAAGGTGAAATATGGTTTCAAATATGGTTCAAGTTCAAGTCTGGTCTCAGATACAGTTCAAATATGGTGTGAGTCCTTCTCTTTAGTCACAGGTGGGAAAAACTGTGGGCATATGCAACAACCCCCAGCCTACAGGGAGGGTGCCAAACATAGAGGAACTTGCTTTGTTTTGTGGCAAAGGCAACCTTCCAGTCGTTGGATGAGTAACAGTGGTCTAATGTAAGCATTTTGTAGACGATAGTTGGGGACAAATAACTGGCTACAGACAACCTCATTGCCCCACCTCGATGCAGTTTAAAGTAATTCCTTGAGTTTAACCCTTTTCTTCGAAAATATAACCTCCTCAAATCCTAAGTAGACAAGTTAATGGTACTTGTGATTTAAAATTAGAAGGTAGTGTTTAAGATTTATGTCTATGACTTCAGTTTTAAATGTATGTAAAGAAAGCCTTGCAAGGTGTCATCTTTAATGTGATTTTAGTGGAGAAGTTTGTGAATCTTTTCCAGAGTATGGAAATCTGAATGATATTCAAATAGCAAGAACTCACTCCATAAAGCTGGTATCTAATGTGTTCTAGAATTTAGTGGTAGGCCATACTCATTTTATTGTGCAAAGAATGTTTTCTTTGTCATATAGGTTTTTATTAAATTCTTCACAGGTCAAATCTTGGATTGCAGACAAAGTCCTTATTGCCAGCGATGACTCCTACAGTGACCTATCTTGTCTTCCAAGCAAAATGAAAAAACATGAGGCTTTTGAAGCAGAGTTGGTGTCACATAGTGATGTCATTAAACAGTTGAATGAGGTGAGCAATTTATCCTCTGCACTAATCATCTTTGAAAAAACTCCTCAAAGTTTTCCCACCTGAGATTTTGCTACTGCCAAATTTTGACTTGTCATAACCCTGTCAAATGCCAAGGAATAAATGTATAAAAGAATTGCTTTTCATGGGCAAAGTTACACAAGTTATGTAACACTTATTCATAGCATAAAAATAGTACATTCAAGTGGTACAGTCGTGTAAGACTAAATAAGCATGGAATGATTGGTGGTGATTGGTGTAAAGTCAAAAGATGAGTGATATAGTCATCCTAATGTATGTTGAATATCTTAGCAGCTCAGTGAAAAATACAATGGCTGAATTTTGCAGAACTGACAAAGGTTCAGAGATTTACCTTACTTTACCAGAGGGAGCATGGAACAAACACCAAAAAGCAGGATTTAAATACCTAACTTACTACCCCCCCCCTCATTACCTTCCTATTTATTTACATATGTAATTCCAACTTACCTGCAGCAAGTTGCTCTCAAGGTTTTAAAAGCACTGTGAAAACATGGTAGCCCTTGTTAGGGGGGTATGGTGTGGTATATCCTCTTTCCTGTTTGCTTGACCCAAGGACTCAAGACTCTTTCCTACCTTAAATGCAATGGCGGCATAAATGAAGGGGGGGGGGATTAACTGAAAAATATAAACAATATACCTCTCTTAAGATTTAATTTCTCATCCAGAGATATGCTGAAACCTCAGAGCCTCCTTTGCCCTTAGTTGTCCCCCATCCCCCAATTCCCCAATTTTTACACTCTGACACCATTCTTCTTTTAATGCCTATTCTGCAAGTGAATGCTCGTTTCTGATGTAACTGGTGAAAAGGAGCAGACTTGTGGCAAGCTATTTCCCCATCATGGTTCCTTCAATTCTCATAATTCATGTTGATGTTTAAGTTATTAATTATTCCAAAAACAGGCAGGAGAGAAGTTGATCCAGTCTAGTAATACAAACTGTCATGGAATAGAAGATTTGTTGTTATCAGTCAACTCATCCTGGGAGCAGTTGAAGCAGCTGTCGGCTGATAAAGGAATCAAACTGAGGCAGTCAGTGGTAGAACTAGAACATACCAGAGGTATTGAAGATGTCAACATGACCTTGGAAGAAATATCAGCACAGTTGAAGTCAGAGGATGTTGGTGACAGCTTAAGAAGTGTCAAAAATCTTATTAAGAGACATCAGGTATAACCTCATTTAAAATTATTTGCTAAATATTTTTGCTCATTTTCTCTTTGTGTGTGTATGGGTTACATGGGAGCTAGGGGATGGAGGTGTGTAGCCTAATTAATGATGGAGAGTTCATGGAGAAGTGAATTCAGGACTCTTTTCCACTTGTTCTGTGACCCAGTGAAATGTAAAAATTTAAGTTTTAAGTTTTCATTTTTTGCTGTGAATATTTCTCTGACATTCCGCCTTGAAGTAAATGGCAAAGAATAGAAACCTGGTTATACCTGCAAATCTTTCGGCAAATTTGATGTTCTTTGGGAGCCATACATTTTTATTGAAACATTTCTAAAACTAGAGATACTCATATGACAACTTCCCACTTCTTTTTTTTAAACTAAAATGAAAATTTTCTTAGAGTGGCCTTGTTAGGTCATTTCTATGTACTCCTTGGATCTTGAAACTTTCATACGTTTGCCTTCATATTTTCATCCTGAACTTCCTTATGTAGAGGGTACATGTACTCTATGTAATCTTCCATGGTCAACATAAGTTCACTGGATGCTTGTAGGTAGGCTTTGCCTGAAAGACTTGACATGTTTGTTTGTCCTGTGTTTGTATTGAAGGCATTGGAAAATAATTTCGGCATCGTTGGAGAGAAACTTGGTACATTGGAGTCAGCAGCTGAGAGTTACAGAATGGATGGTCATTATCACTCTGAGGCATTAAGTGCTGTTACAGAGAGTGCTGCTAAAAAGTGAGATTTTCATACTGGTAAAGCCTTGAATGTGTCGTTAAATGTCTCCTTCACATGAAATGTGATGTCATATCTGCCCTGTTTCCTTGTTACCTTTTTGTTACCTTGTGATAGTCCAGTGTAAAATCCTAAATATGACCTGTTAAATAGATTCAGCTTTTCTCTAAGACTTTTTTATAGTCTTTTCAGGCTTAGCATGCAGGACTTATGAATTACAACTTCATTTTAGCTGGTGAACCAACTGAACAATTGAGATCAAACTTGGTTCCTTTTCAAAATCCAGTTCAAATGGGAAACGGTACATTGCTCTTGATTGAAAACTCTACCTTACCTTGACCATGCCGTGTTGTGCCCAATATGGAATTCTGTCGTAAAAACTGGCGAGCGATGGTCTTTTGATGTCAGCAATACTGAGTCAAGCACCACAGTCCTAGATAATGGCGCTTTGATGCCGTCCACCTGGCCACACCAACTAACCCTTTTATATCAGATGTTGTTCTCACCAAAACAAAGGGCTGTTCTTTGGCAAACTGATGCAGCAAAGCTGCTTACTCATTGCCCAGTGAACAGTGGCTTGTTAAGTAGGATCATCCAACTGATAGCATATGCTTGATTAGACAGCTTTGGGAAGACAAGTGGAAAGTGCAAACTCAGTGCCCTTTGGAGAGAACATGTCATGCCCAGCTTGGGAACAAACCCACTAGCCTTCCCACCAGCCCACAAAATGCCACATTTTCACTTTTTTTGTCTCAGTAACAGTACTATCAAAGTGTTGTCTGTTGCATAAATAAAATCTTATTTCATGTGTGCATGTGTATTTACTTTTCATTTTTTGGGGTTTTCTAATGTTTATTCTATGGCAAAATTCAGTACTTTTTTGTAACATTTTTTTTATAGATATGCTGACTTAGTAAATCCATTGAGAGAGCGGGCAAGATTGCTCCAAGAATCCCTTTCACTTCAAGAATTCAAAGCCATGGTAGAGTCCGAATCTCAGTGGATCAAAGAACGTCTTCCTGTGGTCACAAGTACAGAGAGAGGCAAGGATTTCCGGTCAGCCCAGAGTTTATTGAAAAAGTTTGAGGTGAGGAGCAAAATGTGAATTTGAATTTGGGCAGTAGTCAATACTACCTACTTAATGAATGACTCTTGATAATTGTTACATTATTTTCCTCCCTGAATTTTTATATTTTTGAGATAAACTCCTTTGTTTTCCTTGCACAGGAATATTTTAAGTCAAAATACATCAGGAAAGATACTTGAATTAGAAATTAGAACGATTTTGTGTAATTCAGCTGTTTTTTTTGGTTTCGATGATAAGAGAAACCAATGCAATCATGATGGTGTGCGTGTGTGTGTATGTATGTATGTGTGTGTGTGCGTGTGTGTATGTATGTGTATGTGTTTGTGACACTTTGCTTGTTAACACGATATCTCAAGATAGGAATGTCTGACAGTTTTCAAACTAGGTACATAGATGCGCCATATTGAGAGGAAGAACCCTATTGTTTTTGGTGGAGGTCAAAGGTCACCTGGGGTCAAAGTCTGAAAACTTTGTTAACACAATATCTCAAGATAGGAAGCTTGGAGAGATTTCATATTTTTTATGTGGATGCGTAATAGTCAGTAGATGGTCCCTATTGTTTTTGGCGGAGGTCAAAGGTCATCTGGGGTCACCAGGGGTCAAAGTCTGAAAATCTTGTTAACACGATATCTCAAGATAGAAAGCTTGGAGAGATTTCATATTTGGTATGTCGATGCGTTATAGTCAGTAGGTGGTTCGTATTGTTTTGGGGGTAGGTCAAAGGTCATCTGGGGTCACCGTGGGTCAACTTCTGAAAATCTCATTAACATGATATCTCAAGGTAGAAAGCTTGAATAGATCTCATATTTAGTATGTGGATGTCTTATGGTCAGGAAATGGTCCCTATTGTTTTCAGTGGAGGTCAAAGGTCATCTAGGGTCACCAGGGGTCAAAGTATGAAAACCTTGTTAACGTGATATCTCAAGGTAGGAAACTGGGATAGATTTCATATTTGCTATGTGGATACGTTATAGTCAGTAAATAATCCCTTTTGTTTTTGGCGGAGGTCAAAGGTCATCTGGGGTCACCAGGGATCAAAGTCTGAAAACCTTGTTTATGTGATATCTCAAGTTAAGTAGCTTTGATTGATTTCATATTTGGGTATGTGGATGTGTTGTTGTCAGGAAATGGTACATAATGTTTTTGATGGAGGTCAAAGGTCATCTGGGGTCACTACTGGTCCAAGTCTGAAAATTCTGCCTATGCAATATCTCAAGATAGGAAACTTGGATAGATTTCATATTTGGGTATGTGGATGCATTGTGGTCAGAAGATGGTCCCCATAGTTTTTGGCAGAGATGAAAGGTCATCTGAGGTCTCCAGGGGTCAAAGCCTGGAAACCTTTTTAAATGCGATCTCTCAAGATAGCTGTTTGTCCATTTGTCTGTCTGTTGTTTGTTATTCTAGCTATGTATGGCTTTTATGGAGGTCAAAAGGTCAACTGGAATGACAAAATTATTTTTTGAACACGCTAGTATAACATTTGAATGAGAAGATAATGGTGCATGATGGCACTCTTTGAAACGGAACATTTATGTATCATCGAAACCTCAATGCATTAAATAACTCTTTTTGTCCTTAAAGGTATGACATTTTCAAAACAGCAGTTGCTTTTGTCTCTGGAACCATTTGAGAAGGGGTTGACAATAGACATTGATTCAATGAGATGTAGAGGGTATAGGGTTAGAATTTCTTTATTCAAATTCTGGTTGGAATAGGATTTAATGTTTTCATTCCGCGCTGAAGAAGTTTGATGTTCCATCAAAGTTTAAAAATTTGAGGGAGGACTACTCAGTATTTTGTCTGTCATTTATTATTTGAAGGAAGGGCATGATGTAGAAAGGAAGCATATTAAAGCTTCAACAAGTATTTTAAGTAATGGATGGATAAGACTTTGAATGAGTTAAATTTTTTAACCCTTTTGCTACTGATGGTGATCCATCCAACCACTTTGAGCTTTGTATCTTATGACGTATACACAGTACGTATACACTGGTTCTGCCAATGCTTAGTTTTTGTATGAAGGCCACCATATTTGCATTTGCTGTAGCTCAAGCGGGTGCACTTATGAAAAAATATCTCCTTTTCAAGCCTATATTTTGCTGAAAGCTTGCTTGCACGCTTAGGTTATAAGGTCCACAACGCTATATATGAATGGTTTTGTGCTGAAACCATATGCATGTAACAATGGTAAACCATAGTTTTGCAGTGACACCATGCATAGCAAAGGGGTTAAAGCGTGAAACATCATGGTATCTGCTCTATTTTTCTCTCTGCTTCAATTAATTACTTTAGAAACTCAAGTCAGATATTGTCACCCATAAACCACTCATAGACAAATGTGGTACACAAGGAAAGACCCTCATTGGTGAAGGTCATTTTGCTGGAAAAGAAATAAGGGAGAGCTGTGACCAGCTGTTGACATCTTGGCAAGAGCTGTTGGATCTTGCAGATAAGAGAGGGAAGCAAGTACATATGAATGCCAAAGTTCAACAGGTTTGTGATTTCATGTTCTATTGACATTGATTGGTAGTAATTGGCTCAGATAGAAGAAAGCTTTTTAAAGCAGCGGTCACACTACAACGAATTTGAATCAAATTGTGATACAGTTGTAAAGTTTTTGTGAAAATTTTCTCCATCTCTGTGTGGAAAGGGCCAAAAATTTGTCAACCAGTGTAAATATATGATTTGCATTTCAAGTTAATGAAAATGAAATGTTACCTGATTTTTGTTGTGATGTCAAAATGACAGATAGCTTTTATCAGCCACTTGAAGTCTGATAAAGACTGTCTTTCAGTGCGATGCTGCAAAATAATATATACACAGCCTGGCAAATTTGGGGTTCTTTCCAACCAGATATGGAAGAAGATTTTATTAAAACTCACAAAAATTAGATGGGAATAAGATCACAAATTGATGTAGTGTGATGCAGCTTAAGTGTCTTATTATTTGTTGATATTTAAGTTGTACTTGTAATGTGGATTGTTACATATCTGAAGAGACCGACAGAATGGTCAAGTGATTGAAGCATTTGACTTGCAGCCCAAAGGTCTGGGGTTCAACTCCTGGCCTTGGTCATACGAAAGAGTTTAAAATGGAACCTACTGCCATTGTACTTGGTGCTCATCATAAGCACTGGAGTAGGGGAAGTAAGCCAGCCAACCACAACTGAAAAAGGGGCCGTGGCTGGCCTGACTTGAATCATTTAGAAAATGAGCTATAAAACCTCATCTAAATCTAAACCATTCATATCTGATTTTCTTTTTTTTTGTCTCTTGTCACCCAAATACTTATCTTCCTGAAAATATCTAGATTTAATATTCATTGCCTAAATGCATACAACTGCAGTGGGTTGGTGGATTTTATGAGGTTATTGCATTTTGTCACATTCTTTTTGCTTTGCAGTTCCTTGTTGATGCTACTGAAGTTGAATTGTGGTGTTCTGGAAAAGTGGAAGAGAACTTTGATCAAGATTTGGGCAAAGATGAAATGGCAACGAGCAAGTTACTAACAAAGAGTAAAGTAGGTTTTGGGACATGCCTCTCACTAGTGTGAATTGATGATTTCAGTTTAGGAAAATTCATTTATAAAACATACCAACAAGTTGCTTCTCCTGAAGTCGTTAATTTAAAGCTGGACAATTGGAGATGACATGGTATGAACAAATTCAGCAAATTCAGAACATTTTCTTCAGTTGAAAACATTCTTCTTTTATTTTCTTCAAACCAGACATTTCCATGACTAATTGTTGTTTATTTCATTAATTTGAAGTAATTTTTATATATTTTTTAAGAAAGTATACCCATAAAAGTTTTAGTTGCTACTTTAAAATTTTGTTTCCTCAAATTAGTTTTCTCTTTTGTCAAGTCATCATTAGGTGTTTAAATGTCTTCTTTTATATCTGGAAATGCATACATTTGGACAACACGATATCATTCAAGAGATCTTAATTAATATTCAAGACTTAATTGAGAATAATATTGTTTCCCTGAAGGCTTTGGAGGAAGAACTGAAGTGCCAGGAAGAAATAATTGATAAGCTGCAGCAGAGGGTAGATGAGATCATCAAAGAAGAAAATCCTGAAGCAGAAAGTGTTGTGAGAAAACAGGTAAAATAGTCTTTTTTTACGGAGAACACATCCTGTTTGTGTTAATAGTTATTTGAAGAGGAAACAGAAATAAGGGACTACTTTTGATTAGACCAAACAATCTTAAGGATAAGTTCTGTAAAACTTTTCTTTGAGTTAATGCAAGATATATTAATCTATTAATGGAGTTGGAACAAAAAATTTCACCAGCTAGTTGATCATTGATGGAGGGTGAGTATAGATAACTTCTTTTAGCCTGTGGCAAGGGTGAAATGAATGGTATTATTTTGAAACCCTGTTAATCAAAAATTGTTTTGTCATTTTACCTCAGTCTAGTATTTAACACAATTTAGTATTCACTAAGCTTTAGGTGCATTATGATGTCTGAATGCAACAGAAATTTGGTCAGGTTTTGTTCTCTTATAGAGCCATATATGTAAAGCCTCTCTATCCTCTGAAAGCTGCAAAGAGCGAAAGAGAAGGCGATCTTCCCAGTGTACATCTAAGTTGTAATCTATAGAGCCCCAGAGGAGCTGGAGTTGGGCTCTTTTATAAAAAGGATTTTTACGCCAGAGCAAAATAGGCTAACTTGAATTTGAGTTTGAAGAGGGGAGTATTCTTGGTAAGGAAACAGTAATGATTAACAATGTATGATGGCAGTCATTGAGATTGTTCAATAAATTTATTAGCATGGTGTTATTGCTTTAATTTTTACTTTGGTTTTTGCCAGGAGTATCTTGAGAAACAACTCATTCAGGTTGCTAATACTGTCAGTAACTGGAGGGAAAACTTGGAAGTAACACAGCTGATGCACAAATATGTTAATGAAAGTGATGAGTTGGGAGAATGGATTGAGGAGCAGTATCAAGTAGCAGCTTCTGAAGAATATGGACAAGATTATGAACACTTACAGGTTAGTGTATTAAAGACAGTTAGTCATCACCCCAAACTACACTCTGGGAAGAGGGATCAAAATAATCAAATGATTCTGTTCTTTGGTTGACATCAAATCAAGAAGATGCAAAGTAGCTCACATTACACAGCATGCACTGAGAGTGTTTTATTACACTTTAGTGCCTTGCATGCTCACCAGGATATGTCCATATGCAAAATTAGTGGGATTGTTTCTTCAAAAGGAGTGGTTTAAGACAACTGTGGGAGGGGCTGGAAAAATTTGGGTTTGGAAAATTGGAACTGCCTGGATGGGTAGATTTTTGTATAGGTTTCTATATTTGCACTGCTGTTTTACATTTTTTTTAAGAATTTTCAGTTTGCTTTGTATTTTGTATTTAAACTGCTATATTTGAAACCATAGGAAAATATACGCTTCAACATAACATGGGGTTTTCCATGTTTTGACCTTTCCACAAAATACATATAATTACCACTAAAAAGAATCTGCCTAAAAATTTGTAACCTTTCTTATGAGAGAACTGTGATAACCATGAAGTGTTGCCATAGGAGTGACCTTAAAATAACTTAACTTAAAACAATAGTGCTTTTTATGATATTTGTAATCTAAAGTATGCTACTGCAGCCACTAATTGTACTACCAAGTGTTCTTAATTATGTTTGAATGGCCTTTCAAAAATGTTTTACCTATTTTTTTCATCAAAGATCCTTTGGGATAAGTTTGTCAGCTACAAGACACAGGTCGAGAGAGGTTTAGAGATGTACAGCAGCTGTGAGGACCAGATGAAGATTCTCCTGGAGAAACAGCATCGGGATGCAGATGAGATCACAGAGAAGCAGGATAGTCTCAAGTGAGATAATCTTCTAGAAAAGTTTTTCTTTAGCTCATAACATTTCAGATAAGTTCATAAACTCAAATTTTATATTCTAGGAAACCACTGTATTCCAGTACAAAACCTTTTCAGGGCAATCACAGGTCAGTACAGCACACAGTCTATACTAAAACTTGATGTTAATATAGCCCAAGCATAAGTGGAAAGGGTGCTCACATTGCATTGCAGCCAGCCACTATTAAGTTGATAGACAACAGACGTTATAGTATGTTCTGGGGATATGCAAATAAAACCTGAATATACCTATTAACTGAAGCTACTTTTTCAAGGAGGCAACACAAAGAGTCTCTGGTACTTTGTGGAAAGGTTAATGGTATCCAAAGCAAAGAACAAATTGTCCTGATTTCTTGCTGATGAAGTACGCATTTTCTACAGCAGAGAACTTTTTATGAATTTCTGTTTAAGCCCACAAGAAAACCTGCATGTAGGAAACATGTTTAGACCATTGATGGAGTCATGGGAATTGTTTCTTAACTTGTATTACAGACAAGCTCTACAGATGTTGATGGAACAGGTCATCACTCGGGAGCAGAGGTTGCAGGCAGCTGGTGAGATGCATCAATTTAGATGCATGTATGATGATGTCTTATCAAGGATCCAGGTTGGTCTCATTTTGGTTAACCCTTTACCATTGTTTGGGTCCTTTTGGACCCACGCAGAGCTCGGCTGTCACCCATCTTTACTGTTTCACGCGGAGCTCGAAACTGGGAGTAGCTACCTGAAAATTCGGCCACAACAACGAGAGAGACAATAGTTTAAGGTCACAGGGTCAATAACCTACGGAAGCTGATGCTGGGCATGCTACGTCCGCTTTTCCGCCCACTCCCATGGCGTGCAAATATGCCCCGATCGGAGCACAACGGTAAAGAGTTAATCTAAAATATATCTGCACCACTCGGTCGGCTGTGCACACACGCAGAGACAGTGGCATATATCAGCTTTGCAGTAAACACACTACACAGGCTTATTTTAACCCTTTACCATTGTTTGGGTCCTTTTGGACCCACACGGAGAGCTCGGCTGTCACCCATCTTTACTGTTTCACGCGGTGCTCGAAACTGCGAGTAGCTACCCGAAAATTTGGCCACAACAACAAGAGAGACAATAGTTTAAGGTCACGGGGTCAATGGCCTATGGAAACCGATGTGGGCCGGGCTACGTCTACTTTTCCGCCCACTCCCGAGGCGCGCAAATATGCCCTGATTTGAGCACAAAGGTAAAGGGTTAATTAAATAGCATTTTGAAAGTTATTGTTTTTGACTGGAGGGGATTGTCAATTGTTTTGAGAGGTCGCATCTGCTCTCTTCAACTTTCACATTAGGTTTAAGTACAACAATACTTCATATCACCTTCTGTGGTGGAATCTTTTCTTCAAAATCTGGAGAAGTCATGAAAATTTGGGGAAAAAAATTCAAGTTTTAGAAAAGTTTTGAAATTTAGGGAAATTGTGTTAAGTCCTGGAAAATTCATTGAAATTTTAATTAAGTGACATTTTTCAATTTCCACTTATGATTGTTTGTAATGTCAAAATGTATTTTCACTTGTAGTACCAAAATTTATTGTTCCCCTTACCTCATATATTGTGTTATATTATGAATGAAGCCAAGAGGAGGGTCATGGATTTTATTTGGTCCTGGGAAAGTTATGGAAAAGTCATGAAATTTTATTCCCGAGAAAGTGCAAGAACCCTGAGAAGAAATCAGAAGGTTTTGTTAATTCTGAAGAATCGTGCCTTTGAATACCTCTTTGTTATAGGAAAAGAAATCTTTACTACCAGATGAACTTGGTAAGGGAGTAGATTCAGTACAATCTTTGATCAGAAAACATGAAGCATTCACAACAGATCTTGTTGCCCTCAGTTTACAGGTAAGTTTTTTGTGTTGTTAATCTTTTGTAGCAATGTGCTGTCATTCTCTCTGTTTCGTCGATGATTCCTCTTACAAGTTTTAAATTCTTTAAATAATAATATAGTAATCGGGCATTGAAGGACAGTTGTTTTACGACGCTAAGCTACCACAATGTGGGAAAAGCCGTTGGCTTATGAATTACAACTTTACCTCGGGTGGCAACCAATTCAACAATTTGGATCAAATTTGGTATTTTTTTGAAAGGCCAGTTCAGATGGGAGAACTGTAGATTGCTTTTGGATGAAAAACCCACCTTACTTTGACCCAGCCAGGAATCAAACTCCAGACCTCCCTGTTGCTAAGCTTCATCGCTTCAAATGCCACCACCTTTATCCACTTGGCCATAGCACTGGTTAAAGAAGTGACAAATTTTTTTTTTCCTAAGAGCAAATTAGGTATTCATTCATTCAGTCATAGCACTTTGCTGGCACATCACTATACCTTTAAATAAATAATTTAATCTATCAATTTCTGAATGCTCCTCTCCTTTTTTTTTTGTTATTTGATTGGGAGATACAAATTAACCTGTGTTCATGATTAAAGGGAAAGAGCTTTGTGTTTTTGAAATTGTTTTCTGTTGTATTCATAATAAATCTTAAGTTTAATTAGTGTAATGCATGAGATGTGTAAATGGTGAGGTAATTAAAGTCTTCTCAAGATTCCATGTCAAGTGTCATTTGAGGAAATGTTTTTGTTTTGTTTTGCTTACATTTACCCAAACTTACTGGAAGCCTCATTATGTTATCAATTAAATATTCTTTTGTCTGTTTACTTTAGCTTGACTCACTCCTCAAGTCTGCATCCAGACTGGATGAAGATTATCCTGATGTTTTTACAGACCAGTTAGAGGAGATGAGAGACATTGTGGTGGACCATTGGAATGTCTTGGAGAAAGAGACAGAGGATAGAGGTACTATGTTACAAGCTGCTCATGACTATCATACCTTCCTTGCTATGGTGAGTCACTTAAGTAAAAATCCATTAATAGTTAAAACTCCAAGCCTAGAGGGACAGATGTTGTATGCCAATGAAATGTAAAATGTTGGAAAAACATTTAATGGCTAGTGGTTTACTATGTAGCTATCAGTTCAACATTTATTATTGGAAGGGTAATTTGGGACTGGAAAATTGTGAAAGGGTCTGGCCACCAAGAACAACAAAAAAAAAGTAGTCTTTGCCTAGATCAAGCCCTGAAATGTGTAGTTACTAAGCTCTGGTTCTTGAAATTCACTGCCTCTTTATACTTGGCAGTAGTACCACTGCAGGGTATTTTATTCAGGAACTTTGTTAAAACACAATAACCTGGACAGTGGTATATAATATGAAGCAATATGTTTTGTTCATGTTTACATCACTCGGTCACTGGTTGGCACTGGTTGGCATAGGGCATGTGCAGAAACATATGGGTCCATGTTAGGTTTTGTGCAAGTAGGCATCTCCTGATTTCACCCAGAATGTAGACCAACCAGAATCTACTTTTCTATTGTGACAAAAATGTAAGCCCATCTCATCAACTCTGTTGTCAAGCAGCTGTGACGCCATTTGATTGTAAACATGAACAAGTCTGTTGTGCATAAAACCAGAGTTTTGAATGGTTAACTTCATGTAAGAGGTGGTAGGGGTCTGATTAAGTAAAGGGAATGTGAACCATGTTAGTTTTACCAATTTTTCTCTCCAGTATCGAGAGTTGATAGACTGGACTTCAGAAACACAAAAGGAGATGCAAGTGGTAGATTCTGTAAAGGATGTAGCAGGAGCAACTGATGCCCTACGTCAGCATGATGAGTTGCAGGTTGAGATAGCAGCAAGGGAAGATAACTTTACTTCTCTGATGGAAGCAGGAACAATATTAGTTCAGCAACAGCATTATGCTAGTCGTGAGGTAAGATGCTCATAAACTGTTATGTATCTCCACGGATACAATTAAGGAGGCATTGTGTTCATTTTGGATTCATTGTAAAGGAACCTTTTCTAAATATCAGTCATACAGGATGGTGAGGTAGAGATTTTGGCATGCCTCTTGTTTGTCTTATCCCATGTGTGCTTTTACCAATCTTTACAATAGACCAATACGATCTGCGCTTGTGTTTAGGAACTGTAGGCAGCCATTAGTGGGGTCCATTAGCCTAAAATTGCTTTCATTTATTGTCTTCATGAATTTCAACCCCTCATATTGAGTAAAATTGAGAGAATCAAGATATAATTTAGTGTACAACCATTCATTATACAGGTAAACAAGGAAATTGAAAGACTAAAGGTTATGGACCCCAGTTAGGTCCGACTGAAATCAGACCATCACTTGACTGTCCAGATTCATCTACATACATGTTGCAATTGTTGTTTAAAATGGGTTTATGTTGTAGTACATGAGAAAGTTGGGTAGTATTGCAATTATCAACCTTAATTGGGAAATTTATGCCTAACAATTTCTCGCCATGGTTAGTAAGGAAACAAATTCAGAGCTTGTAAGTTGACCGTTTTTCTCTTCTTTTATGAGTGTTTCTTTACATTCAGTGAAACAAAAGTTACTTATATGAAAAAATTTACCCATAATCTTCCTTAAATTTCAGCTTGCTGAAAAGTTAGAATGTGTGACAGAGGCTAGAGAAGAATTACTGACTGATTGGGAGTTGAAGAAAGAGACACTTAACCAGATGCTCTCAGAACAGATATTTCTGAAGGATGTGGAACAGCTTCATACAATCAGTTCACAGCAAGAGGTTTGTAGCATTAGCCCCCTTCACTATGCATGTTTTCTCTGCCAATTTATAATTTCCCATTTATATATGTATGGTTTTGCCATGAAACCAGTGCACTGCTGCATCTTCATGGAATAGCTCCTTATAAACCCATGGTGTGTAATTGTGTTTTGGATGTGGAACAAACTTAAAGAGGAGGTATTTTTACATATGTGCACCTTCTTGAGCTATAGTGAACACATATATGGCAGCATTCACACTAAAACTTAGTATTTGTGGATCCCTTACATACACTCTGTGTAAATGTAATTTATAGCTTGGTATGGGAGGGATAGACCCCCTTCAGTAGCAAAAGGGTTAATTTGCATTTTTGTTTTCTGTATTCCAGTAATTATCTGAATGATTCAGTAGTATTCCTACTTTCTTTAGTCAGAAAACAAAAAAATGCTTAACATGCAATTGATTGCAAATTGGTTTATTTTTGGGAATGTTTTGTTGGCAAGTGTATTTGCTGTGCTGTTGAATGTACTTGGTCTCGTAAGGTTTTCAAAAACTGCTGTTTGGAATCATTAAGGTTGTTTTACATGAATACATCGTGGAAAGAAAGGCAACAAAGTAATTTGTCAGTGGCATCCATTCTTGTTGTATTACAGGTTTTTCTGTCAGCTGGTGATTTTGGTGAATCAGTGGAACAAGTTGATGCTGCCATCAAGAAACAAGAAGCATTTGATAAACTTTTGGTAGTACAAGAGGAGAAGGTAAGAAAAAAGTTTTTGAAATCAATTTATACTTTTGTAGAAAACTGCCGACTGCATATTTATGAAAATATGGATTGTAAAATGGTTACTTCAGTTCTGAAGAAATTAGAATTAGTTTCATTTTAACTTATCTCATAGCTATCAGCTGTAAAGGAACATGGAAAGACTTTGAACTCTGCAGAACAGATGGAACAAAAGCTACAGGAGATCTTACAAAGGTACTGCTAGTATTTCATGGAAATCAGATGCGGTGTTTGAATGCTTTTTAGAGGAGAAGTTCATAAAAGAAGAATTTTAGAAGAATCATTTTAATGATTCTTTTAACCTTATTCATCATGTAAAACTGATTCTGAAAGGTTATGTTTGTGCAGTTCAAGCTGTAGTGTGTTTGAAACATTCCTTAGTGTCGTATGATTTTAACTGATGTAATGTATGTTACACTTTGTGAGGTATTGAAGGAATCTTTAAATCTGATATTGGACGTTCCAGTCATTTTGGCATTTGTGACTTTTTTTGTCAGTGTGTGTGCAACCAAGTAACAAGATGAAGGGTTGTTTAAGTTTTTCCCCCTTGATTTCTGACTGGTGCCATAAAACACGGTAAAACTGCTTGAAGAAAGTAAATAAAAAATAGTCAGTAACATGAAAAACAATGTCAAAAACATTACGGTTTAGAAGCCTTTGAAGAAGACCTGCAAGGAGAAATGAGACATGAAATCCTTTGGCATAAATGCAGTCACTCACAAGAACACACACTAACTAGCACATATGAACTGACATGTACACATGCAAGTTATGTGAGCTTTAACAAGACCCTAAAAAGGGACATCTATATGCATGACAGAACACTTTGAGGTTATGAAGAAATCTTTGAATCTGTCATCAGACATTTGTAGTGTAATTTTGTTTAACTTTCAGGAGATCTGAAGTAAAAGGAAAGAGTAACCAGAGGAAGGAGAAACTCATACAAGCAAAACTTTATGCTCAGTTTAAGGAAAACCTGACTGAGGTAAGTATTCACCCTGTTTACAAATTTCCTGTAAATATTTTAGTCTTGTGTAGAAGTGATTGTAGTTAAAAAGTTATTGATGTTCTGAGAATAACCAAAGTGCAGGAGGTATTATTTTTACCTGCTCTTCAGTGAACATGTAACTTTTGCAAGGCTTTTTAAATAATGGTTAGGTTGTGTCATGTTGTTTTGGTTAGTTACGTAAAATATTGTCTTCTAAAAGGTTGAAAGTCATATAAAAACCACTCAGAAACTCAAGACATTAAAAAACTTGTTAAAAATCTATTTCAGTCTTTCCGCATATCTCAGTCCATCTCTACACATACACTCCTTCCCCAGGCCTCTACTCAGCTACCCTTTCTATCCTTATTTTCCCTTCTCTTTGCCAAACACACGCACCTTAATCCCCTTTGATGCATTCTCCCATTCATTAGTTAGAATGACTCTTACATAAGCAGACATACCCTGCACAGACAGCTGTTACAATAAGATTCCAACATGACAGGTTGTTATTGGGGTCTCCTTTTTTTCCTTATGTTTCAGAAGAATATCGTAAAGTTTTATGAACATTTTCCTTAGTATATGTTCCTTGTGCTTGATTCATGTAGTTGCAAAAAAAGTGCATGTATTGAATCAATAAAGCAAAGTTTTTTTTTTTTAAGAAACTTCAAACACCTCTGGCAAAAAGGTAACATCCTGAACAGCAGAAAGTAGTTAAAATATGATGTACCATGTCAACATTCATCATCAGGTTTAAACTTAGTCAATCAATTGTGGGACATGGTTTCTTCATGAAAACTTTACACTATGTAGATCATTTACACATACATGTATATGGACTTCTGTTTATACAAGTATCACCCTCTTGTGGGTAGGGGGTTGTAAAATAAAAGTGTCGCTGTATTCCCCACCTTTTGTATGAGGTGAGGCCACTAAAGAAGTGGATTTGAACTCTATTTGAACTTGAAAGATGCATTAACTGCCTGCTGCTGAAACTATGTATCACATTCATGTTGGTATGTCATTAAACCCCCTTTTAACCAACCTAACATTGTACAAGCCCATGTCATAGTTTAGTCTGACTGAAATGAATTTTTTCCTTTGTACCATCAGGCTAGGTTGCTGATAACAGAGAAGCAGAAAGTCCTGGAGAGTTATGGCTCATTTGAAAGTTCATTTCTTCAAGAAAAACTAAAAAAGCTTCAGAAACACCAAGCATTTGAGGCAGAACTGGTAGCAAATGATGCACTGATATCAGACATTCAAATGGTAAGGAGAAAAATCTTTTCAACAGACTTGTAGCTAGTTTAAATATTATTTGCCATGCCTCCTTAGTGAAGTTTTGTGGTTTTACTGGCAGTATTGACTTGGAAAAATAAATCAGTAGCTGGGCTGATAGCCAAAGGTATCCCTCAGGGATTTAATCTCCTTTGTGGTGTGCTTTCACCTATGGAAATGTATTCTATTTAAGGTTTTCATTTTCATTGTTTTTAAGTTTCTTTTTTTTTTGTTTGTTTTGAAGTCAAGAAGAGTTTCAGCCCAAACAACACATGATGCCATATGGACATGCAGTAATTAGTAATTGTTTGAGATGAGTGTCTGTTTAACACTGCCATTACTTGAGATTTGCTTCTTGTGAACCACTAGTATGGTTAAATGTCATTCATGATTCCATATTGTATGAGTTTCTCTTTTGTGACCATTCTGCATAAAAGAGCTCCATTTTGACTTATTCTTTCTTTAACAGATCGGTAAAAAGTTGGCTGAAATGAATCACCCCAACCATGAAGCTGTAACAAAAGATGTCTCTGAGCTACTTGACCAGTGGTCATCTCTCAGAGAACTGTCTAGTAAGAAGGGTCAGTCTCTTCAACAATTGAAAGAATTGCTGGAATTCCAGAGACAGTCTGATAGAGTGGACGCCTGGATCAGGGAAAAGGTAATTAGTTACAGGTAGTATAAAATGTGTAGGGCAGCAAAATGTCTGGTATCAAATGCTGTGGTGACATGCAACTGTAGTTGCTTCAAATTAAATCCTTATTTCCAACCATTCCTTTTTACAGAGTGCTCTTGTTGCATTTGGTGATGTTGGTGATGACTATGAACACTGTTACGAACTACAGAGAAAACTGGATAATTTTGGACAGGTATAAATTTTGTTTCCTGAGATATGTTTGTTTCATTAGTTTTAAGTTAAATCTATGTTTTGACAGTAGATGAGTCTGTACATACTACAATTCAGTCATGTTATATACTCCACATTTAAATATTAACAACAAATTTTAACTCTTTGTCTTAATGCTATGAAAAAGTAATGTGGAAATTGCAGCACTTGGTTGTGGGTATCTTGATAGTTTGCATGTCTACTTAAATTTATTTCAAAAATTGTTATGTGAACAAAGAATTTTTCCGTCAGAAACCTACCCTTCTTCTGTATTATAATTTTTATCATCAATTTTGATGTGTGATTTTATTCAATTTTGTTTAAGGACAAATCTGTCGATGATGCTGCCATTAGCAACATCTGTAGTCTTGCTCAGCGGATTTATGAGGAGGGACCAGAAGAAATGGCTGAAAGTGTTCAGCAGAGAGCTGCTGAAATTGAAGAAAAGTGAGAATTGGACAACTGCTTCTTCTTCTTTGTTCTGTCATGTTCTCGGTTCTGCTATTTAAAGATTGTTGAGGGATTTGGAATATTAAAATTACACTTCTCAGTGTTTTGATCAAGCCTTTTAGGACAGTTACTTTATAGTTGTAAGAAACCAGCTTACATGAAAGAATCAGTTAGCTACTCTCACAAAATGGGTGAGAAAAGTTTGGAAGTTGGTAGGCTCTTTCCCAGGAAGCATGGTTTATGGAGGAAATTTGGGGGATGAAAATTGGAGTAAAACGATCTTTTTGCACATGCAGCATTGAAAGAACTGTGAAAAGCTTAGACTGTATCCCTTTCCAGAAAATAAATGCTCCTCTGACCTTGCTAGCTAAATGTTCAACTGAAAGTTCTGATTTGTTACATATAAGTTCCCAGAGGACAGTTCACTCCCCAAGACAATGGTCATTGTTGAAAAGTATGGACAACATGTTGTTAAAACTGTCAACGGTGTATTGTTTCATTTGCAATTGCTCACTTAAAAAAGCACGCAGCAGAGTCTCCAACAGAGGTCTGAGATAGGGTATGGGCCTATGGGGTAGGGTTATAGTAGTGTCCATGGATCCTTGGCCTCTAAAGGCTCAGTATTACATTTCTTCCTGAATTATTGGGGTGAGGGGGAGGGGAGAGAGGTTCAGACAGTTTTAACAATTGCCCCCCTCCCTTTAGGATTTGATGATATGCTTTAATCCTATATCTGTTACTTTAGGGTAAGATGCACAGTAAGTACATGACAGTGTCTGGTTTTTTGTTGTCAATAGAGTGTCTGAGATTTCTTACATGATTGTGTCCTTCATATTTTTCAAAGGTGGATAATTCTACAAAAGAATCTGAAAGAGTACAAAGAAAAGTTGGACCAGGCCCTGGAGATTCATAGTTTTAATAGAGAGGTCCAAGAAGTGAAAGAAAAAATCAGTGAAAAAGTAAGAATTAAGTTGTTTTAGTTTTGTGTGGAATTTATCTATGAGCATTTGCGGGTGTCTTGAGAAAAAAAGTCTCTATGTTCCCTTGAAAAAGTCAGGCTATTTTAAAAAAAAATGTGACTGCAGTTTCTTATAGTAAATGAGCAAATGTAAAATTACTTGCTGTAGCTGGAGAGAGATGTAAAGAGTTTTAGTCTTATGGATCTGGACTATCACATGGAGCTCTAAGGAAACAATGAAGACGAATGGCATATATGGACTAATGATATGACTTTGGTAAACCTTTGTATGTAACTACTCAGACCTTCCAGACTGATTTGAAAATTGTGTCATCTACAGAAGGTCATAAAACAGTTCCTTTTACAAATAGCAATTACAAGGGATTGTGGGATAGTTTTGGTATGGATCTCATTTTTGTCAATGGTGTTTTATTTTGACTAAAAAGGATGCTTGCCAAAACGTCATCCAACATATGTTTATAGTCGCTATGTAGAAACGCCTCTATTACTCTGAGATTTCATGAGGAATGTTGTTTCTGATCAAAATATGACCTTTCACTTTGATCTTTCTTCTTGTTGTGTGTGTTTCAGAGTTTGTTGTCACCAGCTGACCATTAGGTTTTTATTTATGGACAAATCCAGATAGTCAAGTGATGGTCTGATTAAGTCAGCCATAACTGAGTGTGTCAGCTTTAATTTTTGCAATTCTTTTCTTAAATGTATCAAGGATCATTGTGCACTAAAGCACATCATGATTCCCTCAATTTAACTGAATAGGAGAGTTCAGAATTGCATACAGGCAATAAAATTAAGACCATTTAAAGTTGAAGACGCCTCTAAGGGCAGCTTTCACTAGTCGCTGGGATTCGTTTATGATGCCAATTTTTTCGTCCCTTTTAGGAGATGGCTCTTAAGTCAGAAGATGTTGGAAAAACTCTCCCACAAGTAGAAGCACTTCAGAGAAGGTTTGATAGTCTCCTGAAAGATGTGTTATCTTTGCAAGTATCCAGTCAGGTAGGAATGACTTGTTCTTCACAGTTTACATAAAATAATCTCATTTCTAAAGTGTTTGTTGCTCTTCTCTCCCAAGAGAATAGATTTTGTAGTTAGGAGAAAAATGTCAAAACTCATAAAAAGGAAGAGAGCCCCACCCCTTCAAGTGAAAATTTACCTGAGTTTTTTTGGTTTTGTTCCTAGAATCTTTCCAAAATTGGTAAACAGCTGTGTAGTAAGTTTGAAAACCAAAGTGATGTCATAACCTCAGCCCTTGAGGAAATAGCATCTCAGTGGAAGACCCTGGAGGCATTGTCAGAAAATAGGAAGTCTAAGCTACAAGCATCACATCAGCTCCAGAGTTTTAACAAGAACATGAGAGATTTGGTGAGTTGTGATTGCAAGAGTGCTGTAGTTGAGTCCAGAGACTTAGAGTCTTGAGTGTTGCAATTTTCAACTTTCAAGGACTCAAGTCGGTACTTGTACTCAAGTCCCTGTACGTCCTCAATGTGGTAAATATCAACCCCTCTCACCAAGTCCTTCGAATTCTGAAATCATTAGTCCTATGTGTGCTACTTTACTTATTTTTTTCTAACCATTTAAAGATACGAACCCCTTATTAAAATGATGGTGAGATTTGTTGGCAAATTCTTGGAGCCATCTCATTTCTTTTGTCTACATGTAACATGGCTAGTTGCATTCAATTCAAAACCGGCTCTTAATTTTCCTATGTTGGGATTTTTTATTGACTCCTTGCCAAAGGCAGGCAAGGAATCTATGCGATGGTGATGTCGTGTGTGTGTATGTATGTGTGTGTGTGTGTATGTGTGTGTGTGATGCCTGCTTGCTTGTAAACATGATATCTCAAGAAGGGTAACCCCCAGGGATCTCATATTTGGCATGTAGATTGTATACACTAAGTAGATGGTCCCTATTCTTTTTGGTAGAGGTCAAAGGTTATTTGGGGTCACCAGAGGTCAAATTGTAAATACCTTGGAAATTGCTTGTAAGCACGATATCTCCAGAAGGAAAAATGTGAGCGATCTTATACGTACCATGCTGATTGCCCATATTGAGTAAATGGTCCCTATTGTTTTTGATGGAGGTCAAAGGTCATTTGGGGTCACCAGAGGTAAAAAGGTCAAAACCTTGTAAACACTGTATCTCAAGAAGGGTAACCATGAGGGATCTCATATGTAGCATGCGGATTGCCCATATTAAGAAGATGATCACTATTGTTTTTGGTGGAGGTCAAGGGTCATTTGGGGTCACCAGAGATGAAAAGCTCAAAAACTTGTAAAAACCATATGTCAAGAAAGGTAACTGCCAGGAATCTCATACTTACCGAGTGGATTGTCCATATTGAGTAGATGACCCCTATTGTTGTTATTGGGTGTCAAAGGTCCTTTGGGGTCATCAGAGTTCAAAAAACCTAAACCTTGCAAACACTACATCTCAAAAGTCATCTTAGAAATACTGTAGCTTGACACCCTTCAGAAATAGTATCCTTTACATAGAAGCTGGTGGAATTGAACAAATAGTGTGTTTGTATTAGGATTTTTGTTGAACACAACTTTAAACATTGGTGTCTATCTAGATTGGTGTTACTGCTTTACATTTTCAATATGCTCTACAGGGATTATCTATCACTTAGTTTCAGTCTAGAATTTGTTGTTTTAAATTTTTGATAGCATAAAATGTATCAGCATACTACTTGCCTCATCTCTGCAGATGTTTGGATAACCACACCAACAAAAAACTTTTGATTAAAATGGTTTAAAAATACCTACCCCTTTATCAAGTTATGAGACAAAACATAGTTTTCTGGCATACTGAAGCTATGTGAGAAATTCCTCTTGTTTGTGGAGATCAAAGGTTTGGGGTGACAAAAGGTCAAACCTTGTGGACATAATATTTTCAGGGGGATAACTGTGAGGGATCTTATACCATGGGGGTAGTATCTCCATGCTCATACTGTACTAAGCTTTTGAGTTGCTCATGTTGATGGACTTGTTTGGGAGGTAATCAGTGTTGTTTTAAATGGGGTCGAAAGGTCATTTGGGTTCACATGAGGTCAAAAAGTTTTGACCTTACTAGTATGATATCTCAAGTAGGATAATTGTATGGGATCTCATGCATGTCATGTTTGCATCCATGTTTGCTATGATATATCATATGGCAAGGAATCACTAAGCCTGTTGGCTTTCTAGTTGTTTGAAACCATCTGTGGCAAGGTTAACAAAAACTTGTTCAAATTAATGCTGATGTTCCCCAGTAATTGACTGTTCTCCAAATATGTATTACAATGGATTGTGGGATAGGGTTTTGGTACATGTTGTTTTGGTCAACGATATTTTACTATGACAAAATCAACACATGCCAGCTCCGACATTTTAACCCAAAATCCTTTATAATAGCTATGTGAAAAGTGTCTTTCTCTGGCCATCATTTTCCTGTAGAATTTGTCTGTTAGAAAGGTACACTGTGATCATCATTGTATGTTTAAAGTTTAAGAGGAATTAACATTTTTAATCAACTTCTGATGATAGCCATTCCCACTTGAGCTTACACTTGACTTCCCCTGTCTTGCTATCACAGTATACACTAGTTTGTAAATTCGATCCTTGTTGAGAGGATTTTTCGCCCCGTTCATTTTGGTTGGGAATTTGCTCAGCTTAAAGGGAATAATTTGCATCAGTCTCTTCTCTTAAACCTCCTTCACAGTGTGATGCCTTTCATAAGGTTTTGCAGATTTGTATTTATGAAAAATTTGTATGTGTTAATAGACATTATTGGAAACCAGCTCTTCTAGCTTAAGAATCACTTTGACAAACTAAATGCAAGTTTGAATGATTTCTCATTTTCGGTTTTTGGTATACAGTACTTATATAGTACTGTCTGCTTCTAAAAGTTCCTCTACGTAATTTACACATCTGTTAGAGATATTGAGGTTTAATGATTACATAAATTGAAGCCTTTTTATCTTTTCTCCAACAGATGGATTGGGCCGAAGGTATTACAACTAGTATGACAAGTCAACCTTTATCCAAGAATTTACAAGATGCTGAAAAAATGTGTGAAAGTCATAAGGAACTATTGGTTAGTTTGAATTTTAACACAACTGGTTTAAGTCCCACTATCCACGACCTTACTTTACAGTTGCTGTTCTCTGACTTGCTTTCCTTACTCTATTGCTGTTCATACTGGTTTGGTCTTGCCTTTAAATGGTTCATTGTGTAATGTTTCTGTAAATTTTTTGAACATGAAACTGACATACTTGAAGTGCAGAGTGGCTCCCATTCATCTTATTTTTATGATTAAAAAGGATTTCTGATATCAATATTGGATTGCACCACATTCATACCCTTAGCATTGACTGATCCATGTGAACTATGATAGCTACATAGTATGCACGGCATAGAGCAAAAACTTATATTGTCAGCATTGCAACCGAAAGTAGTTCTAGGGTGTCCCAAAACAGATGGACAGCCAAGTTAAAGTATAAATAACTGAGACCCTGGTCTGCATAATTTTACATCCCATAGGAGATGTATCTCCTTTACTCTTACCTGATGACAGATAGGATTCAGACATTTTTCTGAATGCTACCAGCTAGTTTGAAACTAATCCATGAATTATAAATTTTATTTCCAACAGACTGAGATAGAGAGAAAGCAAGATGAATCAGCTGATATTAGCTCTGCTGGACAGAAGATGATAAGTGCTGGTCATCCTGCTGCTAAAGAAATCACAGATTCACTAAACGCTCTTCAGATGGCAATAGAAAGGGTAGGAAGCACCTGGCAGGACAGAAAGCTCATTTTGGGACAGTGTTTTGATTTTCAAGTAAGCCATTTCATTAAAGTTGTTTAAATTTTTTTTTTAAATTTAAGGTAAACTTTAGAATCACTTGCAGTGTTTTACTGTTCGAGTTCTGCATTATACAGACACCATAAATTTAGTGTTGTGGCTGTGAAATGATGTGCAACATAGTTATTCTGTGTTTTAACCTATTTTGTAAATTCTTCATGATTCATCGTTGCAAGTTAAGTGGAGCTAGAGTAGTTATGTGACTACAGATGTTCATCTTGTTTTTTTAAGTCATAAATCAGATTTGAGTCTTAGATGTATATTTGTTTAATCCAGTTTCAATAAAGATATACCCATGACTGTTAAGGAGAAATACAACCATATCTGTATGCAAGTACTGTCATGTTAGTAAGGAAGAGATAATAGCTAAACTATGACTTATCTTCAACCTTTTTCTTGAACAGGTCTTCCAGGATTTCGTTAGTAATGCTGAATCATGGCTCCTCAGTAAGGAAACATTCTTGTCCAGCATGGACCTAGGGGTACGTTACCATATCTGTTATATTTCGTACATGAATTGATGAACCACTTTTTGTGTGTTCACAAAGATGCTGTTCTTTCCAAAATTAATGTATGATTATCCCTTTTGAATGACAGAACTAATTGCCATTTTTTGATTCCTTGCCGTAGGCAAAAGGAATCTATGCTATGGTGATGTCGTGTGTGTGTGTGTGTGTATGTGTGTGTGTATGTGTGTGTGTGTATGTGACGCTTTGCTTGTAAACACGATATCTCAAGATAGGTAACTGTGACGGGTCTCATACTTGGTGTGTGGGTTGGCCATATTGAGTAGATGATCCCTATTGTTTTTGGTGGAGATCAAAGGTCATTTGGGGTCACGAGAGGTCAAAAGGTCAAAACTTTGTAAACACGATATCTCGAGAACGGTACATGTGACCATGCTCATATTTGGTGTGTGCATTGGTCATATTGAGTAGATAATCCCTATCGATTTTCGTGGAGGTCAAAGGTCATTTGGGGTCACCAGAGGTCAATAGGTAAATTCCTTAGAAATTGCTTGTAAACACGGTATCTGAAGAAGGGTAAGTGTGACTAATCTCATATTTGGTGTGTGCATTGGCCATATTGAGTAGATGATCCCTAATGTTTTTGGTGGAGATCAAAGGTCATTTGGGGTCACCAGAGGTCAAAAGGTTAAAACTTCGTAAACACGATAACTCGAGAACGGTACATGTGACTATGCTCATATTTGATGTGTGGGTTGGTCATATTAAGTAGATGATCGGTATCGATTTTGGTGTAGGTCAAAGGTCATTTGGGGTCAAGAGAGGTCAATAGGTAAATTCCTTAGAAATTGCTTGTAAACACGGTATCTGAAGAAGGGTAAGTGTGACTAATCTCATACTTGGTGTGTGCATTGGCCATATTGAGTAGATGATCCCTATCGTTTTTGGTGGATATCAAAGGTCATTTGGGGTCACCAGAGGTCAAAAGGTTAAAACTTCGTAAACACGATAACTCGAGAATGGTACACGTGACTATGCTCATATTTGGTGTGTGGGTTGGTCATATTGAGTAGATGACCTGTATCGATTTTCGTGGAGGTCAAAGGTCATTTGGGGTCACGAGAGGTCAAAAGGTAAACACAGTATCTCAAGAAGGGTAATTGTGACTAATCTCACTTTTATTGTTTGGATTGGTCATATTTAGCAGATGATTCCTATTGATTTTCCCAAAGGTCAAAGTTCATTTGGAGTCAGCATGTTCAAAGCCTGACAAGCTTTCCTTCACAGTCTTTCAAGAAAGGTCACTTGTATTGTCCTGTAACTTGTCATGTAGATGGCACATAGTGAATACATGGTCCCAGAAGTTTTTGGTGGAGGTCAAATGTCATTTGGATTCACGACGGGCAACGGGGATCTCAATGTAGGAAGATTCGATGCCTTGCATGTGTACTTTGTGGGCACATTATGGAGCCCTGTTAATTGAAAAACATTGCAAAGCAATGTCAATGTGAAAAAAGGCCTTACATTTCAGCAGCAAGGAATCACTAAGCCTTTTGGCTTTCTGGTTTTTCTTTTACTTCTTTTTTGCATGAATTGCAGTCAAACATTTAGTTTCAAGGAAATTACTTCCACGCAGTGTGGTAAGAATGGAGACATTTCAGTTTAAAAAGGAAAGGATGTTAGTGTTTGTCCTTGCTTTTAATATTTTCAAATGAAACCTCACATTTGACATTCCTGGCATTAACATATTTATGCTCTATGTTCAGATTGGGTTGGTGATTCCCTGTTTGTTTTTTAGAGTTATGATGTTAAAACCCTTTCCAATCAAATTTGGTCATTGTTTGGTCTAGAGCTGTTTCTTTTATTCCTGTACCACAAAGTAACTCATTTGACTATTTTAAACTGAATTTGTGTATGCTTTCAGTGGAATTTTGTAAATTGACTGTTTGAGAGATGGGTTGTAGTAGTTCATTTCAACTGCATGTCATAATGACTGGACCATTCTGATTGAATCAGCTGTGGAGAGTGCTTGTTCTTTACATATAGAGTCAAATTGGTGAAACATGTTATGTCCCGGCAGTCAGAAAATTCTCATGTCAGGAAAATATGTGGAATATTTGTAAGTCTTTAAAGTGTACCTCAAGTCAAAAAATTCAAAATATATATTAAAGAACAGGAAAAATGAATTCTAACAGTCCAACTCCCATCTTCATAGCACATTCCTGAGCTGAGATAGATAAGATGCTGAGATAGATAAGATGTTGAAGTTCATTCACTTAAAACAAAGTAGTCCATTGTGCAATAATTTGTGACTTTCTTGTTGTACAACTCACATAACATGCTATGTTTTTCTTTCCAAAAAAAAAAAAAATTAAAAAAAGGTTTTTATGACCTTGAACACTTCCTGTTTGCTTGCATAGCATGTTGCACAAAGAGAACTTAACTAATTACATCGTGATTTCCCATGTCATTACAAGAGTGACATCACAACTTGGTACAAGGTGCGGTAACTTTCACAAACACACAGAAATACAAAGGTTGTAATTTGAGTAGTAGTAATAATGACATCACAAATTATTGCACACTATACCATTTTCAGCTGAGTGAATAAACTTCAACATTTTACATCTCAGCTCAGGAGTGTCCTATGAAAATGAAAGTTGGACTGTTGGAATTCATTTTGCATGCTCTTTAATATATATGTTTTGAATTTTTGACTAACATTTGAAGATTTTGCTATGCTGCCACAGGTTCCCATGGTGTGAATGTGTCAACAAATGAAAATGTTCATTTTTTCTAAATATAACTTGGTCTGAAAGAGATGGGGTGGGGTCATGAAAAAGGATCACTTTTGTCATCAGAAAGTCTTGGAATTTTATTGTTTTAAATCAATTGTAACACATTATCTGCATTTAATCTTAGGAAAATTTGACCATGACTGAGCTTCAGTTCAAGAAACACGAAGACTTCGAGAAAACGTTGGTCTCCCAGATGGAAAAATTTGATGAAACACAAACCCTGGGTAGTGAGTTGGTGAAGCAAGAACATTATGACAAGGATGTGATTCTTGCTATATGTCACAAGTTAGAAGAAAGGTACAGAAATGACTATATACATAGTTTTATGAAAAATCATGCTCCTGTGCATTTAATGTTTGATGACCCTCCTTATTCCCTAATTACATATGAAATCACTACGTACTTGCAGTAAGTCTTGAAGGGAAGAAAAGGGACCTACTGCTGGTAAATGAGGATTACATATGTGAATAGACCTATTTCCAAATGGCAATTACAAAGGATTGTGGGATAGAGTTTTGGTGTTTGTCATTTTTGTCAATGGCATTTTACTGTGGTGAAAATTGACGTACACCCAAAACTCTATCCCACAATTCATTGTAATTGCTATTTGGAAATAGGTCTATAGGAGGTAAGTACCATGCTCATATATCCTAAAACCAGGGAGTTATGAGAAATACATGCCATAATTCTAAGACATATTTGAAGTGTTACTATTTTTGAAGTGGTATAAAATGTGCTATGAATTTCACTGTATGAAAGTAAAATGGCAGTAATGCTTTGGTATGGTTAGTGTAGAGCAACAATAACACTTTGAAGTTAGTTTTAATATTTCTCTACCTGGAAGGGCAGAAAAGTCTTTCTGAACTTTTTCTGTGATACCCTGGAATGTTAAAAATCCTTGGAAAAACCAGATTACAAAGTGTTTGATGAAGTGGCTGAGGGCTGTCTCCTTAAAAGAACAGTCAGTGAGACATTTCATCCCAGTTACACTGTTTTGTCATTGTTAGTCATAAAAACTCATTTAATAAAAAGAGGGTTCAGATGGAGAGGGAAAATTGACTGAAAGCAAAATATCTGTGCACTTTTTTCAGAAAATCTGAAATTTCAATTTATCGTCATGTTTTGTATTTAGGCGAAACAAGTTGTTGACACAAATGAACGACTTGAAACTCCTATTGGTGCAGTCTATGCGTCTACATCGATTTACACAAAATGTTCAAGAATTTAAGTCTTGGATTGCTGAGAAGTCTCAGTTGACCAGTGATAAATCCTATGAGGA
Source organism: Holothuria scabra (assembly GCA_037179385.1). Classification (NCBI taxonomy): domain Eukaryota; kingdom Metazoa; phylum Echinodermata; class Holothuroidea; order Aspidochirotida; family Holothuriidae; genus Holothuria; species Holothuria scabra. Next base: position 21,606,825 of record CM074180.1, read on the forward strand.
TCTGAGAAATCTACAAAGAAAGGTCAAGAAACACCAGAGTCAAGAATTAGAAATATTTGCAAGTCAGGAGAGATTGTTACAGCTTCAAGAGGTACAAAACATGTTCTTTGTTTCATTTTTTGACAAAAAATGTGGTTTAAAATTGAATGTTTAGTATATTTCTCATTTAGAAGCAGATGATATTTATGAACACTTTACCCTACAGAGACTGATTTAGAGTGAGGGTATCTTTGGTCTGGTGTGCGAAAACAATGGTTGCGTGACTTCTAATTAATTGAACACTACTTTTTTAATTTGGCTAAGGGCTCAACTCTTAAAAATGGTGTGAATGTGAGTGTAACATGCTTGTCTTTCACACCATTCTATGTTGGTCCATGTCTGTAGGTAAATTTTTTTAAGGGCCCTTCAGAGAAAATTTATTGAAAATCCCTCTCAAAGGTCCTTTTTTAGTACAGTATGGTTTGTAAAGATGAGCTCATGGTATACTGAGGTTGTATCACTTTTGAAACTTTTACTTACGATCTTGTTCATCTAACCAACTAACTTACTATCTTGTTCAGTTAACAAACTTAACTAGTTTCAGTTTAATAAGAAGTATGTATTATGCACTGAGGATGAATCTACCCCATGACAAGTAAATAAAGCTGTTGAGGGAGAGTTGTACTCTTAAAGGTGACAGAGAGGGATCTGACAGATCTCTGTCCTGTATTTTTCAGGAAGGACAAAAGATGCTTGAGGAAGGTCACCATCGATCCAAGGAAATCAAGGAGGAGCTTGAGAGGTTGAATGAGATGTGGGAAAACCTCAGCTCATCTTTGTCACTGAAAGGAGAAAAGTTACAAGCAGCTTACAAGGTAATTAATTGATTAATTAAATTCACATTTATTTTTCCATTCCTTTTACATCTGATTCAGTTTTGCATTGCTGTGTGTTTGTTTCTTTTTTCTTTTCAGATCATGCTTTTTGAGAGGAACTTGAGTGAATTACAACTTTGGCTAAATAAGACTAAAGTTGAGCTTCAATCCACAGACTTTGGGAGGGATTTAAGAAGTGCATCCAATTTAATGAAAAAACACCAGGTATGTGTAAAATGCTGGTAATATTTATTCCTTTTTTGGACTAAGAAGTGTTTGCACTTAGATAGAGGCATGTTGCAAAAAGATGTAAGGTAACTTGTTTTCCGAGCACAGCATGACAAGGTAGTGTCGCATCTTGCTTGCAAAATATTTGACCAATGCTGACCGTACAAGGAGTTGTACGACCCAGCAATCATACGTAGTGTTGAATATTCTTCTGTCCTTGAAGATAAATAATACTATTGTTCGCGTTGTTGTGTTGTGTGTATAGTAAATTCCGCTCTGCAGTCTATCTAAGTTATTCTGTGTTGTGTCCACTTATTTGCATATGTATCTTTATGTTCTACGTTCCAAACATGCTTAGTTTCGATTGAGTGTATTTGTGTTAATACAGAGGCCAGTCTAGTCCTGGCCACCAGAGAATATAGACACCGATCTCCACGTCTTGATTTGGTTGTTTTGGGTGTGTCTGTCTGTCTGTTTACCGGGATACAAAACACGTCTTGCTTTACAAGCCTGCAGAGTGTCCTTTATATCAGGTAATTACAACCAGCAGCTGGCCAGGATAAGTATTAGGTCATGAAAAAAGGTAAAAACAAAAATAGAAAAATGAACTGGGCAAGACATCAAATGTTTATTTGTAGACTACAGGTCACATCTCAAGATTGTGTTGTAAAATGTTTCTGATAAGGGAGTTTTTCATATTCCTTTCACCACAGCAGTCATTGTTTGAACTATTTGGTGAGCTTTCATCTATGTATGTAGAGTAGTTAGGACTTCCAGTTCCAAAGGTGCTACTTAAATATTTTCATATTTTTACTTTTAATATTTTCAGATCTCTGAAAACCAATTAAAACTTTATCTAGAGAAATTACAGAATGCCTCAGAAGCATACTTGAAGCTGGAGAAAGATCATTCTCAAGTGGTAGCAGAGATGGAAAAGAGAATAAAAAATTGCCAAGAACAGTAAGTTTACATGCTTAACTTCATCCAGGAATTGTTTTTTTAAGATTTAAAGAGCCCCCTTACAACACAAATGAACTTTAAAATGCTGTGAGAGGGTCCTTTTTGTTTTGATATAATGGAATGCTCTTTACAGAATGATGTCAATTTGGTTTTGAAAGGGGGGGGGGGGCACTTGGCCTAAAACTTGTCTCCTTTCCTGGTGAGGATGCAGATAGGAAAGTAGGTCACAGAATAGTTTTGTACAGACTATGGCTGATTGAAATTTTAGTGCCTGATATACCATACAAATAGTCTGTGGAAAGTTTAATTGTTTGTGAAAGATTTTCAAAAACTGTGATCTTTGGAAACCATTTTGTGATAAACATGAGTAAAAAAGAACCATGACTCAGTCATAAACATACTTCATTCTGTAGGAATGTACACCTCAATTTCTTTGAGGAAAAACTGGTAATCATTGGGGGAAGGGGGGATATGCTCGCTTCACGATGGTGCCTTTGAAGCACAGAGTGTAAATCGCAGCATTTGCAAGCAATGTGGGCCAAAATTTGCATTTGAACTGGAAATCTTATACTTAAATAAGTAAATGTAAATAAGGAAATGTACAATTTAAGATTATAGTGGGCAGAGTGAACAAAAAATTTGGAAAAAAAAAATTGGAAAGATGTTGGAAAACCATTAAAATACACACATTTTAGGAAAGTGGGAGGAGGGACAAATGTCTTAGGGTTCCTTCCACTCAAAAAAGTGTGGAGAGGAATGTTCCCTATTCCCCTGATATGGACATACATGCTTTTCAGATTTCAGAAATTTTTCAGCTTTGCACGTAATGTTTATTGCCTTAGTTTTCAGGTGAGTTACTCTCGTTTCCTTTCTGCTGTTCATAGATCTCTCTAGTCTTAGTGGCTAATACCAATAGACCTTACGCGTCGACGAAACAGTGACTTTATCCTGGGGGCAAAACAGTGGAACGAATGGCCACATGCAGAATTTGCCCTGCATGTGTAGCAGACTAAGCGCATATTCTACTGGTTGACAAATCAGCTGTCTGCATTTGCTGGCGTTGGTTTGTTTTGCACCAAACTTTTTGCTCTGTGACATCATAGGCACAAGTTCTGTGTATATGCAGGGATCCCCTGGTCATGTATTAACGTGTGTACACGAGCGTGATAGGCATCTCAGTCATGTACTGCAGGTGCAAACTCCGTATACTCTAGTAAAACCTGATGTAGATCCCACATATCAGGAATTTGAATGTGTTCAATTCTATAAGGGGCCATTCCATGGCATGTAACATATCTTGAATATTTGTTCATTTTTGCCTGTGTTATTTTCTGTGGAGATCATGCATTGATGTTACAATAGATAGCTCTCAGTGATGTTACAGCTAGAAGCTTAGCAACTGCTGTCTTGGGGTAAGCCTGTCTGATGTACCCTATGTGAAATGCTCTTATGATGTCACATGAGATCTATCTATGTTATGTCATGCTGGATGGCAAACTATTGTTAACATTATTATGCAAATTGTAAGGCTTCATCATAAAAACATTTTGCTACAATATCACCATTTTAAGTGCAAATTCACAGACTCACCATCATCCAATCATTTCCCCTTCCTGTACTTAGACACAGTGAGCTTGTTGTGCTCTCCAAGAAGAGGCAAGAGACTCTTCAAGAATCCATTGCTTTTTTTCAATTGCTTCGAGATATCAGAGAGGAGATGGCCTGGATAGAGGACAGGAAGCAGCAAGCATCGTCAGAGGATGTTGGTGAAGATGTGAATACAGTCAGCATTCTCTACAAGAAACACAAGGTATTGTGGGATTGTAGTGTAGGGGTGGAATTTTTACAGTTCATTGTAAGAAAAAGACGATATTGTTGATATTGTGCACCTCTTAGGCGTAGACATATTTTCAAATGGCAAGTACAAAGGGTTGTGGAATTGAGCTTTGGTGAGCTCAGTGGCATTTAACTGTGTCAAAAACCCACACACACCAGAATGCTATCCCACAATCCTTTGTGGCTGATATTTGGAAAACAGTCTATTGTGAAATGAAGTGGTATGATGATTGATTAAAGCTTAGTGTTGTCAATAGCAGTATTTCTGACAAAAAATAAACTGTGGTCAGACATGATGGGATTATTTGAATTATTAGTGGTTGTTCCCTTTGTGAAAATTCGAGCTACTACACTACAGCACATTTGTTTAAAGAATTATTGTGTGCTACAAGATAAGAATTTGCTTGTTAGTTAGATGAGATACAACAACACACCAACACAAGTAGGTTATATAGTGTCAGTCAACTTGATGAAAAGTTCAAAGAGGAAATTTATTTCCAGGTATGGCCCAAGTTAAAATTTGGTTTCCCTTTAGTCACTTCTTATGACAGGCGGGAAATACCATGGGCATTTTCTGCAACCCCCAGCCCACAGGGGGAACAGGCCAAGAAAGTTTGGAACAAGTTACTTTGTTTTCATAACTGTTTCCTGCACTCGGTTTACCCGATAACTGTGTAATTAAGGCTTCTTGAGATACCTTCTTGCTCGTTTCTAGGCTCTCCTCCAAGATATTTCAGCTCATAAAGCTCTTATTAAAGATGTGACAGCCAAAGCGGAAAGAATGGTGGAGCAGAAACATTTTGCATCAGAGGACATCACCAAACACAGAGATAAATTGAACAAAGAGTGGACAGACCTTGTTGAGATTGCTCAAAAACGAGATGGCATGCTCCAGAATTCATACCAACTGAAGATGGTGAGCTATTTTCTGTAATAATCACCTACTTACAGAGATGGTAGATTTAATCATGCTAGTATCCAAATAAACTTATTTTAGAAAGTGAGCATTTATTTAAGAGGATATCATTTTGTGTTCATACTGATTTTGCAGGAGCATTGAGCTGTTTAAAAAAAGTTGTTATCATAAAGTCAGCAGAATTTTCATGGTCAGGTTTTTTACATTTGGGATTGCATTATAATGTGACCAGTTTGTGTCTTAAAATGAGAGTCACAACAAGTTTTCCCAGTTTAAACTCTTAAGACTGGTTGGTTGGTTGGTTGCAAGATTTTAATGCTTCAACTTATAACCTTCTGATTTAATCTAGAGGCCTCAATGCCCTTTTTGGTTTCGATGAAAAGAGAAACCTATGCATTCATGATGGCGTGTGTGTGTGTATGTACGTGTGTATGTGCGTGTGTATGTGTGTGTATGTGTGTGTATGTGTATGTATGTGTGTATGTGTGTGTGTTTGTGACACTTTGCTTGTTTACACGATATCTTGAGAAGGGAAGATCTGACAGTTCTCAAACTTGGTACACAGATACCCCATACTGAGAGGAAGAACCCTATTGATTTTGGTTGAGGTCAAAGGTCATCTGGGGTCACAGGGGGTCAAAAACCAAAATCCTTGTTTACACAATATCTCAAGACAGAAAACTTGGATTAATTTCAAACTTGATATGCTAATGCGTTATGATGTAAGGAAGAACCCTATTGATTTTGATGGAGGTCAAAGGTCATTTGGGGTCACATGGGGCCAAACCCCCAAATCCTTGTTTACACTATATCTCTTGGTAGGAAACTTGGATTAATTTCAAACTTGATATATTGATGCGTTATGATGTAAGAAAGTACTCCATTTATTTTCGTGGAGGTCAAAGGTCATTTGGGGTCAAGAAGGATCAAACCCGGAAATCCTTGTTTACACAATATCTCAAGATAGGAAACTTGGATTAATTTCAAACTTGATATGTTAATTCGTTATGATGTAAGGAAGAACCCTTTTGATTTTATGGAGGTCAAAGGTCATTTGGGGTCACATGGGGCCAAACCCCAAAATCCTTGTTTACACGATATCTCATGGTAGAAAACTTGGATTAATTTCAAACTTGATATATTGATGCGTTATGATGTAAGGAAGAACCCTATTGATTTTGGTGGAGGTCAAAGGTCATTTGGGGTCACATGGGGTCAAACCCCGAAATCTTTGTTTACACTATATCTCTTGGTAGGAAACTTGGATTAATTTCAAACTTGATATATTGATGCGTTATGATGTAAGAAAGTACTCCATTTATTTTCGTGGAGGTCAAAGGTCATTTGGGGTCAAGAAGGATCAAACCCGGAAATCCTTGTTTACACAATATCTCAAGATAGGAAACTTGGATTAATTTCAAACTTGATATGTTAATTCGTTATGATGTAAGGAAGAACCCTTTTGATTTTATGGAGGTCAAAGGTCATTTGGGGTCACATGGGGCCAAACCCCAAAATCCTTGTTTACACGATATCTCATGGTAGAAAACTTGGATTAATTTCAAACTTGATATATTGATGCGTTATGATGTAAGGAAGAACCCTATTGATTTTGGTGGAGGTCAAAGGTCATTTGGGGTCACATGGGGTCAAACCCCGAAATCTTTGTTTACACTATATCTCATGGTAGGAAACTTGGATTAATTTCAAACTTGATATATTGATGCGTTATGATGTAAGAAAGTACTCCATTTATTTTCGTGGAGGTCAAAGGTCATTTGGGGTCACGAAGGATCAAACCCGGAAATCCTTGTTTACACAATATCTCATGGTAGGAAACTTGGATTAATTTCAAACTTGATATATTGATGCGTTATGATGTAAGAAAGTACTCCATTTATTTTCGTGGAGGTCAAAGGTCATTTGGGGTCACGTGGGGTCAAACCCCAAAATCCTTGTTTACATGATATCTCATGGTAGGAAACTTGGATTAATTTCAAACTTGATATGTTGATGCGTTATGATGTAAGGAAGAACCCTATTGATTTTGGTGGAGGTCAAAGGTCATTTGGGGTCACATGGGGTCAAACCCGGAAATCTTTGTTTACACTATATCTCATGGTAGGAAACTTGGATTAATTTCAAACTTGATATGTTGATGCGTTATGATGTAAGAAAGTACTCCATTTATTTTCATGGAGGTCAAAGGTCATTTGGGGTCACGAAGGATCAAACCCCGAAATCCTTGTTTACACGATATCTCATGGTAGGAAACTTGGATTAATTTCAAACTTGATATGTTGATGCGTTATGATGAAAGGAAAAACCCAATAAATTTTGGTTGAGGTCAAAGGTCATTTGGGGCCACAGGGGGTCAAACCCTGAAATCCTTGTTGATGTGAAACATCATGGTAGGAAAGTTGGATTCATTTTAAACTTGATATGTTGATGCGTTATGATGTAAAGAAAAATCCTATATATTTTGGTGGAGGTCAAAGGTCATTTGAGGTCAGAAGGGATAAATCCTGGAAACCTTTTTAACACAATGTCTCAAGCTAGGAAGCTTGGACTGATTTCAAACTTGATATGTTGATGCATTATGATGTAAGGAAGAACCCTATTGATTTTGGCAGAGGTCAAAGGTCATTTGGGGTCTTAGGGGGTCAAACTCAGAAAACCTTGTTTAGGAGAGCTCAAGGTACAAAACATGGATGGATTTCATAATTAGTGTGTGGATGAGTTATGGTGAGAAGATGGTCTGTATAAGGTTTTTTTTGTGGAGGTGAAAGGACATCAAGGGTCATGATCAGTCAAACTTTGAAAACCTTGTGAAAATGGGATATCTCAAGGTAGGAAACTTGGATGAATTTCCTAATAAGTATGTGGATGTGTTACAGTATGGTGAGTTGAAAGTACTGTACCTGTTGTTTTTGGTGGAGGTCAGTGGTCATCTGGTATCACCTGGCATCAAACTCTGAAAACCTTGTTTGCAGAATATCTCAAGGCATAGTATGAAATTTGGCTTTTTGACTATAGAAATGTTTTGGTTAAAAGAAAAACCAGTTACTTACCGGTGGAGTCAAAGGTCACTTTGGGTCACCAGTTGTTACAAGAAATGTAGCATTTTATTGAAAAGAGAGGGTCCCTTTGGGTCACCAGTTGTTACAAGAAATGTAGCATTTTTATTGAAAAGAGCATGTATGTATCATCGAAACCTCAATGCATTCTTGCATTCTGGTTTAAGTTGTGCATCACTGGTAAGTCTGATATGGAATTTGAAAGTCGTTATCCAACTGCTGGTGCTCTATCTACTAGTGCAAACCACATTCTCCTTCTCTGTCACTCTACAAATTTTGTTTATATTCTAGCCATTACAATTTGCCTTGAAAAAGAGTATCAATGGTGTGACATTTAAGTTACCACTAATTTAGAACAAGTGCATGGTATGTATCTTCTGTGGCTGACCTCAGGATCTACCCTAGTCAGTGAGATATATAGACCTTTTTATGGCAGAATATTGAAAACAGTGATATCAAAATATGTCTGTTCAACTGTTTTAAAAATGAACAAGTATTTTTAAAAACTGAATGAATTTTTATTCCACTAATACCATGCATAGTATTGTATATTTTCTAACATAGATCAACAACTTTCATTTTCTTGAAATCCCATTAGTACTTTTCTGAAGCATCTGAAGCTCTGTCCTGGTTGGAACAGAAGAAACCTTCCTGGGATGTTTCAAATGATTCTGATGATGAGGAGTCTGTCCTGTCTCTCTTGAAAAGATTGGAAGGTCTTCAGCTAGACTTGGATGCATTCAGGAGCAATGCTTTAGAAAAACTTCAAACTGAATCAGAAAGTCTTTGTACCAGCCAACCTAAAGAAGCTGCAAATGTCAGAGTTATGCAGGTATTAAAATGTTGATTAAAAACTTGAAAGGTCATTTTGTTCAAAGTCATGGAAAGTTTTTCTGATATATTATGAATTGTAAAGTTCCTTATCTTCCATAATTTTACCGTACGGGTGTGAAGTTTCACTTAATGCATTGCTTACTGGTACACAACTTAATTAGAAAAGGGCATTGATTTTGTTTTCGCCATATTATGTCATCATTTTCATCTTTAAAAAAGGAAGTGTTTACCCTGAACTTGACATCCAAATTAGGTTTT